>OX336356.1:7560000-9960000 GCA_946902875.1 Nematopogon swammerdamellus
TTTATTATGTTACCATGGGATATACACCTAATTTAGAGGAAAACCTAAACGAAAATCCTAAGCCTTCTAGTTCTCACAGAAAACGGAATGGTACGGAACCCTCTTTACGCGAGGTTGACTCGAACTTGACCACTTTTTTTCAAAATTATGTTACCATGGGATATACACTTAATTTATAGGATAACCTAAACGAAAATCCTAAGTCTTTTAGTTCTCACAGAAATCGGGATGTTACGGAACCCTCTTTACGCGAGCTCGTCTCGAACTTGACCACTTTTTTTCAAAATTATGTTACTCCTTGATATACACTACCACTATACAAAGTTTCGTCAAAATCCGTTCAGCCGTTCAGGCGTGAAAGAGGAACAAACAAACAAACAAACAAACAAACAAACAAATATACTTTCACATTTATGATATTAGTGAGATTGCGTTTTTAGACTTTGTGTATGATGCTAAAACTAAATTGACGATTTTTAGAAATCTTTTCTGTATGTATGTATGTTCCTCCATAACTCTTAAACCGATCATCCGAACTCTTTGAAACTTAGTACAAGCATATATAAATAGACGGGGCACAGGATAGGCTAAATAAAATTCAGTTCCGGTTACGCTAAGATGTGGCTCTCATACAATCTATCTATATATGTATGTTCCTCCATAACTCTTAAACCGATCATCCGAATTTGATGATATTTAGTTCAAGCACATATAACTATACGGGGCACAGGATAGGCTACGCTACGTTGTTCCGTTGTTGCTCCATGTGTGTCCGTTGTTGCAATATGTGGCTCTCATACAAAGAAATAAAGGTACCGTAACGAGCTTATTTACTTTCTTCTTTTTAATACCAATTTCACGCGAGCGAAGCTAGTTACAAATATATTTATATTTTCACAACTTGTTCACTCACTCCTCCTCTGTCTGATACAAGTGGTGTGCATGCCGACCAATTGTTGATAACAGGGTAAATTGTATACAACGTATGGCGATACCGTTTCTGCCTATGTATTCTCTTGCTGCTTACTATATATCCTAGCTAGACACGTAATGCTCTGGGCATCCTGCATTTTCACACCTATGTTAGGTAGCTAGGTACCTTCGTATATTAGTGAAGGCTCTAGAGGACGGTCGATTCCACTTAGTGCAACTGACCACGTTCACCTGGCCGAGCTAAGTTCGCTGTAGTCGAATCTGGTGGCACCTGGCGGGAGAATAGAGTCTACCCCAAATCCTCTTTCAGATTAAAATTTCAGAATAAAATTTCTTTAATAAGTTTAGTACAATTTACAAATATATATATTTTTTTTATGGAAACTGACACGGTTTGCTACATCGCCTACAACATCCGTGATGTCAGCCCATAACACCGGGTGAACTAGGTGCCATGCCAGTGCTTCCCTTCATTTCATGTCGGCCACACTGAACTGGACGGAAAACACTATTTACATAGCAGTTTCGACCGACGTTTCATTCAGTGCGGTGGTACCAAACCGGGCGGGATAAAACCTACCACCTAGTAAGGCAAGAAGGGAAGGAACCTACAGTTTTACGTGGAATCCGAACCACGGTCAGCCTCCAACGGTCGAACGGTCACCCATCCAAGTACTTACCGCGCTCAGGGTTGCTTAACAACAGTCCACCGACCGCACCACTGAGCTACCGAGGCTGACAAAAGAATACACTTTTTTTACTGGATCAATAATTTAATACACTCAATTTACAAATATTTAAACATCAACCAAATAAACTTAATATTCGAAAAAAAAGAAAATTATGTGCACTATTATGATAGCAACATAATATGTACAACTACTTTGCCGTTCGTTCCATAGAGCTATAAAACTCATCAACATCATATATTGACTTGCTTTTAAAGTGGCAAGTTTGAAGTAGACGGGATTCTGTCGTCGATCCCATAGCGACTATTAAAGTAAATGGTACCTCAGCAAGCCGCTGACGTTGCCGAGTTGTATAGACTCGCGTCACTCTGGTTGGAAAATACTTGAGCTGAAAACAAGGTGCGTAGAAATGACGCGACGTCAGCTGAGGACGACGCCGAAGTATTAAATTATAAAGGTTGGTAAATAAATAAAAGGTGGAATGAGATGTTTGCGACCTTCTATTAGATGGATAGTGTATCCCGACAATCGGGGTAAGCAGAGTAATCGGTGTTGTGCTGCAAGTACTTAATTTGCGTTCGGATTTTCATGGCGTCATCGGCGCGTTATTGTGTGGTCCTCCGTCCGGTGCGGATGTTTGAACGCACTTCTATGGCAAACCATACAGATAATCCTAAAACCTGTGAAATCCAGTGAGCCTTTCTCATACATTACTCCCGAAAAAAAAACAGGTCATCGACCACAGGAGCTTCTAAGCTCCTTACATAATGACTGATGCTTGTGTTATATAGCTCAACTTATCGTCTTAAGTCCGCAAATACGCGAGTGAGGAGCATCATGCATAGCATAAGATGACTTATAATGCGATCGTTTGAAAATATTCATGATGCCATAATTGCATGTGAAGGAATTTTGACATTTTTTAACAAGACTCATCACGCTATGCCGCCTCTAGCATTTAGTTCAATGGGGTTTTTTATGGAAAGCGCGACATTTGGCATCGTTTCACTTACGAGTAGGTGACTTCCGATGACCATGGGCATTCTGTGATGCACGGGGATTGCGAATGCCATGCCGCGCCGGTGTGACACTGACAGGAGCCTTTTCACCCCTTTTGAAAAACCCCCAGCTGATTTTATCCGATGCGTGCGATGCGCACAATGCGGACATGCGGACGCTTACATTTAGGTAGTCAGAGTTTGATAAGTGCATTTCTGCCAAGAACACGACACAAGTTACTATCGAATCCACCCGTCTACGTTGCGACCGCGACCGATCGCAATATCGATACGTAATCTACAATCAAACTCTTCGTGTGTCGCGGAACGTGGATTGAAAATTCTGCTCTTATAAATTGATCAAAGCTTTCGCTAATCCTCTCAGGAAAAGTTTCCGCCCGTGCTCCAAATTATTTAACGCCATAGGGCACCTTGATGTTCGCTTTTGAGTTTGCCACCTTATAAGCTAAATAACAAGCCAAAATACTTTTAGAGGAAAATCGTGCCCCAAAATATAACCTCAAATGTATATTTTGTAGAAGAAGTAAGTCTTTCTAAGAACCTACTCTTTCTGATAAAAGGTACTCAAACTTTTGTCGTCAGAAAAAAATACAACATTTTCTCTTCCAAATATTCTGAATAATTGATTGTAAGTACCACGATGGAGGGAGGCCAATACCAATATATCCACTATAATATAAAATGTACTAAATATGTCATATTATCAATTGAGAAAAGTGAAATTTCCCATGAGAAACATCGATTTTCTTTATTTTCAGCGTCTCTACATTCATTCTTTTTAATAGTTTCTTTCTGTTTCTGGCATAGCTACATTGTTTTGTTACGGCACAACTGTGTCTGTGTACGATTGGCCAAAAGCCAAGTTAAGCTCCATTTACTAAACCTTAACTACCATCACAGCTCCCTGGTGACTTGACCATTACTCGTACAGTACACATGTAGTATCGAAGGAAACTTGGCACTTGCACTATGCAGTCACTAAGTACTTACGTTATTTTCCAATCTCAATTTCTTTTTCTTTAGCCAATAAGACGGCGCCAATGTTCTTTGTATTTTATTATTATAATTTTTTATAAAATCTAATACAATTTAATAAAATCTTTGACATAATTATAATTTAAAATTTTTTGCTTAGACGTTGTATGTTATATTTAACGTAGTTAAAAGTTTGTGCCTACATATATTCCTGTAAAGAAATATTTTCCAAATCATGAATTCATTAATTGCTGTGGCTCTAACAACATTTTATAGTATGAAAGTTAAAAAAAGCTCTAAGCATGAAGTTTCTTGTCCGGTTCTTCTTCCTTAGGTAGATTGCATTGCAAAAATAAAAATAAAAAGTGATGACGACAAATCTTACTGAATACTTTGTGTCAATGATGACGAAATAAATAACTGAACACATTGCCACAGAATGACATTGCATACAATTGATTATTTGTTATTATTTTTACAATTTAGTTCGTCCGCAACATCTTGTCTTAACTAATAAAGCGCACGACGCGCCGCGCCGCCCTCGTCGATTCTCTCTATGTTCGATTATATATTTTCACTGACGGTCTCCGGCATATCTAAGGATGGTCATTGGAAATTTTTCGTGAATCTAAGCCGCGGGAACAGCTGCTAATATACTCGTATAAATATCACAAATAAAAATTTGACGCGTGTGACAATAATTGTTTATATTTTTATTAAAATATATTATCAGTTAACATGCACATTAACTAGATAATGTGCTCAATGACTAGGTAAAGTAAAGGAAATTAATGATGATTACGAACTTTAACTGGTTGGTTCAGGTAATCTGCAGAGTCCCTAGGTAATGTGCACACTATTAACGCAGATTCGCGCATTATCGGTAACATAATATACAATTAGTTTAATTCTGCATCCCGTGTTTGAATATTTTGTTAACCTCATAGTCGTCATAAATAGCTTCACGAGCTCGACGAGTGCATGCCTCTTCAAATCTAATCAAAATATTATTTATTGAACACCGTTAAAACTATGTACCTACGGAATTCTTTACAAACTGAGAGCTTAGCCTCGTCTATGATAAAAGAATTGTATTCTTAGGACTGGGCTATTTTCTCCATAATATTTTCCGTGTTTCGCGTACAAGTAAAACTTGTCAAAGTAGGAGGGAATCAGGAAACACGGAGCACGCTACTAATATGAGTTAGGCAATCTGTACAAACATACTAAGTTCGCTCGCGCACATTCCTGTGCGTAGTTAGGTATAAACCTTGTACGGAGCTCCAGGGCTTACCCCACAGCCTTTCATATGAAGTAGGCTGTAAGCCGATTACACAGGAACTTCGTCGGCTGGCCCATTTTCCGGCAACTGGCTTTTTCTTAGTAGCTACTAGCCCGAAGCTCCGCTCGCGGCATTGCCGGGTTTGGGTGTTCTTTTTTAAGATTTTTGAGCTATTTATACGAGCAGGAATTAGAGTAGGAGACACGGTACCTACATACATACCGAGGACTAATTAAATATTACATAGATTCAAACTGAGAAAAAACCAAAATTAAAATAATGTTGGCGTGCTTCACTTAAATATTTACGTAGTATTAAATTATAATTAATATTAATATATACACATATACACGTGTATACACATACATAAATAGCAAATAGCATTCAATGTCATATGGGAATTAAAAAAACAAAAGAATTAAATTCTTTGTAAATTTATCGAATATGCATAACCTTCCTTACCTATAATAAAATCCAACGTCTGCTTTCTGTCTGTCTGAGTGTCTGTCTGTCCGCTTATAACTCGAGAACCACTGAACCGATTTTAATAAAAAAAAATTCTACGGATAGCTTGATTCTTCCCATCAACTATAGGCTACTTACTATCACGCTAAATGGCTTATGAGGTTAGCAGTGAAGTGAAATATGAGAGCGGGCGGAGCCGCGGGCACAGCTTGTATTATATAAAACGTTTGGTCAGGTAACCGCCCAAGCATCCAGTTTACGTTTAAATGTGATTTCGTCATATTTAATCTTGTATGTCAGTTGGCTTGACTTTCAAACAATATTTCTAATATATATATATATATATATATATATATATATTTATGGAAACTGACACGGTTGGCTACATCACCTACAACAACGTCCGTGATGTCAGCCCATAACACCGGGTGAACTAGGTGCCATGTCAGTGCATCCCCCTTTGATCGTGCCGGCTACACTGAACTGGTCGGAAAACACACACTATTTACATAGCCGTTTCGACCGACGTTTCATTCAGTGCGGTGGTACCAACCCGGGCGGGTTAAACCCTACCACCAAGTAAGATTAGGAGGGAAGGGACCTACAGTTTTACGAGGAATCCGAACCTCGGTCAGCCTCCAACGGTCAGCGGTCACCCATCCAAGTACTGACCGCACCCAGCGTTGCTTAACATTCAATAGCGACAGTTGATTGTCTGCACCACTGAGCTATCGAGGCTGACAATTATTCAGCGTACGTTGCTTTATGTGGCGCTGCTGTAGTATTTTACCAAGATTTATACAAACTGACTAACTGAACAGTGAACTAACTGAACTGAACAGTAAACCCTTGGCGGGGCGCAAGGCTTCCCCCCCGCCAAGGGTTTACTTCACTGCTCGTCCCTTGGAGAAATATCATGTTAGCCTGTAACTATACTGATATGCCGCATTAGTGAAAACTACAAGTGAATAGGTTGAGCTGTTTCAGCCAATTCCGTTTACCCGTTACAGACAGGCAGATATAGCTGCATGCATGACTATACATGCATGCAGACAGACAGACAGACCGATAGACAGACAGACAGACAGACAAACCAACAGACAGACAGGCAGGCAGACAGACAGAAAAACAAACAGACAGACTGACAGAGACACAGAAGTTGCCTTTTATAATGTAGAGATGTGTGTAGACACTAATGACAGTTGGTTGAGAGAAATGTTGTTTGGGCAAGCCGAGGCGGCGGCGGCCCCGCGGCCCTTTTAAACACGCATTTTTTATTAAAATACCTCCCCTTCGGTATCGCGTCTTTTCAGGAACTCGAGGATTTTCGTAAGATTGAATTACGCAACTTTGAGATTTACAATCCCCAATATTTTACTCGGCAGGTTTAATTAACCTATAATTCCTCCGTTTCAGAGAAGGCAGTTGAGTAACTCAACTTGAGTTTGGATATTGTGGAGTTGAGAGAGACGTGGAGATTAATGCTGAAGCTGTTTTATATAATGTCGTAAGATTTAACACATATTAGAACAGATGGGGTACAGCTGGTTCCGTATCGCTGAAGGCCGGGAGGATTGGAGTAAGATTGGAGAGGCATATGTCCAGCAGTGTACGCATTTTTTTAAATTTAATTATGTATGGGTGGCTGAATCACAGGGGCCAAAGCACATACTCCGACCAGCCAATATCACCTCCGAGCAGACAGGTGCCATACCGGAGGAGACTTCCCTTTGGATTACTGGCTATACTGGACTAGAGGAGAACACAGCCGGGGCTGCTATGCGGCCAGCTTACATCCAATAAGATGGTACCAACCCAGTCGGCTACAATTTGAGCCAAGTAAGGGGCAAGGGAAGGAACCTACAGTTTTACATCGGTTCAGATAGGTGAAGCAGCAGGTGTAGGTGTGCACGTAAATTTTTCCGTCAGAAAAAAAAATCATTGGTACACGCCGAACGTGTTCGATCGAACCTCGGACGTCTCGTCTCGCAAGAGATGCCGACGCCCAGACCACTCGGCCATCTCCCGTTTATGCACTCCTCGGTAGCTCAGTCTGTGGCTCAGTGCTGCGATCGTCGACTGCCGGGCGCAGTCAGAACTTGAATGGGTGGCGGTTCGACCGTTTGAAGCTGACGGTGGTTCGGACTCCACATAAAACTGTAGGTTCATTTCCCATCTAACCTAACTAGGCTTGCTAGATCTGATGTTAGCCTTCCCGGGACATATCTACTACATGCATTCCGTCACAAATAAGGTGGAGAAATGTAAGAAACATTTTTCTACAATTTTTACGGCGATATCGGCGGCGTTTTTTTTTTATCGCGAACTACTTTAGTAAGCAACACTACCTACACTAAAATGAAAGTAGAATCTTCCTTTACATTAATTATTCATATTTCTTGTGAGCTGCTAATTTGAGTAGGTACCTAATTTATCAGCATCTGGACTTTTGTTCGCCAGCTTCTTTGCGCGACGTCAAGTCGTATGTACAAACATATTTTTCTTCCCGGGACAAATTACATTCTCCGGGACAAAATGATCCTTCGCCCGGGACACGGGACATTGGAGCCTAGCCCGGGACAATCCCGGAAATTCCGGGCACCTGGCAACCCTAAACCTAACCCTTACTAGGTGGTAGGGTTTAGCCTGCCCGGGTTGTATGTACCACTGCCAAGGAGCTTTGAACCAGACCAGTCTTGCCGCGGGCGCGGGCGGTGTGGCCCGATCGTTGTTCTGTGACCACTGCACTGACTGAAGGTCGGTTGAAGCGGCTATATATTTGTATTTTCCGTCCAGTTCAGAGCACTGACATGGTACCTAGTTCACCAAGGCGATAAGGGCTGACATTACGGATGTTGTAGGTAATAAAACCAATCGTGTCCGTTTTCATAAAAAAAATATATATAAAATTGGTACTCCTAGCCCTTTTTGCCATGCAGTTCCAGACCAAAACCTACCAACTGATCGTCAAGATGTCATAAATATATACCTCAGGAAAATAAACCGGACGCAATGCGAAATGAACTGAAGCTCTATCCGCAAGCTGATGTAACAGTCAACTCAATTGTGCTAAAACAAAAACCAACTAAAAACGTTGACATGGATCCAAAGCTACATTGAAAACTTTTGAAAGTACCCTCGGGCCGGCTGCGGGCGCGGCCACGGTAGGGGACAAAGACAAAATAATATTATATACCACAGAAATGTTATTATCATACATACCCATGGCGGGTGTGCCCAGGATTATGATCATAGGAAATTCCAATACTGGAACGAGCCTAGAAAATGGGCACAGCTACCCACGTTGGTTTTCATACAAAAATAAAAAAAATATTGCATCTGACATAGTACATGAGTAAAGAATCGAGCCATGCTGGGAATATCGCTACGTGATATGGTGCGTAACGAGGCAATCCGCCGACGCACCAAAGTAGTCGATACACACGGTGGCTAAACGACACCGGGTGGCTAAGCTCAAGTGGCAGTGGGCTGGCCACGTTAGCCGAAGAGACGATGACCGTTGGAGTAACCGTGTCCTACACAGGCGGCCGTGGACAGGAAAACGGAGTGTGGGAAGACCACCCGCCAGGTGGGACGACATCAAGTACGTCTGCGGAAAGCAGTGGTTCCGTATCGCTGAAGGCCGGGAGGATTGGAGGAAAATTGGAGAGGCGTATGTCCAGCAGTGGACGCTTACACGCTGACTGACGTGAGATATAAATATAGACCTGATATGACGCTGAAAGAATCGTGAGATATAAATATAGACCTTATAGACATGTCATATTTTGTAATTTCGCCTTTGTCCACTTTCGAACTAATGATTTCACCTGGACGAGTTTAAGGCGCTTTCACCGTTTTTATTTCTCCGACATGGGGCAACACCGGCGCGGCGCGGTGCGGAGGCGGAGGCGGCGACACGATGACGGTTAATATTTCATTTTGTCGGCCCATTAAACGTACTATGAACACCCCCTCACTCGTCCTGCCTGTGTCTTAGCGGTCGTGCGGTCGCTCGCTCGCTCGTCCGTCCTCGCCACTGAGGCCCCTCGTAAGTGTATGACGTACGAACGAATCCGGGGGACATGTAAAAAGCTGAGCAGTAATAACGCTGTAATGTCACTCTATTAATTAAAATCTACTATCACGATTATGTAGGAGTATTTTTTTATGGAAACTGACAGTTGGCTACATCACCTACTACATCCATGCCTACTACCTACTACGTAGGTACATAATGTCAGCCCATAAGACCTTGGTCAACTAGGTGCCATTTCAGTGCTTACCTTCGGTCGTGCCGAATATACATTGAAATGGACGGAAAACACGAACTATTTACATAGCTAAAGCCTAACCTAAAGCCAGCCTGTACCGTGTGGGGCCGGTACTTTAAAATAATAGCCCCACTGCATCTCTCCCCGTGTATGTCGTAAAAGCCGACTAAGGGATATGCATCCCTTCTTATAATACTAGGTGGTAGGGTTTAACCCGCCCGGGTTGGTACCACCGCACTGAATGAAAGGTCGGTCGAAACGGCTATGTAAATAGTTTGTGTTTTCTGTCCAGTTCAGTGTGGCCGGCACGACCGAAGGGAAGCACTGACGTGGCGCCAAGTTCACCCGGTGTTATGGGCTCACATCACGGATGTTGTGGGTGATGTGGCCAACCGTGTCAGTTTCAATAAAATAAAAAAAAAGTTAAGATTGGCCGAATGGTTTGGGTGTCGGCTTCTCTTGCGAGAGGTCCGGGGTTCGAATCCGGTCGGCGTGTACCAATGAGTTTTTCCTGATGGAAAAATTTACGTACATATCTACACCTGCTGCTTCACCGTTCGGAACTATAGGTTCCTTACCTTACTCCTTACTAGGTTGTAGGCTCTAATTGTAGCCGACTGGGTTGGTACCACCGTACTGGATGTAAGATCTGCCTCGGCGTTGTTCTAGTCCAGTATAGCCAGCAATTCAAAAGGGAAGCCTCCGTTATGGTAGGTACCTACCTTCTCGGAGTTGATATTGGCTGGACGGAGCATGCGCTTTGTCCCCTTCGACTCAGCCACTCATAACGGATTACAGAAAAAAAAAATGCTATGAAGGTGCAATAGAACGAAAGTTTGGAGATAATACGCCACGGTCCGGTGGCGTAGTTGGTTATCGCGTTGGCGCCTCAAGCCAGAGACCCAGGTTCGAATCCTGGCCGGGATGTATTTTTTCCAATGATTTTCACTTTGCATTTTTCTAATAAAAATATAGATAACGCTACTCGCGTGCTTAGTACTAACATATAAACATAAAATATTATTCACATAGCTGTTTCAACCGACCTTTCATTAAGTGCGGTGGTATCAACCCGGGCGGGTGAAACCCTACCACCTAATAAGGTAAGAAGGGAAGGAGCCTACAGTTGTACGTGGAATCCGTACCACGGTCAATGACGTATCATGACCACGGTCATGCAAATAGATAATAATAGGAACGGTCGCTGTTGATTTCTTTCACACTGGTTCCATAAACTGGGTGGTTCTGTTACCATGCCGGACGTTTCAGGGGGTTAATCTGTATAAAAAACTAAGTACATTCCAAAAGAAGACAAATGAAAAAAAAAAAAAAATTGTTTTCCATAAATTTTAATGAGAGGTATTTACAAAAAATGTAAGGACAATTTTTTTTTTCGCCACAGTTTTTTTTTATGGTAATAAAATCAACCTGTATATTCAGCTAAAACTAAACTTCAATGTATATGAGGTGGGCTTACAGTTGCGAGCTATTTCTTAGTCAACATTTTCATTAAGAGTCAAATTAATTAACTAATTAAAATGTTTAATAATTTATTTGTATGTTTATGCTGTTTGTGTTTTATTTATTTATATTTTTTATAAATTATTTTCTTTTAAACGATTTATTCAAGTGTGACACATGAACAGCTAAAAAACCACATAATATAATAAAGTAAGTTAACCAATTTGTAATATTTATTTTTCAGAAACTAAATGACTATAAAGTTTTAAATGATATAATTAAGAACAAAAAGTTATAAAATTATAAAATAACAAGCTGTGCCCGCGGCTCCGCCCGCTCTCATATTTCACTTCACTGCTAACCTCATAAGCTATTTAGCGTGATAGTAAGTAGCCTATAGTTGATGGGAAGAATCAAGCTATCCGTAGAATTTTGTTTTATTAAAATCGGTTCAGTGGTTCTCGAGTTATAAGCGGACAGACAGACAGACACTCAGACAGAAAGCAGACGTTGGATTTTATTATAGGTAAGGAAGAACAAAATTTTTATGAGCGAACAACTTCTGACTATCTCGCTCACTAACTACACACTATCCACTCGTAAATACGCGAGGACCTACATACATAGGACACACTAAAATTAATTTAATTTCACATAAGCCGCCGCGTATGAGACAGAAAATGAATGATTAAATAAACAATAAACTTTTTTTTATGGAACCAGATTGTTGGCAAGATGAATTTTTTTTTTATATAATCCGTTATGGGTGGCTGAGTCGGAGGGGCCAAAGCACATGCTCTAACCAGCCAATATCACCTCCGAGAAGGTAGGTGCCATACCGGAGACTTCCCTGGATTGCTGGCTATACTGGACTAGAGGAGAACACAACCGAGTACGGTGGTACCAACCCAGTCGGCTACAATTTGAGCCTACCACCTAGTAGGGGGCAAGGGAAGGGACCTACAGTTTTACACCGGTTCCGAACGGTGAAGCAGCGGGTGTAGGTATGCACGTAATTTTTTTCGCCAGAAAAAACTCATTGTTACACGCCGACCGGATTCGAACCTCGGACCTCCCGCATGAGAAGCCGATGCCCAAACCACTCGGCCACCCGCCGCTTAAATACAAGTTACTATAATTATTTTTATGGAAAGTGGTGTCTGCCCATAACACCTTGGTGAACTAGGTTACACGTCAGTGATTCCCTTTGGTGGTGCCGGCTACACTGAACTTCACATTTTTCCCCGAAGCCTGTAAATGTTATGCCTCTATGTAAAAGTTCTCATGTAACTTCACGAACGTGCTCAAACTCAACTGTGAATTTTTAAACCAAATCTTATATTTGTTAAATTGAACAAAATAATTTGCTATTTCAAATTTTTTTTTTCATAAAATAGGAACCTACCTATGAGGTAAGGGAGCCAACAGACAGGAGGGTAGATGCACAAGGATAAACGTGGTTTACAAGACGATGCTTCCCCGGAACTTTGCAGAGCAAACAAAGTTGACAAGATAATACCATTTCAGTTTGCAATCTCGTCGCTATGATGAATTGCCTCAGAATCCTTTAGGAGAGCTCGGCTTGACTTTGACAGAAATTAATTAAATGGCTAAAATTGCACAGACGAAAAGTTCCTCGGGAGACCGGAGGCAAACGATGGAGCTGCGGGGAGAAATTAGTACTGCGGTGTAGTCTAGGCAGGTTTCGATTACTCAGGATGGCTTTGATGGGCGATTTTTAACGCTCAGCTGTCCTAATGACCGCTTCCTCGAAGTCCTCGAGGAAATTTCCTCGGAGTAGAGACAACTGGAACTATATAAGGTGCTTCGTTAGTCATGTCAATAACTTCGGGAGGTTTACATACACACTCAAACACACTTTACGCAAAAAAAAACATATGTTTACAGGAGCATATTTTCTCCTAACAAAAAAATAAAATCAAATAAGTAGCTGTAAAAACCAATCATAGTGACCTTGTGACTTATTTACAACAAACAGCTGTTCTGCGTTTGAACATAGTACGGTCATTGACCCCGTACAATGCATGTTACCTACTGTTACACATAGATTAATGTTCAGGTAGCAAACATGTTTTGTTAAATTTCTCGAAAAGTAATGCTAAAAACATATACTTAATTTTTTTTTGCGTACCCTGTTTATTTGAGTGTGTATGTAACCCTCTCAAAGTTATAGACATGACTAATGAAGCACCTTATATAAGTTCCCTTGGTTTGGTAATGAAGGCTCGTAACACTTGAGAGCAGCTCGATTGAGTCCAAATGTTCGGTGAATACATTTTAGAAAGTAAGTTTACTTGGACAATAAAGTAAATTGATACATACATTACTCAAATAATCTCATATATTTATTTCCTTAATTTAATAAAATTATTATTTCTTACCTTGAGCAAAACATATTTCTTAAATTTATACTGTCTGCAATAGATGAACAAACAGAATAGCGATCTTAATTTATATACCTTACAAGCTGAGCTCGCGGTAAAGGAATTGGTTGATTTTTTTCCAAGTGCGTTCGCTTCCGACCCCACTGCTCGGATCATTTGAATAATGGCGTGATGCTATATAGCCTATAACCTGGTGGGAGATATATCACGTTACTTCGAAAAAACTGTAAGCGAGTAGGTATGGTAGCTCAGTGGTGCGGTCGGTCGACTATCGGTTGTGACCGCTCGTGGGAGGCTCGACTCTAGGTAGGTTCCTTCCCTTCTTACCTTACTAGGTCGTAGGTTTTAATCCGTCCGGGTTGATACCACCGCACTGAATAAAAGGTCGGCTGAAAAGGCTAATTAAATAGTTTGTGTTTTCCGTCCAGTTCTCATAATATATAGTCTCATAATATGTAGGGATAAACAAATCACTTAACTTGCATGTGTTTATGACTTTTGCTATGATTATTTAAATGACCGACTTGCTTAAAACCTAGCCCGCACTCTGCGCAAACAAACTGCTTATAGTCACTGTGCACCCGCGAGTGATTACTTAAGCCGCTGCGTTGCGCGAAACATTTCCCACAGACCTTGCACTGAAACGACTTTCGATCCATATGCACAGCTGAGTGGGAGATAAAGCTACTCTTAATCGCAAATGTTTTCCCGCAGATGCAAATAAATGGTTTTTCACTCCGGTGACTTTTGGAATGGGCGCTCAGACTGCTGCGATGTGTGAACTTCTTGCCACAGATGGTGCACTGGCATCTCTTCTCGCTCCCGTGCGTGTTGACATGTGACAGCAGTTGACTTCTGCTCGCGAATGCGTTGCCGCAATTTCTGCAAATATACGGCTTTAGACCCGTGTGTGTTCTTATATGTATTTGCAGTGCGCAGTTATCGATAAATCGTTTTTCGCAATACTCGCAAGGGAAAGGCTTTGGTTCTCCGTGCTCCTTCACTCGATGACGGGTCAGGAGCCTGCGTTGTGTGAATGTCTCTCCGCACGTTTCACACTCGAGAGGTATTCTCTCAGTGTGCGTACGACGATGAGCTATGAACTCGACACGATTCGGAAACTCTCCTTTGCAATCTGTACATTTAAACTCTCCGACTCTAATTTTAGCATGGGTGACTTTGTGAGATTTGAAGTTGCCGAGATCCGTGAACCGTTTTCCACATTCGTTGCACCGGTACGGTTTTTCACCCGTGTGAAGACGCAAATGCGTGACGAAATTTCCTCTTTCCGTGAATTTTTTCTCGCAGTAGTCGCAAGCGAAAGGTTTATCGAGGGCGTGGAAAGCGATGGAGTGACGTTTCAATTTTAACAATGTCTCAAAGTCTCTCCCGCAATCCTTGCACCGAAAAGGTTTCTTTGCAGTGTGAGTTTTCAAATGAAGTTCTAAGGTGATCCGTTTCGAAAATCCTTTGCCGCAGTGAGTGCAATGAAAGATTTTATCTTGAGAATGAATGACGGCGTGTGCGGCCAGGTTGCTTTTATCTGCAAATTGTTTGCTGCAGACTCTACAACTGTACGGTTTTATTTTGCTGTGAATTTGGATGTGCCTTTTCAAGTAGTGTTTGAAACGAAAGCCTTTTCCGCAATCGTGGCAAATGTGCATCTCTGTGGAACGGTGAGTTTTGGTGTGCTCATTATATTTGCAAACACCGGTTAAAGGCTTGTCCTGCATTTGACAACTGTGTGTTGGCTCCGGCTGAGATTTAACAAGTTCTTTGCCCATCAATGTCTGCATGTTGTCATTTTCTGGAGACCTGTTTAAAGAAAAATATATAAATTAGATACATACACTGACCGAGGAATTCACAGGGGCAAGACCTAACTTTGACGTGGGAAAGATCCATGTTCAAATCAAAGCTGCATGAACCTGTGCACCGTAGGCGGTGGCCCACAGTGCACACAGCCCACACCCGTGATGTCAGCATAAACATCCTGTTGAACTAGGTGTGATGTCAGTGCTTCCCTTTGATCGTGCCGGCTACACTGAACTGAATGGAAAAGACAAACAATTTACAAAGCTGCTTCAACCAACTTTTCAACCAGTGCGCTGGTACGGATTTGTATGGGTTAAACTCTATCATCCATCATGTAAGCTAACGTAAGGGACCTACAGATTTATGTAGAATTCGAACAACAGTCAGCCTCAATGGTCAAACCACCACGCCCGGGTGTGCTTAACTTTACGATAGGCGGTCGATCCATCACACCTAATACACAACTAACCTAACCTAACCTAACCTAACCTAGCTACCAAGGCTGGCAGTACAATGGTACCAACCTAGACAGCTGCAACCCTATCATCTATTTAACGGGTATTATTTCTAAACTATCATCGTCGATCCATAGCACCATCCAGCTACCGAACTTGACTGTGGAATGATGGAGGAATTTACTACCGTAAAACCTTGGTAAAGAAAGCCAATATTCGCTATATAAAAATGAATGTTTGTTTGTTTGTTCGTCTTCTATGCTTTCGTAAACCGTTCATCCAATAACGGTGAAACTTTATTTGGTTGTTGTGCCCACGGGAAAGGTTTCTGACAAAAAAAAAATACAACCACGTTCATATTTGTATATTTTATTGTTGTGCATATTTGCTCATATTTGTTAGGATTTTGAAAGAAGAATTAATGAATTGACTTATACCGGGGATATAAACAGCTACCGTGGACCTTGCACCAAGGAATCCCTAGGCATTTGGAGTAAAAAAAATTAAATAGCCTTTTTCTCTGATTACTTTCTTTTATGTAAAATTCAAAATACCTAAAAAATACCTACATTTTCATTACCAAATAGACCGGAGAGAGTACTGGTGAACAGTCCACGGTACGTCTTTATACAGCCTGTATAAATAAACTTACGAATCTTCATCGTCCAAGGTTTCCGTAGGGTCTACGGCAGTGACTTCAATGTAGCGAGTCGCCGGCACCGTCGCTCCCACCTCCAGCTCTATCTTCAACAGGTCGGCCAAGTCCACACACGCGTTCGCCTGCTGCTCCACGCTCGCTGGCTGCCCTGACATGTTGGAAGATCTTTGCAGTTTAAGTTAATCTGAAAGTGAGGGGGGGGGGGGGGGGGGAGTAAATGAATTACTTATAGTTAAAGAATTGTTTGCCGGAAATGTGTAGTTTCGGAGAAAAAAAAAATTTTCCCATACAAATGAATTTTCCATACAAAATAATTTTTTTTTTTTTGATGTCACCAAACATTGGTTTTGAATATAAATGAACAAGGGAAGTGGTGTGGGTAAATGTTTTGGTGGTTAAAAAAAAAATAACCAGGGTTAATTTATAGAAGATGCGTCGCTATATAAATTAACCCTAACCTAATGTTGAGGCCGCGCATGTCGTTTTTGCATAAATTCGTATTCAAAATAAATGTTTTTGTGCATTAAAAAAAAAAAAAATTAAAAATCGAAAATTAATTTTGTATGAAAAATATTTATTAAAATTTTTTTTTCTCCGAAACTACGCATTTCCGGCAAACAATTATTTCACTAAAATTCATCTCTTAACTCTGTCTACACGATAAGCTTAGTGGCAATTTGCAACCACTGGACCCCTCTACTAATGCATATCCATTTCATTCGCTATAAGTGCAAATAATAATTATTGATGTGACTTCATTATTTTATGAAATAATTGAGTATGAATGCCGCGCGGCGCAAAATATCCAAGCGGGCAAAGTGGTCCAGGAATCGGGGGTTGGGAAGCATTATTATAACCTGTGGGATCCAAGAGGTTAAAAAAAATTATGTCTAAAGTTAGCCTGTCCTGAGTAGGAAACGACTTCATCGAGCTTCACTTACGTGACAGGCATATGAAATGTGCGGATTCCATCTTGACGGAGGTACAATATCAATCGTACATGTCGAACACAATTGCTTTAGGAATATGAATTTTATATAGGTACATTTTAATTTTTCTCAGAGTTTGTTTATAATACCAGCCAGCAGCTGTCGTCTGACAGCGAAGCGGCCGACGTCTAATGACAGTTGACATTGACAGTTCGTCAGTGTTACCATATTCGGAAGTTACAATAAATAATTTGCAGCGTTCTAGCGACCCGCCGCGCGCCGCCGCCATGCCATAACATACGGAGAGCGCACATAGTCTGAGATGCTGTGGAGACCTAGCTGAAACTATAGAGGGCAGAACTTGGCAATTCAGTCAGTCAGTGCAGTGGCATAAAAATTAACGCTCGAATGCACGTTTGAGATTATTTTATAGTTTTTGTTTTCTGGGATGTAGAATTCAGGGTTTATATTTAAAGTAGGTATAAAAACATATTACAATAAAATGTTTCCCGTTTAATTTGTTTGCCGACTCTCCAGTTTGTATGACGTCATTTGGTCAGGTCCCCAGACGTTTCCGAAGGGTTGTAAATTTGGCTGAATGGTGTTTTGTGGTAGGTATGGAGTTCTGTCAAATGCTGTCACCGCCAACTTGACAGCTGACACGACGAGTGGATCGGGATCAATTCTGATTACTCTCACTGACAGTTGTCCTCCTAAGAAATGTTTATTTTTGGAAATATTCGGAAATATACAAACTGTTTTGCTGGCTTAAAAAAAAATAACCAGGGTTAATATAAAGAAGATGCGTCGCGCGACGCACCTTCTTTATATTAACCCTAACCTAATGTTGAGGCGGTGCATGTCGTTTTTGTTGTGTTTTTGTTACAAGTTTGTATTTGCGAAAATAATTCTTAGGTGGTTATAAAAAAAACTAAACACCCTAAAACAATTTAAACACCGCAACATTGCTTAAAAAAGAAAAAAAAGCAAAAAAAAAAACCAAAAAGATTTGGTGGGATTCGAACCCATGGTCATAAAACTACTAGTCCTAGACCCTCACCCCTGAGCCACGAACTTACTTAAACGAACAAACGAATATCGAATTCCCTTGATTCGGTTTCGGTTCTATGACGTCAAAGCTGTGAGCGAGAGTAATCAGAATTGATCCCGAACCACTCGTCTGACACGCTACATCGTGCAGCTGACATTCACCTTACTTCCTAGGCACGAGTCAGTAAGCCTGGATGCGCTATACATAGGAGGACAGGGGTAGCCGCGCGCCGGCGCAAACGCGCCAGCCCGTCAGTCTAGCGCCGGCGACCGATCTTAGTCTCCGTCCGCCACTCAGGCGGAGCGAACGTGCGCGTCTGTCACAAAATGCCTCATTGTGCAGTGCTTTGGTGCAAAAAGTCGTCGAAAAATTCAAACTTGAACACAGATGGAGTCACCTTTCACGAGTCACCATTCAATTTGATAGCATTTTTCGCTTGAATTTCAGTAACAAACATCGGCGTAAATATGTATGGAGAGCTCTTTTCTGCTTACCCACCATAGGTCGACTATCGTGTTGGATGCAGTTAGCTCTTGTAATTTTTTTTGTTTATTGATAAATATGTATGTTAAATGTATACAGATATTTTATGCATTCTGCCTTATTGCCAAAGGACATTTCTTCTAGTCAACCTCAGCAGGTTTCCTCGTTCAATATTCGTTTATCGCGCTTTTTTCATTCAACCAGTACCTACCGGTTTTTACTTTTGAGCGACTCTAAGGAGAAAGGAATTAATTTCTTTAGGTCATGCGTCTACCGGGAATATCAGATCGCGGATATTTAGGAGAATTAAAAATAATTGACGTCATAGTTTAAACGTTTGCCTTTAATGTCAGAGATTCAGAATGTATAGAACGTATATAAATGAACAGGATGTATATGTAGATGGTAGGGTTCAACCCGCCCGTGTTGATACCACTGCACTAAATAAACGTCGGTCGAAGTCACTATGAAAAGTAGTACCCACGTGTTTTCCATCCAATTCAGTATAGCCGGATCGATTAGGGGGAATCGGGGACAAGGCACGTACCTAAATCACCTAGGTATATTTATTTATTTTAGACAGGCAGCCTTGGCTGATGTGTCTAAATCCGGTTTTTCTTCATATTCTTTATTTTATTTGGTTTGTTTGTTAATTTTTTTTTATGTATTTATCGATCTTGATTATTTTTATTATTTTAGTTTATTGTAGTTTTATTTTAGTATTTATATATTGGGCTCCCATCATCACTGGTACCAAACTGAAGCATTATTACGATGATGGAGCCATCCGTATCAGTTTCCTAAAAAAAGTTAATCTTTATGCTTAACTATTTTCGCATACATTTTGATAATTTTTATTATGGAATACACAATTGTAGATTTATAATAAAGTATCCGAGGTATCTCAGAACTTAGAACTATGATCGTGTTTATGCGAAAATCTGCAAATTCGCAAAATTGTGAAAGGGGCGTTGCCTTTGTTCATTTAAGAGAAAGGTATATTATTCCCTTGATGTAAAGAAGGGTTAAATATTGTTAAATCCGTTTCATCTTTTCATCGCGAATCGACACAATGAGCGACTTATTGTATGAATCCCGTTCAAATGTATGGAAGACTGGCGTCACTTGGCTACCTACTCGCTCGGCCAATCATGGCGTTCAATGCGCCGCTCCCGCCTCAGACTTCACACCCCTTTGGCGGCTACCTCGGTTCTCATACAAACGATGCCGTATTTCGCATCCAGGCTTACTGACTCGTGTTCCTAGGCCCTAGGCCGCTTCGTACTTATGACACCAGGTGGCGTTTTCGTCGGCCTGCTACTTTATTTTATTTTAATAGTCTTACCCACAGAACAACGATCGGGTCACACCGCCCGCGCCCGGCCCCCCGACAAGACCGGACTTTTAACATTGAAAATGTTTTTTCGATCGCGTTGGTAGGGCACCCATTTCAAGGAAAAGTGCAACATCGCCGTGGTGTCGTGAATTTTGTGATCATGTCGATCGTTTTGAGTCGTGATGATTGGGGTGTCAAAAGATGCGTCTCGGCGAGGGCTACAATATGGCGTAATTTTTTTTTAGAAAAGTCAAACTTTTTTCAAAAAATAAAAAAATTACGAAAAATGACGTGATTTTGAAGACAACGCGCGAGCTCACACTTCACGACAGACCATCGCAAAGCTACAAGCGTAACAGCTGGAAGCTCTCCGTCACCCACCGTACACACCGGACCTTGTCCCAACAGATTTATACTTTTTTGAAATTTTTTTAAGTGGGAAAAAATTCAACACCCGAGCTAGAGGCAGTACAAAACGCTTTCGCTGACTTCATCGCCTCTCGTCCAGCAGACTTCTACAGTAAAGGGATAAACAAACTGCCATCAAAATGGCAGAATTGTATAGATAATTTGGGCCAGTACTTTTATTAGCTAAAATAAAAAAATAACCAAAATTTTTATATTTTAAAATTTTCATACAAATCTCCAATTTCATAGGTAACCTAACCTAACCCTCAGACGAATAAGGCGAGTCCCTTGCTCTGTGTCTTCCAAGTGTCTTCATGCACGTCTTTACTGTGTGTCACGAACTCACGAGTGTATATTGTTTTTTAAGCTCTGGTAATATGGTATGTATGTAGTTACGATAAACGCAAACAGTTTTCGAGAAAAAACCATTAATAGGTATTGTAAACTTACAAGAGTCCTTGCAGTACAACACCGATTACTCTGCTCACCCCGATTGTCGGGATACAGTGTGTGGTATGTATGTACGCCTTCTAAAATATAATAAAATTGGCATAAAATAAAACAGGTAAGTACCAAGGTATAAAATAAAATTTGTATGTAAATAATTTGGACTTTGAATTCTATTGGTCATGAAAAGACTCACGTCCCTTTTTCCACATAAAGATTTTAAAAACTTGTTTAATTAAGGTGCGACATTTACTCACGGCTTACCTCTCTTTCAAACAATAATTCAACTTGTAGAATTTATGGAATTAATCGTCACGAATGGATTAGGGAAATTTTAAACGTTGTTTCTCAAACAACCCCTGCTCGTATGAATTCATCGGGGTGACATCGTATACACATTTGCATTAGGTTTATTGTAATCCGACCACACGCACGCAATCGCGACCTCGACCGTTTGTAGCTCGTGCGTGCCAAATCACATCAATTAAATTTTTTAACATAACCACCGTTACCTTTATCCACAACGATATTTGTTTTACCGTAGCCACTCCGCTTTCAATGAATTAAAAAGAACAGAATCGACCTCAATAATTCGTTGAACAGGCGAAAAGTTGAAAATACGTATGAACGAACAAAGACTTAGGGTACCTATGTACAATGGAGATACTTAAATAAAAAATATTATTCAGTACACATCCGACAGATTCCGCTTTGGTCAGATCTTTTCTTTTTTTATATAACTACTTGTGTCCGCTGCCACTGTCATATTTGTGAACTCAAATAATAGACCCACACCACTGACATAACTTTATTACTATTTTGTGTTACGAGCTGCCCTCATAGTCATACAATTAAGTAATTGTGTGCATTATATATAATATTGATTATGTTGTGGACAATGTAATGTCCTTTTTCAGCAGTTCTAACACTTTAAATATTTTGCATAAAATGTAATTTTTTTAGTAGGGCTGTGAGGGCTGTGTGTAGATTTCGCCGCATATTACACATGTCAACCCCAACGTCAACCCAATAACAGTAATGTCACGCAAGTAGCGTTAAAATAGCTTCCCAGGCACGACCTTTCCTTGAGTCGTCCCATTTTCCTTCCCTCTGTATGTAGTTCTCAACGACAAAGCCCGCCTTCTGGCATTGGGGGCTCTTTCAAAGCTTAGGTCGTGTTAGGGTTGACTATGCTTATCGAGACGGTGAATAACTGGGTCAATTTTACTATGTCAACTTAGCCGTTGTGGAACAAAGAAAGCGCGAGCGCGGTTGGGTGTTATATTTTTACATGCAACCTAGCACAATTTAAACATCTTAGCGCGCGTGGAGAAAAATGTTGCTTAGGTACATTACATGGGAGTGAATTGGCTACTCGCGTTATGCTCGAGGTTTGCTCGAGCTGTCTCGTTACGCGTATGATTACACCATATCTTAACCGTGAATCCCGCCCGGCACTAAGTTTTATTTTATTTTATAGCATATTTTATGTATAACATATATAATATATAGCATTAGTATCTGTAGAGATTGTAATACCTACCTACAGTGTACCGTCACGTACACGTCCTCTGTCCCGTAAAATTTCCGAGACACGTGCTGCCAACCCTACTCGGAAGCTTCGCAAACAAAACGCACTAGGATACTTTTGTTCTGTCTTTTAGGACGCAGCCTCTTCTTTGTCCTAAGGACAACTGAGAAAATAGCGTAGGATGTGGATATTTCAGAGAGAGGTTGTAAGTCATTTTCAGAAAGTTTCGGCGCTTACGCTAATTCGCTTTCGTAAACTTACATTTTGCTAATTGCCCCTAGTACACCTGCGTTAATTTTGCAAAAAGATTAAAGTGGCTCACGGCCTAGCCAGCTGTGGGTTTTTGGGGCCTTCGTTAGAATGCCGAGGTAGGGGTTTTGTTATATTTGACACTACCTACCTAGCTGCAGTATCAATGTCGTTTTCATAAATTGGGGCTCAACTTACTGAATTGTGTTAAAATTGTTTTCCCACTCTAAAGCACTCAGGAGGAAGAGAGAAAGTAGAAATCCACATGGGTCATCAATCATGGAGACGGGCTATGTTTGAAATCTAGTTTGAAATATTCCCAGATAGAGATTTATTTGCATATAGGTTGTATATTTATTAAGTATATCAACATTCTACCTTGTCAGATAGACCGACAGAGACACAGACAGACAGACAGACAGTAGGTATACATGAAAACATAGAGAAGTGAAATTTATAGTTTTGTAATGTGGAAGAGAAGAGACGAAAAGAAAAAATAAATTAGAGACATAGATAATTCGTTCTCGGGATTTCTATAACTATTTGACCTATGATATGAGTAGGTCAGGTGACCGAAGCGGCTATGTGTAGGCAGGTTGCATAATTATTGTGACACGACGGCCTCATCTAAAGTCGGGCTTTCGACCGAATTATTCCACTGCCTCGGATTTAAGTTTCCCTGCCCGGGCAAACAAAACGTGCCACCCGAGTCGGGGTATTATCTGGGTCACCGACGGAGCAGTTAACTCAAACTTAAATGCGATTTACGGACCTTCAACAGTTATATCTTGTTTCGTGTCGGAAGGACAACGGGAGGGCGCCTTAAGAGAGGCATTCTTGCAGGTTTTCGGCGAGTTTAAGCCGGTACTTGAGCTTCTAATGCTTCATCATCCGCGGTCGTGTTAGCTAATGTGGGCTAAGAGATGTTTCTTTACCTATTTGTTGGAATGGTTTGGGACTGTTATAATTTAAGTTGTATGTGAATTTTACTTGTCTTACGTTTTGATAAACATCTACTGAAATTTAGCGATAAGTTCGCCTTTTTATGCGAATGTTCAATAAGTTTTATGTAGTTGGTACTGAAATTTATTTCTGGTTTGATTTGTTGATTTTTCATTCTATTATTATAACGTTCATATTTTCTTTCGTAATTTTTTTACAGGTTTGATAAAATATTATAACGTTTAAAAATATTAAAATCTATTTAGATAAAATAAGATTTTGTGCGGTTGATTGTTCAAGACTAATATATTGTGGAATGTAATTTTATTAATTATATCATTCACAACACTTTAATATTGACGTATGCAGTACATTTCTGTTTCAAACTTGCACTTAAGTTGTTTTGATATTTTTCCATAGAAAATCTGTCACAATACCTATTTCCTGAGAGGCCATAAGTCTGAAAAGCTCACATAAACTTGGCTATATCGCTCGCGCGCCGAATACGAGCGTAAATGAGACACCAAAACAGTAAAATGTCGCCAAGACGGAAAGCATCTCAACCATTGGCGTATCTAGGGTTATTTTCCAGGGTGGGCCTGACCCCTGAGAAGCGATGGCCGATGAAGCCGAAGCATTGCTTTGCATTGTGGCGCGGAATTCAAATACCTATACTCTTGCATGTCGTTATAACATGTGCGGATTTATTAATTTTGGGACTTCGAAATTAACCAAATGGAATTTAAGTTGATTCCTCAGCTGTAGATTATTTATTTATTTATTTCAAAGTGTTTTTGTGTGAAATTATTTAAGTGCCCAGCCTAGAATTTTGAGTCCTGACATCCTGGGGTGGATTTTGGACCCCGACATCCTGGGGTGGGCACCAGACAATTCTGGTGTGGGCACGGCCCACCCGGCTCCCCCTCTATATAAGCCAATGAACTCAACGACCTTTCGAGAGAACATCAGGTTTGTTGAAACGGCTATTTAAATAGTTCGCGTTTTCAGTCCAGTTCAGTGTAGCCGGCACGACCGAAGGGAAGCACTGACATGGCGCCTAGTTCACCAAGGTGTTATGGGCTGACATCACGGATGTAGTAGGTGATGTAGCGAAACCGTGCCAGTTTCCAGAAAGAAAAACTACATTTCAATTGAAAACGTGTTAAAAATGGTCTATTGCAAACAAGAATGTTATGTCATCGATCGACCCAATTACATATACTTCTCCCACATCCCAAAGGTTAGTTAGAATAGAATGCCTGACGGCATTAAGCTCGCCTATTGTGCCTAATTTATATAAATTGGTGTTCAATAAAGAATATATACATATCTGTGTTTACTAGCCAGACCACCACTACATAAATATTAATTTGATACTTTACATGGGGTTGCGACGACCCTTGCCGACCGAGCATCCAATGAGAAAATATTTTGAGTTACGTCTGTTTTGTTTAGCGGTGTGACATAGGTACAGGGAGTCGCCGCGCACGGTACCGGCCGACCTGCGCTCCTGTTTATGTAACATACAGCGTGTTTCCTAACCGGGGGGAGGGGGGGGGGGGGGGGGGGGGTGTAGCATAATTAAGATTCATGTGTGTAGGCCGACAGGGGGGACGCGTACCCGGTGCGGTAATTAACCACAGAACAAGCCATGTTAAACTTACTGTTTTCTTCATTTTCTTTTTAGCGTAAAAAAATATATAATTATACACAAAAAAAAGGGAGGACGCAGAGACTTCGTTGTCTGTAATCAAGTCATCATTTTATAGGATCAAACGTTTTATTAAGTACACCTTTCACTGATGATGAAGATGCATCAACTCCCCAAGCAAACTTAAGATGACGTTACATATAGTCATAACCCTTTTTAGTTCAAAGTAAAATTACAAATTAAAAACCCCCGACCCTTAAAATGTCAAAAATAATTTCCGTTTACTTAAAGGAGTCGGGGAAGCGTTAAGTAACTAAAATATAAAAACTCAGAGCCGCATCTCTTATTATTATTAGGTATTTAATTCACGTCGCAAATAAAAATTTGACCGATTTTCATGCGGTTCTTATAAAAAAGCTTGAAATTAAGTTGTTCGTCCTAAAATATTACAAAAACAATTATTATCATCAATGTGATCTTTGGAGTATGACTCGATTTCGGATGGGTTTGCTGTAAAAAAGAATAGAGTTTCGCAGAAGATTAATTCAAACAATAAATCACCTTGCGCTCATGGCGGAAATATACAAGTACAGAATGAGAATGAAACTGGTGCACGTTGACGGATATGGATCCCTGTGCCCCTCGCTAACGGAGAGTTCATACATGTCGGCCGCGAGGTGCTTTGAAAGTTTTTGTTTTATAAAACGTAAACATGTTGTCAGCAAGGGAGCGCAATGGCTGCGAGTGCATAAATTTGTGACTATTGTTTTATTGTTTGAGTTCAGACAAAAAGCGAGAATTTAAATTTAAATTGTTTGTTCCAGAAGAAAAGGGGGGCTGCCATGGCGTAAAGGTGAGTTTCTATTCGGAGCGACGAGAAAGCGGTTAAGTAAGACGCGACCGATTCTTCGGAAAAGTTTGCAAGATTGCCTGAAATTTATTTAAATTGTATTGACAATAGCGACATATATTATTAAGTCTAAATAAATATCACAGTTATCGGAAAACATTTTTTTCCAGCTTAAAGCAGTTACTTAGTAGGTACAATCGACATTCCATTGAATAAATATATAGTATTGCGGTTGCCCCAGCTCATCGTGACTATTTGAGAGTCTCTATACCTCTGACTGAGGGGTAGAGTGCTTTAATTAATTAAATGTAGAGATCTACACTTACGTAGTGAAATTAAGTGAAATTAAGTAAGTAACTATTTATTATTATTATTATTTAATAATTTAAATTGAAATTTGTCTCTGCACTATTACGTATAGTGGCGTGTCGATCCACAAACACTATGCCTCATATTCCAGTTATAATCAAGTTAACTAACTGTGATTGATTACACAAAGCGCTGCGTAGGTATTCCATTACACAAATGTATGCGTTAATTACTCATAATACGTTAATTAGATCAACTATGTAATGGAATTGAACGATTTCGTACGTACTCGCGGGAAATGTTCTATCAGAGTTCCATGGAAGAAAATAATAATTATAACTACTTATGCGGAAAGGGCATATGAAAACATGAATTTAACTTTTGGTTTTTTAGGTTTCCGTATCCCGCACGGAAGCCTACGCTACGCCGTCTGTATGTCCGTCTGTCTGTCTGTCCTATGCTGTATCTTTGCAACCATAATAGCTAGCCCGTTCAAATTTTCACAGAATATGTTATCGCGGACATAATAACAAATAATAAAAAATAGAAAATTTAAAAAATTAAGGGGGGTTCCCATACAAGAAAGGTGTTTTGTCAGAGTTACAGTTTAATCTGACCAATGGGAAAAAAAATCCCGTTGGCTAGACTAGTCTGACCATCAATCTGACCACTGGGAAAAACCGTTTTTTTCAATGTTTTTTTTGTGGTGCCGAAACCTCGATGCGCGAGTCCCACTCGCACTTGGCCGGTTTTTTTATCATGGATTCAATTGGTAATACGAATACTTGTACAACTCTACATAATAATTATATACAAATATTATATCCGCCCATTCTGTTGGCTATAGTGACAATTGACAAACAATTGAGAAAAGAATGCTTCGGTGATTCGGCCATGTTGGAAGAATCGACGGTAACGATGGTAACTAGGTAACGAAATAAATTTATGAAGCGAATGTGAGTGGAAAAGTCGTGAAGGGTCGCCCTAGATCAGGGATGGGCAAACTACGGCCCGCGGGCCATCTCCGGCCCGCGAACGGTCACAATCTGGCCCGCGACCATCGACCCATTAGTAGAGATTTACATAAGTAAAATAAATCACGGAAACATTCGGTAAACATTAAAATAGTGTACCTGGTTACATTAATTAATAAATTTTTGTTCCGATTTTATAGATTACCTGCAATAAATATCTATTTCCCGATTTCATAGTGTACCAGACCAGGTACACACACTGTACCTGATTCAAATATCTATAGATAGAAAGTTCATATAATTTAATTTTGTATAAATAAGAGAACTTTTGATGTTGATGAAACCTATGAGTCAATAAATAACTTCATTTTGGAAAATACAAATATTTTTATTTCAATAAAGAATTATATTATAGCCAAAAAATTAAAAACCTGGCCTGGCCCCCCATACATTATGTTTGTAAATATTGGCCCACGTAGAAAAAAGTTTGCCCATTCCTGCCCTAGATGCACGTGCCTAAAGGGCCTAGTGCGTTGTAGTACCCGTAACCGACGAGCATGCGTGAAGAACATTATGAGAGTGGAAGAGGCGGCAGAGGTGTTTAAAGATCGTGGCACATGGAGATGCGTTGTCTCTGCCCCGCTGGGAAACAGGCGTGACGCTATGTATGTATATTTTTTTGTAGAAACAGCACGGTTGGCTAAATCACCTACATCCGTGATGTCAGCCCATAACACCGGGTAAACTAGGTGCCATGTCAGTGCTCAGTAGCTGCATATTGAGTGCCTTAGTATGCAGGAGAAATATGTAATTAATTATTGTCATTTATTTCAACCATCTTGCTCCTAAAATCTTACTTTATCTTCCGTAGTAGAATTAATGTATAAATAAACTCTCTATAAAACAACAACCTTAATAATTTAGCAAATACAAACAACGACATAGAAACAGATAAAAAATAACATATTTACCGCAGTTTCTATCGTGTTCTTTCTGCCCGAACTGATGGAATGGTCAGATAAAACAATTAAACAATGGTTGACTGGAAGAAATCACTTGCAGTGATAAGTCCACCTTTGCGCAATACTGTATTTCTTGTTTCTTGTCGTGTACTGTTTTTCTTTCAACTGTGTGCAATAAAGAGTTTCTATTCTATTCTAAAAACTATTATTTATTCAAGTGTGACTTAATTTATTTAATTAAATAAATAAATACACTGACACAGATTAAAACCATAATCAATTTACATTATCGTTTTCTAAAAAATATATACTTTTTAAAGTTTTAAGGCCTTCACATCCCATCCAACCCAAGTAATAAAACGCCTCATTCATTAGTTGTCCGCATGACTCAGCACCCTTTTGTTGTTGACATTGGGCTTTTGAGAACCCATCGGTTCTCTAAATCGTTTCTTTGTCGCACCGCTATGGTGTGGAACAGTCTTCCGGCGAGTGTATTTCTTGAATCCTGGGTGTCAGCCTAGCAACAGTCCGCAAATCTGATGGTATGGCACCTAACTGAGCGTGGTTTCGCGAGGAGAGGTGATTTGGCTCTGTCGGCTGCACCATTGGTCTCTCGGCACAGCCACCCATGCTGGTTTACATAACAATTTTAGGGCCTTCCGATATGGGAATGAGACGAAAGTAACAGCACCAGTACCTACTTAAAGCTCTTGCTTGATTGAGTTCCTCTAAGTGTTCTGTGTGGACCCCTATATTTCCCCTTAGGGAGGGTCCTACAAAAGCCCTACTCAGATCGAGGCAGTCGATGACCTTGTAGGCTGTAGCCTGTGATGTCGCCGAGGGACCTTCTTATCCTTTAACATTATATTAGTCGGTATAATTGGTTTGTAATCGGTTTATTCCTTGCAGGATAAATGTACGTTGGTTATTAATATTTTGCATTTCACAATGTATTTAATTTGATAATACATTATGAATTTAATTTTTTTTGCCGATGAAAACGTATTTCAATGATGTCTTTATTTTGAGATAGTTTTTGTAATTAATAATCATGTAATACCACTAAATATGACACTAAGAATGTTTTATAAGGAAAAAAAAAGAAAATTTATACTTGTATAGGTTTTATGTATTTTGTTTTTTATTGCACAATATGTTTAGAAAGAAATAAATAAAATATCTGTCAATAACATGTCAGGTGATATTGCCAGATAATTTTTTATTGACAGTTATTATTTATAACTTACATACATATTTTCAATAGCTTAAACAATGAACATTTGTTTATAATAATATTTAAAAGAAATAAAAAAAGCTATTATTACATATATACACTGAATCTAAATAAAATGGACTCTTTCAAACCGTACCTCAACAAATAATAAGATTCCTCCCCTTTGCGATAAAAAATTCCATCAAACCCCAAAATGCTCCTTAAAAAGCGCTCCCTCCACAAATAGCAGTTATTAGCTGAAGAACTTTCGGCGGGCTGTATAATAATTACCTTCTACATTCAAGCCAATTACCCCTTAACCCCATTACGAGGGAGCTGCAGAAGATGACCTCCGAAAATTCTCTTAATCTCGTTCGGAATTTTAACCCGTTTTTTTTTTGGAGTTGGGGAAAGTTGTCGTGATTAACGACTAGTACGCCCCCTGGCGTTAAATAACGAGCAGCCGAGCGCGGAGCCTTCTCAAACCTTTCCCGGTCCGTTTTGTTAAGTTTTGTAGTATCTAGTTGTTGTGGAAGTTGAGGGTAAGTACGTAGAAACTTAGGAAGGACATGCCCCAGACCGTATGACGAGAGTGAGAATTTTAGGAGCATTAACCAGGACGCGCCGCCCCGGGCCTTCTTCTATGAAACGTGTTAAAAATACTTTATAGCAGCACTGAAATATAAAAAAAAACAATTTTCGAAGTCACGGGCAGCCTAGGCAAAGTAAAAACAGTACTTAAAAGCAAATGCAAATACATACGGATAAAATTGTAAATGGTAGTACGTTGGCAACCCTAATTATTATTGTCCAATTTGAAAACAAAAATTACCACAATGTTTTTAATTAAAAAGTGCCTACCGTCGAATTTGTTATTGCTGATGGCTTCTTCGAAAGTGTTCCTTGGAACTATTAGCCGGGGAATATGCTTACAAGAATAATAGACATAATTTTACATTCACATGTAATTTCTCGGTTATAGTTAAGAAAGAAAAACACTATTATCAGAATGTAAAATCTACTGAGAGAAGAATTAGTAGAGAAAACGATATTAATGTAGCTATTAATTTATCATAATTATCATATCATAAGGTAAATTCTACAAACTTCAATCGTTCGTAAAATTTTAGCTAAGTCCAATATTTGCTTGCGAGCAAAGTTTTAATAGAACAACACTCGAAATAGATTTGATGGACTTTGAATAAATACTCTCAGGTTCGCAAATTCAGCTCCAATTGTTGAGAAGTTCACGCGAGAAGTAATTACGATATCTTTTGCTCTCTCTTATCTCGAGAAAATGTAAATGGGACAAGCGGCCTTGCGTTGTTAGCGAGGCAGCAAACGCGTTCACGGCTATAATAATTGGTAAAATACCGACTTTTTATTCTCCACCTTTGTGAGTGCTCTATATTTTCTTTCGTGTCGCCAGGTTCGCATCGACAACTCTGGCACTCAGGGCGGGAACCTCATTTGGCGTTCCAAGAAAAATAATGTTTTTATCATTTTAGTCATTAGTAAACCTGTATTATTTTTTATGGAACCTGACTGAAATTCAGCTGAAACAACAAATACCGAAACAGCCTGCAACAATTATTATGAAAACAATACAATTTCATTGTCTTCTGAAATGCGTCTTAAACAACTTTCATGGTGCTTGTTTTTTTATTTTTATGGAACGGTTGGCTACATCACCTACAACATCCGTGATGTCAGCCCATAACACTGTGTCAACTAGGTGCCACGTCAGTGCTTCCCTTCATTTTATGTCGGCTACGACGAGTTCGACCGACGACGTTTCATTCAGTGCGGTGGTACTAACCCGTTGTTCTGGCGTCGAACCCTCAAATGCGCCACCGCCACCGTCATTGCCTCGTGTCGGTTTCGTTTTTCTTCATCGTTATTCATCGTCCGAGTCCGGAGCCCATTTCCATCACCCTCGAGCTTGCGCCCCTGGTTCTCTGCCCCATGGCCCTGCTGCGTGTCGCCGCCACCCTCCGTGCGCAAGTAAAATTCGCACTTGACCGATTTGTTTCTATCGTCCGACCCCCAGGGGAGTGGGATAGGTACAGAATCCTTCTACGTTTGGTTTTAGCTAATAATTTTTAATCTATTATATTATGTTGAGGGTAAGTACGTATAAGTACTGGTCAGCCTTGGTAGCTCAGTGGTGCGATCGGTCGACTGTTGTTAAGCAATCTAGTCCTTGGATGGGTGACCGCTCGACCGTTGGAGGCTGACCGTGGATCGGATTCCACGTAAAACTGTAGGTCCCTTCCCTTCTCACCATACTAGGTGTCGAAACGGTAGTTGGTCGAAACGTCAGCTATGTAAATAGTTCGTGTTATCCGTCCAGTTAGGTTTAGCCGACACGAAATTAAGAGAATCACTGACATGGCACCTAATTCATCCGGTCTTATGGGCTGACATCACGGATGTTGTAGGTGATGTAGCCAACCGTGTCAGTTTCCATAAAAAAAAAGTTTTCGATTCATGAAATGTGTCTATTTCTGGTAAGTATCAGAATGATCTTGCATGTGAAGATTCGACTGGACCAATTGATAATGGAGTTCGAGTTATGAATAACGCAGAGAAATGGCAATAAATGGACCCTCAACAATATTAATATAATTATCTCAAATTATTCTCTTCATCAGAACAAAAACGGCTACAATAAAGGATTTCCAGCAATACCAGAAACACTGAAATATTAATCGTACCGGAGGTGAATTCAGTAACAGGAAAACCGTGAATTGAGTATGAATTTTGAGTAAAATGTATACTTACCCAGTCATTCCGTATCGTCACAAGCCGAGAAAAAGCAGTATTTCTACTGGACTCTCGACTGGACTTGCCGCGAACGTCTACCAATCGGTTCTGCAGATCTTTCCTCTACAGGTAAACTCTGGAACGCTCTCACTGCCCATATATTTCCCCCAAAGTACAGTTTCGGATCCTTCAAGCGTGAATAGGCATCTGTCAGCACGGCATGGCAATCGCTACCCCCGCATACGACCGTATGTCTATGGGTGGTGTTAGGCACCTTATGGGTGGCTAGGCGCCCATATCACGCTATCAATAAAACAATGTACCGTGTGGGGCCGGTACTTTAAAAGAATAGCCCCACTGCATCTCTACCCGTGTATGTCGTAAAAGGCGACTAAGGGATATGACTCCCTTCTTATATCACTAGGTGGTAGGGTTTATCCCGCCCGGGTTGGTACCACCGCACTGAATGAAAGGTCGGTCGAAACGGCTATGTAAATAGTTTGTGTTTTCCGTCCAGTTCAGTGTAGCCGGCACGACCGAAGGGAAGCACTGACGTGGCACCAAGTTCACCCGGTGTTATGGGCTGACATCACGGATGTTGTAGGTGATGTAGCCAACCGTGTCAGTTACCATAAAAAAAAAAAAATATTGGGCTAGTATTTGCTTCCGGATATAACGTTTTCCTCGATGTAAATGTTCATACAAATCGCAATGTAGGTAGGTCCTAAAACTGTGGATCCTTGCCTTGCCTTACTAGGTCATAGGGTTTAATCCAACCTGTTTGATAAGAGTCGATCTAAGCGGCTATATAAATAGTTTGTCCGTCCAGCAGGTCTATTCTTGTAAATTCTGACAGCGGAATCAGCGCTGTTGTGGCGCTGAGAGCCACTTACCAAAGTGGCTCTCAGCGCCACAACAGCGCTGATTCCGCTGTCAGAATTTACAAGAATAGACCTGCAGTTCAGTGTTGCCGGCACGACCAAAGGAAAGCACTGATATGGTATCTGAGGTGTTATGGGCTGCATCAAGGGTGTAATAGGAATCCATGGTTAAAAAAAATTACTCGAATTGATGTGCGTATACGATTGGGTTGGTAGTGAATTGAGCCGCAGTAGTCGGTCCACCGACATTATGGAGTCAAGCGAGGTAATTGGGAACACTTCTCTCTATGCATAATTCATTTTCCCAATTCTTATTCGAAAGTTGAAGGCGAGCTGAAAACAGCTCGATACTGTTGCGAGCTGAAACATAAACACTTAGAAGAGCTATCAATTTGTCGAGGAGGTGAACGAAAAGTACGCATATAGATGTACATACCGACCGAAGGGAAGCACTGACTGACGTGGCACCAAGTTCAACCGGTGTTATGGGCTGACATCACGGGTGTTGTAGGTGTGATGCAGCTAACCGTGTCAGTTTCCATAAAAAAATATATATCTCTGTCACACTTGTGAACGCACGTGTCTTTTGGCTGCTGTACAGTGTGGGGCCGCTACTTGAGCCCCACTGCATCTTTCGCCGTGCATGTCGTAAAAGGCGACTAGGGATGAGGACGAGATGCCGTGCGAAAGGGCGACAGGATCGCCACTTCTCACGGTCTTTTCACCGAGTCGGTGGTTCTTCTTGCCTTACTTGCTGCTTGATTTTTTTTATGGAAACTGACACGGTTGGCTGCATCACCTACAACATCCGTGATGTCAGCCCATAACACCGGGTGAACTTGGTGCCACATCAGTGCTTACCTTCGGTCGTTCCCTTCGGTTGATAATTATGTTGTCCTTTTTATAAATGTGGTGGTCGGATCTGTGCTGTAATTCACCGCAGTTCTGGCAGCACAACATCGATTACTCTGCTTACCTATATTGTCGGGATAAAACGTGTGGTATGTATGTATGTATGTTCTGTCTGCTGCAAATGTAGTGCATGCAAACCATATGTTTGTAACAAGGTAAAATGAAGGCAGCGTGTGGCAATACCGCTTCAGTGTATTTATTTCTTTGGTTGTTTGTTTTCTGACCAATAAGGTTTCGGCTTTGCCCCAAATTGCTGAGCGAATTTGAAATGTTGACGTTTATTTAAATTGCTGAAATAGTGTTGATTTATATATGAAGATTTGAAAATGTATTGAGAATTTAAGTTTAATCTTATTCCATCTCAATTTCGGTTTAGCTAAGACACCTCTTGAGGACGAAGTTTTATAACTGCAGTCTAAAATAAACATATAAAATAAAACATGAATTTAAAATTTTAGCAAAGCGTGTCAGTTTAAACCGGCCAAGTGCGAGTCGAACTCGCGCACCGAGGGTTCCTTATCGCCATGCCATGGTTAGCGCCACTCACGCCATCTATGGCGTGTTATGAAATGCTTCATATTAGTTAAATGTTATGATTAGTCAAAATGCTTCACACTCTATTCGGTAGATGGCGCGTGCGCATACACTTTGGTTTCTTTTATGGGAACCCCGTGATTTTTTTACTTTTTCTTATTTTTATTATTTGTTGTTATATCGGCCATAATAATAAATAACACATATTCTGTTAAAATTTCAACAGGCTACCTATTACGGTTCAAGAGATACAGACAGCCCTCGGACAGACAGGCGGACGGACGGAAGGACAGACAGACGGACAGACAGACGGCGTAGGCTTAGTAATAGGGTCCCGTACCGGATACGGAACCCTAAAAAACGAGTCACCTTGCCATTCGTTGGAATTACTAGGAGTAGAACAACACTACCACATCGTGTTGCACCGGTCCGGTGAGTTTGTTGAACTCAAAGCCTCTGATAATTTGAAAGCCGGAACTCACTGCAAACTATTAGTCGACATCTGCATTTGGCTTAGTGTGGGTGTGGAAGGACCTCCCGTCTTTCAAGGTATTTGGAATATGCGATAGAGCGTTGTGGTCTGAAAGAAGATATAGTGACGAGGATTGAGAATCTTCGGTGGTTCGAACGTATTGGACGAATCAACGAGTGACTAAATAAAAATATAAATAAAAAAATAATTGAGTAAATGTGAGAAGCTAAGCTAGGGCAACCATTCCCCCGGGAAGGATCGCCCTGGCTAAACGCATGTATGTACCAGACCAGCGGGTCTATTCCGCACTGACAATTCAGGAGAGTCTCAGTCGCTGAGTCGGTCGACTGCCGATCGTGATCACACACTCTTGCAGGTGTCGCACACCTGGGCGTGGTCAGTGCTTGGATGGGTGACCGTTCGACCGTTGGAGGCTGACCGTGGTACGGATAACACGTAAAATTGTAGGTCCCTTCCCTTCTTTACCTTGCTAGGCGGTAGGGTTTAACCCGCCCGGGCTGATACAACCGCACGAAATTACGGCTAGGTAAATAGTTCGTGTTTTCCGTCCTGGGGGCTTATTCCGAATGCTAACGCCTAATCGATCTCGCTTAGGCGAGAGCGAATATCGCTTAGCTCCTCTTTTGTATGACAATTCGTATTTCGTACGCACGCAAACTAATACGCAACGACATGAGAGTGTCGAGATATCGTCCGTGACGAGAGACGTCTGGCGGGAGGGTCTTGGCTGCCGCCGAGTCGGTATCGACTCTCGCTCTCTCGGCGATCGACGATACGTCATAGTGGCGTTCTTTTCATACGAAAGAGGAGCTAAGCGATATTCGCTCTCGCCTAAGCGAGATCGATTAGGCGTTAGCATTCGGAATAAGGCCCCAGTTCAGTGTCGCCAGCACGACCGAAGTGAAGCGCTCGCATGGCGCCTAGTTCACCCGGTGTTATGGGCTGACATCAAGGATGTTGTAGGTGATGTAGCCAACCGTGTCAGTTTCCATGAAAAAAAAAACTAGTTTTTATCTATGACAGACTAGTCTCAGTGACTGAGACTGTCCGGATGTTGTCAATGCTGATCTCCGCAAATACGGGCCCAGATCGCACGTGTGCTCAAATAGGCTCATGTGCGTAGTAATCATAATGGATGAGAATATGTGAACAAAGTATGAGAGTTGAAGTGGCTGCAGAGGTGTGGCAGAGCCGAGACACGTGGAGATCCAATAAGACATCGGATCTCCCCATTGGGAAATAGTCATGATGGTATGTTCGAATATGTGAAGGATTAGGGCCAATTTCTGTATACATTTGAAAACGTTATATTCGAACTAATATTGAATTATCCCGATGATTATTATGGAAAATATTAGTTTTTTTTAATATAAGGTTTGATTTGAAAATCATACAAACCAACTCTTCTATATCTCGCCGTCGTACCCTACACGTACAAAAAGTATGCTTTATTCTACAAAAGTCACACATCCATCACTTGAATCAACACTTGCAGGTGCAACAGCAAGCCCACTAAGTCCCACCACACAACATTCCCACATAACCTTCAATGTACCAAAAGCTACAGACATGGTGCTGCCGCTATGGCACTAAGTCTCGCTCCGCTGCGCCACCGCCGCCCCGCCCCCTCCCATGCTCTCTCAAGTACACATTTTATCAATTACCACTCGTCGACGTGTTTTCATTTCTCACCCTCTCCCAGCAGCCGCCGCGGCGCCGCCGACTGCCGGCCGGCCCGCAAACATCCGTACTATGTCGACAGTTCTAATTCTTTGCTCTGGAATCCCCATAGATTTATTTATTTAGATGCATCGGGAGTGTTTGATAGTTCAATATGTGTGATCTATAATGGCGATATACACTATAATTGTTACGAAAAATAATTGAGAGTTTATTATTGTGTATTAAGCAGCGTTCTCACGACGCGAGTCTGTCGGTCAACTTTTAGTTGAAGGAGAAAAATCGCAAATGAATTGCGCTCTCACGCTTGATCTGATGATCTAATCAACCGGTCATTCGTTCCAAGATGGCGCAAGTAATCGCGTGCGCACGTCATAGAATTGTACCGACTTGAACACTAAAAGTTGACAGGAAATTGAGTTTTCTGTCGTGCAACAAAACTTGATCCACTTTTATTGAGAGCATGCGATTGTCTGTTGTTGTCTCACGATGCGATTGTCTTTCAACGCGCAAACGAATTTAAGTTGACTGATCAAAGCTCAAGTGGCAGTGGGCTGGACAAGTTGGAGTAACCGCGTCCTACACTTGCGGCCGTGGACAGGAAAACGGAGTGTGGGAAGACCACCCGCCAGGTGGGACGACGACGACATCAAGTACGTCGGCTGATAGCAGTGGTTCCGTCCCTACCGCTGACGGCCGGGAGGACTGGAGGAAAATTGGAGAGGCGTATGTCCAGCAGTGGACGCTTAAACGCTGACTGACGACTGATCAAAATCGCCCCGTGGGAACGCGGCTATACCTTTGTCTTTTTCGTATCCATAGACGAGTTTCCAGTGTGTCTTGCTTGCCGGCCTTTGTGATTTGAGAGAAGTAAGATAGATTACACAATGCTCTCCAAAAAGGGAAATAATTCGTTCAATAAAGTTTGCTTTTCCTTCAAATTTCCTTCAGATTATCCACTGATTGTACACGTCCAAATAGTCTCAAATTTGAGGATTACCTATCTCAGGGATACAAAACAAGATTATAAATTTTCACGTATATGCAGCAGGTGGAGCTTCGTGCCTTACTTGCTGCCTGATAGTTATCTTGTCCGAATACTTTGCTAAGTGTGGTGGTCGGTGTTGTGCTGTAATCTGCCAGAGTACTTGCAGCACAACACCGATTACTCTGCTTACCCCGATTGTCGGGATACGGCGTGTGGTGTGTGTGTGTGTGTATATTCTCACGTGACATTCTTAGATTAGGCGAATCAGAGGATAATCCCTTTACACGAAATTGTCCCGTAATAAAAATAATTAAGTACTACTTTCATTTTGCTTCTCAAGTGTCCGGAGGGCCCGTCGACTGGTCGACCTGATATCGTGAACCCGAACATTCGAACTGTATTCTATATTGATTTTGCCGGGCTTCAATTACGAGGTTTTCGCAATTAAAAGTGCATTTTTATTTGTTTCGTTCTTATTTTTCCCCGCTTATAGCGATTTGCTATCGCGCTTTCAATTCCTAGCTTGTTTTCACTCGAGGAATAAAACAAACAGAGGCTGCTAAAACATTTGGGTGTTAATGAGAAATTGTTGAAGATGAAGTAAATGATTGAAAAGCGGGGAGGCGGGACCACGTTATGGTTCGACAATTTTTAATATGAACGAATTAAAAAAATATGAAAGTTTCATTCGATCGGTGTTGTGCTGTAATTTACCCGAATTCTTGCCACCGACACGCCAACACCGATTACTCAGCTTACCCCGATTGTCAGGATACAGCGTGTTGATATGTATAATAATGTTCGAATTACACGTAAAACTGTAGGTGCCTTCCTTTCTTACCTTATTAGGTGGTAAGGGTTTAACCCTGGTTGGTACCACCGCACTAAATGAAAGGTCGGTTGAAACGGTTAAAGTTCATCAAGGTGTTATGGGCTGACATCACGGATGTAGTAGGTGATGTAGCCAACGGTGTCAGTTTCCATAAAAGATATGTATGTATGAAAGTTTAGTGAGAACATATTTTTTTAAATATAAGTACATATGATGTGTAATTAAATCATGTAAAAATATTCGTTTTGGAAATTTACATACATACATGCATACATATCACACACGCTTAATCCCGACAATCGGGGTAAGCAGAGTAATCGGTGTTGTGCTGCAAGAACTCTGGTAAATTACAGCACAACACCCAACACCACGTTTCGCAAAGTATTCGAACAAGATTCAATAGATCGAGCAGCAAGTAAGGTACGAAGACCCACCTGCTGCATGACTCGGTGGAAGTACCGTTCCAAGGTGAGAGGTGGCGACCCTGTCGCCCTTTAGCGCGGCATCTTGTCCTTATCCCTTAGTCGCCTTTTACGACATGCATGGGTAGAGATGCAGTGGGGCTATTCTTTTTACGTACCGGCCCCACACGGCACCGGGAAATTTACTCCTGGAATATCACTAAAAATAATATTGGCGCTATGGCGCGCCGGAGGCCGGAGGGCCTATATCGACCCAAAATGACGCTTTGTTTTTCTAGTATCTGCTTACTCTTTTAGAAATTAAGGCCCTGTAGGCAGACAGACAATGGAACCTCAACGTAAGGGGGTTTCTTTGTACCTTAGCTAAACTTACATCCTCGTTTGGAATAGTCTTAATGTTTTTTTTTCGAAGCAGTTATTAGTGCAGATTCATTGAAGAGCATTACTGAGCGAAGAGTCCGCCACGCCCCACTGCGCGCGCCCTCGTGCTCGCGAAGACTTCGGGGAAAAGATCGCAAGTTTTTCAGAGTTTTTGCTGTAATTTAAATTGCGCCGCATTTTCATTCGAATCGATAGTGGATTCAATCGGTGGAAAGAAATAAATATTGCTCTCTGGAAAGAGCACTCGAACTAAAAATATCAGTACCTAGATACATTTTACTTTTTTAACAGAAATGCCTCAAGGGGCTTTGACAAGAAATAAAAAAAAATATTGAAAAAGGAATTCCCAAACGAATCTTGTCTCAAAAGCATGAAATCGAATTAGATCTGTATCGTATTATGGCGAACTATAGAATGATTTTCTGGTGAGCGCGCTTCTCAGTTCTTCTTCAAAAGACGTGGTAGTAAATTAGACGACAACCTTTTCATTAAATTTACAGCCCAGTTTCGCGAGAGTGGTGTGTTATTGGCGTATCTGATCGCCCGACGAACTCTTGGGTGCAACGACGGCTGGGGCTTCCGAAACTGACACCGGACTAGCAACTAGTTGCTGGACTAGTTTGACTCTTTAGAAATACGTAGGTATATTTTTGCGAGGAAACCACTCCTTCATACTAACAATAAATTATTCAAGATGACTTTTCTTGCAAAACCGAGATGCGCCGCCCCTATTCACGTAGACTTGTGTAGTTATGCACGTGTTTGTATAGTATAAACAGAGCCGGAATAGGAGCGGTGGGTCGAGAGGCTAAGAAAACTTTAAATTTTTTATTTTAAATTTAAAACTTTAAATTTTACAAGGTCGAAATTGTTATATTGCAATTTTAATAGAATAGAATAGAAACTCTTTATTGCACACAAATTGAGGAAGAACAGGACACGACAAGAAACAAGAAATACAAGAGTTCTTTTATACTTTTCGACGTTTTATTAATAATGAAATATTTTTTCATTCTTTTCCTTTCTCCCTTCCCACCTGTCCCCAGTTCCCATAACCTGATATTAATAACTTGAATGGGGATGCCCCTACAATATGCTCTCGCGCCACTTCCGCGCGGGGGTTGTGGGGGGGGGGGGGTTGGGTGGGGGGGGGGGGGGGGGGGCGTGACCCCATTGTGTCCCGCCACATCCCCCATCTCTTCCGTTGTCCGCATTGGAACCCAGCCCCGCCAAGTATAGGTGATACTCATACTGGAGAAGGAAACATACATACTCGTACATAATAAGTATTATATGTGGTTTATTTTTATAAAGAAGAACGACCGAAAGGAAGCACTGACATGGCACCTAGTGTGAACTAGGTGTAATGGGCTCACATCACGGATGTAGTACCTGATGTAGCCAACCGTGCCAGTTTCCATAAAAACCGGCCAAGTCGGAGTCGCGGACCGAGGTATCAGCACCACAAAAAAAAAATCATTGAAAAAAAAGTACGTTTCTTGTATGGGAACCCCCCTAAGTTTGTTACTTTTTCTACGTTACCTATTACGGTTCAATAGATACAGCAGTAGGACAGACAGATAGACAGACGGCGTAGGCTTAGTAATAGGCTTCCGTACGGAAACCTAAATAAAAAATGAGCGACATTGTTTGTTTGTATTTACCATATGCCGGCACTTCACTTGGCTTAGCGTATTCGTGTTTGTTGCAAACATTTTAGTTTTATCTCGCTCTAAACAAGCCATTAAAGGGAGACGAAACGGAAATTTTTGCCAAATACACGAATACGCTAAGCCAAGTGAAGTGCCGGCAATTTAGTTATGTCTGTGTATGTAGGTCAATGATATTATCATTGGTGCAGGTATCACCTTCTTTGTAAGACGTCCGATCTTTGCGCCTGATGTAATTTATATTTGAGCTTGTTTTTTCTGTAAAATATTTTTGAAGTAATAAAGTATTTTCAATCTAGGTATCTGTCTAGTTAGCAAGAACAGCTACGCGTCGTTCCCTAGGGCTTGTGAATTCGTACATGTCGGCGTAGTCATTATTATCTTATTCTAAGATCCTCGTAAAGAACCTCCCGAGGAAGGCATCGACACGCCAGACTCACCTCTGTCACTAAGGAGCGAAGCGACAATTAAATAGGTAAATAATAAGAAGCAGAAATTCACCTCACAGATCTCGAAATTCACGAAGAAAATAATTTGTCGTAGGTACTTTGCCGTAATTTTAGCGATTCTCAGCAGATGGAAGGGCACAATTACTGGGCTCAAGTACTGAAGAATGGAGCATTTTAAAATTTTTGCTTTCTTCAATTTCCTGCATTCCCCGACATGCCATTTAGTAAATTTATAACAATTTGGAAGCTCTCTTTGAGCACAAACAGCCAGCTACGAGACGAATGTATCGCATTGTAATATTCGTAAACACAAAGAAATTCATAATGCAGAAACTACCTCATCGTCGTCATTTTGTAATTTATTTTTAACCGACTTCAAAAAAAGGAGGAGGTTCTCAATTCGACTGTATTTTTTTATGTTTTATGTTTGTCCCCTCAGAACTTTCGACTGGGTGAACCGATTTTGATTATTCTTTTTTTATTTGAAAGAAGCTGGTGGTCCCGTTTTAATTTGGTCAAGATCGGATTGGAGAACGAGGCGCCGAGTACCTACATTAATAGCAAAAAAATACTTAAAAAAACTGTGAAATGAAAAACTATTTAAAAAAATATAAAAACTAACTGAAATCCCACACTACGTTGACGTAGCGTTACGTTTGTCATAAATGTTTTTTCAACAATCATATTTTGTCTGTTATTAATAAAAGTAACTCTTTAAAACCATTTTCTCGCCGGGAAAAGCCTTCAACTCGCCCCGGTAGCCCTCAGTTTCGGTGACGCCCAGAGAGAGCCCAGATGGGCTACCACAACACCTGGGTTCGCTCCGCCGCCGGTGGTGGTGGAAACTTCGTTTGTTTTGTAATTTTTTTTTTTATGTAATCCTTTATGTGTGGCTGAGTCGGAGGGACTAAAGCGCATGCTCCGACCAGCCAATATCACCTCCGAGAAGGTAGGTGCCATACCGGAGACTTCCCTGGATTGCTGGCTATACTGGACTAGAGGACTAGGGTTGGTACCACCGCACTGAATGAAACGTCGGTCCAAACGGCTATGTAAATAGTTTGTGTTTTCCGACCAGTTCAGTGTAGCCGGCACGATCAAAGGGGGAAGCACTGACATGGCACCTAGTTCACCCGGTGTTATGGGCTGACATCACGGACGTTGTAGGTGATAAAGCCAACCGTGTCAGGTTCCATAAAAAAAAAAAGAGAACACAACCAAGGCTGCTATGCGGCCATCTTACGTCCAGTACGGTGGTACCCACCAAGTCGGGTACAATTTGAGCCTACCACCTAGTAAGGGGCAAGGGAAGGGACCTACAGTTTTTAACCAGCCATCACGGGTGTCTTTGCCCAAAACTCCATCGGAAAATCAGACACAGCCAATAGCACAAATTCCTCGCGAAACCGCGCCCGGGACGCGCCATGCCAGCTATAAGGCGGATAAAAAGATCGTCGTCTAATTAATTAACACGCCTTTTGAAGATGTTATAGGTGGTTTAACACACTCACCGGAAGACCGTTCAATATTTTCGCCGTACGACGCAGGAACGATTTCGAAAATCGATGTGTTCTCTCTCAGAAGTTGGATGTTAACAACATAATTATGGATATTCGGAGCGAATCCGGCGGGTGTGGCGGAGACGGATCGGAGAAGGTGGGATGAGGGAAGCCAATTCATCACAGCACCGGCCATGGTAGTAACTATAAAAAACAGGCCAAGGGATCCGATTGTTCGCCTGTGGCATAATGATTCAAGTCCCTCCGTGTTTGGGATCACCAATTAGACGAATCGCGCGGCGTTGGATAGAGTCAAAGGATGCCAACAAGGCCAAAATATAATGTGGTTTTGTTTTTATACTACACTAATGTAAAATTATTGTATATAAAGGTGTAAATAATTAGCTTAAACACGATGAAAAATAATACAAGAACAATTTGTTTGCTTGTATGAAAAAAAATTTACAATATTACAAGTTCGTAATTCCGTCTCAGTGCTCGCTCGACAAATTTGCTGCTCCTTCTATCTTTATAATTCTCTGTGTAAATATATACATAAGTACATAGGTATCTGTACATTTACCTGTAGACACGTTCGTCGAAATTAATTATTCATAGATACAGCTTTGAAGAGCAATCACGAAATGTACAAAGTTCGGTCAAGCATTTCATACGTTGATTATTCGGTTCATATTACGCTTCAATCAAAGAGGTCGCAGGTGGGTACGGATACATACATAACTGCTGAATGTTAAATCAATATATTTTAACGGCATTTACGAATACTGAGTAATAGGTATTACTTGTTCAGAAAGCGACGGATATGTCAATTGTTTTCATAATGTATTCAAGACATCAAAGTAGAGTATGTGAGTATTTTTGGGGTTACGTACCATAATGGCATAAATATGGACGTCATTCAGTTATGATTTGAGCCTACCACCTAGTGGTGCCGGTACAGATGCCGTCATGAGTTTAGAGCGCTAGGCGAAAGTGGTGGGGGAATGCGCAGAAGTCACTGTTTGGCGGAGTGAGGGAGTCGCGGCGGGAGCGGCGGGTAGCGCCGTCGTCCTCCACACCCCGCGCTCCGCTCACACGTCTAACTAACCCCTGACCACAGAGCATCAAATACCTACCGCGGGCGCCCCCTACTAGAGGCGCCCTAAGCGATGATATTTGAAACCCAATAACCGTACGCTGAGCTGCTAGCGCTTCGTATGTGTGTGTGTGTGCTAGTATCGACACTACACACAAAGAGGAGCAAGTTAGGCACACGCACAAAACAAATGCACACGCACAACACACATATGTAAGTCATAGGCCACGCCCACAGGCTTCAACGCCGTTGTAGAGAAATCGCGCTCACGGGGCGCCTCTAGTAGGGGCGGGCGCGCGCATTTCATGCTCTGTGCCCCTGACACATGCGCGAACTAACCCCACCACTTTCACCGAGCGCTCATAAACCGTTTCGTGACCTGTAAGGGGAAGGTACGGGACGTACAGTTTTACACCGTGAGCCGTGCGTCTTGTTGGAGACCCGCAACTCACTGAGCCACAGACGATTAGTAGGGTCACTCAGCCTGTTCTACAGGTACTATCATGGACGCTGCTTGGAGGAACTTGCATCTTATATTCCATGCCATCCAACCGATCTCAGCAGGACGCGTCGCAGAGAAACTGAACACCATTTTATTGTTGACATTGGGCTATAGATAACCCATCGTTTCACAAAAAAATTCCTCTGTCGCATCGCTAGGATGTGTACGAATATTCTCTACCGGCGCGGCGAGTGTGTTTCCAACCTCTTCCACCGTGTCGTATTAACAAGCTGGATATCGCTTTTAACTGTTCCGTATACCACGTAAATGTCAAGTTTTTATTATGTGTTATCACTATAATTCCACCAAATTTCCACTTGTAACCTCTACTACCCGTTCCTAGGAAAATACCCTTGACAGTAGAAAAAAAATCAATTTTACAATTTTAGAATTTTTTTCTGTATTTGTGCTGTATGACCTTGCTTTTTGCCATATTTCATTATTCTAGGTCACAACGAGAAACAACCTATAGGTTTTGATTTGATTTGAGTTAGTTTGCCAGTATCAAAATGTGACATAAATGGCCGTATCCTTTGATTGGACTTAGAAGCTTGAATTATTTTACACCTTCAAGGGACCGTAGACCTCAGTATTTGGTATTCATTTCAAGTTGATACCTATATCCGTTCTTGAAGTCGTGACAGACGGACAGACAGACAGACAGACAGACGGGCAACAAAGTGATAAGGGTTCAGTTTTTTTTTCTTTTGAGGTACAGAACGCTAAAAAGCACATGCGAGGTGCATAATAATAGCACCTCGTCTTTTTTTCACACCATTTTCTTTTCACTTGCTCGATGAGTTCGTACCCCATCCTTACCGTTTGAAATTGTTTTCCCTGCTTTAATGCACTGGAAAGGTGGGAGAGGTTTCAAGAAGGCGTGCTATCTTATTCATACAATCTCAGTTTTTTTTTCAAATGGACGGTAAAATAATGTTACACCGGAAACTTGAGCTATATTGGCACTCCAACTGCGAAGTTTTGCTGTGTCTGGAACACTGCTGGGCAATGGAAATTTTTCAATTTGAAGGAAATGAAAAATATTGAAATTTTTCGGAAAAATAAATAAATTTCCGAAATTTTTCAAAAATGTTGAAATTTATTTTTTCTTCGGTTCGAATGAATTGTATGCGCTAATTTGGGGTCTAAATGAGAAGAAATCAAATTATGATTTGCTGTTTCGGCAGCCCTCATCGAGCCTGTGGTTGTAAACTTGAAAAAATTTATTTATTTTGCCGAATTTTTTCAAAAATGTTGAAATTTATTTTTTCTTCGGTCTGAATGAATTTTATGCGCTAATTTGGTGTTTGAATGAGAAGAAACAAAATTATGATTTGCTGTTTCGGCAGCTCTCATCGAGCCTGTGGTTGTAAACTTGAACAAACTTCAGGGAAATGATTGCCTTATCCATAAAGTGCATTCGTCATTCAATGACATCAAGAAAGTCTTCGGGAGTGACTCTTCTTCGAGAGGCACTACTGCGAAAATTCGAAGAGCGGACGGCAACGTGTGTAAAACCTATTCATCTAGCTGCCAATCTACTGGATCCTTCTTCACTCGGTATGAACTTGGAGCCAAACGAAAAGGTCACGGCAATGGAAATCATCGAAGAACTTTCCAGGTACTTGGATGTAGATGTGATGGGCTAGTTGTCAGATTTCAAATCGAAACAGGGCTTATGGGCACGTAACTTTGTGTGGGCTTCGGCATCGCAGGCAAGTCCATTGCCCTGGTGGACAGGGCTGCAGTCATATTTACGATCTGTGATTATGATCACATCGAGGAGGAACTTGCCAAAGTAAGGACAGCGTTGCGGCAAAATGGCTACAAACCACGAGCCTGCCTCGTCTGAGCCTGAGCCTGATACCTGAGCCTGTTCAACGTGCAACAACAGGGCGGCGCGGCGGCAGAGAGTAGAGGTCGGAAGGCGGTGCGCCTACTTACCATACATACGGGGGATCACGGACCGTATAGGTAAGTTGATGAGCAAGTTGAGCATAAATACCTTCTACAAACCTCTCCCAAAAATCCAAGGCATGTTGATAACAGTCAAGGACCAGATTCCACTGCAGGCTCCAGGTGTATACAAAATACCATGTAGCTGTGGGAGGTGTTACATCGGACAAACGAAGCGGAGTGTTCAGACAAGGTTGTCGGAACACTTCAGGGCGATAAAGAACGAGTTCCATAAGTCAGCCATCTGTGGCCATGCTCTGGACAGTGGCACAAATCATTGGATTCGATTCGACCAAACCAGTACGATGTCAGTGGAAAATCACTATGTACCACGTTTGGTTCGGGAATCCATTGAAATTTCCAGACATGCCAATTTTAACAGAGAAGACAGCATGGTACTCTATTCGCCGTGGACTCCTGTGCTGGCGAAGCATGGCTCGTGTGGTAACCAGCATCAAGCTCTGACAGCCATAGACACAGTGAGCTACGTGTGCACCGACCTTTTCCAGCAAGTGATGTTCAACCTACCCGCATCGGCCGAAGTACCCTCGCATCGCTACAATCTACGTCAGCGGCGACCGGCAGTTGACATCTGACTGGATGACGTGTCGGGTGTCCTCGAGGTCGTCGCATACCGCGAGTCCTGAAGATGTCCCCGGAGTGTGGGACGAAACGTCGACAAATAAAGTGAGTCGCTTTCAGTATACCGCGTAACCAAAAACATTGTCATAATGTGCAATAAGTAGCGGTAAAAGCCTAAATGAACACATATTTACTGCACCTATAACCTCTGCAGCAACAGAAATGTCTTTCAGCACCTTTAGCCACATTCACAGCAAAAAACGCCATTCACTAGACACAGACAGGGCCGGAAAAATGGCATTTGTGTCATATAATTGGAATCTTTTACACAAAAGTGAAATAAATAAAGAAAATCAAGAAATCGACACGAGCAGAGGTGACGAGCAGATGAGCAGAGAAGAGGAATCATCGGATAAAGATCATGAGTTTGAAGATGGACCTTTGACGTCGGGAGTGCCCAATCCCTCATTGGCGATTTTTAGTTTTATTTCTTGTGAGGGATCTGACACCTCCGACGACAGTGATTAAATGCAATACAATAAATAAATATGCATACTTATGAACATTTTAATTTTGGAAAAATTTCCACTTCTCGAAATTTCCTTTGATAAAGCTTATACAATATATTCAGTTTAAGAAATATAAATATTGTCATAAAATAACAATTATAAATTACTTCCTTTGATTTTCGCATTGATTTTTAGGGTTTAAAAATAAATTACCGAAAAATTGTAACTTTGGAAAAATTTCCGGAAAAATATTATTGAAATTTTTCATTTTTTGAAAAATTTCGGAAATTTACCCAGCAGTGGTCTGGAAGAACAATTGCGACCTTTACCTACAGTAGGCAAAGAATATGTCGAGGAAGTTTTTGATTAAAATCTATAGTGATAGTTTTTGAAAAATGGTTTGCAATTTCTGACATATCAATGGTCAATATTTTTAGAAAAACATAGTGTGAAGTTTGTGTAAAATGCTTATGGAGCAATAAAGTATTTTCTCTTCTTTTTTTTATTTCCTTATGTGACAACTTTTGAAAAAAAGACCTTTCGGATAAAAGTTAAAGTAAAAGTGAGGTTTTAGAAAAAAAAAATTGTTCGGACTTTTTGGAAAAAAAACTACCGACCAAAATTTAAATTCATGGAAATTTTGGACAAACCAAGCATGAATGTTTTTGAAGAACGTCTAGAGATTTCGAACCTCTGACCTTTCACAGAATACCAGCTTAACCGCTCTTCCACCCGCCACCTATCACGACCTATCATAAGCATTGCTAGCGCTTAATAAAATGTAAAGCAAGGCCCCGGCGATATTTCTACCTGTGAATCCGAGCAGAGATTTCCCGCCGTACATTACGTTACGAGCGGTACGTTTATCTCAATGTTCTCGCATTATACCCGCCGGCCACAGATTGTTGAAAACTATACCCGCGCGGAGAGAGCTGAGGTAAACATCTATAACGAGCGAGAACCGGCGAGACACGGCATTTTTCGGGGCGGAGTGAATAGCTATTTGAGGAGCGTCAGAACAAAAACCCTTAAATCCATTTTGGGTCGAAAATTGTTTTATATTTTTTTTTCTAATATAATGGGTACCTTTACATGTAAATATGCTCTCAGACCGCAACAAAATGCCTTGACACCTTCCAAAAAAAAAATATCAAACATAGGTGTCCGCTTCTAAATACCTTAAATCCGAATTGAACCACAAGAAAATATTTTGTCATGTACTAGTCCGCAACAAAAAACCTTAAATATCTCTCTTAAAATCTAATGTTTTCAGCATTAACCTTGATTTGTTGATGCTTACATGTCGGTCTTCGGAAATTATATTTTTATAAAAAATAAGTATACCGTTAACATAGACGGTTAAAAAGATACGAAGTTTTTTTTTAATTTCTGTAAAAAATGCAAAAGTGGATTTAAGGGTTTTTGTTCTGACGCTCCTCATTTGATAACAGGTAACAGTTACATTGACAATATGTTTATACATCTTAACCGTGAGACCTGACACTTTTTTTAATGTACCTCAAAAGAGAAAAAAAAGCGGAACCCTTCATCACTCTTGTTCGTTAATACATAAAATTTTCTAAAATGTCTTTCTTTGCCCGTGGCTGCGCATGAAGTTTCGTTTAAAAAATGTTATGCCTATTCCTTATGTCTGCACGCAACCTTCCACTATATAAAGTCATTTCAGACATCCTAAGTGAATTATCATTTCGTATTGTTCAATTTTGACCTATTGAGGTGAAAGAAAGGCAACGATCAATTGCAGAACGAAATATTTTCAATTAATCTTTTAAACAATTGCGCAGCAGGATTATCCTACCGATTCCGCTGATCTTAAGATAATCTCGCGAAGAAGTATAATCTCTACTTCTGTATCTGTGAGATGATCTTTGGACTGGAACCACCAGAAATTATAGGATAATTTTGCTAAGCGCAATCGGGCTTTACTTACAGGTACCATTTTTAACCACTGCTTACCGCCGACGTATCTACTTGATGTCGTCGTCCCACCTGGCGTGTGGTCTTCCCACACTACTCCTCAATTTGCCTATTTATTTTTATTCATTTTCCGCTGCTGTAAGAGATCACGCAAACTGGCTTGACTGAACATTTCACACTTCCAGCAGAGGGTACAAGTTCTGTGAACGCACAGTCATACGTAGCTGCGCTCATAGCGTTCACGGTCTGGTGCCTGTGCATTATTCATGAACAAAAGGTGAGGATATATCGGTGCTCTCGCTATCTGGACTGTTTTTATTTCCCTCAGATCATTAACGTGACTAGAGAGCGGACTGCGGAATAGCGCACTCGAATATCTAGGACAGTGGTTCTCAAACTTTTTTAACTGACGGCGCCCTTAACCCGTTCAAGAAATTGTGCGGCACACCGCTTCAATATTCGGTTGGTGTCTTTCATAGGCATCATATCTGATCTGTGATAAACGAAGCATGCAAATATGTAAATCAAGTAATATTTTCGAAAGGAATAAAAAACACAATTTTGCGATGCGTAAAAGTTACGCATCGAAATGTAAATGTTTCATTATTATTTCGATTAAGTATGTAGGTAGGTACATTACTTTTATACTTATTTTGAATTTAATTATTTACTACTAGTGAGTGGCTCGGTGAGCTGTAGACCTCGCGAGCCTGTTTTTGCAAAGCTTAAAACTGAATAAATGTTCACCGGCGCACCTCAACCCAAATTACCAAAAACTTGTTGAGAAACAGCCGGACATCCGGACATACGTACGCATTTTTGCCCAAGCTGAAACGGAGACGCTTCGCTCGCGCTTCGCGCTCGCTCGGTCAAATAATGTCCACTTTTTCGCGGCACCCCTGGCGTAGGTTCGCGGCACCCAGTTTGCGAATCACTGATCTAGGAAATAGAAGATACGAGTGTGCTTCTGGAATTTTGACATCAGTTCAGTCCTTGTGACCGAGTGGAGGTATCCAGTGAGAAATAATGCCACCAACGTTTGGTCAAATTGAGCCAACTGCTTGATTGCCAATGGTTGGAAGCAAATTTTCTCAGCGTTGCAATTTTCGAAAAATTCACGTGTATTATATATTTTATCCATCACTCCGTTGAAGGAAGAGTTCTTCGAACTGCACGATTTTCTAAATCGTTCTTGTGCCGCACTGCAAAGGTGTGGAACGGGCTTCCGGGGAATATCTTTCCTGACGTTACACTCCGGAAACATTGAAACCATTTTAATGTGGTTTTCGCCAATGTATATAATTTTTTTAAAGGCAGCATGTATCATCACGACGGGATACTGCGGGTCAGAGCAATGAACAAACCCTTTTTCATCGTTCTAGGAACAAACATAGGAGACAAATAGGCACTCGCGCGATCTAATATTGAATAGGTACGCTGGCACAGATTACTTCGTAACAGATAAATCACTCCATAGAAAAAGCTCCATACCTTCGGCTTTAATAGCCTACTGTTTCACGTCGCCAATCGCTGCGTGAGAAAATGTACCTAAACGATCGAGTGTAAAGTGATTTGATTATTGCTTTGCAGCTGCGCGCAGTTGCGTGGGCGACCGTGTAGGTATGCTTCGCGCGGCTGACAAATTTCCACTGAATTAGACCGCCGGCGGTCCACCGGGCGGTAGGTAGTTAGCGCGAGCAAGTACATAGAGTGCGTGAGGCCTGACGCTGGCTCTCTGTGCTACAGAAAACACCGCGAGGAAACGAATATGTTGTGCAGTAGGTTGTCTGGAAGACATTTCATTCCGAAATAAGGTCTGCCTTTCGTGTAGCAAAAAAGTGCCATGCATAGAATCGATGTTATATGTGAACAAACCATTTGTATGGGAAGATTAAAAAATAGGGCACATTTTGACCCCACGTCCATTCAATATCCTCACAGAACAAGCTGCAGTGGTTCCAAACGTGGCATACCGCACTACGGAGGCACAATGCCACCATTGTCACCCTCTCTCCATATTCATTTCAACTCACGTACGCACGAGTCAGTATACATAGGAGGGCAGGGGTAGCCGCGCGTCGGCGCGCACGCGCCAGCGCGTCAGTCTAGCGCCGGCGACCGATCTTAGTCTCCGTCCGCCGCTCAGGCGGAGCGAACGTGCGCGTCTGTCACAAAATGCCTCATTGTGCAGTGCTTTGGTGCAAAAAGTCGTCGAAAAATTCAAACTTGAACACAGATGGAGTCACCTTTCACGAGTAAGTACTTTCATTCAATTTGATAGCATTTTTCGCTTGAATTTCAGTAACAAACATCGGCGTAAATATGTATGGAGAGCTCTTTTCTGCTTACCCACCATAGGTCGACTATCGTGTTGGATGCAGTTAGCTCTTGTATTTTTTTTTGTTTATTGATAAATATGTATGTTAAATGTATACAGATATTTCATGCATTCTGCCTTATTGCCAAAGGACATTTCTTCTAGTCAACCTCAGCAGGTTTCCTCGTTCAATATTCGTTTATCGCGCTTTTTTCATTCAACCAGTACCTACCGGTTTTTACTTTTGAGCGACTCTAAAGGAATTAATTTCTTTAGGTCATGCGTCTACCGGGAATTAGTCTTGTTATGCTTAGCATTAACAAAATTAATTCATAATGAATACCCCGTTAGCATTTAGCACTGCTAAGCGCCCTGATGAATAAAAATTAATGCTAAATGCTAAGCGATAATCACATTTAATTTTAGTTAGCATTGCTGTTTCGTTCGTAAAACTTTGTTGGTTCGTTTGTTTTGGAACGCACAAAGCAATGAAGTATGTGCTATTTATCTGTGGTACTGCTAAATGCTAAATGCTATATAGCGCCTGCGCTCCGCTGCTAGCTAGCTAGCTAGCATCTAAATGCGAAATGCGATGCGATCATGCGAGTGAGGGGTCGGAATTATCATCTGTCACGTGATCATTAGTTTTGGTCATATCTACAGAACCACTGGACTTAGACCCATCGTGTTGGTACTCAAACTGAACGTCTCGGTGAGATCTACCCATCTGTCACGTGTTAATTTGTTTTGGTCATATCTCGAGAACCACTGAACTTAGACCCATCGTGTTGGTACTCAAACTGAACGTCTCGATGAGATCTACCCATCTATCAAGTGATAATTTGTTTTGGTCATACCTGGAAAACCTCATTTTACCGTAAAAAAATTAAATATCCAGGTGGGTATGGCTGGTTAGTTTGTTAAAAAAGGCAAAGCCTGGAAAACCTCATTTTACCGTAAAAAAATTAAATATCCAGGTGGGTATGGCTGGTTAGTTTGTTAAAAAAGGCAAAGCCTGGAAAACCTCATTTTACCGTAAAAAAATTAAATATCGAGGTGGGTACTCATAATTTTTTTATGGTAGGGTAGATTTTCGCGAATTTTTCGCGAAGTCATATTGCAATATAATTTGTCATATCGTTGGCTAAGTAATTAGCAAATAGTTGTTAATAATATAATTTTTTTTTTTGGTTACAAAACTTTTCGACTTTCTAACATTATTTTTTTAATTTTGGAAAATTCCAATAACAAATACTCCAATAAGATAATACCAATGTACGAGGTCTTACATATCATTGTTTTGGAAATTTTATGTAGATTTATAATAAAGTATCCGAGGTATCTCAGAACTTAGAACTATTATCGTGTATAAGCGAAAATCTGCAAATTCGCAAAATTGTGAAAGGGGCGTTGCCTTTGTTCATTTAAGAGAAAGTTATATTATTCCCTTGATGTAAAGAAGGGTTAAATATTGTTAAATCCGTTTCATCTTTTCATCGCGAATCGACACAATGAGCGACTTATTGTATGAATCCCGTTCAAACGTATGGAAGACTGGCGTCACTTGGCTACCTACTCGCTCGGCCAATCACGGCGTTCCATGCGCCGCTCCCGCCTCAGACTTCACACCCCTTTGGCGGCTACCTCGGTTCTCATACAAACGATGTCGTATGTCGTATCCAGGCTTACTGACTCGTGCACGTACGCTCCCTTTGAAGGAGGCCTACTCGCCCGCCCCCACACACCGCTCTCGCGCACTACAGACTTCGAAACAAAATACAGCTAGAGTGAGATTTAAATTATGCATTAAAATGTATCTCTATGAATTCAAAAATACATAACGGTCGAATTTAGAACCATCTTTATTTTTCAAGTCGGTTAAAGGTTCTCAAGTACACACTCGGGTCCTTCAAGACGGCGTGAATGGGCACCTGCTAGGCCGGCATGGCATTCGCATCCCCGTACACGATCGAATGTTCATGGGCATCGTTAGACAGCTTATGGGTGGCTTAGCGCCATATGTCGCGCTTTCAATAAAAATATATATGTATATCGCTATATCCCGATTGTCTGGATAAAGCGTGTGGTATGTACAAAAGATCACTTAATTGTCAGCCTAGGTAGCTCAGTGGTGCGGTCGGTCGGCTGTTATTAAGCAAACCTGGGTGCGGTCAGTAATTGAATGGATGACCGCTCGACCGTTGGAGGTCGACCGTGGTTCGGATTCCACGTTAAACTGTAGGTCCCTTCCCTTCAGCGCCGCCGGTCCAAGCAAACTTGGCGCTCTAGGCTTACGAATGGAACGGCGCCCTTTAAAAAAAAATCAATACGAAATAAAACAATAATGTAAACAGATTAAGGTGATGTGAGACTGCGTCTGACTCGAATTTCAAGAAGTTTACTGGCAATATTACTTACCTGATAGATTCAGTTTTAATATATGTAAAACTTCATCAATCAGCGCAGATCGATAGCTTTTTGAAAGCACGATTTGATTAACTTCGCTCGATAGAAAAAAATCATTAACATGCCTCTGAATTTAGTTATAAAAAACGTATTGAAGGCAACTTGACCAAATCAAGGCTTTGGAAAAAAATATTTTATTTGTTGAATACAATATATTATCTAAATGCGTAGCTTTTTACTTTTTTGTTTCGATCCGTAGTTTTGGAATACAAAAATAAAAATCTAATTTTTGATTGATTGATTGTGTTGCATCCTACTCCAACCAGCGAAAGCGGCGCGGCGCCTTGAAAAAGTGAATACTGGTTGACAGGGCCTTAAGTGTGTAATTTTTAATCAAAACAATCTCCTTTAATCAAATGGTTTCAGCTATTTCTTGTTTCTATAGATAAAGTTGACAACCCCCAAGTCTTTCTTGAGTCATTCTATAAAGTAGTTAGGTAAGTTTTAAAATTAGTTTTAATTTAGAAAAAACTACCCTCACCACTGGCCACAGACACGGGAAGTGTCAGCAACAGCCTTACTGTCGATTCGCGTGGTCGTGTCGCTGACCAACTACCCGCTCACCATGCCGCCCCCAAATACGAGCGCCCTAGGCCATCGCCTAGTTTCCATATATGAACGGGCCGGCCCTGCTTCACTTCTTACCTTACAAGGTGGTAGGGTTTATCTCGGCCGGGTAGGTACCACCGCACTGAACGAAATGTCGGTCGAAACGGTTATGTAAATAGTTCGTGTTTTCCGTCCAGTTCAGTGTAGCCGACATGAAATGAAGGGAAGCACTGACAAGACACCTAGTTCACCCGGTGTTATGGGCTGATATCACGGATTATGTAGGTTGCTAACCGGGTCAGTACGCCTAAAAAAAAAAAAAAATTACGTCGATTCTAAAGTAGCAAATTACATAGGATTACAATCTCCGTAAAATACTCAACACTGGTCTTGTATAACTATTGCACTCGCACGAGGAATAGAAGCGAAGATAAAAGCACTTTACACTCGTAATGCTGGTTAATGTGTGAAACAACACAACAAAGTCCCATTTAATACTTTGAGCTACAGAATTTTGAGAAAGTTTGCGCCGTTGTGCTCGGCACGAGGGCGGGGCTTGAGCCTCGACCAATGATGACAAATGCCATCACTACACGGAACCATTTTAATTCGAAAAAGAAGATTTTAAAGTACCTACATTACTGCAATAATATTCAAAACTTTTTTTACAATTTTTTTTTATGGAAACTGACATTGTTTGCTACTGTTGGCTATTATTGTTACCTAACCTAACCCAACCCGGGCTAGTTAAACCCTACGACCTAGTAATATAAGAAGGGAGTTATATCCCTACAATACTCGTAGCCGTAACATAAAATAACTCCCACATGCAAAGGTTTGCTAGAATGAATGCGTTATGGCGTTAAGCTCGCCTATTGTGCAATGTGAAATTGATGATCAATAAAGGATGTATTTATTTAAAAAAATTATAAAACAAATATTTCAACCTTTTGTTTCCGTCGCATGGTGATCGGATAAAAAAAATTGCTTTTCATCTATGACTGAAAGTCATCATGACTGAAAGCCATCATGAGAAGTGACAGAATGTAACAATTAAAACCGAATGTAAATCGAAAAAATAGTTCTCGAGTTATAAGGATATTCACCATTCACACAAGTTACACTGCCGCCCCAGTCGCCCGTAGAAACTTCGCTTTAATATGTAGGAATTTCCTAAACACACAAAAAAAAAAAAACTGCCGCCGCTATTTCGACCAAGTGTAGAATATTTTCTTTATTAAAATCCGATATTGAATTTCTGGCTGGATGGCTATAAAATAATTTCCTTTGTCTGTTTGTATTAGCCGACAAGGTCCTCGAACCAATGAAGATGTTCAGGTAATTTGTATTGAATATTTAGGGGAGAGGTCCCAAAGAATAAATTAAATCGTCTACTCCAGACACGTACTTGTCTTAAGCCGATTAGTCGGCTACAGACGAATGACAAAGCTTTAGTAAATACTCTTTAAGTAAAGTCGTAATTAAATTTCTTAAATATTTTTTTCTCATTTACTACAACCGTAGTAGATGTAAATATCATTGTATGCTTAAATGTATATTCTTCTTGTATAGTATTTAGGCCTTCGAGGTTAGAGAACCTATTAACAGTACGATAGGGCACGGAACGCGCAAAGGGAAGCACTGACATGGCAACTAGTTCACCACCACCAAGCGGCGGGTGGCCGAGTGGTTTGGGCATCGGCTTCTCATGCGGGAGGTCCGAGGTTCGAATCCGGTCGGCGTGTACCAATGAGTTTTTTCTGACGAAAAAATTTACGTGCATACCTACACCCGCTGCTTCACCGTTCGGAACCGGTGTAAAACTGTAGGTCCCTTCCCTTGTCCCTTACTAGGTGGTAGGCTCAAATTGTAGCCGACTGGGTTGGTACCACCGTACGGGATGTAAGATGGCCGCAAGCAACCTCGGTTGTGTTCTCCTCTAGTCCAGTATAGCCAGCAATCCAGGGAAGTCTCCGGTATGGCACCTACCTTCTCGGAGGTGATATTGGCTGGTTAGAGCATGTGCTTTGGCCCCTCCGACTCAGCCACACATACCGGATAACATAAAAAAAAAACCATGGTGTTATGACATCACCGATGTTGTAGATGATGTAGTCAACCGTGTCGAAGTTTCCATAAAAAAGAATAAAAAAAAGGTCGATCTAGCCTTAAATTCTTATGCTATGCCCTATTTAAAAATACATAGGCTGTCTTACACGAAATTATATAGGTACTAGCATCCTGACCCAATATGAAATCACCTGCAAGAAACACGACCGTATCACGGCTGCGACGCGGATAAGATAAAAACCTCGAATGCTCACACAAAATCACAAATAATAGTTGCTTTCAAACTCTCTTTGCCCCTAAAGGTTGTTTGAAACGATAACAAATGTTTTCATACGCGCCGCCCGCCCTCGCCCGCCCAACACGGCCCCATTGTGCCTTCGATCCGTCCGACTGCCTCCTGTGATATCAAATATGGTTATTCCCCTTCAAAGCGTACATATTTGTCAAAAGTACCCGGCAACCGTTTGGCGGCCTCTTAAAAAGATTTCCCAGCCTCCATGTTTCCATATCGGTCGTAAGGCTGCAGTATACGCGACTATTTTCAATTTTATACGATTTGATGACTAAGACTCGTTTGCGATGGGTGATTCGACTGTTTGAAGTGTTCCAGGGTAGGTTTCAATATGGTAATATCGGTGCAGGCACATTGTCTCAATATGTCAAGCAAGATACACTGCCCAATGTAATTACTAATTAATATGGACATTAATAGTAGGTATATAATCTCTATCTCTAATTTTTATAAAGTGAACGTCTGTCTGTATGTATGTATGTATGTTTGAGGTTAACTCCGGAACCACTGAACAGATTTCGATGCGTTTGCAAAAATGTAAAGAGTACCTAGTTATTGAGGCTCACTATGGGCACTATTTACCATCATGGTAAATAGCCTTAGGGCTGAGCAGTATCAAAGAAGTATGAACGGAATTTAGTGTCGTATGGTAGTAATAGAGGGCGTTAGCAGTTTTTAGCGCTGCGTTGCAGTATTGGTTTGAAGAGCGATGTTAGATACATAGAATAAAGAGTTGCAGGTTGTTGGCAGATGAGGAGGGGCAAGGGGAGGGAGGTCGCGGGAGGCGATCACTTAGGAAGATGAAGGGAGAGGCTAGAGAGGGGGAGTGGAGGGAGAAGGAGAGAGTGATTGGAGGGGATGGCTGAGGGGAAGGACGTAACTTGCCTCCCTCCCCTCCACCCATCCCTCCCAGGAGAGAGAGAATATAAGAGAAGCGATAGTTTATTGTCATATTTGCGTTTAAATCGGATTTGATATTAAACCAAGTCTACCACGTGCGAAGCCGCGGGAAAAAGCTAGTTTAGACGTACAAATAGAAAAGACGAATAATTTTAATTTTGTTGTTTAAAATTTTCATTAGACAGTATTTCTATATCTGGAACTGAAAAACTAAAAGTTGTTACTTATATAGGTATAGGCACAGAACCCTCTGAATCTTCTTCGTAAATACGTACAATTTTCAGATTATATTTGTTTAATTTCAAACTAAAACTACTCGTACTTATCTAATAGAAATTGTTTAATTTGTTTTCCACAAAATCTACAGGAGAGAGTGACATTATTTCGTCCGTAGAATAATGCTTTCTTTCATATGCAGAAAATAATTCTCTTTCGAATCCTACTGCCTACATTATTCTCGAATATTTGTCGTCAATATGTCAATACATAGGAACGCGCACAAGCCGAAAGCGACCTTTATTCTATTCTGTGACATGAATACGGGTTCATCGTACGGCGGCATAAGAAATAAAATGGTAACGAAGAGAGAAAACACACTAGAACAAGTTTGATGGACTTTGTCGTCCCCCGCGTGTGGGGACATCGCGTGGGCGGCTCCGAAATTGGAACCATAGAAATAAATACTTAGAAGAGGCATCGAGTCGTCGAAGAAATTAAGAGGATACCCATAGCTGGCTGCGTTGCATAGAAAAAGGTCGTAAATCGGTGTTGTTTATTAATTTTTAAAAATTTATGGTGATAAAATTTAAAAATCTACAACAATAGAGTTCTTTATTTATCAGTGCAATAAAAATTTAGTTTTATTCATTCACTTTGGAGTCAGATGAAAGAAATCTAAATTAAATCACTTTTTTCATCTGACGCAAAAGTGAATAAATAAAACGAAATTTTTATTGCACTGATAAATAACTAAACTACAAGCACAGAACTCTATTGTTGTAGATTTTTAAATTTGATTACCATTAATATTTGAAAATTAAAAAAACAACATCGACTCACGACCTTTTTCTATGCAAAACAGCCACCTATGGGTATCGTCTTAAAGAAAGAATATCACTTACCTTCTATCTGCTGCAAATGGAGACAACAAGGTGAAATGTTATACAATTTATGACATTGCCGATTCTCTGTGTTTACTTCCATGACTCGAATTGTGAAGAACTGCGTGACTGGGCCAGCATTAGGTTCAAGACGGCTTGTACCGAGATGGTTATTACTTGAGTTTTCTTCGTTAGTTTGCTTACAAAATCAACCTACGTTATCGATTTATTTTTTCATCTTTAGATGGATAAACACCACGATATAACCGCGCGAGCGAAGCTGAGACCTAAAGCCAGTTAAGATTGGCCGAATGGTTTGGGTGTCGGCTTCTCTTGCGAGAGGTCCGGGGTTCAAATCCGGTCGGCGTGTGTTTGAGTTTTTCCTGATGGAAAAATTTACGTACATACCTACACCTGCTGCTTCACCGTTCGGAACCGGTGTAAAACTATAGGTCCCTTACCCTACTCCTTACTAGGTGGTAGGCTCTAATTGTAGCCGACTGGGTTGGTATCACCGTACTGGATGTAAGATGGCCGCATAGCAGCCCCGGCTGTGCTCTTCTCTAGTTTAATATAGCCAGCATTCCAAAAAGGAAGCCTCCGTTATGGCACCTACCGTGGTCGGAGCCAATATGACTCAGCCACCAATACCGCATTACATCTAGGCACAGATTACATAAAAAAGGTAAATTTCACATATTTCAAAAATATCACATCTTTGTATATCTTTAAAGCCACGAGTCAGTTTAAAGCCCTTTACTTGCACACTAAATATATGTTTGAAAACTCTAAAATGTCATAAGCATTGATACAATGTCACATGGAAGTTGTCGAGAGCTGGAGAACTGGAGCGAGCGAGTTCGGTGTGCCGCCAGCCTTTTGCGGGTCTGTCGTTAACGACGCCCGCAGTCTGCGGGAGAATCAATCGGCGGGAAAAGGGTCGCGCGGGCGCGGAACACGACACGCGTCGCGCCCGCCTTCACCTTATGTGTATTTCTAATACCTATCCCAGTATTATGGTTGACACATTCGAATTTTGGGATTCCGGGAGATTTGAATGTGATTATGGGGCATTTCAATGCGATTCCGGGACACTTGAAGAGGATTCCTGAATATTTTAATGTGATGTTGGAAATTTGAATATGATTCTGGGATATTTGAATGTGGTTTTCGGATATTTTAATGTGATTATAGAAATGGAAAGTAAAACAATGTGATACAACTTAAAAAAATTTATAATTTATAAGCTAGTTTTAATTTTTAGACCAATTTTTTATTTTATTTTAATATAACTTATTTAAAATTTTTATGATGTTCAATAAATAAAGTCAATAAAAAAATCACGTATAATAATTATACAAATATATTTTATAATATGTAACGAACTGAATAAAAGTTTCGGAATTTCATTATGTAAAAAATGAACTATTACAACCAAACAAACAAAATTTTAAATCGTTCACGTGTAGACGAGCCCAGGTTGCAGCGTTGCTGGGAGCCATCAATGACGACGTCACGTCGTCGGCGCCCCATTACACGAGATAGAAAATCTTATCCAGGTACACAGACACGGCGGCGGCGGAACAGACTGTTCCCCGATTCTATGAATCAAAATATGTTTTTCCAACATTAGAATATGATTCTGGGAGGTTCGAATGTGATTCCCAAGCCTTGAAACGTGTGTGTTACGAATCACGTAATAGTAGTTTCCTTGTATAATCTAAACTCTTATAAACTCGTTGTTAAGGACGCAAGGGCTTTATGCCAATTTGTTCATACCATTGACCAGTGTCCATACGTCATATGCTTCTATATTTTTTGACATGCATGCAGTACGTAGGTAATCCGTAATCGGAAGGAATAAACTAATTACTGGGTAATCCCGGAAATTTCGGGCACCTGGCAACCCTAATCCGGGTACAAACTGGGAATAATTTCAGGAATGTATTATCAGGTTATGCTCCAGAGCGATCTGAATTTATTATTACCATATACGAAGCTAGGTCTCACGTCTGACTTGAGTTTGTAAATGTGGTATGTACGTGCGCGCTCTTTACGAACCGTGTTTGTGAAAACGTGTGAGAGGTTGTATGTGTACGTATGTGAGGATATGTGCAGGTGTTTGTGTGTTTGCGAGTGTTTTTTTGAGAAACCTTCGCTTAAAGTTACAACCTTGCTCGGTACCAAAAACCATTCAGTTTTCAGTAAGTTCTGGTTTATTAACCTTCAAGCTCGTTAAATTTTTTAGTCTTGAGTCTACCACCAATTACTACAAGTTGAGCCTACCACCTAGTAAGGGCCAAGGAAGGAGACCTACAGTTTTAAATCGGTTCCGAACGGTGATGCAGCAGGTGTAGGTATGCATGTAAATTTTTCCCAGAAACAACTCATTTGTGCACGCCGACCGGATTCGAACCTCGGACCTCTCGCAAGAAAAGCCGACGCCCACATCACACGGCCACCCGTCGCCGCTGCGCAAAAGCTAATAACTTTTCTTCCAGTCAATCGTTTGGATTCGTTTTTTTACATTGTTATAGGACATATAAAGAGTTTTCGTCGCGATGTTTTCCTTCTTCAGAGTGACTGGTGACACTTGCGTGGTTACCTTCTTCCCTCTTGTTTCCTGTTTCCTGCTAATATATATTATTGGGCAAACATTTTCCCAATCCTCATCTTAAGGGAACTCGATGAATAGGTACTATTTTTTGGGCGACCGGCGACGTACCAATGTCAACCGATAAAGAAAACAATAATCATAATAAACATTGATCATACGGGGCGAGTTGAAACTTCTTCGTTGGTTTGAGTCAACGAGGTTTGAGTCAGTTAAAATAATAAATCTCTTCTGTAACTCTACTTCTTATGAAAGGAAACGTCTGTCTGTATGTATGCATGTTTGAGGTAATCTCCGGAACCACTCAACAGATTTTGATGCGATTTGTAACAATGGAAATAGTAGGTCTTGAGGCACACTATAGGCTCTATACCATCACGCTAAATAGCCTTAGGGCTGAGAAGTATCAGAGAGAATACAAGAGAAGCGATCGTTTATTGTCATATTTGCATTTAAATCGTATTAGCTATTAAACCGAGTCTACCGCGAGCGAAGTCGCGGGCAAAAGTTTGTAGTTAATATTGAGAATATATCAATATCCTCCATTACAGCACAAGAAGGTTCTAGTTTGTCGAAGCTTTGTGGCCGTAAGTGTAATACCGAAGTTGGAAAAGCTTTATCGAACATTGTGCCACAGAATATTGAAATTTGTGAAAGCAATTTTCGCCTTGTAATTTAAATTGTTAACCGTCAGACCAGTGTTGTCCAACTGGTTTCGCCTTAAGAGCTACTTTCATATTTCTGTCAAGCCCAGCGGGTACCGTCAAGTAATGAGAGTACCTATGCCTGACTGTACATTTTAATGGGATACCTGGCTATTTTGATTTCAGACAAATTCGCAAAATCTCCTATATAACCCATATGACAGCATTAGGTAATTTTTATCATATTCTGGAGTCAAATTCGCGATATTATTTCAATGTTTCTGTTTATTGGATCGTCTGTGTGCGGGCGCCTAAAAATAAGGCCGTTAATAAAAAGTGTGGAAGGTGAAAATTCATTATAACTCGTGTGCACGGTAGACGAAATCGCTTATCTATATCTGTCATACTTATGCACTCACATATTCCTATCAACTTGCATGCTAGTTACGAGTTTTGCAAATTGTGTACATTTGTAGACTATTTTTTTGAATTTGTAGTGAATGCAATATCAACCGCAGCAGTTGAATTAATTTAAAATTAAAAAAATAAGAATTTATTTTTGTATTCTTTACCGCTGCTAAGGATAATTTAATGTATAAAAGACACCTTCATAGATCCGAAACGCAAAAAAAAACCGGCCAAGTGCGAGTCGAACTCGCGCACCGAGGGTTCCGTATCGCCATGTCATGGCTAGCGCCACTCACGCCATCTATGGCGTGTTATGAAATGCTTTATATTAGTTAAATGTCATGATTAGTTAAAATGCTTCATAATCTATTCGGTAGATGGCGCGCGCGCATACACTTTTTGGTTTTTTCTATGGGAACCCCCGTGAATTTTTGGGTCACGACCCGTGCACCCACCGACTTCACCCACCAGTGGGTACACGGGTTTACTTTTTCTTATTTTTATTATTTGTTGTTATATCGGCCATAATAACACATATTCTGTGAACATTTCAACGGGCTACCTATTACGGTTCAAGAGAAACAGTCCTCGGACAGACGGACGGACCGACGGACGGACAGACAGACAGACAGACGGCGTAGGCTTAGTAATAAATGAGGTCCCGTACCGGATACCTAAACCCCTAAAAAAGGATTCATTTAGAAATTGATGAATATTAAACCATAGAAAATGTCCAATCTTTGTAAATATTTCTACCTCTTGCTCTCTCTCGTGTCAATGTGAAGTGGGCCGGGTATCTCAATGCTGTATAATTATTGTCCCACGAGTGTAATGATGTCTTGTAGGCGGAAGGCTCAAGGTCGATGAGCGAAGAGTTAATAGGGGTCTCGGATGGAGGGGTATTATTATGCAAATATACTAGACTACCATCGCCTGAATTATAGAAGCGCGCACATTAATACAGCCTTCTAACTCAATATTATAGATACTAGACTAGATAGTTACGGGGAGTGATGTAATGACATAGGACAAATTCTAGCGTAAATAACATAATGATAGTTTACTATAAGGTGGTTCGTTTACGTAACCGTTGATTCTGTGCGAAAAACTGAACGCGAATAATCCTTTTTTCTATGACATTTTATTTTGAAATTAAAATTTATATAGGTACGTTTTAAGATACAATTATATGAAGCTGACGCTCCTGTGAAGGAATGTGGGAAAATGTTACGATGAGGTACATATTTCGATAAATTTCTCGAAAACGAACGCTATACATTTATTATAATTTTTAGGGTTCCGTAGTCAACAAGGAACCCTTATAGTTTCGCCATGTCCGTCCATCTGTCTGTCTGTCCGCGGCTTAGCTCAGAGACCCTTAGTACTAGAAAGTTGTACCTTGGAATGGGTATACATATTAATAACGCCGACAAAGTGGTAAAATAAAAATTACGTAAAGTGGGGATGAATTTTTTTTTTCACGTCTACCCCATCATTTGGGATGTCGTTCGATAGGTCTTTCGAAAATATTGCGGGTTTGTGAAATACATTTTTCGATTTAGGGATCCATTTGCGAATGATTAAGGTTTTAAGTGCTAATTTTTGTTAGAGTCAAGTGTCCCCACCCCCTGCCAGCTAAACGGTTGTTATTAGATATGTGAAAAAATTCACAGCAGTAGTATATATGTATATCGAAATTAAAAGGAAAACTATCACAGCTAAGTAGGCTGTACAGGTTTTTTATTTAGCGAGTTCATTATGGCGGACATTTAACCCTCTAAAAATGAGATAAAGTTTTTCAGTTTCAGGTAGAGTATCCCCCAAGTCGCCTTTGATATTAAGTATCGGTACGATGGCTATCGAGTTGTTGCGACAACATTGAAAAATATATTTAACACATTTTTACCACTACTTGAGAAAATTTAAATTGATTTTTTGCCTTTGATCCTGTCCTTTGTATATAACAATAACTATTTCCAGCTTAGTTGTTAAGTTTTCGGCATCTCATACGAGAGTCCACTGTTTGAGACCCAAACACAAATGAGTTTTTAGGATTTTCGAAGAATCTATGCCCGCGTGCCCCTGTCATTTCTACCTTCTTACAGGAGCATATTTTTAAATAGATAAATGAATTAGGTACTTCGTGTCATTATTGTATTACATTACCTGGGCGACTGAGCTTCGATCGGCATCTACGCCTCTCTAGATAAACTTGAAAAAAAAAAACGGTCAAGTGCGAGTCGAACTCGCGCACCCAGGGTTCCGTATCGCCATGTCGTGCATGGTCAGCGCCACTCACGCCATCTATGGCGTGTTTTATGAAATGCTTCGTATTAGTTAAAATTCATGATTAGTAGTTACATATAATGCTTCATACTGTTTTCGGTAGATGGCGCGCATACACTTTTCAGTTTCTTGTAAATTTTTAAATTTTGTAAAAAATCTTGTAAAAAAAACCCCCGTGAATTTTAAACTTTTTCTTATTTTTTTATTTACACGTTTTTTTCTTATATTAATTTTACAATACACATTTACAAGTAACTTAATCTAAAATTAATATAAAAAATTCACGGAATTTTCACCACCGGCGGCGGTTCGGAATCGGGTGGTGTAATAAAAATAAAACTAGATCCCTTCCCTTGTCCCTTACCAGGTGGTAGGCTCAAATTGTAGCCAACTGGGTTGGTACCACCGTACTGGAAGTAAAATGGCTGCATCGTAGTCCCGGCTGTATTTTCTGGTCCAGTATACTGCTATACTGGACCAGAAAATACAATCCAAAGGGAAGTCTCCGATATGGCATCTAGCTTCTCGGAGGTGATATTGGCTGGTCGGAGCATGTCCTCCGGCCCTTCGAACTCGGCCACACATACAGGATTACTTAAAAAATAATTAAAATATTTGCCAATATTTCATTAATAGTTTTGGTTTAATTAAAATTAAATTAAATTGAATACATAAATGGTTTTATTTGAAAACCCTTCATCTCCTACAACGATCCACTTAATCTCCTCTACTATTTTCAAATTAGTTCTCTGTAATTGGCTCGCCTTGCTGCGTACGTCTGGGGGGGACGGGGGGGGGGGGGGGGGGGGGAGGGGGGAGTGGGATATACAAAGCCGTGTGCTCGCTAGGCTCTAGTAGCACTGGTGCTATACCTACGTGTCACATCACATTGGCAACTTTTAATCCGGCCAATTGCTGCCAAAATCTCGAGGGGGCGAAAGGGGACGCATGTGTGGAAGGGGTGGGGAGGGGGGGGGGGGGGGAGAGTTGATGAGGCCGTGATGGCACCAATACGGGCAGGCAGCCTCATCTCGCATCTATTCGTCCTACATCTTCGTGCACAGTGGTTGCAACGCTAAGGCGAGTCGTTGGCACAACGTGCAAATGGCATGCCAGCATCAAGTTTTCTGCTACTAGGAGCGTTTAAATGACTCATAGACAATATTGTTTAATGGTAGGTACACTCAGGTGGAATTAAATGATTTTAAATACCTATATTTTATGAACAACCTACGGAACAACTCAAGCTGGACCGGATTTTGATTAGTTGATGGTTAAAATCAATGAAGAAAATTTGTTTTGAAAAATAAATCACATTTTTTTAAATTTTTTTTTATGGTAACTGACACGGCTGGCTTCATCACCTACAACATCCGCGATGTCAGCCCATAATACCGGGTGAACTAGGTGCCATGTCAGTGCTTCCCTTCGATCGTGCCGGCTACACTGAACTGGTACGGAAAACACAAACTATTTACATAGGCGTTTCGACCGACGTTTCATCCAGTGCGGTGGTACCAACCCGGGCGGGTTGAATCCTACCACCGAGTAAGGTAGGAAGGGAAGGGACCTACAGTTTTACGTGGAATTCGAACCACGGTCAGCCTCCAACGGTCGAGCGGTCACCAATCCAAGTACTGACCGCGCCCAGCGTTGCTTAACAATCAATAGCAACATTCGACTGTCTGCACCACTATCGAGGCTGAAATTATTTTTTTTGTTTTTTTTTTTATGGAAACTGACACGGTTGGCTACATCAACTACAACATCCGTGATGTCAGCCCATAACACCGGGTGAACTTGGTGCCACGTCAGTGCTTCCCTTCGGTCGTGCCGGCTACACTGAACTGGACGGAAAACACAAACTATTTACATAGCCGTTTTAACCAACCTTTCATTCAGTGCGGTGGTACCAACCCGGGCGGGCTAAACCCTACCACCTAGTAATATAAGAAGGGAGTCGCTTAGTCGCCTTTTACGACATACACGGGGAGAGATGCAGTGGGGCTATTCTTTTAAAGTACCGGCCCCACACGGTACAGTACGGTAAATAAAGAAACAAAGTAAATAGGCAAACATAAAGAAACAAAATTTTAAAATAACAAATATGCCTTAAGCTTAATCAGCCTTATTTATCTTATGTACACTCTTATTTATTTTGTCTCCTCAAACGGTCCAAACTAATCACAGTGCCAGCTCCGTCCGCCCACCGCCTCCCGCCCAACCAGTCGCGTGAAGGAGAGTCTGTACTGTAGAGCTAAACCTACCGGATTTGAACCTCCGCTCCGAAGCCTTCAATGCCTGGCGCTAACTGTGCTCTGCTTTTGGGTTTGGAATGTTCTTTCACGCGCCTCCTATGCTCAATATTTTCATTAGTCTATGATCAGTATTGATGCAAGTATTGATCGTGTGAGCATCATGTGGGTATTGATGTATTGATGACATACTTTTGTCAATTATTAAGTAAAAGTATATTGAAAAGCTCAAGCTAAATTTACACTATCATAATACATTAAATATTTATTAGATATGATTTACTCTCTGGGACCGGTACTTAAAAAGAATAGCCCCACTTCATTTCTTCCCGTGCATGTAATAAAAGGCGACCAATGAATAAGGTCCAGATGTGCTGGAAGCCACCTCTCACCTTGGCACTGTCCTTCTACCGAGTCACGCATCAGGTGGGTCTTCGTGCCTTACTTGCTGCTTGATAGTTATCTCATCCGAAAACCTGTGTACTTTGTGAAACGTAGTGGTCGGGGATGTGCTTTTATTAGATTTACCAGAGTCCTTGAGGCAAAACACCGATTATTCTGTTTACTCCGAATGTCGCGACACAGCGTGTGGTATGTATGTAATTGCATGTATGTATGTATGTACGTAGATATAATTTTCACCCGACTACAGCAGAGCCAAAATGAAAGGCGGTGATTTTTTGTTGTATCCGGTGTGAGCGGTGTGTGCTCACACCATCAAATAATGCTGTAGTATAGTAAATTTTTTTATGAAAAGTGATAATGTTGACTACTTAACCTACTACTTTGTGTGAACTAGGTGCTATATCCTTCCTTTCGGTCGTGGATGTTGATCACTCACATCCACAAAAAATAAACTTCTAATTAGGCAGTGTGGTCAGATTCTTGAGTATTCATGTTTATGCTGTAAATATTAATGTTCTTGTGAGCGGTAGTATGGGTTATATGATTGGAAATTACTTTAATTTAATACTTATAAGGTACTAACAAAACATTGTGACTTGCGAAGTTTGTTAGTTCTTCTTCGCATTGAATTTAGAACTAACAACAATTCACGTTTCTCACATAGATTCATCTCAATTTCATAAAAATAGACAAGATAAAATATATATTACCTATCTATCTCTATATTCATTTCGCAAAATTGATCAAAGCAGTATTATTCCTCCTATATGTCCTGGATGTAAGATGGCCGCATAGCAGCCTCGGCTGTGTTCTCTAGTCCAGTATAGCCAGCAATCCAAAGGGCTCCGATATGGCACATAACTACTCGGAGGTGATTTATAGGCTGGTTGGAGCATGTGCTTTGGCCCCTCTGACTCAGCCACCCATATCGGATTACATAAAAAATGTACCATTTAGTAGGCAATTTTTTTTATGGACGACCGGCACGGGTGGCTGTGCCCAAAATTTCAAAGAAAGATTAAGACACAGCTAATAGCACCAATCCTCGCAAAACCACGCTCAGAGAGGCGCCATGCCAGCTACAAGGCTTTTGGCAAGTGTGATATAATAACCGTCAAGAAATATCAGCGTAACGACAGTTCTCCCCGCGGAGGCGGACAGGGGCCACCGGTTATCTTGAATTAGAAGGCAGTAAAGCTAGGAGAGTGATCAACATTCAACAGGTGAATTTGAATTAAGGAAATTACTTTACCTTCATTATGCGTAAAACTTTAACGATTCACTAGAAGACGAATAAAATTTGGGCCTTCGCTGAATATAATAAAGACAAACTGCTCAAATTGTGTTAGGAAGTGTAAGTTATTCCGTTCTGAGCGAGTTCAGTCGGAGAGCTCGCCTCCACCGGTTTTATTACTAATTAAATTAAATTTAATTCAAGAAGGAGACAGAAGCACCATCTCACGCAGTGGCCTCGTTTGCTCTTTTTATCAAACTAATAATAATACACACACCACAAGATGTTTCCCGACAACCGGGGCAAGCAGAGTAATCGCAGTTGTGCTCAGGTACTCTTATAAATTACAGCACACAACATGGACCACCACGTTCAGCAAAGTATTCGGACAAGATAACTATCAAGCAGCAAGTAAGGCACGAAGACATACTTGTACTGAATGACTCGGTGGAATGACCCTTCCAAGGTCTGGCGCCACGACATGCACGGGGAGAGATGCAGTGGGGCTATTCTTTATAAATACCGGCCCGGCCCCACACGGTACACTAATAATAATCATTTCCCGCTGAGTGGTTGAGTCAAGAGCCAGATCCAGAAGGCAGCCCTGCTCGACACTGCGCGTATAGTCCGGAGGATTCTCTCTTTGGGTGGCACCCGACCATCGGTAGCCTGGGCTCGCCACGCCGGCGGTGGTGGAAACTCCGTTTGTTTTTATATCAATTTTAGGTTTTAATTTTTTTTCAATGTACTTAAAATTTATATCAAAACAAATGTGTAAATAAATGGATGGAATAATTATTTTTATAAAGAGCTGGCAAGAGTGGCTATGTCCAAAAATCCGTCGGCAGAAAGATCGGACGCATCCGGTGTGGTACCACTCCTCGCGAAACCACGTTCAGCTAGGCGTCATACCAAATATAAACCGGCAACATTGAGTAGAGCGATTTAAAAAACTGCTTGCGTCGACTCCACAATTTGCATTGTTGCCAAAATACACATTGATAAATGATTAAATCACTTCAGAAATTATGGAAAAGATATACATATAACTCTTTTTATTAAAAACCGACTCCAACCACTGAAGTAATATCTCCTTTCGTCCTTTCCAAAATAAAAAGGATCATCGAAATCCATTCGCGTGGTATAGAATTATTCGCCCATTTGTCATGAACATGTGTACACATAAATTTAAGAGTTTGGTGATTTTTTCATGGATCCTATCATCAGAACTTGACCAAATTTATATGGGACCCCCCTAGGGTACTTTCTAAAAAACTAAAACCCGACTACGAAAAAGCTAATTATGAAAATCGTTTTTCGTTTATAATTTTTTAGGTTTAGTTTATAAGTTATTTTAGTTTAGTTTTATCATATTTCTTAATTTTAGTTTAATTTTATGGTATTGGGTTATTTTGATTAATTTAAATAAAATTGGATATGTAAATCGTTTAACTAAAAATAACAAAATAATGTTCTCCATATAATTTATCAGATACAGCAATTCTCTTTTTATATTGATTTTACCTTAGCACTAACTCTATAAATTTTGATAAATTTATTATTTTTAACGTTCTAAATATAGAGCCGTGGTCGGGCGTTCTTCGTTCAACAACACAAGTGAGGCCGTCGTCGTGCATTATTAGAGCGAGGAACTTAGGACGGCCATCGCCATTGTGTCATACTGGTATCGGACGGAAGTCGGAACCCCTTTACGGACGCTATAATTTTGTAAGATCAGTCAGAGCCAATCTAAAATTATTATAAGTAGATACATAGGTACATACCGAACGTCAACGGCTATAATGCACAACGACGGTCTCACTTGTCTTGTTGAACGAAGAACGCCCGACCACGGCTCTATATTTAGAACGTTAAAAATAATAAATTTATCAAAATTTATAGAGTTAGTGCTAAGGTAAAATCAATATAAAAAGAGAATTGCTGTATCTGATAAATTATATGGAGAACATTATTTTGTTATTTTTAGTTAAACGATTTACATATCCAATTTTATTTAAATTAATCAAAATAACCTAATACCATAAAATTAAACTAAAATTAAGAAATATGATAAAACTAAACTAAAATAACTTATAAACTAAACCTAAAAAATTATAAACGAAAAACGATTTTCATAATTAGCTTTTTCGTAGTCGGGTTTTAGTTTTTCATAACAATTTTTTTTTTATTTTAGGCTTTTTTAAAACCTGTTTGCATACTTTAAATGTTATATGTAACTCGTATATTGATTTTATTTTTTATGGAATCTGACACAGTTGGTTACATCACCTACAACATCCGTGATGTCAGCCCATAACACCGGGTGTACTTGGTGCCACGTCAATGCTTCCCTTCGGTCGTGCCGGCTACACTGAACTGGACGGGAAACACAAACTATTTACATAGCCGTTTCGACCGACCTTTCATTCAGTGCGGTGCGGTGGTACCAACCCGGGCGGGTTGAACCCTACCACCTAGTAATATAAGAAGGGAGTCATATCCCTTAGTCGCCTTTTACGACATACACGGGGAGAGATGCAGTGGGGCTATTCTTTTAAGGTACCGGCCCCACACGGTACAAATTTGATACTATCCGTCCGTTTATTTGTCGTCATATGTATTTGAAACTAAAGTCACAGATCTATAAACAAATTATGTATAGTTGAACGATATAGTCTTGAACTAAAATGAAAAGTCAGTCAGAGCAAGACCGAAGACTGAGCCGTGTTAGTACACGATTTTCTTTCTCTATGTAAGTAAACATATCGGGCTGGGGTGAAGCGGATTAGGGAAGTAAGTAAACCAATCAGTTCAAGGCCGAAGACCGAGGTTTCAGGTTCGTGTACATAGTTGAATAATGTACTCACTCGAAGCAGGTAAGCCACTAAGGCGAGGCCAAACCTACTGATATTATTTTTATAGTAAGCGCGACATGTGGCGCCGAGCCACCCATAAGGTGTCTAGCGACGCCCATGGACCTTCGGTAGCATGCGGAGGCTGCGAATGCCATGCCGGCCTGACAGGTGCCCAGGTTGAAGGACCCGAGACTGTACTTGGGGGAAAATATTTCTCTCTGTTTGTATTTCAACAGGCTCTGATTTAGCTATGTATCCCTACGGAGTTGCAGTGGTTTTAGATCGCGGGACATTTGGGAGTCACCTACTATTCGCACGGCTCGACGCTGGATCGAGTCCAGAGGCGTTAGCTGGTATTTGACTGAGCCATCCCATAGGTGCGAGCAGTACCCCAAGCAGGACCGAATCTGCGATTTATACGGCCTTGCCCTCGATGTCACGCCGGAAGTTTAGATCGTGCGAAAATTCGACTCGGAGGACCCCGAGGTGGTCGCAAAATTTAAGTGACGTGCCTTGTTAGGAAGGAGCTGGTGTGAACGCCGCTCTCTTTGCACTGAACGCGCAAACTTGTATCTCGGATGTATTGAACTTGACCAACTTGCTACGGCCCATTCGGAAAAAGAGCCGAGTGTTTGCTCAAGTTCAAATACAAGTCTTCGGCTCTTCTCATCCACATCCCGCCTAGTTGAAGGGTAACTGGTGTAGAACCCGTGTTCCGTACTCTCGTATGCATAACAATGATATGTTGCCCCCTGAATGCTACGACCACGCCTTCAACGTTAGCAAGGCTCAGTGCTGCGCATTATCTGCGAAGGTCCTTTTGCTCTCCAAGCCAGTTTCTAAGTCAGCGTCATACCTGTCTGGAAGCACCTGGACCTCCTGGGCACCACCATTTCCAAAGAAGTAGGTTTCCGGCAACTAATCGAGTCTAGGGCTAAAAGTGCACCCAGAAAATTGGGAATACTTTTCCGCGATCGGCGGTTCGGTTGCATCCGAAAATATTGTAGGTATTAGGTATATTTAATGCACCTACACTACATATGCTTACACTAGGTACATGGACATTTAATACGAATTTATTTTAGCATAGTACTGTATATCTAATAATAATATGATATGTATATCTATATAAAATTTGCGGTAGATCAGTGAGTAAGTATGTAGGTATATTACCAACAATACCATGTCGCTTCTTCGCGTCGTCGTCGCGCGTCATCGGTGTATGTAAATGTAACGTACCGAAGCCAGGGGGCGCGCGGCGCAGTGCGCGGGCGACCACGCTTCATCGCGAATAATCGCGATTCATACATACATGCGGTACACATTTTGCTCTATTTCTCTGTACACATAAGTTTAATAGATAGCAAAGTATATATTTTCGGAATCGTAATTTAATTATCTTTATTTTGATACCCCACTCAATATATTTTGAATAACCAATTTGACATTTTGACGCCGTGCGTCCGCCATTTTGAATTTTGAAAATTGTTATATAGCCTATGACACTCCCGTGAATAAGACGAATCCAATAGCACAAGAATTATTCAAATCGGTCCAGTACTTTAGGCTGTAGAGTGGAATATAGATAGTCACATACATACATACATACATACATACATACATACATACATACATACATACATACATACATACATACATACATACATACATACATACATACATACATACACGCCAAACTCATATCATAACCCTTCCTTTTTTGGCTTCGCCGTAGTCGGGTAATAAAAAATGAATCATGAAAAATCTAAGTGGTAAAGAATTATCGCTAAACAAACATAAAACAAAAATAAGATTCCGAAGAATTGAGAACCTTCTCCTGTCGGTTACAAATATGCATACACTTGATATGACCAACATACAAATAATGTTTCTATACATATATAAACGATAGATACCAATCAACATTAAACTATATAATATGTACAAGTAATAAACTACATATTATATAAATAAAACAACAATATTAATGTGGCCAACTCATAAACCAGGCACACAGAGGAGGAAGAGCTATGTTTAGGAAAGGTTTAGGATTAGTTTAGGAATAATAATGAGCATAGAATAGCCCTAGCAGCACTTCTTGCCGTAATAATCCTCATATATTTGAAGATTTCGACGAGTCGGAGGATCCATACAAGTTTATATTATGTAGCTGTGCGTACCTATCGAGCGCACAGTTTTGCGCGTACCTGATAGTGTACCGGTCACCTCAGTGAATCGCCGACTTTACGAGTTGCCCGCACCTTTAATATTCACGCTCGGACGCAAGGCGGCGGCGCGGTGGGTCGGCGGTGAAGAGCGGAGGCTCCGCGGGGAGGCGCGGAGGGTCCACGGAGAGGGGCTGGACAGATAAACAGCCTAAATTATGTCCTTCCACCCTCCATTCCGTTTTAACGTCGGCCTCTGCATAGCGCGGAAGGTAAGACCTTCACCGTTCGTTGGAATAAAAAGGCTAGCAATCAAAATAATAATTCATTTAGAGAGGTATCTGTGTGAAATGATGAATTTATTAACAGTTAGCTTTTGCCACTGTCTTCATTGGGGATTAAAAATAAAATTACTTCTAGAAATTTTCTGAAAATAAGTGCCGGACTTATTTTCAGAAGTGTCACTGAAGTGAGGATAGCACCGAGGATGACTGCACCTCTTGTGGCAAAATTTACAGATTTCGGCCTCATCTGGACTACGATGACGCCGCAATACCTATATAGCTATACTTTTCTTTTCTACATTTGATGGTCTGTTTTTATGGTTTAAATTAAAAGATTGTTTTTTGCATTTTTATGAAACATCATCTCTCTCTCTCTCTCTTTCTCTCTCGCTCTCTTGCTCTCTATCTCTCTCTTGATATCTCTCCTTCTCTCGTTAAATCTGTAATAGCGAATCGTATTCGGAATACGGACACTATAATTCATTCGGACACAGCAGCATCCCGGCTCAGCTCTCTTGAAGATGAGCGCTAATATCCGTCACCAGATTGCCGGACGGATTGTAGACGTGCGGGAGCAACATTCTTCCGATACTAGCCGGTCACCTCGGACCTCGCAGACCGCGCAGGTTGGTGCTGGCTGGGGTGGATCCAGGAATGATCGATCATACATAGTCGAGATGTTTCGAATAATCTAGTAGCTACACGGAGAGTGCTTAGTGAATCGACCGCTCCAATGTGGAGACAATTATTATGTTCTGTGATCAAATGCAAAAAACAAATGAGACCAGAATAGACCACTACTGCGTTTATTTCTCTGTTTATCTCAGCGCGTCACCGTAGCGGTCCCGCGGCTCCTATAAGTAACTAAACGGAAATTATTGTAGACTTTTTAAGGACTGTTGATATGTCGGAGATTTTTGAAATTTGTAATTTAACTTTTATTTCAAGCCTTTCAAGAGACGTATTTTTTTATTACTTGATTAATTGATAATAGACATAGCTAAGAACCATCCCGGGTAAACCAGCTTTCCAATAAAAAACCGCATCCTAATCGGTCCATACGTTCCATACGACAGATAGACGTAGGCGTCAAACTTAGAACTCCCCGCGTCGGGGGTTAAAAATTATGCAGATACGATGTATATCTTATGGTCCTAACGTATCTTAGAATTGTGAATAAAACAGCAGTACATTTCTGATATTAGGGCAACGGAAACGGGTAGTATGTGGTATTGAAAACGACTGGCACTGAGTTAAGTAGAATCTTCTTCGCTTTGAGGATAACATCCCATCCCTCCATTGATGTCTTAATCCGCCCCTGGTGCAAAGGGAGGAGGGAATGAGGACGGCGGTCTATAGAGCCGCGTCCAGAGTTCTTGCGTCGATCCGATCTCCCTGTGGCCGGATGAGTTGGAATGCTGGGGTTGCCAGTGGCAATATCGGCATGTTGACCACTTTCGCGACCTAGAATTAAGCTCTCGGTGTTAGTTAAAGGAGATGTAAATACGCCCATATAGACTTGGGCTTATAGCCTCACCTATTGAAAGACCACGCGACACTTTTTGCACTCCCGATCTTTCTCTTCTGCATTCTTCCGCGTTAGACGGTTAGCAGAGAACTGTTTGTTTTTATAGTTTTGAAATTTATTTATTTTAATTTGTTGTTGGTTTTGGTTGGTTGGTCGTTTTTATTGAATGTGTATTTTTGGTAAATCCGAGTGTTTTTTTTTCTACTTTGTTTTTCTGTTTGGTTGATGTGTCTTATGTGCGTGTGATTTTAATTTAAGTGGTTATAGTTGACTAGCTTTTGTCCGCGGCTTCGCTCCCGTGAAATTCGTATTTAAAACGAAGAAAGTAAGTAAGCCCGCTACCGTACCTTTATTTCGGCGCGCGGAACAATTCGGTTTGTATGAGAGCCACATCTTAGCGTAACCGGAACTGAATTTTATTTAGCCTATCCTGTGTCACGTATAATTATATGTGCTTGTTTTTGTTTCATCGAATTGGGATGATCGGTTTAAGAGGTTAAAATATTTCTAAAACCATCAATTTAGTTTTAGTATCATACATAGTCTACAAACGCAATATCTCATAAAGCAAAGTAACTTACTCCATGACCATCCCTTACAGATTTATATAATTTAAATTTTGGTTTATGCTTACGCTAGTTGGGAGCAGTGGAAGACCAGCGCTCTCTGCAGGGCTCTCATTGCGAGGGAGTTCTAGCACATACGCCGGGTTGGCTTCCTTTTCATCCTAGCTGTATGTTATATTTGCTCTGTATCTTACTGCTGTTATTCTATTCTATTCTAACAATGATCGATTGACGGTTCTGTTTAGCAACCTTTGTGGGGTTCACGATGGCAATACATTTGGTTCGGAAAATCGGGTCATACACGGTAGACACACAGCTCCAATTCGTTCGGACCAAATGTAATCCAGACCGCAGCGGTGATTTCTAGACTAGGTTTGCAACAAATTGCAACGCAAAATGTCACCAGTTTTTTATTATGTTTCATATATTTTTGTCAGCCTCGATAGCTCAGTGGTGCAGACTGTTGCAGTTGCTGTGCAGAATGTTGCTATTGATTGTTAACCAACGCTGGGCGGTCAGTACTTGGATGGGTGACCGCTCGTCCGTTGGAGGCTGACCGTGGTTCGGATTCCACGTAAAACTGTAGGTCCCTTCCCTTCTTCCTTTTCTAGGTGGTAGGGTGCAACCCACCCGGGTTGGTACCACCGCACTGAATGAAACGTTGGTCGAAACGGCTATGTAAATAGTTTGTGTTTTCCGTCAAGTTCAATGTAGCCGGCACGACGGAAGGGAAGCACTGACATGGCACCTAGTTCATCCGGTGTTATGGGCTGACATCATTGGCTGTTGGATGTTGTAGGTGATGTAGCCAACTGTGTCAATTTCAATAAAAAAAATACATATTTTGCCATAATTCTTCACTGATTAGGGTATAGGTAAGTTGGTGTTTATTTTAAAATAATTGATTATCCACACGTCAGAGAAGTGCTCATTCAAACTTGACGCCTCCTACAGATGCCTCTCCCGTCGCCATTATGAAACTCCAATTTGAGTGACATGAAAAACGTTTTAGGGCGCGGATCGGGAAATAATACGGTCGGACGTTCTCTCGCATTACGACCAAAGAAAATCCTTATAAATTCGGAGTAAGCAAATATCCCGGGAGCTCCTCGGTACGGTGGCGGCGGCGGTCAGGGGGTTGCGGCGGTGGGTCTCCTGTACATCATATAGGTATACGTTTTTTTCTTAAGTGCTTCGGCAAGATACACATATTTTGTTAGGCTTGGAGATCAGAGTTGACGGCTACGTCGGGCGGATAATTTTCCTTACCGTTCAGAAAATAAGGTCTAAAAAAAGAGATTGGTGACTTCGGAGTAGACTGACTCTAGACTGAGAAATAAATTACGAATATAGTAATTTATTGTGGTAAGCCAACTTCGGTAGAAGACTCCGATTTAAAAGACACATAGTAGGTAACTTATTTAGTTGGAGTGATATAGTATGTGGACGGTCAGAAAAAATGTTTCGGTTTTCATAAATTTATACAGATAAATTGAACTGTGATAAGTATTTTAATAAATGCACTCAACCTAGAATTTGTCAACTATGTATCAACTATAATATTAATGTAAGTAAATTAACTATATGTGGTCGTCGAACCGTAAAATAAAATCAGTCCACAAATCGTAAGAATTGCTAGCAGTTCCCTCGGTTTCTTGGGGAAAAGATTTAAGGGTATGTGATATAAAAGATGATTAAATACCGAACCCTCTCAATGTAATCACGTCAAAGGGAAATTTAATTTAACTTTAAGGATAAACGGAAATGAAAGAAAACCCACATTCGCGTGGTACAGTGACATTATTAATATGTAAGAGTATCTACTGCAAACGATAAGCATTGTAAGTAAGTAAATCCATATTAGCGTTTCTGCTTTTAAAGCTGAGTGTACCATAATTTGTCAGCTTTGTTAGCTCGGTGGTGCAATCGATTTTCAATAAAATTTTTACAGTGCAATGTGTTGTTGTTATTAGTGCAATAATCGTGTCCAACCACTCACAAAGTATACTGAAAACATCTGAAAACAAAAATCTTCAGTATGGATAATTAATTTAATATTACAGGTTAAATGACAGAACGGCCGGACCGACGAAAGACAAGTGAAACGAGAAGAAATTCGGTTACCGCCAGACAACTGAAATGTTCCGTCGACACTTTGACAGCGGAGGACGAGCCAGGGACTCGGGGGGCGGTTTCCTGTGTCGTGTTGTCGTGTTGTGTCACGTCACATCCATCTATCTTGAACTGTTTGTTTTTTTTTTCTTTTTTTATTGTAACTGACACGGTTGGCTACATCTCCCACTACATCCGTGATGTTAGTCCATAACACCTTGGTGAACTAGATGCCATGTCAGTGCTTGTCTTGCCGGCTACACTGCACTGGACGGAGACACGAACTTTTACCATAGCGTCACTTTGTCTACGATTATGTATTCTTCCTTTAGAACCCTTTTATACATTTTTAGTATTTAGTATATTATATTAATATATATATAGTATTTACGCTATCCTGTCGCCCTTTAGCACGGCTTGTACACTGATAAGGACATCCCTTAGTCGCATTTTACGACATAAAATGAAATGAAATGATGGTTATTTCATATTTAACTAGGTTTACAAGTATACAATTTGTAGAACCATTAAATAACATAGTTAAATTTCTTGTTTATTTTTAATAAAGCGTTTAGTTTGAATTTGTCTTTTAATGCTTGGTGTGTCATTGTGCTGTATATACTTATAATTTTTTTAATGAAAATTAACATGAGTGGCTGTGCCGAGGGATCAATATTGTAGTCGACAGAGCCAACATTTTGATTTCAGACTATTCAATACTGTCATGTATGTCTGTTTCCTAATCTGGTAGGCAGAAACCACAAATCTTTACGGTCAAGTGGCACACCTCTGAGGCCTAGCTCAATTTGTTCAGTAACCACTACGTAGAATGACGCTTGTATTACCTATGCGATTGCTTACAATGAACTGTAAGCCGAAAAGTTTTCAGATATAGAACTCGAAACAACAAGCCATTTGATAAACTCTGCTAGGCGCAACGCAACTGAATCGTAAAGTAATTTATCGCTACGAAATTTTAAAAATATACCACGTCAGTTAGAAACTCTTCATTCGTGACGTTGATTGGCGGGGGAAACCTTTCTGGCCGAATTTGAATAAGCTTCCAAGCTCAAAGTGGCAAGTTTATTTTAAATTTTCCTTCGTTCGAACGAAGACGGGGTGTTGATTTTATAAATCGATTCTTTCACGGTTCACGCAAATAAATCAAACTTGCCTTTCTCATTAGGAAAGTAGATTAAAAATATTTTTTTATTCTGCATTTATGTGGCCAGCATTCATACTATTGAACGTGACAATTTGCAGGGTAGCACGTTGGTTATATTTGTTTGAAGATTATCAAGATACATAAATAAAAAGTTCACAAACAATAATAACTTAGCAATTTATTTCATTTATGTATTAATTTTTTTTTTGACTACATGAACACATTAACCACCACCTATCCGTTCTTACTGACTACACAATCAAAATCGTATTTTTCTAGTAATAATATTATATGTTAAAAATAGGTAGGTGTGTTATCCAACCTCCGCAAGCGACACTTAAAATCAGGACACTTGTCCTACCTGAAGTAAGTCTCGCAACCAACGACGCAAATGTTCAGACACGTTCGGGCGATGCAGAGCAACATATACTTTTGCTCTCAACAACAAACATGCCGTCCTACTTCCTCTTGTAATACTGTGACAAAATTATCTTCTGGCGTTCTGGTTCGTCGCTGAAGGTCGTCATGTCATTTGAAAACACCGAACGCCGTGTATGTAGACAACGTATCTACCCCTTTTACACATATAATATAATTGGGTACTTAGGTCGATGACGAAGTCGCCTATTATTAGGTATAACCGTACGTGTATCTGCTGTTGGAAGTTTGAAGCGATTTCTAGTCTAGTAGTATCCTCTTCTTGCATGTCAAATGTCAATGGTCGCTGTTGCACTTGCAGTGTTCAACAGTACTTCAAATTTCACTTTCTCACTCTTCACTATAAACGGGAATTTTCTTATTATATTATATTTAAATAGGAAAACAGAAACCACCAGCCCTTACGTAGTTTTTGGGACAATTACGGCGGCCGACTCCACCAAAATTGCTACGCGTAACAAATTCAGGTATAATGGTAGTAGCTGCTGTTTGACCACGGCTTGCTTGTCTTCTTCGTCTGTATCGCTGGCTACGTGGGACAAACTTTGGCGGTAATTTGGGAAGTTCTCCATACCCGGCGTTGTCATCGAAGGGATTTCTTGTAGTATCTTTTTCTCTAAAGTCAATGGTTGTTATAGTATTTCCACTTGAAGTGTTTAGTTGTATATTCATTTCGCTGTCACGTTCTTTATTTTGTATCACAGTTATATTGTTAATAGTGTTGAAGTTAAGTTTGGGATCATCTATTACTGCAGCTGCCCCATCTACGACGTTGAATACTTTTAAACAGTATATACAAATAAAAACCTGCTGGAGATTTCTCATCTTGTCATTTATGTAAACACTATTTGGTTCTTTTATGGTTTGTTTTATCGTTTGCTTGTGCAAAGACTTTTTTCAGGTTTTAAATTATTGTCGTATTTTACTTTGAACAAAAATATTCTAGCTTCTCAGTCCAGTGTCTGTTATTAAACTGACAGATATAAATGTACAGTGTTTCGTTGTGTTGTATCTTATATTGTTATTGAAACTTAACCATTTATAATTTGTGAGATTATTTGTTTTTCTTCGCCTCAAGATGATAAACTTTAACCTTTGTCGTCACCGAAGCCAACTAAGAATTGATAAGGGTTTCCGCTCCTAAATGAGCACGTGATGAGTCACATATTATTTGAATCGCTCCATGTTAAAAGGGCGTTAGTCCATAGAGTCTAAGTTTTGGAAAACAACAAAAAACTGTCTGGTATAAAATTTATAAGGCCATGTGACCGTTTCGTGCACTCAATCACTTGTACATTTGACAGCTACGACGGTACCAATATTGCCTACTCGTTTATTTTGCTCGAACTCGTCGATCGAGTAAAATTACCACGGTTGGGCTGCTGGACTGGCGCCCTTTTTACACGGAATGCAAATTCGGCGAAATGTTTTGTCTCTGTAATCGGTTGGAATGAAGCCTTTTTGATGTTTATTGAATGTGAATAGATGTATAGGTGTTTTTTTAACAGAACGGCATTATAATGTCAATTTGCCAAAATATGTGACTTACGCCCTTTTAACATAGAACGATTCATTTAGTTTTTGCGCAGAATTTTTATTGATAAATAAATATATGACACAAATGTAAAAAAAAACTCATCGGGCATAATTTAGCAGGCACGACCAAACAGACGCACTGGCATGATACTTAATTACGGCAGACATAACAGATGTGATGTAGCCAATCATGTCACCAGTGTTCCATAGGAGAACCACGTGAATTCCAATTTTAATTAAGTCATACACTGTGGTCGGATACTTCGATACACCCAACACAAGCTACACACGCGCCACGCCACGCATCGGTGCCTCGGTGGCTCCTGCTATACCGAGTAGATAAACAATTCGAAAGAATAGATTTGATATTGTTATACAATGCGCACTATTTATTTCATCCTCAAAATGATATACATATACACACAATTTCGTAAAATTTCAAAAACACAGGGGTTTTTGTGTATTACGGGCTGACAAACACGCGTATTTCGGCGTCTCATAAGATTATATGGGGGCCCGCACCACAGTATTTAAATTAAAATATATTTTTACCTATTTTTTTTCTTTTTGTGTTGCGGGCCCCTAGGCTGCAGCCTAGGTAGCCTGCGCGTAAAAACGGGCCTGCTGCAGGGAATTGTACGTGTAGGTATTAGCAATTTCGTCTCCGTGCACGTAAATTATGATCTTTCACTTGTTCAAGGAGTCTATGCGCCTTCCATTCTCTTGACTTGTTTGTGAAGAGAACCCTGAACAGACGCAGCTGCGACCCGGCCCGTCTAACTCGAACAAACAACACTATCGCGTTAGTAACATATCTCGTCAGGGCAGGCACAGCGACATTCCTTGACTACACCGCTACCCAACCAGCTTGAAGATTCCCTTTCAGTTCAGTTATTGGTTTCTATTTCGCCAGTCAGTCAGTCAGTGTGTGTGCGTCCACTGCTGGACGTACGCCTCTCCAATTTTCCTCCAGTCCTCCCGACCACAAAAAGACACACGGAGTTGAAAATATGTGGACGATGGCGCCACTGACCTGCTGGAATTATGGCCATCTGCGGCCTTTTACGAAATGATTGGGTACGAAATTATGGAAACTTCACACAAAAGACCGCACTGGTGCGCGAGACATACCTCTTAAAGAAAAATTGTGACTGCGTTGCGTGTGGCTATAAGATCTCCATGATTTTATGGAGCGATGGAATTGTTCCTTTCCATTAACTTAATGTTTCTTCCTTTTCAGCGGTGACAGAACAACTGCTTTTTATTGCAAAAGTGTTCTTGACGTTTCTGGTGGCGACGACAGTATTTTAGATGGAATGAATGAAGATTATATAAAAACGCTAAAAACTAAAAAGTGGCGCAACCAATATGAAATGAACACAAATGCGCAATGTTTAGAAACGCTTTTGGCACACACCCGTCATCTAGATGACTCGTCATTATTTTTACCCCCCGACGCAATAGGAGGGGTGTTATAAAGTTTGATGCATCCGTCTGGCTTTAAGTCTGTCTGTGGTATCGTAGCTCTCAAGCTGATGGGCCGATTTGGATGCTGTTTTTTTTTAGAAAACCGGGATGGTTCTTAGCTATGTTTCATGAAGATCAGGTCGGGCAATCGAAGATCATCAGCATTTTTCCGAAAGGGATATCTGCTGCAAAATGGAAATTTATTACATTTTCACTCGTCGCCTTAAACGGAAATTATTACAAAACAAATTTATGTACTTACAAGCTAACCTAAAAAATATATTACCTACGAGTTCAAATTATGTCTCATGGAAAGCTTGACATAAAAATTAATTTATAAAGTTTAAAAACCCCCGACACATCAATAACTCTTAAAAAGTAAAAAAAAAATATATTTCCGCTTTATTAATTAAAGTCGGGCGATGGCTAAGTTAAAAAAATTAAACTCGGTCCCCCGATGCCTTTAACTAAGCGTAAATATTTTTTTTGCTTTTTAGGGGTTGTTAATGTCCGATACATCAACAACCCAAAACCAATTTGTTTTTAAAATTGTAATTGAATTTTTTTGTTTTGTTGCTTTCAGCGTTGGCAATATACATAAAGAACAGTAAAACTCTGAAATGCTCTGCCTGCCCATGTATTAGCCCCCGAGTACAGCCTCGGGTCCTTCGAGAGGAATTAAAGGACATGTCAGGTGGAAGGGTTTGTCAAAATTCGAAAACAAACAGTTGTTATACAAGAACCTTTACATAAAACAATAATATTACACATTTCCATAGACGCATCTCCATTCCTTTCTTGCCCACATTGTATACCTATAATTCTCAGAGCGGATTAAACGGTAGCCATTGTTAGGGTGAAACTGAATGCTACGGCCGAAGCGTTATGTGCACGAAATAATATTCTTCATCCTCTTAATGTTTTCTTGTCGGCATTCTACTTTCAACAAAGACGGTGATGCGAATTCTGTTATAAGCGGCCTTATATTATTTGTGTTTTATTCCATCAAGTCATGCAGTAGGTAACCTGCCCTCGAGTCTTACTTGCTGCTTGATAGTTATCTTCTGTTAATATTTAGCTAAAAGTGGTGGTCGGTGATGTGCGGTAATTCACCCGAGTTCTTGCGTCGCAATACGCCGTTACTGTCGCGATAAAACGTGACGAATTTGTACCTAACTACTTATAAACAATTATGTTGTTTTGTGAATACTCAGAACCATAATAGATGATAATATAATAATAACTTAATAACTGTGCCTGCGGCTCCCCTCGCTTTAAAGCTGGTTTATTAGCAAAAAAAAAAAAAGAAAAAAAAATCGGATGTTAATATTATTAGAAACTACTTTCGGCCATAATACTCATCCCCTCTAAGAGATGGCGTGATGTTATACAAATATAAATAATCGCAAAACATCCCAGATTATATTGCTCGAAACCACTATATGTACAGCGATTTAGTATTTTTCGAGTAATCACATAAACGCATACCGAAGTTACGATTTTTCTTCGACTGCGTTCACTTCCGACCCCACTGCTCAGCTCATATGAATAATGGCGTGATGCTATATAGCCTATATGTTACACCGAGTTAAGCCCTATGTTTTGACATTGAAAATGTCTTTTGGTTCGTTTCAGTATAGGTCCCGATTTCACGAAAAAGTGCGATCCCCTTATATCTCGGAGAGTTGTAAAGATATGATATTCAAGAAAGGCTCAAAAGATGCGTATTCGTGAGAGCTGTAAGGTGCAAAAATAATTATTCGAGAAAGTAAAAAACGAAACAAGTTATGGCCGAAATAGTAAAAAAAAAAACAATTTTTTTCCGAATTTTTGATTTTGGCGCTCGATATTTTGGAAACGAAGAATGATATCAAAAATTTGAGAAAAATTCCTCTGGACAGTTTAGTCAGCTACAATTTGAGCCTAAAACAAAGGCAATCGGGTTAAGGGTTTGCCCTGTAGCTCAACCTTACTGAAAAAATAAATTCACAGATTTCGTGCCTCACACGACTATCGAGCACATTGCAAATGAATCTACGGAATTCGAAAAAATATTGTCGCTGAGCGAAACGAGAAAGTCGGGATAAGGAAAAGGTTAGTTGGGGTCTGATGATGGAGCCGGAAGGAAGCCATAGGAACTCCTAAACTACACATGATAAGCCCATCGTGTTTGGGCTCGTTGGATTTGTCTTCGCAAGTACTCTTGTCATATATGATGTCAAGGGTCCTGGTGATGGAGCCGGAATGAAGCCATAGGAACTCCTAAACCAACCAAATGATAAATCGACCGTGTTTGGGCTCGTTGGATTTGTCTTCGCAAGTACTCTAGTCGTATGTTATTTCCAGGGTCCTGATGATGGGGCCGGAAGGAAGCCATAGGAACTCCTAAACTACACATGATAAATCCACCATATTTGGGCTCGTTGGATATAAGAATATAGGAATATAGGTTAGGTTAGAAGATGCGTCGCAACAAAATAAAAAATAAATAGGTATTACACTTATATATTTTTTATTATTTTTCAAAAACACAAGCAGCTTATAAAATGTAAACTAAAATTTAGACAGAAAAAGAGATTAGCTTGACATTATGTCTAACTAAAGTAACAAATTAATAAATATCAAATAAAAAAATATAATATAAGGATATAGAAGATAAGAATATAGGTTAGATAGATTAGATAGATATAGGAAGATGCGTCGCGGCGACGCATCTTCTAACCTATCCTATATTCCAATATCCAACGAGCCCACATATGGTGGATTTGTCATGTATAGTTTAGGAGTTCCTTATATCCTCTTTGGCTTCCTTCCGGCTCCATCATCAGAACCCAACTAACCTTTTCCTTATCCCGACTTTCTCGTGTCGCTCAGCGACAATATTTTTTCGAATTCCGTAGATTCATTTTCAATGTGCTCGATAGTCGTGTAAGGCACGAAATCTGTGAATTTTTTTGTGAAAGATATGTTCGAATTGGTTAAGTAGTTTTATGTGATCCACAAAGATGACACAATAATACAAACACAGACAAACATTCTAAAAAAATAATTTGATTAATTCCATTACTTATCCTTTATCAAGAAGTTGCTTTGCTACCTAATATATTCAATGTACAGACACGCCAATTTTACAATATATATATTGATTATATGCTATCACTTCCCGGAAATATTATTTAACATTGTTAAGTTTTTCCAGATTCCATTTATCAACTTAATTTCTGAAAAACATAAACGGGTGGCCTAGAAATGTTTTTTATCAACAATGAATTCAAAAGCATAGCATACCACCAATATGCAAGTAGGCACAGGTAAAACATTCAACAAAATATGGACATTATTATGGAAAAATATAATAAAAGTGCATATTTCAAAAGTATTTGTTAACATATTTAATAAACTACCTGAAGAAATACGAAATTTTGAAAATAAAAATGTATTTAAGATCAGACTTATGAAATGATTGCAGGGTAAAAACTTTTATGATCTAAAATATTTCAGTCGAATTTTTTATTTAAAGATAGGTATACACATAATTTTAAGGTTGTATAACCTTCACTTGTGACAATGTCTCATATTTTAATATAGCATAATTATTATTTCATTAAATTGAAAACATGCAATGTATGAGAATGATACCTACTGGATAAATGATTAGAATTTGAATTTATCTCCCGGCTTTCAGCGGTACAGAACCACTACTTTCCGGTGCCGTACTTGATGTCGTCGTCCCACCTGACGGATGGTCTTCCAACCAGTGGCGGCTTTGACCTATAAATCTTAGTGAGGCGACTAAAAAATCCTAGGTGGATTTTTTAGTCGCCTCACTGCTATTACTTTATGATAAATTGAAAAACCTAAACCTATATTTTTTTGGCCCTAACAATACTTAACCAAAAACTATTAACGAATCGCGCACCGAGGGTACCGTATCGCCATGTCACGGCTAGCGCCACTAGATGAATTTCATAACACGCCACGCCATCTAGATGGCGTGTTATGAAATACTTCATATTAGTTAGTCACGATTAGAAAATGATTCATCATCTATTTGGTAGATGGCGCGCGCGCATACACTTTTTGAAACCAAAAAGTGTATGCGCGCGCGCCATCTATGGGAACCCCCGTGAGTTTTTTACTTTTTCTTATTTTCATTATTTTTTGTTATATCGGCCATAATAACACATTTTCTGTGAACATTTCAACGGGCTACCAAATTACGGTTCAAGAGATACAGGCCTCGGACAGACGGACGGACAGACAAGCGGCGGGTGACCGAGTGGTTTGGGCATTGGCTTCAAATGCGAGAGGTGCGAGGTTCGAATCCGGTCGGCGTGTAACAATGAGTTTTTTCTGACGAAAAAATTTACGTGTATGCATACCTACACCTGCTGCTGCCGCATAGCAGCCTCGGCTGTGTTCTCCTCTAGTCTAGTATAGCCAGCAATCCAGGGAAGTCTCCGGTATGGCACCTACCTTCTCGGAGGTGATATTGGCTGGTCGGAGCATGCGCTTTGGCCCCTCCGGCTCAGCCACCCATACCGGATTACATAAAAAAAAAGACAGACGGACGGACGGACAGACAGACAGACAGACAGACGGCGTAGGCTTAGTAATAGGGTCCCGTACCGGATACGGAACCCTAAAAAAAAAAAAGAATTCGCAAAAGTGAGATTCGAACCAACGTCACTAGATTGAAAAGCGAAGCATATGCCATTGAGCTATGAAACTTATCGTAACTAGTGCGAATTTCGCCATCATGTTAATCACGGAGGTAAAACAAACCGACTTATAGAAAACGTGAATCGCCCCATCTCGCTCTGCATTATTTTAATTGGATATAGATGTCTCGTCCGGCGCCATTTATCAGAGCCTCAGCTGCTCCCTACATCCAAAGCCTCCAAGGTCAACCTGTTGTCTTTACGCTTGGTGAAGCGATATCAAAATAAGCGATTCATCGCCGCACCGGACCGGGGTGAGTCACCATATGCCATGCCGTACGTGACACGTCACACGTCACGTCTATGTGTGTGTGCGTGCTGTGTTGGTGGTGTTGATGCACTAACACATCTTTAACGTATTTCGTCGCGCGCGTCGCACCAGCGCCGCCTCCGCCTCCTCCGCGCCGCCGCGCTAATATTGTGATCAGTTCGGATCGGATATACTTGACTTTTTTAAGTTTTCTTTCTTGATATTTTGAAATGTTTTTTTTTCTTTACTTTCAAGATAATTAAATGAGGCGGTGCTTCACTTGCTTCACCTGGGGAACCGCCACTGCTTCCAACACTCCGTTTTGCTGTCAACACGGTTACTCCAACGGTCGTCGCCTCTTCGGCTGGCGTGCCCAGCCCACTGCCACTTTTGCTTAGCCACTCCTTAAGCACCATATCACGTAGTGACATTCCCAGCATGGCTCGCTACACAAGTAAGTAAAGTTTTTTTTTTTTTATTTTTTTTTATGGAAACTGACACGGTTGGCTACATCACCTACAACGTCCGTGATGTCAGCCCATAACACCGGGTGAACTAGGTGCCATGTCAGTTGCTTCCCCTTTGATCGTGCCGGCTACACTGAACTGGTCGGAAAACACAAACTATTTACATAGCCGTTTGGACCGACGTTTCATTCAGTGCGGTGGTACCAACCCGGGCGGCTTAAACCCTACCACCAAGTAAGATTTAGGAGGGAAGGGACCTACAGTTTTACGAGGAATCCGAACCTCGGTCAGCCTCCAACGGTCAGCGGTCACCCATCCAAGAACTGACCGCACCCAGCGTTGCTTAACATTCAATAGCGACAGTTGACTGTCTGCACCACTGAGCTATCGAGGCTGACAAAGAGTTAAACTATTCCAGCTTTAAGTTTCTAGTCGGTTCTTCACAGATTGTGGCAATTAAACTGGGGACATTTTATCATATGAATGAATAAATAATACATCGAAATATATCATCGTAAGGTTTTATAGGTAGTTTCGATTGTAGATATGTCAAATCCTGAGATAGCTTCCGAAAATCCGGAACCGTGCCCCAAAAGTTCTAGCACCGGTAGATCCACAATTCCAAAGCCCAAAAGCAAAGCTCACGGACGTATGATCTGTTTGCGTTGTTATTTATATCGAGCGGAAACCGGCGATTTAGCAGACATCTCCCGTGTTAGATCGACTGAAAGGTTTAGTTTTAGAGATTCCACCACCCCCTTCTACCTCCGCACTTCGCTACACCATTGACTTACCGCGAAAGCCATCTGAACCAGTAAACTGTGGAATGCGTACCTAGTATAAAAAGTCAAAGATTCAAAAGACAGGTTTTTTTTAAAGAATTATCTGTTTCAACTTACAAATTGGTAAAGAGAAGGAAATGCTAAACTAAGAAAATAATAAAACAAATTTAATATTTTAAAATAACCTCAACGAAGAAAAAACTCAAGCGAACGCTGCACAAAAAAAATAAAATCCAATGTAACCTAAAAACAATACAAACCAACAATGTATAACTGCCTACAAGGGTCTGCCAAACTAGCCCTTTCGGGTTAAGCTATAGTAAACACAGGTTTACTTACGTAATAATCACAGCTGTTTAAGAGCAACGTGCAAAAAAACCCCCCATAAAATAAGTTTAAAAAAATGAAATACTCGTAAAAGCCACAGTAAAAGATAAGATCTTCAGTATTGAGCTGAAAGGGTGTGAAGATGGATCATAATAATTCAGAATATTCTAAATATCGCGCAGTCTAACGAGGTCAGGCTCATCAGTTCAGCTCTGAGATTAATCTACGACCTTATCCTCACGCTCCCGGCTCGAACGCAAAAGCCTTCTCGGGGGAATTAGCCTCCGAGCCATCTACTTGCTATTACTCATTCTCGCCTTTTTCCTCGAGAAATGCAGAATTAGCTTTCGCTATCCGTTACTTCATTAAAGAAGATTCCTTTGAGAAGTGAATGATTATTGTAATTTCTATGATTTATTTCTGCATCTATACAGTTGTTGATTGAGAGTGAGTTGATTTATCTGCTTTGTTCTTTTCTGGTCTGTTTTCATCTTTATCTGTTTTGGTCGATTCTGGTCTGTTGTGATCTATACCTGTTTTGATATTTTCTGCTGTGTTCTGATATTTATCTGTTTTGGTCTTTTCTGGTCTTTTCTGTTCTATCATGTTATGTTTAGTCTTTTTTTTATGTAAACCAGCATGGGTGGCTGTGCAGTCGACAGAGCCAAAATCACCTCTCCCCGCGAAACCACGCTCAGTTAGGTACCATGCCAGCAGATTTGCGGACTGTTGCTAGGCTGTCTAGCCCGTTAACACGACGCTTGAAGATACCCAGGTTAAAGGTTTCAGGAAATACACTCACCGGAAGACAGTTCCACACTCGGAAAGAAGCGGTGCGACAAAGAAACAATTTAGAGAACCGAGTCTGTTTTGTTCTGATATCTTAGGACTGTGTACAAACAATTAGGAACCGAAATCTCTCTCATTCAGACGACATATCGCGTTGGCTGTTCACGAGGTAGATAGAAATCTGCGGAATGAAACGGCTATTGTATTTCAAAACTGATCCGGATATCAAACGATTCGCACGATATCGTGTTTCGTGCGCGTTTCGCATCGCTGACATACTATTTGCTATTGTTAGAACATTTTCGTTTGCTACTATTTTGAGGATGTATAAAATGAAAACAAGACCTATTGGGACACTCTTTAATACTTATTCCTGTACCGTCGTCGTCTAGCTACCTTGTGGGAAAGGACGACATATTATACAAAGGGCAAGGGAGAGGTGAGCGTCCCAAGTTTAATTTGTTAATTAGAAATTAGTCATTAGTCGCACACAGCTGTTTTGTTCCGAAGTTTACCGGAATATAATTATAGAGAATAATTAGTTTACCGGAGTATTTTCCAGGTATATTTTGCTGCATGTACCTACCTATATGGTATTATTTCCAAAATCTCTGCATATTTATTGGTATGAGAAATCTCTTGACAGTCGACTAGACTATATAGTTAATCACTAGAGCAGTTAATACTTCTAGGAACAATTCTTCGTTCAATGAGTTTAGAAGATACAGTGTTAGAATTATATCGCAAGTCCTGCGAAGTCCTGATTGACCTGTCTTTTAAAATATATACAGCGAACAAGCGCTGCGTTTACAGGGTTCTACTTACCACACACTGTATTACGACAATCGGGATAATAAGAGTAATCGGTGTTGTGCTGCAACGAGTCTGGTAAATTATAGCACAGCACCGACTACCACGTTTAGCACAGTATATAAGGACTCAATATTTTTACTCTACTTGGTGTAATTATAATGCAAAATCCTAACAAAAAGTCGGCAAGTGCGAGTTGGACTCGCGCACCGAGGGTTCCGTATCATCAGCAGCACTCAATATATTTGTATTGTGTATGTACAAAAACAATTGTTCTGGAAAATCACGAACCGCCTAAATAAACACTAAGCAATGGTTTGACTGTGCGGCATTCGTGAAGTTGAAATATACAAAAATATATTTCTTATATGACATAACGACATAATATCTACAATTTTCGGATTTTTTCTTTACTTGTGATGTGAGACCTTGCTTCTAGCCAAATTTCATTACTCTAGGTCAACGGTAAGTACCCTATAGGTTTTGATTTCATTTGAGTGAGTTCCTGTTCCTGTTCCTCTACCCGTTCCTGAGAAAAAAGGTATTGACAGACAGACAGACAGCCAGCCAGCCAGACAGACAGACAGACAGACAGACAGATGGACAACTAAGTGATCCTATAAGGGTTCCGTTTTTCCTCCTTTGAGGCACGGAACCCTAAAAATTAAATAAGTAAAAGAACAAAATAAAAACAGGCCAATTACGTGGCGGCACGGAACCCTCGGTGCGCGAGTCCGACTCGCACTTGGCCGGTTTGAAGTACCGGCTCCACACGGTACATGGTTCTACAGGTTACTAGGTGGTAGGGTTTACCCCGCTCGGGCTAGTACCACCGAGCTGAATGAAAGTTCAGTGCGGTGGTACTGGGGAAGTCTCCAGTATGGCACCTTCCTTTTCGAAGGTGATATTGGCTGGTCGGAGCATGTGCTTTGGCCCCTCCGACGCAGCCACCCATACCGGATTACATAAAAAAAAAAAAACTATTAGATACAGCTCGAGGCAGCTCACAAACCGCAAACTTATGTAAATTGTCAGCGCCGCTACACCACCGGGGCGGCGCGCGGCGCGAGGAGAAAGCGCCACGTTTTTATTATGGAAGTGTTGAGCGTGGTCGAGCTAAGAACTGCGGTGGTTGCAAATTTGAGGAATAAAAACCAAAGCTTTTTACTAGTTCTTATATTCTCTCTGCATCTTCGTCGGGCCTGCACAGGCGCGACATGAAATTAGACAAGGACTAAATAAGCACTAGAAATAGCACACACTAGTATGATTTATGGAAGTACTTGATAGACTTACCTTAATCTAACTCTGAAGAAGAAGACGAATTTACTATTAGTTCGCTTTCAAAAATGGGTGATTAATTGTTTTAAGCCTAAAATATAGATCACAACTGTGTGATTTCTTACTAAAAGTACTTTAATATCATATTTGTTCAAAACTTGCTTGTTAAGTTCTTTGTTCTATAATTTATTTTTCGTTATGGCAATATTAATCCTCAACGAATCAGCTCAGCTCATCAACTCTGAGCAACAGCTCAGTGAGCTGTTGTTCAGAGTTCAGTGCCAATTCATTGTTCGCTGCAAATGGTTACCGTGCTCACCGTGGGTGTCGTTGAAAATGTTCACGTTTCAAATCATAACTTTATTTCAAGATTTGTTTTTATTTATATTTAATTGTATTATTTAAAGTTAATTAATTTCTTGACTATTTCACCTGTAACACTTTAAATCAACAATAGAAACTAAAAAGAATACAATAATTTATAAGCAGAGGGTAGCACCTGTACCGTGTGGGGCCGGTACTTTAAAAGAATAGCCCCACTGCATCTCTCCCCGTGTATGTCGTAAAAGGCGACTAAGGGATATGACTCCCTTCTTATAATACTAGGTGGTAGGGTTTAACCCGCCCGGGTTGGTACCACCGCGCTGAATGAAAGGTCGGTCGAAACGGCTATGTAAATTGTTTGTGTTTTCCGTCCAGTTCAGTGTAGCCGGCACGACCGAAGGGAAGCACTGACGTGGCACCATGTTCACCCGGTGTTATGGGCTCACATCACGGATGTTGTGGGAGTTTCAATAAAAAAAAACAGTTTATTTGCTCTGCTGAAAATTTAAAAAAATATAAATCATCCACTTTGTTCGCCCGCTCCTCGTTTGTCTTTCCGATAAAATATAATAAAATAAAACGAAATAAGCATCTGAAGCGGAAACGATCCAGGTATAATCTCCATTTCCCGCATGTGACATGGATTACACACATTGTGTGTTCACAACTAGACTTTCGTATTGAATGTGTCCCAACTATTATATTGGACATGGTGGTAATTATAATAATATCTGATTCAGAACGAGTTCACCCCGCCCTTGGAACCTTGCACGTGGGGAGTATCCCAGTGTTACTCTGGAACGAAACGGTGGTGCATGAACTACTCAAAGATAAAAACGCTTTACAACACCTCTACATGAACCGATGGCGTTCGAAACTGATAAATCCAGCCTATCAGAGTATTCTGTCGCCCACAGCCTCGTCCACGAGCAATTTTCCCCTTGATTGACGCGTCGTTAGTTCGATCAAGCGGCTGCGAGAGTTACACTGTAGTAACATACTTACTCATATTTCGAAGTAAATTTTTCTCGTTTTCCGATCGCGTAAAATTTTTAACCTATTTTGCCAAGTGGGAAATAGCTAGCCCCTTCTTAGTTTAAATATTAACAATAATCAATACCAATACAAAACAAGTCATACAGACAGATCGTCATAATCAGAATTTCATAATAGTTGAAATAGAGATAGTTTCACACGCACGATTTCTGCAAATATATCTCGACTCCTAGCTTTGAACACCGATTACTCTGCTTATCCCGATTGTCGGGATTAAGCGTGTGGGATATGTATGTATCCTAGCTTTGAAAGTACACTATCTAAAACTTTCGTAAGTTACATAATATGCAGATTTTCATTGGCGCGCGGTCGGCGGCGGCGGAGCGTGGTTTCCTGAAACCGAATAAAAAGACGCCCACACAAGCTGGAACAATCTCGTTTGCCTGCATTCTTTAGTTCTTCATATGGACTGTGCTTCAGAAAAAAAGCAGACGGCCGCGACACGTCCCACCCGTCGACACTGCAGTGCAATCCCATCAGTAGAGGCCCTGTGTTACACAGTGACTGCCAAAGAATCAAAAACCGGCCAAGTGCGAGCCGAACTCGCGTACCGAGGGTTCCGTATCGCCATGTCATGGTCAGCGCCACTCACGCCATCCATGTATTAGTTAATACTCTTTTCGGTAGATGGCGCGCATACACTTTTTAGTTTCATCTATGGGGAGCCCCGTGAAATGTTTTTGTTTTTCTTATTTTTATTATTTGTTGTTATATCGGCCATAATAACATATATTCTGTGAAAATTTCAACGGGCTAACTGTGCTATTACGGTTCAAGATATACAGCCCTCGGACAGACGGACAGACAGACAGACGGCGTAGGGTTAGTAATAGGGTCTGGTACGACGCATACGGAAACTTAAAGAGAACAGACCGTTACACGATTTTAGGCTCTGCTGACCATCGTTGACAAATTATATTAAAATTTATGACTTTTTTTATTTACAAGGTATGCATATTTACAATACTACTGAAAATTTAATTGACACTACATACTCACTACTTACTAAGCAAGCAATCTACAAAACTAAAAAAAAAATGGAATGCAATTTTTATAAGTGTAAAATTGGAAAGATTCTGTTACGTGACCGTATGAATTAAAAGGTGAAGTGGTAATTTTTTTTTTTTTTATGGAAACTGACACGGTTGGCTACATCACCTACAACGTCCGTGATGTCAGCCCATAACACCGGGTGAACTAGGTGCCATGTCAGTGCTTCCCCCTTTGATCGTGCCGGCTACACTGAACTGGTCGGAAAACACAGACAAATTATAGCCGTTTGGGCCGACGCTTCATTCAGTGCGGTGGTACCAACCCGGGCGGGTTAAACCCTACCACCGAGTAAGATTAGGAGGGAAGGGACCTACAGTTTTACGAGGAATCCGAACCTCGGTCAGCCTCCAACGGTCAGCGGTCACCCATCCAAGTACTGACCGCGCCCAGCGTTGCTTAACATTCAATAGCGACAGTTGACTGTCTGGACCACTGAGCTATCGAGGCTGACGTATAGTGCAGACGGAATTATTATTAGCCGTGTTATTCACAGCGCTTTCTGTATGCTTTGTGAATTTGTTATAGGAATGTAAATAAGATATAGACACAATATACCTAGTGCATAGACATAATAGAATGAAGAGCTGCCGTAGGAACGTTCAGCATTAATACATTTAAAGTTGCTTCCCTTTACTCAGTACCTACTTCATACGATCGCCGGAATTCTCTTGTTTATGTTTTAATCTTATTTGCAGCGCTGCTGCTGCGCTGAAAGAACATTCTTCAGCGCTGCCGGCAAACAGCGCGTTTCACAAAAGAACTTGAATTGAAATATGCTTTACATTTTCATGAATACGCTTCTGTGTTGGTGACTAATGCTATATTATCTTTCCTTGCTGTCTCCTGTCTGGATTATAGTTGTGAGAATCCGGAAAATTTGAAAAAGATTAATGATTAAATTAAGCATCTTGTTTACCACATTACTACAACGCCCGAGACTTAATGTCTCGGGGTTTTTCTAAATTTGTAATTTAAGTTGGATTTCAAGCTCTTTAAGAGGCGTGATTTTTTTTATTATTTGATTACAAACATTACTAATATCTATCAACCAACCATCCTCGGTTAAAAAGCTTTCTAATATAAAAAAAAACCGCATCCGAATCTGCCCATCCGTTTGGGAGCTACGATGCCACAGATAGACACACAGACAGACGGAGGCGTCAAGCTTATAACGCCCCTCCTTTTGCGTCGGGGCTTAAAAAGCCTGTTAAGTGCGAACGTTAATCACAAGAGGGTTTCGTGCCATTTCTTACTTGCACGCGTGCAGCTGCGAGGGGTATAGAATCAAAGACTATCAACTTTTGCAAATTTTTGGTAAACCAAAAAAAAATTTTATTCAGACCCAGTTTCTTCTAAATGGCCCGTCACTTTGTTAGGATTAATGGAGCTCTCCTATTGGACAGTTTTGCCTAGTGCTAGTTTTGAAACTAAACGGATGGATAGTGCTGTTTTTGATTGCTGCTGTTAATTTCTGAACTATGTTTTTAATGGAAAGATCTGCTTTTGAAGCGGTTTTTTATGAGAATTCAATAGCCAATTGTATGAAGAAAAATTGCGCACTCATATGTCGCACTGTACTGAGTCTCGCGAGCGGCGGCGCCCCGCCCCGCCGCCGCTCCGCAGCAGTCTACTATGAACTATAGAATGCTATTATCTCAATAAACGTTTATGATATAAACATCAAATCTGTTTTCATGCCGTAAGGACTAAGTTTAGTATACTAATTTAGAATTTGTTTTATGTTCATTGTGCTCTACTTTTCGGACTAACCACATCGGACAGCGCGTGTGACAGACACACGGACGGACGGACGGACGGAGAGACACCAGACGGATTTTAACGTGCTGCCTTCCAGCGTCGTCGCTGCAAAAAAGCTGGCGTAAGCAGAACACAAAAACTAGATTTATTTTACTAAAGTCCTAAATCAACAGTGGACCGATACAGGCTGATGATGATGATGATGATGAAATCAACATAAAGTCAAACAGCTGTGCGAGCTGATAAAATTAATTGCGAACACTTTTACAGCAGCGCACGAGATGGTTACTAAAACTAGCCACATTCGTTGTTTATTATTTACTAGCTTTTGCCCGCGGCTTCGCCCGCGTGAAACTCGTATTTAAAAAGAAGAAGGCAAGCCCGCTACCGTACCTTTATTTCGGCGAGCGGATCAATTCGGTTTGTATGAGAGCCACATCTTAGCGTAACCGTAACTGAATTTTATTTAACCTATCCTGTGTCGCGTAGGTATGGTTAAGTGTGCTTTTAGTAAGTTTCATCGAATTCAGATGATCGGTTTAAGAGTTATGGAGGAACATACATACATACAGAAAAGATTTCTAAGGCCCCACGACTGAAGCGGCGTCCCCCCTCTGGTTCGCCACTATTCGCCAGGCTGATCCGCTGCTTGCGATGCGCTCGGGCACGGCGCCGGGGCGGTCCCCAGACGCGTCAATGAGTAGTTTTCCCAATTTCTTGAAAAAAACTGATCGCATTATTATCTACACATTTTTATATTTGGGTCAACATTGTCCCCTTTGTTTTCTTCTCGTAGGCGTTCAGTTTCATGAAGAGTTCTTTTTGAGTTATGCACACAATTAGTGTCGCACAATTTGTGATAGAGATAAATAAATATTTGTAACTAGTTGAGCCAGTGGCTCCGCTCGCGTGATTATCTTTCTGCATACCGACACGGTTGGTTACACCATCTACAATATCCGTGATGTGAGCCCATAACACCTTGGTGAATTAGGTGCCGTGTCAGTGCTTCACTTTGGTCGTGGTGGCGTCTTGATTGAAGTGGAAGGAAAACACGAACTATTAAACCCAAATTAAACCCTACCTAAAGGAGAAGAGAAGGGAGCTACAGTTTTATGTGGAATCCGAACCACGCCACGGCCAGTCTCCAACGGCCGAACCAATAAGGCGATTGACATCACGAACGGCATATAAATACTTTTAGTCTACCATGGATATTCATATTATGGTTGGTATTTGGCTTACCTTGGTTGAAATTCGCGGTCACTGTGGCCGAAATTCTGGCCATTGAAAAACGACTCTTTCCACGCATCATACGTGAGTCCATCGAGATCTCGAAGCATGCCAACTTCAACAGAGAAGGCTCATACAGGCTGTCTCCGGTATGGAATTGGCGAATTTCAACCATGGTAAGCCCAATACCAACCATAATCACGAACGGCAGTCGAACGATCGAACCACGGGCTACCGGCTGGCAAACTCCCACTGGCTCATCTCATATGAATAATAGCGTGATTTGGGAGGCCTATGTCTAATAGTATTATTAACCTTATTGAATAAAATATTATACGTTAAAAAAAAAAAAAAATTATGATAGTCAAATGGATAGATTATGGTAACATCATTTCACTTTTCCCCTGCTCGGAGATTTGATGGGTTGGTACCACCGTACTGGATGTAGGATGACCGCATAGCAGCCTCGTTTGTGTTCTCCTCTAGTCCAGTATAGCCAGCAATCCAGGGAAGTCTCCGGTATGGCACCTAACTTCTCGGAGGCGATTTTGGCTGGTCGGAGCATATGCTTTGTCTCCTCCAACTCAGCCACCCATAAAGGATTATATAAAAATAACAAATTAATATCCTTTTCAACTATTTATATTTGACGCTCAAAAAGCTTAAATTTAACGTTTGCATTGCATGCTCTAAAATGTATGGGAAAAGATCGATTTGTACATATTTGCTCATCCACTATCGGCTACTGAACGGTTAGCCTTCAGCTGGGAAATATATAGCCAGTGCTCATACGATCGGCAAATAAACCGATCTATATTTGTTTTAATTTGACTGAGTGTACCGGCGTTCATATTTTACTTCCGGAGTTATTATAATTGAATAGGTAGATATTATGTACTTATAGATTTTACGTGCTGTGTTAATTGGCAAAGTTTAAACAAATTGAGCAAGCACAGCGTGCTTTTTGGAACTGTGAAAACATACAGTAACGTAATAGTAGAACAGTGTACAGTAGATGCAGGGCACAGACGCACCGGCTGATATTATGTGTGTTTTCTCTTTGAACACGTCCGTGGAAACAAACACGGGATTGGGAATGAAATGAGAAAAGTTTTACCTATTTTTTTTATGTAAACTTTGAATCAGCATATTTTATATTTTTTGTACCGTGTGGGGCCGGTACTTAAAAAGAATAGCCCCACTGCATCTCTCCCCGTTGCATGTCGTAAAAGTCGACTAAGGGATAAGGAAATTCGTCAGCCTCGGTAGCTCAGTGGTGCGGTCAGTCGACTGTTGTTAAGCAACGCTGAGCACGGTCGGTGCTTGGTTGGGTGACCGCTCGACCGTTGGAGGCTGACCGTGGTTCGGATTACCTCATTAGGTGGTAGGTATTATCCCGGCCGGTTTGAAACCACCGCATGAAACGAAACGTCGGTCGAAACGGCTATGTAAATAGTTCGTGTTTTCCGTCCAGTTCAGTGTAGCCGGCACGACCGGGGAAAGAGTGACGTGGCACCAAGTTCACCCGGTGTTATGGGCTGACATCACGGATGTTGTAGGCGATGTAGCCAACCGTGTCAGTTTCCATAAAAAAAAAACACGTGAAAATTTAAACCGGCTACCTATTACGGTTTAAACGATACAGCCCTAGGACGGACGGACAGACAGACAGACAGGTGGACGGCGCGTAGGCTAGTAATAGGCTTCCGTATGGATACGGAACCCTAAAATAAATTTATCTGCTAAACATATTGGTCATATTTTGTTCTTTGTGCCCTTTTTCATCTCCTCGCCAAATTTGAGCTCTCTCTAAGTATTTATGTGCATTGTCAGAACATTATTATCTCCTCTAGGTCGTGAATTGAACGCCCGCCAGCCTCGCAAGGTGAGAAGCCGACAGCACCTCCGCGCGCCGCCTGCCGCGCCGCCCGCCCCCGGTCGGTCTCGCTACGAACGAACTGCTGTAATAATATTTATTATTTATTAATGTTTCTCGCCCTGAATCTGCCATTTCTGCTTCGAACATAAATACTGGGGCGTATGTTAGTATAGTGTGATGAGTTTGATAGGGCCCTTTGCAGGCGACACACGCAGAATGCGCGAGCAAACGTTCTTGATATCAACTTCGCCCGTATTGGTTAGTGAAATTAGAAAAGTTCGATCAAGTATACACAAGTTGACTTTCGTAATTACATCAGAATGAATCGTAAAACTCGTAAAATTCGAAACGTCACTCAGTCGTGGTAATAATTTTTAGGGTTCCGTATCCGTCGTACGGGACCCTATTACTAAACCTACGCCGTCGGTCTGTCTGTCTGTCTGTCCGAGGGCTGTATCTCTTGTACCGTAATAGGTAGCCCGTTGAACTTTTCCCAGAATATGTGTTATTATGGTCGATATAACAGCAAATAATAAAAATAAGAAAAAGTAAAAAATTCATGGGGTCCCCATACAAGAAACTAAAAAGTGTATGCGCGCCATCTACCGAAAACAGTGCGCGAGTTCGACTCGCACTTGACCGGTTTTTCTTTCTTAATTATGTCATCAACATCAAAGGCCTGTACAAAAGAAAGAAGTTTTAATCAGAATTTAGCCAGTAGTAACAAGGGAAATAAAATTACCCTAGTTACTACTGCAGAAGCTAGTCGTAACACGGGCAAAAACTTCCCGTATAACTATTGGTAGTAAGACTGGTAGTAGCCGATTCTGTCGTGTAGTAATAAAATTCAACACAGATGTCAAAAAGGTGCTTTTACTAGCGCCCATCACTCTTGCCGCTCGCACACCCGCTGACCGCTACGAACGCATTGGTAAGACCCTATCTCCTCTGTCTTTCAATTTTATGGTGCAAGATGGAGCACTGCACCGAGGTACAGTTACCGGCAGTAATTTGTCTCTTTCTAACGCTCTATACGCATTTTCCCTTCAGTATGTAGGAAGGCTCAAATTGTAGCCGACGGATCGGTACCACCGTACTGGATGTAACATGGCCTTATGAGGCCATATTATATCCAGTTGCACCCAGCCTGCTATGGCAGGCTCGGCTATGTCTGTTCTATTCAAGTTCAGTATAGCCAGAATTCTAAAGAGAAGTCTCCGGTATTATACCTACCTTTTTCGGAGATATGCTCTGATCTCTCTGACTCATACCTGATTACATAAATAAAAAATAAAAGTTAAAAAAATTTCAGATTTTCAAACAAATTATTAACTAATTTTCAATGAGCACAAACATTTCCTCCAAAACTATTTAATATAATATGCGAATTCCAGAATTTCGGACGAAATTCTGAATTTAAACACTAGAAAAAAAAAATCGCTAAGAAGGTTACTACTAGTACAATAAGTTAATGTGCTAGTACAAAGGTTCAACTATAATTGTTCGCAACGAAAGGAAGCATCGACGTGGTTCGATGGCAGGGAAAGAGAAAGAAAAACAAGCAATAACAGGAAACATGTTGGCCCCGCCTGTTGTCCGTGTGATTAATGTTGGTTTCCGAAGTCGACGGCGGAGTCTACGTAGAACGAACGAGCATTCGGTGGGTGTTCGGCGTTCGTTCGAAAGTTCCGTAAAGAGTACGAGCATTCGCTAGAGCCGCTACCATTATATCGTCAGTTCATTGTCAACCACAGAGCATCAAATGCGCGCGCCCCTCCTAGAGGCGCCCTGAGCGCGATTTCTCTACAACGCCGTTGAAGCCTGTGGGCGTGGCCTATGACTTACATATGTGTGTTGTGCGTGTGCATTTGTTTTGTGCGTGTGCCTAACTTGCTCCTCTTTGTGTGTAGTGTCGATGCTAGCACACATACACACATACGAAGCGCTAGCAGCACTGCGTGTAGTTTTTGGGTTTCAAATATTATCGCTTAGGGCGTCTCTAGTAGGGGGCGCGCGCGGTAGGTATTTGATGCTCTGTGTTGTCAACCGTAGCGCCGGCAGAGTGCTCATGAGGATGGGCCATACCATGGGCCAGGGAGATTTGGCCCGAAACGTCGAGCTACATAGCTTGGAGACGAGAGTGAGTAAAGAAACCGGCCAAGTTCGAGTCGAACTCGCGCACCGAGGAGGGTTCCGTATCGCCATGTCATGGTTAGCGTAAAATCCGAAGTCTTAAAGGACTCACGGAAAACGGAATGGTACGGAACCCTCTCCACGCGAGTTCGACTCGCACTTGATCGGTTTTTATTCTTGAATAAATTTTGGTAAAAAATTATATTTTGGTAAAAGGTTTGTCGACCAGTGGAAGAGCGTTCGAGTCTGCGAACCTACAGAATATTAATCTGTAGTAAACAACTAAGTTTTCAAAGAAATGAGGAGCTAGTTTTTTTCTCAAAGAAGACAAAGTGTCTCTACCTTGGTATTTTCGAGAAATTAATTTACAAAAGTTTAATTATAAATATTTACTAATACTTGGAATCGTTCGGAATGAAGCATAAAGGTCTCAATTATGAAGCCAGTTGACTATACAAAGATATAATATTACGAAAGCAAACAATTTTGATCTAAAGTTTGGGTTTAATGCCAAATTGCCAACCGTTAGTTTAATTAGTTGGTTCTATTAAATTTATTTAACTTGAAATTTGAAAATTATTAGTAAGTTTGTGTCATTTTCTGTTTCAGAAATTATTTCACTAAAGGATCATAATAAACTTCTGTTTCAAGAAATTTTAATTGTTGAAATTTGTATTGTTTTAAGTTAGTATGGAAAATCTTATTCAGACTAGTAATTAACAAGTGTACTTGATTCTGTAATCGTTTGATTCGTATACGATGGTAGCACCTCTTTGCACGAATAAACTACAGGTTCGATGCACTATTCATTGAAATGTTGTTGTAGAAGCGAAACAAACATGTTATGAACATATTACGACATACATACATACATATCACACACGCTGAATCCCGACAATCGGGGTAAGCAGAGTAATCGGTGTTGTGCTGCAAGAACTCTGGTAAATTACAACACAACACCGACCACCACGTTTCGCAAAGTATTCGAACAAGATTCAATCCATCAAGCAGCAAGTAAGGCACGAAGACCCAACTGCTGCATGACTTGGTCGGTGGAAGTACCGTGCCAAGGTGAGAGATGGCGAGCCTGTCGCCCTTTAGCACGGCTTCTTGTCCTTATCCCTTAGTCGCCTTTTACGACATGCATGGGGAGAGATGCAGTGGGGCTATTCTTTTAAGTACCGGCCCCACACGGTACACGACATGCATGGGGAGAGATGCAGTACGACTCGTACATACATATTACGTACGTACTACGTAAATACATATTACGTACGTATCGTACATATTACGACTCTCAGCATATTTGTATTCGTGTACCAAAATATTATAAAATGCTATATTTTGCCTCTGGACGTTCACGTATGCATGTTGAACTAAGACAGCGCGTCCCAACAGTAGAACACGTGACTAGCAAGCTCACGGAGGGACTTGAATCATTGCGCCACAGGCGAAAGATCGGCTCCCTTAGCCTGTTTTAATAGTTAACTACCATGGTCGGTGCTCTAACTAATGAATTGACTTCCCTCATAATATGTTGTTGACATCCAACTTCTGAAGACACATTGCCTTTCAAAATTGTTTCTGTGTCGTCCGGCGAAAAAGGCGTGTTACTCTGCCTACCCCACGGGGAAACAGGCCTGAAGCTACGTATGTATGTACTCCTAAGTTGGGACTTCGATATCTTCAGAACTATTAAATATTACATACATACTGAAGAGACACCACAACCACACTCGTAGAATAGGCGAGTCTATTTCACACTGCAGCGCACGCGACTCGACGGTCCACGAATGAAAATCGTTTTTCAGGGCGAAAAGTCGTGATGAAAATTTTAACATATGCGCACACGTTTTATAGTTTTCGTGCTAATACTCGCCACCTCTCGCCTCTACACCCCCTCCCGCTCCGCCCCCACAGGCTGTTCCGCCCTCGTTAGCTCCGCTTTTGTTTCTTGCCTCCGTCCCGTTCCGGTCCGGAATATCGCCGGACTGAATAATCTGTGGATTTTGTTTGACAATTGAAATTCTTTTGAGCTCACGTTCGGTATGCATTTCGGCTTCCTGCTTTATTTGCAGTGTATGTAGGTACAGTGCAAAAACGGCAGGTTCAGTTAGCGATAAAATGTACCTCACCCTTTTGTTCACTGATTATGTATGTCAGTCAGCGTGTCTTCCCACACTCCGCTTTCCTGTCCACGGCTGCCAATGTAGGACACGGTTACTTAAACGTTCGTCATCTTTTCGGCCGACGTGTCAGGCCCACTGCTATTTTTATCTATAATTATAATATAAGAATTTACAATCAAATTGTTACAGTCAAATGGTTCAGATTTGATCAAAGGGAACTCTAATACTGGAACGAGCCTAGATATAGTGTGCAAAAAAATGAATAATGAATATTGTAGTTAAAAAAAAAACACTCTCCAAACAAGTTTTTCTGCTTTGAGGGATTTAAACCCAAAATTGCCCCCCTCGGCACGCTTATGTAAAATTATTGAAAAATATATACTGTAGGCAGAATATATAAATGTTGAACGAAATGGCTGCTCAGCATGTGCCGGTCATTGTTTGAAGGCCAACAGAACTACTGAACAATTGATCTTCCATCTTGTGATTTTCGTCGTCCGCCGCCCCGCCCGCCACCACCGTCCGCCCGGTCCTAAGTCAACTCGGTCAGACCACGCTTGAACGGATTCGATGGACGTAGGTATGTAGATTATTATCAATACACAGTATCTGCTGGGTGATATGAGTCTATAGGGCTTGAGGAATCTTACTGAAAAAGAACACTATTTAAATTATTGAACAAAATGAAATCTGCAATTTTGAAAAAAAAAAAGATTACTTGATAATAAAACCCGTTTGGTAAGTATGTAGTTTTTTTAAGAAGTTTTAAAAATGTTGAATAAAATAAACGTCAACATGTCGATTTCGTAGTACAAAATTGTAATTGAAAAATGTTTCTTAATATTAAAACCCGTTGACGCTGGAGCGGTCTATATCGACCGCTAGAGCGCTATTAAGATTTTTTCTATAATTGTATTGTATAATGCATGTGAACATTAAGGTTAGTATTATTATCAGCCTCGGTAGCTCAGTGGTGCGATCGGTCGATTGTCGGTTGTAATCATAAGCACACCTAAGCGGGGTCAGTACTTGGATGGGTGACCGCTCGACTGTTGGAGGCTGACCGTGGTTCGGATAGGTCCCTTCCCTTCTTACCTTACTAGGTGGTAGGGTTTAACATGCCCGGGTTGTTGGCATCGCACTGAATGAAAGGTCGGTTGAAACGGTTATGAACGGACATGAAATGAATGGAAGCACTGACATGGCACCTAGTTTACGCGGTGTTATGGCCTAACATCACAGATGTTATAGCCTCTGAAGCCAACCAACTTACCAGTTTAAGCTAAAATATATACCTACCATTCCCGTTTCTGGGTATTGATTTATTTTCATGGAATCTCGCTACTCGCCATTTCATATTGTTTATATTAAAGAATATTGTTTCGAGGATTTTTGTACACAATTTCTTTCAATCTAGCGAAGAAAACGCCTTTTTAAATTAATGAAAATGCTCTAGCATAAATTGCTCCTACAATGAATTCACATTCGTTTACATTTCAAACGAAACCCGTAGGTTAGGTATGTTTCACGCGTTTCACGCGGCTCCGTTCCGAATTTTCCGCCGCCGAAACTCTCTCCATCTTTCCGGCACGCTCGGGCCAAATACCTATATACTCAGACACGGCATTGGCATACTTATGACATTGTTGGCGATATTTGGTCTGTATGTTTTTTTATATCGATATACCTATCCGTTGTCACTGCCTAACCCACTGGGAAACGGGCGCAATGCCATGTGTTTATGTGTTTTTAGGGGTCCGTATCCGTTACGGGACCCTATTACTAAGCCTGCGCCGTCTGTCTGTCTGTCTGTTCGTCCGTCTGTCCGAGGGCTCTAAATCTTGAACCGTAATAGGTAGCCCGTTGAAATTTTCACAGAATATGTGTTATTGTGGCCGATATAACAACAAAATAAAAATAGGAAAAAGTAAAACATTAAAATTCACGGGGGTTCCCATAGAAGAAACCAAAAACTGTATGCGCGCGCGCCGTGTACCGAATAGAGCATGAAGCGTTTTAACGAAGCATTTCATAACACGCCATAGATGGCGTGAGTGGCGCTAGCCATGACATGGCGATACGGAACCCTCGGTGCGCGAGTTCGACTCGCACTTGGCCGGTTTTTCGTTTGACATGGGGCACCGCTCTACCCATTTATAAGTGCTAACGTTGTCCACGGACATTCTAATTTCGGGGTTCGCGAATGCCAAAACGACCTGACAGGTGTTTATTTACGCCCCTCTTGTAGGAGCCGAGACTGTACACTGCTGCAATAGCAGACAGAAGATACGCGAGTAAATAAGTGTGACAGAGTTATATTTTTTTTTATGGAAACTGACACGGTTGGCTACATCACCTACAACATCCGTGATGTCAGCCCATAACACCGGGTGAGCTAGGTGCCATGTCAATGCTTCCCTTCGGTCGTGGCGGCTACACAGAACTGGACGGAAAACACAAACTATTTACATAGCCGTTTCGACCGACGTTTCATTCAGTGCGGTGGTACCAACCCGGGCGGGTTGAACCCTACCACCTAGTAAGATAAGAAGGGAAGGGACCTACAGTTTTACGTGGAATCCGAACCACGATCAGCCTCCAACGGTCGAGCGGTCACCCATCCAAGTACTGACCGCGACCAGCGTTGCTTAACAATCAATAGCGACAGTCGACTGTCTGCACCACTGAGCTATCGAGGCTGACTTCCTCTTTGTAAAACTTTTTCATCTCCTGGATAAATTATTGCCTTCTACGTATTTAATTCCATGCTCGGGTCCATATCAATTTAGGCAGGCCACCACTTCGGTCAACCTTCGCATCAACGGCGGCGTCTATCATCAGGGCCGATCTTAACAAAGTAGGCACACGCGAAGGAGCCTAGCTGCTTCACGCCACGCCTCGTTGGGCAGAAATATCTAGGGTTGTTAGGACGTTCAGTGAATTTTTAGGGCTCTATCTTTCTATGCCACACGAACCGACGACCGCGGCAAAGCGATTTTCGAATATGGAACCCTGATGATTATATATAACGTAGGTAGATACTTAGAAACTGACAAAATATCTATTGCCTGCACGTCACAAAACTGGTGCACGTAATAATTTTGTACCTAACTTTAAGTAATATATATTCGGTGGGTTAGGTTAGAAAAGAAAAGATTTGACACTGACATCTTATATATTAAATAAATATTTTTCCACTGAAGACGACACTATGTCGAAATATATGTAAATGTGTGATTTTTTTAATAACTATATTGTGTATAAATAATAAAATAATAAGCCATACTATTGGTATCAATAAAAATATATTTCAATCTCTAGGTTAGGTTAGGTTAGGTTGACGAATAAAGACATTTTGAAAGTTTAGATCTAGGTAATTAATGATACGTCAATGGTAGTCAACCTTATGACAAACTCTGGTATCCTTGGAACAGGTGGAAAGGCTTACAGTCTTCCGAAAGAACATACGGTTGCGTTCGTTGAAAACAACTTGTAAATCGGTTCATCCGATCTTGTTTTATAATAAACATTTTGTAGTTACCTACATAGAAAACGTGTAAAGATACTCTTGATAGGTGACGCAATGGTCCGAAAGCAATGATCCGAAATCTTCAAACTTAAACATTCTATTCCCAAATGTGCCATAGAGTAGTCGCATTAATGGTTGCGAAAGTTTACGAAAACAGATCTATATATCAAACATTTACGATTCACGAGAGATTGAGCTCATCCAATGCGTATGAACGTTATTTGGCAATTTGCATGAAATGACCCATGTTATGTATGAAATCACCCGTGTTATGACCTTTACGTAAGTCCTAACTAAATGATTTAGCGTTCAGCTGTAAGGGATATTCTCTGACCCTAACGCTAGAAGTAGATACCGATAAATACGATGACATGTCATCAAACAATATTCGCTCTTATGATAGAATGAATATGGTGCATCTTTGAATCGCAAACTTCGCTTATGGTTAAGATATATGGATGAAATGTTTTTAATTCTTAGCCAAGTATGAAACTAGCTATTATCCACGACTCCACTCGCGGCGTCCACTTTTCTGACCGGTAATATATAAGGTGCTTCGTTATTCATGTCAATAACTTCGGGAGGGTTACATACGCACTGAAACAAACACTTTACGCAAAAAAAAAAACATATGTTTATAGGAACATTTTTTCTCCTAACAAAAAAATAAAATAAAATAGCTGTAAAAACCAATCACGCTATAGACCCTTGCAACTTGAACATAGTCCGGTCATTGACCCCGTACAATGCAAGCTACCTACTGTTAAACAAAGGTTGATCCTGTTAATGTTTAGGTACGAGTAGCAAACATGTTTTGTAAAATTTCTGGAAAAGTAATGCTAAAAACTTAATTATTTTTGCGTAACACGTTTATTTGAGTGTGTATGTAACCCTCCCGGAACATTTGGCATGAATAACGAAGCACCTTATATAGTTACATGACATATCATGGGGAGTAACGTTGTTCGCGTCCGCGACACCTGAAGATCCTCAAGTGACCCGTGCCTCCTGGGTGGTGCTAAATGAACAGCAAGTGGTCTGCAGCTGCCCTGGTGGTCTTGCAGCCTTCGTGGAGGACAAAGGCTGGCTGGGGTGGCTAGGGATCAAAGGGTTATGCACGAAAGGTCCTCGACTAAGAGGGACTAGTTAGCAGAGCCCCTACTACTACAACAACAATATGTCATTAGAAGTGCAGAAAATTCTAGGAAAGAAAAATCGGTCAAGTGCGAGTTCTACCCGCGCACGGAGGGTTCCGTAGATCCGCTATACCATACCTGCAAAAAAACCATATTCGTGTATATTTTGTCTTTCTATAATGCAACATATAAATAGATGCGGCGCCATCTATTATTCTACGCCATAAATCGATTCTTAGCACGTTTCTTGTGTGGGAACCGGCCTGAATTTTTTACTTTTTGCTTTGTTTTTTATTATTTCTTGGCACATCCACCATTATAATACATATTCTGTGAAAATCTCAACCGGCTACTTATTACGGTTCAAATGATGCAGCCCTTGGACAGACGGACAGACGGACAGACAGCGTAGGCTTAGTAATAGGCTTCCGTATGGATACGAAAGCCTAAAAATGATTGTCCTCAAGAAATCTACATTTAAAGTTTAAAGCCGCCAGCACTATTCCTCAAGCCGCCAGTAGGATATAGAAATAGAATTAGAGCACGCAGACCTCAGTACTGAAGCGGCGGGAAGGGGTGGCGCCCGGAGCGTGTGTACTGAAAGGGTAGGCTACGGGGAGCTTTGATTGAACGTACCGGACTTATCTGCGAAGGATCTCATCATTAAATGTCATTGGGTCCCTTTCAAGCCGGACCCCGACGTTGGTGCCTTGTAATTGGGTTAGTATCGGGCCTTTCATGGTAACTTTGCCGCGCGTTGCTTCGTGAAGGAAACCGGCCGACTGTGAGATGGGGTTTGTGTGAGGGAAAGCGGTTTTTTGCGACGCAATTATCCAGTGACTGAAACGGATTGAAATACAAATGAATTTGGTAATAAGGGAACAAGGGTAGAGCAGTTTGTAATTTAGGGTACATTAATAGGGGGACTGCTAACAAAAAAAATTCAATGTGTAATATTACCTATACTATAATGGTACTTTTGGGAATAATACACACCACACGCCTTTATACGTACGTTATACGTATTTTTGGAAATATTTTTTTTATAATGAGAATATTGAAAATTTTAACCAGTCTTTAATTTGGCGTATGTAACTATTTGCGTTTGAATTTGAATGTGGATTTCATTATTTGTCTGTAAATATTAGTATTATGTTGAATTTTGTCTCCGTATAAGCTGTGCCTGGTCCCTTTTTTAACCGACTTCATAAGGTTTTTTTATGGGAAGCACGACATATGGCGCGCGTCAGACTAACGCAGTGGTGTAGAGCGGCGGCGCTTCGGGCATTCGGATATTTACACTTTGAACACTTTGAACACCACGTCGTCGTCAGCCTGCTAGGTAACCCACATTTTTATGTATGTTCAGCGATTATTCTTTACCAAATGGAACGATTTCGAATATTCTTTTTATATTAGAAAGCGGCTACCTTAGGGCTGGTCCCATATAAATTGTCAAGTTCTGATGATTGAATTTATGAGAAAATCATCGCACTCTATTTGCTTAAGCATGTGCATGACAAATGGGCAAATAATTCAATACCACGCTAACTGATTTCGATCATTATTTGTATGTTGGAAAGAAGTTACTTCATGGGTTGAAGTCGGTTTTTACCAAAATTATTTCATTATTTCAATGTGTCAAAATTTTATTTTGTTCTAATTTAGGTGAATATAAAAATGGATTTCTTCTTCTTCTTTTTTTTTAATGGAAACTGGCACGGTTGCCTACATCACATACATAGCCCATAACACCGGGTGAACTAGGTGCCATTTCAGTGCGTCCCTTCATTTCATGTCTATTAACATTCTATAAATGTTCTCATCACAAGCCGGTCTGTCGAGCAGTCTTAATCTTAGTATTATTAATACCGACAACATTTTTAAACCGTAATTATATACATTACATATACATTAAAAATATAAATCCCATTCATTCATTCCGTCCGACCCAACCGTTCGTTATATTATGTATGCACGTACATAGCAAACTGAACATCATACATCAACTTGTCAGAATGCGCATTGAATCGTGGTTCGAGCTTCATTCACGTTAATTTGGATGATAAAGTTGCTACAGGAGTAAAACATCGCGAGGAGGGAAGCGGATTAAAAGTTTTCACTGAAATTGACAAACTTTTCAGTTGTTTGAATATAGTAGAGGCAGAGCCGTAGTATGAAACCTCAGCACCATGCGCTAGGGACTTGGGATTACATCCCTACACGCCGGCCGGACATACCGCCAATGCGTACCGATCGGTTCTGCAGATCTTTCCTCCACAGAACCGGTAAGTTCTGGAAATCTCTCCCTGCCCACATATTCCCCCCATGTAGACTCGGTCCTTCAAGAGGGGCGTGAATAAGCACCTGTCAGACCGGCATGGTATTCTTTCATTCTTCCAACATGACCGAACCACCGAAGCATTCCTTTCTCAATCCTTGTGAAGTGTCTAGTAAGTCCATAAATAAATAAATTACGAAAGGGATCATATTTTTGTGCCCCCCTCCCGCGAAAATTTCGCCCCTCCTTGATAAGATACTTATTGAGTACAACCAGCGCGGAGACTCGCGTCTTCAACTCCTCGTTGGATATTTTATTAACGTCTCGGCGAAGTTGATAAAAATCCGTCAGCCTCGCATCCAGTCACGACGAGATTGATGAACCGTGTTTTGTATAGTCTTTCCGACTTATGTACTCGTATAATCAAGGGTTGCTCTAACTGGGGCGACTTAAAATCTGAAAAACTGCTTCTTTTTTAATGCAATACCTACCGTAAATTATCTTTCTAGGATAGCATTTTTGTTATGTTGAGTATTTTTTATAATACATTCATTTGGAACTAGCCTAGTCCGTGGCGCCGCTCGCGTGTTTGGCACAGCTAGTTTAGAAGTAAAAATAAATAATAATTCCATTATCAACTAATAAAATCAATGTATGTATGTATTGATGACTTTATATTATTTTGTTGAATTTATTCAATTCTTTAAAATATTTTTTAAATGTTTGTCGATTTTGTCGTCGAGCTTCTTGGGAGTACGATAAATTATTGAATGTAGAATTTTATTTTCTTTAACTTTTAAAATAGATATGCAACATTTTGTATTTTATTTGCAACATATTATTATGAAAACCACAGTTCATAGATTTTAGTGCATTCCTATTCAGATGCAGTCGAAGTATGAATTTATATTAATTTTATCATTCGGCATACTGGCTTAAAATTAAGCGAAAATGCAGTAATTTAAAACCCGTTCGCTGGTTTAGAACGCTCCCAGACACCTGTGCTTTAACACCTGCAGTCCGAGCTTTCTAGAAAGTTATTATAAAATATACGAGACATGTCGTCGGAACTCGGAACCTATTGTGGCTGATATTTCCAGAAAGATTCGCTTAAAAACTTGAATCGAAAAGTTCTAAAAATGAGAACTGGAAATTTAAAAACTTTCGGAAAGTTTTACGAAATGGAATGATGCTATTATTCAAATAAAAAATAAGAAGATGGGAGGTGTTCAAGTGTTGATAACTATGTAGATGAGTTTTTGGTTTCTTATTCATAAAAAAGAAATAATGTTGACGTAACTTTAATGTATACATATATACAATACATACATACATAGGTAAGGGAATAAAAAATTTTGAACAGTGAGAAATAATTGGTATAATACTGACATAAGTTATACTGTTATGAAACTCCCTTCTAGATTTTTCAGTTAGACTCTTTTTAGGTGTCTAATAATTATTTTAATACAGGCCAACTGCAAAATCAAATGCAATGGTAAAATTAGTTAAAGCTGCATAATGTTATTGCAAATACTTACAAATAATTATTATGTTTATTATATAAAATAAATCTAAAACACTTTTTCGGATCTTTTAGCATTATTATGCTCTTAATATAGTTTGTATTTTCTCCTCCACCCAGTTTTGTGCGTACTGCGTGGACATACACAGGAAGGTACGTGGCAGTAAATAATGTACATCGGACTTTAGAAAGAGACAAACGATGCTCTACAACCAAAATTAAAGTAAAGTCGTCGTCGTCCCTGCAGCAGTTAGTGCGACAGCGACGTCCTGGCTTGGACCCTTGATCTTAAGGATCCAAGACAAAACTGACCACTTGACTCTTAAATTTGGACGGGTTTAACTCTACCACCAGGTAAGTATGGTAAGGGCACCAGTTTTACATAGAATCCGAACGATGAATCTATTCGCGTCGATGAAAACATCTCTTATAAAATTCAGAAAGGTATGAATGTGGCGAACGCCGATGGGTTCCGAACTGTGGGTTCGAAATCCGCAACGCAAACCAAGCTAGGCCGACCGAATCAAAAAGCTCGGCTGCTGAGAGTTGTTAAATAAAAACATTGTCACAATTTCCCAAAAAGATAAGCCCAAAAAAGTCATCGTTCATAAAAACTAGAACATGTAATCTAGTCTGGTAAACAAAGCCGCCTCACTCACTTTATTTCAGTTTGTCCAGCAGCGCCCTCCAGCGCTTGCTTGACCCTGTGATGTGATGGCCACTACTCCTGTAAGCGACAACGACGACTACAAAGAGGTAAAAACTACTGGAGGCGCCTCAGTAGTTATTCATTCGTACCGCGCGTGGAGCAACTCGTGCAGATGAAAGAAATGAAAAAGACCAGCAACTTCTCTCAACTGGTAGTTCTTTAAATTCTGTTCGAAATTGCCAGTTCTCTAACAGCGCGAGTGTTGATATGAATGAGATCCGATCGAGTGAGAACGAATAGCGACCACTATCACCTTATTCGTTGAGAGCCCACTATAGCAAAATGGATTCAGTCAATAGTGAAGGAACTAAAAGTGCCCTAGGTGATCAATCGTATTTTAGTTTGCTTTTGCATAAAATGCGCCGACGACGTCTCCCGCGATTAGAACCACTGCTGCAGCTCCGTAGGGATGTCGGCTCCCTAAGTGTTTTATATCGCTTATTCCTTGAAGAGTGCTTGAATGAGCTGTTTAACGCGATCCCACCGTCCCCTTTCCACTTCCGCACCACACGCATCGGGCAGGGATTGCATCCATACACGCTGGACTTACCGCGGATGCGTACCAATCGGTTCTGCAGATCTTTCCTCTACAGAACCTATAAACTCTGGAACGCTCTCTCTGCCCACATATTCCCCCTAAGTACAGTATCGGGTCCTTCAAGAAGGGCGTGATTCGGGAAACACACTCGCCGGAAGACAGTTCCACACCCTGGCGGTACGACAAAGAAACGATCTTGAGAACCTTTTGTGTGCTCTTTGATAAGATGATTGAATGAGAGACGGCGGGTCTCTGCCTACCCCAATGGGAAAAAGGGTGATGTTATTTATGCATCGTACAACATTTGAGAGACCTTTATATGTTTCCTTTGTCCCTTACTAGGTGGTAGGCTCGAATTGTAGCCGACTGGGTATTGGTACCACCGTACTGGATGTAAGATGGCCGCATAGCAGCCTCGGTTGTGTTCTCTTCTAGTCCAGTATAGCGAGCAATCCAGGGAAGTCTCCGGTATGGGACCTACCTTCTCGGTGGTGATATGGGCTGGTCGGAGCATGTGCTTTGGCCCCTGCGACTCAGATATCGGATTACATAAAAAAATAGTGACATTTTGATCGGACACACGGGCCGCTCCCGTCTTACCAACATCGATGGTGAAGCGACAGAAAGGTCACAGGCGACAATGATTGATTGGTCGCCATCCGGGGCGGACTGGACTTCCGCTGCTATATTCACTCACAACTCCAGGCCGAGTTGCGGGCAAACTTTGCAGAATAAACTCGTATGAGGCTTTATTCGACTTTATTCTTTTCGCATGAATTTCATAGAAATGTGGTACCAGCCTGGTGCGTATTTTTGTTTGATGTTTATGTACGATGATGTATGGGACCGAATGCTTATATCTCTACTTCTAAAAAGGCAACATCTGTCAGTATGTATGTATATTTGAAGTAAACCAAACAGATTTTGATGCGGTTTGCAACAATGGAAAGAGTAGTTCTTGAGGCTCACTATAGGCTATGTACCATCACGCTAAATAGTCTATGTGCTAAGCAGTATCAAAGAAAGTATAGTATGGACGGGAGAGAGAGATTTTAATATAATACATTTGCGTTTAAATTGGATTTGCTATTAAATCGAGTCTAACGCGAGCGAAGCCGCGGGAAAAAGCTAGTCATTATTATATTATTATCGATATCGGATTTTATTCTTGATAAAAATACAATAGACAATTAGTTTGAATTCGGTAACGACGACAATGACGATAACTTTTTTTCTGAGTTTACTCCCCATTTTCATAATATATTTTCATAACGGACCTAAAAAAGTATAGCTTCAAAATATTTTTTTTTATCCTGACATGGTTGGCTACACCCACAGATCTACATATTTACACACCAGTGATGTTAGCCCATAACACATTGGTGAACTAGGTGCCAGTTTTTTTTTATTTTTTTTTATGGAACCTGACTCGGTTGGCTACATCACCTACAACATCCGTGATGTCAGCCCATAACACAGGGTGAACTAGGTGCCATGTCAGTGCTACCCTTCATTTCATGTCGGCTACACTAAACTGGACGGAAAACACGAACTATTTACATAGCCGTTTCGACCGACGTTTCGTTCAGTGCGGTGGTACCAACCCGGCCGGGATAAACCCTACCACCTAGTAAGGTAAGAAGGGAAGGGACCTACAGTTTAACGTGGAATCCGAACCACGGTCAGCCTCCAACGGTCGAGCGGTCACCCATCCAATCACTGACCGCGCTCAGCGTTGCTTAATAACAGTTGACTAACCAACCGCGCCACTGAGCTACCGAGGCTGACGAATTTTCTTATCCCTTAGTCGACTTTTACGACATGCGACGGGGAGAGATGCAGTGGGGCTATTCTTTTTAAGTACCGACCCCACACGGTACAAAAGTGTTTCCCCTGAACTGGATGGAAAAAAAAACTGGATGGAAATACGAACTATTTGCATAGCCGCTTCGGCTGCATCTTTCAGGTTTATTCAGAGCAGTGGTATCAATCCGGGCGGGTGAAATGAGCCCTACTACCTGGTAAGGTAAGGGACTTAAAATTTTACGTGGATACCGAAAGGTTAGGTAAAAGGTCGATACGAGTATTATGTGTCAACATTTGCGTCCATGTTGAGCGAAAAGCCTAACTTTCAGAATGTCTTTAAAGCAAAACGACTACAATTAATGTCTAAGTTAAAGTGATCTGTCTTCTCTGTGTGGCAACCTAGACATATGTTTATTCCTTCGTAGTACGATTGTATTTAAGGCGCCGCAAAATGACCTTGAATGACCGTGACCTTCAGCCCTGTCAGGGGAGAGAGCGAAGGAGTACGCGTGCGAGTATGAAAGGGACAGCAAGTGAGGTAGCTCAACGACGCGACGGTTACGTCGAAATGTTTACGTTATTTATTAAAATATTGTAATATTACAGAAGTATGAAACAAATTAATCCAACTGTACCCTTTTCGGATAAAAAAAAGAATTATGTTTTAAAGGTTTTTTATCAAATCGTATTTGTTTAAGAATAATTATCTAGATACAATCTTTTAGATTATTTTACTAGAAGGAAATATTTAACTTGCTGCAAAATCACAAAGATTACTCACGCCCCTCTTGAAGCGCCCAATACTGTACTTGGGGGCAATTTTCAGTGCTTCTCATAAGACAGACAACCCATTGTAGGGAAGAAAGGCTCCAGGAAAAATATAGGGCCTACGACAAAAATACATGTTATTATTCAGTACTAGACATAAGCAAATATAAGCAAATTGTATGTTATTAACACTTTCGGCTGCATATCATGTTTTTGGTTTAATAAATATGTTTGAATTTGAAATATCTACGTGGGCATAGAGAGAGTTCGAAAGGAATTCTCCTATAAAATAAAATAAGAATCCAAACACAAGTATTCGTTACTGCGAAAGACACAATTTATCCAAATATATGTACCTATTCAATTGTACCTATTCCACTAGGCTCAGCACTCGGCCTCCTGGAAGTGATCTGTCCAGTATCTCAACGAATATAGGTAGGCACTCAAAATAAAGAAAAGAAAAACAGAAGGCGTTGTCCGAAGCAGTTTACGTACAATAGAATAAACCGCTCTCATAAGTAAAAATAAAGAGATGGCGGGAAAGACAGACGCTGCCTGAAGCGTCGTGTGGCAGTTTGATAAATTGCTTGTATTCCGACAGAAAGTTCGGGTAACACATCCGCCTCCATATTTCTGAGTCGCGAGCAATGGGGAAATATATTTAAATCTTTTCGCAAAGCCGGTTCGACGCGAAGCGAGTTCGGGCGTAGGAGGAATGATTTCAGTCTGAATTTAGCTTTTTTTATAGCCCTGTTTGCAAACTAAAGATGTTGACTGTTTTCGATTCGTCTCGCCAGCGTATTCGAATTTGGTGAGATAGATACAATGTTATTGTGCCTAATTGTGCGTGAGAGAAACTGCGGCAAAATGCTCGTAAAGATCTTATTTATTTGGGAAAATTCATCGATTTATCATTTGTCGAAATACTGATATTTGTCATTTTTGTTGAGGGTACAGACCAAACCAAGATTCTGTACTTGAAAATGAACAATGTTTTTTTTTATATTTTCAATTTGAGACCGCTAATCGTTCCTCTGTGATAGATAATAGAGAAAGAAATGAATAAAAATATGAGCCATACGTTTGGCCCGAAACGTCGAACCACACAGGTCGGAGACGACCGTGAGTAAAGCCGAGATATTTTGAAGAGAAAGTGTTTGTCAACCTCAGTAGCTCAGTGGTGCAATTTATGGAAGCTGTTCGGTGGTGAAATTAAAAACACCCGGGCGCACACATCTTGGATGGGTGACCGTTGAGTCGGATTCCACTTAAAAATATATATAGTTTCTGGCGTGGCGCCTCACTGAGCGTGGTTTCGCGAGGAGTGGTGTAATTGGCTGTGTCTGATCTTCTGTTGAAGTATTGGGCACAGCCACAGGTGCTGGCTGTCTATAAAAAAAAAAAAAACTGTGGGTTCTTCCCCTAACCTAGTCCTTTCCTTACTAAGTAGTGTTTAATACGCCCGGATTCACTGAGGATCCTTAGTGTCCGGATTGATACCACCGCACCGAATGAAAGTTGGATAGAAGCGGCTATAGGCAATTATTTTAAGTATCATAAAAAATAAAAAAGCGGTCAAGTGCGAGTCGAACTCGCGTGGAGAGGGTTCCGTACCATTCCGTTTTCCGTGAGAACTTTAAAGACTTAAAATTTTCCTATAGGTTTTCCTGTGAAATATGAGAGATTTATTTATTTATTTATTTTTTATGGAAACTGACACGGTTGGCTACATCATCTACAACGTCCGTGATGTCAGCCCATAACACCGGGTGAACTAGGTGCCATGTCAGTGCTTCCCCCTTTGATCGTGCCGGCTACACTGAACTGGTCGGAAAACACAAACTATTTACATTGGTATTAACCATTGACAACTTGATACTTCAAGTATCTTAATATTCTTTTATTTTTATTTTTGACAATGATACTACATTGTAGTGTGTTTAATATACAACATAATCATGTATTTTATTTATTTATTTATTTATTTATTTATTTATTTATTTATTTTTTAGGTTTAGTTTATAAGTTATTTTAGTTTAGTTTTATCATATTTCTTAATTTTAGTTTAAATTTATTGTTGTAACAGCGTTGCTTAACATTCACTAGCGACAGTTGACTGTCTGCACCACTGAGCTATTGAGGCTGACAATATATTATATAGAGAGGCAATATATTCCTTATTTTTTCCAAATTTTAGTGTCAGTAGAGATAAGGGGAAGGGGAGTGGAATCCTTTATTTTCGTATATATTCTTTAATATCTTTTAAAGTATGCATTTTAAAATTATAAATTTCTATCCTTATCCCTTTCCATTGATACGTCACACGAACGGGATACACGTGAAGAAAATATTTTTTAACACTCTGATTTACCCCCCAAAATAGATCCCCAAAAGTCGTCCATTTACGCTATACGTCCGTCCAAATTACCAAATGTCAACTTCTTTCGACCAGTAGATTCGGAGAAAATAAGCTGTGACAGACGAACAGACAGACAGACAGACACAAGAGTGATCCTATAAGGGTTCCGTATTTTCAGTTTTTAAGGTACGGAGGCCTAAAAAGTGACAATTTTAAAGTAAACAATTTAGTTTCAACAAAAGAATCAAACATAATGATCATTCACTCGACGCTCTCACCATGCCATGCATCACCTCGTCTATACATACAATATACAGCCATACATGCTTGAAACACGACAAGATGTTTGGTCTGGCGCCGCGGAGGTGGCGGATACTCCGACTGGATAGGTAGTTCCCATTCCATCTGGGAGCCACTCGAACAAGTGCGAACTAAACTTCGGCACTTCGCAAGGACGGAGGAAAAGAAGCGAAATGAGAGAGAGAGGATCGGGAGCCGTTCGCCAGACGAAAAACAGTTACAGTTGCTTCACTCCAAGTCGCCGTCTTTATTTTTGAAAGTTACTCCTTCTTTAAGTTATTTTTTGTTCTGTGTTTGTCGTTCCGGATAAAGGCGAAGCTCGCCCGCGGCAGTGGAGCTTTTAAGGGTGCTTGAGACGGGAGCATCGTGGTGGCGATAGATATTCCGGCTCGGGTGTTTATTTATTACGAATACATTTGCGATACAAACTGTCTCTATCCCATAACATATATTGGCCACGGTACTTGCGTATTTATTCAAGAATTAACTTCCTCGAATGTAGATAATCTCTACCTATGTTTATTGAGACGCCCAATCTCTACCTATGTTTATTGAGACGATCAATCTTTACCTATGTTTATCGAAACGCATTCCCAATCTCTACCTATGTTTATTGAGACGCTCAATCTTTACCTATGTTTATCGAAACGCATTCCCAATCTCTACCTATGTTTATTGAGACGCTCAATCTCAACCTATGTTAATGGAGACGCACGCCGAATCTCTACTTATGTTTATTGAGGCGCCCAATCTCTACCTAAGTTTATTGATACTCCTAATCTCTACGCACTCTCAATCTTAATCGCTACCTATGTTTATTGAGACGCCCAATCTCTACCTATGGTTATCGCAAATTATTATTTTTTTGAATAAATTTAGATTTTTTACTTCTCGTCTATTTTTTTGTGACTATCCACTTACCTAATATATATCGCTAACAATTGTATAGTTAAAATCGAAATAAGTACTCGTCTAGCTCTATATTCATCCTTATGCCCGATTGGCATTTTTTTTATGTAATCCGGTATGGGTGGCTGAGTTGGAGGGGCCAAAGCGTATGCTCCGACCAGCCAATATCACCTCCGAGAAGGTAGGTGCCATACCGTAGACTTCCCTGGATTGCTGGCTATACTGGACTAGAGGAGAACACAACCGAGGCTGCTATGCGGCCATCTTACATCCAGTACATTAGTGTTTAGCAGAGTTTCTTTTTTTTTATTGGAGGCGCGACATGTGGCGCCGAGCCACACATAAGGTCTCAAACGACGCCTATTGACATTCATTCGTATGTGGGGGTTGCGAATACCGCCACCACCTGCCGGACTGACAGGTGCCCTCTTGAAGGACCCGAGACTGTACTTGGGGGGAAATATATGGGTAGAGAGAACTTTAGGGGGAGATGTTGTAGGTGATTATGGAACGAGTAACCTCCTTTCAATTTGTGCTGCCCTGGTACTTTAGAAGTTTCATGAATATTCTAAATTTGAAATCTTTTCCGACCGGCCAGATGCGCTTAATATATTATGGTACGAGTAACCTCCTTTCAATTTGTGCTGCCCTGGTACTAGCCGACGCTTGGGCCGATTGTGCCTCTCTATCGCTTGTTACGCGCTCTCGCTTGCACACACAGGCTCAGATGGAACGTGATACTTTTTCGTGTGTGCAGCCGGTGTTCATCAATTTATAAGACGTGACGTCATCACGTCAAAAACCGTCGCTGTCTGTGGTTATCGCTATTTACCTCGCTGTCGCGTTGCTGCGGTGCGCACAGTCCCCCGCAGAGTTAGTGGGAGCACTGTGCGGAGTACAGAGGCTGCGGTGACGGATCGCCGTTGTCACGGTGTGAAATGGACCTGAATTGTGAGCGGGCTCCTTTAGAAATCCGCGTCTTTGTGCGAACGCACTATTATAACACCTGACAGTAACGAATTCTTAACATTAACTGCAACACCTAACCTGTCCGGACCCATTGTAGCGAGGAGAAAAATTAAACAAGTTTTGAGCTGTGCTGGGGGGTGGAAAAAGGACGCTTGCAGAATTCCTAAGGGATGCTTTAGTTGGTCGGCCCGAGGGTGAGAAGCGTTCGTGTGTTCATGGAAAGGGATATTTTGATAAAGGTAAAGGAACGTTTATGTAGTGGCTTTGTAACATTCCTATTATGAAACTGTGAAGTTACTTTTGAGAACTTTCCTTTGCAGCAAAACGGGTGCCTTAAGTTTTTTATATTCAAATAAAACAGAAATTTAGTTTTATTTTGAAATTTTAAGCGCGCCCGTTTGAAATCTGTGTGACTGAACAGCCGTGAATGTTTTTTACATCTATATACGTAAAAATAAAATTGTAAAAATGTTAAGCGTTTACACTATTAGCATTTCAAATACCTACTCATTTATTTCGCCCCAAGTACAGTCTCGGGTCCTTCAAGAGGGGCGTGAATGGGCACCTGTCAGGCCGGCATGGCATTCGCAACACCCGCATACGACCGAATGTTCATGGTCCATGGGCGCCGTTAGACAGCTTATGGGTGGCTCGGCGCCATATATCGCACTTTCAATAACTAAAGAAAAGCATATAACAATAATAAAGGAAAAAATACTTTTCAGTTCACCAAGCGCACTTTTCTGAAACTTTAACACAAATTTGTTTTTCACCTGTGGGTATTGATCTTATGTAATTGATTTACCTTTTTGCTGTTGGTTGCAGGGGTATTGCAAAATCGGTCAGGTGTCTGTATGTTTGTCCGTACGTCCGTATGTCTGTCCGTCTCTCTGTCAAACGCGCTGTCCGATGTGAATACTCCGGAAGTAAATAAATCTAAATAAAATTAGTAAATTAGTCAATTTAGTCCTTACTGCCTGACAACGCACGCTTCGAAATTTAATTCTTAAACGGTTATTAGGACAATTGCATTAATATGGGCCGCGGAGGAGCGAGCGGCGGCGCGCGCGAGACACGGTCACACCGTGTCTCGCGCGCGCTGTCGCCGAGCCGCGCGATCGCTGAGCACACTCACTATGTTATGCAAGAACCCTGCGGCTGCGGAACCCTCTATGTATGAACATCTTTTGCACGTCAGCCTCGATAGCTCAGTGGTGCAGACAGTCGACTGGTTGCTATTGATTGTTAAGCAACGCTGGCTGCGGTCAGAACTTGGATGGGTGACCGCTCGACCGTTGGAGGCTGACCGTGGTTCGGATTCCACGTTAAACTGTAGGTCCCTTCCCTTACTCGGTGGTAGGGTTCAACGCGCCCAGGTTGGTACCACCGTACTTAATGAAACGTCGGTAGAAACGGCTATGTAAATATAGTTTGTGTTTTCCGTCCAGTTCAGTGTAGCCGGCACGATCGAACGAAAGCACTGACATGGCAACTAGTTCACCCGGTGCTATGGGCTGACATCACGGATGTTGTAGGTGATGTAGCCAACCGTGTCAGTTTCCATAAAAAAAAAATCTTTCGCACAGGCTTTTAAAACGTATCCTGCTACAACCGACTTTCAAGATGTTCTCAAATAAACATATTTCTCGAATCCAGACGCACGCACCACACATTCTTGAATCCGTCATCGTAATCGCGTAAGGGTCGTTAAGAACTCCAAAAGCAAAATAATTTCACTCCCCAAGTGCGCTCCGGCCAAAGTTTGAATCGTCTTGTTGAACGAAGTTTGTATCTCGCGAAGTTGGCTGCAAGTCGCGACTTTCCACGTGTACACGAGTGAATGTTCCCATTTCGGGATAATGACGTTCGACCCTTGTCATTGAAAGTTGCCGGTAGATGGCGGTGTATTGTAGTGCGGACTTTCTGCGCGGAAGTGAAAAGGGCAAAGCGAGGGCCGGGTGCGAAGTCGTTTCACGCCTTTTGATTAACACGCTCGGTGTAAATGCACGGATAGTTTTTCGAACGAAAGAGAGGTATACACGAAAAGAATAAGAAAACATTTTTCGTCGTTCGTGGGATATTTTTATATGTTGTTTTTAGGCTTCCGTATTCGTCGTACGGCACCCTATTACTAAGCCTACGCCGTCCGTATGTCTGTTTGTCTGTCTGTTTGTCTGTCCGAGGGCTGTATCTCTTGAACCGTAATAGGTAGCCCGTTGAAATTTTAACAGAATATGTGTTTATTATTGCCGATATAACAACAAATAATAAAAATAAGAAAAAGTAAAAAATTCACGGGGATCCCCATGCAAGAAACTAAAAAGTGTACGCGCGCCATGTACCGAAAAGAGTATGAAGCATTTTAACTAATACATAGATGGCGTGAGTGGCGCTGAACATGACATGGCGATAAGGAACCCTCGGTGTGCAAGTTGGCTTCGCACTTGGCCGGTTTATTAATCTATCTCTATTTGAAGTAAATTGAGCAGTGATATTTCAAAAATCTTCCACACTTCCACACGTTTGTGACAGTTAGGCAGACCTTTGTACCAATATAGGAATTCGAAAAACTAATTCATGGTATTTGTTTGAGGAGCTGTCTGGCTCGATAGCCCAAACCATGGTCCATTTTCACGAGCATTGTGCCACGAATATTTAATTACATTCGAAAAATTCAAAGCCATGACAACGCCATCTATCATTCGTTATCATCATTTTACACATTATACTTGTATATATATAAATAGTTTTTACTGTTATCTGACGACGACCAATAAGTCGAAATATCATGCAAAATATGTGTTTTTTTATTAAATTAATAATGTAAAAGATATTTAATTAAAAATAACGAATATTAAAGAAAATGTTAAATTTAGTTAAATTTAATTTGAAATTCTGAAATTCTAGGGTTCTAATGTGAAATATTAAAACTAAAATTGGCACAGATTTAACTTAGCATGTTGCCAAATTAATATGCCCGCTAACAACATTATGCACTGACCCAGCGATATTTCATCCCTGCTCATAATGTGCACACGCAGAAAACGTTTCAACCGGAAGATAACCGTGTTCGCTAGGCGTAACACGGGTTAAATATTTGGGATCAAATTCTATTTCTTTGACGTTTAAACAGTTTCTTTTACCGATCGCTCAACGTCCTTAAGAGTTCAATTACTTGAGAGTGTTATCGTGCAGTGTTATTCTTTAACGTTATGTAGTTTAATATACGCAAACGAATACCGTGAATTAGTTTTAGGATTCCAACAATGATAAAAAAGTCTGCCTGCATGTCACGAAGCCTAAAGTTCAAAATACACACTTAAAGCTGGAAATTATAACTTAAAATTAACAATTATAAATTTAATTTTTGTGGCCGTCCTAGATTAATCATTTTAATGCAGATTACACGATTCCCTTGCCCCTTACATTTTTTATTTATTTATTATCAAATTTTAAATTGATTGTTTTTATTATTATATTTTATTTTAATTTTAATTTTAATAATTCTACACAACTGTATATTTGAAATGATTACACAATGTTTAGATTTTAAATTTAGAATTTAAGTAATTTACGTAGTTATATAAATTTTTTTAAATGTATATATATTTTTTTTGTTTGTATCAGATGGGAATAATCATTAATTACCTTTTCATTTTATAAATTGTTTGTGTTCCATTATTTTTTAATATAATAACTAATTGCATGATAAATTTTAATGAGCGCATGTTTATGATTATTATAATTTGTTAAAGAATGCACTCCTGCAAGACAGATTTATCTAGTGCAGGATGCCAATGCTATGTACTCTGTGTTTTTTAAAATAAATAAATAAATAAATAAATAAATTACATTGGTAGGCTCAAATTGTAGCCGACTGGGTTGGTACCACCGCACTGGATGTAAGATGGCCGCATATCAGCCTCGGTTGTGTTCTCCTCTAGTCCAGTATAGCCAGCAATCTAGGGAAGTCTCCGGTATGGCACCTACCTTCTCGGAGGTCATATTGGCTGGTCGGAGCATGCGCTTTGACCCCTCCGACTCAGGCACCCATACCGGATTACATAAAAAAAACACTTATTGATTTAAATATTGAAGGAACACAGACTGAATAAAACAATTGAAGATATTAACAATTTTTTTTTTGTCTGCAAGTCCGTTTTTTTTTTGCAATAAATAAAAATAAAAACCGTGAACAAAGAAACGATTTCTAAGCAAATAAAAAATTCTAAAAAATCCCCGTTCAGTTGCAGTAGCCGGATCCGAGTATTCGGAGTTGACTAAATGAGGCCCGCGGACGCACGTGGAGTCACCAGTCACCTGTGAGCAAAATAAAAAAATATATGTAGAAGAGGCGAATTACCGAACAAATGAACAGTAATTTCAAATGGTGTGCACAAAAATAAATACATAAATAGCTATTTTATCTCTATCGCATTTTGAGGACTTGGTGTCTTCGTCAGTGCGCCCAGTCTCGTACGCTCGTAAATTGTGTGCATTTAAGCACTGTTAAGCAAAAAAAAAATTCTGCAATAAATTACAATGACAGTTCTATACCTCAGTATTCTTTGTCGGTGATTGAGTGAAGGTCATCTTCTTACTATCATTTTATAATTTTACGTTTTTTTATAGACGTCCAGAGATACCAGCCTTGCGGCTACAAAATCCAGACGTCTACACATGCACTCTTGCGAGTACAGTGATCATGTATGCCAGATCGAGGCCCCATAGCTGTACCGTTTTTTTTTTCTAAATAATCCCATGGGAAAACACAGACTGAAGCCTTTCCCCAGCCGATCCGAGCCACCACCCGTCCACCCGAAGGAACCCCGACCGAAGCCGAGAGCCGGGGGTGAAGCCATCACTGCCACTGGAGTCCAATAACAGCCTGTGCCCAGGGCCTCAGCGTTTTGTTCTAGCCGCAGCTTTTGTTTTCACCAGCTATGTATGTCTATGCGTGGACGTGCATATGACCACCACCTAATGTGAACCGGGGATCCACCGGTCTTGAAGAACTTGTAGCGTCTTTGACTCGTGAGAAATTCAACCCATATCCACATATAAGTGTGTGTTGCACCGTCATACCGATCTACATTATTCGCATGTCTACCAATTATCCACATTTGTTACGGAGCTCTAAGTGGCTCACCACTCGCATCTTTCGCTACTTATTCCCGTGTTTGATACTTCGAAAGAAGCACCAGGGAATCAACGCTAAACCACAACCCCTGCGAGACCAACTCCAGTGTGTGTCAGTATATTGTGAAGGTCAGTATATTGCGCGACGTGGGATTCCGATCAGGGAGATCGAATTGAATAACGAATCCTTTCAAAGAAATATTCAATGTATTTCATGGCCACCTAAATAGGGTTAGACATGGTTAGCAAAAAAAACCATTCTTCCCTCCCTCTAATGGAAACTCACATGTTTGGTGACATCAGCTACTACTTCTGCGGGGTTATTCTCTATTAGCAATTCATTGGTACTAGCGACATCTCAAGGGGTATAGAATCAAAGACAGCTCAATAAACTTTTGCAAATTTTTGGTAAATAAAAAAAAAATGTTTATTCACATCCAGTTTATTCTAAATGGCCCGTTACTTCGTTAGGATTAATGGAGCTATCCTATTGGACAGTTTTGCTTAGTGCTAGTTTTGAAACTAAACGTATGGATAGTGTTGTATTTTTACTTGATTGTTACTGTTAATTTCTGAACTATGTTTTTAATGGAAAGAGCTGCTTTTGAAGCAGTTTTTTATGACAATTCAATAGCCAATTGTATGAAGAAAAATTGTGCATTCATATGTCGTTTCGCCAAAAAGTTGTAAAGATCTACCTTTGATTCTACACCCCTCTATAATGATCTGTCTCAGTCGCTCCTACGGGCTTCTCGATGCGTCAAGTGAGACAGAGGCTGCGACTACAGATATTTTTGCCATAATCGCTAATAGAGAAATGCAGTGTGTAAGATTTTTCCGTCGATACTAGGTGCTGTGCCAGTGCTTCACTTTGGCCATACTGACTAGAATGAACGGTACAAAATTATGGATTATTTCTCATAGCCGTAATGGAATAGGTACCTAAGAGAATTTTATTTAAATAATTGTTTCTTTTTACAGATGCAGAATTTGCGATGTCAACATCGATGATCTTGGTAAGCGATTTTCTAATAAAAATATTACAGTTTATCTCAATTCAGGTGTGACTTTTTTTAAAGATAAAATCAATAATGTTTAAGCTGTAGATTCAGAGAGGCAATTGTGCAAGTGTCCTAGGTACCGCAGAGGAGTTGGCAGAACTGGAGGAGATTTACCTTCTTTCCTAGCGCTCCCACCGCACCCCCGACGCTCAACCCGTTGCAATGCAACCCTCCTTTTTCTTCATATGTTTAAGTGTAATAGCTTTATTTAATTTATAGTTTATTTTATTATAATTAATTTTTAAGATAGTTTAGTTTGTAATATTAATTCTTCTTTTATTGTTAGTTATATGATAGGATGAAATGGTATTCCAAAATTATGTAAAAATAGCTGCAATAAAGTAATCTATGTAGGTATGTCACAAATAGTGCAGATCAATATTACAAATAGGCAAATTGATGTTGATGCAGACATATTCAAAATATCTCTATTTTTAAGCTTGATTCATTCTACAAAATGTGAAAACAAAAGCTATCGGTAGATTTTAATTTATAAATATGTAGTTGCGTTTTCCTACCTGTATTATTTTTGAAAAGCAAATATTACGTAACTCTCCAATTTATAAATAGCAACGTCTGTCTGTATCTAATGTGTTAGCCAGAAAACAGCTGAACTAGAAAATTAACACTAATGAATTCTAGCGTATCTCGTTACCTATAGCGCCATTTCGTTCACCTATACAGTGAACGAAAACCTTACTCGCGGTGCGAAAATAATACGACTGTGTCATATAGATATTATATAAATATCTTAAACAAATTATGTATGAAATTGAAATGTATGAAGGATATAATTTTTTTTTCTCATTTTTCCCTGGGTAGCCATAAACTGGTCTACTCCGTGGTTCCCGCTTGACGTTGAGTTTTGGGACACGTTGTATATGGAAAAGCAGCAGTCGACCTTGACTAAAACTCAAATATTTAGTAAAATAACTAAGTGAGACCAATAAACTCTACTTGACCTTATAGCCAATAAAATTACCTACAAAACTATGTAAATCAAGTAAAATTTAAGTTAGTCGAATGATGCCCATGAACAATCCGTGATGCACGGGGATTGCAAATTCCATGCCGGCCAGACAGGAGCCGTTTCTCGACCTTTTTGAAAAAACCCCCAGGCTGCACTTGGGAAGAAATAAAGCCGCTAAGCCAAACGTAAGCACAAGCGAAGCGGCGGGCAATTCTAGTTCAATAATAATAAAGAGCGGTTAGTAGTGATCGTCGAACAAATTGCTCATGTTTTATACTTTGCGTTTTAACGCAAGGCGCTCGTAAACTTACAGAGTTAACTCACCGTCGACAGAATGTCGTTATATTTTGGCTGGTTTACAAGTTATCGCCTCGACGGGAGAGCGTTACGATATGGAGGAAGCTTGGAGCTTATGCATATTTAAATTGTCAATTATTTATACGAAGGATTTTACACGGGCGTTCCATCTTAGACTATAAACTGATATGAACGTAAACAGTGAGACATAACCCTGAACTGGATGTGAAAATGACAAAGTAACATAACTTGAAAATTACATTTTTCATGGTGTAAACATCTTTAACAGAAAATTAGGTAACTTTAAGAAACAGTGTGTACACAACTTTGTGCATACAAATTAATTTGTTCTAGGTGCTTAAAATTTAATTAATTACCTTTTTTTGCATGTATTTAACTTGTTTTTTTATTTTTTAGTATGTACTAGGTGTTGAAAACATCTTTTGTAGTTTTGCCTAATTGTGAAACTTTACTGGTTTATGTTCTTAATATTATGTTCATTTGATTTAAGATATTTATAGCTGTGTGTTTCCTTAAAATAAATAAATAAAATAAAAAAACTTAATGGCTGAGATTTTCTATGTCGTCTAATGGACACCGACGTCGTCGTTTGTGGCTCCTGGCGGCATCACTGCAATTCAGGCTCGTTTGTCCCTGGACGGTTTTTATAATTTTTTTTTAGGTTTTTATTTAAACTTTTTAAGATAGTTTTAAGTTATACCTATTGTTTTTTAGTTTAATATAATTTGTTTATATTTTATGTTATTTAATATAGGTTTTCAATTCGTAAATTGTATTGATTGTAATATCTTTTGTTTTTACTGTACTTGGGGAATGTGTGTAATGGGGTAATTTCTACTTAAGTATAGGTGTACCGTGTGGGGCCGGTACTTAAAAAGTATAGCCCCACTGCATCTCCCCCCGTGCATCTTGTAAAAGGCGTACTTAGTCATCTCCCCTTTGCATAAGGAAAATATTTTTTCTTGAATAAAGAGGTGACATTGCTCTTACATACATTTTACTATGATAATCAACTCTCAAACATCTAAATGTTGACTGGAAGAAATCTCTTTAGGGGATAAGTCCGCTCATGTAAATGTTATATTGTGCTTATTTCTATAAAAGGTTTCTAGAACAATGTATTTTCTATTCTATATCAGTCTACACATTATGATTTTAAATTTATTAATGAGTACCATACACACACAAGCAAGGAAAGAGAAATAAGGGAATAGACACAGCTAACGCTGAATCTAGTTCAACGCGTAACTTCAGCGCAATCCTCAATCCAGCCCTACTAGCAACAACTCAGAGTGTCGCACTATCTGAAACAAAAACAGATATTAATTATTTCTTACCAGCCAATGTCGCTTTGGAGAAGGTATGTGCCATACAGGAGACTTATCTTTGAATTGCTGGCTATACTGGACTAGAGGAGAACACATCCGAACCTGCTATGCGGCCATCTTACATCCGGTACGCTGGTATCAACCCAGTCGACTAGAATTTGAGCCTACCACCTAGTAAGGGGCAAGAGAAGGTACCTACATTTTTACACCCCGGTTCCGAACGGTGAATCAGGCTGGTGTGTAGGTAAGCACGTACATTTTTCGGTCAGAAAAAACTCATTCGTACACGCTGACTGGATTCGAACTTCGGATCTCTCTAGCAACAACTCAAAGTGCAACCCAAGTTTACACACTAACCGGAACAAAAACTTATATTTATTTCTTACCTATGTTGTTGTTGTTTTGGTTTGGGGTTGGTTTTAGGCCTGCAAACTAATCCCGCTTGGTTGGGGAGCTTCGTGCAAAACCCCGTAGTCTCCAGCTACCCCAGCCAGCCTATGTCTTCCATGGAAGCCACAAGTCTAACGGGGTGTCTGCAGGCCGCTTATCCCTTAGTCGCCTTTCACGACATGCACGGGGAGAGATGCAGTGGGACTATTCTTATTAAGTACCGACCCCACACAGTACATTTATTACACAGTATATTCTTACCTATTTAATTTACACAACAATTCCATGCAGGGGCGCCGACTTTTAGAAATCCTCGTGGGTGCTCATTAAATTTTTTTTTATTGAACAGTCATCATCATCATCAACGGGTTGCCGTCCACTGCTGGACATATGCTTCTCCAATTTTTCACTAATTCTCCCTGCACCCGGCATTAAGGTTTCGCAAAACATTCGCACAATGTTTTGCATTTGCCGCATTTACACATTCGCACGATGTATCTACGCATGTAGTGCTCCTATATTCTATTGAATGATAATAGAATAATATAACGTTCGCTATTCGCCGCGCCACTAGTGCGAATGTGTAAATGTGGCCGCTCAAAGGCTTGTAAGTAAATAAGGCACTTTTATCGTAGCTCAAATCCTATTACTGATCAGTTTTTATATCTATCGTCGTGGGTGCTCTGCACCCACTACTCACCCCTCGTGGGTGCTGGAGCCCCCGAGCACCCACGTAGTCGGCGCCTATGATTCCATGCAATGTTACCTTGCAGCCAAACTTTGATCATATCTGTAAAAAAAAAATTGCCCAAAGTGGCCAAGTTATGGTCGCTTAATTTGTTTTGAATCTGTTTCGTAGGACGCAAGCACCGCTAGTTATAATATTATACACGTAGCTGCGGTTGACGCTAACACTACCAGATACGGTCGCGTGAGTGTTTACGTTCTGCGGACCAAAGAATTAAAAGTATAGAACTGTCATTGGCATTTGTAAAGTAAATTGTATATACAATTTACTTCAAATTCTAATTGAAATATACTATATTGTATCCCATAAAACGTGGAACACACAAGGCGGGTTTAATGCAATGCAGCATTCCTTACGAACTAACCTTGTGATGTGGATAGGATTTCCAACCCTACATAAACAAATGCACACAAAACATGGGTGTCGATAAAGATGCTCGCGAGGATGTCCGAGTCCACAAGTGTGAGTTAGAATTTTACATACTTTTATCAGCCTCGCTAGCTTGGTGGGGTTATGGATCGACCCGGTAGTGGCCGTTCGACTGTTGTGGCTGGCCGTGGTTCGGATTCCACGTAAAACTCTAGGTCCATTACCTTCTTACCTAGTTAAACTTAAATCACTGTTTATATCCTAATACCTAGGTGGTATGGATTAACACGTCCGGTTTAGTAAGACTGCACGGAATGAAAGGTCGATCGAAGCGGCTGTGTAATTAGTTCGTGTTCTAAGTCCAATTCAGTGTAACCGACAAGACCGAAGGGAAGTACTGACATGACACCTAGCTAGTTCACCAAGGTGTCATGGGCTGACATCAAGGGTGTATTAGTAAAGCCATGTTTCCAAAAAAATCCGGCCAAGTGCGAGTCGGTCTCGCGCACCGAGGTTTCCTTACCAAAGGTAATTGGTCCGTATTTATAGAGTTTGCAGTATAATTACCCCAAGTTGATGCTTCATACAATTGCATTATTGTTTTAACGATAGAAACAAGAAAACGTTGAAAAAACTAGTTTCTTGGGATCCTCATAAATTTTTTACTTTTAGTTTTTTTAATATTTTCAAGTGTATCTGTCATAATAACACACATTCTGTAAACATTTCAACCAGCTACCTATTACGGTTCAAAAGATACGATATGAATGAGCGAGTCCACACTCCACATGTCTGACAGACAACTTTGTCTCTGTGCTCTCCATTTAATGACATCTCACCTGCTTCACGAGTTGATGCCCTGTCAATTCGTTTGAATTCTTTGCTACGGACGTTTTTGGAGTTTGCGCGTGGTGATTTTTGCAGTTTTACGCGACTCTGATGGGAGAAGTCGTGAAAAAGTCATCTACTCCTTGGCACTATCTTTTCCATGTAGTTAACGCTACATTTGGCATCACTCCACTTATACTGGCAGGAAGGACGAAAGAGGCATATACGGAAAGTAGAAAGACGCGAAAGTCGTTTAAGAGCATGCCGCCGGCTTCCCAGTCAGTCAGTCAGCGTGTAAGCGTTCACTGCTGGACATACGCCTCTCCAATTTTACTCCAGTACTCCCGGCGTTCAGCGTTACGGAACCACTGCTTTTCGTCGACGTACTTGATGTCGTCCCACCTGGCGGGTGGTCTTCCCGCACTACGTTTTCCTGTCCACGGCCGCCAGTGTAGGAGACGGTTATTCCAACGGTCGTTGTCTCTTCGGCTAACGTGCCCAGCCCACTGCCACTTGAGCTTAGCCACCCGGTGTCCAATATAGACTACTTTGGTGCTTCGGCGGATTGCCTCATTACGCACAATATCACCTAGCGATATTTCCAGCATGGCTCGCTCCATTTCTCGCTGGGCAACTTTTGGCAAATCATTTAACATAGTAGGTATAAAAAATTTACTTTGCATAGACTTATCTACTGAATATCTGTATCTTATATACATATATATATAAGGTCTTTCAAAATTAGTTCAGAGTACGCTAAGGGGGGGGGGGGTTCTGTATCGGAAATAGATCACTTTTGAAGAACAAAGAATTTTTTTTTACAAAAAATAATTTTTTTAATGTAAAATGTAAAAAATAAATTTTAGTAATCGTTTCAGTTTCATGCCAGGAACAAATAAACACGTTACCCTCCTGTTGGCTTCGCCGTAGTCGGGTAAAAAGTCTTGCAACACATAGATCTATTTCTTTCAGAAGTTGTGAAAAACCACAATTTTAGTTTTATTAGTATGGAATAGAAAGAATTTGATTTTTTTTACCAACTTACACGTGTTAGATCATAATGGTGATGAAGACATTTTTGTTACTGTTATGAAACTGAATCAATTAGGCTATAAAAATCAACCACCTATTTTTTTATTTAAATACATAAAAACATATTTTACATAAAAAAAAGCCCAAGGTCTAAAAACATTTATGTAGGTTTTACTCCCTATATGATACAGAACCCCCCCTTAGCGTGCTCTGAACTAATTTTGAAAGACCTTATATAGCGTCACGCCTGTTTCCCAGTGGGGTAGGCAGAGATCTTCGTGTGCCACAATACCATGCTCTTAATATCACTATTTTTTATCACTATTATTTATCAATGCCTGATACACATTCACTGAACATAAGTTCCGCACGGGTACGGAAGCCTATAGGCTTCTAATAGTAATATATTACTAAGCCTACGTCGTCCGTCTGTACGTATGTCCTACCTTTAAAGAGCTGTATCTTTTTAAACCGTAATAGGTAGCAGGTTGACATTTTCACAGAATATTGTAGCGGATGACTGACAGTACTGTACGGCACACGGATCCTACACTTTTTTTTTATGGAAACTAGCACGGTTGGCTACATCACCTACAACCCAGCCCATAACACCGGGTGAACTTGGTGCCACGTCAGTGCTTCCCTTCGGTCGTGCCGGGTACACTGAACTGGACGGAAAACACAAACTATCACTAGTTACACTTCAGCCGTACGGAATATTGTGGCTGAGAGAGACGAAGACTTCTGTCTGAACTCGAATAACGTTTGGGTCTATTTTCGAATGGGGCCGTAGTAATTTGGTCGAGTTCAACGCTTCCAAGACACAAGTTTGCGCGTTCAGTGCGAAGAGAGCGGCGGCGTTCGCACCGGCGCGGCGGCGGCGGAGGCGGAGGCGGAGGCGGAGGCGGAGGCGGAGGCGGCGGCGGCGGCGGCGGCGGCGGCTCCTTTCTTCCAAGGCACGTCATTATAGCGCAAACTATAAAGCAAAACTACTTAAAAATAATGAAAACCTGGCAATTATGCAGTAATTACTATTATGTGATGCGGACCCTTGCGCAAGTCCGACTCGCACTTGGCCGGTTTTTTATCCTTATTTTATCTTGTGTTCGTGAAAAAAAAATATTTGGATTTGAATTCGTTCCACAAAAGTCGCTCCCAACCAACTGAGTGAAAACTTTTCTATTCGGAAAGTTCGCCGAAATGATTTTCTTCCATTTTCAAAATATTAAAGGTCGATAGAAGCTTAATGACGAATTTACCCGCGCCGCCGCCGCGCCGCTTTAAAAATAACCCCGACCATTCCTTCGTTTTCTTACTCCCATTGAACCTGGGACGGCTGCGTACGAGATGAAACCTTTGCATTATTAATGCGTAATTATGTTCGTATGTAAGTTGCTATTTCTAAAGAAAACGAATATCTGGAAAAGCGTAGCGTATGTGCGATGTTTGGCGAAAGCAATTATTTTTGTACCTACTCGTGCAATACAGGTTTCTTAATAAAATTCTTTTTTCATTTTCGTAACTGGTTTGCTATTTGTGTAAATTTTGCAGGTTTCTTCAATACACAAAACTACATCGATTGCTATGACAACAATATAATTATCCAACGGATTCAAAATTTTTCATTTCCGTAATTTTTTTAAATGTTTATATGAAAATAATACGTGTATCTGTATTTAAAAAACATACATACATACAAACCACACGCTGTATCCCGACAATCGTGGTAAGCAGAGTAATCGGCGTTGTGCTGCCACCACGTTTAGCAAAGTATTTAAGTATAACAAGAAAATTCTCAAGCAGCAAGCAAGTAAGGCACAAAGACCCACCTACTGCCTGCCTCGATGGACGGACCGTGCCAAAGTAAGAGGTAGCTATCCTTTCGCCCTTTAGTACGGCATCTCGCATGTTTAGCCCTTAGTCGCCTTTTACGACATGCACGTGGAGAGACGCAATGGGGCTATTATTTTTAAGTACTGGCCCCACACGGTGCTTTAACTGTCCTGTATTTCAAAATGTACCTAATCTAACTAAATTGCCTTCGGCTTTAATTTTATACTTTTTTAAGGCTTTATCATCAACTACATCCGTGATGTCATCCCATAACACCTTGGTGAACTAGGTGCCATGTTAGAGCTTTTCTTTGGTCTTGCCGGCTTCATTGGCTGCACCACCACCGCACTGATTTAATGGTCGGTCGTAGCGGCTATGTGAATAGTTTGTGTTTTCCGTCCAGTTCCGCTGTAGCCGGCACGGACAAAGGTAAGCACCTCATACGGCTTCCTAGGTGTTATGGGCTGTCGTCACGGATGTTGTAGGTGATATATCCAATCGTGTCTGTTTTCATAAGAAAAAAAAATTAAGACGGCCTTTGCAGGCTACTGTTCTCTTGTTTCTGTGCGAAGTATTGTAAATTGGCACTGAGAATTATTTTTTTTACTAAACTGTTCAGTAAAGTAGTTTTTTACTCAAATTTGGTACGTACTAAATAAAGTTACCTAAACCGGTTTAGTTGCGGCAACTAACCACAATTTAGTAAAACCCTCTTTTTGTAACCAACTACTGAAGTAATAGCTACTATTTACAAAACTAATTGTTGCTCTTTAACAAACAGTTAAGTAGGAAGCAACCAAACTGATTTACTAAACTCGGTTTAGTTGTGGTAACTGCTAGTTTTGTGGTCACCACAGCAACTAAACTGTTTTGTAACATATTACACAAAATTTAGTTACTAACTGACTAACCGTTTTTTCAGTTCTTATGTTATCTTCTGTCTTCTTTGTTAGTGTTTTTGAGTGCAATAAAGTATTTCTATTCTATTCGAATTTAACTGATCGGAAACACTATTTACACGGCCGCTTCGACCATCTTTGCATAAATGAAAAACTGGCCAAGTGTGAGTCGAACTCGCGCACCGAGGGTTCCGTATCGGCATGTCATGGTCAGCGCCACTCACGCCACCTATGGCGTGTTTTATCAAATGCTTCATATCAGTTAAAATTCATGATTAGTTTAAATGCTTCATACTGTTTTCGGTAGATGGCACGCATACACTTTTTAGTTTCTTGTATGGGGACCCCGTGAATTTTTCACTTTTTCTTATTTTTATTATTTGTTGTTATATTGGCCATAACAACACATATTCTGTGAAAATTTCAACGGGCTACGTATTACAGTTCAAGAGATACAGCCCTCGGACAGACAGACGGACAGACAGACGGCGTAGGCTTAGTAATAGTTTTGCGTATGGATACGGAACCCTAAAAGCGGTCGTAAAACTATATATTTCTTCACCCTACAACTATTGCACACGCGGCACAGCGCAGTTTCTGCATAATCGCGTCCCCCAAATGAAAGGCTTTTTGGCCTCGAACAAAGAGCCGGGCCAGATAAATGAGGGAGAACTCAGGAGCAGAAAGACGAGAGCCGAGCGAGACGGGACGAAGGGAAGGATTGAGCTTTCATAAAGGGCTGAGGCGCTGTCCAATCACATAGCTGTTTATACAGGGTGTCTCAGATCGGTCGCATAATATTACCAACACGCGATTCCTTAGCTCATAAGCAATAAAAATTGCTATTATAATGTTTTTCATTCGGTTTATAGAAGTTTTTCAGGATATATCCTATTGAGCTGAACTCAAATCTTTTAGTCTCGTTCGAAAGCTGAAATAATTTAGATTATAATGCACTCTCCTGTTTTAAATTCCATTTAACAATAATAAAAAAAAATTGTTATTGGTAATATAAAAAAAAAATCTACTTTATGAAATAGGGTTTTGGCCGCATTACTATTTATTTTGTTGCCTGTTTTTTTTTTATTGGACTTGTATGCAATTATTTAAAACTACCAAATTGTCTGTCATTTGTATTGTATCATTGTTGACTTTAATTAGTTCCATTTTTTGCATTATTTTTACAAAGTATTGCATTTTTACATAATAGGTAATGACCATTTAAATTTTATGTCATTGATAAACATATTTAATTTATAGAATGTAATGGTCGAATTTGTATACACAAGGTATTTTTAATTACTTAATTTTATTGTTTAATGATAACTGCTGATATTGCTCAGAATTTAGTGTAATTTCTATTTCTATAGCACGATGGATTTTCCACATATATTGCTCGCTGAAATAAAATACTTTTGAATTTGACTTTGCTCGACAGAGCGCTCTTAGCACCCCATCTCTTGCCGTATAAAATCCTGAGAAACTTTGAAACTATAAGCAGGATTAAACAATTTTTAATGACCAATTTTGTAGCTTATATATAAGCTAAGGAATCGCGTGGCGGTATATTATGCGGTCGATCTGGGACACCCTCTATTACAGGACATAAATAACTTTTTTAATTTTATTCGTCTTGTGTTTGAGTGAATTTGAATTCTGTATTTTTTTCGTGTTTTCTCTTAATTTATGACTGAATTATTTTTAAATTGTGATTTTTTCTCACAGTTATGTATAAATGTTAAAGTTACGCTTTATATATTGTTCACAGCTTTAAAATTATGTTCAAAGAAGAACATAATATGTAAATATTATGATAATATTCCTCCTTATAACCTAAAGGGCTCCATGAAAATATGTGATCATAGTTATTAAGTCAAGGACAAGATGCCGTGCATAAGGGCAACAGGCTAGCCACCTCTCACCTTGGCACGGTCTTTCCACCGAGTCCTGCAGCAGGTGGGCATTCGTGCCTTACTTGCTGCCTGATAGTTATCTTGTCCGAACACTTTGCTAAACGTGTTGATCGGTGTTGTGCTGTAATTTATGAGAGTGCTTGCAGCACAACACCGATTACTCTGCTTACCCCGATTGTCGGGATAAGGCGTGTGGTATGTACATATGTATGTATGTATGTAGCTATTAAGTCAAGAAATAAGATAAATAGGTAAGAATTTGGACCTGTGGCCGTATTCTCTAACGTCCTAACGTCAACGTCGGTGACGCTGACTAGTTATGTCTCTGTCTAATTATATGAACTAGACAGAGACATAACTAGTCAGCGTCACCGATGTTGACGGTTGGAAGTGAGAGAATACGGCCACTGTGAATGAAGACAGACCACACTAGTCACACAACACAGTTATAGCTAACGTTACCAATTTTGTATCTTATTTCTCAAAACCTAGTAGTTAATAAAATCAAGTGTGTATACATTCTAACGTCTCAAGCACGTCTCAAGTGTTCAGAGCGGCGTAATTTAATTAATCAAAGAAATTAATGTCCAGACACGGCATTGACAAACATTGCAAACATATTGTCTTGTTACCAACATTTCGGCGACAAATTCAATCCATCTGCAGCCAAAAAAAAAAAGTGAAAAGTTGTTATTATATATTCTAAAACATACAATTTACAGTAAATAGAAACCTACTGTGAACACATATTTTTTACAGTAGGTATAACATGAGCTGAAGTAAATAAATGTGACAAGATAAATATAGGTATGTGTACACTTACTAATGCTTGTTTACTCTGTTATTAATTAGAATCATTTTTAAGTTTTTGGATTAACGTCAGTTTGACGTCTGGTACAACGGACACCAGACGTCAGCTCCAGGAACCTGAAGGTCCTGAAGTAGCCCGCGACGTAGCGGACGAAACGTCGAAGTCTTTATCATACCTACTGTTAAAACGAAAACTTAAAAATGGTTATAGGTATGTGTTATTTAGCATTTGTGCACTTTTCTTCAACTCCTCGAAACGATGCCGCTTCCATGCTTTTTAATTGTCTGATAATAAATAATGTAAAACGAGTTACCCAATACCCGCGCGCTCAAGGACAATACGAATACGTTAATTACGAACGACATGCACGGCGCGCATGAAAATGCAAATAGATCAATTTATTTGACATCAGCTCCTAATCTATATTCAAATTCATTTACATAAATCGTAGCCTCGGAGCGTTCGCTTGGATAATTACATAATTCCCGACTTGCTGCTACTGGGAAACTTTCGATTTTCGATTTATTCACTAAACTTTAATTGATATTTTTTATTGGGGAAGATTCAGAATTCAAAACGGAACGTGTAGGAACACTGGACAGATCGAATCGAATCGAATATTATTATGGTGACATATCCAATTGCGAAGCCGCCTCAAAACTTATAAAAAAAAATGCCATTGTAATATGCACAGAGCATCGAGTAGCGCGACCGGCTACTACTTCACTGCTCTGTGGTGATATCCATAGTGGATAATCCTGTTTTACATACATCCCTTATTTACTTGGTATCTGAAAAATTACTGAATAACAGCACGTAACAGTACAGTTATATTACTTGTTTTGTGAAATGATTCCCTTATTCCGTCACCCGTCCTATCTCCGCATGACTCGTCGCAGAGAGATTCTGCACCCTTTTGTTGTTGACATTGAGCTTTTACGAGGGCTTTTGAGAACTCATCCGTTCTCTAGTTTCTTTGTCGCACCGGTAGGGTGTGGAACTGTCTTCCGGCGAGTGCGATTCCCGAATCGTTTAACCTGGGTGTCTTCAAATGTCGTATTAGCAGGCTAGGCTAGACAGCCTAGCAACAGTCCGCAAATCTGCTGGCATGGCGCCTAACTGAGCGTGGTTAGGTTAGGGTAGGTTAGAAGAAAGAAAGGTGATTTTGGCTCTGTCCACTGGACCATTGGTCTCTCGGCACAGCCCATGTTAGTTTACATAAAAAAAACATGTAAAATTGTGTCCTGCTAGTATTTTGTGAAAACATTTTCTAAGCAAAAACCGACGCCCTAACTACAGAGCGTGAGTGGCAGCGGCCGGCGCGATGTACGTACAGCCATAATGGACTTTTAATAGAATTTTGGCAAAAATCCCAACACATTAGCTAACTACGAGCACGCACAAAGCTTTACTTGTTAGGTTCTTACTTATAGTATAGACCATTTCATTTTGTTTTATGGAAACTGACACTGTTGGCTACTCACGTACAACATCCGTGATGTCAGCCCATAACACCGGGTGAACTTGGTGCCACGTCAGTGATTCCCTACGGTCGTGCCGGCTACACTGAACTGGACGGAAAACACAAACTATTTACATAGCCGTTTCGACCGATCTTTCATTCAGTTCGGTGGTATCAACCCGGGCGGGTTAAACTCTACCACCTAGTAATATAAGAAGGGAGTCATATCATATAAAGAGCCAAGCGTTTACATGTTTAAATAACCCGATTTTAAATTATTCCAATTGTTAAAAAGTAACTTTAAAATTATCAATTATGTCGTTTATTTATTTCTAGTAGAGCGCTTTCACATATCTACATTACAAATACCTTTGATCGACATTATCTATACAGACATGTACCTACTCAAATATAATATTTATAACATTTTCATGCGTGAAGCGTATCGTAATTTTCACGCGAGCGGGATTACATGGCTCGCTGGTTATTCAATACCTTACGTTCCGAAAGCACTCTTCCGAAATGTTCCAACTCACAGAGTTCCCCGCACTACACACTCACACACCGAATATCATTTAACATTTTTCAATGTCTACATTTTCTTAACTGGGAGTTTATATTCGGAAAATGAATAAATGTATTTTACTGTAGCGTTAATTATATAAATTTATAGGCAAAAACCTAACATTTTAAGCTGTCTAATATTTTCTAACGAAACGTTTAATGTTCGCAGTAAAATTTTTTTTTTTTTTATTTTATTTCAAGGACAACACAACAGCTTTAAACATAAACGCACGATCGAAGGGAAGCACTGACATGGCACCTAGTTCACCCGGTGTTATCTGACACGGCTGGCTACATCACCTACAACATCCGTGATGGCAGCCCATAACCCTAAAAAAAACAAACAAATCAGAAATAAGAAATAATAATGATTAATCCAAAGTCTACGTCCATTGCGATTGCGACAAAGAAAATAATGTCATATTATCATTGACTTAAAAAAACTAATTTCTATGCATATTATAGATACAGCTTAATTACCATGATATTTTACATAATATTACCAACAAAGACAAATCATTATGCTACAATTAAAGTAAACCCACCACCCAAAATATACAAGAAATATAATAAAATAACTCCATTACAATACTTAATAATACTCTTTTTAGGTTTCCGTATCCCGTACGGAAGCCTATTACTAAGCCTACGCCGTCTGTCTGGTTGTCTGTCTGTCTGTCCGTCCGTCTGTGCGGGTGCTGTATCTTTTGAACCGTAATAGGTAGCCCGTTGAAATTTTCACAGAATATGTGTTATTATGGGGGTATAACAAGAAATAATAAAAAAGTCCAGCGCTGTTTGAACCGTAAAAGGTAGCCGGTTGAAATGTGTCACAGAATATGTGTTATTATGGCGTTATAAGTAAAACAACAACTAGTAATAAAAACTGGCCAATTACGTGGCGGTACGGAAACCTCGGTACGCGAGTCCGACTCGCACTTGGTCGGTTTTTTATACACATTTTGTTACGATTTCCAAATTCTGTTGCCTCTTTTCCGGACACTTGAAAGGTGGAACAAATCCAAATACCAAATAAATGGAATGGCCATGTATAAAAATAAAGCTACATAATTAAGACCTTGGTATATTGTAAGTTAAACCATCTTAAAATGTGTAGGTGAATATCTAAAAGCATTTTCACAGATTTCAATAACGCTAAACTCATAAAAGTGATTGATACACACATTTCATCGGAAATTATTCATAGGACAGGTTAACAATTGTGATTCTTTTTATTGTTCGCCCCCTACGCGAGTTGCCTGCGAAAAAAGCAGCCAGTTGATTGAATCTATGCGATTTCGGTATTGTGGACGTAAGCCCGTATACGTAGTAAGGCGGTAACGCGTGTCTTCGTGGCATAAAGGGAAGTGGGGAAAAAGTGTTGGTGAACTGAAGGAAAGGTGACGGAAAAAAGATACCGACCGAACCTTTCGTAACCAAGCCAATTCTGTTTTCTGTCTATGCAGAAAATATACTCGCCCATCTCGATTTGCAGATAGAATTGAACCTTAATTCCTCGCGCGTAGATTGAATATGGAACAGTGAGTTTAGAACAGGTGAGGGGATTTAGAATTGAACCGGAACGTGTTCGGAAAGTCTCTGGAGGGACCCGGAGGATCTTTCTTCAGAGTTTTCCCGCTGCTTAGTTCTGTATGGGGGGTGCGTGATGTTAGGCTTAGCCGGGATACCTAGCGATAGAGGTCTGTTGGAAGTTTCGATTCGTTCATATTCCGCGTGTAGTTCGAATTGAGCGGCTTATCTGCATCTTGATTGTGTGATCGAGTCGGGAGAGGCGGGTGAATTTATTGGTGAACCATTTGTCATCGTAGAAGGGCGAAGGGTCTCCGAGGCCGGCCGGGCGGTATAGGAGCCGAAGCCGGTCGAGCAGCGACAACTGCCTAGGGAATGTAATATTGTATACAGTCTGATGACCGATAACAACACTTACTCTAATAATGACGATTTACTGTTTCACATTATTCTACTTTGACATTGTGTTGTTTCTCACAATAGAAGGACACATTCGTATGAAGAATTAATTTAATATAGATATATTCGCATCTCAGCAGAGGGCGTCTTTTGGGGTTCTTATCTCCCTATATTCGGCTTTATTATAGCAAGGGTTGAAAGAGTTGTAGAGGTATGCAAAAAAATCTGCAAATTCACCGACCTATCCGCTATCGCCAAGTTTAGACAATCTGACGTCCGCGCTATGGTTGAATTTTTAGCATGCTTCGACACTTTCCATTCCCATTGTAATATAACAATAAGAAAGAAGGCAACCTGTATCTAAAATACCAGTAGTACCAGGAATATGGGTATTGAACTGAAGCGTTCTTGAGATAATTTAATAGCAATTTATCATAAAACATAACATTAAGTTTTAGTCTAGTAGTTTAGTACATACTGGTGAAATAATATACGAGTATTCACAGATTCGTTTGGCTCCGCCCACATTTTACTTGTATGCATGACACGTTTTCAGGGTTCCGTAGCCAGCGACGCTGGCCGCATTCTCTCTCCGAGGTAAGTTCAGAAGGTAAGGCTCAATTAATCTAAAAAAAAAATAATAAACTAGTGCATTTTGATCATATATAGAGTCATGATCATTTTGTATCATACATAGAGTCTACAAACGCAATATCTCATAAAACAAAGTAACTTACTCCATGGCTATCCCTTACAGATTTATTATTAGTAGTATAGTATAGTATTCATGTAATGTAATTTTATGCAAGCCTTGCAAATTGTGATTATAGTAAAATTATAACAGATTTATTATCATAAATCATATCATCAATCATCCATAATATGATTATAACAAGTAATTCATGTAAAATTGTAAAAAAAAACTGAAAACTTTGTAAAATTAAAACGAAAGCATCACATTAAAACTACTCTGGACTTATTTTTCACACGGGCCGCGGGGCCCCTAGGCGGCTCTGGGCCCATAGGCAGTTGTCATGGATAATCCGGGACTGGTGGAGGGGCTAAAGCAAGTTGATCGCCCCACCGGCCCACTCTGGATTCACGTTTTCCGAATATACCCCTATTTCAAAACAAACGCTCGTAATCCTCCCGAAGTTCCATTCACACCCGCAGAGTAAGTCAGTGTGAGCGACACGATTAGCCGACAGACAACTTCTCAATAAAATAAAAAGTGAGCGCTCCTCGAGTTACATACGCGCGACTTCACAGATAATCCGGGGAGTGCTTTTTCGTATTTCGCGGTTAGAAATACGAACTAATTTGATAGGGGAAAAAAATGCGAACTCACGAAACAAGTAGGAGCTTGGGTCTTAAGTTATGGAAATCTCGGCTGAAAGTCTCAAACCGAATTTTTTTTACAAGTAACGTAGGTTGTATCTCATTTCAAATACTTTGGTATTCAGCAATACAATTATGTTATATTATAGTAAATTTAGGTTATCATTTCATTCATATTAATTAAATAATTTTTCCAAATAAAAAACGTCTCGATCGTCATAGAATATTATACCTATATAATTCTTATGTAATTAAAAATGTATCAGAAAAATTCAGATTTAAACAAAAAACATTACTAAAGCTGTCTACTTTTACATGCGTCATTAAGTATTTATGTATGTTGGCTTGTAGTCTTATCATACTTCTTTATAACTTTAATACAATACAATACAATAATGTACCACAATATAATATTTTTATTGACCTGCACGTACTTCTCCCACATCCCAAAGTTTAGCTAAAATATAATGCCTTTTGGCAAGTTGTTCGCTTATTTACCTAATTTGTGTGAATTAATATTTATTAATAATGTATATTAATTATAATATAATGAATAATGAATATAATTATACATACATTTATACTTTCAATCTCCATAACATCCTCCAAAAACTTAAACCCGTAACCCTGTCTGCATTAAATTAATTAATTTTCCATGGTGTAAGTGCAAACGAAAGTCGGCCCCAACTTAGCAAAAAGTGCCGAAATAAAAAACTGCACAATACGATAAATTCATATCCTGTCATCCTCAGGCACAAAGAAAAAAAAAACACGCTTCCAATTTAGCGGCCAAGAATTCCGGGCTCCGCGCAACCCTAGTGAAAAGTGTGTCATATTTTTCTCGAGCATGCTCCGACCGAACACCCAGGAAGTTTCAACGGCCTGCAATTAGGAAGCGCAAGAAGGGAAAGGGGAGGGGAGGGGGAAAGGGGGCGGGGGCGGGGTGAGGGACCACAAAAGAACAAGATTTCGCACTATTTCTTTACGAGCACAATTGTGTTTTTTATACGTTCTGTTGTGTTGGCAACGCGGCCCACTTTGGAGTTTGAACGACGCGATGTTGACTTGTGCTTTTACACTTTTCCAGTTACTGATATACAAATTATACAAATATATGCAGGTATATTTACACCAAAAAGGCGAAAAGAATAGAACTTATATTAAGATACATTGTATACAATCTAATAATTTATTTGTGCTCAGCATTATTTAAAAAAGTATACAATTTATAATACAAGCATCACAGAAATATACATTTATAATAATTTAACAAGCCGGAGTTCCAGGTTCAAATCCTGGTCGGGACGTTTTTCTTCTCTTAATTTTCGGCTTTGCATTTATCAAATCAAGAAATATAATTTAACAAGGCCTAATTAGTACAATACAGTAAATTATGAGTACATAATAAGAAAATAACAATAAACGTTATACAGAATTCTAAAGTATTTTGCTTGATTATTTATTTTTACACGTTTACCTACATAATTTATAATTCAAACATACCTTCCAACTTTAAATAAAACCAAAAAACGTTCCTTCATCTACAAAATAAACAGGGCATATTTTGGAGTAGGTACTTACTTAACACACAACAAAGCACGTCCAAATAATACCTCACCAACTTAAAAATTACTGAAATTGCGAGAAAACATTCAGTCGTCGTCTCCCAGAGCACCCAACCTACTTTAGAAAACAGACCATTTATGTATTTGACAATGGACTCGAGCTCAGATTTGATGGCGACGTGAGTCGGCTGCTAACTCGCCTTCGTTCGGGTTCAAACTTCTGCTGAGGTGACGGTATAGACAAGCCCAACCCTTACCTTTTTTGAAAACCAACATGGGTGGCTGTGCCCAGGGACCAATGGTGCAGTCGACTTAATCAAATACATCTCACTTCTGGACAGGAGTTTTGCAAACTGTAAAAGAAAAGTATTTGAGTGATTTTTAGTGAAATTTCTTCACGTTCACTTTTAAAACAACAACGCATTGTCAGTCACTTCTTCAGTAATCTGTCACTTCACAAAAGTGACAGATTAAATACATACATACCATAAAAAATCAATGATACATACACACATAGCTTCACGCCTGTTTCCCAGTGGGGTAGGCAGAGACAACGAATCTCCACGTGCCACGATTCTGACACACTTCTGCCGCCTCTTACACTGTCTTATTGTTCTTCATACATGCTCGTCGTTTACACGGGTACTACGCACTTGACCCCTTTTGAGCACCCGCCCGATCTGGTCTAGCTACGTGCGTCTAGGGTGACCCTTCCTGACTCTTTCATTCACATTCGCTTCATAAATTTCTTTCGTTAGTCTCCTATCATCCATTCTTCCAACATGACCGAACCACCGAAGCATTCCTTTCTAAATCCTTGTCACTATATCTTCTTTTACAGATTTGTACCGTGTGGGGCCGGTGCTTTAAAAGAATAGCCCCACTGCATCTCTCCCCGTGTAAGTCGTAAAAGGCGACTAAGGGATATGGCTCCGTTCTTATATTACTAGGTGGTAGGGTTTAACCCGCCCGGGTTGGTACCACCGCAATGAATGAAAGGTCGGTCGAAACGGCTATGTAAATCGTTTGTGTTTTCCGTCCAGTTCAGTGTACCCGGCACGACCGAAGGGAAGCACTGACGTGGCACCAAGTTCACCCGGTGTTATGGGCTGACATCACGGATGTTGTAGGTGATGTAGCCAACCGTGTCAATTTCCATAAAAAAAAGTAAATAAATATGCAGGTAAATCTAAAAAATTCTCAACCTCGACCACAAAAGCTATTTTAGACAAACTAAATTCATCCTAAAATGTCTTCTCTACTGTATCGTTGGCTGGCTTTAAGTCGTTTCAATTTCGTAAATACAGGCGTTAGCGTCGCGTCTAGACTGCATCTGTGTTTGTGTTGCGAGCTAGACTTGGGGAGTAATTCCTAACAGGAGTCGGTATAAAAGTGGAATCTGTGCATCCACTCCGAGCCGATGGAGCGGGGGACGATCGGAGAACTTCGTAGTTCCAGAATAGGTTTCGGTTTGCGCTGTGTAAATTGTGTAGCACGCGTATACACGGCACTACATAAAACGGACCCAAGTTTACGCGACGAAAATTCCCTCAGTGCAGCGCTAGGCTAAGTTAAAACCACATAATATAAGTAACATAATTAATTTTATTAATTAATAAATAATATTGTAATTGGATTTTAAGAAATCAGGATGTTTGATTGAATTGGAAGAAATTACTTGCAGTGATAAGTCCGCCTTTGCGCACTCCTGTATTTCTTTTTTCCTAAAAGTGTAAGGGGTGGCAAAAATGACTTAAAGAAACAATTTATTTAGTAGGTACAGCGAAACTTGCCTGCTACTTTTCGCTGTGATAAATCCGCTGAAAAAAAAGAAAGGAATTGAAAGATTAGCAGTAATAGTTTTATAATAGTTTAATATAATAGTTTTAGCAGTAATTAGTTTTAGATTGAAGTGTAGCGAGCGCTTTGATTAATTTCTAAAACATTATAAGAAGAATTAGACCATCACGAAAAGGATTAGCTAAAATGGTTTTGTAGCAGATTTTACATAAGAACCCTTGTAAGCCGGCTCCCGGAAAGTATTTTAATTCATACTCGCTGCTAAAAGGGGATGAAACAATGTAATTTTAGAACGTGCGGTTTACACTTGAATTCGTTATTTCAGTTCAATGCTTACTATTCTATGCATCGGGGCCATATTCTTTTCGCAATTGGGTCGATTGTTCCTGAAAACCAAAATACGAACTTCTCTACTGAGGGTGTTGTCAGTCCGAGCAGGCGGACGCAGGCACATTCAACGAAGTGGCTCCTCTCAAGGCTGCCAAGTTTTTGTCGTCTTTTCCAACGACTCCGAGACGCCCCACACCCCTACCCCGCTTCTTTCCACCCCTCGCGCCACGGCCGCCCTAGAGGCCAATTTACTAGCAGGCGAATCGAGAATCGTATTCGATGCTAGGCGATCTCTAAGATCTAATACTAGCCGGCACGACGGAAGGGAAGCAGTGACATGGCACATAGTTCACCAAGGTGTTATGGGCACGGCACTACATCACGGATGTAGTAGGTGATCAGAGTCAGTTTTCATAAAACAAATCTTTGTGTATATAAGGTCTTTCATTGGTAGATAACGCTACACTAATGTATGTGTATCAGATACTCATCACGTTCCACGTTCCAAATACCTATAATTTTTTTTTCGGATATCAAATACCTACCCATCCTACTAAAATAATAGTTTATTGAACAATTATTTCATAGCATGGGTAGGTATTTGATATCGGAAAAAAAATAATAGGTATGGGGAACGTGATCAGTATCTGATACATACTCCCCTTAGCTACCTACTAATGAAAGACCTTATATATCTTAAAACAAAAATTATGTCGTTTGAATTAGATATTTCAAGTAAAATTCTACTGCAGTTTCGTACGCAGTGGATACGCAGTTCGGAAAAAGCGCATGATTCAATCGGGTTAGTTATTGGCCTCCAGAAATGATGCTCTTTCTCGATACAAACGTCATTACTACTCGTATATGAAATGAAATGAAAACATACTTCATACACCATTGTATAAAAGGGTCACAAAAGGCGAGTTTAATGCCTTGCGGCATTCTTTACGAACTAACCTTTGGCATGTGGAAAACGCGTAACAATATGCGATAACAACGTAAAAAACGATAATGCAGATGAATACGGCGGCTGCGAGCGACCGTTTTATATTTCTGCTGCATTGCATTACTTTTTTGCCGTCGGTAGTCGGTGCAGTCACACTAATACATTCTCAGAAATCTCCAATCGTTCCTACATACTACTTCCACTAGCTCGATTCCCGATTTTACTGCCAGTGAATTGGCGTTCGTGCCGAGGACATATTCATGAAGTGTTTTTGTTCGCAGCTAGCCTTTTAAATGCTGATAACGTTTTTGCTTAGAACCCGGCGAGGGAGCGGATTTTTCTTTGGTTAATTTTGCTGTTGTTTTAGTCTGAGTGAACTTTCAGTGTGCACAGCTTGGAATAATTTATTGTGTTTTTAATTAAGGCCGCGCGTGTACAAATTTAGTAGAGTGACAGGATAATTTTAATCTTATTTCAACTACACAAAGAGCAAGTATGATGGATTTTGCTCCCGACCCTGCTTGGGTCGTCGTTGATGTTTCTGCACTATGCTTTGGTTAGCGCAGTAAAGACTGTGAAGTAGATTTTTAGGGTTCCGTATCCGGTACGGGACCCTATTACTAAGCCTACGCCGTCTGTCTGTCTGTCTGTCTGTCCGTCCGTCGCTCCGTCCGATGGCTGTATCTATGGAACCGTAATAGCTAGCAGGTTGAATTTTTTACAGAATATGTGTTATTTCGAGGGATATAACAATGAATAATAAAAAAGTTAAAGATTAAGGTCCCCATAAATGAAACTGGTTTTTTAACGTTTTTTTAGTGCGGAAACCTCCGTGCAAGAATCCTCGCACTTGGCCGGTTTAAAGATGACCGCATATCAACCTCGGTTGTGTTCTCCTCTAGCCCAGTACAGCCAGCAATCCAAGGAAGTCTCCGGTATGGCAACTACCTTCTCGGAGGTGATATTGGCTGGTCGGAGCATGTGCTTTGGCCCCTCCGACTCAGTCACCCATACCGGATTACATAAAAAAAAGACAGACGTAGGCTTCCGCACGGGGTACGGAAACCTAAAATTATGTATGGTTATGTATGTATGAGTTGTATTGTATGTGATATTCAGCCATACAAGAGATACGGAGCTATCTGTTCAATTGAGTTGGCTCGGTCAGTGCAAGGTTCTGAGTCAGAACCTTGCATTATATATGACATCATGACATAGCGTACGACCCACAGAGCATCGAATACCGCGCGCGCCCCCTCCTAGAGACGCCCTGAGCGCGATTTCCTTACAACGCCGTTGAAGCCTGTGGGCGTGGCTTATGACTTACATATATGTGTTGTGCGTGTGCCTTACTTCCTCCTCTTTGTGTGTACTGTCGATACTAACACACACACACACACATACGAAGCGCTAGCAGCACTGCGTGCGGTTATTGGGTTTCAAATATTATTATTACTTTCGCCTCTAGGAGGCGCGCGCGGTATTCGACGCTCTGTGGTACGACCAATCCATCGCGGAAGATTTTATCAAAAACAATTAAAGGCACTGGTGCTCGATAGAACCAATATCGACGATGTGGCCTGCAGAGGGCTTTCTAATATTATAAAACACACATATTTTCTCATATAATTTTTAATGGTGCATTTTTTTTTCGTTTGTTACTAGGCAACTGAAGATAAGATAAGATTAGATAAGATAAGATAAGATAAGATAATCGTTTATTTTGCATAATAACTAACTTAATCTATTTACATTTTATATACAATTCTTAATTTATGCAAAATTGGCCAATTGGCTCAGCGTGTGCCAGGGCAGGACAGAAGTCCTTTCCTGGCGCTGTTTTTCAGCCGTTGCCATGTGTGTGTGTGTGTGTATGTTTGCGAGAGGGTCCTTTTCAGTTTGTCTACCTGGTAAATATGTCTTTTCTTTAAAATTTGCCATCTCTCTGCAGATTCAGGAGCATCTTCCTGCATGCACCCGCCATTGCTCTAATGGGTGGCGGGATGTTGTTCCAACATTTGGATGCTGCGTATTTGAAGCTGCCTCTGAATGCTGCAGAACGGTGACACGGAATTTGTAGTACGAAGCCTTCTGCTCTCGTGTCATGTGTGTGTGTATTTCGCTGAAAATATGTAGGCAAATGACATTACATAATCGTTTACAATGCAAGATTAGTAAAATCTGTATGTGGATAGGTTCAGCTGTTTTGTAGTTTATTCGTTACAAAAGACGTACAGGTAGAAATAGAAACGTTTCATTTCATGACAGTTTTTTTTTATGGAAACTGAAACGGTCAGCTACATCACCTACAACATCCGTGATGTCAGCCCATAACACCGGGTGATCTAGGTGCCATGTCAGTGCTTCCCTTCGTTTCATGTCGGCTACACTGAAATCGTTTCGACCGACGTTTCATTCAGTGCGGTGGTACCAACCCTGGCGGGATAAACCCTACCACCTAGTAAGATAAGAAGGGAAGGTACCTACAGTTTTACGTGGAATCCGAACCACGGTCAGCCTCCAACGGTCGAGCGGTCATCCATCCAAGTACTGACCGCGCTCAGGGTTGCTTAACAACAGGTGACCGACCGCACCACTGAGCCACCGAGGCTGACAATAAGATTGAGAAGAGACAGTAATATGGACTTTCGGTAAAGTTTGAATATTTTATAAGTATCTTAAAAGTTCTTGATCTGAAAGGTTGTCTGCAAAAAGTTTTAGACTTTTACGGGATTCTTACATTGTGTTCGATGTAATTTTTTTAAATATTTAGTATAGACGCGCCGAAGGTAAGACCAGAAGGTAATTCCTTAGACCCAGCTTTTCAATTTTCTATAAATATCCGACATTTATTCTACGAAAGCGAACATTCGCCAATCACTCTCGGGGACGACAAAGACGTTATCTTAAAAAGCTTTCAACATAACCGGATAACGAAAAGAAAATAGGATTAGCTCCCTCAATTCGGCTGGGCCCAACAAAACTCATGAAATATGTATGCCGCTTATTCTGTCGAGTGTGTGCGCTTTATTTCGCGGTGGCCATTTTAAAAAACCTGCCAAGTGCGAGTCGGACTCGCGCACCGAGGTTTCCGCAAATTGTACAATGAAACATTCGTACAAATTGGACTTTGATTGTAAAAACACACTTCGTACAAGATGACTGTAAAACCCACCTTAGCCCCAAATTAATTTTTTTTTTAATATAAACTAAGAATGATTTAAATATGCAATTTTACCATACCATTTATTTAATATCCTTTAACATAAGAGTTAAAAAAAATACACTACTTTTCTTTTACACCAGACAGTTTTTACTGATTTTCTGAAACTTTAGCATTTGGTCTGAGGTGGATTTTTACAATCATGCATTCAACTGATCTACACGTGCCTCTGTCCTGACACACATCTGACCCCTCTTCCGTACTCATGTGTTCCGTACATACTTGTTGGTTTTGGGGGTCGGTGGTTTTATGGTATGGTATCATGCACTTGACCCTTTTAGATCATAAATGTCCGAGCCACGACCCCTCCCGATCCTTCCCGACCCTTATACACACATTCGCTCTCAGCTAACAACTACAACCTGAATTTGTAAGCATCACCTTGGCTGCTTGAAACCCATATTGTCTAAATTTCCGAAACGCGGCGTTCGGTGTTGTGCTGTAATTTCCCAGAGTCCTTGCAGCACAACACCGATGAATTTGGTTATCCCGATTGTCAGGATACAGTGTGTGGTATGTATGCATGTATGCATTCTTGGCCTCTTGCCTAAATTAATTAAATAAATAAATAAATAAAAATGAATGTCTCGTCGAAGTGAAAATATCTCAATCTGAAATCAGTGTAGGGTTAGAAGGGTCGGAAAGCGCGGTGGGTGGAGGGCGAGGGGCTAGGAAGCGGCGGCGGACCTCGCACTGAAGAGAACTCGTTGACGTGTGCATCGTTACGCCGTTATTGTGCGCAGCTACGGTGAGCACCGTACTGCTATCGGTGTTCACATTTTACCTTATTCTCAGTATACTAGTCCATAGTTAGTGCCCAAAACATTATTTTCATATCCTACACAATTTCGATGCGAGATTTGCACCTGACAACTAAAAAAAAAAGAAAATAGAAAGACAGAATTTCGTTAATAGAATTAAGATTTACTTATAAGACTATATAGTACTCACAATAAAAATAATGAAAAAACAAACCTATATACTTACTATTATATTACATATTATACTACTTTTTTAATTTTAATTTTAATAAAAGAGTACTAAGCATGTACTGGCTTTATATTTCTTATTAGATAGATGCAAACCATGAAATGCAAAGATGTAAAAATTAAGAAAAGATACCTATGTAATTGGAGAAAAATAACCTATGAACTAAACTTTATTGTACATACGCAAAAATGTCACTACAACTTGTTTCGACTGGCTGTGGAAACGCCCATAATAATTCAAGACAATACTCATACATTATGTTACCCGTAAAATATAAAGTTACATGCTGATGCATCAAATACTTTGCCAGATCGAATATTATAAAGTCCACGAACCTCTAATTAAAATATTTTGTAGCATGAAAACAATTCGAAATAAAAGGAAAGATTCCGTAAAACTTGACGGCTCCGCAAGAAGTTAAATCATTGCGAAGTGGTGCTGAGTTCGTTAACTTTTTGTAAGAAAAAAGTCCGCTTTCTATCGAAGCCATTCTTCTAACAACTAATTTCAAACACTTTCCAAGCTGAGCGGGGCGATGTGGAGTTTTCTGAAACTGTGTACAAGTAAAATGTATTAAATATAAAAAATAAACTACGTTTGATGTATATCGTGGTATAACGAAGGATGATTCTGAAATGGAACAGCTTTTAAAACTTAAAATTTTGAGGATTTTCACTTTTCTTTGAGAAGCGATCAGTTAGAGTAAAAAACTTGAGAAAAATGGTTTTTCTTTATTTAACTCCATCTTTTTAGATTCTGCTCTTAGACTATTTGGGAAGCTTAGTCCCTAGGACGATCGAAGATATTTCAGGAGGTCAAAATGTGCAACTTTTTATGTACGTCTGTCTGTATGTCTGTCCTACCTACTGCTGTATCTTCAGAACCGTAATAGCTAGCCGGTTGAAATTAACAGAATATGTATATGATATTACGGCGGATATTACAAAACATAGAAAATCCCTTAATTTTTTACTATTTACTATACCCGTTTTTAAGATACAGCTGCAGCAGTAGGACAAGAATACAAGAAACGTGTTTTTTCAACGTTTTTTTTTGTGGTGCGGAAAACTTGTGAAAATATTTTTTTTATCTAATCAAATGAATTCGATCTGACATGACAGCAAGTAGATAAGTAAGTAATATGTAAATAGTGAATAATATCTGAGCTGTGAAAGTGTATTGTGTAGTGTAGTAGTGTATTAACATTCAACGGTCACGTAAATGATATAGCGAGCATTGCGGCTAGCACGTTTCCAGTGATTTAGTAGCCCCGAACTTTAGTGCACTCGACGCTTGTGGGTAAGACTATAATGTTCAGTGTATTCTAAATCATAAGGCGGGACACAGGCGGACCAGTTGCTGTTTAGGTGTATTAGCTCTACAACGGATATGAGCACTAAATCCTATGCGAACTAAAGTACTAGTAAAGGTATCTACTAAGTCACAAAATTATAATGGAGATTGTACTCCACGTTGACTGTTGCACGCAATTAACCTAAGGAAGTGTGTGAATTAGTTTTGCCAGATTTGTTTACCTGTAAGGGACAAAATATGCACAACAATTGGGCAAAAAAAATATTATCCGGGACAAATGAAAAACATTTTTTTTTTGTGATTTATTGCTCCATATATTTTAATGAATAACGTGTAAGTTTTAACATATTTTTGTTTGATTTTTGAAGCAAGTGCTGAAGCGAGACACTATATAGAGGTTGCTACAGTGCGAGCGAGAGTTAGTGCTGTTTCTCGGTAACCCTGCGTTCCCCCGCTCGCTCCAAGCACTACCTTTCCTCATACCTCAGTTATTCTGATAAAAAATATTTAATCTTTCATAATAGCGATTTAGTAGCGGTATATAGCTCAGTGATCGAAATACGGAACAGAGCCTGTCCCGGCAAGACATTGAAATACGGATATCCCGTGAAATAAGGGCTGTCCCGTGAAATAAGGGACGTCTGGCAACACTAGTGTTAATAAACCGAGAGCGACTGAATCAATTTACATGCGGTTTTCACTGACGTTTTCTGGCACATCTTGGGATGTTTACAGGATAGTCGTCGGTGAAGCGAAGCGTCGGGAACGGCTAATATGCGTACCAATCGGTTCTGCAGATCCTTCCTCCACAGAACCGGTAAACTATGGAAAGCTCTACCTGCCCACGTATTTCCCCCCAAGTATAGTCTCGGGTCCTTCAAGAGAGGCGTGAATGGGCACCTGTCAGGCCGGCTGGCATTCGCTGCCCCCGCAATGTCCATGGGCGTCGCTAAACACCTTATGGGTGGCTCGCGCTCGCGTCGCGCTTAGTATTAAAAAATAATAATAAAACTATTTTTAGCACACATACTGGTGGTGGTGGTGATTTATTAAACATGAGTCTTTTCCTGTAGACCTTTTCATGTCAGCTTATTATCAAAGAGTTTGTATTACGTCGCTGCGGTAATACAAATTCTTTGCTTATTACCTATAATAGTACAGTGGTTTGATTACCTCAAATGCCCGAGTGTAAGCGAACGCGTGTGCACAAAGGGCGGACCGAGCAATTCGCGCTACGGTTTAACGCTACACTAGAGTTTAGCGCTATCGTAGAGTTTAGCGCTGCGCTAAAGATCAGCGCTGCGCTGGTGATCAAAACGCTTCTGTGAGGGAATACATAATTAGCAAATACAGATGGCTGAAGGTCGAATGGCGCATAAATCGGGAATGCTCAGGATGGGGTTGGACTTATTTTAGCCACCGCTGACCGTATTGAGATCTTGTATTCGTGAATGTCCTCTTGTCGGGTTTAATAATTTAACATCTGTTCTTTACAATGTTATCACTTCTATCCTAAACTTTCATATCACTTACCTACCTCAATTGGTGATACGGTTTAACCCGTTCAGATTAAGTAGTATCGTCGCACTCAATGAATGTCTGTGAGAAAGGTTATGAAAATAATTCACGTTTTTGTCCACTTCAGTATAGCCAACGACCAATCGGAAGCACTGACGTGGCACCTAGCTCATCTAAGTACTATGAGCTGATATCATGGGCTGATTTTAGCCAGTTAAATATCAAATCAAATCAAATGAAAACGTTTATTAAACTAATAAAATACACATACATGTGTCTAGGCAGACTGTCCGTAGAGGACAGCTTACAATAGTTAGCGGCAATATTTTGGGCGTGCGGGTAACTTGGTTTTTGGTCAGGCATATCAATCAATACTAATAATAAATCTGTAAGGGATGGTCATTGAGTAAGTTACTTTGTTTTATGAGATACTGCGTTAGTAGACTCAATGTATGATACTAAAACTAAATTGACGATTTTTAGAAATATTTTCTGTATGTATGTATGTTGAACATACATACATACATTGGCTAAGTTCAAATACATACATACGTATGTATGTATGTATGTATTTGAACTTAGCCAATTTTACTTTGTCTACTGTTCGTACTCGTATTTAAATAAATCAGATCAACTGAGCCTATCCTGAAGGTCCCACTTACTTGGACACGCGTTGAAACAAATCAGAGGTTCATTTGGTGAAAGCATCGTAAAGAGAGCCGGCCATCATGGCCTATTTGTTTGTATGAGGATGTTTTATGGTGGAGCAACCTTACCTGTATGGTAAAAACATTAGAAGGCTAATGTAGAATGTATGGTAAGTATATTTTTGCTGTTACTTGTATCTCATCTCATCTCACTAATATCATAAATGTGAAAGTATGTTTGTTTGTTTGCTTGTTTGTTTGTTCCTCTTTCACGCCTGAACGACTGAACGGATTTTGATGAAACTTCGTATAGGGGTAGTGTATATCCCGGAGTAACATAATTAAAAAAAAAAGTGATCAAGTTCGAGTCGAGCTCGCGTAAAGAGGGTTCCGTACCATCGCGTTTTCTGTGAGAACTAGAAGGATTGGGATTTTCGTTTACGTTTTCCTGTAAATTAAGTGTATATTCCATGGTAACATTTGTTTTTTTTAAGTGGTCAAGTTCGAGTCATACTCGCGTAAAGAGGGTTCCGTTCGTACCATCGCGTTTTCTGTGAGAACTAGAAGGATTGGGATTTTCGTTTACGTTTCCTGTAATTAAGTGTATATCCCGTGGTAACATATTTTTTTTTAAAGCGGTCAATTTGAGTCGAGCTTGCGTAAACAGGGTTCTGTACCATCTCGTTTTCTGTGAGAACTAGAAGCTTTGGGATTTTCGTTTACGTTTTCACGTAAATTAAGTGTGTATCCCATGGTAACACAATTTTTTTTAAAGTGGTCAAGTTCGAGTCGAACTCGCGTAAAGAGGGTTTCGTACCATCCAGTTTTCTGTAAAGGGGGAGGGGGAGGGGAGGGGAGGAAGAGGAAGAGGGAGAGGGAGAGGGAGAGGGAGAGGGAGAGGGAGAGGGAGAGGGAGAGGGAGAGGGAGAGGGAGAGGGAGAGGGAGAGGGAGAGGGAGAGGGAGAGGGAGAGGGAGAGGGAGAGGGAGAGGGAGAGGGAGAGGGAGAGGGAGAGGGAGAGGGAGAGGGAGAGGGAGAGGGAGAGGGAGAGGGAGAGGGAGAGGGAAAGTAATAATGTCGATAGCTTTTCCCGCGGATTCGCTCGCGTGAAATTCGTATTTCAAAAGAATAAAGTAAGCAACTTAGGCCGGGGCCGGAGGGTGAACTGGATTCAGATAAAAAATAAACATTCTCAAAGAAAGTAAGTAACATAGTAAAGGCGAGGCCGAAGGCCGAGCTGCGTTCAGGAAGAGTATAAACCTTTTCGAAGAAAGTAAGTAACAAGGGCGAGGCCGAAGACCGAGCTGCGTTCTGGAAGACCTTCCACCTTCTCGAAGAAAGTAAGTAACTGAGGGCGAGGCCTAAGGTCGAGCTGCGTTCAGGAAGACTATAATCCTTCTCGAAGAAAGTAAGTAACTAAGGGCGTGACCGAAGGCCGAGCTGTATCCTGGAAGACGCCAAACCTTCTCGATGACAGTAAGTAACTATGGGCGATAGTTACTAACTAGGCCGAAGGCCGAGCTGCGTTCAGGAAGACTATAAACCATCTTGAAGAAATTAAGTCATTGAGGGCGAGGCCGAAGGCCGAGCTGCTTTCAGGAAGACTATAAACCTTCTCCATGAAATTAAGTAACTGAGGGCGAGGCCGAAGGCCGAGCTGCGTTCAGGAAGACTATAAACCTTCTAAGAAAGTAAGTAACTATCGCCCATAGTCTTCCTGAACGCAGCTCGGCCTTCGGCCTCGCCCTTAGTTACTTCCTTTCTTCGAGAAGGTTTATGTTCTTCCTGAACGCAGATCGGCCTTAGTTACTTACTTTCTTCCTTTGAAATACGAATTTCACGCGAGCGAAGCCGCGGGCAAAAGCTAGTTTATCCATATTTCTAACTTCAAAAAATGACAAACATGGAGATATGAGGGTGGAAGAGGCGGCAGATGTGTGTCAGGATCGTGGCACATGGAAATCCGTTGTCTCTGCCTATCGCACCGGGAAACCAGGCGTGACGCTATGTACATATGTATGTATATATGTACATATGTATGTATGTATGTATGTACTGATACTGTAAGATTATATTTTAAGTTTTCATGTTACTGTGTGGGGCCGGTACTTAAAAAGAATAGCCTCACTGCATCTCTCCCCGTGCATGTCGTAAAAGGCGTCTAAGGGATAAGGACAAGATGGCGTGCTAAAGGGCGACAGGTTCGCCACCTCTCACCTTGGCACGGTACTTCCACCGAGTCATGCAGCAGGTGGGTCTTCGGGCCTTACTTGCTGCTTGATCGATTGAATCTTGTTCGAATAATTTGCGAAACGTGGTGGCCGTCGTTGTGCTGTAATTTACCAGAGCTCTTGCAGCACAACACCGATTTTTGTTTTGTTTTGTTTTTTTTTTTTTATGGAAACTGACACGGTTGGCTACGTCACCTACAACATCCGTCATGTCAGCCCATAAAACCGGGTGAACTTGGTGCCACGTCGTTGCTTCCCTTCGGTCGTGTCGGCTACACTGAACTGGACGGAAAACACAAACTATTTACATAGCCGTTTCGACCGACTTTTCATTCAGTGCGGTGGTATCAACCCGGGCGGGTTAAACCCTACCACCTAGTCGGGATTCAGCGTGTGCGATATGTCTGTATGTATGTTTTCATTTACTTTTGTATGTCGATGTTATCTGTCGTACATTAAACTAAACTAATCAAATAAAAAGGTTACTTTACAAAAATAAATCATCCATAAAGGCATCAGAAAAATGGCGCCTCTGGAAGGGGGAAAATGCGGTGTGAAATAAAAAGTTAAGCCCCTCATTCAGATTTCATTAGAGATTCACTCGAGCTCGCGGCGAGCGATGATGGCGTTGGCTCATTCCGCCACTCCTACATCGCTGGCGCCTCCGCCACCGGGCCGCCGACCTCGACACCACATACATACACCTCGAGTGTATTTACTTACGCTGAAAATAAAATGTGATAATAGAAGATAATCTATTGATTAATGACCAGTGCGTCCTCCGGGTAATGACATACTGGTGTGAAACGTGGACTCTGACGGTCGCTATTGTCCAAAAGTAAAAAATCTTTCAAGTGCGAGTTTTACTCGCGCAAGGAGGTTTCCGTATCTATCCGCTATCAATAATATCCGCCTATATTTTGTCTTTCAACAATGCAATGTATAAAAGCCTGCGGCGCCATATTTTATATTATTCAGTAATCGATTTTTCGCACGTTTGTTGTATGGGAGCCCCCCTTAATTTTTAATATTGTCTTTTTTTTATTATTTGTTGTTATATCCGCCATAGTAACACATATTCTGTGAAAATTTCAACGGGCTACCTATTACGGTTCAAGAGATACAGCCCTCGGACGGACGGACGGACGGACGGACAGACAGACAGCTGTTTAGTAATAGGCTTTCGTACGGGATACAGAAACCTAAAAAAACCAAGCGAGCAATGAAGCGAGCAATGCTGGGAATATCGAAATATGATAAGGCGAGTAACGAGGCCAACCGCCGACGCACCGAAGTAGTCGATATTAGTGGGAAAACCGACCCCCAGCCAGGCGAGACGACGAAATTAAGTAGGTACCTACGTCGTCGGTGGAAAGCTGAAGGCCGTGAGGACTGGAGGAAAATAGGAGAGGACGAATACATCTTGACTGACGGACTATTGATTTCGGCACCTTAGGTACCTAATTAAAACAACTCTTTATATGAGAATAAACAAAGATGTACCTACAGGACTGAGCAATAGGGCAAGGCTGATTTATCACTGTACTTGACTCTTTTTACTTAACTTAAATCTTTTAATAAATTAAAACGTATTGTTTCATGCCATTTGCAGTTATTAAACCTAGGATTTTATAATAGCAAATACAAAATGAAAAAAATAATTTACAGATACACAGGAATATACCAAAACACAAGAAAACCGCTATTGTAAAACATTTTAAACTATATAATTTTATCTACGATTGGGGAATAATTATCAGGCACAGCTCTAAGTCCTCTCGATAACAGGAAAGACGTAGAACAATATCATGCAAATATCGAAATAAGTATCTATTATCTGTGGTATTATGCAGAGATTTGACTTTGTCGGGAAAAGGAAGTGTCAGTTCCTATAAATACATTTTCGTTCTTTCCTGTTATGTTATGCACTATGGATGGAAACCCTTCGTTCTTTACTAATAATATGTTTATTGGTAAGTGTCAATAGACATACGGACCCAATAAACCGGCTCCACATTGATGTTTTAAGTTGCATTTTATCCAATATCCTGCACTTCACACCTACTCAGTGAGATTCTTCCTAGAACACCTTTATACACACATCTACTTTGTGCGATTGTTCCTAGAACATCTAGACCCAGATCTAGGTACCCTCGTCAGTCCCAACTCTTGCCTGGACCCGGAGCTCTGTAGTATAATGCATTTAGAGGGGTGGGGTCGAGCAAATTTTTCTGAAGTGCTTCGCAGTAATATTTAATTCGAATTTAAAGCTCCCTTGCGGCTTGGCGTAAAATTTGCAGCGTAAGCAAACATTTTGCAGTTCGAGAGGGTAGACGAGCATCTTTTAGATGTTTTGGACGAGTTTTGTAAGTATTGCTAAATGTTATAATTCGGATACGCATTTCATCATAAATGCAAGAGATTATCACTATCATCGATTTATGATTGCATTGTTCAAAGCTGTAACTTTATCAAAATTTATAAAAACAAAGCAACAACAAAAGCGGTCTAATATGGAGGTATTTCAATTATTTCATGCGCCGAAGGTTACGTAAATGCACTATATCTTAGAAAATATTAAATATCAGAACTTCTCTACAATTTTCCTTAGAACTATTGGACTCTTTTTTTGGTTGATTTTTTTTTCGAAATTTTACACATACTTTAGTATGCCATACTTTAGTATGACATACTTCTTGCAACTTTTTTGTAGAAAGACCCATTCAAAGCGCTTTACAATTAAAAAAATCATTTAGAATGCTCGAGTTCGAGTGAAAATCTAATAATTTTGAAATTCTTCAGGACTTTTTAACGATATGCCACAAGGTGCATATTTTTAATGTTGTCTTTATGGCCGCGTTTATAGTCGCCATAGCATTTTCTAGATCTTTCTATTTTCTAGAATTTCTATTCGTTATTGAGTAATTAATTACTCGAGAACTTGCAGGTGAACCATGCGTTCAAATCCCCATTTCAAAAGCTGTTCGGAAACCAAACGGCGGCAATTGGAAATGGGCGTTAGTAGTAGTATCTGAAGGCCACTAATGCTTGAGCGGTCTACACTGACCACGGCTGCAGCGGTTGGCGTCCACATTAGCACTGCGTTCACTGTAACAAATATCCAGAAGCGGCATTTTCATACATTGCATTTTTACATTGTTACCAAAATTTGGTCGGCATGCACTTCATTTGAGGCAGACGGAAGATACTCGAGTAAACAAGGTGTGTAGTATAATACCACTTGACCGCACTGGTTACACTGAACTGGGCGTAAAACACGAATCTTTTTTCACAGCCGTTTCGTCGTTCACATAGTGCGGCGGCGTCAGTGCCAAGACGGGAGCCGATGACCAACCATAGACAAAAAAATTTTTGCGGGGAAAATTGTTTTTATTATGTCACCATAACAATAAAAACCGGCCAAGTGCGAGTCGGGCTCGTGCACCGTGGTTTCCGCACCACAAAAAAACATTGAAAAAAAAACAAGTTTCTTGTATGGGAACCGCCTTAAATTTTTTACTTTTTTTATTATTTGTTGTTATATCCGCCATAATATAAAATAATAATAAATTCTGTGAAAATTTCACCGGGCTACCTATTACGGTTCAAGAGATACAGCCCTCGGACGGACAGACGGACGGACGGACAGACAGACGGCGTAGGATTAGTAATAGGCTTCCGTGCGAGATACGGAAACCTAAAAATTGGCATTCTGACATATTGTATCAAAGAGAAAAAAAAAATTGTTTTTGTTTATGGTTCGTCGTCGACTACGGGTTTAACCTACCATCAAGTAAGTAAAGTTACATACATACATATCACACACGCTGAATCCCGACAATCGGGGTAAGCAGAGTAATCGGTGTTGTGCTGCAAGAACTCTGGTAAATTACAGCACAACACCGACCACCACGTTTCGCAAAGTATTCGAACAAGATTCAATCGATCAAGCAGCAAGTAAGGCACGAAGACCCACCTGCTGCATGACTCTGTGGAAGTGACATGCCAAGGTGAGAGGTGGCGAGCCCGTCGCCCTTTAGCACGGCATCTTGTCCTTATCCCTTAGTCGCCTTTTACGACATGCACGGGGAGAGATGCAGCGGGGCTATTATTTTTAAGTACCCGGCCCACACGGTACAGTTTGAAACTAAAAATTGGTTGTCTATAAAGTCGGTTTACGGACATAGTTTTACGTGATGACGTCATAAAGTATATAAAGTGCGAAGTCAGATACATAATCAGTTCCGGCGGATATTTACCGTTTTTATTTAGATTTGTATTAATTTTGTGTATTTTAATAAGTTTTTGTAGAATATAAAATATGTAAAATTAATTTAAGTACATGATAAAGATGTGATAATAACTAATAAAAATTATGAGAAAATAACGACTATTAATATTTGTTTATTTTATATTTAAAAAACCTAAAAAGCCAATAATATTAATTATCAATATAAACATCGTGTTGGGACTCATACATAACGTCATCTACATGTGCAACGTTGAAACAACTACCTAACTGCGAAATCAAGTAAATACCGCTTAAGTATTTCATTTATTATTGACGCTAGATGTGGACGCTAGATGTTGCTCCATGAAATCTTCACATACTGTTGAGCAAATTTGCTGCGATAGGTACATGGTAGGTTAGCCCGCGTGGTTAAGACGTCTGGTCGGTGATGGTGGCAGGGACCGCGGGTTCGAGGCTCGCAAAAGACAGACAAATATATTTTGTATTTACTACTATTGTATATGCCTCTCTATCGCGCTCTCGCTTGCATACACAGGTCTCTATCGCGCTCTCGCTTGCACACACAGGTTTAGATGGAACGTGACACTTCGTCGTGCGTGCAGCCGGTGTTCATCAATTTATAAGACGTGACGTCATCACGTCAAAAAGTATTAACCTTAATGTATTTTTGTAATGCCCTCTTTGTAGATGTTTCTTTACGCCTTCTACAAGACAATGCCCGTTCTAGGTCTTCATTTCCACAGAACTGGCTAATTCTGTGTTCAAATTGTCTACCGGCGGCGCTGCAGTTCTCGTTACAGCAGCTGTAACACAGGACTTGCTAATTCGCTGAATGCGTTCCACCACACTAGCCAACTGATGTATGCGCTTATAAGGTGGACTTATGTTTGTATGTTCTGAGTGAACACACTTTTGTCAATACGTTTATTTGTTTAGGGTTGCCAACATGTAAAATTCACTCCCACCGGATCCTTTCCTCTAATGTACAGTCTGGGGTCCTTCAAACATAATGTGAAGGTGTACCTAGCCGGCCGACATGGTATTCGCAGTCCCCGTAAATATCCGAATGCCCGTGGGCGCCGTCGGACTACCTACACCTCTGCGTTAGTCTTGCGCGCGCCATATGTCGTGCTTCCCATAAAAAAATGAAATTTTCGCATTCAATATTTACCTTTAATTATCTAGACAGATACCCTCCTTCATATGATACCGCGATTCAAAATAATACATAGAGATACGATATTTATTGCAATAATATGGTTTTAGAAGTAGTATACAGAGTGATTTCATTAAACTATACATATAAAAGAAAAAATAATAACCCCGGACCAGTGATATGAATGAGATCTGTAAATCAGGTTGATAAATAAAAAATCTCATCCATACCGACCGATCCAGGGAAAGTTCCCAAGACACTCAGCGCATTAGCCCTCTGTATGGCCAGGCTAATGCGCTGAGAGAGGTAGATTAATGATACATTGTCATACATTGCCACCGAGCACTGAGCCCTCAGACGCCACCGAGTGTCTTTGCAATATGGAAATCTGGTCCGCCAAAAATCGACGATGAGAGTAAAATTGAAGCTACGAGAGTCGGGCCGAGAGTCGGAAGAGACCAATCGAACGCGGGAATTCAGTGACGCGTGTCCGCTGTTACAGTTCCATCGTTGATTCCACAGCGATCTAATGCGCACGCACCTCTGTTTTGGGGTTGTATAACAGCGGGGTCATCAGGCTATCAGAGTTAACTCGCACGTTAACTCACACAAATACGCTCACACAAGAACGCTTCACGATTGTTTGAAATCTGCGAGTATGTGCGCCCCAGTACTTACTCCCGGAGGCTCGCAGATATGTGGTCCATAGGCCCAGTGGTCAATACGTTGCACACGATTTTTGATGGGACCCATCATAATTTAATCAATGCGCACAATTTACAAACGGCTCATAACAAGCGTGTTGATAAAGATAAAATGTGAGCCGAAAAGTGTGCCAAAGATAAAAATATTTTTAATAACAGCATCTTTGCGTCACACTATTTACTTGTATGACAACTTCACCTGCTCTAGTCTTTCTGTGACTCCGTTTATAATTATTTACCGCTTGCTCAACCATATAATCCTTACACTATGTATGTATCATCATTATTAATTCAATTCTCACTCTCAATTCTTTTGCTACTATCTACTTAATTTTCACTATATGAATTGACTCTCAAATATACAAAGGTTAACTGAAAGAAATATAGGTAAGGGATAAGTCCGCTTTTGTACTTCATATAAATGAGCGAAGCCGCGTGCACAGCTAGTTGGCTATAAAGCTGCACACTCTAGCAGAAACACTAGATTGAAACATCACTATCCAACCAACACTTAACGAGGAAACTTCTGCCTTCGCCACAAAGTACGTGAGGTCATTCGCAGGACCGTCTAACTAAACGCACGCTCGCTGCAGCCGCTGCGGGATTCGATGTTAGCGCTAGTCCTGCTCCAGCAGCCCGGGCGTTGGTCATCAAGCATACCGTAAAATCAGCGCTAGATGCGGTGAAAGCGCTGCGATAAACAACATTGTATTTTACCCTCGCTTCCTGACAGTTCCTGACTCACGACTAGCCTAGAGCCAAGTCTTCTAGTTATTAGATCTTTGATGAAACATTTTCATAGGTTTATGTATACACCAAGTTCTAGATTTAGTGCAAGTGGACGTTCCATAGCTAGCAAGTACTTACCTTAATGAAATAAGTTAGGTATACTTTGTTGGTCATATACTCTAGTTCCTGAACTATTTTATTCATATTGAAACTAGAAATATTTCCAGAATTCATAGAGTTAGCAACATGAGATACAAAGAAAAAAGCAAAAAGAGAGAGAGAAAGGAAAGAAAATATTTCCATTTAAACAAACATGCAATAAAGACATTACGTGTCTCCAACGAAAATTAATAGAAATAAGAAAAAAATTAAAATGCTTGAGTGGACACCTGTCAGGCCGCCAAGGCATTCGCAACCCCGCATGCGAATGAATGTCCATGGGCGTCACTAAACACTACTATTCAAAACAGGGCGCTTATTATAAAAAAAGTTTTTGTGTGAATAAAAAATTAACAAATTGTCAATTAAGTCTTAAAATTCTGATCGATTTACGTAAGCTACAATTCATTCATATATTCACGCATACATACATACATAACGTCACGGCTGGTTCCCAGTGGGGTAGGCAGACAATCCTGTGGAAACAACGGATCTCCACGTGCTACCTGACACGACACACCTCTGCCGCCTCTTCCACTCTCATAATGTTCTTCATACATGCTCTTCGGTTACGGTTACTACGCACTTGTCCCTTCATATGGCTGTTCATATGGTAGTATTAATAACATTACCACTATAGTGGCTGCGACTGTCACTGCCACTGCCACTGCCACTGCCACTATGCCACTGCCACTGCCACTGCCACCGCCACCGCCACTGCCACCGCCACCGCCACCGCCACCGCCACCGCCACCGCCACCGCCACCGCCACTGCCACTGCCACTGCCAGTTCCACTGCTACTGCCACTACAATTACTGCTACAAATCTTCGAATCTTTTCAACGTTAAGATCAGAAGAATTAGAAAATTAAATATTGATGTTAGAAAATACGACTAGTTTTAGTTACTATTTCTTTTTTTGTGTAGAGAGAAGTTACCTGCTATTTAGCTTATAAGCCGACGCAATTCCGGGTGGACCCGGAGCCTGCCCTTCCACAATTACTTGGACAATTTGTAAAAAGGTCACGTTCTTAAGTACATACTTATTCTACCTTTTCTCAAATTTCTATACACACTCTCTTCGGACTTTTGTCACATTTTTTTCTGGCAGCGGCTTTCTTGAATTTGAATTTCTTTGTTCATATCTTAGAATATATTTTCGCGAATTAGGCCAGTACTGAAGTTACTAACGGACTTCAAAGCGGAGGAGACGTTTTATCGATTTTGTAAAAAATTTTCTTTGTTTTTTTTATGTGCAAACTGACACGGTTCGCTACATCACCTACTACATGCGTGATGTCAGCCCATAACACCGGGTGAACTAGGTGCCATGTCAGTGCTTTCCTTCATTTCATGTCGGCTACACTGAACTGGAAGGAAAATACGAACTATTTACATAGCCGTTTTACGTGGAATCCGCATCACGGTCAGCCTCCAACCATGGTCCACCTTGATCAGCCATCCAAGTACTGACCGCGCTCAGAGTCGACCGACCGCACCACTGAGCTACCGAAGCTGACAGTCTCTGTCGAAACGATTGTGAAATACGTTCAGTTTCGAACACACGCATTTGAAGAATATGATATGAATAAGAATCGTCATCAGCCCGTGTCCGTCCAATACTTGACACTGTCCTCTCCCAAGCAGCGGTCTCATATAAGTACATTTAGCCTAGCTCTGATAATGCGATTCATGAGAAAATCATCAAACTCTTAAATCAGCATATAATCGTGTGTATGACAAATGGACTAATAATATAAGTACATTAGTGATTATTTTTAATATTAGATTTTTTTTTATAATAATTATCAGAATAGGATGGTAATCCTACTCCGATGATTATTATAAAAAAAAATTATAGACAGCCGGATCGGGTATCTGTGCCCAATACTTTAACGGAAGATCAGACATAGCCAATAACACCTTTCCACCATTTTTATGTTGGAAAGGAGGTACTTCAGGGGTTGAGGTCGGTTTTTAACTAAAAACAGTTATTTAAGATTAACAAAACCAACAGCGTCGTTCGCTCGCCCGAAGCCCTCTGTCTACCGCGACATTGTAAACGTATTCAGTCATGTCTAAAGTTACGAACCACTCGGTTATGGGGTGTGACACATTAAACGGGATAAATGCGAAGTCCGCCCCCGCCCCCCGACCGGACCGCGCCGGGTCTGGCACCCCCGACCCCGGATATCCGGGAAGAGTTAGTCCGGGCTGTCCGGTGAACAATGTTGCAGTTGGCCGCGCGGCGCCGCGTGGTCGCACACATTTTGGTCTTTCCGTGCCGGATTTGTTTGGTTGGACACAATGGGAAAAAAACATGTGTTTTTTTTTAGTTTTTTACCCGACTGAGCTAAGCAAAATTGAGGGTTATAGGAGAATAGCTTCTAGGAGACAAATTTACGCAGTAATATACAATTTCAGATTAGATTTTTTTAATTTATTTGTTTATTGAAGAAAACACACAACCATTCACAATAGCAATTAATAGACTTTATCTTTATTACCTAAAGTAAGGCCAATTCCATGATTCCCTGTTTTTATTTATTTATTGATTTTTTTGGTAATGTACCATGGTTGATGTTAGTTTATATAAAACAATTATAGGCACTAAATAAATATAACCCTTACGTGTAAACGATATTTGCACTTGTTTGTTACCTGTAGCACAGATTACTTAATAGTTACTTCGTAACAGATAAATCACTCGATAGAAAAAGTGCTGACGAATTTCCACTGAATTAGACCGCCGGCGGCGGCGGTCCACCGGCCGGTAGGTAGTTAGCGCGCGCAAGTACATAGAGCGCGTGAGGCCTGCCTGTACCATAATAACGAGATTTAACTTATTACGCTACGCTACACCGTGTTCTCCGCATAATTTTGTATGGAGAAACAGAGCAGCGCCTCTAGTGATAGATTTGTGAACTTCGTTTCTCCATAAAAATGATGCGGAGAACACGGCGTAACGTAGTAAGCGGTGTAGGTTAAATCTCGTTATTAGGGTACTGGACTGACACGATTGGCTACAATATCAATAATCTGCGAAGTTCATAATTTCTCATGTTACCTAAATAAGTACTTACCCATAATTAATTATTTTAGAATTAATTTTAATTTTATGAAGTTACTACTCGTGGCGAATACTTCATTGAAAAAGGCCAAAATCTTATTTATCATGTGAATAAAAAAAAACCAGCCAAAAAAGTAACCGTTGTAAAAGCTCCATAAATAATTCAATTTTGTCTAACGAACTCATCCTGGGAATTATGCTGTTCCTCCAAAAATAAACCTAGAAGTACAGATTCTAGGTTTCTTTTTGCGGGAATAAAAACCGTCGACTTCTTTTTCCTTTAGCGGCTGCCATCCTGGAACCTATATATCTTGGTTTGTTCTACGGCACACATTACCACTGTTTTATTATTTCATAGGAAACTAGATGTACCCGCGACTTCGCTCGCGATAAAGAAATTATGGTCGATTTTTTTCCGACTGCGTTCACTTCCGACCCTACTGCTCGGTTCATATAAATAATGGCGTGATGTTATATATATATAGCCTATAAGCTGGCGGAGATACAAAAGTCGCATTACTTAGAAGAAGAAAAAAACTGCAAGCGAATAGGTTACGCCGTTCTTGAGTTATATGTAAGCGAACATACATACATAAATACACATACAGCAGATGTTGGATCTTATAATATGTAGGGAATGGATTCTGAAATGCCTAGGTATAGGTTATGACTCAGCTTATTTTTAGCATTCGTACAAACAATTTATATAACGTTGGCCCTAATTATGGTTCTATACCTAAGAGAAATAAAACGGAACCCTTATAGGATCACTCTTGTGTCTGTCTGTCTGTCTGTCCGTCTGTCACAGCTTATTTTCTCCGAATCTACTGGACGAAAAAAGTTGAAATTTGGTACATAATAAATTATGTAAAGTTTGATTTTTATGTTGATTTGATGACCCAATCACATACGTATAGAATGTACGTATACGTAAATAATCGAATTTCGATTTTGGGGAACAAATTAGAAAGTATTTTTTTTCAAGTCTCATGTGATGTGACCTTTCAATTAAAAAGGTTCATTATATATAAGGAATACCAATATACTAATGCTTACCTAAAATGTACAAAAGTCTAGCAACCTCCCCCCCCCCCCCCCCCCCCCTGATTCCCGATACTACTGAATCTAGAATTTCGAAAACCATATGGAGTATAGGCCCCCTCATATAGTTTATACTTAAAGTACTTTACTTTTACGTAAAGTTCTCACGGAAAAAGGAATGGTAAGGAATCCTCTCCAAGAACTTGACCGCTTTTTTTTATTAAATTAAAGCCATGGGCAGGCAGTCCGTCTTGTCAGCGCCTGGATTAGAATGGTGCAAACATTTTGTAATTTCGTCTTTATGCAAATTGTCACCTAATGACTTCACCTTTACAAAGACTCTTCTATTCTTTTCAGTTCTTGTATACGAACTCATTACTGACTCAGTCCAGCGAAACATGATTGGGCGCGAAGTTAGCGACACGAAATATGGGAATTGCTTTGTCGGCAGATTCCGCAGACAAAATTCAAAACGAAGCGAATACATTTCGAAAGCGCCGTATACGTTGGCGTAGTGGGAGGAATACCATTTGGGGGAAATGGAGAGACAGGTTGAATTTAGAAAAAAGAACTGGGTAGACATTTCGCTGTGTTAACTGCTTTCGATTGAGACGGTATTGGAGAAAGTTGTTTTATAAGGAGCACTGGAAGAAATACGGTTCCAAATCGTATATTCACAAAATATCTATAACGTACTAAGTACTATTATTCCCTAATGTTATAACAATTAATTAAAATACACATATTTTAAAGGTAATTTGGAAAACTCGCACAGAATTTAATGCATCATAATTTAAGGGTAATTTTGTAGATTTTTGTATAGATTATTTAACAATAATAACAACACTATTTTTATTGGAATTATAAATTAAAACTATACACCAGAACAAAATATGTATATTAGGTATTACATGTGAGATGAGTGCACTTTTCTTTCAGGGTTCTATATCAAATCATGTAATCTTTGTTTGTACTATTCTTTTTGTGAGAGTTCTTTGATTGTCTGTACTCTATCTGCACTGTGACTATTTGTAAATTGGTAAAGAAGTAGAAACATTTAATTTTCTGCAGATAGACAAGGAGTCGATCAGCCTTGATGGTCAATAAAATAGAAATTTTATATATTAATCTTTAATAACTAGCTTCTGCCCGCGACATCGCTCGCGTGAAATTCGTATGTAAAAATAAGAAAGTAAGTATGCCAGATACTGTACCTTTATTTCGGCACGCAGAACAATTCGGTTTGCATGAGAGCCACATCTTAGCGTAACTGGAACTGAATTTTATTTAGCCTATCCCACATAGTTAAATATGCTTGTACACAGTTTCATCGAATTCGGATGATCGGTTTTAGAGTTATCGAGGAACATACATACAGAAAAGATTTTTAAAAATCGTCAATTTAGTTTTAGTATCATACATCGCATTTTCGATAAAAAAACAACCATTAGATAACGCAGGAAAATCAGTAAAAAAATTGTCAGTTTATTAAAATTTTGTCAGCTTAAGCTGACAGAATATTTGATTATGGGTCAAGTTTTTCATAACCAGGACGATCGCGAAGTTTACAATCAGGAAGTTTTTAATACAATTTGTAACACTTAACAATTTCCGCTTGACGATTTTCCTCTACAGAGGTGTTCGTACACAGGCAGGTAAAAAAAAACCTTTTTCGATAATGACTAGGGAGGGTGAAATATTGCTTAAATCAACGACGATATTCGCTTTCAATAATTGCACATTTAGTTAATTTATTAATAATGCCGTAATTTAAAGTAACAAGGGAAAAAAATCCCAAAATTAATTAAATGCAAGCTCCAAATTAGCCTAAACGAATGAGACCCGTCGGCCGAGTCCGCTTGACAAATGTTGGCCGTTTATCATAGACGATAGAGCGAGGTGGCGCTCTGGTTGTTCGCTCGCGGGCCAGTTAATTGCGCAGTTTATACGGGCCATTTCACGACGTGCTCGCTATGCTGATTCCCTTTTGTGGCACTTTTATTGTTTTGTGAGGGTTTAATTAGCGAGCCTGGGCCTGGAGTAAGCACAACTCTGTCGACTTAAATTAAATACATTTTATGCACTTCCCTTGGCTCGCTGTAATAGGCGAGTTAATAGCAAGGTGTCTATAAACTGTAGGTAAGTCCACGACGCGACGTGTTCACGTGAGATATAAAATTAAACAGTCGCACTAAATGTGCATTGCCCGATAAAGTAACATTGTCTGTTTATTCTTACGTAAACAAATCCGTTGAAACAATTTAAAGAGTTTTCGCGTGTGTTGGCGTGTCTTCTTTGGCATAATTTGAAATTTAAAGTTTTAATCCATAATCATCCCTTGAATAAACGCCAATGATAAATATATCAGCCTGTACGAGATTATCTTTACACTGGGATCGTTTCCCAAAGTATTATTACGTAACATTTCAGTGAACGAGAGGAAACATTTAAAAAATGTACGAGTTGCTCAGAGACCAAGTTAAAAGAAATCGATTTGACGTTTTTGTGTTCAAAGATTTGAACGCATTATAGAAACCATTCCATCCTGATTCTTAGGTTTCCGTACCCATACGGAAGCCTATTACTAAGCCTACGCCTGTATATTTGGAACCGTAATAGGTAGCCGGTTGAAATTTTACAGAATATAATGTTATTATGGCCGATATCCTAAAAAATAATAAAACAAAATTAAAAAATAAAGGGGTTCCCTATTTTTTACACATATTAATACAAATCATTACAATTTTTGGTAGAGTGCCATCTACTGAATTATCAATACATTTTAACGAAAAAAATTTATAAACGGTTACAGATAGATGGCGTGATGCTGAGATAAGTGCGAGTGCGACTCCAAAGTAAAATAACAAATAATAAATACCGACCAACTACGTGGTGGTACGGAAACCTAGGTGCGCTAGTCCGACTCGCACTTGGCCGGTTTTGTATTTTTTGGTTTCTGCCTGCAAACCAGTCCTCCTCAAATTTTTTTTTAACATGTATAAATTAATAGTTCTAATGATTATAATCAATTATAACTTTATTTCATTTGTATGGAGTTTGACAGTTACACCGTTGCCATTTGTCGTTTTACCTGTCGCACTCTCTAATCCTACATAATACGTAGCCCTACGGCTTCGTTTCGAGAGAGAGTCGCTGGGTAGGTAATGCGGACGTTACGAGGGAGGCACGTACAGCGCCTCACCTTATAAGTTTCAATTCACGTTCCGATTCCGGGCGGGTGCCCTCGAAATGGTTCCCTCACTTCATGAATAAGAATAGGGGGTGCGATATTCTGGGGCCGAAAACGTTTTTTATGAAAATTTGGCGGTTCCTCGGCCACTGACGGTCGGACAGTTTGAGGGGAAATGTTTGTCTTTAGGACTCAAGTGGAGATTGTATTCTTTGATAATTCAGTCAAAATGATAGATTGGATAGGTGTAAAATACATATGAAGTTAAAATAAGCCCATATTGTGGATACTGTTAGGGATTTGAGCGTAAGTGGTTTTGGTTTTCTGTATGATTTATGCATGTATGTATTATAACTTCCTACGTTAAGGCAAATTAATACTTCCTGAACATTTCTAACTTTTAGGTTAGTCAGAAGGCGGATATGCGACATTGCAGAATGCAATTTTTTTCAGTCAACGTTGCACACAACAATACTTTGCTACAATAATTCCTTTGTAAGATTTAAATACACTTTAAAAGATTATTAATCCTACACACACCACGCACAATCAAAACGTTCGATACAAAAATACACCTTATCTGTTAGGTAATAAAATCGAAAGTTGTGTGTCTATCTTGTCGCGTAAGTACGTGAGCACCAGTGTAGTTTCAGATTTAGTTCCGAGCTACCCCACATGTTTCGTCATACATACCTTCATAGGTAAACGACTAAATCCTTCTTCACTTGGATATTTATTTTTACCTAACACGTGCCTACTTATCCTCGTATATCGGTAGTGAGAGATTGTGTATCTGTATTGATAGGAGAGTTTTGGAGGCAAAAACTTATTAAAATTATTGAAGAAGCATCAACTCGTATTGCAGGTGAAAAATCATTATTAAAACCTGTTAAGTGACAACTTTGTTCATACAGAGAGGGTTCCGTAACCATATGTACCTTCTTACACGTATAGCGAGTGTGCGCAGCAATCACGTGACCACCCTCGCGTGTATCTCGCGTTCTGCACGCCACATTTTGTTTTGATATAATGAGTCCTCTAGCAAGTAATCATATTCATAAGACCCATCAACCGTCCTAAGAAGTTCCGCCACCGTGAGATGTATGAGATATCTCTGCGGCATGTTTTTTTTTTATGGAAACTGACACGGTTTGCTACATCACCTACACACCGTGATGTCAGCCCATAACACCGGGCGAACTTGGTGCCACGTCAGCGCTTCCCTTCGGTCGTGCCGGCTACACTGAACTGGACGGAAAACACAAACTATTTACATAGCCGTTTCGACCGACCTTTCATTCAGTGCGGTGGCACCAACCCGGGCGGGTTAAACCCTACCACCTAGTAATAAGAAGGGAGTCATATCCCTTAGTCGCTTTATTGCATATAAATTGATTCAGCCGTTTCATGCTTGAATTACAGACAGACAGACATGAATTGCATTTTGAAGTACAGAAGAGTTTGCCGACTACACTGTGATTGAAACGGGGAGAGGTATGTGCATGCGTTCCTAGGGATAAGGCATGTTCGGTGGGATAAGGAAATGGGAGAAAGGCGTATACCGACAGCGGAAGTGCTTGTAATGATGTCTTTCCGTAGGCCGCTCGTCCGCTTGATGACAGGAAATTATCCTTAATGCGGTGACATCTTCGCTTCTCCTAGCCTTAGACCGCTTTTCCACTTCCGGGCGCAGCGCCGACGACCCCGGATGCGAGGGGAATGATGATCTAATTTGATGCCTTATTGATTTGTTTGCCAACCCGCCGTGGCTGCCTGCCGAGCTGCCAGCATGCGATGATGTGTGTTAGTTTTATAATTTATAAGAACGTATATATAATTTATGCGAATGTAAAGAAAGGAAATGAATAATAAAATTCACAAAGATGAAATTACAAATCTACATAATAAAAATCTACGACTGATTGACTAGCAGACAAAGCAGAGTCTAAACCCGTGGGTTTAGAAGCATGTGAGTGCCTGATTTATCGCAAGTGAGCACTAAAGAAGAAGAAGACGGTTAAATAGGGGATTAAAGTTTGAATTAAATTTCGTAATTTTTTTAGTTAGAAATTTGGAAATTTATGTTTAGAATGTTTAGGCTTCTGTTTATAAATAAAAGTCATTTGTATGAGTGTTTTTGGAAATTCATCGCCTAAGGCGGAGGGAGGGGGTAAGGGTTACAAAGCTACTATTTGTATATTTAAATTTATGTACATATTAATAATATAATTTATATTTATATTTTAATTTATTTATATTCGTGTTCCTTCTAACGAGCCCTTTTCATTGAACACTTTTTCTCAAGAGTGCTCGTTGCAAGTTGTTGTACACCACAGAGCATCGAATACCGCGCGCGCAGGGGGCGCGCGCGCCCAGAGACGCCCTGAGCGCGATTTCCCTATAACGCCGTTGAAGCCTGTGGGCGTGGCCTATGACTTACATATGTGTGTTGTGCGTGTGCATTTGTTTTGTGCGTGTGCCTTGCTTCCTCCTCTTTGTGTGTAGTGTCGATACTAACACACACACACACATACGAAGCGCTAGCAGCTCTGCGTACGATTATAGGGTTTCAAATATTATTATTACTTTCGCCTCTAGGAGGCGCGCGCGGTATTCGATGCTCTGTGGTGTACACCAATAAAATATCGGCGTGCGCTCCATTTGTGCATGCAAACCAATATATTGCAGCACATAAGTATGCATTCCTGATCATCACGTTGTGTCCATCCGGATGACGTGATGCACCTATGTAAGTAGGTACAGCAGTATATGAACCTTCCTGTCGCTTACTTGAGTGAATGACCAAACAAATTCTAAAACATTTGTCAATTTTTTTTTGACAAAACAAAATGACTGACGACGAATTAGCCTTTTCAATCCGTTGAACCGGCATTTCCGGTATGCAAGTGCATAATAATCCTTATGTTTTTTTAACATTTCGTTAGTACATTTTATTTGTGCCACTGAAAAACATCTCAGATAAGCGGACGAAGCCCATAATAAATGTTCTACATCGAGTAATGGAACGTTTGGGAAGTTTGTTTTGCTTCCAGAATTAAATTTGTATTTTGAAGGATCCGGAGTATGTAAATACGTTTGTTATTTTGAAGCGACATCAGAAAAATATCGCGTCATTCTTGAGTTCGCTGCATCATTATACAGTTCACTCATATAACCTTTTCAAATAAGGTCCAGAACAACGAGCTATGCCACTATGGATTTTTCCGTCATGGTGCAGAATAGTAGGTGTGCCTTGTCTAGGTCATGACGGACCCACCATACCCCTGGCCGTACCCCTGGTGGTACGGTGGGTATTTTTTTGTAAGACGATACCACTAACTAATAGTGTTGTGAAACAAGTTAGCTATCTAAATTATATTTTGTATGGATGTAAATTGTTTATTGTTTATTGTATAATTTCATCCATAGGTAGGTAACCTACGCTTGGATATGTCGAAAATTCCGCCAGTTCTAAATTCAATGCGAAGAAGAACTGACAAACAAACTTCGCAAGTCACAATGTTTTGTTAGTACAAAATTTAATACTCGTAATATTTATTATAGTAACTTACAAATAAATTAACCCATACTACTGCTCACAAGAACATTCATATTTACAGCATAGACATGAATACTCGAGAATCTGACCACTCGGCCTATTTACATTACTACACGGTGTTGCAGTTGCCCCGTTATATTTTAACTGACATAAGGGGGTTATTCTATATGTGAAACTAAACAACTTCTGTGGCGAAAAAATATTTTTTTAAACAAACAAAAACATTTTTTTCCATACACCTATTCTCAAAATGTATGGGGAAAAAAATTTTTTTTTTCAATTAAAAAGTCGTAGAACAAAAGTTGTTCTATTTCACGTACAGAATCATTCCCTTTCGGGTTTAACGGTTGAGGTTGCAACACCGTGTATATCTGGTGTATATTGCCATCGTCAATTTGATACCTAAATATATCAAGTCAATTAAACAACAACGGATTTCTTTCAACGGATGTAAAGCTCCGCTGAAAGAAATATCTTTAGGGGGCATGTCGTCATTTGCACTGCATGTGTCTGTTTTTCTTTAATGTTTGTGCAGCAATAAATTAAAAAGCGGTCAAGTGCGAGTCGAACTCGTGTGGAGAGGGTTCCGTACCATTCCGTTTTTCGTGAAAACTTTAAGACTTAGGATTATCGTTTAGGTTTAGTAGTTTTGGAGATAAGGGGGGAAGAAATGCCCGATTTCAGTATATTTTCTTTTATTTAAGTTATACACCTTAAAATTATACAAAAATATATTCGTGTTCCTTGTAACGAGCCATTTTTTTACGCTATACGTCCGTGATTAGGTCATTAAACTATGTACCAAACAACTTTTTTCATCCGGTAGATTCGTAGAAAACAAGCTGTGGCAGACGGAGAGACAGGCAGACACAAGAGTGACCCTTATAGGGTTCCGTTTTTCCTCTTTAGAGGTGCGTAACCCTAAAAATTAACATCTATCAAATGTGATCCAAACAAAACCTAGTAGTACCTACTCATAGATCGCTATTAATATCGTATTACGTCGTATTCAACCCACTAGGTTCACATGTGGTGATTAAAGTACCAAAACTAATAGCATGCAAGTTTTTAAATATTTTAAACGAATTTATCAAAAGATTGCGCACAAAAATCTGTAATTAAATTAAAAGCAGCCCGGCCTGTGGCCAGAGGTGTGTTTGTAAGAACATTTTGAGCGGACCGCTAACGAATCCCTATTGTGTCTCACAAGAAGCAAGAAGCCTGGAGGTATTTTTCACATTATTATACTGCCTTGCTTAGGACTGAGATCTCGCGTCGCGGCTCCTATTGAAAATTCCGATGCTTGCCGAGGCCTGAAAAATGTGTCTGTAATCCGAAATATGAATATGTTGAAAATGTGACTTCATCATTCCCAATAGGAAGTATTAACGATTATTTTTGCTGAAATATTTCTTTTTCTATACTACATCTAAACCGTGCAACAAGTAGGTGAGCATAATTATGGGCAGGTTGTTCGAGAACATTTTATAATAAGTTTTAGTAATGTTGTCTTTATTTGTCTTTGTGCGTCTAATTTTATGTGTATTTATATCTTGTAGCTATGGGACGATATTTCCATCCTATTCATGTTTTTGTGTTATTTCTATTACTGTGTAAATTAATTTCTTTACGGTAATATGTTGTTAAGCGAAGGGGCTGATATATTCGTAAAGTGAATAAAGCACAAAATTAAATAAAAAAATCAAACATTTTATAAGATTCATCACATTTAAGTATAGTGTCTGTTGCTTTCTTAGTAAAACGTGAGGTCATTAAGAGGTTCCCTCCCATACCTTACTAGGTGGTATGGTTTTATCCGCTTTGTGGTTGATTGGTATCACCGCACCATTATGTTGTGCGGCTGTATCGTATCTAACAATGACAAAACATCTTATTAAATTCTGAGTTAACGCTCTTACGTCCAGTGTATTAGTTTGTAGATATCAGTATGTACAAATTAGTATCAACGATTATCCTAATAAATAAAGCGAAGTTTCTACGGGCGGCCGGCGCGGCGGCGACCGGTGACCGACCGTGTAACGTACGTCAATATATTATGAATAGCCTTATAACTCGAGAACCACTTTATCGATTTACATACGGTTTACAATGTTACATTCTGTCATTTCTTAAGATGGTTTTAGGCTTTATACGTCTACGTATAACGATACGTCATCGGCGGCCTCAGCTGCGAGCAAAAAGTCACGCAAAGCGAAGCCGCAGGCAAAAGATAGCATCAATATCAGTTGGTCGATTGTATTGTAACAAGCGTCTTTTTTTATGTAATACGGTATGGGTGGCTGAATCAGAGGGGACAAAGCGCACTCCAATATCACCTCCGAGAAGGTAGGTGCCATACCGGAGACTTCCCTGGATTACTGACTATACAAGGAGAACACAGCCGATAACATGCCGATACAACCGACAAAATATAATTCAGTACAGCCAAACCTGACGAGGTAGAGCTCGTTAGTTAGCTGTTAGCTTGCCGCCCCGGCCGCGGCGCGCGTCCGCCTGTTGCCAGATATAAAATTTTATTTTCCCTTATTATTGACTCGGGAGGCGTTCGTACGGAAAAACGTCAAATGAATAATTCAGTGGGCCCTCACACCGTCTAACTATATTTCTATTTTTTATTTTCACTTTTCTATTTTTTCCCGCCGGCGCGCCGATTCGCCCCCACTCGCAAGGCAAATAATATGAACTCCGCATGTGGAATGTTTTAATTCAAATATTATTGTTTACTTTTTCCCTGCGGCTTCGCTCGTGTTTTTCACGTTTTTCGCTGCCATGTTTGCATAAAGGCTGCGAGCGAAAGACATCGAAAATGTTTTCATACGCAGCGTGAGATCGCAGCCGCACGCTACCGATACGCCGGCCGCTACTGAGAAAACATCTAATATTTCCTCATCTCCTTGCGTTTTGCTTCCGTCTGTTATCTCAACCGACACCTATCCCTCTGTAGGCTCGACCGGAACCACAAACATAATCCCACTAGACAAAACGACCCCCACACAGAAATAGACTCTACTCCCTTGCAGTATCGGCTATTTTACATTGGCACGGCTAATAGTTACGTTGATTAAACATCGCCACCAGCAAAGAGCAAAAGTTACAGTGCGGTTTTTCCGCAATGAACTTTCGGTCCAGGGTGTAGAGTTCATAATGCCATTGGGAGATGTAGGGAAATTCTCAGAGCCGACTCGTTGAATATTGATCGGTAGGTGCTGGGGAATAAGATTGATAATTATAGGGGGTGTGCTCGATTCGGATGGGAGCCGTTTGTCATTGTGGAACGATTTGTCATGTGTTTCGATATCGGATAGAGGCCTCCGGTTCCGCGTCAGCCTTCGCTCAGGAAGCGGGCCGAGCGTTATTTCCGTATGAGTCTGGATTATTTTTAGACAATTAAACCCACATTTCTCGAATAATGTACCCATTGTACCGTGTGTACATGTATGCACATGTACCGTGTGGGGCCGGTACTTTAAAAGAATAGCCCCACTGCATCTCTCCCCGTGTATGTCGTGAAAGGCGACTAAGGGATATGAGTCCCTTCTTATATTACTAGGTGGTAGGGTTTAACCCGCCCGGGTTGGTCCCACCGCACTGAATGAAAGGTCGGTCGAAACGGCTATGTGAATAGTTTGTGTTTTCCGTTCAGTTCAGTGTAGCCGGCACGACCGAAGGGAAGCGCTGACTTGGCACCAGGATCACCCGGTATTATGGGCTGACATCACGGATGTTGTAGGTGATGTAGCCAACCGTGTCAGTTTCCATAAAAAAAACCCTCTGTCTCCGCCACCGCCGCCGGGAGGATTAACTGTAAAATGCAACTATGCAATGTAAACTTTTAGAATATACCTACCTTATTGCTTTCCAATAATTTTTTTTACAAAAGGCGGACTTTTAATTATGAACACTTATATATAAGGTAGCAAACAGAAAAGAAGAATGACACAAGCTTAATATATTAATTAATTAGTATTAATAAATCAATAAAATAAAGTAAACAAGACCCGGGAATAATAGATATGTAGGTACAATAATAGAACATATTAAATAAACATAGGATATATTATCATACTAAATAAGAATACATAAAAGCATACTCAAATATGTATTATATAATAACAATTCTCGATACACACATTACATAAACTACTTCATATCTGTAAATAATAAAATAAATCACCTTTATTCCTTGCTGAGATACAATTATTTCAGACTCTTCAGCTCTTAGTCACGGAGCAGCGATTGGCGGCCGTATTTCTTGCTCCGTGGTCTTAGTAGATTGAACTTAGGACGAGCGCGATCTACATTATAAGAACTGTTTATATTTCACAAGCTTTTTCCCGCGGCTTCGCTTTTTTCTCACAGCTCAGGCCGCCGATGACGTAGCGTTATGATTTATAGCATAAAACTATCTTGAGAAGTGAGAGATGCGAAAGCCGTATGTAAATCGATAAAGTGGTTCTCGAGTTATATGGATATTCATATTTTATATTGAACTACGTTACACGGCCGCCGCCGCGCCGTCTCGTCGGTCGTCCGTAGAAACATAGCTTTATTTATTTGTATTTTGTATTTATATTTATTGCACACTATTTTACTATAAAATAATGTACGAAAGGTCGGCTTAATGCAGATCTGCATTATATTCAAGCAAACCTTTGGGATGTGGTAAAGATGTCTAAGGCCCACTTGCACCAACACAAATTTAATATATAAACCAGTTTAACTCGTTAAACTAGCATCCGTTGTATGTGTGAACCGCGTTTAAATCCATAACTCGCTACTTAACTTTAAACTCGTGTTGGTGCAAGACGCGCTAAGTAGGCGCACGGATAATGTGAGAGAATAGGTAACACATTCCATCACTACTAATAATAATAAATCTGTAAGGGATGGTCGTGGAGTAAGTTACTTTGTTTTAAGAGATATTGCGTTTTTAGACTCTATGTATAAAACTAAATTGAGGATTTTTAGAAATCTTTTCTGTATGTATGTATGTATGTTCCTCCATAACTCTTAAACCGATCATCCCATACAAACCGAAATGTTCCGCGCGCCGAAATGAAGGTACGGTAGCGGGCTTACTTCTTTCTTCTTTTTAAATACGAATTTCACGCGAGCGAAGCCACGGGCAAAAGCTAGGTTTCTCTCTCTCACGATCTCTCATCTCAAGAGCGTTTCTCTGTAACTCCCGAAAGTAAACATCAGGTAGAAGAATATTTTAGAGCAAGGTTTATATATTTTGGGGTGCTGATTTTTTCACAACTGACGTAAATACGTCATTCGTACCCTCGCCCCCCGCCTCAGGGTTGAACCGGCATCCCTTCCGCGTTATTTTCGCTTAGCATTTTGTTGACTTTCCGTTTTTTGTTAGCCAAAGTGACTGTGACAAAACTGCCTTCACGAAGTGAAGAAATGATGAACGAGCGGACCTTTCCCGCGCTGTTTTTATACAAGCCACGAAAGAGATTCTGCCTACATTTGTCATCCATTCAGGAACGCTCTTTTGTATGTTGGGAGAATATCTTATGTTACTCGATTCCCGGGCGTTCTGCATGTAGGGGCATGTAAGCGACGCACGTTCCTTTCCAGTAATAGGGGATCTCGCTCCAATATGTCGAAACAAATACAAAATCGTTTTGAAACGATTTGCAGCGATGAATAAAGCTTCTTTCTATTATTGGCACCTCCTCGGGGGTTAAATTGGCTGCGCCTGAGGTTGCGACCTCGGACAGAGCCACCCAGATCGGTAGCAATAAAAAAAAAAAAAACAAAAAAAAAAATTATTGTAATACTAGCGGGCACTCTAGCGTTTCTCAGACTGAAATCTTCTTGATGATAAACATGGTGTTAAATAAATATAATTTCTAACAGATCCGAAAGTTGAACAATTTCATAAATTACAGAGAAAAACCCCTCCTCCTCCTGTTCGCCCACACCAAACCCGCCATACTCTCGCGGAACCCCCTTTGTAGTCGACAGAAGAGTTCTTCGAACTGCACGATTCTCTAAATCGTTCTTGTGCCGCACTGCAAAGGTGTGGAACGGGGGCTCCACGGGAACATCTTTCCCCACTCCTACACTCCACGGATCATCAAATCACGTTTTAATAGCCTTTCCCCAGCGACATTAGTCCACCTCCAAGCCGGACTGGCACCTCCTCGGAAATATTCGCATTTAGGTGTGGCAACGCATACCTACTATCTGTCTGTTAACCATTAGACGGACGATACGCGACATATTAACTGTTAAAACATTACAATATAACAATATACATATTACTCAAATCAACAATAAATAATAATACATAAGAATATGAGTAGTATTGGTAAAAACATATAAATATAACAAATATCAAACATTCGGATGTAACAATAATGTAACACTGAAGCTTCACAGGTTTTCTTAGCATCTCAGTTTATGGGTTACAAATTGTACAGGGCTGATTTTGTTACTATGCCAGACAAGCCGGACATTTCAGTGGGTTAATTTGTAGCGAAAACTAAGTACCTAGATTCGAAAAGAGAATGGTGGTAAAATTGGAAAAAAAGAGTTCTCCGTACACTTTGACGTTAGGTATATACGATAATGCATAAAAAACTTAAAAAAATTCTAATGGCGCCATCGTATTTTTTGGAATCTACTTAGTTTTCGATACAGATTAACGCCCTGAAATATCCGGCATGGTAACAAAATCACTCAGTATACCCAGACCGTGCATGTGTAATCTAACAATATAATATAAATGCAAGACAAGATACATAGGTAATTTGTCTAGCTAGAGTAGCTATCAAGATACGATACAGTTTAGAAGTTGTGAGTTATCTTAGCGGCTTCCTGCTTGAAACCTCCAGAAGCGAGCTGCTCGCAGCGCCGAGTACTTACAAATTGCTTCTAAAACAAGGTTAAATTTTGAACTGGTTTAATATAATCTGAGAGCTGTGGTTCTGCGCGCGTCAGACTTAGCCTGAATTTTATCACCTGACAGAAGTTAATCGGTAGATATATTTTAACCGAGGACGTGTTTCCTGACTGATCTTAAGTTATAAATAGTCCATACGCCTAATGAGCATTTTCCACTTTCCATTTATGAAAAGCTTCCTGAAATACGCCTAATGAGTATTTTCCACTTTCCATGTGTAAGAAGCTTCCTGAAATACGCGTAATGAGTATTTTACACTTTCCATGTGTAAGAAGCTTCCTGAAATACGACTTATGATTATTTTCTACTTTCCATGTCTGAGAAGCTTCCTGAAACATGCCTTATGATTATTTTCTACTTTCCATGTCTGAGAAGCTTCCTGAAACATGCCTTATGATTATTTTCTACTTTCCATGTCTGAGAAGCTTCCTGAAACATGCCTTATGATTATTTTCTACTTTCCATGTCTGAGAAGCTTCCTGAAACATGCCTTATGATTATTTTCTACTTTCCATGTCTGAGAAGCTTCCTGAAACATGCCTTATGATTATTTTCTACTTTCCATGTCTGAGAAGCTTCCTGAAACATGCCTAATGAGTATTTTCCACTTTCCATGTGTAAGAAGCTTCCTGAAATACGCGTAATGAGTATTTTACACTTTCCATGTGTAAGAAGCTTCCTGAAATACGACTTATGATTATTTTCTACTTTCCATGTCTGAGAAGCTTCCTGAAACATGCCTTATGATTATTTTCTACTTTCCATGTCTGAGAAGCTTCCTGATACATGCCTTATGATTATTTTCTACTTTCCATGTCTGAGAAGCTTCCTGAAACATGCCTTATGATTATTTTCTACTTTCCATGTCTGAGAAGCTTCCTGAAACATGCCTAATGAGTATTTTCCACTTTCCATGTGTAAGAAGCTTCCTGAAACATGCCTTATGAGTATTTTCCACTTTCTATGTATGAAAAGCTTCCTGAAACATGCCTTATGAGTATTTTCCACTTTCTATGTACGAGAAGCTTCCTAAAACATGCCTTATGAGTATTTTCCACTTTCTATGTATGAGAAGCTTCCTGAAACATGCCTTATGAGTATTTTCCACTTTCTATGTATGAGAAGCTTCCTGAAACATGCCTTATGAGTATTTTCAACTTTCCATGTATGAGAAGCTTCCTGAAACATGACTTATGAGTATTTTTCACTTTCCATGTATGAAAGCTTACTGAAACATGCCTTATGAGTATTTTCCACTTTCTATGTATGAGAAGCTTCCTGAAACATGCCTTATGAGTATTTTCAACTTTCCATGTATGAGAAGCTTCCTGAAACATGACTTATGAGTATTTTTCACTTTCCATGTATGAAAGCTTCCTGAAACATGCCTTATGAGTATTTTCCACTTTCTATGTATGAGAAGCTTCCTGAAACATGCCTTATGAGTATTTTCAACTTTCCATGTATGAGAAGCTTCCTGAAACATTACTTATGAGTATTTTTCACTTTCCATGTATGAAAGCTTACTGAAACATGCCTTATGAGTATTTTCCACTTTCTATGTATGAGAAGCTTCCTGAAACATGCCTTATGAGTATTTTCCACTTTCTATGTATGAGAAGCTTCCTGAAACATGCCTTATGAGTATTTTCAACTTTCCATGTATGAGAAGCTTCCTGAAACATGCCTTATGAGTATTTTTCACATTCCATGTATGAAAGCTTACTGAAACATGCCTAATAAGTATTTTCCACTTTCCATGTACGAGAAGCTTCCTGAAATATTCTTCTTTATCAAATAATTAAAAAGGATATAATTTACTTACCTAGTTTCCTGTCAATTGCGCACAATTCGCACCGTCTATATCACCATCCCCCGTTTATATGCCGGTCGCTGCTGTCCAAAGGTTGAAAGTTGCCAAGCGAGGAATGGAGCGAGCCATGCTGGGATTATCGCTACGTGATATGGTGCGTAACGAGGCAATCCGCCGACGCAACAGAGTAGTCGATATTGGACAACGGCTGGCTAAGCTCAAGTGGCAGTGGGCTGGGTACGTTAGCCGAAGAGGCGACGACTGTTGTTGGAGTGACCATGTCCTACACTGGCGGCCGTGGACAGGAAAACGGAGTGTGGGAAGACCACCCGCCAGGTGGGACGACGTCAAGTACGTCAGCGGAAAGCAGTGGTTCCGTACCGCTGAAGGCCGGGAGGACTGGAGTAAAATTTGAGAGGCGTATGTCCAGCAGTGGACGCTTACACGCTGACTGACTGACTGAGAACCACACTAACCGATGGACATAGACTGCAGAAAACTAAATTGTGTTTCGAATTGTTTTACTAATTCAATGACTCGTTCATATGTATTCAGGGTCACATTGTAACAGATCAAACCGCTTCACTCTAAACCGTTTAAACCCTTCAGGAATTAATCCCTAAGCGGGGCTTACAAACTGTTTCAAAGGTACTGAAGGATCAGGTTGGTTGTGGATGGGAATGTATATGTGTGTGTCGCTTCCGTTGAATATTGGGACATGCGTCGAACAGTTCTTAGCCATTTGAACTATCGGTATACATCGGTTGAAAGGCTACAGAAATATTTAGTAGGTAAAAGTATTGAGTATATTTTAAAATATTTGTATTATTTATCATTTGGTATTTATTTATAATTTTATAGATTTAATTTTATTAAATACTTTCATTTTTAGGGTTCCGTATTAAACGTGAAACGTGTTTGTGTCGTTATCCTTTCGAAATTTTTTCTTTATATATTATATTTATATAACACAAAAGAATAGAATTGAAATAGCCTTTATTGCTTAAACACATACGTTTTACAAACGGCGGATTTATTACTTAAGGCAATGTCTGCCAGTCAACTTGGTTTATTTTAAAACATAATAAATAAGAGTAGCAACGGTGACTAATGAAACAAACTTAATATACTAATGAATAAATACAACTGAAATAGAAAAAAGTTACTGACCAGACGCAAAGAAAATATATTATATAGGTACAATAATAGAACATAATTACATAAATTTATAGCAGGAGGAAATAAATTATATAATTAATTTTAGTTTGATGAACGAGCAGCAGAAGTTTATATTTATGTTCACTAGGGGGTTAGGACTTTAAAAAGGTAAGTTAAAATGTACATATATGGATATATTACGTGTTCAAATAAAATATTTTTATTTTGATACTAGGCACGTAAGTAACTCAAAATAAAGAAAATCAATGTAATAAGAAATAGGTAGGCACTGGCCACGATAAGTAGGACTGAGAAAAAAATGTAATTAAATGATAAAACTTTATAAATGCAACTAATAATAATTATTGTCAAACAACTTCTCCATTAGGTAATTTGAATTACGAACAACTGATATTTTACAAATTTTGTTAGACGTTCAGAAAGATCGTTTCCAAATTTGAATAATAGCTTTTGACAGCAGTGTCATATTTTTACAATAATTAGGTAACGTTATCATAATTTATGTGGTCGTTATTGAACCTAATATTTTAACACTTACGAGTTGAAGTTAACTTCGAAGAAAACTAATTTCAAGTGCTCTCAGTAAGGTCGATTCCGGTTAATATTATTTTATGACCTTAAAAGTTTTTATTACACAGAAGCTACTCGAACTTCCATGAAACATATTCAATTAAGAAATTTGAGGCTCTAATAAATTACAGCACTTCTCTACATTAATATAAAGCGCCTATTATGTGTAAGTTCGCTACTGATACTTGTTATTAGGGTGTAGATATGATATTGTACACTCGTTATTGAAGCGGTTTACATGAAGTTACAGTACAGTAATTTTTTTTAGGTTTCCGTACCCCGTACGGAATCTTATTATTATTTATTCGTTTATTTACACATTTTTTTTTATATTAATTTTACAGATAAAACCTAAATCTAAAATTAATACAAAATAACAAAATGGAATTTCCACCACCGGCGGCGGGGCGAACCCAGGCTACCGATGGTCGGACCCGAGAGAGAGAAACCTCCGGACAATTCGAGCGGTGTCGAGCAAGACCGCCTTCTGCATCTGACCCTTGATCCAAGCAAGTGGCTCTAGCGAGAGCCTCTTGAGATGATGGTCGAGGCTCTTCGCTATCAGCCCATGCGCAGACACGACTATGGGCACAACGATCGTCGAGTCCACGGGCCACATGTCGGTAACCTCATGAGACAGATCGATGTATTTTAACATCTTGTCTTTTTCTGCCTTCACAAGGTTCTCGTCATGCGGCACCGTGATGTCGACGAGCGCTGCGCGCCGCGCCTCCCGGTCGATTATCACTATGTCAGGTCTATTAGCCATAATAGTCCTATCAGTGATAATCGACCGGTCCCAGTAGAGCGTGATGTGAGCATTTTCGAGAACTGGCTGTGGATTATACTTGTAGTAAGGCACCTCCGAGCCGACAAGGTTGAACTTCAAAGCAAGTTGCTGATGGATGATCCTGGCTACTAGGTTGTGCCTGTGCAAATACTCGGAGTTGGCAAGTGGCGAACAACCGGAGATTACATGTCTGAGGGATTCGCCAGGTTTGTGGCAGGCGCGGCAGATGTCAATGGTGCCATCCTTCATAATGAATCTCCTGTAATTGTTGGTCTTGACAACTTCGTCTTGTATTGCACAGACAAAACCCTCGGTTTCCCCAAAGAGGTCCCCGAAGCGTAGCCAGTGCACGGAGGCGAGTTGATCTACATCCGGCCCCGTGAGAGACCGGAAGTACCTACCGTGCAGCGCCTTGCCTTTCCATACTTCCATGCGGTCCTCGGTGCTCAGTACAACTGGCTTCCGCCAGTCCTCTTTTCCCATGTCCAGCGGGGTAAGGCCTTAATCGCTGACGACGACATCGCGGTGCATCTCACAAACATCAGTCTTTTCCATGAAATTCTGACGGAGATTGCGTACCTCGCGGTTGTGTAGGTTCTTGGCATTTAGCATACCTCTACCCCCACACTTCCGCGGGATATACAATCTCATGACCGATGATCGTGGGTGATGCATCCGGGACGTTGTCATCAGCGTTCTGACTTTTCTGTCCAATGCGTCCAGCTCAGTCTGAGACCATTTGAGTATGCCAAAGGTGTATATAAGAACGGGCATTACCCAACCGTTGTAAGCTCTGATTTTATTACCGCCCGACAATAGACTTTTCAGTACTATTGTGAGTCGGTGATAGAATTTAGCATTTGCGTGTTGTTTCATGACCGCATCCTTGATACCAAGGCACTCCTGCATACCCAAATATTTGTAGGTTTCTTCATCAGAGAGGGCTCGAATGTTCACCGACTCCGAGAGTTGAATTCCGTCGGAGGCCGTGACCCTCCCTCGTTTTATATGGATGCTCGCACACTTGTCTATTCCGAACTCCATTCCAATGTCTGTGCTGAAATTTTCAGTTGTCTTCAGCATCGACATCAGCTCAGAGTCCGAACTAGCCAGTATTTTTAGGTCATCCATATAGAAAAAGTGAGAAATCAAGTGGCTCCCTCTCCGCAGAAAGTAGCCAAGTCCCGAATCCTCCAGAAGTGAACTGAGAGGGTTCAGAGCTAAGCAGAACCAAAGCGGGCTCAGGCTGTCACCCTGGAAGATGCCCCGCCGTATATGAATGCAGTCGTCCACATCAGAAAGTTGTCTTTCACCTGGAAGGCTGAGAACTGTTTTCCATTGTTGCATACATGCACTCAAGAATTGACAGATGTTTTCATCAACTTTGTATAGTAGTAAGACTTTCTTGAGCCAAGTGTGGGGTACAGAATCAAATGCCTTTTTATAGTCAATCCAGGTGGCGGACAGATTCCTTCTGCTGCGGCGAGCCTGCTGGAAAATAGTCGCATCTATGAGAAGAAGCTCCTTAGTACCGCGGGATCCAGCCCGACATCCATTCTGAGTAGCCGACATGATGTTATTTTGGCGGTCGTGCACATTTATTTTGTTTGTCAAAATGGATGTCAGTAGTTTATAGATAGTGGGCAAACGTGTAATTGGTCTGTAATTTTTTGGATCCGCGGTACTACCGGTCTTATGGAGCAGGTGGGTGATGCCTGTGGTCATGAACTCTGGTAGCACTCGTTGGTCTATGGCTTCTTGGTATTGAATTGCCAAGCGAGCATGGCAGCAAGTAAGCCATTTGAGCCAGAAGTTGTGCAGTCCGTTGGCCCCGGGAGACTTCCAATTGTGGGCACGACGGATTGCCGAACTAACATCAAGCTCTGTCAAGTTCACTGGCTCCATCGGATCTATGTCCTGACATGCTCGCTCGACAGTCTTCATCCATTCACCTTCGACGTGGCAGACGGGCTCTGACCATATTTTACTCCAGAATTGACAATTTTCTGCTTTGGTAGGTTTAGCCTCATCTGCCACTAGCTGTTTAGGGTGCTCCCAGTTTCTATACACCCGCCTTTGGTCACTCTGGAACTGGCGATTCAGTTGATATCGATCGACACGCTCTCTATAGCGGCGGATACGCTTTGCCCACGCGCTGATCCGCTGCTTCAGGTCGTCTATGCGCTCCGTGACCACTGACTGGAAGTTGGGATGGGTGGGCCTTATTACAACCCCTTTTAGAACTTTAGTCACGAACCGCATAATTTTTGGTCGCATATTTCCCGACCTGAAGCAGCAAAGCTTCCCTATGAGGACCCGTGCCTCGTCGATACGTTTCTGTATTCTCCTCTGCCAAGTGGGGACCGCCAATGTTGGGCCTGTGTGTCTCACGCGGTTGTTGTTTTCGAATTTGACACCGGCCATTCGACAAGCGGCGATCGCCGCACAACAAAGGAGTGAGTGGGTATCGACTAGGTTCTCGCTAGTTTCCATATATTGTTTTAATATTGTTATTGTTACATATGTTGTTTTATTATTATTACTAAGCCTACGCCGCCGTCTGTCTGTCTGCCTGTCTGTCTGTCTGTCTGTCGTCCTACTGCTGTATCTTTGGAACCGTAATAGCCATCCGATTAAAATTTCCGCAGAATATGTGTTATTATGGCGGACTTAACATTAAATAATAAAATAATAAATAAAAAGTAAAAAAATTAAGGGTGGTCCCCATACAAGAAACCTGTTTTTTTAACCTTTATTTTTTGCCTCCGTGCGCGAGCCCGACACACACTTGGCCGGTTTGTTAAATGTAATAAATTATGGTTAGCTAAACTGGACTAGAAGAGAACACAGGCTACGAGGTCATCTTACATCCAGTACGGTGCTACCAACCCAGTCGGCTATATTTTGAGCCTACCACCTAGTAAGGGGCAAGAGAAGGGACCTAACAGTTTTACACCGGTTCCGAACGGTGAAACAGCACTGCAGGCGTAAGTTGTGCACGTAAATTGTTCCATCAGAACAAACTCATTAGTTTATGTCGGCCGGAATAGCACCTCGGACCTTGACTTTGACCTTGACCTCATTAAGATCAAGAGTCCGAGCCGCGCTGACCTCTCGCCGCTTTAACATGCCATCAATTTTATTTAATCTAATATATCTACGCATACCTTCTTGTAAATATTTGACTATTACTACGATTGCATATGAATTCCGCCAGAATAATATTTCATCTGCCCCAAAAAATTTCTTTTCCTCACCAACACGACCACGCACACAATGGAGCTCGCACCCTCAGAGTGGTCGCCCTGGGAGAAATTTGATATTTGTATTTTCATTATAGCTCGCGGCAAATTCAAGTGCGTCCGTTATTGCCACCGATATTGCTATCGAATGGTCCATAGCAAAATCGGTGGCAATAACGGACGCACAGCGCAAAGACTACAATAAAGATTCATTTATAACATTTTTAGTATGAGCATAAAATTATACCTGCATTATAGCAAATATATAACGGCAAGTACATATTTATTTTCATGTAAATAATGTATTACGAAATCTGCTTGTGATGGCAACACTCGCCCTATTTTCCGTGCACAATATTGTGTTGCAGGTCGCAGGCTTGTCCATTGTCCGGTAGCCACCGAAATTAATACATGGAAGCGGAATACATTTATCGAGAAGGTGAAAAATAGAACACAAAGACGAAAATATGTATCGTCCATTTCTGTCGCACTTGTTTACTGACGTATATTTTGTCTGCTTTAACGAGAGTGTCTTCTTATCCTTCTTCTTCTGTGGTCCACTGCAAGGCGTAAGCCTCTCCATATTTCCTCCAGTCTTCTAGAATTTAGCTATATGGAACCACTGTCTGCTGGCGACGACGTCCACGATGCCATTCCCCCCACATGGAAGGCAGTCTTCGCACTCTCCGTTTTCCTGTCCACGGCTGCCAGTGTAGGACTCGTTTCCCACAACGTTTATCGTCTTTTCGGCATAATGTAACCAGCCCATGCCAATTTTAACTTGGCCGCCACGTGTGTTACATATATCTAGGTACTACGTGGATACGCTGAAAACCAGCTCGTAGTCTAACTGCGCCTCAGCTGATAGGCTTCCGTTTCACCGTCCTCGTCTATATGTCACGTGGTATTTTAAAATTATGGTATTTATATAAGGTCTACAGATGGTAAATAAACAGAATATCTTTCTTTTTTTATTCTTTCTACTTGAGTGCGTCGACAGATCTCGTCGTCCCGCACTGTCTCGTAGAGATATTCCCATCCGTGGCCCGTTCTATGGCACTCTGAGCTATCCAAAATTTTTGGGCGATCCCGAACATCAGGAGCCACATTTTGCTTCCGTACGTCATTTATGACAGAGAGGACACAGAGGATTTATGTTTTTATGTTGAGGCATTGTATTGTTTACTGATCATTCAGCAGTTAGACTGCGCTCGAACTTGTCACAATTTGTTCTATCCGATTCGATTACACCCACGAAGAAGAACCTACAACACCAACGTTCTACACCTGGGTAGTGGGTGTAGAACGGAATTGGAGTGTATGCTGACCAATGTTGGAGACAAAGTAAAATGTGTGCAATGTGTGACAATGCCGGTTCGTGTTATTTGTTTCAATGCCATGAATGCCATCTCCTGTATTGACAGCTTGTGTGTCATACTTAATGGACATGTTGACCGCTAATATTAATGCTTGATTTTGAATTGTTTTTGTTGTATGTATTTAATAATAATAAAAAAAAATTTAATTTGTAATTAATTGTGGATTTTTTTATTAATTCTGGCCTTCATATGTTAGGTTTCATGGTTAGGCTTAAAATAAACGTTAGGCTTAAAATCAGGGATTGCTACATATATAAAATCAATGCTGCGCTTAACCTTGTCACCGAATATATATTACCTTGTCGACAACATTGTAGCATAAGATTTTTTTTTTTTTATTTTTTTTATTGAAACTGACACGGTTGGCTACATCACCTACAACATCCGTGATGTCAGCCCATAACACCGGGTTGAACTTGGTGCCACGTCAGTGCTTCCCTTCGGTCGTGCCGGCTACACTGAACTGGACTGAAAACACAAACTATTTACATAGCCGTTTCGACCGACCTTTCATTCAGTGCGGTGGTACCAACCCGGGCGGGTTAAACCCTACCACCTAGTTATATAAGAAGGGAGTCACATCCCTTAGTCGCCTTTTACGACATGCACGGGGGGAGATGCAGTGGGGCTATTCTTTTAAAGTACCGGCCCCACACGGTACAAATTTATATATTATTAGTAAGTTGTTATTGTTTGCATGCTGTCGACAATACATTTTCATTTCATTTCATAACCTGACATCCGTGACGTCACACCGTCACAGCTTGTTTCTTTCTCAGTTAAGTAGATGTTAAACAATTCGTAGTAGCTGTTTCGACGCAGTGCGGTGGTATCAATCCGGACGGGAAGACGCCTACATTATTCTGAAAACCCTACATACTATACAGCCCTAAATTAATAAATTGTATAGCTCCTATTGTTTTATTGCGATTGAGTCTATAACACAGCTCGCTGCGGATAAGGTGGAAAGAGGACGAGACGAGAACGCGTATTTTATTTGCAAAATTCAACAAATGGATGAAACACATAACAGAGTTCAAATAATTTTTGACATTCTAGAATGTATTTTATAATTAAATTATAAAACATACAAATTTTGTATGTTTTATGCAAAACAAATAACCTATGTATTACAAAAATATTCCTTAAATTTTTTATTAGGTAAACGAACACTCATACAGCCAAACCTGGGTACCAAAGGTTTAGATATTACACATTAAATAAAATTTAATTTATTCGATATCACGACTAAAAATAGCCATAAGGGTTTTGATACGGAATCCTGAAAACGGCGATCCACACTATTTTTAAATTCCTACCTGAAATATGAATACGTGTATCTACCGTGTAGGGTCTGTACATAAAAATAATAGCCCCACTGAATCTTTCCCCGTGCATGTCGTAAAAGGCGACTAGGGATTATTCCGTGCATAAGTGCGACAGGTTAGCCATCTCTCATCTTGCCACGGTCCTTCCACCGAGTCATGTAGCAGGTGGGTCTTCATGCTTACTTACTGCTTGATGGTTGTCTTATCCTGCTAAGTGTGGTGGTCGGTGTTGTGCTGAAATTCACAAAAGTACTTGCAGCGCAACACCGACTACTCTGCTTACCCTGATTGTCGGGATACAGCGTGTGTTATGTATGTATTCTATGTTTGTATTTGATTCGCTACTTACCGCACGATAGTGCTAAAATAAACAAGGCAACCCGTGTTAACATATTTCGAAAACCTATCGACGAAATTGTTCAACATCGGCCCATTAGCGTACTTTGACTCGCCGCCGCAGTCTGCAGATTTTATTAAAATTTTATACACACGGTTAATGTTGCAGAAATAATGAACAGACATTTTTGGCGCATTACGTAATGTACACACAATCGGCTTCGCCGCCGGTCGATGAGGAATGGCCAATTACTCCTCGACGATAAAATTGAGCGCACGGCGCAAAAAACATGTTTCGATATACCATATTTTAGGGTTGGCAATAAATCCGGGGTAAAGTGTCAGATAATGGTCTACGCTGGAGAAAATATTAATCGTTAGTCATGACCCTACAGAGGCGTTGTTTGGCGCAAACCTGATGCGAGCTGTGTCGCGATAGATCGAGGATGAAACGGTTGACTCCGTCTTTTCTATTCGAATCATCGATTTGTAATAAATAAAATAAAATAAAATAAATGTTTAATTCAGGTATATACCCATAACTGTAAACAAACAGCAACACATAATACACAGTACTCAATTAATTAGAAATAAATATAAAATATCACATCAATTACATCAATTACAAAATTTGTACAATTTCGTCATTTACGTAAAATAATTGGCGGGAGAATAATTGCTTATAATTGGGTTTTCACATTCACAAATACGTTTCATTAACCCTGCTCGCCGCTTCCGCATTATGGCGTAGAAGTCGTCAATGCGATGTTCGGCGAACATGCCAGACGCACTACACATCCAAGGTAGACCTAACCTAACCTAACCTAACCCAACATGCACCGAAGTGCATTGTTGTACTGCACACGCAGCGAGTTATAAGCTCGCTACGTTGCTTTAGATTATTTCGTTTACACTTTTTAACACACTGAATATTATAATTTTTTTAATGTATGTAAACCAACATGGCTGGCTGTGCCGAGAGACCTATGGTGCAGTCGACATAGCTAAAGTAACATACCTCGCGAAACGAAACCACGCTCAGTTAGGTGCCATGCCAGCAGATTTGCGGTCTGTTGGTAGGCTGTCGATCCTGTTAAATCACCTCGGACAGTGCGTGTGAAAGACGGACGGACGGATGAACGGACGAATGGATAGACAAACGAACGGAATGATGAACCTGGTCGATTTTATAAGGGTCCCTGCCAGTGTGATTTTATGCGTACTTAAATAAATATTTTAATTTTAATTTTTTTCAGTAAGTAGTAGTAATATTTTTATCTCCGAAACCCTAAAAAGTGTGAATGCCTCATGGTTAAGATGTGTAAACATCACTAGCGAGTCATACTGTCACTCTGAATGTTACCAAATCGCAACGTAATTCACTCTAGTCCCGAGATATATCCCCGATGCACTCACACTGGTACCGAACCCATGCTTCCCGCAACAAAAAGACTTTACCGATTAACTACGGGTTTATTACAGGTACATTATTTATTACAATTACAAAACACATACAATGTCGACCTGTCGATCTAATAGTGGTCGACTAAACGTATGTACTATTGAAGCGGTGACGCTAGCGGCATATCTGTAAAATATGAACGCGATAAAAGTTTACGGACCTTTTTGGTCAAATATACGGCTCTGTTACTAGCTGTATGTTCTATGAAGACCCTCACAAGTCACCTAGTTAGCTTCAAGGCACTGACTTTTTATTTGCAATTTATATGTATGTGGGTTTTTATTGTAAGAATTATAGAGCAAGTATGTGGAAGGTGCTAAGGTGAGGTCGTATACTGGGTAATCTTTTGTCAGCATCGGTAGCTTAGTGGTGCGGTCGGTAGTGATCATAAGCACACCTGGGCGCGGTCAGTGCTTGGATGGGTGACTGCTCGACCTTCGGAGGCTGACCGTGGTTCGGATTACACGTAAACCCTTCTTACCTTACTAGGTGGTAGGGTTTAACCCGCCCGGTTTGATACCACCGCACTGAATGAAAGGTCGGTTGAAACGGCTATGTAAATAGTTAGTGTTTTCTGTCCAGTTTAGTGTAGCCGGCATGTCCGCATTGAAGCACTGACATGGCACCAAGTGTTTTGGGCTGTCATCACGGATGTAGGGGTTATGTAGACCCACTTTTTCAGTTTCCATAAAAAAAAAGGAAGACAGCAGATTATGTATTGCCCTTAAGTGCCACACCAATACAAAAAACAAAAAATAGAATTTAAGTGTTTAGATAATTCATTTTAATTAAATTCAATTTTAAAAAGGGCTTTAGGAAATATTTTACCTGTAAATGTAATTTATGATCCGGACTGCGTTCCAATATCCCACGAATGTAAAATTCGTGGGATGCGGAATACCCTCGGTAAGGGATGTAGCTCTGTCGACCTTCGTGTACTCATAGTACGGCTGACCTCGTCGGTTCTGTTTTAATCCCTTCACTCTGTACTTCACACTTTGTACCGTGTGGGGCCGATACATTAAACCCCACTGCATCTCTCCCCGTGTATTTCGTAAAAGGCGACTAAGGCATATGACTCCCTTATATTACTAGGTGGTAGGGTTTAACCCGCCCGGGTTGATACCACCACACTGATTGAAAGGTCGGTCGAAACGGCTATGTATATAGTTTGCGTTTTCCGTCCAGTTCAGTGTAGCCGGCACGACCGAAGGGAAAGCACTGACGTGGCACCAAGTTCACCCGGTGTTATGGGCTGACATCACGGATGTTGTAGGTGATGTAGCCAACCGTGTCAGTATCCATAAAAAAAAAAACTCGTCGCCGAGGTCACTCACTCAGTAGAGGCGAGGGACGCCTGGCGGACCCTCTGTCCGAGCGAAGGGACCGCGACGCGACGTCCCTCGTCCTAAAAGGACAAAAAAGGCTGGGACGTGCCAATAATTAAGTCTGTGCGCAGTGTTCGCTTGCTGAATGGCAGCGACACGTCGACAGAGGCGAAGTCCGTGGCTGAACGTCTACCCTTCGCCTCATCTCGGTACACTGCTACTTGAACAGGTTACACTACGCACCGTGATCTGCCTCCGATTCGAGGGAGATCTTTATTTTAATTGAGTTATGTAGTTGTTGGAAAATTGGAGAGGCGTATGTCCAGCAGTGGACGCTTACACGCTGACTGACTGACTGACGTGTAGTTTGATATTACTCTGTTGTGTTTTCCTTTATACGTGTATATTGTTTTAGAATTAGTTGTAAAAAAATATGTACTTATATTAAATTACAAGCTGTGCCCGCGGCTCCGCCCGCTCTCATATTTCACTTCACTGCTAACCTCATAAGCCATTTAGCGTGATAGTAAGCCTATAGTTGATGGGAAGAATCAAGCTATCCGTAGAATTTAGTTTTATTAAAATCGGTTTATTGGTTCTCGAGTTATAAGCGGACAGACAGACACTCAGACAGAAAGCAGACGTTGGATTTTATTATATAATAATAAATATTATTAAATAAATTAAATTAAATATTAAATTAAATTATATTTTAATTAAAACTAAATCAAAACTTAATTTTCTTCATACAATCTTTTCACATCTTTTTACAATCTTTTCGCTCTAAGGCATATTCGTGGTCGCTAAATGCAATATTGCAGTGAGGCTTTTAAACATTACACAAAACAATAAAGAAATAAATAAAAATAAAATGCTTGACAAAAATTATTATTTTGATCGAATAAAAAACTTTGAATACCTACCATTATATTAAACTGAATTAAATTAATTATTGTGCATATTACACTAAATTATAGTATAATTTATAAATTATAATTTAATTTATAAAATGTTTTAGGCATACGACCCGCGAAAGGTTTTCGTTTCACTGCTCAGTTTCTTGGAAAATATAGTAAAGAAAAGATACATTAGCCTAAATCCATCCTGAGATATAGTCGGTTCAGTCGTTGTCGAGTTTTTTCCATTACAGACAAGCAGACAGGCGTTCCCTTTCATAATACCAGAGAAGAGAAGATTTGAGTGGTGGACTCTAGAGATGCACCTATCACTTTTAGAGCCAACAGTAAAATTGCCTTCATACGTCACTGGGACTCGAACCTCCAACCTGGGACTCCCAGAGCCTCAGCTATCACATGTCCGCTGCCAAGTTTTCGTCCTCCAGATTATCCAGTTATCATAGTGGCAAATGTAATTTCACTACATGACACAAAGCGACACCTTGTCAGCTTCGGTAGCTCAGTGGTGCGGTCGGTCGACTGTTGTTAAGCAACGCTGAGCGCGGTCAGTTCTTGGATGGGTGACCGCTCGACCGTTGGAGGCTGACCGTGGTTCGGAATCCGCGTTAAACTGTAGGTCCCTTCCCTTCTTACCTTACTAGGTGGTAGGGTTTATCCCGGCCGGGCTGATACCACCGCACCGAATGAAATGTCGGTCGAAATGGCTATGTAAATAGTTCGTGTTTTCCGTCCAGTTAAGTGTAGACGACATGAAGTGAAGGGAAGCACGCGGTGTTATGGGCTGACGAACTATTTGCATAGCCGTTTCGAACGACGTTATTCAGTGCGGTGTTACCAATCCAGGCGGGTTAAACCCTACCACCTATAAGATAAGAAGGATTTTCGTGTAATCCGAACCACTCTCAGCCTCCAACGGTCGAGCGCGGTCACCCATTCAAGTACTGACCGCGCCCAGGCATGTATGATCGACAGTCGACCGACCACACTATTGAGCAATTCGCATTTTGTATGACATTTTTTTGTGAAATTTTCATTTTCGTATGCTAAGTCTTTTCTAAAAGCAGTGTTTTGGGGCCATTTATGTTTTTTTTTTTTACTAGTTCTTCGTAATGGAAACCCGCCCCGAACTAAGTTTCAAGATTGAGGCACAGAATGAATACTATAAATAAATTAAAAAATTTACTTCCACTACGCGCCATTTTGAAACCGATAAAGAAAAGCGGGAAGTATCCAGCGAAGAACTAGCGAGTCTTCCGCAGTCCGACCGCGTCGAGTCATTAAAATGCTATCGGCAGCCATTTTCCATTTTAACAACAAGTTATAGCATCCGAATAGCCAGGGAAGGCAATATAATGCAGCGATATCGCTTCACATTTTCATAAGAAAAAGATTTCATTCAATACAATAAAAATAAAACTCCAAACTTTGTCCAGACCCTTCCTTCTGGGTCGGTTGTTAAGGTGATGTGAGACTGCGTCTGACTCGAATTTCAAGAAGTGTACAGCCAATATTACTTACCTGCCAGATTCAGTTTTAAATTATGTAAAACTTCATCTATCAGCGCTGATCGATAGTTTTTTGAAAATACGATTTGATTAACTTCGCTTGATAGAAAAAAATCTGTTAAGTGCGAGTTTTACTCCCGCACGGAGGTTTCCGTATCTAAAAAAAATCGTAACCCAGGAAATAACAACGGTAACCAAGGAAGTAAAAACGGTAACCAAGGAAGTAACCGTAACCCTGGAAACAATCAAAACCGTGGTAACAATTATGTCCACAAATGCAACATAAACAAAGATGTCATATTTGAAAATCAAATACGTCAATGTGAAAACTGTCATGAAAAAATAAAAAACCAAAATGAAATTGTTTTTTAAAATTTCGAAAAAGTAAATATTCAAGAATATCTATCCGCTATTATCCGCCTATCTTTTGTCTTATATTACTTAAATTTTAACGGCCCCCCTTAATTTTTAACGTTTTCTTATTTTTCTTATTTGTTGTTTTATCCGCCATAGTAACGGATATTCGGGTTGACAGGGCCTTAAGTACCAAAAATCGGTTTTCGGTTTCTCATAAACTTACGTCCTCCAAACTCTCTGTGAGTTTGGTGGATGTATAGTGCAGAATCAAAAATTTTTAATTGTAGGAGTTATATTTAATAAAAGAAATAATACTCCAACTGATGTAGTATTGTATTTTTTATCTATTCGTATTTCAAAAGAAGAAAGTAAGTAACTAAGAGGCCTATGTCCAGCAGTGGACCGATACAGGCTGATGATGATGATGATGATGAAGTAACTAAGGGCTTACGTGCATTGATCAATTAAAATAAAAAATATAGAAAACGATTTTGTATGTGTGGAATAGACTAAATCAGGGTGTTTAATTAAATACAGTAATTGCCTCTGCGAGACAATGCAGAGGCTCTGTATAAAAATGCTTGAATATTTTTTATTGAAAAAAAAAAACCTTGCCGTAGCCCCCGTGTAGTTTTCTGGCTACTGGAGTTGAAACAGTGCACATTAAAATTATACCTACATTTATTATTTAAAATAGCTAGACAAGCATTAAACATTAAATAAACTCCCAGGAAACCGATCATCACTTCAGTTTCGGGTGCCTAATAATAATAAAAAATAGAATAAGTGCGAGTCGAACTCGCGCACCGAGGGTTCCGTATCGCCATGTTGTCAGCGCCACTCACGCCATCTATGGCGTGTTTTATGAAATGCTTCATATTAGTTAAAATTCATGGTTAGTTAAAATGCTTCATGCTCTTTTCGGTAGATGGCGCGCATACAATTTTTAGTTTCTTCTATGGGAACCCCGTGATTTTTTTATTATTATATCGTTATATCGGCCATAATAATAACACATATTCTGTGAACATTTCAACGGGCCCCTTTTACGGTTCAAGAGATACAGCCCTCGGACAGACGGACAGACAGACAGTACGACGCTGGCTTAGTAATAGGGTCCCGTACGACGGATACGGAACCCTAAAAATGAAAATTTAACAACGCACTCCGAATAGCGCGCAAGCGAAGCTACGGCCAGAGGCGATTTATAAGTAAATTGAGTAGTTTAGCCATATCCTCTCAATAGTGTGCTCCGCAGACTAGATAATTTTATCGAAAATCCTAAAGCGGAACCGCATCTAGCGCCCCGGGGTATTCAACGCGGGCCCCAATCAAAACACGAAATGGCCGCCCGAGGGAGGTTATAAACTTTATTGAGCAAGCATGAACGCAACTCGTCGGGACTAGGGTTGCCGCGTACAAAAAACCGGCCAAGTGCGAGTCGAACTCGCGCACCGAGGGTTCCGTATCGCCATGTCATGGCTAGCGCCACTCACGCCATCTAGATGGCGTGATAATGAAATGCTTCATATTAGTTAAATGTCATGATTAGTTAAAATGCTTCATAATCTATTCGGTAGATGGCGCGCGCGCATACACTTTTTGGTTTCTTCTATGGGAACCCCCGTGAATTTTTCACTTTTCCTTATTTTTATTATTTGTTGTTATATCGGCCATAATAACACATAATATTCTGTGAAAATTTCAACGAGCTACCTATTACGGTTCAAGATAGAGTACAGCCCTCGGACAGACGGACGGACAGACAGACGGACGGACCGACAGACAGACAGACAAACAGACAGACGGCGGCGTAGGCTTAGTAATAGGGTCCCGTAATGGATACGGAACCCTAAAAACGAGTAAGACTCGCGCACCGAAGGGGTTCCGTGTCCGTTCAGTATCATTTCAGTGCATCGATTTTCTGTGGGAAGTTTTGATCATTAAAAATATTTTCGATCGATATCCTCAAAGTGAGCAAAAGAGTGAACCTCCCAAGGATATGCCCCATAATCAACAAAATACCTTCATAATTTATACATAAATAACAAATATATATAATAAATTATAAATAAATATAATTAATTATATATAATAAATTAAATATATATAATTGATTATATATAATAAATTACCGAAAGAATTGCGAGAAAACAATACAAATATACGAATATTTAAGTCAAAATTAAATAAGTGGCTAAAAGAGAAAACTTTTTATGATCTATAATTGTTTAATATTATAACATAACATTTTAAATGTAATAAATAATGTGCAATGAAGATGTAAAGTGTTAAACTGACGATACCACTAGATATAATTGAGCACTGGTTGTTAAAATTGTATACTAATGTGTGTAAATAAAATTATTTGATTTGATTTGATTTGATTTGATACATACAAGTATATATAATGTTTATACATAAATATCAAATAATTATTTTATTTTCAAAATTTTCACGTTCTAGTGAGTAGAACAAGAATCTAGTCTATCGTCATGTTAGCAGAATAGAGTTTCTAGAATTTGTATGTATATTTGCATATTTTGTTTTTGACAACGAAATCTCTTTGACCTAGATACCATTTGAACTTAAACTGGACTAGTATTGTAATTGTTATTACATTATCTCTTATTTCGGGAATGTTGCTCAAAAATTAGTTTTGCAACATACGAGTACAGAACAGTTGTCAACCATATACAGGGTGGCCCAGTTATAGTGGTCCAAAATTTTTTTTTAGATAGAGTACGTCATGTTGACTCATTTAAAAAAAAACATTAGTTCCGCGAAAATCAATACGTTAGTAGTTATGATTTTTTGAAACTTTTTTTTATTTCTCTATTTTAGTCACATAAACCGCTCTAGTTGGATATCTTTTTTTTTTTTTTTTTTTTTATACTAAGCGCGACATGTGGCGCCGAGTCACCCATAAGGTGTCTAGCGACGCCCATGGACATTCGGACGTATGCGGGGGTTGCGAATGCCATGCCGGCCTGACAGGTGCCCATTCACGCCTCTCTTGAAGGACCCGAGACTATACTTGGGGGGAAATATGTGGGCAGGTAGAGCGTTCCAGAGTTTACCGGTTCTGTGGAGGAAGGATCTGCAGAACCGATTTGTACGCATCCGCGGTAAGTCCAGCGTATAGGGATGCAATCCCTGCCCAGTGCGCGTTGTACGGAGGTGGAAAGGGGACGCGGAATCGCGTTAAACAGCTATATATCTATTCCACAAAATCGAATAAAATTTGGTATGGAAGTAGAGGAGACATGTAGCTAGTACGTAATGAATAGTTTTTAGGTTTACTCCTAGACTGTACTGTTGCTATAGCCCTTTCAGTGAATTTTTGTTCAGTTTACATTAAAACTGATAAATTTTTGAAAAATCACTGTGAACAAAAAAAGTACTACCGGAGATTTGCCCATGCCCTTAAAAACTACGTATACATATCACAATTCTCCAGACCAAAAATTATAGTGGTGTTACAATTGTAACATATTCAAAATTAACATCATTTGTACAAAATCACTACAATAAAAATTGACGATTACCTTATTTTTTAAAATCTTATTTTTTTCACAACCTTCGTTCAACTAAAATTTCACATTATTCACAAACCTGCCTCTAACAGCGCTAATCTACACATAAAAATACTGTTTAGTAATGTTTTTAAAAAATAATATTTTAAAAATTAAGGTAATTTGTCACTTTTTATTGTAATGACTTTGTACAAATGATGTTAATTTTGAATATGTTACAATTGTAACACCACTATAATTTCTGGTCTGGAGAATTGTGATATGTATAGGTAGTTTTTAAGGGCATGGGAAAATCTCCGGTAGTATTTTTTTTGTTCACAGTGATTTTTCAAAAATTTATCAGTTTTAAACTGAACAAAAATTCACTGAAAGAGCTATAGCAACAGTACAGTCTAGGAGTAAACCTAAAAACTATTCAATACGTACTAGCTACATGTCTCCTCTACTTCCATACCAAATTTTATTCGATTTTGTGAAATAGATATCCAACCAGAGCGGTTTATGTGACTAAAATAGAGAAATTTCAAAAAAAATTTAAAAAAATAATAACTTCTAAACCATTGATTTTCGCGGAACTAATGTTTTTTTCAAATGAGTCAACATGATGTCCTCCATCTAAAAAAAATTTTTGGACCACTATAACTGGGCCACCCTATAACCAAGCGCCGCGCGTTGAAGTGGCTCTTTCCCCAATAACACATAAGGTCAACGACACACAGCGAATGCATTTTTGAGATAAAATAATGTTATTATACCTCTTAAACATGTTGGTCACTATGATGTGGGATTAGTTAGCCATCTCTCACCTTGGAACGTTCCTTCCACCGTGTCATGCGGCAGGTGGGTCTTCGTGCCTTACTTGCTGCTTGATAGTATCTTGTCCTAATACATTGCTAAACGTGGTGGTCGGTATTGTGCTGTGCCCACAAGAATACCTGCAGCACAGCACCGATTAATCTGCTTGCCTCGATTGTCGGGATACAGCGTATGGTATATATGTATGTATGTGGGATTAATCTTTTACGGTGTTTGTAAGTAATGTGGGCTAATTCGTTTTTCGAATGTTCGATAAAATTATGATCTATCGATTCAATCACTGGTGAGTCATCTATCGATTCAGATACTGATAACACTTTTGCACTAAAAACTTTCAGTATCTAATTGCAAGCGTTCACATTTATTATTGTTATGTCATTAAATGTTGTTATTGTAGAAATATAAATTAACTCACATAAACAAGTAACTGCCAATGTTATATGCGTAAAAATTAAATATACATGTAAACAGAAATATAAATTTATAACATTCAGATGAATATATGAATAGAAACGCCACTGCAATTTGTTAAAATAAATTCCAACAATCTCCCTAAACGTTTCCTTATACATACACACACACACACACACATCCGCACGCAATCGTATATGTAGTTATCACTAACACACGCAACCCTTTATAGTTATTTTTACGCGGCCGAGAGTAAACGAATACATATGCTCTCATCAATTTTACGACTCGCACCGCGCCCCCCGGGGTACTACTCCCGCGCGCTGAGATGAGCCGAGCAAATTGGCGCAAAAATTCCTTTGCGTTGTTTTGAATCTGAGCGAGTGGAAATAGATAGTGGACAAACAAAAATAATTCAGTAACGGATTTGCAGTAAGAATGTGTTATTTCTTTAGCTGAATTTCAGATAACAGCGTGTGTTCTTGTTTTTACACTTTTTTCAGCACATTTTAATTTTTTATTGTCAATAAATCCATGTTTGATACATTTCAGTCTAGAAACTCGAGCCTTTATTTCATGAATTGGTATAGATATAACGAGTAAGACTAATTAACTAAAATTAATCTAAAATGAAAAGAGAAGCGCATCCTGCATGTACATAATGTATAGTAAACATAGAGAGTGGTTCAAGAGTGTAAAGTATTAGGGGCTGGTGTCGATAGTTCAAGTGAAAATCTAAGCGCGTCTTGCACCAACACGAGTTTAAAGTTAAGTAGCGAGTTATGGATTTAAACGCGGTTCACACATACAACGGGTGCTAGTTTAACGAGTTAAACTGGTTTATATATTAAATTTGTGTTGGTGCAAGTGGGCCTAAAAGTTTTAAGAAAAAACCGAAAGTCTATGGGCTTCGTTGTGTGCAAATCCACCCATAAGGTGTCCTTATGGGTGGCTCTGCACGATCATGGCACACCTTAATGCGATGTTTTTCAGATTGTCCTATTTTAGTAACACGTAATTTATTTCTTGCTAACAAACTCAGCTGGTTGGTTATTCGTAATCTTCATTAAAGAAAATGTCAATAAGTCAAAGTGTGGTAGTGTAAAAATTTTAATAATCCTCGAAAATCGTTTATTTAAAACAAAATGCATTCGAGCGAAAGCGGGCAGAATAGAAAATTTATTCAAAACTGTCCGAGCTCATATAAACAGAGATGGATAGAATGGAAGCTCTGCATACATGATTCAGCGGAGAGTGGCTACGTACGTACATACGTAGCACTTTTTCATTTTTCTCTCTATGATTTATGACTTTATTCTGAATACATCGAACTCTTTCGCGTGGACGAGGATTGCGACGCCGTTACGTAGAGCCTACTTGCGAAGTCAACCTGTATGTTTGTCTAAGGATGTTGGGAATATAAACAAACGGTAGTATTGAATTTTTAAAGATAATGGTAGGAAGGAAGGTGTGTTTATATTTGCAAATATATTTTCGTGTTTTCGTATAAATTTTTCGAAATGTAAATTTTTTAGCTATTGTATCAGTGATTATGCCTGGATGGATATTGCTAATTAGTGTAAAATTAAAATAAATTTCAATTAATTATTTTCAAAATTTAGGCGAAATTGCGATTGAAAATGGCGAAATAAAATGATGGAATTCTGAAGGAAAACATATTAAGTAACACCTGCATTTTAAAACAGCTGTTAGTACCGACAATGCAACCTACATAATGTGTGCACTGTGCAGTGGAAAACTAGTATCTTTGCTGACTGAACAAATATTCGAACATTCCAACCAGAAATCTATTATCCGTTGTCATCAATTGCCCGTTCAAATTGTGTTGTAAACTAATGCGCATCGCGCGAAACTAGCAAACTGACGAATTGCATCAATGTGTTGAATTGAAAGCAAGTAATTGAACCGGATACATCACCAAGTGTCGATATAGCCGTGTAGCGTGTAACCCAGAAGCGCCGTTGTTACACATTGTACACCTTGTTAGTTGTTGCCAATGTTTGCAGCAGGTTTGTTGCGAAAATCAGCATCAGCATCAGCATCCGCGGAAGTCAGCATCATTTTCAACATCAGCATCGCATCAGCATCCGCATTGATCGATGCTGATTATTAATGCTGATGTTCGAGTTGTGACAACCTTCTCGGAACTGCATCGAAGCCGGAAAAGCAGCAAATACAGTTCCAAATAGTTCCAAAGTTCCATCCAATTCTAATAATTTCATTGCTAAGATAATTACTAAACTGGTACTGGTATCAGATTGATTCTTTATTTTATTAAATGTCACAAAATTAATAAAAACACAATATTTTATTTCAATACCAACCATAACTTTGGATATAAATTCATAATTTTCATATAGTTCAGTATTTTCCCCTTTTCTTTTAAGAAAATAATTAAAATCAGCATAAAATAAATGTGCATCAGCAACAACCCTGGTTTGCACGCAGGAGACACTTGACGACAGGTTACATTAAATAACTTTTCTTCACTTCAACAAATTGTATGCCTCGTCTAAATATTTATTTCCACGGTTGTGCCGAAAAGCATCGATTGGCGGACCTACATATTCGAACATTCCAAATTCAAAATGGAGCTCGCTCGCCGCTAACGCCCGAATGTTGCCGTTGCGTTGGTCAATAATAATGTGATAAATACTAATCGTTTGTCTAATTCTGTTAGTCAGTTATCCAGCGAGTAATATATAAGTGAATGGTTTTATCACGCTTGGCTACATTTTTCGATATTCAACCGTACTCAGCTTTTGTAACTTTCTGTAGCAGCTATGAAAACGTGCGTGATTGATTGCATGCTATCTAGCCGTTTGGTTTTCCGTCAGAAAAAAACTCATTGATGGAATCCCGACCGGATTCGAACCTCGGACATCTCTCAAGGCCGACGAACAAGACCACTCGGCCACCCGTGCGCTTAAACTAACGTAACTAATACACACATTACAACTGTGCAATTAATTATTTATAATTAGTCAATTAATTTTCGCCTGGTCACCGGTTGATGTTCCTCCATGAATATAGGCAAGCGCTGATATGGCACCGAGGTCCTACAGGCGCAAGGTGTAATCAGCTGACGGCACGGGTGTACCAGGTCCATCCATGTCAGTGTTCATAAAAAAATCTTTTAAATTCTTTGACTGCGCCGCTTGTGAACTAACTTCACAGCAGAATAAAAAAAAACATTGCACCGACTTCAAAAAATAACTAGAACTGAATGCTATGTTTTTAAATCAGTTTTTTATTTCACTCTTTTTAGTTATATCACATAACCACTTCTGCGTAGAATTGGGCGTTAAACCGACGCGACTACGTGTTTTTCCAGTGATTGGTACACAATCAACAGTCCATATCTTGAAAACTACTGAACCGATTTTGATGAAATTTGCACTGTCCCCTAAGTTGAAGTAAGTGTAAGCCAATAAGAATGGTTACAATCCGATTAATAGTTTCGGATTAATGCGTGGACCAACATACATACATACATACGCTTATGAAATTTGGCACATAGATTAACTTATACGAATATTGTGCAATTCCAACCGATATTACATACATACGTGTCGAATTTATAACCTCCTTTTTTGAAGAAGTCGGTTAATAGCGTAGCACGGGGTGTGTGAGTGAACAGTATAATGTAGAGCGGGCCGCTTTCCCACTCTGTAATTTGTACTTGTAGCAGAAAATGTTCATTGGACGCGAATGTTCAGTCCAGCACTTGACAGCTCCGCCTAATGAAACATGAAGACATTTTATGTACGTCGTTCGCAAATTTTCACTGCATTTGGAGTGGTATATACATAGCAAGGCAAACCAGTTTAACACAATTCTAAAATACATGGTTGCAACGTGTATCCTGCTTTTTATTATGCGAAGTCTGTATTTTATAGACATTCAGATATTTAATAGAGGTGGAACAACGGAACCCTTATAGGATTAGTCTTGTGTCCTACATAACTAACTACATAAAACTTCTGTCGGTCTGTTCGTCTGTCGCAGCTTATTTTCTCCTAATCTACTGGACAAAAAAAGTTGAAATTTGGTACATAGGTATATAGAGTTTATAGATCTTGTCCTAATACATTGCTAAATGTGGTGGTCGGTACTGTGCTGTAATTTACATTAGTACTTGCAGCACAACACCGATTACTCTGCTTATCCCGTTTGTCGGGATACAGCGTGTGGTATGTGTGTACTTGTACAACAAACATACTAGCTTAGTAGGTACGATAAGTGTTGCAACTAACAACTTGTTTTCTCCCTATCGGAAGCCGGAGATGAACTGCTGCTTCTGTGGACCTCGAATGAAAAGTTTTTCACTTACAGCTACACGCTATCGGATACTTTCCTCTTCTTGTTTAACATTTAACGAGAAAAAGAAAATTGGGTTCTTTGATACCGCCGCGGGATGGGAGCAACTTTCGGTGGAGCCCATCTGGCGACCGCGAGTCGGGATACGCACGTTGGATCGACTGTTAGAAATGTACGTCAAAATTTGTTTCAGGAACAATTAGTAGTTGTCTCCAATATATTTTTTTTTGGGTTTCGTTTAAATTTTATTAAAGTTAGTTTAGTTTGTTAGTTAATTATAAGAGGTTTAGTTAGGTTTATTTTAATTAAATAGTATTGTTTTATTTTTGTGAATAAATTACAGTCTTAGTAATTTGAAAAAAAAAAAAAATTATTGAAAAATAAAACATTAAAATCATGCAATGTCTTATACCACGTGACAAGGCTGAAACATTGATATCTCCGGAAATCTTAGTAAGGTCTACCGGGGCTAAGGTATCTTCGGGGCTAAGGTGTCGTTTTCGTTTTATGGCTTTAATTTCAAAATTTATGATTTGCGCCATCTACTAAATAATGAAGCAACTATTTGGTCGTGCGGTCAATAACCAATCATTGCAGGACGCTACTGTTTTACCGATGTCGCCATTTTTTTGGAGCTGTAACTTTTTTTTTGGAAGCACGCTCAATCGTGAACATTTTAGAATTTTTTTTCTGGTGAAATAATTCGTGAACTCATCTTATTTCAATGTAAGTGTAGCATAATAAGCTAAATTGTCATAAAGATTAATAGGTTTATCATTTCGATTACAATTTACGGCGATAAAAGGGCAGCTACAATAGCCCCAGTATTTTGTACGCAGGGGTTAAGGTAGCTGATGTCGATATCGATATCTAGCTATAAGTAATATATTAAGGTAAATAATAAACCATTTTATAAAACATTTAGACTTATTTTATTTGTCGATAATTTGTCGATAGTCAGTTCAACATCACTAAACTGGCCAAGAGTAGCTACAATTGCCCCGAATAACATTGTAATGGTCGATTTCCTGTTCCAAACCTTATTTCTATGAGCTGATGGTTCAAAATTAGTTGGTTTTTATGCTGCTGGACAATATTTGGCATTCAGTTAACCACAGAGCATTAAAACTTAGATGTTAATAACTGTAGCTACAATAGCCCCAGTATAGGGGTTATTGTAGCTAGTACGTCTACTCCAGATTATTTTTATAATATCTTTTTAAAATAAAGCCTGCTGTAAAATTACTTCAAGTTGAAATTCAAAATAAAAATTTGAATTTGAAATCCTTGAAATCCATTTGGAACCTTGCTTTTTGTTGGAATGTTTGTATGATTTTTTAAAAAGTGTATTAAATTGAGTACTGTGTCAAAATTTTAAGTTCTATACATACATACTTAATAACAATAATAATATGATACATGTGACTACAAATAAATACAATATTTTAACTTATATTACCCACATCAATTTTCGAACATCAATAGATTACATACTTACAGTATTATTGTTACTTGTGTCTGTCACACCCGGATATACCGACGGTGCCAGTTTTTGGCACCAGTCAGACTGACGCCGGGATCGATTTGGAATATTGAGGTAGTAAAAACATGCAGAAATATTTTATTGATGAAACTTCTTAAAGTTGAGATTATAATATCTTACAAATTATGAACGTTCTCTCTTTATAATGTTATACATATATACGAGTACTAATAGGCATACATATTGTACAGATGAGACTCAAAACCGCTAGTCCAAAAATTATCCCACTTTTTTCTAGCTATAGTGCGAAACAAAATGTTCGGAGAGTGCGTTATTCACGCCACGTCATGTCACATATCAGAGTGGATTTATAATTGACTTTTTCGCGCGACAGTTTCGGTGTGTCAAAGCGTGAGAGAACCTTTTAAGCCTTGACGCCGCGTGCTGCCTTAAAATTTTTCCAAAAGTCCGGAATGTAAATTCAGACGAAAATTCAGTTCGATGGAAAAATGGGTTTATGTTCAACTATACCTTAGTATGGTATACTGAAAGAAAGTGCCTGAGGCATTACGTGATACCTTTTTGCGATTAGGGTTCCGAACCTTAAAAGAAAAAAAAAACGGAACCCTTATAGGATCACTCTCGAGTCTGTCTGTTCGTCTGTCACAGCTAATATTCTCCGAATCTACTCGACGAAAAAGTTGAAATTTCGTACATGTATAGAGTTTGATGACCCAATCACGGGCGTATAGCGTAAATGAACGAATTTCAATTTTGGAATTTAATTTTGGGGGACAGTACTTACATCGTGTGACTTATCAATAGAAAGGGCTCGTTATAATTAATACTAATTATTTAATTTAAATAATAATTTTTATAATTTTACAATTTCATAGTTTAAAAGATCTTATATATATAAAGAAAATATACGAAAATAGAGCATTCCTTCCCCTTCCCCCTATCTCAAAAACTAAAGAGTCCAACATTTAAAAAAATAGGGAATATAGGGTCTCTCTCATAGTTTACAGGAAAACCTAAAGGAAAATCCCAAGTCTCACGGAAAATGGTAAGGAACCCTTTCCACGCGAGTTCGGCTCGCACTTGACCGTTTTTAAGTATTTTGTATGTATATTAGTGCAAACAGTTATATTATGTAGGTATAAAATACACAACGCATAACAGTATACGTGCGTGTCTGAGTATTAAAATCGACTTAGCATTTTTCATTATTGTTTTAATGTTCATTCATATTCTCATATCTTCAGAACTCCTAGCCCTTGAATAATCTTTCCCTACGCCGCCTTCGTTATTTTTTTTTTCAATTGGTTACGACAGCCGATCTAGCTAGCAGTATTAGTCAGAATAGCTATGTATTTCTCTTCGTTTAACTTTTTGTTTATAATTTTAATTTGCCATAATTGGCACAATTTAATAAGTAGGTAATTTAAAATCTGCCCCATATATTTACCAAAAAAGGTTTTAATTAATTAATCGGTTCCACATATTGTGTGTTTCCCGAACGTGGTTCATCTGATACAATGATAGAAATAGGAACTTTTGTAAATAATCACCCGTCTATGAGGAAAAGCTCTTTTGATCTTTTACTTATATATTGTAGTATACAATGCCAACCGAGGCATTCCTCGAAATGAACAATCTAATATGTATTTTCTGTTTGATAAAATCAACAATAGAACTAAATCAACTAACCGTATCTAACACACGAACAAGACGTAATGTCGATCTACTTCCGGCTACTGGTTTTGTTTGTATCATACTGTCACTATCAATATTTTAAAAGGATGAAACTACAGATAAACTTAATTGCTAAGTATTTTGCAGTCAGAATTCTCAGTGAAATTGTTATTCTTTATAAGTTATAGGAATGTGTGACTGAAGTGATAGTATTAAAACTAATGTGTACAAGAATCGTAAGAAAGTCATGTTGTGGTTGCCGCCTTTGCTTACGCGCTTGGTCCGGGTCGCCTCTCACCTTCAAATAGGGCTGAGGGAGGCGATGACAGCTGGCCCTGGTGTGATGCTCGTGAACGGATGCTGCTGGTTATGGACTGGCCTGCTCCAATTTGTGATACATTTTTGCATTTGTCATTGTCATTATCGTACAAGGAACTGAATGTATATGTATATACATGTATAGGTACTCACCTACTTGTTGTAAGGAGAGAATAATGATGACTTGTACTGTACAGGAAGTGGAAAATAAAATTTTGTAAATGTAGACGAAGTGGACGTAAAAAAAATTATCCAGCTTTTCTTGTCAGTTGTTCTACGTTGTGATAATCGAACTGGCTAAATGCTAAATGTTTAATGTTAAAATAACGCAAATTCGAGTACAGTGTACTTACTGTCTGCGGATGATGAATAAAGAATAAAGAATACTATTGTCTTACATTACATACAACTGAATTGGTCCCCGACATAATGTTTAATTATATACCATTTGAATCATGGATTAACAATACAGGTTGACCAAATAGGAGCAATACAGTTTTTAATTTACATAATTTTTGCAACACACGAATACTACCAGATACGTTTTCGTATTTGTTTTTATTTAGGCTAGGCAATTTACGCATGGAAAATAACATCTGTCAAATGTCCACCTCTTCCTGCATAACGAATGCGAGCTCTTTTCATCACGTTTTTCATCACATTTTCGCATACTGGCATAAGTGGCTACAGATTGGCATACTCGAGATTCAAGAAATGTGAGAATATGTTTGGTTGATAAACCAATTTGATGTATGGAGGCGGTTAAAAATTGGTTGGTTGATTGTGTGTAGAATTACATATTAAAAAGAAATTAAAATTGATTTAATAAACTTTTTATTTTGGCATAATAGACGGTGTTATAGCGGAAGTGGGATGACAATTTAAAAGTTTTAACAGCTGGCAGGAGCGTCTCGGCTCGAAGTTTTTTTACGTTATCGGTCGTTTTATATATACTGACACAACCATGTATTTTCATTGGAGGAATTATTCTATCCAAAAGCGCGCTACCCGGCCACATCATCATCACGCTAATGTCAATACTAGCTAGTACCGTGTGGGGCCGGTACTTAAAAAGAATAGCCCCACTGCATTTCTCCCCATGCATGTCGTAAAAGGCGACTAAGGAATAAGGACGAGATGCCGTGCTAAAGGATAAAGGTGCGACAGGTTCGCCACCTCTCACCTTGGCACGGTACTTCCACCGAGTAATGCAGCAGATGGGTCTTCGTGCCTTACTTGCTGCTTGATCTATTGAATCTTGTTCGAATACTTTGCGAAACGTGGTGGTCGGCGTTGTGCTGTAATTTACCAGAGTTATTGCAGCACAACACCGATTAATCTGCTTACCCCGATTGTCGGGATTCAGCGTGTGTGATATGTATGTAACCGACATAATAAAAAAGAATAGTTCACAAATCTTTGCCCAAACGCAAAAATGACGCTAGCGTAGCCACGGCAAAAAGCTAGTCCTGTACAAAACCGAATTGTGGTTCCACCAGCGCACACCGCAGCGTCGTCGCGTCAACGGTTAACCTCGTAGAACAAAACAACGCTAGCTCGTTGCGGTTCTGAAATGCGACGCGAGGCTTGCGGAAGCCTATTATTACAATTTTGAGGAATTGTGCTGTTTGCGGTCGAGGGGGCACCGCCACAGTAGAGAGGTGAAACATTACAGTCGCTCGAGGAAATCCGTATTGACGATTCAGGAGGTTCTCAGTCACTGAAACTAGTTCTTGTCTATGTAGGTATAAGACTAGTCTCAGTAACTGAGCTGAGACTATCCTTAATTGTCAATGCCAATTTCCGCGAATATACTCGTAGGTTCTGTTCAGTGCAACCGGCGCGACCACTGATATAGCGTCTAGTAGTTCACAAAGGTGTTGTGGGCTGACACGAATGTAGGTGATTCTTTGGAATTCCATTAAACTGTTTGGAAAGAGACTTATGCATATTATCTGCTCAAAACAGATTATTTCGGGAATAAAAAGAAGTGGCATCTATTTATACAGTTTGAGCTAGATTTTTGACATTTTGGTCGTTTTTAAGTTGAGATTTTTCGGGATTTGCAGTAAAACATTCTTATTAGTCAAAATAATATAATTTGAAATATACACATTTAAGTCCAAAGGTAAGAAATGTACAAGTCGAAGAGAAGTAAATTTAATTGAAAAAAATGGTTTTCAATTAAATTTCCTTGAAAATATTATGATGAAGCTCGCGATAAAAAATAAAACATGAGTAAAAGTCTTATGGCCACCAGTCAGTCGTTAAAATGGACAAAATTATGAGAATTTAATCGTAAGAATAGTAGAGAATCCATGTTAACAGTCTTTGAGTGTTCGTATGATAACACTTACTGTTCCATCTGTGTACTATGGCAATGTTCACTGCGAGCTGTGTTAGCTATTCTTGTGATTTTATTTAGTGTAAAATTAATTTCATAACGGTATCATGTCCTGTTACGTATTGTCCGAACCATTTCAACCTAACGACCTAACGTAACCACCCTTGGGTGCTGGCAACGAAAACTATTTTAAAATATTCTGACATATGAACAAGTAAATTCACAGGCAATATTACTTAGGTAAACGTTTACAGAAAACTGCGTGCTAATCGCATAATCGGTAAACAAAGACGATTTTACCCGTTATAGACACACAGATGGTCCTGGTCGTTTCCCACCCTATAATATGGTTGAGGGAGGCGATGGCTAGCCCAGGTGTGGTGCTCGTGAACGGGCGCTGTTTGTGGAGACTGGTCTGCTTCATGTGGCAGTGTGGTGGGTATATAACTTCATACAATTTCATAGTAAAAATGTTTTCACTTTGTCATGAATTACTGCGTCTGGCATAAATCAGCACATGCGTGTCTAGGCAGTGGCAAACATTTTTGTAAAGTAGACTAAGTGTACATTGAAAAAATTTCCAGTGAAGTTTCTTATCAGTTCTTCTTCGCTGTGATAATCGAACTGGCGGAATGTTACAATGTAAATATGACAAATCTGAGCGCAGTGTACTGCCAATAGATGTTGAATAAACAACAACAACAAGATGTTGCAGTTTATAATATGAGTATCTTTATTGAACACACAACATTAACAAAAATAATTAAATCTAGACCTAAAAATAACTACATTAACTATATAAATAAATCTAACTATAAATAAAAATAGTCGTCCATAGGGACCATAGGCATGGTCCCCATGACGGAAGCGACGTTCCCCCTCTGGATGGCCAGGCTGATCCGCTGGTTGAAATACGCCCGAGCACGGCGGCCACCAGACGCGTCAATGAGTAGTTTTCCCAATTTCTTGGAAAAACTGATCGCGTCCGGGCTCCATGCCCCAAGTGTCTCTACAGCAAAGGCCACAAACTCGTAGTTGTTCTTGAGTTGGTTGTATTTGACATGTTTAACCGATTGGGCCTTTGCTGCAGCAAAACCAGCCACCCGAGACGAGCCCACCATGTAACTGGGGGCGAAGGTGTCCGCACACGTCGCATCCCAAACCAAAGCCCTCCCGCACACCCACGGCAACAGAGTGACTCCGTCCGGCCTCTTACCATCCGACCTAGATAGGCCAGGTGGTTCGAGTGCACTCGGGATGTTGGCTGATGCAAGGGAGCGCCTGATGATGTTGTTGATGGCAGCGTGGCGGGACAGCCTGCCGGCACTCCTGGAGCATGAAAGGCCGTGATGCCCAAGCGCATCAACAGCTCCGCCGCACGCACAAGTGTGCGGTTCGCAAAGCTTGGCACCCACCCTCAGACCGAATGCGACGCGCAAGCTATTATTGTCTAGAAGTGTACCCAACTGTGGTGATGGGTACGCTTCCAGCCACGCGCCGGATTCCCAGCGGGAGGCTGCCAAGACACGCGCACGAACTTTTTCCTGGCCATCCAGAAGGAGAACGTCGCGTGATAATTTTGCGATTGGTATGTCCCAAAGCTTTTGGATGGTCGGTCGGGCCGGTAATTCTTCGCCAGGACAACGGTCGCGCCAAGCCTGAATGGCCTCTCTCATGTGCGTCACATAATATTAGCGAAGAGATAATAAAACACCGAACTACCACTGCAGCGTTCTTTGATACATTAAGGCATAAATATTTGCACCACGTCTTCTTGTGCTGTAACCGACCACGTTACTGAAATATAAAAGCGCCACTGACATTCCGAATCTGAAATATGATTAGAATGTATGAGAAAAAACTGACTAACCCCAAAATAATTTGACTATTTTCAAACTCATCCATCCTGTAAATGTCTCGTGTAATGCATTGGACCACTGCTGGCGTAACACTATGGTGCCGGCGGCGTGGCTTTATACTGAATAATTACACTTCGCACCGATATCGGGTAGAGCTCGACACTTCACTGTGGCGAGCTTCACTGCTCCACAACCTTCACATTTGAAATCTTTAGACGAGCCGTCTGGCTAAGTCCTGAGGCTCCGACACGCTCACCGCAAGATGGGGAAAACGTAGCTGAGAAAATATGTTTCGAGAACTCAATGAAATATGCGGCATATTGAGCAAGAAAGTTTGAAGTTTTTGGAAGAGATGGAAGTAGAAACTTATCGAAAATAAGTAGAACATAAGTTCCAATAACTTCACCAGTCCATTGTATAATATAGGAGTTCAATATAGATCCAAACGGGAAACGGACATGCTTTACTGGCTAGGATGTAACCAAAGAGATTTAAATTCCTATCTATGTCTTTGGATGTAAGACATTACGGTCGCTCTCACTTATTTTTTTTTTTATTTTTTATTTTATTTTATTGGGAAAACATACAGTCATCGTAAAAAGGAGTAAGTACTAACATTAATTAAACAGCTGGTCAGCTGAGTCTTGTTGAAATTAAAAGCAGAATGTATTACAATATTAGCCAGTAAAGTATAATGCTTCCAAAGCCTTGGAGAGTATATTTTCTGGACTAGATTATTACACACCTTGGAAGTGCTAATTTTAAGCTGTGCACTAAACTCGTACCGCGCGTATCTAGTGTTCAAGTTAGAAATTTACATTAAATAGAAAGGAAGCCTCAGGCTGCGTACACGACAGAAGCAAATTACACGATGTCGGATATGTCAAGTCAGCGAGCGAGCGTGGCACTGTTTCCGCCATCACTGTTTTCTGCCACCACCGCTGTTTCCGCCACCGCTACAGACTGTCTTCTTCCCACACCGTCGCGTCGCATGCAACTAATCAAGAATGCATAATGCATCCCAGCTTTACGCTCGCTGGAGCGAATGGAACACTTAGGAAGTAGAGCGTGGACGCGAGGATCTAAGAAGCTTTCTGGATCCGAGGACTTATCTAAACCATTTAAGATATCGTGGGTAATAGATATCTGCGAGCGAATAATTCGGAGTGTAACTTCCACGACCCGATACCCAGCTGAGAGAATATTAATGAGCTGCAACGCGGAGGCGGAGGTGGCGGGGACTGCAATATATGCACTAAGTATATCAAGGGATAAAATATACTTATTATGCGCATATGAATTTTGATGACAAACACGGGAACTAATCTCCATTTAGTACTTAGCATTTTGCTAGTAGAGCTGCTTAAATTATTAAAGTTACTGAGTCTGTAAGTGTTTGTGAGTTTAGAATAAGATAGGTATTCGATTTAAAATGTCGAACGAACGGAACGTAATAAGGAACGTAATAATTATACATTTACATTTGTTATTAGAATCAGTTTTACAAAATCCGCATATTGAAAGTATGGTTGTCCACGGACACATGTATCTAAATATTATTACTGTCGCATTGCATGAAGACACATCTACAACAGCAATAGTGCCGAGTTCCCCCATGTATTTATTCTAATGGAACTTATTATTTACTGAGATCACATAGGACCGTTTGCTTTCTGAAATAAAAAGGATATTTTCTCTTGTTGCAGATTAGTAAGCCGGACGCTTCGCAGACGCGGGGAGCGGCGAGCGCGCGAGGGTTCGTCGAGCGGATAATGTAATAAGCAAATGACCGACTCGCCCGATGCTCAGCCGCGACCATGGACATCGAGCACGGCGTACTGGACAAGGAGACCATAAATCGCTTCGAGCAATACTCGCTGGCCAAACCCTCGCTCAACGGCGGCGTTCTCCTGGACGGACGCCAAGACCCCGACAGAAAACGGAGTTCCCGTCAAAAAATCGTCTGCTGCTTCTGCTTCAAAACCACAAAGTATCGCAGGAAACAATTCATCATCGGCTCACTGACCAACCTGGGCATCTTTCTTCTTCTTCTCGCGTACACATTCCTCGGTTCCTTCATATTCCTGGCGATCGAAGGCGGGGGAGGCAGCGGTGCTCCGGTGCGACCGCGAATCCTGCCCGATAGACAAAAGCTGATCACCTCCAACACAACAGAAAGAACTCCGCAGGAAAGCTACGATCTGGGTAGCTCTAACGTGACTTACTCGTCGAATTACTTCTGGGAAGCGCGTACGAGAACAGTGGAGAACATCTGGGAGATCACGGTGTCGCTGAACATTCTGTACCGGGAGAACTGGACGCGGCTGGCGGCGCAGGAGATCCTCAAGTTTCAGGAGGAGCTGGTGCAGCGCGTGACGGCGGAGATGGCGGCGCAGTACGGCGTAAGCTACCGCGAGATGGCGCTCGGGGAGCTGGGTGCGGACGAGGAGCGCCACTATGAAGAGCACGAGTGGAATCTAGCGCTCGCCTTCTTTTACTCACTCACCGTCCTCACTACTATAGGTGAGTCTCAGTGAATTACTAATTAAATATAAGTATATTTTTTATTCGAAATAAAAATACAAATATTATTAATCTTCATATATTTCGATAAGTCTTCATCAGAAAACAAAGGACGACGACTTATAAGTCGAAATATAAGAAGATGTATAATAATGTGTATTTTTCTAATTTATTGTGCATAAAATACATAGGTAAACAAAAATCTTAAACCAAATATTATTGCTATGAATTAAAAAAAAATTAATTCATTATTTGAAATTACGAAATGTGAGTTTATATTGTGTTGTTCTGTTCAGTTTAGTTCATGCGTAGGCATAGTTTATAACGCAATCAAATGATACGTTACCTATATCGTCTTGTCAAAACGATTATTTATCACCTTCACAAGTTCCTTCTCTATTATTTTTTTCTGAATTTAGTTCAAAATACGGCTCTCGAAATAATTGTCTTTAATTTTTCTCAAAGAAATCGGACGATCCTAATTAGTGATATGCGAGCGTCATATGCATGGAATGTTGCGCAATTTTATTTATAGACCGAGTTAGGTTTAAAATGTATTATTTTGCTGTATAAAATCCGTTCACAAACACTTGTCGTAATATCTTTCGTTTTACTGGCTAATGTAATTGAATACGTCAAACAATGCGAATGTCGCGCGCCCCCACCCGCTCGTCGCGTGCCGATTCTCTTTTGAAATGCGATAACATCATCGCGGAAAACTTCGTTTCCTGCTCGTACCAACTGAAAATCGATATCTCCAGATCCGGTCGGGGGCGAAGGGCTTTTCAATTAAATACAAATGTAATTAGGAAACACGAGCTACTCTATACGAGTACCTTCTTCGGAACGTCGGCGCAGAAGGGAGCTAACCATCGACCGCTGAATGTTATCAGACGTTTTATATTCCACACAAAACTTTAATAAAAGGGCCAAAATGAATTTCCATGTTAGCATCGGAAAATCTTTGGCGTATTGTCGACTCGGCTATAACCGCCCTTAGACCCTTTTGTCCTTTATTAGCGCTTCTGCTGCGCGCGACACTACCCCCAGTGTTGATCGCGACACTGTCGTAAATCGGTCGCCCTCCTCGCGGCGCCTAAGATCGTTTCTGCTGCGAAGATTTGTAAAATCGCTGACATATTTTATTGTGTTGCGTTATTAGGGTCGGTTTTTGGAACTGCGCGTGTTATCAAGAGTTTTACGCGACGACGTCGCGATGACGCCCCCCGTGTCCTGCCTCCCGCGGGCCGCGCTCGCGCCGCCACTGTCTTTACGAGTTAGAATTTTGTTGGCATTGAATTTTCGTTCCTTTTATTTGCTCAATCCCATTGTCCATTTTCTGGCCCATATTCGCGAATCGGAAACATTTTGGTTCAACGCTTATTTTACATTTTATTGTCGTGAAAACAGAGTATAAAATTTTAAATTGAAATAGGGACAGCTATTCCCGGAAAATTTCCAGGTGGAAAAGGGTACCCGTGAAATAGGAGTCATTAAAATAAGTATACAGAATGAAGCACGCACATATTGGGTCAGAAACGATACTGAAATTATAAAAAGGAAAGCTTCCGGTGCAAAAAGAAATCCCTTGGATGGTTACTACATATTTTGGAACAAGGGAACGTATCCTAGATAAATATTAACACACTGATCATACCCGGAGAAAATAAAACCTTTATCACTTAACTGCGAGGCCTCTTCCTTCAGAATTTCCCCCGAGGTTAGAGAAACTCGATGCGCGCCAGCGACCTAATACTGTTCTGAATACCTTGCTTGAGCTCTTCAAACATCAATAGCACTTATAAATATGATGTTTCGAAAATTTGTCAAAATCACATAAAACTATCTTATAAGTAGTACCTATTATGTAATTTTGACTTTCAACGCGTACCTACTAATGATATATTTGTTAGGTGACTTTTTTAGTTATTTTGTGATTTAAAATAGTCTTGAAAAAAAAGGAAACATTCGCTTAATACACCCGAAATTGCGATTATTAATCGGATTCGTTCCTCTTAGTCTGCGTGATAATATCTATAGGGCAAAATATTTTCTTTATCTATTTTAAACCATTTTCGTTGCAAGCTAAATTAATAGACTTCTACCTAGGTACCTACTTTCCATTTACATTTTCTGAATTCAACAGAAATCTCTCTAATTAGGCAATTGGTTGTTAGCAATTTGAGAATATTTCAATTTCATTGACCGGCTATAGTGAAACATTGTCTCAATGAAAATTGTTAGCAATGTTTTTTTTATGTAATTCGGTATGTGTGGCTCATTCCGAGGGGCCAAAGCATGTGCTCCGACCAGCCAAATATCACCTCCGAGAAGGTAGGTGCCATACCGGACACTTCCCTGGATTACTGGCTATACTGTACTAGAGGAGAACACAACCGAGGCTGCTGTGCGGCCATCTTACATCCAGTACGGTGGTACCAACCCAGTCGGCTACAATTTGAGCCTACCACCTAGTAAGGGACAAGGGACCTACAGTTTTACACCGGTTCCGAACGGTGAAGCAGCAGTGTGTTCTTGCGGAATAAATTCAAAGTAAAACAAAGCTCTCTGTTCAGTAACGTCTAAGGCCGACCTCGTCAGCGGTTATAGCTTATCACAACGAGTTATCAGAAGGAATATCCTATAAGGCTCCTGCCATGCATACACATATCTAGAAAGGGACATCACCTTGTCGAGGAGGTGAATCAACATTACATACAAATATATTACTACTAGCTGTGCCCGCGGCTCCGCCCGCTCTCATATTTGACTTCTCTGCTAACCTCATAAGGCCCACTTGCACCAACACGAGTTTAGACGCGGTTCCCACAGTCAACGGGTGCTAGCTTAACGAGTTAAACTGGTTTATATCTTAAATTCGTGTTGGTGCAAGTGGGCCTAAGCCATTTAGAGCGATAGTAAGTAGCCTATAGTTGATGGGAAGAATCAAGCTATCCGTAGATTTTATTAAAATCGGTTCAGTGGTTCTCGAGTTATAAGCGGACAGACAGACAGACATACATACATACAGACAGAAAGCAGACGTTGGATTTTATTAAAGGTAAGGAGGAAAGGAAAGGATAAGGATAAGGAAGGAAGGATAAGGAAGGATATCTGTTCACTCACCTGTTTTCTCTCTGCTGCAAGTAGAGTGGTAGATAGTTTTTTAGGGTTCCATATCCGTCGTACGGGACCCTATTACTAAGCCTGCGCCGTCGGTCTGTCTGTCCGTCTGTTCGAGGGCTGTATCTCTTGAACCGTAATAGGCAGCCCGTTGAAATGTTCACAGAATATTTGTTATTATGGCCGATATAACAACAAAGAAGATAAATAAGAAAAAGTAAAAAATTCACGGGGTCCCCATACAAGAAACTAAAACGTGTATGCGCGCCATCTACCGAAAAGAGTATGACGCATTTTAACTAATACATAGATTGCGTGAGTGGCGCTGACCATGATTTATGGCGATACGGAACGCTCGGTGCGCGAGTTCGAACTCGCACTTGGTCGGGTTTTTTTAATCAGTTGCCCCGGATGGCTATGATGCCCAGGTTATGGGTAGTAGGTAACACACTCACCGGAAGATCATTCCATATTGTGGCCGTAAGTGTTCATGTGTGCGTGCATTCATTTCGAAAAGCGATGTCTCAGAAGTTAGGTGCCAAATACATAATATGGATGTTCCGAGCGATTCCGCCGAGTGTGGCGGATATGGATGGGGGCGGAGGGATGAGGACAGCTAATTGTAAGGATTGAAGGATGATATATATTATAAACATATTTTTATTGCTCTAGTCTAGATACATTTAGCATGGCGTACAGCGAATAAGTACAGTAAACAACGGTGGACCTATCCCTTTGATATATTTCTTCTAGTCAATCTTTGTTTTTTTTTTATGGAAACTGACACGGTTGGCTACATCACCTTTAACATCCGTGATGTCAGCCCATAACACCGGGTGAACTAGGTGCCATGTCAGTGCTTCCTTTCGGGCGTTATCTACAAGTTTATATTACTAGGTGGTAAGGGCTTAACCCGCCCGGGTTGGTACCACCGCACTGAATGAAAGGTCGGTCGAAACGGCTATGTGAATAGTTTGTGTTTTCCGTCCAGTTCAGTGTAGCCGACACGACCGAAGGGAAGCATTGACGTGCCACCAAGTTCGCCCGGTGTTATGGGCTGACATCACGGATGTTGTAGTGATGTAGCCAACCGTGTCAGTGTCCATAATAAAAAAAAAAGTTTGTGTGTTGAAGTGCATGTCAACAAAACTATGGTAACAAGGCGAACCGCATTTATGTGACAATGTCAGTCCTATACTTTTGAATTCATCGGCTCCAGGCCTAAGGGTTGTTTTCCCTCGGCACAGTCGATCTCAAGTTTCTAGGTCAAAACGAGCGGATACGCGTGAGATAAAGAAAGCAAATTGGTTTGATCGTGCCTTGATCCTGTGTACAGAGGACTGCGAGCAATATTATTACATACGTATAGGGGTTTTTAAACGTTGGAAAATATAGTGGAATTTTGAAGATTAATAATATATCTGACAAATAATAATTTAAATTAAAAAATGTATGAAATAAAAAAAATCTAACCCTAGGGATGAATGCGGTGCTAAAGAAGGCTACACAAATTACAAAGGATATCATCCACTCATGTTTTCTTTCATGCATCAGTTTTGCTTGCTTTAGCACCGCCTTCAACACTAGGGTTCGATTTTTTTTATTTCATACATTTTTGAAGACGTTTTTTATATTTTTTTTAAATAGTTTTTTATTTGACAGTTTTTTTAGTAATTTTTTGCTATTAATGTACTCGGCGGAATCGGATGTTGACCAAATTAAAATGGGACCACCTCAGGGTTATTTCTTTTTTTCAAAATAGGTACCACACACCATAGTATTTTGTTGATTATTCAAAAACCGCTTAATCAATTTCGATAATATTTAAATGGGACCACCTATGAAGTATAACCTACCAAACAAAAAGAATTTTCAAAATCAGCCCACAATTGACGGAGTAATCGCGTAACAAACATAAAAAAAAACAAACACTCGAATTGAGAACCTCCTCCTTTTGGGAAGTCGGTTAAAAATAGATTTCTATCTTCTCCGCCGACTCCCCCACCGTACCCAAAACACTAGGCGCGTTGCCCCTCGGACCCTCCAGCGCTATTCGCTGAAGAAAAAAAAATAAGAATGTGAAAATGTATATTTATGTAAGTAAATGTATACTAAAACCGTTTTTTATATATTTTTTTTTGCGCGCGGAGTTTAGGTAAAATGCTGAAAACAAATTGCATCTACTCGCTAAGGAACTACCACTTGTAAAACTTGTGTGCATCGACACAGTGGTGCACTCGGGACATTCATCAAATGTGGTTTTGCTTTCTATGTCTAATCTTCTCCTCTTTCTTTTCTAAACATTTTGTGATACTAACCTAGACTTAAGTTATGAAATTGAAATTACGTTCTCAACAATCAAAAAATTTGGAATTTGGAATTTGGAATCCAGGTAAAATAAGCAATTTCCAGTAAAATTTTAGGTCTGGTCAAAGTGAAGGCTTTAATAACATGCTTGTTAATTAAAAAAAAAACGGTCAAGTGCGATTCATACTCGCGTGGAGAGGGTTTCATAACATTGCGTTTTCCGTGAGCCCTTTAGACTTTCGTTTAGGATTTTCGTTTTTCTTTAACTATAACATAGTCCCTATATTCTCAAATGTTATCGAAATAATCTAAACCCACTAGTTTCGTAGGCGGTGGGGGAATGCTCTATTTTTTTATATATTCTTTAATATCTTTTAAATTACGAATTTTTAAATTATAAAAAAAAATACATTTGTATTCCTTATTATACCCTTTTCAGTTGAAAATATAAAAAAAACGTTCTAATTTGTCCCCCAAAATTGACTCCAAAAATCTAAATTCGTTCATTTAGGGCCTAAATGAACGAATTTAGACTAAAACGAAAACTTAGAATGAAACGAATTTAATTTTCATGGACGTATAGCCTAAATTTTAGGCTATACGTCCATGATTGGGTCATCAAACTCTTTTATGTTCCAATTTAATGTAGATTCGGAGAAAATAAGCTGTGACAGTCGGAGAGACACACAGACAAAACACAGTTGATCCTATAAGGGTTAGTTTTTTCCTCTTTTGAGGTACGAAACCCTAAAAATAAATAAATGTAAACCGATGGCTGAACATACCCTTCAAAACTCATAATTTATGCATGAATGCAATATTGAAATTGTTTAATGTTCAGAGTAGCATTTTCTTACAAAAGAACTACCTAATCGTTTTGAATTTCATACATGAGTGTACTTACATATTAACCCCTAAGGGGGGGTAAAGAAGACTATAAATTCATCCGTAGTGTCGGAATGTCCAATGCTAAATTGATCTTAGCTTTTTTGCCTCTATACATTATCTGAATGTGTATAGGTATGTAATGCAGGAACAAGCCGCTTGAACTTGGCTTGAAATATTATGTTTTGGACTTTGTTGAACGTTCTCAATCCCTTAGAGACTCTGGGCCCCAAGGGGTAGAGATGAAATGTACTATGGGGCTGATTTTAACAGTTTGATTTCTTAAACCCTAGAATAAATAAAAAAGAAATTAAAAAAGCGGTCCGTACCATTCCGTTTTCCGTGAGAAATTTAAGACTTAGGATTTCGTTTACGTTTTCCTGTGAACTATAAGGCAGGTCCTATATTCCCTATTTTTTTCGAAATTTTAGACTATAGTTTCGGAGATAAGTGGGAGGGAGGGGGGGATGTTAGATTTTTTGTGTGCATTTTTAATAATAAAACAAATATATTTTATTTCTTATAACGGGCCCTTTTTATTGAAATTTCGCACGATGCACTTAAAAAATCTTTTAAATATACAACTAATAGCCTCTGCTGCATAACATACCATGCATGCTTCTGCAACAAATCTCTATAAAAGCTATAAATCAGATCTAATACTTATTTTTCATGCTCTTCATCTCATGAAACAATTTTTCCTCCACGTCACCATTTGTCCATTAAACTATTTCCGACCCCCAAAGTTTCGATCCTTGGGTAACAGACCCGCGAAGGCAACCTTCAAAGTGTGCGCCCGAACAACTATAAACAGGATTCCGTGTATCTTTTATTCATAAGACAATGTACACAAATTATAAGTATTTACCTGACTCGTTTTCATAGACAGACAGTGAAGAGACGCGGAATTTTCACACAGTGCATAGTCGCAGGTTCCATATTCTTTATTCTTTATTTTTTTTCTACTTTATGAAATAGGGCTTTAGCCGACTGTCGACTATGTCAGCCCCATCGTAACTGCTAAACAATCTCTAGCCTCTGAGGGCTAGAGATGCTTGGAAAAATTTAGTGAGTGTTGATCATCCATTGACAATACACTGTCCTCGGATTCGTCACATTTAGTATTTAGCCAGTTCGATTATCACAGCGAAGAAGAACTGGCAAGAAACTTGAAATTTTTTACGTCTACCTATAGTCAATATTTACAAAAGTGTTTGCCACTGCCTACACTGCACGTGTTATCATTATTCTCTCTTTACAAGTAAGTATGTATAACTTCAGTTCATTGTACGACAAACACGATTCATGAGAAATGCAAAAAAATACGACAAATATAATAGTTCTTTTCCATAAACTTTAAACATTGGTTTAAATATTCATGTAACATGTTGCCAATTGAAGCAGACCAGTCTCCACAAACAGCACCCGTTCACGAACATCATGTATGCACCAGTCATTGCCTCTCTCAACAATATTTCAGGGTGAGAGGCGACCCGGAGCCGACGCGACGTCACCGTAAGCAAAGCGATGCACTACCCCAGCGGCAACATGAAATATTAGGTGCACATTTTAGTTTTAATGCTATTACTTCTATCACATATTTCTATAACCTCCTAAACACAAACCGTATGTATATAGAACTGATTCCGATAAGTGCGAACAAAAATTCAATAAAAACAACTCACCAAATTCAATCAATTGACCAAATTGAAGCAACTAATCAAATTAAGGCAATTGCCCAAATTGAAGCAACTGACCGAATTGAAGCAACTGACCAAATTGAAGCCACTGACCGAATTGAAGCAACTAATCAAATTAAGGCAATTGCCCAAATTGAAGCAACTGACCGAATTGAAGCAACTGACCAAATTGAAGCCACTGACCGAATTGAAGCAACTGACCAAATTGAATCAACTGACCGAATTGAATGAACTGACCAAATTGAAGCAACTTACTAAATTTTCAAACGGACTTACTTACCTTTTTTCAGTGCTTGCGACCTACAGACTCCCCTACAAGTATTATTTCTCTAATTGGTCGTCAACTCCTTCGCCGATGTTTCAGGGTATGCGAAACTTTTTTCGCCCATGCAATAATTATGGAAATCGGAATTATCGACGTTTCCAACGTTGCTAGTGGATACAAGACTACGCTTTTAGCGCGATAATGTCACTATAATGTGACATAATCAAGTGACGGAGAGCACTGGCCTGTAATGTGAGAGGTCGGAGTTAACCTATGTGTGTGTGGGAAGACCACCCGCCAGGTGGGACGACGAAATCAAGTACGTCAGCGGAAAGCAGTGGTTTCGTATAGCTGAAGGCCGTCGGGAGGACTGAAGGAAAATTGGAAAATCGTATAGCAGTAAGCATTGGACGCATACACACTGACTGAATGACTGTGAATTTTTGAAGAGTTGAAGAGTATGAAAATACAATACAATAAAATCTGTATTCATACAATGCTGTTGATGCGTGCAAGTTTTTCCGGGTTTGCTCTTGCCACACATCAATTAATGGCATAAAGTGTAATATTTATTTATTAAATTTAAGTTTGACTTTAAGAAAATGTAATATGCAAACATTTCACCTAAGCTTAAAGAAGCCCAAATCAATAAGACTACGTAAGTAAGCGCAAGAGCAGTGGGCATGTAATGCAGAGGTTGTGGATTCGAGGCCCACTTCAAATATCTGGCTGATATCATATGATATTTCGGATTTTTTCCGCGTTAGTTTTCGTTGCTTGAATGTATTGATTGATGTTTCTAAATAAATTACCATTAAAACACCAGCGCTTAAGTCTAGAATAAACGTTCTAATTCTTGAAAAGAAATAACATACACTTTTTAATCCTTGAAAACAAAACAGTTTTAGAGGTGAAATTACGAAAAAACCTTTGGACCTCTGTCGTATCTACCGTTCCACAAAATACGGGGAGGCCTAGAGAGATAACATAATCCTTGGTTTTGCCTACGGAACCCTAAATAAAAAGTGCCTACTTCCTCGAACCGCGTCTTTAATGGAACCTTTTTCTAGCGAAATTGGCTCTGCTGGGAACACGTGTTGGAGGCAGGGCCCGGAAAGGCGTTAGGGCTCGGTCAATTGGATCCTTTGTGGTGTGGGACGGGCGCATCGCGGGCGCTCCTGTAGGGGTAACCTGATTAACTTGTCATCGAAGACCTTGTAGAATGGCCAGTAAGTCGTCAATGTTGCCAGAGGTTAGAGGTGAGGGATCCGTCGAGTAGGTAGGACGGACGAAGACCCACCTGCTGCATGATGGTGGAAGGACCGTGCCAAGGTGAGAGGTAGCGATCCTGTCGCCCTTTAGCACGGCATCCTGTCCTTATCCCTTAGTCGCCTTTTACGCAATGCATGGGGAGAGATGCAGTGGGGCTATTCTTTTTAAGTACCGGCCCCTCACAAAATTTCGTCAGTAATGCAGCTAATATCGCAGTTTCCCACTTTTTAGGTTTGCGTAACCCGTACGGAAGCCTATTACTAAACCTACGTACGCCGTCTGTCTGTCTGTCCAACCGCAATATCTTTGGAACCGTCATAGCTAGTAGGTTGACATTTTCACAGAATATGTGTTATTATTATGGGGGATATAATAAGAAATAATAAAATAATCATATCAAATCAAATAAAAATATACTTTATTGTACACCATAAAAAGGAACACAACAGGCGAGTTTAATGCAAAGTAGCATTCTTTACAAACTAACCTTTGGGATGTGGAGAAGCTGATAGGGCGGACAATGCAGTGCAAAAAATACAGGAAAAGTAAAAAATTAAGGAATACAAGAAACATTTTTTTTTCAACGTTTTTTATTTTATTATGGCGGACGTAACAACAAATAATAAAAAAATTGTTAAAGTAAAAAATTAAGAGGTCCCATACAATTATCTTAATTTTCAGAAGAGCGCCATCTACCAAATAAAGTAAAATAATAAATACCGACCATTTACGTGGTGGTACTAAAACCTCGGTGCGCGAGTCCGACTAGCACTTGATCGGTTTTTCTAAGTTACACTCAATAGTCGAATAAACAAAACTAAGACTTCAACTGTCGGAAAGTTTCATAAAATGCTTTCAAGCTACAATGCTATTCCTTCAGCGGAGTTTCCACACAAGACTGCAAGCTACCCAGAAATGTGGCGCGGTAATGTATACTAGAAGCATTCCTTTTAGAAAAGTTTCTTTCTTCTTCTTGCTTTGACTGCAGTAGCGAAGTTTTGGCGATGTGTTTGGTTATTTTTGGGTTCCGTACCAAACATTTTACAAAATAATCCTTGCAATCGTGGTTATTTATCCGTCCATCCTCTGCTTGTCGGTCTGGCATTGAATTCAGACATAAATATTTTTTTTATGTAAACTAACATGGGTTACTGTGCCGAGGGACCAATGGTGCAGTCGACGAAGGCAAAAAAACCTCTCCTCGCGACACCACGATCGGAGAGGCGCCATGCAAGCACATATGCTGCTGTCTAGACTGTTATACGACGTTTGAAGACACCCAGGTTAAAGTATTCGGGAAACACACACGCCGGTAGACAATTACACGCCCTAGCGGTGCGACAAAGGAAAGTTTTTGAAAAAAAATCGGCCAAGTGCGAGTCGAACTCGCGCACCGAGGGTTCCGTATCGCCATGTCATGGTCAGCGCCACTCACGCCATCTATGACGTGTTTATGAAGTTAAAATTCATGATTAGTTAATATGCTTTTCGGTAGATGGCGCGCGCGCATACGTGATTTTTTTTACTTTTTCTAATTTTTATTATCGGCCATAATAACACATATTCTGTGAAAATTTCAACGGGCTACCTATTACAGTTCATGAGATACAGCCCTCGGACGGACGGACGAACGGACAGACAGACAGACAGATACACAGACAGACGGCGTAGGCTTAGTAATAGGGTCCCGTACCGGATGCGGAACCCTAAAAATGGGCGCTCTAAAGCAAAATGGCAGCAACAAAAGGGGCTTCAGTTTCTCTGCGAGGAGTGCTGCGGAGATAGGTCTAAAGGATACAAGTTCCGCCGAGCAGCGTCCATAATATTTAGTGCCTGTAGATCAGACTGAGTGACCTTACAAATCGTCCATGGCTCATAACTATAAGAAATAGGTTGCCTTATATAATAGAAGAAAAGAGAGGAGAGCATGACCTTTAAGCGTTGGGTCAGTTTTAAATGGATTTGGGTTAGGTGTATTAGAAAAGTTGCTCCGGTGATGACCTTTTGAAATTGATTCCACGGTCTGCTCACGTGCCGGATAGACATTGTCGAAGGGCTCATATGAGAAGCGCCCTCGTCCACTGAGGGGCGATTTGATCTCTGAAATTTCACAGCATCCTTGAGCAAAATTTTACCTTAATGTTGCTGGGAGACGTTTAACTAGAACCAGACAAAGGGATCATTCCACGAAAGCATGATTAAACAATGATACAAATAGTAAACCGTTATGAAGCATATTACTCTATACGAGTTTTCATAATATGTACATTTCTAAGAACGTTATTTTAGTACAAAGTAATTTATTAGAAAATGTATTTAACATATCTGGCTACATTACCTACTACACCCGTGAGGTGATATCTCATCACACCTTGGTGCCATGTGAGTGCCTCTCTTTGGTCGTGCCGGCTACAGTGAACCGGACGAAAAAAATGAATAGTTTTCATATCCGTTTCGACCTTTATTTACCTATTTATAACATCACATTATTTACAATAGCGGAAGGAGAAGAAAATCTGGGTCAGAGCTGCAATTTAGATGGAGCACCATAATATATTGATAGGTAGAAGATAAATTTCAATGGCGTTTATAACTTCTCCCCGGTGTAGTTTTTATGCTTTCCATAAGTTATTAATGACCGCAGCGAGAGTCATTAATTATAAGGCAGTCGTTAATCTCGTGTTTTATGTATGTGAAACGGAAGGGAGACAAGTTCAGCGGTGCGGGCGCCACTTGGGCTGCAAAATATCAGTGAACTGACACCCCGACTCGCTGAAAACAAATAATTGAAATTTGGTAATCTGGTGTTCTGGTGAACGGTCATTTTTTGCAAATTTTTAGCTATATCTATAAGATCACTGAACTTAAATTAGTATACAAAATATTTTTAGAATCAGTTAGCTTTTACAAAATGATACCCCACTACGGTATGTTAGTTTGAACTTTTTATTATTGGTATCAAATTGGCCTCCCATATTAATGTAAAATAAATGTTCTAAGTTACTTAGTTTTCCGAAAAAAAAAAACCCTTTCTGTGGCAGACGGACGGACACTGGAGTGATCTTATAATGGATTCGTTCTTCCTTTTAAGCTACGGAACCATAAAAATATACGCGTCGACTTGAGTGCCTCCTCCTATTTTATCGGTTAAAAATCATTCTGAGAGTGTTTACAAATATGTACTTGTATATTTGTGTGGGCCAAAGGGCTAATATGCCTCGAGTGCCGCCGTGGGCAGTCGTTGTCCGTGGAATAAATATTTTAATGAACATCGATGGGCTACCTCGAAATCTGTGTTTTCACCCTGATTCCGAATATGAAATCCATGGAAAGCAGGATATTTCTTGTGAGCCTGAAACGCCCCCCCCTCTGGTCAAACAGTCCAACTGAAGCGGACTCCTTGTCTGAACCAGACTAGGTGGTTGCCTTCGATTTAAAATTAAACCTACCTAACACGTCATCTCTACGGAACCTATCTAACCTACCCTGTCCTACTTTAATGACGAAAATTACAGTTTTCGTGGAAAATAAATACCGAAAGGATTACATGATTTAAATGTTGGTTTAGTTATAACTAGGCTACAGGAAAAGGAAAGAGGAAAATTCTGAAATTGTCTATGGAGGAAAAGCTGAAAGAAAGAAGGCTAAGTAAGTTTCCGCAGGTTTGAATCCCGAAGAAGGAAATTAAGATTGGAGAGTTAAGAATTCGTAGAGTTTATGTGAAGCATAGATTAATGATGAAGCTAAATGGGTAAAATAATCGAGAGAAGATAGTATTAGGTTCGATTTCATTGTGGAGAAAGGCTGAAAATGAGGGGAGATAATTCGAAGCATTACGAAGAGAAGCTGTAAAGTAAAAGGTTATTTCGAATTCTTTATGGAAAGTAAAGCTGTAAGAAAATTTGCTATCCGACCTCTCTCGCTGAGGTCGGCCGCGAACGGTCGCGCGTCGGACAACATTAAGAAAACCCAATCACTCGTAAAGAAAATTACGTGTAAAAACTTCCTTACGCTCGTTCGTTCTTCCTTGAAGCTCTGGTGGTGGAAGCAACCGACCCAATGGGGGTCGTTCGACAATGAGAAGAATCCAGGTGGTGGAAGCAACCGACCCAATGGGGGTCGTTCGACAATGAGAAGGATCCGGGGCGTAGTTCACTTACCTTGGAAAGCTTTAGCTTTTTTTTTATATGTAAATACCCCTATGTATGTCTGTAACTATCCAACGACGTCTAGACCTATCTCCTACTCTCCTCGTCGTTCTCCCTGTCTCTACTCAAAGCAATTGAATGACCTAGGGCGGCTATACGGTAAAGATATATGTATATACTTGTGTTGATGAGGTTATTAATAGACCGCGGGACTGATACTCGTCGTATGGTGTGTAAGATTGTGTGCATTAAATTTAGATTCGGACAAGCAGATATCGAAATAATAGGCAGTTTATTATATATATATATATGTGAAAAATATGTGCGATTATAGAATTTAGGTTTTGTTAGCAAGAAGTTAACGCTACGCCACCGTCCAAATTCCCCTACTTCGTTCCAAGGTTCGCCCAGCGCTAGGCTGGGCCGTTTCCTTGGAAGGAAGTGCGTAACCCGAATCCACCACAAGGTTGATTTGGGAGGGAGAGTTTTACTCAACCCCTCCCAGGTGTCAGACGACTGTGCCGAATACACCCCTTATCCAAAGTACGGTTTGTGTGTTGGTGATGAGAGCACTGAGCGTGCTACGTAGCGAAGATAATGAACTCAGTCAGGCTAGCATGGTTAGCAGATTCCTTTCCTCGTTCGTTGATGCGACGAAGTCGGTTTTGAACTCGGGAAGGCTGGCATGGTTAGCCGATTCCTTTCCTCATTCATTGATGCGAAGAATGGTTTTGAACTCGGGAAAGCTAGCATGGTTAGCAGATTCTTTTCCTCGTTCATTGGTGCGAAGAAAATGTTTGGAGAAGTTGTAACGAAGATCCATGGTGCTACCCCCTAAAGGTCAGACTTCATTCGATTAGCTCATCTTAACTCATCATCCGCTAATAAAGCTGTCCGAAGCGTAGCGAAGCGTAGATAGTGAGTTGAAACTGTATCCGCTATGGTTAAGCGTCAGCTCAAAACACTGTTTTCGAAGCGTAGAGTGTGATTAGTACTGACCGGCATGGTTAGCTCAATCCCAGTACCTCTCACGTTTATACGTTTATTTGTCAGCCTCGATAGCTCAGTGGTGCAGACAGTCAACTGTCGCTATTGAATGTTAAGCAACGCTGGGTGCGGTCAGTACTTGGATGGGTGACCGCTGACCGTTGGAGGCTGACCGAGGTTCGGATTCCTCGTAAAACTGTAGGTCCCTTCCCTCCTAATATTACTTGGTGGTAGGGTTTAACCCGTCCGGGTTGGTACCACCGCACTGAATGAAACGTCGGTTAAAACGGCTATGTAAATAGTTTGTGTTTTCCGACCAGTTTAGTGTAGCCGGCACGATCAAAGGTGGAAGCACTGACATGGCACCTAGTTCACCCGGTGTTATGGGCTGACATCACGGACGTTGTAGGTGATGTAACCAACCGTGTCAGTTTCCATAAAAAAAAAAAAAAAAAAAAAAAAAAAAAAAAAAAATACGTAGCGTAGCGTAGCGAAGCGTAGCCTAACCTTAAAACTAGGGTGACAACTTTATGAAGGGATGATAGATTATACGAGACCTCGACGCTATTTATTAGGGAGTGAGCAACTTCCGGCTTCCTCGTGAAGAAATTACGTTTAAGTCGTGTTGATAACGAAACATTACGTCTCGTGGGTCAAAGGAGGTGGCTTTACGCACCTAACACATTTACATTTAGTTACATACTATCCGATGCAGGCTCATTCCTTACACTTCCGAATAGATGTCGCAAAACTATACCGCTTTTCCTACATGTTTTATTTTTACGAAGGCTGTTAGCCGCCCTTGCAAAACAAATACCTAGACCCGATTGGTCGTGAAATTACTGTGTATAAATCAAGAGGAAGTTTTGATTTAATACACGGATAAGGACGTATTATGGATCAGCCGACTGTCACCTATGCTAAACCACAATGATTCTCATATTTACATTTAAAGCTACTTCTCTGGCAGCCATCAAAACAAAGCAAAACCTTAATTCTACTTCCCTAAATACACATTCGTATCTAGATAAAAGAAAAAATAATAAAAAAACTTGACGAATAACTGAACGAATTGTGCATTATAACTATATTGTGTAGTGCTTGATAGTTAATCGTGTATCGCCTGTCTATGTGTATCTAACCTTCCAATTACGCATTCAAACTTAGAAAAGAAATAATAAATAAACTGAACGGAAAGTGTATGAATTGTGTGGTGTGATGCTTGATAGTTAATCGTGTATCACCAGTCTATGTGTTCAACCTTTCTGTTACAAAATTATAAGCAAACCGAATGAAAATGTATATAAATTGTGTGATGTGTCGCTTGATAGTTAATCGTGTATCACCTGTCTATGTGTTCAACCTTTCCGCTACAAAATTATAAACAAACCGAATGAAAATGTATGTAAATTGTGTGATGTGTCGCTTGATAGTTAATCGTGGATCACCTGTCTATGTGTTCAACCTTTCCGCTATACGGTCAGGTAAAAGTAAACAATGAATCAGAACGAATAATTGAACAAATTATGTGACGTGATATAACTAAGTGTGTAAAATAATATATATATAGAGACTATACATAACCCTATACCGTACATCCGCCTTCTACTCGCTACCTGTCTATTCCTATCGATGTAGTGCAAATCAAATCTATCCGTAGACCTCGTCGACTACAGTTATGGCGAATCTAGCTCTTCTACTTCTTTTCTACGCTAATGTAAACTCGTGACCTCGCCAAGACAGAACGGGTAACTTCACATTACATTGTTCTGAGCGGGGAAGTAAATAACTGTGGAGCCTACAATATACACATTACATCATTGACGACGAAAAATAGGCAATTGCAGCCTATTTCAGAATCGTCGATCCACCTGTAAATTACATGCAGAACAGTAACCCATTACAGGCATTTTGTTCTTACACACACGCTGGTATTATTCGCTGAAACATGACATTTTGTGAATTGAAGAACACAGTGCTGAAAAATACACAATATTCGTAGCCTCAGGCGACTGTAGGATTCTCTCCTCCTTGTAGCTAAATAAACTGTAGGTAACCTTTGTCCCCTGCTGGAAAAATACATGGACGAACAATACAAAGTTTCTCGTAGCAGAATAAGTAAGAAATACAGAATTATTCTAGGTACTCAATACTGCGTTGGCTGCTGGGCGAACTGGAACCACTGGCTTTTATGTCTAGGTTCCTCCGAGGAACCTAGACCTAGTTGAAACAGACTACTGTTCCGCAATGATGTATTGAAAGTTAGGTAGGCTGCAACCAATTTATTCATCTAATTTCAACTTACAAATTAAGTTGAGCAAAGGAAATTATTTAATTCATATACGTATTTCAAGGTGTCTGAGTCTCGCCTCAGTTACAGAGCGTCTTTCGCTCCCTTTCTCGGGTTCAGTTGCGACATAGTGAGATATTGTCTCCTCCGAAAGGACGTACATGAAAGCTAAAGCCCGCACTTGTATTCTTTTGTGAGCGTAAATAGATCAAATTTATTCCCTCGGACATCGACGGAACCTTAATTAGGCCGGGTCGACTCCACACGTATTACTTTCTCTAGGTCCCGCTCTCGACTGTCCCGAGTCCCGCTAGTCGCCCCGGCTCGAGCATTCCCGAGACGTTCCCCTACCCCCTGCGCGTACGCACCCCTCGCGCCTACCCCGCGTCCCGCGTTGCCTGAAAATCTATTTTTAACTCTCCCACCCTCCATCAGACTCGCAGCCTAAATATGAAATTTATAATCCTCTCGCTTGTACCTATTGAATGTAAACTATATCTGTTGCGCGTGTCTATGCGTCGACGTTTCCTATACTAATCAATACCTATGTTCACACAGCCCAGTGCTACCGAAGCCCGAACTACACGGCGCCCGTTCTACACGGCACCCTATAAATATTTGATATTATTTAAAAATAAAAAATGGAACGACCCTAGGTCCGTTTCAAGCCTCAGCGAGCATATATATTCGATTACTTTTGCCTGCAGACTACAGCTAGGATATGTTCGCACTATTTGGCACCATTTTGTACCACACCACATATATATCAGTAATCTGTACTCATACCAAGTTCGTAAATATGTTAATGAACTGATCTGTAGATACAAATTATGATACACTTAGAAGCGGGTAGCAAGTTCTAGTGTAGATATCTCCTAGCGCTCATGCGCCCACAGCATGGTCCCTATTCTCTAATATCGGAGCATGACGACGCGTATGAGTCGGAACATCGTTCCTCCAAAACTTTATTAATATAAGTCTTGGGATAGACATCCGGACCGCCAACATTATAACAGCGCGAGCCTCTTCCTTAGAATTCTCCTACATCATTCTATAAGAGGAGAATCAAGAGAGTCTTGCCATATTCTTTGTCTACATGCAATTTTTATCGCTGCTGAGAAGAAAGATAATTAGGTAAACTATGATAGAACGATATTTAATGCTAGGGCAAAGGGCACAGTCACGGTGTGCAGGAAACTAAAACGATCCATTGTAATAAATTGTCGGGAAAGAAATTATCATAGAATTCCCGTAAATTGATATTAGATTGCTTGTTGTAATAATTTTACGTTTATTTATTTATTGGGAAACTTAACAGCTAACTTATGAACTATTACATACACATAAAGAAAACAAATTACATAGCCAATGATAAAGTTTCACGTTTTACAAATTCTAATAGGTATGCATCTAATATATGCATACATACGTCCTCGGTGCGTCCTGCTAACTAAACAAAAGAAGAAGAAAATAAAACCAAAATAACTAAATATAAAAAACTAATATAAAAACAATATTAGGCTAAACATTATATATATTTTCCTACTTATATTTGTTGACCTTGAATGAGACCTTGACTAGATTATAGTGTTCCATTTTTGCATCGGATCGGAAGGCGGCTCGCAACACGTGCGTGTAGTTACATAAGCAGACATACAGCATACTACGTTACCAAAAATTGTGACATACACTCATATATGTATTTGCAATTAATTCGTCTTTGTTTCCCATGCATTTATAATGCACTGTTGCCCGCGGCTTCGCTCGCGGTGATCTCGGTTTAATAGCAAATCCGAATTAAACGCATTTATGATAATATAACAATCGCTTCTCATAAATTATAATCTCTCTCTCCCGTCCATGCTATACTTACTTTGATACTACTCAGCCCTAAGGTCATTTAGCGTTATGGTATATACTGCCCCCCTTAGAAAAAAAGACATAAGTACATCAGAGCATGTTTCGAGAAAATCGCATAAACGCGTTTGCATAAGTTTGGTACATATTTAAAAGTGCTACAAACCTGGGCATTTGCGATGTTATAGAAGCATAAATGAACTTTTTTTTAAATGTGAATTCGTGGAAATATTTAACACATTTCTTCGTATTTTCTTTAAAAAACTATTTCATCCTAGTAAAACTACTAAGTATTTCATTAATAGTACTAAGCTTAAAAAGCACAAGTAACCATTTATGTTTTTCTTTCCTAGAATTTATTAGAATTTAAGAAATATTTCAAGAGTTTTGAGGAAGAAAGAGCATAAGTACGCATTTGTGTTTTTCTTCTTTAGGAAAGTTAGAATGTCTTAGTAAAATTACATGGAAACAGTAACAATTTAAAAGCGTTATTATGGATTTTAGAGCTATTAGAAGATTATATTTTAAGAGAATATGTGCGTATGTAAATTACCTATTATATACTTACTTACAGTAAAATATTTCGCGTGCACAGTTAAGAATAATAAGAGGCAATTCTTGAACATAGTTTATTAATGTAAAAAACAAAAAAAGACAGATTTAGAACTTAATTATGACGATCGATTATTACGTACATAGCAGTCATCATATTCAGTAGTTAGGTCAGGAGCTGAATCATTAATGCAGAGGTCCTCCCAGAACTTTAGGCTATTTGAAGGCATTAGTTGTGGCAGGCGTTGCAATATTTCTCGCTTTCTCTTTGACGTTATACCTCTGTTAGCAGATTTGTAGGAGACGGTATTTAGGCCTTTCTTCAAACAAGATTGCTTAATAAAGTCCATCTCCGTCATGTTTTCATCACTAAATGATTTTTTGAAAAGCATTGTCTGTCAGGTAAGGTTGCGGCGTGATTTTCTTTATTTTTGCTACCGATTTACAATCTTCGTATGAAAAAAAAATCTTCTGCGCTCATTTCGCGCACTTTAAGTTTTCTTTTGTTAGCCATTTGAACCGTTGCTATGAAAACGGATCTCTGAATCGACAATTAATGTTCTTCCTTAACCTCCAATATTTTTTTAAAACCTATCCAATGACGACACACGATAAAAGAAAAAAAAAGAAAAAAATCTTCCCCGCTTTACGTGTATGGGAGATACACAAAAAAAATTTTTTTCAAAATTTTATTGCACAACGTTGTTGGCGTGATTAATATGTATAACTATGCCAAATTACAGCTTTTTAGTACCAAGAGTCTCATTCACTTGCTAAAGTAAAAAGACACAATTGACACAAATTTATGTCTTTTTTCGTTAGTATTGCGAGTTATGCTTTTTCTTCTAAGTTTCAATAACGCATTGAAGGAATATGACATTTTTCAAATACACATATATGCGCACTTATTAGTTTTCTGTTTAGGAACATGAATTTGTGTTTTTCTTTCTCCTTATGACGACGAATTTGTTAAAAATTGGGTGCACTTATGCTCTCTCAAAATCTAAACTAACTGGAATATTTCAACCTTTCCTAGACAGAAAAATCACATTTTTCCCACTGATTCCATATATGTATGTAACTTAATTTCGACAAAAATGTCACTTATGCTTTTTCTTCTTAGCAGGGCAGTATAGCCTATAGTGAGCCTGAAGCACTTACATTGGTGATCCAAACCGCGGGTTTCCAAACCGCATCAAAATATGTTCAGTGATTCCGGAGTTTATCTCAAACATCATACAGACACGTTACCTTTTATAAGAAGTAAAGATAAAGATAGAGAAAAGAAGATTAAGATGAATGACTGAACTCTAACAAGTTGACGAATAATATTTTTAATATTATGTATTTCAGGAAACAACATTAACCGTTACGCAAAGAATTGGATAGGCCATTCAAACAATGTGAGATTGATTATTTAATTTTCAGTGTAATTTTTTTTTCAAAGCGTTGAAACAACGCAATGGACTAACTCTTCGCATCAATTTTAAAGAGAGCACGAATCGCGAACCGCGCACAACGCGATAAATCACATCGTGCAACCTTTTCAGCTCGTTCTCACATTACTCGTACTTATCACTTGCCCATTACGAAAATAAATTTCATTTGTGAAACGTAACAATACCTAGTGGGCGGGCCTGCGCGAGCCCTGTTGATTTTGTATTCTCTACGTGTAGCGGACCCCGGGGACGCGGGGCGGACTTGCGGTTATGAGAGCGGGAATTCGTTACATTTGAGATTTAAATCTGAAATTAGGTAACATACATTTATCATAACACAATTTTGCACGGAAATTTGAATTTGCAGGCAAATTCTTAGGGTTCCGTACCTCAAAAGAGGAAAAAAACGGAGCCCTAGTGTCTGCCTGTTTGTCTGTCACGCCTTATTTTCTCCGTATCTACTGAAAGAAAAAAATTAAAATTTGGTACATAGATACATCTATTAATTTTGATGTGATGATAACCCTCTCCACGCGCGCCGACTCTCACTTGACCGCTTTTTATTCAAAGATAATCTGATAAAACTACATGGTGTTTTTCAACATTGAAAATGTTTGTTTTCGTGATGGGGCACTATACTGTCCCGATTTATGAAATTGTGACATTTGCCTGTAGTTTCGCAGATATGAAAGGTACGGAGATGAGCCATATGTCAAAATGTGCGTCTGTTGGAGGGCTTCAAAGTGCAATTTGAATTCCCAAAATAGGTCTGTAACTTTTTGCAATATTCCAAAATTTGTCAAAAATTCAAAAACAATTCTCCGACTTAGATCGAGAATTTCCCAATAACTTTTTTTTAGCTCGGTATTCAAGAAACGGAAAAAAATTTAATCTCGAGATTGAATTAAGCTACAGTTTGAGCCATCTTAGGCGGGCGGACAAAAACTGTAGGCGGTAGCGGGTCCCTTACGCGCGCGGTCAGTCTGCGCTCCGTTCACTTTCAGTGCGATAAAGAATGAATTCCTATTAACTATGTATGGAGCCTATGCAGCATTGATAACAGCGCCCGGTCGGTAACTTTTTGAGATCTTCCAAAATTGGTAAAAAAATTATTTTTTTCGCAAATTTGAATGAAACGGCTATTTAAATAGCTTGTCCGTCCAGTTCAGTGTAGCCGGCACGACCGAAGGGAAGCACTGATGTGGCACCAAGTTCACCTGGTGTTATGGGCTGACATCACGGATGTTGTAGGTGATGTAGCCAACAGTGTCAGTTTCCATTAAAAAAAACAATAACTATCATTACCAAACTCGTAAAGATCAAGTAAACATATCCGAAACCAGTATTGATGTATTATATGTAAGTAGGTACCTACCACGGTATTTAGGTTGAATTCTCGCCAAAATGAAATAATCAAAAGCTTTTGCAAGCTCTTTCTTCCCGCGCTCTTTGTATTCGGTCTTTTCGGCGATACCTAGCAGCCTTTTCATTCGGGAATGCCGCGTTTCTGAAATTTTGAAATTGGAAAAATAACATTGTATTATCCGGGGCGGAGCGGGACTCCCCAACTCCCCATCAGGTAAAACTTGGAGCGAGCGATTGCAAAAATGTCAACTGAAAACTTTATTGAAACGGTTGCTGTCGAACTCTTTCAGAGCAGTCAGCTGTTAGTCACGTGATTATTTTTCTTCATACAAAATCGTCTTACGGGGCTTATGTTTTCCCAACCCCTACCGATTTTTATATATTTTTTCTTGTAATAAGGATCTACGAACCTATAATTTTTTTGTGTTTAGATTAAATATACGAGGCCAGAGTTAGAAAATGAGCTTTCGAACTATACAAATTTAATTTTTAATTTGTTGATGTCATGCAAATGCTGTTGGATAAATGTATCTATGATGTAAATGAATATCTTAATTAAGTATTAAGATGCCAGAATTAATGTTAAAATTTATTATTACAATCATGTAAATTGAGAACATTCTACATTATGAAAAATAACTGACATAGCGTACTAATCCCTGTGAAACAAATATAATTGTGAACAGTGTGTTTTTTATGACGAAATAAACAAACAGAAACACAAGTAAACATGAAGTTCAATAAGCTTTATTCATCACATTGGAATCATTACATTGGATATAAAAACAAAAAAATAATGAAAAATACAGGTAGGTACATAGATTGGACTATCCTTATTAAAAATTGGTTCGTTTAAGGGTCGGGAAAACATAAACCCCAAAAAACCACAGAGCATGGAGAATACCCGCGAGGCACGGCGCGCGCTATTCCGTGCTCTGTGCCAAAAAAACAATTTTGACATAATTTTGTAGGTATATTAGCTGAGAGCGTGCAGCTGTCTCTCTTGCGTTTGCGCGGAGTGCGCGCGGCGAACGGAGACAGCGATACCTACTTTGTTCAAATACCTAACATGTTATCACGTGACTAACTTTTTTTAATTACATATTCTTGCAAAAAAGCAAAGGTCGCTTGTGCACATGGTCAACGATTACAACGATCAAACTCGAAACGAACTCGGTTGCGTATTGTGAAAACAGGAACAATTAATTCTATCTACATAATGTACATACCGTTTTGCGACTTGTCTACCACGCACTACGGATTTCTTTTTAAAAAATACATATTCTTACGTAAAATAACATTTCCAACTTCTCAATATAGATGTTAATCACATTAATAAAATAGATTATTTTCTATTTACTTGTGCTTAATATTGTATGTTTCTATTTACTTGTGTATGTATATAATATAGTGTGTTCATAATTAAGTCAGGTTGACTGGCAGAGATTGCCTCAGGTATAACAGACGGAATATAACTTGGGCCAGTGCAGTAGCCGATTTTAGGGTATCTTTGGTGGAGGGCGCGGGATGCGACGGCGGGGAGAGCGCCTGCAGACCGCGTGATTGGTTGGCTATTCTCAAATCAAAACAAACGTGCTTATTGTTTATTGTTTATTGTTTATTGTTTATTTAGCATCTATTGGCAGTACACTGCGCTCAGATTTGTCATATTTACATTGTAACATTCCGCCAGTTCGATTATCACAGCGAAGAAGAACTGACAAGAAACTTCACTGGAAATTTTTTCAATGTCCACTTAGTCTATACAAAAATGTTTGCCACTGCCTAGACACGCATGTGCTGATTTGTGCTGATTTGTGACATGCAGCAATTCATGACAAAGTGAAAACATTTTTACTATGAATATATGCAGTTCGCATAATAAAGTTTTATGGCTTAGTGAAGGGAATCTCCCTTCACTAAGCCATACAATTTTGTTGTGCGAGCTGCACGATTGTTTTGATTTGAGAATAGTCGCCCGCCGCCCTCAGGACCGCGCGCGCGCGTCGTTAGCTCCCAAATACACTTCCGTACCTGCAAAAACTGGTCCAAGTTACATGCCGCCTGGTATAATACGTTTTTCTAAAATGTTGTGTTGGAAAGCAATAAAGTATATTTGTTCTATTCTATGATTTATAATTTATGGAAAAAGTGAGTGATTCAGTTTTCTTTTACCAGACCGCGCTGGCTCTCGTCCAAATAATTTCTCGGCAATGTCTTACTTGACTGAGAAGCTAGAAAGGGTGGGTTACGCAATTTATAAAAGAATTAGCTCGAACCTAATCCCTAGATCTTTTTCAATTAAGTTAAGCTTGCCGTTGCGACCGAAGAATTGGTTTGTCAGAAAATCGATACAACCAGCCACTGTTTCATAATGCCGAGAATTTCACAAGAATTGGATTAGGACTGGAAAAAAAAATCTTGAGGTTTCTCCTTACAATTAGAATTTTGTAGAAAAAATTATTGAATTATTACGTTATTTCCCTATTTTTTGTATAAAAGTTTTATAAACGAAACGACCAAGAGAAGCGTTGGAAGAATTGCCCATTCTTCAGTCTCGGTAGCTCAGTAGTACGGTCGGTTGACTGTTGTTAAGCACACCTGGGTGCGGTCAGTACTTGGATGGCTGACCGCTCGACCGTTGGAGGCTGACCGTGGTTAGGATTCCACGTAAAACTATAGGTCCCTTCCCTTCTTACCTTACTAGGTGGTAGGGTTCATCCCACCCGGGTTGGTACCACCGCACTGAATGAAACGTCAGTCGAAACGGCTATGTAAATAGTTAGTGTTTTCCGTTCAGTTCAGTGTAGCCGATATGAAATGAAGGGAAACACTGACATGGCACCTAGTGCGCCCGGTGTTATGGCCTGACATCACGGATGTTGTAGGTGATGTAGCCAACCGTGTCTTTTTCCATAAAAAAATAATTTTTTATTGTACGTCAATATCACACGAAAAAGACGAAGCTAATTTTGTCAAAATGGCGACTACGACGAGACGTCAGTTAGTGTATGAGTTTCCACATGAAGCGATTCATTAGGCGCGCAGTTTCGTGCCGCGGCCAAATTAATCATCGAAGTATGGCCGGCTTATCAACACACCGGCAAACGTACCTCCTGACAGAATGAGTTATTATTTTTCACATGAACCACGTTCAACCAGTTAGGCAGTCGGTAAGCGAAGAAGGTATTAGTGGTCAGAAATGTTTATTACAAAACCTTAGGCGGGAAATAAATACAGACGTGGTTTGATACGAAATAATAAAAAAATTATACATTCATACATACCACACGCTGTATTCCGAAAACCGTGGCGAGCAGAGTAATCGGTGTTGTGCTGCAAGGACTCTTGTAAATTACACCACAACACCGACCACCACGTTAAGCAAAGTTAATCGGACAACTATCAAGCAGCAAGTGGAGCGAAGTGGACCGATCGTTTAATAAGTTTGGTTGTGTACAAAGCTGTCTGAATGAAATGTGACGAGTGTCAGGATCGTGGCACATGGAGATCCGTTCTCTCTGTCTACCCCATTCGGAAACATCCGTCTGTCGGTATGTATACTTATTAAGAAAGAAAGACAAATAAGTATTTATCTCGACATCAATAATTTACTAATTGAACCTAAAAATCTAAAAAATATTTTGGAGAAAGAACAAAAAAAAAAAAGAACGGTGCTAGTTCAGCTGCAGCGCTCTAATGAGAGCGCTGCTAAGCGCTGATTTTTAGGCTAACTCCATTATGGCTCCCACAAAATAACACCAACATAAAAATATAATTATTCAACTTAAATAGAAAAAAAAGTGTGAATGCCGGGACTCACGGTTAGGGTATGTGCAAACACGAGCGTTACGCGCTAAAGCGTGACGCGAAACCTCAATTCATTCTACCCTCGGTATAAATGTTTACACATCGAAAATAAGAAAATTATCAAACACCTAAAATATATCAATTTAAAGGCTATATATAAAATTCAATCAGACGCTAAATCTGTAACAAAACGTAGCCATTACAGAAAGGTACTATAGAGGTTGAGAGAGCGAGAGAGTCCTCGAATTGGCTCACGGGTTCACAAGATAAGTAGGCACCTACTGCCGCATTCAATGAGATAGAGGAGAACAAAAGAAAATGAGAACAGAATATTTTATTTTCAAACCCCGAGAAAAGGAAGAATATAATGTCATTTAAGTACATAATAAAAACGGCAGTAAATACGCGGTACATTAACGCAAAACCATAAAGAGTGTATATAACTGTATATGTATGTGTATTCAGTTATAATATTGTATACGTTCGAAGATGTACCTATCACTGAACAATAATAGCGAAAATTCAGCGCAAAGAGTAGCAGCGTTAATATCCTGCCGGGATACATACGAAATAGCTACTTTTTCTTAATTCAAATTTACAATCGCTTTAATCATGTAGTTTCAAGATTTATTATTTAATTATTTTCATGGGTTAATGCTTAACACACTGAAAAACACAATCATACTGAATCTTTCTTATATACTGAACAAAATAAATCCTCATATTTAATGATTTTCTGTTCGTCTGTAATACTTAAATAACGCGATTTAAAAATCTAATAAATATTTAATGAATGTGTTTCAAATAGAGAAAAAAAGAAGAAACTATTTTTCTCTTATTTTTAGGAGAATACGGAAGCGCAATCAATGGGGAATAAAATAGAAAAAAAAATATTCTCCATAATACGCACAAGTCATTATTGTAAAGAAAAAAAAAAGCGTTCATACTGTGGAGTGTATGAAGATGCTAATCCCACGAATGAGAACTGCAACACTGGTATAGACTTAGCTCCGATAGCAAGATCCAATCAAATCTAATAATCTAATAATATATAATATTATAAAGAGATGAACTTTGTAAGTTTTAATGTAGGAGGTATCCTCCGAAAATGTAGATCCGATTTTAAAAATTCATTGACCAATATTAAGAATGGACCTTCAGGATGGACATAAGCTATGCGAGCGAAGCCGCGGCTAAAGCTAGTCGCTAATAAAAACGCTCTATGCAAAATATTTTCTTATACAAAAGTTGACATTTCATATTGAAATGAAGGTGGAGTTTTATTAAACGGTTACGGTGAGCGCCTATTTTTCACGGTAAACATCATATTAAAGGCTTTCGCTTTATATCTCCTCGTGTTTATTTCTTTCCCTTTATTGTAAGCAATATCCAGCTGTAAGTATATTTTTATACTATAGTTAATGATAATATAATATCAATAATATGTTGAAATGTATTGTTAAGACTGCGGTACTACAGCGTGAGGCACAATTTGCAAAATTTGCCACATTTTCGTTTCGGTTTTTTGTTCAACGAATTTAAAAAAAATATATATTAAAAATCCTGTCTAAAAGTTGACCATACCTATTTAAAAGTTGGTGACAGATTTTTATTTTTATTTATGTCAATTAATATGTGAAAAAAAAATCACAAACGTACTACTAAATGGTATTAAATACTCCGAAATGCTCTCTTTGTTTCGAAATTGTAGCTTTCTAAAACATTATTTTGAGTTTATACTAATTGCAGATGATGTAAGATAAAATTTTACTTCTTTTGACAGATTTGGATATTCGTGTAATGTAAATTGGTTTAACAAACTTTGAAAAAATACTATAAAACAAGCGGGCGAACGCTTCGCTATTCAATCAGTGCCGCGCGGTGCGGCATTTTGATGCTGTAGTACTGCGCTCTAGTTTTTTTGTGCCATCCCCGTGGTATGTCAAACACCCAAAAGTTCTCTGATAGATATGATTTGAAGAGATAAGTCTGTATGTATTTTGTATTCAATGAAAAATGTATGCATGGTGGAGCAATAAATAATGTCTACCGGTTTCCGACCACCCGCCAGGTGGGACGACGACATCAAGTACGTCGGCGGAAAGCAGTGGTTCCGTACCGCTGAAGGCCGGGAGGACTGGAGGAAAATTGGAGAGGCGTATATCTTACATGCTGACTGACCGTTTTCTGGTACCCTCGCTTGTTGTTCCGCGAGGTGGTTTTGGCTGTGTCGACTGCATCATTGCTCCATCGAGTCGAACAACCATGTCGATTTTCTGAAAAAAAAACTATTTAATTTTGATCGAATTATATCAACATTGTGTAGGTATTTTACGAATACGTCTAAATAATGGATGAAAGGAAACTTTCTGATCCTATTAGGCTCGAGATAAAGCTTAATGATGTTTAGTTCCATTAGGAAACACGGAGGCGGCACATGAGATAAAAAGTACTGAGTAGGTACACTACACTTGGTAGATATATAAATTTAAGATAATTTTAAAGATTATAAATTTATAATAAATTATTTATTATTTAATAGTTATTTTTCTGAAAATCTGAAGGTGCTTACAATTACAACCCTCGTTCGCTAGAACCATTATAAATAATGACTTTAAATCAAATGGGCGAACTGGAAGAGATTGCCATAGGGCAATAACCTCACCCATTGGATGAAAGAACGTCATGAAGTAAGCCTTAAAATGTTATTCTGTTTTGCTATGTTTTTCCTCAAAATTGTTATTGTATTGTTATTGTTCCGTGTTTTTTCATCCAGTAAACGGTTATATTCTTATTATAAAATATAGGTAATTGGGTATATGGGAATTATAAAAAATCTCTTCTTACTAATATAATAAACAAAATATGTCTGTAACAATTTGTTTCTCCAAGGGCATGAGCAAAAGTCGACTATCGAACTTCATCATTTTATTTATATGTGTTAATTTAACGCAGATAATAATCTACTTGAAAGGAAATATTATATACTAGCTGAGCCCGCGGCTCCGCTCGCGTGAAATTCGTATTCCAAAGAAGAATGTAAGTAACTAAGGACGAGGCCGAAGGCCGAGCTGCGTTCAGGTAATCGATAAACCTTCTTAAAGAAAGTAACTAACTAAGGGCGAGGCCGAAGGCCGAGCTGCTTTCAGGTGAACGATAAACCTTCTGGAAGAAAGGAACGAACTAAGTGCGAGGCCGAAGGCCGAGCTGCGTTCAGGTAAACCAAAAACCCTCTTCCGCCTTCGGGCCTCGCCCTTAAATACTTCCTTTCTTCGATAGAATATAATATCGTTTACTCAATCTATTTATTTCATAAAAATAAAAAAGTTATATTAATAACTAAAGAATTAAACCTACCTAACAAACATTAAAATAACTATCAAAACGGGCATTTTCAAATGTTCTTAGAGCACTTGCGGCATTACCCCGCTGGATGGCAAGGCTTACCCTTTGAATGAAGTACATAAGCCCTTGATTGCGGGACACCCGTTGCGTCAACCAGCTCAAGCCTCTTTTGGCTTCACTGCTCCACTGACCGAGGGTTTCAACCGCAAACGCAACAAATTCGAAATCTTGAATTATATTTCTATATTTGCTGCGTTTGAGGCTCTCCGCCCCAGCCTCGGCCGCGCCAGCCGGTCTTGAAGATGTCCTAACGTGACTTGGAGCCAATGTGAGAGCAAAAGTGGCGTCCCACATCAAAGAACTACCCTTAGTCCATGGCACTAAGGTGATAGCATCGGGCCTCTTGCCATCCAGCCGGGAATAACCGCGAGGTTCTAGGATGCACGGTATATTTGCCGTTAGAAGCGTGAACTTTATAATAAAATTTAAATTAAATTAACTCAATCTTAATATTAATTAACTTTATTCGAGATAGTTTAGCTTCTTCCTGAACGCAGCTCGGCCTTCGGCCTCGCCCTTAGTTACTTGCTTTCTTCGAGATGGTTTATCATTTGTCAGAACGTAGCTCGGCCTTCGGCCTCGCCTTAGTTGCTTACTTTCTTCAAGATGGTTTAGCTTCTTCCTGAACGCAGCTCGGCCTTCGGCCTCGCCCTTAGTTACTTGCTTTCTTCGAGATGGTTTTTCAATTATCCGAACGTAGCTCGGCCTTCGGCCTCGCCTTAGTTACTTACTTTCTTCAAGATGGTTTAGCTTCTTCCTGAACGCAGCTCGGCCTGCGGCCTCGCCCATAGTTACTTACTTTCTTCGAGAAGGTTTATGGTCTTCCAGAATAGAGCTCGGCCTTCGGCCTCGCCCTTAGTTACTTACTTTCTTCAAGAATGTTTTTCTTCTTCCTGAACTCAGCTCCGCCTTCCGCCTCGCCCTTAGTTACTTTCATCGAGAAAGAATATCGTTTACGTGAGCGCAGATCCGCCTTCGGGCCCGCCTTTAGTTACTTACTATCTTTTTTTTAAATACGAATTTCACGCGAGCGAAGCCGCGGGCAACAGATATATAAATTTTATTGCACCAATGACAGCGACATAACTTCGACTTTCAATTATTATTTTTATTTGTCAAACAATTTGTCACCGGCCAGCTCACGTCGAGATGACAGTTCTCCGTTGTCAACATGACATTTAAAATTGTTTTTTACCTTTACTTTGGATTACGTGATTTTTATTATATTTTTTAATTATTATGTTCATCCGGGATATACACTGTCACTATAAAAAGTTTCGTCAAATTCCGTTCAGTGGTTTTTGCGAGATGCGCGTACAAATAAACATTTTTGCATTTACGATTTTATTATATGTATAGAAAGAATAGATATGTACCTATAGACTATTGTGTTCAAGTTATAAAAAAGAAGAACTTGTCATTTTCGTTGTATCTACTTATTTTTAATTTTCGAATGAATATTTTATTCAAATTGTATTTGCTGCCAGTTCTCAAGATATAATTATGTACTTTGGACTACGTGATTTTAAACGCGCAATAAAGTTTATAATTGTAAATTTTTTTTTATTTTTGTTATTTTTTTTTACGTATTATGTTAACCCGGCATGTAAACTGCCACTATACAAAGTTTCGTCTAATTCCGTTCAGTGGTTTTTGCGTGATGCGCGTACAGACAAACAAACAAACAAACAAACAAACAAACAAACAAAAATTTTAAAAACTGTTCTAACATGTTCAGTATCTCATTTTAAGCCACCCTGGTTAGTTTTTTTCCGAATACATTCAATGTACAGACTTTCTTACCTCTACGATTTTATTATATGTATAGATTGAACCTTTAAGATGCTGGGTGAGACAATAAGAACCTCAAAAGTTATTAAATTTCCGTAGGTAGGATGCTTAAAAACTTCAAAGCCTTTTGAGCTAGAACCTGAAAAGCATAACACTCATAAAGTAATTCTAACATAATTATCTCACAGATTCAAAGCTCTGAAAGCCCTTGAGCTCCTTTACATTTTTTCCTACTAATTAGTATACTACTTACCGTGCTAATTAGCAGTATCTATGAAATCTTTACTACTTTATAGACTCTGCAGGTTAAAGTTTTTTATCTCGATTCTATGTCCTGGAGTGGAGCTTGTACGTAATATGTAAGTTAGCATAATATTTCCCACACTAGTGCGGGCCTTTTTGTCACAAAGGAGGATGCACTTAATGCAAGGCTTTAAATGCAATTAGGCTTCCGTGTTATCGCGTCCCGGCCACCGCGCAGGCGCACGTGCTGCGGCGCCTTGCACGTTCGAAGCGACAGCGACGCAAGCCTGATGAAATTATGCATCAAGTGTATGTATATTTCCTGCCAGAAGGCTCTTTTGAGGATCTTATATTCTTAACTACGTTCTTAGTAAGAAATTTGCATGTATTTGTTATATAACGTGTCTTTAAGACATTTCAACATTATAAAAAGGTCGAGAGGCCTATGTCCAGCAGTGGACCGATACAGGCTGATGATGATGATGATGATGAAAAAGGAAAATAAAAAAATTGCATGTTGGAATTATTTTTAATCTGTCGCATCGCTGTACTTAGAATTTTGGGTACAGCGATGTTTTAGATGACGCCATAAAGAGTAACAAGCGTTCACTATCCAATTTTAGCTGACTTTGAAAAAGGTGGAGGTTTTCAAATTATTATTCGATCCGTATACTTACCTATAAATTGTTTTCATTAATTTCATTATTTTAGTAGAAATATATGGTACTTACATTGCATAATAATTAGGAATGTTATGTAATATGATATTACATAATATCACAATATCAGTTCTGTCCTTTATAATTCTTTGACGATCGCATTATTTTATATTTTAACTTGTTTTTTTTTTCTTTTCCTTTCATAATAATATATTTATTGTTTATCTTTTATTGATAATATTTTTTAGAAAGGAGGAGGAAAACATGCGGATGGCTGTACAGAGGCTGCCGCGCGACACACGGCCCCACACCGGACGTATTTCAACAATTTAATTCCCCCTACGTCTCCTCGCAGCTCAGCCATTTAAATGTAATTCAGTTAGGGGCGCCTTCTCTGTGCCAACTTGAAATTAAACCCTAGTACTAGGGAAAAAAACTGGTTCACATTTTATTTTTAATGTGTAAGAGATTCGCCATACAAAGCTTTTATAGAGATGAATTACAGTCTCGAGTCCTTCAATAGGGGCGTGAATGTCAGGCTACTGTAAGGCCGGCATGGCATTCGGAACCCCCACAATCGACCGAATGTCCATGGGCGTCGTTAGACACCTTATGGGTGGCCACGCGCCGCATGTCGCGCTTTCAATAAAAACACACATTTTCTCTCGGCTTCACTCAGTCAAAAAAAATAAGTTATAAAAAACTAAAACCCGACTACGTAAAAGCTAATTATGAAAATCGTTTAAATAAAAAAAAATAGTTATAAAAAACTAAAACCCGTCTACGAAAAAGCAAATTATGAAAATAGTTTAACTAAAAATAACAAATAATGTTTTTCATATAATTTATCAGATACAGCATTTCTCTTTTTATATTGATTTTACCTTAGCACTAACTCTATAAATTTTGATAAATTTATTATTTTTAACGTTCTAAATATAGAGCCGTGGTCGGGCGTTCTTCGTTCAACAAGACAAGTGAGGCCCTCGTCGTGCATTATTAGAGCGCGGAACTTAGGACGGCCATCGCCATTGTGTCATACTGGCATCTTTTTGTAAGATCAGTCAGAGCCAATCTAAAATTATTATAAGTAGATACATAGGTACATACCGAACGTCAACGGCTATAATGCACAACGACGGTCTCACTTGTCTTGTTGAACGAAGAACGCCCGACCACGGCTCTATATTTAGAACGTTAAAAATAATAAATTTATCAAAATTTATAGAGTTAGTGCTAAGGTAAAATCAATATAAAAAGAGAAATGCTGTATCTGATAAATTATATGAAAAACATTATTTGTTATTTTTAGTTAAACTATTTTCATAATTTGCTTTTTCGTAGACGGGTTTTAGTTTTTTATAACTATTTTTTTTTATTTAAACGATTTTCATAATTAGCTTTTACGTAGTCGGGTTTTAGTTTTTTATAACTTATTTTTTTATTTTAGGCTTTTTAAAAACTGTTTGCATACTTTAAATGTTGTATGTAACTCGTATATTGATTTTTTTTATGGAATCTGACACATCACCTACAGGCTACAACATCCGTGATGTCAGCCCATAACATAACACCGGGTGAACTTGGTGCCACGTCAGTGCTTCCCTTCGGTCGTAACGGCTACACTAAATACATAGCCGTTTCTACCGACCTTTCATTCAGTGCGGTGCGGTGGTACCAACACGGGCGGGTTAAACCCTACCACCTAGTATTATAAGAAGGAAGTCATATCCCTTAGTCGCCTTTTACGACATACACGGGGAGAGATACAGTGGGGCTATTCTTTTATATAAGTACCGGCTTGATACTATCCGTCCGTTTATTTGTCGTGATCTCTATTTGAAACCTCGTTTGAAACTAAAGTTTTCTGCAATAGCGCATGAGTGAGTACCTACATATATATACAAATTATGTATAGTTGAACGATGTATAGTCTTGAAGTAAAATGAAAAGTCAGTCAGAGCAAGACCGAAGACTGAGCTGTGTAAGTACACGATTTTCTTTGTCTATGTAAGTAAATATATCTGGCTGGGGTGAAGCGGATTCGGGAAGTAAGTAAACCAATAAGTTCAAGGCCGAAGACCGAGGGAGGTTTCAGGTTGTACATAGTTGAATAATGTACTCACTCGAAGCAGGTAAGCCACTAAGGCGAGGCCAAAGCTACTGATATTATTTTTATAGTAAGCGCGACATGTGGCGCCGAGCCACCCATAAGGTGTCTAGCGATGCCCATGGACATTCGGTAGCATGCGGAGGCTGCGAATGCCATGCCGGCCTGACAGGTGCCCAGGTTGAAGGACCCGAGACTGTACTTGGGGGAAAATATTTCTCTCTGTTTGTATTTCAACAGGCTCTGATTTAGCTATGTATTCCTACGGAGTTGCAGTGGTTTTAGATCGCGGGACATTTGGGAGTCACCTACTATTCGCACGGCTCGACGCTGGATCGAGTCCAGAGGCGCCAGCTGGTATTTGACTGAGCCATCCCATAGGTGCGGTGCGAGCAGTACCGAATCTGCGATTTATACGGCCTTGCCCTCGATGTCACGCCGGAAGTTTAGATCGTGCGAAAATTCGACTCGGAGGACCCTGAGGTGGTCGCAAAATTTAAGTGACGTGCCTTGGTAGGAAGGAGCTGGTGTGAACGCCGCTCTCTTCGCACTGAACGCGCAAACTTGTATCTTGGAGGTATTTAACTTGAACAACTTGCTACGGCCCATTCGGAAATAGAGCCGAGTGTTTGCTCAAGTTCAGACACAAGTCTTCGCCTCTTCTCATCCACATCCCGCCTAGTTGAAGGGTAACTGGTGTAGAACCCGTGTTCCGTACTCTCGTATGTATAACAATGATATGTATGTTGCCCCCTGAATGCTACGCGCACGCCTTCAACGTTAGCAAGGCTCAGTGCTGCGCATTATCTGCGAAGGTCGATTTGAAGGTCCTTTTGATTTCCAAGCCAGTTTCTAAGTCAGCGTCATACCTGTCTGGAAGCACCTGAACCTCCTGGGCACCGCCATTTCCAAAGGCGTAGGGTTCCGGCAACTAATCGAGTCTAGGGCTAAAACTGCACCCAGAAAATTGGGAATACTTTTTCGCAATCGGCGGTTCTTCTCTTCCACAATATCCCGCTTAGCTGAAGGGTAACTTGCATCCGAAAATATTGAATTAATGTACCTACCTTTTTTTTTTTATGGAATCTTGACACGGTTGGCTACATCACCTACAACATCCGTGATGTCAGCCCATAACACCGGGTGAACTAGGTGCCATGTCAGTGCTTCCCTTCATTTCGCGCCGGCTACACTGAACTGGACGGAAAACACGAACTATTTACATAGCCGTTTCGACCGACGTTTCGCTCAGTGCGGTGGTACCAACCCGGCCGGGATAAACCCTACCACCTAGTAAGGTAAGAAGGGAAGGGACCTACAGTTTAACGTGGTATCCGAACCACGGTCAGCCTCCAACAGTCGGGCGGTCATCCATCCAATAACTGACCGCACCATTAAGCTGCCGAGGCTGACGATCCCTTAGTCGACTTTTACGACATGCGACGGGGAGAGATGCAGTGGGGCTATTCTTTTTAAGTACCGACCCCACACGGTACACCTACACTACATATTATGCTTACACTAGGTACCTACATGGACATTTAATACCAATTTATTTTAGCATAGTACCGTGGTGGTACTGTATCTAATAATAATATTATATATCTATATAAAATTTGCGGTAGATCAGTGAGTAAGTATGTAGGTATATTACCAACAATACCATGTCGCTTCTTCGCGTCGTCGTCGCGCGTGGGTGGGGGCGCGCGGCGCGGGGCGCGGGCGACCACGGTTCATCGCGAATAATCGCGATTCATACATACATTCGCTACACATTTTGCTCTATTTCTCTGTACACATAAGTTTAATAGATAGCAAAGTATATATTTTCGGAATCGTAATTTAATTATCTTTAATTTGATACCCCACTCAATATATTTTGAAAAACTAATTTGACATTTTGACGCCGTGCGTCCGCCATTTTGAATTTTGAAAATTGTTATATAGCCTATGACACTCCCGTGAATAAGACGAATCCAATAGCACAAGAATTATTCAAATCGGTCTAGTACTTTAGGCTGTAGAGTGGAATATAGATAGTCACATACATACATACATACATACATACATACATACATACATACATACATACATACATACACGCCAAACTCATAACCCTTCCTTTTTTGGCTTCGCCGTAGTCGGGTAAAAAAGTGTCCAAGCGCGGGCTCGCGCACACAGATTCCGTACCGATCGTCGGTGTTGACTAGCATATTATGAGCACACAGAGCAATATATTTATTTTCATTGGAAATTATATTTAGCCATAGCTGTTTGTGTGATCCAGTACACGTCCGTCAGATTCCGCTTTCGTCAGAAATATTTTTTTTTATAATTTCAGTTCAGATTCGTCAGAGATAACGAATTTGGATTGTTAGCTACACGCCGACTTCGTGACACCACTTTCGACGTTTATGTTCCAGAAAGGTCCATAAAGACACTCCAATCTCTCGTTGTAGGGAGTTCGTTTGGAAGTATGCGCCGGTCCTAGCCCGGACGTCAGCAAAAACTACGTGAGTCGATCGTTGGGACTTTCGTGAAATCAATGTTGAAGTCTCTGAGTAACTCGAGGGGCGGCAGCTGTGCACGGTTGTCGCGTTCCACTAGTCTTCAGATTGTCCGATGCACTCGAGCTCGGTGTCCAGCAAACAACGCAGCGACCTGTACCCTTATCACGAGATTGAACTGAAATCTATTGTTTGATGGTGTACAGGTATATAACAGCCTTCCTAACAGCATTAAAAATTTAGAGACAAACAAACAGTTCGAGCCAGCTATCAAAACCTACTTTAGTGTCTAATAAATAGCAGACTAGGTTTTTAGTCTTTATTTTATACTTATATCTAGATTATTATATTACCTTGACCACTACGTAGGCTAGTATCGACTGAAACTACTTATAAATTAATACCTATGTCCTCGTTGCGTGTCGACATACCGAGTCGAGTGTTTCGGTCGGTAATGGTTTGCGTGGTGGACCTCCATGTCAAAATTCTTGTACAATCATGTAACCGCAACAAAAGAAAACAAATGTAAAATTTTCTCATAAAAGTGAATGTAATGTTCTTTTGGAAATAAATATGCTTTAAACTGAACCTACATCGCGTACTACGCTACAAAGTGCAAACAACCTATGTAATAAAATGAAACTGAATGATGCTAAATAGGTACCTAAGTAGGTATCTATGTGCTAATGTGTCTCTACTCTACCATCTTTACTCTGATAAGATTTACTCTCTGATCAGAGTAAAGTTGGTTAATAAGGACGAAAAGAGTAAAGAAGTCTGTGAACTGTAGGTTATAGGCGCTTCCACTCTGATGGCACCAGTACGGCAGTAGCTCTGATGAACGATGGACTCAGCTCTCAGCTGGACGGTACGTTTTGGACTCTTGGTGAACCCGACAAAAACGCAGGCCATTATTTACCCGTGGCCTGTTTCAAACGATGAGATGTCTTAGTTACAAGCCGGATTGGCTGACTGGGCCTGAGCCTCCAACCCCGAGATCAGCTACTCAATTTGGTTACCGCTAAAAGTAGAAAAACAAGAAAACAAAAGGTTTTTTTTCTGAAATGTAGGTCGAGGTTCCGGCAACAAATTAAATCATATGTACAATAGTAAAGAATGCAATTTCCTTGTTCCAGGTTATGGCAACATCGCTCCAAGAACCATCCTCGGCAAAGGCGTGACCATCCTGTACGCTCTGTTCGGGATACCGCTCACCCTCGTATATCTCTCGAGCGTGGGCTCACTTCTCTCTAAGCTAGCGAGGAGCGTATTCACCAGGGCCCTTTGCTGTTGCCTCTGCTCGAACTGCGGCTACTGCTGCTACGACGAAAGAAGAATGGCCGAGAAGGAGAGAAGAATGAAGCTTAAGCGGCAGCAGGAAGAAATTCAGAGCAGTCAAAACACGAGCAAAACACCGACAGAAGAATGCTATGTTCTCAAACCACCAGACGGGTCGATCTCTACATCGGAGAAACCTACCACCAGCGTGACTAAAGATGATACAATAAGTTGGCCAGACACGGATTCCAAGCTGTCTATGCACGGGCTAAGCATCCTAGCGCCTGTTCTACTCTGTCTAACTGCCATCTTCATCTACATTGTAGTAGGCTCGATAGTTCTCTACAAATTAGACAATATGACTCTTGTGGACGGCTTCTACTTCTGCTTCATGGCGCTCAGCACAATAGGCTTCGGGAACATCGTTCCCGGGATGAGTCTGAGCACGATTAACGGCGTGCGCTACTACAGCACTAACCCAGCGACCGTGTGGTTCTGTTCAGCCTACACCTTGACCGGTCTCGCGCTCACAGCGATGTGCTTTGGGGTCATTCACGACGAGATCATACATAGGATAAAGCACCAGCAGAAGGAGTGGTCGCAGAAGAGCAACGTCGTGAACGACGAGGTGCAACTGAACGACCCATTCTACATGACTTCCTGACACATGTACGTGGGTAAGGGGAAGACGGAGAACCTGTACAGTGTGATGGAGGATAGTCTCGCGGCGGAGAGGAGTAGAGCGGATGTAGAGAATAGGGAAGTAGTGTTGGGTGTGGACGATATATCAAGTGTGGACGCGCCGTCTGAAGGATTCCCCCTTCCTCCTCCGGACGAGGAAATCGTCGCCATAGTGACTAAGAAGGAGCCGGTAGGAAACTTCAACAATATGGTTGCGTATAACGCTCTACCGGAGATGTTGGATCATGTCGGCACTAAGTGATTCTGTAAATTCGTAGGTTTATCTACTTTTTCCTATAAATTACTTTATGATTTATTGTACTACCTAAGCATAGTACCTATGACGTACACATGATGTCCTTTTTAATTTTAATGCTTTGAATTCATATATACCACGAAGAGTATATGTGCGCATGCTATGAATATGAGAATATAACACATATGTGTTTTTTTTCGGGTGGTTAAGTTCATGTGGGCTGGGCACATCAGCCAAAGAGATGAGGACCGTTGGAGTAACGGTGCCCTACACTGGCGGCTGTTGACAGGAAAACTGAGTGTGGGACGACCATCCCCCAGGTGGGACGACGACATCAAGTACGTCTGCGGAAAGCAGTGGTTCCGTACCGCTGAAGGCCGGGAGGAAAATTGGAGAGACGTATGTCAGGCAGTTAACACACACACGCTGACTTACTGTTTTTTTTTCATCGTGGCTTCACGATAATATATCATATTTTGTCATATTTTCATATCCTGCTGTTACACAATATTACATATGGTACACATTGGTTATCTGTTTCAGTATTTAACTGTATTATTGTATTCGAGCTGATCGGTTTTAAAACATCTCATGAATGCATCAGAGGAACTTCATCCGAGTATGAAACATTATAACAATAAATTATCTATTTAAATTTATTTTATAGTATCACGAAATTGTGTGAAACTAGTCTATTATATTTATAAAGCAACACCTTAGATTGGGGCTAATTTGAGAGTTTTCATATTTTAAAGTGTCATATTTTTGTACCAGGGTTAGTAGGCTATCCAAAAAATTACTTGAATCCCAGTCGCGGCTCAGACTTTAATGTTAGTGTTTAAAAATTCTAATCCTCCAGTTTTAGAGAAAAAAAAGGTGCTATCAACATTAAACAATGTTCGGGGTAACTTTGATTCCCCACTTTTTTATTAAGTAGCGTTATTTGCACATATTTTAAAACATTAAATAAACGCTGCCTCCTAAGCAACACCATTAATATAAAACGGCCTATTCAATTCATGCCGAAAAATAAACATACATAAAACACAAAGGAGCAATGGAAAACTAATCTAAGTGTTCGTTTGTATCGATCTTCATGGAAAATGTGTACTCAGTGTAGTGTTATTGATGGATGACTGTAACAGACGGTGCAGGCAGGATAAGCAGAACGTCAGAGAAATCAATAGACGATTCGTCATTTGGGATGACCTTGAAAGTAGTTTTCTCTCTGTTCGTAGTCTTCGCACCATGATGACTGCAACCCGTAACAACTTAATTAATGTCATTCATTATATTTCATATACACATATTTAAACTATGCAGTGACGATAATCAAAACATTAAATGAAACACAACATTTAATGGGGCTACTTTCATACATATGCATTTTACCCCACATCCCCAATCAAAGTTACCCGGCGCCGAATAGTGCAAGTTTAGTGGCCGACAAATCAAAATAAATAGGATGAAACAGAAATATCGTGAAGAAGGGACCACGTGTGAAACCTAACTTCAGAACAAATCCATAAAGGTTACACATATGTTGGCATTTCGGAAGTTTTGCAGAACACTTTTTTCAAAAAAACTGAGTCATAATAAAAAAAATTTATTCAACTTCCGGGAGTCAGACCACCGTTGATTCGTTGCATGTTGCGATGAGAACACAGGTGTTGTCAGATTCGATTTTTCAATTTCCCCACGACAGAGCATACGACAATGATGAAAACATTACAAAGAGAACGTGATTATCAATCTAGCCGTGAATCAAAGTAGCCCCGATCTGCGGTAGTAAATATCAGTGGAAGTTTTCTGTAGCCTGGTCTAATGGTCTGAAATTACTTCTGCTAGTATAGTTTGATGTTTCTAACAAATTATTATTCATAATGACCAACTCACTGTTTATTCAGTCAGAAAATATATGTTGGTTTGATATTGTTTTTGTGTATGTCCTTAAATATAATTGACAGCATCATTATGTCTATTTGAATTATCACTTGTTAATAAACCAACATAAAACATTTTTAATGTACATATTGCTCAGTCTTTTAACTATCGTTTTAATAAAGTATACTTTTATAGTAAAAAAATGTCTGGCATTTTTATTTCCTTCATTTTTCTCAATTCCCACCTCTTATTTACCGCATAACTAGGAGCTTAAAAGATACCAAACAAATGAATTTAATATTGCATTGAAACGAGGAAAGCTCTAAATATTTTCCCAAATAATGGACCCAATAAGAAAGAGAAAATCTCGCAGCCTCTTCTAATCAAACCTTTCAAAGTCGTATCAAAGAATAAAAACAATTTTCCTCTCGAAAAGTCCACGTCGGAGGCGAATAAAATATAAGAGTTCTGGACTAGACGAAATTTAACTTCGGCGCTCAGTCAAGTGCTAAGGACAAAGATATATGGCGCAGAGGGAGCTGGCGAGAACTTTTATTTAAACTTTATTTCTATCTGTAAACATCTCTATGAAGTCCCTTTAGAACACTGGTTGGTTACTGTGAGATGTTTATCAGCGCACTCACAAAATAGTCTTGATACAATCTCTAACCGGTCGCTATTACTAAATACAAAAGTGGACCTTATTATAAGGTTCACTTTAAAATTTTGCGCTGTTAAGCCTATTGTCAAAACAATTAGACAAAACAAAACGTGATTTGAAGAAATCGCTCCTAGTGATAAGTCCGTCGTAGCGCCTCTCCCTTGTTTATTTTAGTTTCATGTTGTGTATTTCTACACTTTGTGCAATAATTAATTTGTACATTCAAGTCCCGGTGGTGTGGTGTGAGTCGCTTCTCTGCGAGTATAGAACTAGTAGATCTTATCAATCTGGCTTATTGGCAGAATATTTGTTTACCTACAAACCAACTTGTTAGATGTGTTAGGCGTCTATGACTTGGATCGTGCTCACATACTCCATTACAATGATTAGTTGGCCAATAAATTCATGTTAATACGCTGTCTATGTAGAGATGGGTCAAAACGATAGATATAGTATAAATTATATACATACACACATAAATAGCGTCACGCCAGTTTCCCAGTGGGGTAGGTAGAGACAACGGAACTCCACGTGCCGCGATTATGACATTCAATAAAAAAAAAAAATAATAATCATCTGCCGCATCTTCCACTCTCGTAATGTTCTTCATACATGCTGGTCGGTTACGGGTACTACGCACTTGACCCTTTTTGAGCACATGTGTGATTTTGTCTAGGTACGTGCGTCTAGGGCGACCCTTACCGACTATTCTACTCAAATTCGCTCCATAAATTTCTTTCGTTAGTCTCCTATCATCCATTTTTCCAACGTGATCGAACCACCGAAGCATTCCTTTCTCAATCCTTGTCACTATATCTTCTTTTGGACCACATCACTCCACAAACATTTAACAGCGAGTACACTAAATACAAATTGAATTCGTCAAAGGTTCAGACTTACCTTTAAGCTCATTTATTTCCGTCCACCTTTGTAAGTACAATCAATTATTGCCATTGTTAATGTATAGGTTTTCTCGCGGTGTTTTCTCTCATAGATAGTGAAAAAATATTTACACTACTAGCCAATGAGTGAAGGCGACCATACACTAATCCTCTGAAATGATTTTAACGTATTTTGACATTTTTCACAGAACCAAATGGTTCAATGCACAAATTAGGCACAAAATCACACTGTCTACTGGATTTTCGCACAGGCAAAAGAGGATTTTACTCTCCATTAGACCCTGTCAATACAAAATCTTTGCTCCTAGCAGTTCACGCTTCGTCAACTCCCACATTGTTATATTATTTGACATACTTTAAGATAGCTAATTCATTGGCTGGGGTCACGATTTAAGCTCCATGTTCTTGTCAGGCGAAAAATTTGTAAAGCACGGACCTTTTTTTTTATGGAAACATCACGATTGGCTACATCACCTACTACATCCGTTATGTCAGCCCACAACACCTTGGTGAACTAGGTGCCATGTCAGTGCTTCCCTTCGGTCTGGCCGGCTACACTGAACTGGACGGAAAATACGAACTATTTACATAGCCGTTTCGACCGACCTTTCATTCAATGCGGTGGTATCTACCCGTACGGGTGAAACCTTACCACCTAGTAAGGTAAGAAGGGAAGCGACCACTACAGTTTTACCTGGAATCCGAAACACCGTCAGCCTCCGACGGTCGAGTGGTCGGTCACCCATCCAAATACTGACCACGCCCAGGTGTGCTTATGAACACGATCGACAGTCGACTGATCGCACCACTGAGTACGTCCATTACAGAACGTCACACCAGTTTCCCAATGGGGAAGGCAGAGACGAAGGAATGGAACGGGCGAACTCTACGCGCCACCATCCTGACAGACCTCTGTCGTCTCATTCACTTTTCCCTGTGTATGCACCCTATCCCAAATGCGTTTATTAGGGTTCCGTACCTCAAAAGAGGAAAGTATTGAAAACTTATAGGACACAGCTAACACACTCTCTTGTTTGTCTGTCTGTCTGTCTGTATGTATGTTTGTCTGTCTGTCACAGCTTATTTTCTCCTGTTTAGCCGGACTAGGGCGAAACGACATCGAAATCGAAATCGTGGAATAATTTACTATCAATGCGCTTTGAAATGCTCGATACTGTCACCACTACTGAAACAGAGTACAGTAGTGGTGACAGTATCGAGCCCTGCGGTATCCCGCGCGTAATATTCAGAGACTGCTAGCGCTTTGAAGAGCCGTCTCTCCTGCGCATTCGACCATGCATCTGACCTGCATCCTGCGCTTGAGTCTACTTTGAAATAACTCACATGCTTCCTTCGATATTCGATTATTGTTAGCTTCCATTCTTCTTCTGTATGTTATCTTCTGTCTTGTGTATCTCTGTGTTCTTGTGTGCAATAAAGGATTTCTATTCTATTCTATTCTATTCTATTCGACAGCCAGTCAGGTTGACTGCTGGTGAGTTTTCCTGCCTGTTCTTTCTCGCCGATACAAAATAATATCTAACTTGTCTAAGTGTAATACCGGCTTTTAGCCATAAATAAACAGAAACATATACACCATTTACGTAGGCTGTTGTTTGATCGAAGAGTCATGTCATGATGCCTCTACCACCGTTATTATTTGCTGTCATGACAATGTAATAATATTATGAAGTCATGATAAAGCACTTAGTGATCCGCAAGACAAGATAACACGATTCCTACTCCGAGAATTTCTTCTTGTATTCTGCCTGGTTACAACGGACTGAACTCAATTCGTGTTTATAGAATCAACTTACAGCAGGTGAGCGGAACGCGACTTGGGTACACCGATCATTGACAAATTGTAATGCTAGCTCCCACCATGCTCCCATGAGCCATGAATCTTCTTGTGACAGCTGTCACAATAACGGAAGCAATCTTGGAATTGTGATACTATAATTCAGAAAGAATGGACCGAAAACTCGTAAGAAATATGCTACCAACAGTTTTGACTTACTCGGTCAGAGCTGCTATCGGTTATTTATTGGTTAGCTATAAATCGAAAATTTGTCATGTTAGAGTGGTATCGCAATTTCTTATCCTTACACTGGCTTTTCCAATGCTTTTCATCATGGAGGTGGAGAAACCTTTTACACTAGGTACTAATTGCAAAAGTTGGAAAATTATCCTTTCCGATATTGAATCAGAAGTCAGTGTATTGAATAGGGTCATATTATGTAAGTAAGGTATACCTAGTCTTTTTTACTTAGATGCTCAAAACATTTAACAATTTTTTTTTTATGGAAACTGACACGGTTGGCCACATCACCTACAACATCCGTGATGTCAGCCCATAACACCGGGTGAACTAGGTGCCATGTCAGTGCTTCCCTTCATTTCATGTCGGCTACACTGAACTGGACGGAAAAGACAAACTATTTACATACCCGTTTCGACCGACGTTTCATTCAGTGCGGTGGTACCAACCCGGGCGGGATAAACCTAGTAAGGTAAGACGGGAAGGGACCTACAGTTTTACGTGGAATCCGAACCACGGTCAACCTCCAACGGTCGAGCGGTCACCCATCCAAGTACTGATCGCGCTCAGGGTTGCTTAACAACAGTCGACAATGTGTCTTGCATTACATAAACTTCGTCTAAGTAAAAATGAGTCATGATCCTCTTGTGTTCTCGATTGTTTCGGACATCATCCCCTTCGTACTTTCGTGAGATAATTTGTCGGGAAGCGAGGGGAGTAGGCAGAAAAGAGGAATAAGAGTTTCAATAATATTGCCTGAATTCGAGGACTTCACAAACTCTCGACAGCCCAGAAAATGTTTTATTTATTAAACTTTTCGGAATTCACAATCACTAGTAGTAAGTAGCCTTTGTGGAGCAAGCTATGATACAAATAAAAAAAAAACGATGAAGTGAACCATGTTCACGCGCCGTGGGACCCGTCACCGCTACCTGACCCTCATCAAATTATATTTTCTACGAGGGTGCGGTCAGATTTTGCACGGGTGGCCGTCCTACCGTTGAAGTTGGCCGTGGTCATCTTTTAAACGAAATATTTGTTAAAGCAAATGTAATATCATGTTACCTATACATTTTTTTAATTGCCTTAGCAATACCAATAGAGTTCTTCATTCTTGACTTCACCAGAGTGAATCCACAAGGGTCCCTTTTGAACCCCCGACGTAAAAAGAGGGTGTAATAAGTTTAACGTGTGTGTGTATGTATATATGTGTATATGGGTGTATGGGTGTGTGTCTGCTGTGGCATCGTAGCTCCCAAACGGATGGACCAATTTGGATACGGTTTTTTTATTAGAAATCTGGTAATCGGGATGGTTCTTAGCTATATTTATAATCTAGTAATTAGTAATCAACAAATTTATTATCTTAAAAAGTTTTAAAAAACATAAAACCGACTTCCTAAAAAAAGTAAAATTAAAAAACTATTTAAAATAAAAATATAAAAACCGCCTTCAAAAATATATGAAATAAAAACCTAAAAAAAAAACGAACCCTAGAGTTGAAGGCGGTGCTAAAAAGGCTACACAAATCACAAAGGATATTATCATCCACTCATGTTTTCTTTCATGCATCATTTTTGCTTGCTTTAGCACCGCCTTTAACTCGTGATTACATAAAAAAGAATAATCGAAATCGAATAATCGAAATCGATTGAAGTGGTACAGAATTATTCGCCAGATGTGTCAGACTGCAAATTGCTGAATAAGTCCACATCACAAAAGTTTTGCTGAAGGTAACCACACACCATACTAATTTATCAAACTGAAAATTTCCGAAAACGACCACATCACAAGTTTTGCTGAAGGTAACCACACACCATAGTATTGTGCTGATTTTTCGAAAACCACTAAACCAATTTCGATAAAATTGAAATAGGACCACCTCGGAAGTATGACTTAACTAACAAAAAAAGAATTTTCTAAATCGGCCCTCAATTGACGGAGAAATCGCGTACCAAACATACAAAAAAAAAAAAAAAACAAAAAACATACAGACGAATTGAGAACCTCCTCCTTTTTTGGAATCAGATCAGATCAGATCATACAATATTCGTAAGTATACACAATTATTTATGGAAATGGCGCGAAGGTAAAAGAAAATTGCAGTATGTGACCAAATTACAAATATCAGTTAAATCGATCTCTGTGACGCTATAATGGGTAAGTATTCCGGTATTTTTTTAGGGTTCCGTATTCATACGGAAATTGCCTATCCGTCCGAGGGCTGTATCTTTTGAACCATAATAGGTAGCTGGATGAAATTTTCACAGAATATGACGTGTTATTATGGCGTATACAGGGTGTTTCAGGATAGGGTTTCGTAACTTCAGGGTTCGAAAGGGGCTCATATTTGAAGACGAAAAGCTCTGTAACTTTTTTCCCAGATTCGGTCATTTTATAGTACTTTTTGGTGAAAATCGTTTCATCGAGCTTTGGTGGACGGTTAACGTCCGCCTTTTTAAATAAAAATAAAGTGACTAACTAACATAAAATAACGAACGAAATACGAATTGTACTGCATGTAGGTAAGTTCCAAACACTTAAATTTTAATGATATGAAAAGAGAGGGGATTGGATTAGGTCATTGCACTCCCTAGACTTAGACAGCAATGTTGTCAAATCTCACTGTCCATCAAGTTTTTATTACAATTTTCTATTTTTGTATAAAAAAAAATTACGGAATTTCGATTGGAGTGATAAGGATTTTCTTCTTCTAATAATGAGTACTTTCTATTCCTGAAGTTTCTCAAGCCTATCCTGAAACAGCCTAAAGCCCAAGAAATAATAAAAAAAATAAAGTAAAATTTTTTTATGATACTTGTCCCCATACAAGTACCAGAATATGCAGTAGAGTACCATCTACCGAATTATCCAAACATTGTAACTACAAAAGTATGAACGGTTACCGATAGATGGCGTGATACTCGAGATACGTGCGAGCGCGACCGCGTAATTGCTGCGCACACTCGCTACAGGTTTTTTTTTATGGATTCTGACACGGTTGGCTACATCACCTAAAACATCCGTGATGTCAGCCCAAAACACCGGGTGAACTAGGTGCCATGTCAGTGCTTCCCGTCGGTCGTGCCGGCTACATTGAACTGGACGGAAAACACAAACTATTTACATAACCGTTTCGACCGACGTTTCATTCAGTGCGGTGGTATCAACCCTGGCGGGTTGAACCCTACCGCCTAGTAAGGTAAGAAGATTCAGATTCAGATATTTATTTCGCCATAAAGAACACACAACAATAACAATATTACATTGAGACATATGCATATTCCGTATGATTCGTCATAGTTTTTGTTTTATCCCGTTCAGCAATGCAATCTATACGGAAGAATCGGGCAAGAAACCTTACAGAGGTTTTTAAAAAAAAAGTGCTTAAAAATATAACTTACATGCTAAGGGAAGGCGAAGGGAAGGGACCTAAAGTTTTACGTGGAATCCGAACCACGGTCAGCCTCCAACGGTCGAGTGGTCACCCATCCAAGTACTGACCGGCCCAGCGTTCAATCAATAGCGACAGCTGACTGTCCGCACCACTGAGCTATCGAGGCTGACAAGACGTGGAAGAAGCAACATATGGCTGCGGAACCCTCTGTGTGTGAACAGTGTTCTCACTTTAACAGGTTTTTGTTTACCGAAGATGTCTCGTTCGTTTAAGAATGTTGACATCCAGACTTTATCTGTCACGTTTGTTTACACACGTATCTTTTTAGGGTTGTGTCGCAAAATTGCGAAAAAAGGGACCCATTGTCTGTCTGTCCACCTGTAGGTCACGCACAGATATCTCAGATCTACTGAACCGATTTTGATGAAGCGGATGACAAGTACGCAGAATTTTATTTCATCAATAACCGACATTGGTGTCAAAAAATGAGTCGAGAGAAGACAGTCGCTAATAACTCTCTTATAATGTGTGTATAGTATATAAGAGTTGATGTAGGTATATTATAATATTTATGTTTCTTATTGTATATATCACATCCTCCTTACCTTTAATAAAATCCAACGTCTCCTTTCTGTCTGTCTGTCCGCTTATAACTCGAGAACCACTGAACCGATTTTAATAAAAAAAAATCTACGGATAGCTTGATTCTTCCCATCAACTATAGGCTACTTACTGTCACGCTAAACGCTTATGAGGTTAGCAGAGAAGTCAAATATGAGAGCGGGCGGAGCCGCGGGCACAGCTAGTTATGTATATGTAAGGATTTATATTGATTGTATGTATCTTTGTACAATTTGTATATATGTGTATGTATTTATATTTCATACTACTGTTCCCTCTTCAGTACTGCATTTTCCGCCCCTACGTGTTTTCCACATCCCAAAGGTTAGTTCGTAAAAAATGCCGCAAGGCATTAAACTCGCCTTTTGTAACCTTTTTATGCAATGGTGTACAATAAAGTATATTTTAATTTTCAATTTAATTTCATTTTCACTTCATTTTCACTGCATTTTCACTTCATTTTAACTTCATTTTCGCTTCATTATCACTTCATTTTCATTTCATTTAATTTCTTCGCGAAACCACGCTCAGTGAGTCGTGTATGTTGTGGCTGCTTCAAATTGAGTGCATCTCACTCAACCAAAATATGTTAGTAACAATATTATGCAATGTATGACATGGTCCTTTCAGAGTTTTTATTTCCGCGGAGCACAGCACACAATATTCGTGAGTATGTTTTACATGTCGGATGTTATGTAAATAATATTAAAATTTCTTATGCAAACTATCAAATTTGCAGACTGTACGGGAGCGACATTTTCATTTAGAATGTTAGTATCTAAGAGATGCTCTGGTGTGATTAAATATGGTAAGGTTAGCAAAATAGATGTGCGTGTTTACTTATATGTTAGCGTGTTTACTAGCAAGAAGAGTACATATTTCCGTAGGATGGAGTTATATGTGCTCAATACAGTTTGTGTCTACGAAGGCGGACGAAACAATTGATTCAAAATTGTAATTCATATGAAATTAAAGCTTTATGCTCCCAAAGTTGAGACGCGCGGACGACGACGACGAACGGACGGACGGATTTATTTTGTGTGTTGTTTTTTTGTGTGTTGTAACTGTAAAACTTCTTTTTTTTCCTTTTTCTCTGGTTGTTTTGTCTATGTATGTATATGTTAGGGTATATGCTTAGTTAATACTTGTGTTGTGTACTTGGGCCTGACTTAAAATCAGCGTCCCTCTCACCGGCTCCCGATCTCGGTGGTGAGAGAGAAAGGCTGTGTCACGTCCAATATTTTTTTTAATTTTTTTTTATGGAACCTGACACGGTTGGCTACATCACCTACAACGTCCGTGATGTCAGCCCATAACACCGGGTGAGCTAGGTGCCATGTCAGTGCTTCCCCCTTTGATCGTGCCGGCTACACTGAACTGGTCGGAAAACACAAACTATTTACATAGCCGTTTTGACCGACGTTTCATTCAGTGCGGTGGTACCAACCCGGGCGGGTTAGACCCTACCACCAAGTAAGATTAGGAGGGAAGGGACCTACAGTTTCACGAGGAATCCGAACCTCGGTCAGCCTCCAACGGTCAGCGGTCACCCATCCAATTACTGACCGCACCCAGCGTTGCGTAACATTCAATAGCGACAGTTGACTGTCTGCACCACTGAGCTATCGAGGCTGACAAAGGCTATTCTTGTCTGCATTGTGTTTTTCTGTATATGTGTGTGTATTGAATTGGACGAGACAAAAAAAAATATTTTATTTAATTTCATTTACTTCAGTAAACGTTACACATGTATTATTATTATTGTTAGGTTAGTGTACCTATAGATTTCCTCCCAATATTTTCCATTACCAGATTGGCCGATAAATTAAATAGCCGCTAAGTGCGAACCTTGTTGACACACAGAGGGTTACGTAGACATTTCTTTCTCGCACGTATAGCGAGTGCGCGCAGTGATCACGCGGACGCACTGTGCCTATGGCGCGGTGCCGCACCCCGCCGCACCGCAGCAGTCTATTAACATGCTATTTTCTAAATAATCGTACAATATAATATACAGGGTGTCCCCGGACAGGTGTAGTTCCTTTAAGAAGGCTATTCTAAGCCTTGTAACAAAAGCACTGGTGAAATAATTTTTTTAATATGTGCTTTCATTAAAATTTTAGGATTTCCTAACAAACTAAATGCGTACTACAATGTGTGGGCGCCTTTAGCGGCGGGCGGTACGCAGACGGAGCAGCCGGCGACGGCGCGGCGGGGCGCGGGCGGTACGCGGGCGGGGCGGGCTATCTGTTGCGTTCACTCGCGTCGCGTCCGTCCGTATTCTTGCTGCCCACTGCCCTGCGGGGGCAGCGACTAAAGTGATTTATGAGCTGTGCACATGCGATTTATGCGATCTATGCGGTACTAATGTGATTCTGGAGTTTTTCAGATAGCGTTTGATGCGTATGGATTGGCGTACTTTGGTGTGTCCTCGGTGCTAACGCGCCTTGAGGGAGTGATTATTTCACACCTTGCGATTTGCGAATCTTCGATAGTGACTCTTTAATGAGATAGAGACTCTAAGAGATATGTTGTTTCCATAGCGCACTCTCTGTACATTTATTTGAGGTGCCTATGTGAGAAGTGACTCAAAGAGACATCATATCTCTGCCAGTGCCCAAGGATAGAGACCTTTTAGTGGCAGCAAAAAAAGCGTTGGAGGATTCTGTGGAGAGCAGGGAGTTGCTGCCTGTGTCGACCTCAGCGTGGTCGCAGGGTGGCAACGGTTTGTGTCTAACGACACTACCGGCTAACGACACTTAAACTTTAAACCTTTTACGCAGTACAGGGACAGAGGGACGATGGATACGAGCGGGAGAGCGAGCACGAGTTCTCCGAACTTGGTCGCGGGGGTTCGCGAAGCAGTTGCGGACCTCCGCGATCAGGTTTTAACTTTAGGTTCGACTTCAACGAAGTTGAATAAAAAGGATGTAAAGGCGCTGATGGACGGCATGGCCGTCCTGACGGCTAAATTAGAGGAGGTCACGGACGAGAACGTGGCCTTAAGGGCAAGGCTGGAGGAGAGAGCCGCAATGGCGAGAGAGGCCGCAGATCGAGAGGCGAGAGAAGCCGTTGACCGATGCGGCGCTGCTGCTGTTGTTGTTGTCTCTAAAAGCCCTGTTGTTTCCAATAGCCCTGTAGCGACAACTTTTGCTGAGAGCGAAAGGTTGCAGAAGGCGCAGAACCCGGAGGAGAGTGTGGAGAGTGGCGGTACATGGGCACAGGTCACTAAAAAAGTGAAACCAGCCAAAATGCCGGCAATGTCATGGCGATCCCAAAGGGTCGTAATGATAAAGCCGGCGGCGAGTACAGGTGCCTCTAGTCAGGCAACCAGAGATGCCATAAAAAAGGCGATTGATCCCGTAAAAGACGGGATCCGTGTTCGTAATATTACGAACACGAAATCGGGGGCCGTAGTGGTGGAGGCGCAAGCCGAAACCGATGTTGCGAAGCTCTTGGCGAGCGAAGGACTGGCGAGAGCCGGTCTAGTAGCGGAAAAGCCAAGGCTAAAAAGGCCAAAAATGATCATATATAACGTCTCGAGCGATATGGAAGCCGAGGCGTTACGTAGGGCGATTTTTAGGCAGAATATGGAGGGGGAGGTCCAAGTGTTAACCGAGGACCACCTCAAAGAGGAAATGAAGTTATGCTTCAAAACAGGGCCGAAAGGCAAACAAACCTCACACTGGGTTGTAGAGACCAGTGTGAGAGTACGCGAGTTTCTCAAAAAGAGAACTCGCGTCACTGTTGAGTGGAGTATTTGTGGAGTGTCCGACTACATAGTGGCCACAAGGTGTTTCAAATGCCAGGCCTTCGGGCATGTGGCGAAATTTTGTAAGGAGCGTGCTCCCACCTGTGGTCACTGTGCAGAGGTAGGGCATGACTTTGATAAGTGCCCTAAAAAGGCAGATAAAGAGGCGGCCAGATGTGGTAATTGTAAAGCTTTTAAAAAGCCGTACAACCACTCTGTCCGAGATAGCGACTGTCCTGTGCATAAGCATGCAATAGAAAGGGAGTTGCGTAGGATTCAGTATTCTGATCCAAAAAACTAGGTGGTGACGAGGGGTTCACGGATGAGGAGGAGGAGCCCGATAATAGAGCGCAAAGCGGGCCGCTGGAAATTAAACATTGTCTTAGGTTGGCCCAGCTTAATATGAACGGTGCACGCGCGATAGCGGCTGAAACGAGGGAGTATTGTTGCGGTAAATGTATTGACATTTTGTTTGTGCAGGAGCCGTACAATATAGACAACAAAATAGCCGGATTTGCAATCAGGTCGCGAATTGTTACAGGTGGAGCACATCTGGAACAAAAGAAAGCAGGGATTGTAATTTTTAATAATGAGCTTGAGGTGTTGAGACTCTCGCAATTCAGCGACACACATTGCGTGTGCGCAGAGATTAGAACTAAGCTGGGTAATTTCTATGCGATTAGCGCTTACTTCCAATTCTGTGAGCCAATAGAGATCCATTTGGATAAATTGGACAGAATACTGGAGCATCTCAGAGGGAGAGATGTTGTGATAGCGTTAGATGCGAATGCAAAATCGGTTCTTTGGCATAGTCGCCACACGGACGACAATGGCCGTAAACTTGATGATCTGATTGCGAAACACAATCTCTTTGTGACAAACGAATTCGGTCAACCTGGGACATATTGTCACCATGGTGAGACGAATATCGATGTCACCCTATGTACAGAAAAGCTACTGGGTAAAATGCATAACTGGAAAGTTAATGTTGACGCAACCAGTAGTGACCATAGGCTCATTACATGGGATGTGACAAAAGAGGCAGTCGACCTGGCCGATACCGCAGAGCGGTATCAGCTAAAAAAGGCCGACTGGGAGAAATTTGATGTGTGTTTACAGGAGCGATGGGGTGACCTCGACCTGACCGGAAATGCTTGCATTGAAGGAAAGGTTGAGGCCATCACCAAAGCTATAGCGGACGCAGCCGATGCAAGCATTCCTAAAAAAAGGGTGCCTCTGCAAAAGAAGGCGGTCTGGTGGAATGCAGAGTTAGCCGATAAAAAAGCGAATTTTATGGCGATCCGAAAGATCTATCTGGCAACAGATAGGTCCGATAGGGAAAGACTGCGAGAGGAGTATACGAATGTCAGAAATGACTACTTCGACTCGATCAGTCACGCCAAACAATGTAGCTTTGAAAAATTCGTAACTGAGCACGGGAACGATGACCCATGGGGTCTAGTTTATAAATATCAGGCCGATAAACTCGGAAAGTCCGCTATATTAAGTTCACTTTCTTATGAAGGTGTAACGACGGACAACTGGGAGAAAACTTCTCGGCTCCTATTGGACCGGCTGCTTCCGGATGACGATCCCGAAAAATATACGGCTCAGCAAAAAGATCTGAGAGACCGTATTAATGATTATGTGTCACCAGTAGGTGATGCTGAGCCGATCCGAGGGATCGATGTGGAGTTGGCTATCAGGTCAATCAAGGCGGGCAAAGCGCCCGGCCTTGATAACCTAAACGGTGAAATAATCACCAAGGCCTGGCCGGTGGTAGGTGAGGCAGTCGTTGATTTGTTCAATGACTGCCTCGATAAAGGAGAGTATCCAAAGGAGAGTTCGGTTGTTATTATAGCGAAAGGGGGAGAGAGGGACCTTAGCGACCCAAAATCGTACCGACCAATTATGCTTTTACCTGTATTAGGAAAGATTTTTGAGAAGGTACTGGTCAATAAGGTCCTATGTAAGTTCGATGACCGCCTATCATCGAACCAGTATGGGTTTCGGCCGAGGGTATCAACGGAGGATGCCACGGTCGAATTGTATAATCGAGTCGAAAACTCGAGCAGCAAATATGTTCTTGGCATATTTGTTGACATATCGGGGGCGTTCGATAACCTATGGTGGCCCAGTGTTATGGATTCATTGCGTAAGCTTGATTGTCCCGGTAACGCCTATAAGCTCGTGAAGGATTATTTCAGTGGCCGAAAGGCCACTGTATGTTCGAAGTACGGGTCTGTGGCGAAACTGGTGACTAAAGGCTGTCCGCAGGGATCCGTCTTTGGTCCTACCATATGGAACATCGTTTTCGATGGTAGTATCGATCGCGAAGTAGACGAGATTTCGTACGCAGATGATAAGGTCATTATTATACATGGTGATTCCAGGAAGGAACTGGAGCAAAAAGCTCAGAATGCGATCGATCGAATGAATGATTGGTGCAAAAGTGTAAAGATGACGCTCTCGACTAGTAAAACTGTAATGATGCTCTTAAAGGGTAAACTAGACACAAACAGGCCGCCCACCGTTAAACTGGACGGGCGTAGCCTCACTATGGTCAAAAGTTTTAAATACCTTGGGGTCATGCTAGACGAGAAACTCGGTGTGGGCTCTCACGTGACGATGATCTGCGAAAAGTCCAAAAAACTGTTTCATGCTCTGGCCAAAGTGGCGAGCGCGACCTGGGGTCTTAGACAAAAAGCCTTAATCATTATCTATAGAGGTGTGGTGGAGGCAGTCTTGACCTATGCGTCGGCCAGTTGGTCACGTAGGCTTAACTGCCGACATATCAGGCAAATTAGAAGCGCACAGCGCTCTATCCTCTTGAGAGTCATAAGGGCGTACCGTACGGTCTCTACAGAAGCGGTATTCGCTATCGCTTGTGTGCTCCCCATTGATATCCTAATACAGGAAAGGGTGAGCATGTTCAGCCGCAAAAGCGGAATTTGTGAACGATACGAGCGATATAGGGACATAGAGATTGGTACGGATGATTTGCCCATGACAATTAAGAGGAAATTTAAAGAGCGTAGTGTGGAAATTTGGCAGGACGAATGGGCCAAATGTGAGAAAGGTCATCTCACGCGAGAGTTCATACCGAGAGTTATCGTGAAAATGAGAGGAAAGAAAGTATTTAGAGTGAATCACGAGCTGGTCCAGTTCCTAACTGGACATGGGAAGTTCGGAAAATACTTCTTTAGATTCGGTATCATAGATAATGGCATATGCGAGTGCGGGGAACCGATCGATTCGGTAGACCATGTTCTCTTTGAGTGTTCTCTGAGCGATAATGCAAGGGGAGCACTCGAGAGCGTGGTCCAAAATGCTGGGTTGGTCTGGCCCATAAGCAAAGATCTATTTCTAGATGATCGAGTTATAGAGGGTTTCCGAGCTTTTTGTGCGGAAGTTATTAGAGAAAGGTCGTAGATGATCGCCGCCTCCCCGCGGTGGGGACGGAAACGAAGATCGGGTCACCCGCTTGCGGGTAATAAAAACCCCGAGAACGGCTAAAGGCGATCAGCTCGACTTTTGCCATTAGGGGTAGCGTAAATCACTAATGGTCAAAGCCGACAAAGTAAAAAAGAGATGTACAATTGAGAGAGAGCAATTGTTGATGAATGAGAGAGTAAGCAGTAAAAGGCTAAGCCTAATCTGCGTGTATGTACACGAATGAATGAATGAATGCCCACTGCCCCGCACCCCGCGCACGCCCGATTAGAGCATTGCAACATTACACTGCATTAATAACTTTAAAAATTTATATCTTCGCAATGGGCGTACCTAGAACCCGACTTCTTTTACTAATTATGTTTGTTACAAAGCGTAGAATAGCCTCCTTAAAGGAAATACACCCATCCAGACACACCTGTTTAAACATCAAAATAGTTTTCATGCTTACGGCATGAAAAGTGGAACTGAAGGACTAAATGGACTAATTTGTAATTTTTTTAGATTTATCAAGTTTTACGTCCCGGAATAAAACCCTTGGACAGCGCGTGTGACGGACGGATGGACGGACGGACAGACAGACACCTGACGGATTGTATACAAGTCTCAACTCAACCAGCACCGCTGACCACTGAACCCTAAAAATGCATAATGTAATAATTAATTAGAAAGATTATGGTCATGGGTGGTCGGTCAAACTTTTCAGTAGCCCGGCTTAATTTAAAAAATAAGGTTGCTTGCCGGGCCACACAACACAATTTTTTTTTTGTAATCAAAGCACACACGAAATGATAAACAAATGACGTCTTCAAAAATCAATATCATCAATATCAATCAATCAATTAATATCATCATCAACACTCAATACTAATAATAAATCTGTAACGGATAGGTCATGGCCCTACAGAAAGCCGAGTTGCGTTCAGGAAGACGATAAACCTTCTCGAAGACACTAAGTAACTATGGGCGTGGCCGAAAGCCGAGATGTGTTCAGGAAGAGCAAAACACTTTTCGAAGAAAGTAAGTAACAAAGAAGTTACTTTCTTCGAGACCATAAAGGTCTTCCTGAACGCAGCTCGGCCTTTGGACTCGCCCTCTGTTACTTACTTTCTTCGAAATAGTTACCCTCATCCTGAACGCAGCTCGGCCTTCGGCATCGCCCATAGTTACTTACTGTCTTCGAGATGGTTCATCGTTTTCCTGAACGCAGCTCGGCCTTCGGCCTCGCCCTCTGTTACTTACTTTCTTCGAAAAAGTTACCCTCATCCTGAACGCAGCTCGGCCTTCGGCCTCGCCCATAGTTACTTACTGCCTTCGAGAAGGTTTATCGCTGAACGCAGCTCGGCCTTCGGCCTCGCCCTCTGTTACTTACATTCTTCGAAAAGGTTATCCTCTTCCTAAACGCAGCTCGGCCTTCGGCCTCACCCTTTGTTACTTACTTTCGTAAAGATGGTTTATCCTCTTCCTGAACGCAGCTCGGCCTTAGGACTCGCCCATAGTTACTTACTGTCTTCGAGAAGGTTTATCGTTTTCCTGAACGCAGCTCGGCCTTCGGCCTCGCCCTCTTTTACTTACTTTCTTCGAAAAGGTTATCCTCTTCCTGAACGCAGCTCGGCCTTCGGCCTCGCCCTTTGTTACTTACTTTCTTAAAGATGGTTTATCCTCTTCCTGAAACCAGCTCGGCCTTCGGCCTCGCCCATAGTTACTTACTGTCTTCGAGAAGGTTTATCGTCTGCCTGAACGCAACTCCGCCTTCGGCCTCAAAAAGTTACTCACTTTCTTCGAGACGGTTTATCGTTTACCTGAACCCAGCTCGCCCTTAGTTACTAACTTTATTCCTTTGAAATACGAATTTCACGCGAGAGAAGCCGCGGGCAAAAACTAGTTAATAAATAAAAAAAAGCTTTGCTTCTTTATTGCACCGAAGGTGCCCGGAAAATTATTAAAACAATATAATTCCAATTTGAAATGCTTCAACCAAAAAACCAAGCTTTGCTTGTTTACACCTCAATGTATCTTATGTTTGAACAAAAAATATTAGAATTTGTTTATGGCGCCTATTGGAAAAAAATTATGAAAAGAACTAGACTTCAGACTGGACTGAAATGGACCTCAACCAACAAACGCAATCTTGCTTGTTCATGGCGCTGGAGAAATAATAGACTGCACTTTTGTTGGTTTGATCGTAGATTATAGTAATGAAAAAAAAAATCACCCAAGACCGCACCGCGGGCCGCAAGCTTGTGCCCGGTGGGGCGTGGGTTGGCCACCCCTGATTTAAGTAATGTCATTCTAAGGTATACATTGTTTTGTAAGGTAGATATATAATATTTATTATATTGTACGCGTACTTTTTCATTTTAAATGTTCTCCATGTCTGCATTGCATCCTACCTGTTCTATCCTTTTAACTTATTTCGCAAGACCTGCACGTTGAATGGAAGAATTCATGTTCATTGTGATCTTGGTTTCTCTCTGTATTCTTGTACATTTCTATTAGTTTTGTGTGTGTTTACTTTTTTTGTTGTTGTTATTAATGTGTATAAAGTAATTCTTTTTTTCATGGTATTAGCACCAAACGTTTCTTTTGACATACTTTAAAAATAAATATGCTTTCATTACCATGCTTGCAATATACCTACTTATATATTTTTATACGCTTAAAGTATGCTAACGGTATCAGCGTCAAAAACCTACAGTATCCCAATGCTTTTTGCCGACTCTATAGGTATGTGACACGAGGCAGTGTAATCGCCAAAAGTAATTAAATGTCTTGCGAAATTACAATACGGTTAGCATGTTCCCGTGCGAAGCTTTCACCAATTTGTGAACCCTACCAGCTCTGCTGTTTCGCTTTCATTACTATGCTTGCAACATATGTATTTATTATACGCATATAGTATGCTAACGGTATCAGCGTCAAAAACCTATAGTATCCCCATGCTTTTTGCTGACTCTATATGTGACACGAGGCAGTGTAATCGCCAAAAGTAATTAAATGTCTTGCGGAACTACAATACGGTTAGCATGTTCCCGTGCGGAGCTTTCGCCAATTTGTTAACCCTACGAGCTCTGGTGTTTCGCTTTCATTACTGTGCTTGCAATATATGTATTTATTATACGCATATAGTATGCTAACGGTATCAGCGTCAAAAACCTATAGTATCCCCATGCTTTTGCTGACTCTATATGTGACACGAGGCAGTGTAATCGCCAAAAGTAATTAAATTTCTTGCGGAACTACAATACGGTTAGCATGTTCCCGTGCGGAGCTTTCGCCAATTTGTTAACCCTACTAGCTCTGGTGTTTCGCTGTCATTACTGTGTTTGCAATATATGTATTTATTATACGCATATAGTATGCTAACGGTATCAGCGTCAAAAACCTATAGTATCTCCATGCTTTTTGCTGACTCTATATGTGACACGAGGCAGTGTAATCGCCAAAAGTAATTAAATGTCTTGCGGAACTACAATACGGTTAGCAAGTTCCCGTGCGGAGCTTTCACCAATTTGCTAACCCTACTAACTCTGCTGTTTTGCTGTGCCCTCCCGCGACGTCATCCTTACTCTTCTGGTATAAAGCATAACTTCCACGAATGTTTAAGGGCACTCACTACCTTCCTTGGTTGGTATAATTTTCGTGTAGAATTTAAGGCTGAAATTGATACTGAAAGCAGGCCTCACGCACTCTATGTACTTGCGCGCGCTAACTACCTACCGCCCGACAGGCCGCCGGCGGTCTATTTCAGTGGTAATTCGTCAGCCGCGCGAAGTATACATAAACGATCGCCCACGCAACTGCGCGCAGCTGCAAAACAATAACCACTTTACACTCGATCGTTAAGGTACATTTTCGCACGCAGCGATTGGCGATGTGAAACAGTAGGCTATTAAAGCCCGAAGGTAGGAACATTTTCTATGGAGTGATTTATCTGTTACGAAGTAACTATTAAGTAATATGTGCTGAAAGTCAATACAATTTACGGAAGATTATGATAATCTTTTGATGTTATCATAATCTTAGGATATTCTTATGTTAATGAAATGTGGCTTGCGGGAACTTTTTTGTATTATTGTTTTCTTAATTGATAGCGAATTTGTTAGGACTATATCTTTGTTCGTGTGTGGATATCATTTCCAGGTTGTTTTAAATACATGGGTAAGCATAGGTATAAGTAATTTTCCAAAGCTTCCTTTCCGATTATTTATATTATTGGTAAAACTAAATGTCTAAACCAGCCACAGTGTGGCTATAGGGCGACAGGTAGACACCTCTCACCTTGGCACGGTCCTTCCGAAGTGATGCAGCATGTAACCTGCCTTCATGCCTCACTGGCTGCATAACATTATCTTTGCGAAAGGTTATTTTTGGTGCTGTGCAGTAATTTAATGTATTCTAGCTCTAGCCTAGCATCTCAACAGCATTTACTCTCAGCTTGTCAGCCTCGGTAGCTCTGTGCTGCGGTCGGACGGCGCGGTCAGTACTTGGATGGGTGACCGATCGACCGTTGGAGGCTGACCGTGGTTCGGATTCCACGTTAAACTGCAGGTCCCTTCCCTTCTTACCTTACTAGGTGGTAGGGTTTATCCCGGCCGGGTTGGCACCACCGCACTGAGCGAAACGTCGATCGAAACGGCTATGAAAATAGTTTGTTTTTTCCGTCCAGTTCAGTGTAGCCGACATGAAATGAATGGAAGCACTGACATGGCACCTAGTTCACCCGGTGTTATGGGCTGACATACGGATGTTGTAGGTGATGTAGCCAACCTTGTGAGTTTCCATAAAAAAAACGCTGCTCACACGATTCTAACTCTCTCACTAAACAAAATCTATAAGCAGTGTCAGTCAATATTTGAATAAAATCAAATAAAACGTATAGAAATTCTCGCACAGTTAATTTTGTACAGCCAGCGCACATTCCTATCCCCTTAAACTGCAGGTGCTGCCGCCGTGTTTACACTAATGGCAGCGGGTAATACCTGCATGAACTTGCTGTTAGTTACATACATACATACACCAAGCACGGTGTATGTAACCCTACGAGCATGGTGTAATGTTAGTTATCTATGTAGTACGTTGGTAGTTGGGGTCTATAGGAATAGATAGATGCCAGAGGTCTCGTAGTTTGTATGTAAAGCGGGTCTTGGTGTTTAGTTATGCATGAGGCATCAATTTGTCGAGAATGTGAAAGACCACCGGCCAAGTGTAAGTCGAAATCGCGTAAAGAGGTTTCCGCCCCACAAAAAAAAACTTCCAAAAACAAACACGTTTCTTGTGTGGTAGGGGGGGAGGGGGGAACGGTGTAAACTCTAGGTCCTTTCCCTTGCGCCTTACTAGGTGGTAGGCTCAAATTGTGGCCGACTGGGTTGATACCACCGTACCGGATGTAAGATGGCCGCATAGCAACCTCGGTTATGTTCTCCTCTAGCCAACAATCCAGGGAAGTCTCCGTTATGCCCACCCGTGCCGGTCGTATTTTTCATGTAAGTAACTATTGCAAATGTACAAGGCACTCAAGAGAAGCTATAGCTGTCTCTGTTCAGACAGGAGAAACAGTTTTTACGCTCGCTTGAAGCGGTTTCTATACATGATGTCCTATAGGAGAAGGCATGTTGTTCCAGCACTTTGATGCCACGTTGAATAAATTGTTTCCCCTATATGAAAATAAATTAAAATTTGTTAAAAAAGTATTTATCTTTATTTAGTCAATGAATTTAACATTGCCATTTTACAAGGACACACAAACAAGGATATTTGATCGTCACATTGAATGTTATTGAAGGTATTGCGAGTATTCGTTTGGAAAGTCCAGACAGCAGATTTATAACTTAATTGCTCTAAAAGTTAATTAGATCGACGCAAATCTAATTCAGCGTCTAGTCTAGACAGCGGCTTACGCCTTCTCCGTTGACAATTTTTAAGTTTACATATGTTATGAAATATGACATTAATAAGTGACATAATTTACGTAAAAATATTTAAACCGTATTTTTTATTATTTTTTGACGTGATGATGTCACGTCTTATAAATTGATGAACACCGGCTGCACGCACGAAGAAGTGTAACGTTCCATCTAAACCTGTGTGTGCAAGCGAGAGCGCGATAGAGAGGCATATACAGTAGTAGGAAATACAAAATATACTTCTCCGTCTTTTGCGAGCCTCGAAGTTCGAACCCGCGGTCCCTGCCACCATCACTGGCCAGACGTGTTATCCACGCCGGCTATCGACCGTGTACTTATAAATATAAATTAAACAAAAATTAATAGTCGTTATTTTCTCATATTTTTTATTAGTTATTATCACATTTTAATCATGTACTTAAATTAATTTTACATGGTGAATATCCGCCGGAACTGATTTACTTTATGACATCATCACGTAAAACTATCGTCCGTAAACCAACTTTACAGACAACCAATTTTTTTTTCAAAAACATCCCGAGAAATCGAAGTTGATTCGATATTTAGAAGACACATTCGACAGCAATACTCTATCATAGCTAACAATCAGATTAGTTCTGATTCTATTCATTTATTTATTAATCTAGTTACGCTTGCAAAAGCCAAATAAAATTTATTACTCATATATAACTTAAATAATCACATCACATCGAGTGTTCAGAATTAGACGTGGGCGAGTGAAGAGGCTACATTCGGTCGAGCGGGAGGTCGCACCAAGGTCGTCCTCCGGCCGTGACCTGACGGTTCAGTCTGTCCGATATTGGACGGCCGGCCGGCGCGGGAGCGACATACTGGAATCTGAGCTTGTACCCCCAGCCCCGGTTTCAGAAATGTTGGCGCCCAGGGAAAGTTTTCAAAGCACCGCGGCGCCCCTTCGAAATAAGACCATAAGTGCAAAGCGTCACGTCTGCTAAGCTAACATCTCCAAATGGGGTAGGCAGGTACTAAGGTTATTTTACATAATTCTATAAAATTACAACCTTTTATTAAGGACCTTTACATTATATTAAGGAATTAAAGAAAAAAAAAATTTTATATCCTCAAAGTAAGCCCTTTTTAATGATGCCACATGCATAATACATTATTATTTTTTATTTTAACTTTATGCCCCTAATCATGATTCGTTCAAATTGGTTTTGTGTATGTACGAGTATCACCTAACTTTGTATGTGCTACAAAATAAACTATTTTGATAAAACCTTTAAATGTTCCAGGACTAGCCGCTTAGAAGTTGAGGAACTGTGACACACAGACAGACAGACGGACAGACGGATAACGAAGTTATAGATACTCTAAGGCTCCTTTTTTACCATTTTGATACGGAACTCTAAACATTTATTGGGGGGATGACGGACAGTTTTGTGTGTTTGTTTGTAAAAAACAACGAACCAATTCGAACGGAGCTTACAAAAAATGTAAGGCTTAACTCGGTATAACATATATCGAGTCCCTTACTCGGGTCCCAAGTGAACGCATCTGGAGAAAAATCATAACTCCGTTTGCGTTTATGTGATTTACTCGAAAAATATTTGCATAGGGCTGCGAGTTGTGATACGCCCTTTTGTAATACGCCATCTCTAATAGGGCTAAGTGGTATGGCAGAAAGTGATCCAGTGCACTATTTGTTGTAAGTATGTTATTTCAATCACAATAATAGCACTTTTATTATCCCACTAGTAGACATAGGCCTGCCACTTCACGCCCTTATTCATATTAGCTGAGAAGTTGGGTCGGACGGAAGTGGACGCAGTCATCTCAGAATAAACTGGCATTGCCAAACAAGAACACTAATCGAGTCCACCAACCACATTGTCCAGTGCGTAAGCGCCTTTAATAATCTAGTATCCAGGACGTTCGTGTTGAGAGTAGGGTTACAACGCCCCTACAGAGCTGGCTATCCGGGGGCGGTCCACGTCTGGTCCCTACCCTTGCGTCAACCCAGCTTGTTTCCGAACATTCCCCGAACGTCTGCCGAAAGAGCGGCTTTCCAATAAACTTGGTGTGGGTGAAATAAGTTAAACTGTTCATAAAGAAGTGAGAAAGCTTTTAGTATTTATTTGCCAGACGTTCCATCCCACGAAGATTTTATGAGAATTAGTCATTAAGGTTATATTGGAAGTTGATATTATCATACATTCCTTAGCAATTAATAAATGTAAATAGGTTCGCAAAATCACTCTATTCTCCCTTATTTGCGTCACTCTTACGAGTATAAGCTACTTACAATGAAGCCCAAAAAATGAAGAACAACCAAACTGAATCAGTTGAAAAGATTTTGTAGTAACAGTTTGATCTTAGTCAAGTTTACTGTAGGTAAAGAAGAATACTAGTGTAAGACTTCTCCAATAAAACCCACGAGGTACAACTTCACACTTTTATTTTCCTCTTCCGTATCTCCCTTCCTTTTCTCATTTTTCCAATCTACCCGTATGCTGTCTACTAACAATCGTCACCGCTCCGCTCGACGGCCCACCATCGACTAACCGCCAGCATTTTGAGATACCATACCAGAAAAATGTCCACAGACTGGTTAATAATTCAGTTGCTTCAAAGCCATAACACAATAAAATAAAGCAAAATACACTATTATGATTTAAAATTAAACTGAACCTTACACTAGTGAAAACACCGTAAGTATCTCAGTGTGTTCTGACAATGCTCTGACAGGAATATGAAATATCAAGCTGACATCGTGGATCTAGGATTGTAGCGATCTATGTACGCGTATTGCAGTAAACAATCTTCAACGTCAAAGTCCAATTTTTTTTTTTTAATCTTTCCCATCAAGTAACTTAGACAAGTTTTACATACTTATCTATATATATAAAAATCAATTACCGTGCGTTAGTCTGGCAAAAACTCAAAAATGAATAATTTTTTTTTTTGTTCGCCACAATACACGCGTGGTTTAGGAAAAAAACACGTGAGCGGAGCCGCGGGCCCAGCTAGTAATTTTATAAATGATCAAGCATTCTAATCACCTTTAACAGCAACAAGTTTAATGACCACGCTCAAAATATTAAATGAAATCATTAAAAAAGTGAATGAAAGATCGGTCGAAACGGTTATTAAGTGAATATTTTGTGTTTTCCGTCCAGTTCAGTGTAGCCGGCAAGACCGAAGGGAAGCACTGACGCGGCACCAAGTTCACCCGGTGTTATGGGCTAACATCACGGATGTTGTAGGTGAAGTGGCCAACCGCGTCAGTTTCCGCGCTTCATACAGCCTTGGTAAACGAAAACATCTTACCTGATGTACCGACATTCAACACGCTTGTCAACGAAATTTCACGGGATTGCGCCGTGGGCAAACTCTTCCCTATCCCTACATCTTCTTCTCTTCTCTACATCTATGAACGGAAGAGTCTGTCTGGATGACTACATGCATCTGGATGTATGGATGTCTGTATGATTGAGGTAAACTCCGGAACCACTGAACCGATTTTGATACAGTTTTCACCAATGTTTAGGAAATTTCTCTACATTTTACACATTACACACATTTCTTCTCTACATTATAATAGCCATAACAATTTTATACCCGCAGGATGAGAAGTGAACATAAAACATGCGAGTAGAGTCGAGCACTGAAGCGAGCAGAAAAGATACCCCTTATTTTTATCAGAATGCTTTCGGGATTCGCGAACCATCCGAGAACTGCGTCATTCCTGAAATACCGCGCGTCTGTCTGCCCGTACGGGGAGCGCGTCCTCGGATACCTCAAGTCTGAAGGACGGAAACAATTCATTCATTGTATTAAATACAATTAGAATGAATGAATTATTAAGCGGGGGGACCGGCGCGGTTTCGGCGTCGGATTCTTGATTTCAAGGTTCGAGGTTCTAATCCGGCCGACGTGCACCGATATTCTGATTGAACAATCTATGTGCATACTTAAACCACCTGCTTCGCCGTTTGGAATTGGTGTAAAACTGTAGTCCCTTGCCCCTTACTAGGAGGTACGCTCAACCGACTGGGTACAGCAGCCTCGGCATTGTTCTTCTCTAGTTCACTATAGCTAGCAATTATAAGGGAAGTCTCCAGTTCTGCATCTAGCTTCTCGGAGATGGTATTGGCTGGTCGGAGCATGTGCTCTTAACCCCTGACTCAGCCACTCATACGGTACCGGATTGCATAAAAACAAATTAGATAAAAACTAAATTTCATTGTCTCTTGTCGAAATCTTGTGGAAATATGTATTAATTCTTTATTGAACACCAATTTATATAAATTAGGCACAACAGGCGAGCTTAATGCCGCGAGGCATTCTATTCTAACTAATCTTTAGGATGTAGGAGAAGTATATGTAGGCGAACAAGAATACTTATTGGCAATGTGTAAAATGTAATGATAAACTACATACTAATACTGCATAGAGACTTTAATACACATAATTAATCCAACGTACAACGGACCGTCTTGAGGTCTCAGTGCGGAGAATGGCCCACCCGCCTTCCCAAGAGGCTGGGCAGCAAACCACAACAACACATAATTAATACGAGTATATATGTATATACGAGTAATAAACTTACATATTATTATGTACATTAATCAGTGGTACTGTTATGCAACACAATCAACTGAATGACAAGAGAAAGATAAAAGTTCCTGCGACCACGAACATCGAGCCACTGAAGGCGAGGTCGATATTCAGATACACCGTTCAGAAAATATAATGAATGCACAAGTTGAGAATATGGTCGAGTTTGTTGAGGAGATCCTCATTTTGGTCAATAAAACACATCAGCATAATCTTGAATGGGCAATAAGACAGATTGAGCGAGCGTAATTTTTGTGCCAGTGGGAATGAAGTTTTGCAAACGCTTGAGAGAGTGCATTCCCGAATACCTTTCAACAGACCTCACTAACCTGCACACTCCATGTAAGAGATTCATCGATCATGTTTTTCAAAAGGGGCGTAAAAAGGCTCCTGTCAGGCCGGCATGGCATTCGCAATCCCCGTGCATCACAGAATGTCCATGGGCATCGTTAGACACCTACTTGTAGGTGAAACGATGCCACATCTCACGATATCCATAAAGAAAAAATAAACCCTAAATTTTTAACGCTCTTGCTGTAGGTGATAGCTATACCATTGAAAACAACGGCGGGGCGAGTATCCCTGTCCAGCTTTGCCAACAATTTAGGTGATCCGATGATTATAACTTGTGTAGTAGTGTCTTAGCAAAACTAACCAACAGTCCGAACCGCTCAGCCCAGTCGAGTACAGACTCTATATTCATGAGGGCTACGGCAGGTTGAGTTTACTCGAGTCGGAAGTGACGGTAGAGGTGCAAATCGTCAGCGTCATCGTGTACATGGTAGAAACACATAACAGAGACAGCAATATTGTTGATGAAAATGGAAAATAGTAATGGAGAGAGCACACAGACACCGCCTTGTGGCACGCCGGCAGTTGTCGACACGAACGCACTGGCGACGACGGCTGAGATAGGAAAAGAACCAATCGAGTAATGACTGTGAAATGTTCAAAGAACGCAGACATATTAAAATGTCGAAATTTTGTCAAAATTTTGTTGAATTTTTTTAAGAAACTTGTCTAAATGTTGTCCAAATCTTGTCGAAATATTGTTGAAGCCTTGTCGAAATGTTGGCGAAGTTTTGTGTAATTGTTTTTTAAATTTTATCGAATTCTTGTCGAAATCTTATCGAAATTTTTGTCATTATATTATTGACAAGCTGTGCCCGCGGCTCCGCCCGCTCTTATATTTGACTTCTCTGCTAACCTCATAAGCTATTTAGCGTGATATTAAGTAGCCTATAGTTGATGGGAAGAATCAAGCTATCCGTAGAATTTTGTTTTATTAAAATCGGTTCAGTGGTTCTCGAGTTATAAGCGGACAGACAGACACTCAGACACTCAGACAGAAAGCAGACGTTGGATTTTATTATAGGTAAGGAAAGGATAATTTTGTTTTATTAAAATCGGTTCAGTGGTTCTCGAGTTATAAGCGGACAGACAGACACTCAGACACTCAGACAGAAAGCAGACGTTGGATTTTATTATAGGTAAGGAAGTCTTGTCTAAATCTTGATAAAATGTCAAAATCTTTTTTGTTGAAATATTTTCGAAACCTTGTCGAAATCTTATCGAAATTTAGTCGAAATGTCAAAATATCGAAATATTGTCGAAATTTTGTTGAAGCCTTGGCGGAATTTTGTGGAAGTTTTGTTGAAAACTTTTCAAATTCATGTCGCAATTTTTTCGAAATGTCAAAATCTCGTCGAAGCCTTGTCTAAGTTTTGTCGTATTCTTGTCAAAATTTGTCGAATTTTGTTGAAATCTTATCGAAATTTTGTTGAAATCATGTCGAAATCTTGACAAAATGTCAAAATTCTGTCGAACCTAGTCTAAATGTTGTCGAAACCTTGTCGACATTTCGTCGGATTTTGTTGAAATCTTGTCGAAATTGTGTTATAATCATGTCGAAATCTTGACGAAATGCCAATTTTGTCGAAATTCTGTCGAAACTGGTTTAAATTTTGTCGAATCTAGTTTAAATTTTGTCGAAAGCTTGTCGACATTATGTCGAATTTTGTTAAAATGTCGTCGAAATTTTGTTATCATATGAAAATCTTGACGAAATGTCAAAATCTTGTCGAAATGTGGTCAAACAAGTCAAAACATTTTCGGAACTGTCGAAATCTTATCAAAAGTTAGTCGAAATGTCAAAATCTTGTCGAAATAATGTCGAAATCTTATCTAAATCATCTAGTCCAAAATGTCAAGATATTGTCGAAATTTTGTCAAATGTCAAAATCTAGCCAACATTTGATCAAAATCTTATCGAAATCTAGTGAAAATGTCAAAATCTTGGGATCGAGTAGAAATTTTATCAAAATTTTGTTGAAATCTGGTCGAAATGTCCAAATCTGTCGAAATGTTGTCAAAACCTAGTCTAAATTTTGTCTAAATGCCAAAATCATATCGAAATGTTGTCCAAATGTCAAAATATAGTCAAAATTTTGTCAAAATCGAGTTGAAAACTTGTAGAAATGTTTTCAAAACTGTCGAAATCTTATCAAAATTTAGATAAAATGGCAAAATGTTGTCGTAATTATGTCGAAATCTTATATAAATCTAATCGAAATGTAAAAATCCTTTTTTTTTTTTTTTATGGAACCTGACACGGTTGGCTACATCACCTACAACATCCGTGATGTCAGCCCATAACACAGGGTGAACTAGGTGCGATGTCAGTGCTTCCCTTCATTTCATGTCGGCTACACTAAACTGGACGGAAAACACGAACTATTTACATAGCCGTTTCGACCGACGTTTCGTTCAGTGCGGTGGTACCAACCCGGCCGGGATAAACCCTACCACCTAGTAAGGTAAGAAGGGAAGGGACTTACAGTTTAACGTGGAATCCGAACCACGGTCAGCCTCCAACGGTCGATCGGTCACCCATCCAATCACTGACCGCGCTCAGCGTTGCTTAATAACAGTTGACTAACCAACCGCGCCACTGAGCTACCGAGGCTGACGAATTTTCTTATCCCTTAGTCGACTTTTACGACATGCGACAGGGAGAGATGCAGTGGGGCTATTCTTTTTAAGTACCAACCCCACACGGTACAAAATCCTGTCGAAACTTTGTCAAGACCTAGTCTACATTTTGTCTAAATGCCAAAATCATGTGGAAATGTCAAAATATAGTTTTTGTCGAAATCGAGTTGAAATATTGTAGAAATGTTTTCAAAACTGTCGAAATCTTCTCAAAATTTTGACGAAATGTCAAAATCTTGTCGTAATTATGTCGAAATCTTATATAAATCTAGTCAAAATGACAAAGTCTTGTCGAAATCTTATCGAAACTGTCGTAATCTTATTAACATATAATGCAAATTTCTAATCTAAACATATTCACAGAATGAAAGGTCGGTCGAACCGGCTATGTAAATAGTTTGTGTTTTCCGTCCAGTTCAGTGTAGCCGGCACGACCGAAGGGAAGCGCTGACGTGGCACCAAGTTCACCCGGTGTTATGGGCTGACATCACGGATGTTGTAGGTGATGTAGCCAACCGTGTCAGTTTACATAAAAAAAAAATTCTAATAGCCTAGGCGCGGCGTCCCACAGCTAGCTTGCCCCAGTTGTCGCTGAATTTTAGCCTAGTCAGTTCACATAGCATGAAGATTCATGACAAGTGGATAATACTGACCATAAAAAAATTTCAAAACATCTAAAAATCCAATCTTAACTTCTTGTCGAAATGTCAAAATCTTGTCGAAGTTTTGTCTAAATTTTGTTAAACTCTTATCAAAATTCAATTCACGAAAGTCCATGGGCGTTGTTAAACACCTTATAGGTGGCTTGGCACCACATTTTTTTATGGGAAGCAGGACGTATGTCGCGCTTTCAATAAAAAAAAATACGTGCACGTTATCAAGATTTATCATTATTCAAAATTTTAAGTATTCACGTTACTTAGTCTTCGAGGAAAACCTATGTGACGGACGGATACGGGATTGATCGTATTCCGTTTTTATCTTTTAAGGTACAGAACCCTAAAAATTCCCATTCGTGTATAAAACTTAATTGAAATGTTGAAAACGAAAGCAACACCAACTATTTTTGAACAAGAGCAAAAATATAAAAAAATGCCTACGAACAGGTTGACTCACTTGATGGTTAATTAATCTTTTTCCATCGCCCTGTCTGGCGAACAATTAGTGAGATTTATCGCATAGAGATGGCGCTGCCGGCACATGTGGTGCCCTCCCCCTCTCTCCTTCCCAACCCGCACCTGCCTTGTTAATTAATGAAGTTTCCGTTAGATGTCGCTTTCTTGTCTTAATTTTGACTTTTTTTAAAGCTTTCCGAGCGTCTGTGGTTATGGTCGGGTGGTGGGAATGTATGAAAGCATTGTTTTCAGGTTTCGAATATTGCTCTAAGCTTTTCGTTGTTTATTTTCGACATAAATACCACACATTGTATAACGTATGGTATTACAGTGACATAAATACATGTTTTGTACAGTCGTGTATGGTTAACCATTATTTTTGTTACGTTCAGTAGCACAATATAGGTAAGCGGTCACCTGCTCGCATCTTAAGCATCGCAACATCGGACAGATCTTATCAACTGGATTTTTAAAAGTACCTACTCTGTTCACTGTATCCGCAGTAATCGGATTGTAGGCACGCACGAAAGCCATTTATTTTTTATTTATCTTTAGGGCTTTTAAGAATAATTTATTATTACTCATATCAGCCCCATAGTACTCATATTCAACTAAATTCAACACACATTATTAAATCCCACTCACTTGGGCTCGCCAACAGTTTCTGTATACTAAAAACTTTGCTTTCGGATTTTCAACACTGGCCGAACAATGTCATCCGCACGTCTTCTATGTCGACGGTGCCGGTCGACGCGATTGAATTTCTCCGACCAATGCCCACGGTCTATTTGGTGCGCATATTTGCAAAGTCTAGTATGCGAGTTGCTCTGATTGGTCGTTCTCAAATTTGGCGGGAAATATAAATTTCGGAAGTACTTCCGAAAATAAAGTTTTCCTAGGTGGTTATAAAAAAAAATAACCATTATCCTAACATTGCTTAAAAAAGGAAAACAAAACACATTTTGGCAAAAGGCACACGAACCCATGGCCGAGATCGAAAAACTAAAAACCCTTCACTCTACCACTGAGCCACCAAAGTACATATTATATTATGCGACCAAAAGAATATCGGATTCAGTAGGTTCACTGGGGGTGCCGGAGGCGGAGCCAGACTCGCCTCTCCACCAATCAGAGCAACTCGCGTAGTAGACTTTGGAAATATGCGTCCGGTGTGGATGAGAGAATGCACTTCTATGACAAACCATAGAAATAACACTAAAATGCGTTTGATCCGATCCGTCCGTCCGGAGGTCACTCTGGAAGTGGACTAGAAGCGTTAATAGGGGTCTTATAAAGATATGGGTATATATTTACGCACTATACTGGATTAAATTAAACGCATTTAAATTTTTACTAACATCTTTAAAATAATATTTTTTAACATCTACACACTTCAGATCTACAAATTTTGAGTATGATTATTCTTACAAAAATTCAAAACTCATTAATTACCTAATACTTTTAATAATTTATTATTAAAACTTTTATTTATGTAATAACGTATACACATTTTTCCGATTGCTATAATTTCTTATGCTTCAATCAATGTGTAGATGTTTCTACCTAGAAACAAGTTTAATGTAACGCTTTAGGTCCGAAAGGAGAAAAAGGTTTGCGCAGCTGGTCGCACAGCAAACGACAGTTGCGTCCGATAAGCCGTGAAGGTATTGAAGCAAACAGAATCTCGGTATTGTGACGTTTTTGGTTAAATTATACCTCATTATTTCTAGCCCTTATTCTTTTAACGTTATCGGGTGGCACCAAACCCTTACCGTTTCCTTTGTCTTGCGCCATATCAATTATTTTGTTCAATCTATCCAATTGGAAAGGAAAATGCCTTTTACTAGGTATCGTTGTGCTTTTGTTTGTTCTAGACAATTATCGAAAATTCGACAAGAGAATGATAAAAGAAAGAAAGTCAACACAGTATGTACTTACTGAAGATGAAACTTATGTGAAACAACTGTTTGATGACACATATCGCGATAATGATTTATTTATTTGCTTTATTTGCTTTATTGCTCAAAGAAACATTCAACAGTATAAGTTTAGATTCGTTCGTACGTAGTTTCATTTTAAAATCTTTTTGAATAAATTCGTGATTGGCTAGAACAATTTCTCGCCTCCCAAAGTTGTGTCACGTGCTGGTGGGCGAAGTTCGTAAGGGACAGTTGCGGACGGTACCGCAACTTTAGCTCCTCCCTCGGCGAGTCTCCAGTATCGAGCTGCACTCGAAAAATCCCGCATCCCCGCCATCGAGCCTCGATCGAACCCACGACCCACACGGCGAGCGACGAGCGAGGGGACGCAACCAGCAGCAGCTAACAGAGCGGTGACGCGCCACGCAGACGAGGCCTGCAATGGGCGCCAATAGTCACACGACGTCACCGCTTCAGTGAGATCATCGCTTCTCTGCACAACGTCGTAGTTGCTACGTTTTTTTTTATGTAATCCGGTATGGGTGGCTGAGTTGGAGGGGCTAAAGCGCATGCTCCGACCAGCCAATATAACCTCCGAGATTGCTGGCTATACTGAACTAGATGAGAACCCAACTGAGGCTGCTATGCGGCCATCTTACATCCAGTACGGTGGTACCAACCCAGTCGGCTACAATTTGAGCCTACCACCTAGTAAGGGGCAAGGGAAGGGACCTACAGTTTTACACCGGTTCCGAATGGTGAAGCAGCAGGTTTAGGTATGCACGTAAATTTTTTCGTCAGAAAAAACTCATTGGTACACGCCGACGGGATTCGAACCGCGGACCTCTCGCATGAGAAGCCGATGCCCAAACCACTCGGCCACCCGCCGCTACTTCACACGTAGTCGTAGTGCGTAGGCGTGCGACGTAAACTGCTCCACGAAGCGGTGCTATGATTCGCTGACAACTACGACGCTGCTACGCGGGGCGCGATCTTCGGCGTTTACGAACTAACGAACAACGGTGCCGTCTCTCACTTTACGGATAATGTAACCGAATATGGAGAGGAAATCCAGAAAATCGCTAAGACTAAGTGCGGTGGGTGTAATAAAGTAACTCGCCACGCAAAACTGTAGGTCGCTTCCATTCCTACATTACTAGGTGTTAGGGTTTAATCAGCCCGGGTTGTCGATAATACACCCCTTCGCTCAGCCGCCAAGTAATCGGCCCTTCCCGTGCATGCGCCAGGCGGCGGTCCTAAAGCGGTCACCACCCCGGAAATGGATACAGCATCAGGCAGACTTCTGCAGACACGCTAAGGACGAGATCCACAGCCTTCTGGCAGCAGTTCGAGTTCAGTTTGCAGGAGCGATTTTAAGGCTATGAGGCAGAATATTCAAAAGAGAAGTTCCGTTGAGATAGCGCATGGGTAGAATTGATGACTTGGCGAAGACCGAAGGCCGGCTTATTGTGGTCGACTGTAATACGACTTGAATTCGGCGGTTTCTTTTTTTTATATAAACGTTTTAAAATAAAAGTGGTAAGTAAAAAAAGTCATAAAAGTCGAAGTGCAATACTTTTCAGTGGTGCTGAAGGAGATGAGTTAATTGCAATTTCTTCCAGTCAGTAATATTTGGAGTAAATTGTAGTGCATTAATCTAGTTGTAAAATAATAAAAAAAAAATAATAAAAAATTAAACTCTCTGAATCTGAATGATGACCTGAATGATATCTTGTTCGCTACCACATTATAAATAAATATGATATATTTTTATGTTTTTTCTTTACAAATTGAGGACCAATTTTCAGTCGCAATGGTGGTTTAAAAAATATTGCGTATAGTCACTTTCGCTACATTATGCCAGGTCGTCATTTCCGCGACAGAGTATGTGTCGTTTGGCGAGATCACTCTAGCTAGGCGGAAATGCTGTAAGTAGAGCCGTAAAATCACATTTATAGTCATATTTTGAACAGGTAGATATTTTATGTTATCCAACATGGCTGCGCACATCACCTGCTAACTCATAATGTCAGCGTAATTACCATGCCTTACTGCCGGAGTTAGTTAGGCCATACCTTCCCTTTGCGATCGTTCCCGCTGTATTGAACTGAACGAAAAAACGGACTAATAATAGCCGTTTCGATCGACATGTCCAACCAATGCGGTGGTATCAATCCGGCCGAATTTTACCCTACCATCTAGTAAGTAAGGTAAGGCGCTTGCAGCTACGTGGGTTCCGAACCATGGACCAGCCCATGTTCATGGCGGAAATGCACTTACAAAATTCAGAATAATTAGAAAAAACCTAAAGCGTCAAAGACACTTCACATTTTAGCAAAATCTTTTAAGATACTTTCTTACTAGTGAATAGGGAATTTAGAGACCTACAGAGATCGGGAATGCCTTAATGAAATTCAGGAATCTTAAGTTCTAAAGTGTCTCGAGGGATGAAAGCGAACTTAGGCATTCCAAGGCACTATTCCTATTTACACGGAGTTCCAGAGAAGAGAATTTGCTGCCTCAGGCATTTCTATGGATACTTTTGGTGGTAGCTAGTCGATTCCAATATATCCTACGTATTCGTATATAAAAAACCATACGTAAACGAACGAAGCAGTATAGTTCAATTTTCGTATAGTCGTAGAAGGCAAAAAGTGATACAAATTGCAGGTACGCATATTTTGACGTACTTATGTTCAGGATGGTGTCACAATACAAACAGCTCGCCTCTGGAATAATCTGCCCGCGCATTTACGCTCCACTACGTCTATGAATGTATTTAAGATAAATTTGAAGAATCTTTTCCTATCTTTACTGAAGTAAATACATTTATATTGCATTATCTTAACTCCCCTCTTCCCTCTCTCTCTTGTCATTCAGTTGATGGTGTTGAACAACAGTTACACTGATTTATGTAAATAATAATGTAAGTCTATTATATACATATAGGTATATGCGGATTAAAGTTTTTACGTAGTATTCGTTTGTAGTTTATCATATTGCTGTTCTTCATACATTGCCACAAAATATTCTTGTTCGCCTGCTTATACTTCTCCCACATCCCAAAGGTTGGTTAGAATAGAATGCCTCACGGCCTAAGCCCACCTATTGTGCCTAATTTGTATAAATTGGTTTATAATTTATTATTCTGTGAATAAAAATAAAGAGAACTCAGGTAGATTTTGCATAAGTACGAGGAATTTTTGTCATTTTAAACTTTTGCTTCCAAATATTTCATAAACCTATGTTAGTAACATAGGTTAATAGGTAGTAGCCTACGCGCAACGTATCACTGTGGACGACAAGTGGGTGTAACAATACGACGGTCAGCGTACGCGCAGATTTAACCCCAATCTCCCTCATGTTAGATTACGGCGGTAGTATCAGTAGCAACGCACAAAGTATGCCGTCGTTGTGTAGTTTTAGCAAACACAATATTTACTTGCTCTACTTTCTGTAACTTGCCGCTAAGTGTTTGTGAACAAGTTGGAATGCAGCCCCTGGAGAAATATAAGCACACAGGCGCTTATAAGCCGCTCTAAGCGCACAACGTTTCGTCACAAACTGCATTCAGTTTTAGTGATGTACTATTTTTCTCTTACTATTTTAATGTTGATAATCGATTATCATCTTTGGTGGTTATTGCAGAGGTAGGGTGAAGATTTAATTTAGGTAGGCAATAATAGCTTGATTGTAACTTTTCAATTTAATTCAGTATTGAATTAGGCAAACAAAATTACGAATTACTTATGTTTAAGCATTTACGTTAGTTAAGTACAAATTACAATGGTGTTCATCAAACACTTCCAATCACTTTCTTTACATCGAACACTTCCGAACAAAGTCTTCATTTCATTTTCTCATTTCTAAATTATGTCTACAAAGCTTTTAAATACACTCAATTAATTTATAAGATTTAAAATATATATTTTTTATGGAAACTGGCTACATGACCTACAACATCCGTGATGTCAGCCCATAACTAGGTGCCATGTCAGTGCTTCCCTTCGGTCGTGCATCATAACTACAGTTAAGGTAGTTTTCATCAATTAACTTTAAAACATATTTTTTAAAGTGAGAAAACGTATCGACATTGCTGTCACTAAGTTGTACGTCCCTATTGCGTGGAAAAGACACGGTGAATTTTTATAAAACTACCTACTTCAAAATGTATAATAAAATTTTCCTTTATTGTTGCGAATGCTGCACTTGCCGCCAGCGGGCTACAAGTTGTGAAAGCCTAGTACAATGTTGGAGATGCATGTCCTTTCTTTAAAACTTTACTGCGGTCTGGCTTGCCTTGCAAGCCGCTACATTCTTATCTGTAAAGAATACAGGGTTGTATTGCTTGGCAAGTTTATGAAGATGTACATAGACAAACAGAGATACAAACATCAATATCTGGAAGTTTTAGGTGAGATATTCGTCGATGATGGAAATAGGCGGTTATTTCGTCACAAAAATATTTTATAGAGTACATTGTGTCATCATGATGGATGAGTAAGTTTGTACTCAAATAAAGGTAAATGTTTCCTTCTTTGTTTTAAACCTATAGATAAATGGAAGTCTGAGAAAGTATTATACTTTTATAGGGAAACTAGCACGGTGGCTGTGGGTGCAAAATCCGTCGAACAATGAGATAAAACCAATACACCATACACCACGCTCAGTGAGGTCTCATGCCAATGATTTATCTTAAATCTCTTAAAATTTACTTTACCTAAAATCTATTGTTAAATGAATGCAGAATACAATTGTATCAAAAGTAATATCCACGATTTGTAGACTAAGACAGGCGTTAAGTGTAATTTTAGCACAGCGTCAGAACAGCGCCTTATTCTTATTCTATTCTCGCGGTTTCCATTCATTTCAATCCCCAGTTTGCACCTGAAACAAGATAGAATCATCAATCATTCAATTCGTGGGCCAGATTTAACAGCAAGATTCTCCCGAAAACGTACTTCCGGAACGTGAATGATTATTTCGGAGCAAGCTCCCAAATCTGTTTGCTCTTTTTCATTATTTTTTTCAGCAAACTCTTTGAGGGTTGCAAAATCTTTTCACGGATTAACTCGGCAAGAAAGGGTGAAAAAGGATTTATGGATTTAAAGGCTGGCCAGGAAATTGAAGACGTCAAGGCCGGATAAGAGTTTTACTCGCCGAAATTCTGAATTACATTAGATTGAATATAAATCGGACGCGCAAAATATGCAACTTGCAACATTCGAAACGAAATTATTGCTGTTCTATCGGAAACACCACATACAAATCAAAATGCGGTTTAAATACATTTTGCGAACCAATAAATTCAAAATTATTGGTGCAACCATGCTCAAATTGATTAATTAATTTTATGAAAGGTGATAAATGCACTTGATGGGAATGATAAATCATTTCATAAGGGGTTTGAACCAATTTAAATTAAATAGGTATCTACCTAGCTATGTTTCAAGTTATTCTACATTTACATGACACAATAGCGAACGAGGTAATAATTATTGTCTACAGCAAAACAAATGATTTAGGGAATTACTAAACCTACTTATTACTTACATTCATCTATTAACTCGTACGAATAAAGTAAGAAGCAATCAAACAGAACGATCACTAAACCAGAAATTACGAAAATAGGACGTCGGCATGTGCCTATCCATGATCCGTATCAGCGACCGTTAAAAAGGCCAGCTTAAAAATCTACGCGGACTAATAATCGTTAAAAACGAATAAAAGAAAAAGATTGAGTATTTTTCCTTGATTCAGTATTTTCAAGGCTTAAAAAGACTGCTTGTACCTTTCAGCAGGCATTCCATGCTGAAATTAGGTAAATAAGCAATACGTCGACTGCTATCAAAAATAATATGTTAAAGGCGTGACTAAGCACTCAAAAAGATCCTTGAACTAGTGCAAAAGTTCTATTTTTCAAAACATATTAGGTTGAGCTTTTTTTTTATTACCCGACTACGGCGAAGGAGGGTTATGATTTTGGCCTCTCTCTCTCTCTCTCTCTCTCTCTCTCTGTTTCTCTCTCTCTCTCTCTCTCTCTCTCTCTCTTTTAATGCGGACGTGTCAGGGTTGTGCTGATCTGCAGAAATCGTCGTGATCTGTCAGGATCGTTACCGAAAAGCTCTATGCCTCTACCGAAAAGCTCGAACGTTCCGGAAGGCGCGTCTGAGTGTCGACCTATCGTAGTTCGTGGACTACGGTGGACCGGTGGTGGTGGGTCCCGGTCGCGTCGGTAAGTTTTACGTTGCAATAAAGCGGCGCCGGTCATTACGACTCACTCCGCGCTCCGCCGATCCTCCGCCAATTAAAAATGACGAACTCCTTCAGATGAGAGGGGCAATTTTTAATTTGGGCTTTAACGAAATTTATTATCTGTGACGGGCGATCTTGCCCCGGCTCTTTCGTTTGTTTTTCTAAATGATTTTGCATTTACATTTTAAAATTGTAATGTGAAAAGCTTGTGGTCTGATCTACCCATACTATGATCATAAATTCAGTGTGGGCTATCTTCACTTTTAGGAATAGTATTTGGTGCTTCTAGCAGATACTTCGGCAAAGGAAAATATCGTTAACCTGACTTGACTGTTGTACTCAATAATCACGAAAATATGGCAATTTTGAAAATCTGATATTACTTTAACTACGGCGATAGTATTTACGGAAAGCTTGTACAATACTCTGAAAGAACGTATTGGGAACAAAATTTACGTTTTGGAAGATTGCGAAGGGAAATCTGCGTTAAACTAGCATGGTTTACTAATACTAATATTATATAAACATGACGTAAAATTTTAATGAGCCCAGGATATTTCCTTATGAGAATCATAAACTACAATAAATTTGTAGGTAAATCTGGTTTTCGTAATGCTAATTATCTTATAAAATAAATACTAAAATTCAAATGTTTCACACGACTAGATGAATTTGTTTAAAGTTTTCACATGTTTTCTCCGTGTGACCGACAGACAGACACCATATAAGGATTCTTTTTTCGTATTTAGCAAGGCGATCCTAAAATGTACCAATTCGGTTGCCTCTCGTGTGATTTAAGAAAACTACTAAGCAGGTTTACATTCGGGTTTCACCAATATGATTTGTAATGTTTGGTATTATTAAAATTTGTGTAGATATTTCACCGTGGAGATAGGTATTCCAAATTCAAAGTATTATCACGCCTTAACAACACAAACGGATGCCGACAGAGCCCTGACGTCGCGTCGTCGTCGTGGGTCGGCGTGAAACAATGGCGGGTGCGTTCAAATTGGCCATGTCACTACCGTAAATATGTACGTGATGTTAAAATGTACCCCGTACGTGCCGCCCGGACGTGAGTCGCTCTCTAACGGCGTACATACATTCTGCTAGACATGCAGTAGTTCATTTTATGAAGAAAAAAATGAATTCAATATACAGGGTGTTGTAACGGCCACTGCAGTAAATTTAGGAAATGATTATTGATTATAGTTTATAAAAACATTTGATTTCCATTCAAAAAATATTATTAAATAATTAATCTTAATTACGAAGCAAATATTGTTGCATTTAATTTCGACTTAAAAATAGAGTAAATTAATTCTCCTTATCAATAGTAACAAAAAAGTCATACAACTTTTTTCTGAATTCCCTTTAAATAAAAAGTTACAGTTTTCATACAAACTAATTGATTTATTTAGTGTAAAAATATCTAATGTTCCGCACGAACATGGGAATGAAAGGCGCGCGGTGAGTGAGCGAACAGGGACCAGTGCGCGGAGAGAGTAATGCGCGGGGCGGCGCGGCGTGAGTTTTTCGACCCCGACCGTGTTCCCGCGCCAGCACCCGTAATTTGACGCACGCATGTGCGTCAAATTACACTTGACGAAAACATAAATTTCAAAAATTAATATCTTGAAAACTAAACACTTTAGAAAAACACTTTATGAACTTTTTTCTCTCGGGAAAACATGAGGATTGCGCTGGCGAAATTAATGTACTGGCCGTCACAACACCCTGTATACATTTCTTCATTAATGCGATTTGAGAAATGCTTCAAAATTGGAAGCCTCCCTCCCTACCCTTTACCTTACTAGGCGTTAGGGTTAAATCCGTCTGAATTCACTGCGATGAATGATGACCGGTTGAACGGCTATCGAAATGGCTAGTGTTTTACGTGTCTTACGTGAGGATTTCAAAAGACAACGTTGCCGGTTCAACGCCATACTTAAGTCTGTATCTGCATCTAGGTGTCAGACGCGGACCTCACCACACAGAATACAGATGCATCAATAACACAATTCACTTCTTCTATTTTACCGGTTACTAGCAAACAAAACGAACCATTTTTGGACGCCTTTTATATAGAACATTTGGATGTAGATAAATAATTTTAAGGAGCCGATACTGCATTATGAAAGTAGCAGAGGACAGCATAACTACAGAGCGAGAAGATGCTTAACTGGCAAACTGCTCAATTGATCTTCACCACGTGCATGTATTAATGGGTCCTATACGGTTTTAAGGGTCATGAATTTACAGAACCATTAAATCTGAAACGCACTAATTTAGTACGTACTTTAGACGTCTGCGAAACAAAAATAATGACTTCTATGTTGAAACTTATATTACTTATATTACCTTCTTATATTACTAGGTGGTAGGGTTTAACCCGCCCGGGTTGGTACCACCGCACTGAATGAAAGGTCGGTCCAAACGGCTATGTAAATAGTTTGTGTTTTCCGTCCAGTTCAGTGTAGCCGGCACGACCGAAGGGAAGCACTGACGTGGCACCAAGTTCACCCGGTGTTATGGGCTGACATCACGGATGTTGTAGTGTAGGTGATATAGCCAACCGTATCAGTTTCAATAAAAAAAAAAAACTGTTTTTTAGGGTTCCGTATCCGGTATTACTTAGCCTAAGCCGTCTGTCTGTCTGGCTGTCTGTCTGTCTATCTGTCTGTCTATCCGTCCGTCCGTCCGTCCGTCCGTCCGTCCGTCCGTCCGTCCGTCCGTCCGTCCGTCCGTCCGTCCATCCGTCTGTCTGTCTGTCTGTCTGTCCGTCCGTCTGTCCGAGGTCTGTATCTCTTGAACTGTAATAGGTAGCCCGTTGAAATACTCACAGAATATGTGTTATTATGGCCGATATAACAACAAATAATAAAAATAAAAAAATTACAAAATTCACGGGGGTTCCCATAGAAGAAACCAAAAAGTGCAGCGCGCGCGCCATCTACCGAATAGATTATGAAGAATTTTAACTAATCATGACATTTAAGTAATATGAAGCATTTCATAACACGCCATCTAGATGGCGTGAGTGGCGCTAGTCATGACATGGCGATACGGGACCCTCGGTGCGCGAGTTCGACTCGCACTTGGCCGGTTTTTTGTTTGTTGCCGATCGGCACAGAATTATCCAAAGCGTGGACGAACTGCGTGGCTATTCTCTATTGTATTTTATGTTAATATGTTAGTACTACGCACGTACTCGCTTAATATATATTTTTATTAGAAATTATTTTATTTTTTTATTTGAATGAAAACTTAAAAAAAAACTTCAAAACTTAGAAAAATTCAAAAAGCGAAAATCATTGGAAAAATACATCCCGGCCAGGATTCGAACCTGGGTCTTTGGCTTGAGCCGCCAACGCGATAACCAAATACACATAAGGACAGCATAAGGTTCAACATTGAACCGTGCAAGTTTTTTTTTTGATCTCGGTTTGTGAGTTCATTATTATAAATTTTCATCAAATATAAAAAATAAATACTAATAACTAAATAATTAAAACCTAACTAACAATGTATAACATTGACAAAATTAACCTAATAAATAAAAAAAAAATAAAAAAAATATGGTTATCGCGTTGGCGGCTCAAGCCAAAGACCCAGGTTCGAATCCTGGCCGGGATGTATTTTTCCAATGATTTTCGCTTTGCATTTTTCTAATAAAAAAATATATTCTCTATTGACAATTCATCGCTACTAGCAATTTCTCATGATCTGTCTCACTCGCTCCAACGGGCTCCTCAATGTGCGTCTAGTGAGACAGAACTACGGCTGGCGCTATTTTTGCGATAATCGCTAATAGATGATAGGCAGGCTGCACCACTTTTTTCTCTTTCCCAGTTTGATCCGACTGAAACTAGTTTTTTAGGGTTCCGTACCTCAAAAGAGGAAAAAACTGAACCCGCAGCCTATTTTCTCCGCTCTACTAGACCCAAAAAGCTGAAATTCGGTACATATAGTTTGAAGACCAAATCACGGACCGGACGTATAATATAAATGAACGAATTTCGATTTTGGGGGCAGGTTTTGGGGGACAAATTAGAAAGTAATTTTTTGTTTGTTAAGTTTATCATGTGGCATATCGTTGAAAAGGGCTCGTTATAAGGAACACAAATATTTTTTTTATAATTTTTAAATGGGTAGTTCAAAAGCGATTAAAGAAAATATCCATTTCAGTCGTGGTTCGGATTCCACGTAAAACTGTAGGTCCCTTCCCTTCTTACCTTACTAAGTAGGTGGTAGGGTTTATCCCGCGGCGGGGAATACTCGGTTTTTTTATTTATAATTTTTTTAAATTAAAAAAATCGACTCCCTTGTTGTATACTATGGACTACACGTGTAGATTCTTAAAGCATGTACTAAACTCTGTTCCACATACCTCGTCCCTCGTGCTAAAATTGCTCAATCCAAGGGACAAGTTTATGATCAGGTCATGAAAGACCTACCCTGTCAGGTTAAACAGTACGTACGAGTACAAGTAATGAAGGAACAGACAATGTTTTCGCAGCCTATCTGGAAAATATATTTATAAATCAACTTTTAGCATGACCACGAAGGAAATAAACGTAAGTAATCAAATATAGGTTTGAATTAGTGGAAGGTGCTCACAATCACAGTCACTGCGAAATTGAATTGACTTATTCATATAAATCGAGCATCCGCCGCTGCGAAAATTAGCTTTTACCTAAATTGGCTCTAATTTTGTGGTTCATTCTAATCACGAATCTATTTGATTATTTTATATTTCATAATTTTTTTTTTAAATACGTTCAGACCTTCGTCCTGGGTTGCTAGTAGCCATGTTATTTAACATACTCTTTTTTTGTTTACACTGGACTTTTGAGAGCCCATCGTTTCTCAAAATCGTTCCTCTGTCATACCGCTCGGGTGTAGAATTGTCTACCTTCCGCAAGAATGCTCAATAAACAATAAACAACAACTCAAGAAAGGCACTGGCATGACAACTGCTTCTACAGACAGGACCAAAAAAAAAATCTATAGATCTCACACTACGCGCAACTATCAAAGGCATTGAAAATGTAATTTAGAAATAAAGCACACGATAAAATTTGACAAATAACGTCATTTACCTACATGGTTTCCTAAGTACAAAATGGGTCTGAGAAGTCGACTTAGTTAGTGGCGGAATTATATTGATGGCGCTGTTATCAATGCCGCATAGGCTCCATACATAGTTAATAGGAATTCATTCTTTATCGTACCTACTGACGATAAAGCGAACGGAGCGTAGACTAACCTCGCGCGTAAGGGACACGCTACCGCCTACAGATTTTGTCCGCGCGCCTTCTAAGATGGCTCAAACTGTAGCTTAATTCAATACCGAGATTTAATTTTTTCCGTTTCTTGAATAGTCAGCTCAAAAAAAAGCTATTGGGAAATTCTCGATCCAAGTCGGCGAGAAAATTTAGAATTTTTGACAAATTTTGGAAAATCTTAAAAAGTTACCGACCTATTTTGGGAATTTAAAATTGCACTTTGAAGCCCTTCGGCAGGCGCACATTTTGACATATGGCCCATCTGCGTAACTCTCATATCTGCGAAACTACAGGCAAAAAATGTCACAATTTCACGAAAACATAAACATTTTCAATGTTAAAACCCCGTGTGCACAAAAATATCGCGAATGGTAACTCTATGCATCGACAGCATAACCCTTCTTTTCGGCTTCGCCGCAGTCGGATAAAAGGGAAAGCCACTGCGTTCAGTGGAACATCGAAGAGCTGATCATCATTATATTTCCGTTTTGCATGCACGCAGAAACCATAAAGGGGACTCGCTAAGTGTCGTTCCTTGTCGGTTACAGCGACGGGTCCTCGCAAAGCCGAAGAGCTCCCAAAATGGATCTGGCCCTAATCCAACATCGGAGGCGGGTGTTCTCTGTAGAATCGCGAGCGGCACTTATTTGAGAAGTGGATATAATAAAATTTGAAATATATTGCCGACGATTTCCGCTCCCGCCGCCGCCGCCGCCTCGTAACTTCTGCATGTGGGAGCGCACTGCGCTCTGTGCGCTTGTAAAGTGTTTCGCTTACATTTCTGCTCGCATCGTTAAAATTGGGACAATTAAATAAAAATGTTTCGCGTTATTTTATATTCACTAACACTTAGATTGTTGTAACTTACTAGCATATACAGGGTGTTTCAGGATAGGGTTTCATAACTTCAGGGTTCGAAAGGGGTCCATCCATCACCGAGCATACCTACGGGAGTGGTAACCGTCGAGCGCTAGTATATAGGAAAATTAGCCGCGTGTTAGAGCATTTGCACTAACATATAGCGCTGCTGCGGGATCGACCGTCAGTGCGCTCGCGACTTGAGAACGAAGAACACGTATCTGTATCCTCCTTGGGGTCCATATTTGAAGATGAAAAGGTCTGAAACTTTTTTCCAGATTCGGTCATTTTATAGTACTTTTTGATGAAAATAGTTTTATCGAGATTTGGTGGACGGTTAACGTCCGCCTTTATTAAATAAAAATAAAATGACTACTTGAATGTTTAACTAGTAGAATTGAACTGCATGTAGGGTAGATTCCAAACCCTTAAACTTTAATGACATCAAAAGAAAATTGGGACTGGAGTAGGTCATTTCTCTCCCTAGACATAGACAGCACTATTGCCAAATCTCCCCATACTCACTGTCCATGGAGTTTTTATTACAATTTTCAATTTTTGTATGATAGACCATAAATTAAAACTTTAGATTAAATTAATACTAAACTAAACTACTTATAAGAATAAACTGACTAATACAATATAAAAAATATACCTAAATAAAACAAAACAAACTTACTAAGAATATAATAAATCCTCCTCAAGCCCTGAGCACGAAGGGGGCATGGTGCCGAGGACGGAGGCGGCGTTGAAATTTGGAACGTTAGAGTTTGATGACCCAATCATGGACGTATAGCATAAATTAACGAATTTCGTTGATGGGTAAAATTTTGGGGTCAAGCGAGTATGTTAAAAAAATCCTTTTCAATGCATGTATACACCGAGCATACCTACGGGAGTGGCAACCGTCGAGCGCTAATATATAGGAAAATTAGCCGCGTGTTAGAGCATTTGCACTAACATATAGCGCTGCTGCGGGATCGACCGTCAGTGCGCTCGCGACTTGGGAACGAAGAACACGTATATGTGCACTACGCAAAATGGCGATTTGTGCAGTTCGTGCGTGTCGAAAGAGCTCAAGATCATCAGGAATGACAAAAGATGGCGTAACCTTTCATATTTAGGTCATTTTAATGATAATACAATGCTTAAAGCGTGTAAAATACAAAAATTCCGCGAGCTAGGAGCACGACTGCGCGCCATACTGGGCGCGTACACATGATAGGCAAATTTGACAGACTGGAAAGAAATTTGAAATCAATTATTGTTTATGGGTGTTGTTAGTTTTTTTATGGCAATGACATGGATGAATTCAATTTATAATATGTATTGTTATTATTTCTTTAATATTACGTTTTCTATTTTTTATAATTATAAAACAAATATACCTATACAAAACTAATATATTGTATATTATGTATTATTATAATAAGTATTATTATTATCAGTGATAGGAATAGGTAGGACTTATTTACCTAAACTTCGAGGAACAGAGTAAAAAATTGGAGACTTCCTTACGACAATATTTTTTTCCGGTTTAATAATACCTATTCATGGTGTTATAATTTCGCGATTTAAAAAAAGTGGACGCCATTTTGAACTTTTTAGTAACTGGACAGATTGCTTTCAAAATCGACATCTGGGTGTCAGTGTGGACTCTGAATACGAATCTGTAGTCAAATTTAAAAAAAGTAGCCGCCATTTTGAAATTTTTAGTTACTGGACCGATTGCTTTCAAAATCGATATCTGGGTGTCTATGTAGGCTCTGAATACGAATCCGTTGTCAAAATTTAAAAAAGTGACCGCCATTTTGAACTTTTTAGTTACTGGACCGATTACTTTCAAAATCGATATCTGGGTGTCTGTGTGGGCTCTGAATACGAATCTGTAATCAAAATTAAAAAAAAGTGGCCGCCATTTTGAACTTTTTAGTTACTGGACCGATTGCTTTCAAAATCGATATCTGGGTGTATGTGGGGGCTCTGAATACGAATCTGTAGTAAAAATTAAAAAAAAGTGGCCGCCATTTTGAACTTTTTAGTTACTGGACCGATTGCTTTCAAAATCGATATCTGGGTGTCTGTGTGGGCTCTGAATACTAATCTGTAGTCAAAATTAAAAAAAAGTGGCCGCCATTTTGAACTTTTTAGTTACTGGACCGATTGCTTTCAAAATCGATATCTGGGTGTATGTGTGGGCTCTGAATACGAATCTGTAGTAAAAATTAAAAAAAGTGGCCGCCATTTTGAACTTTTTAGTTACTGGACCGATTGCTTTCAAAATCGATATCTGGGTGTCTGTGTGGGCTCTGAATACGAATCTGTAGTCAAAATAAAAAAAAAGTGGCCGCCATTTTGAACTTTTTAGTTACTGGACCGATTGCTTTCAAAATCGATATCTGGGTGTCTGTGTGGGCTCTGAATACGAATCTGTAGTCAAAATTAAAAAAAAAGTGGCCGCCATTTTGAACTTTTTAGTTACTGGACCGATTGCTTTCAAAATCGATATCTGGGTGTATGTGTGGGCTCTGAATACGAATCTGTAGTAAAAATTAAAAAAAGTGGCCGCCATTTTGAACTTTTTAGTTACTGGACCGATTGCTTTCAAAATCGATATCTGGGTGTCTGTGTGGGCTCTGAATACGAATCTGTAGTCAAAATTTAAAAAAAGTGGCCGCCATTTTGAACTTTTTAGTTACTGGACCGATTGCTTTCAAAATCGATATCTGGGTGTTTATGTAGGCTCTGAATACGAATCCGTTGTCAAAATTTAAAAAGTAGCCGCCATTTTGAACTTTTTAGTTACTGGACCGATTACTTTCAAAATCGATATCTGGATGTCTGTGTGGGCTCTGAATACGAATCTGTAATCAAAATTAAAAAAAAGTGGCCGCCATTTTGAACTTTTTAGTTACTGGACCGATTGCTTTCAAAATCGATATCTGGGTGTATGTGGGGGCTCTGAATACGAATCTGTAATCAAAATTAAAAAAAAGTGGCCGCCATTTTGAACTTTTTAGTTACTGGACCGATTGCTTTCAAAATCGATATCTGGGTGTATGTGGGGGCTCTGAATACGAATCTGTAGTAAAAAAAAAAAGTGGCCGCCATTTTGAACTTTTTAGTTACTGGACCGATTGCTTTCAAAATCGATATCTGGGTGTCTGTGTGGGCTCTGAATACTAATCTGTAGTCAAAATTTAAAAAAAGTCGCCGCCATTTTGAACTTTTTAGTTACTGGACCGATTGCTTTCAAAATCGATATCTGGGTGTATGTGTGGGCTCTGAATACGAATCTGTAGTAAAAATTAAAAAAAGTGGCCGCCATTTTGAACTTTTTAGTTACTGGACCGATTGCTTTCAAAATCGATATCTGGGTGTCTGTGTGGGCTCTGAATACGAATCTGTAGTCAAAATAAAAAAAAAGTGGCCGCCATTTTGAACTTTTTAGTTACTGGACCGATTGCTTTCAAAATCGATATCTGGGTGTATGTGGGGGCTCTGAATACGAATCTGTAGTAAAAATAAAAAAAAGTGGCCGCCATTTTGAACTTTTTAGTTACTGGACCGATTGCTTTCAAAATCGCTATCTGGGTGTCTGTGTGGGCTCTGAATACTAATCTGTAGTCAAAATTTAAAAAAAGTCGCCGCCATTTTGAACTTTTTAGTTACTGGACCGATTGCTTTCAAAATCGATATCTGGGTGTCTGTGTGGGCTCTAAATACGAAGCCGTTGTCAAAATTTAAAAAAAGTGGCCGCCATTTTGAACTTTTTAGTTACTGGACCGATTGCTTTCAAAATCGATATCATATTTTTTATGTTAACTACATATTGATATTCAGAGCCCACACAGACATGTAGATATGGGTTTTGAAAGTAATCAGTCCAGTAACTAAAAAGTTCAAAATGGCGGCCACTTTTTTAAGATTTTGACAACGGATTCGTATTCAGATCCCACACAGACAAACAAATATCGATTTTAAAAGCAATCGGTCCATTAACTAAAAAGTTCAAAATGGCGGTCACTTTTTTTAAATTTTGACAACGGATTCGTATTCAGAGCCCACACAGACACCCAGATATCGATTTTGAAAGCAATCGGCCCAGTAACTAATAACTTCAAAATGGCGGCCACTTTTTTAAAATTTTGACAACGGATTCGTATTCAGAGCCCACACAGACACCCAGATATCGAATTTGAAAGCAATCGGTCCAGTAACTAAAAAGTTCAAAATGGGGGCCACTTTTTTTAATTTTTTACTACAGATTCGTATTCAGAGCCCACACATACACCCAGATATCGATTTTGAAAGCAATCGGTCCAGTAACTAAAAAGTTCAAAATGGCGGCCACTTTTTTTAAATTTTGACAACGGATTCGTATTCAGAGCCCACACAGACACCCAGATATCGATTTTGAAAGCAATCGGTCCAGTAACTAAAAAGTTCAAAATGGCGGCCACTTTTTTTAAATGTTTACTACAGATTCGTATTACGGTTCTAGAGATACAGATATCGATTTTGAAAGCAATCGGTCCAGTAACTAAAAAGTTCAAAATGGTGGTCACTTTTTAAATTTTGACAACGGATTCGTATTCAGAGCCTACATAGACACCCAGATATCGATTTTGAAAGAAATCGGTCCAGTAACTAAAAAGTTCAAAATGGCGGCCACTTCTTTTTTATTTTGACTACAGATTCGTATTCTGAGTCCACACAGACGCCTAGATATCGATTTTGAAAGCAATCGGTCCAGTAACTAAAAAGTTCAAAATGGCGGCTACTTTTTTTAAATTTTGACTATAGATTCGTATCCAGAGTCCACACAGACGCCCATATATCGATTTTGAAAGAAATCGGTCCAGTAACTAAAAAGTTCAAAATGGCGGCCACTTTTTTAAATTTTTACTACAGATTCGTATTCAGAGCCCACACTGACACCCAGATATCGATTTTGAAAGCAATCGGTCCAGTAACTAAACAGTTCAAAATGGTGGCCACTTTTTTCAAATCGCGAAATTAAAACACCATGAATATTATTAAACCAGAAAAAAATATTGTCTTAAGGAAGTCTCCAATCTTTTACTCTGTTCCTCGAAATTTAGGTAAATAAGCCCTACTTATTCCTATCACTGATTATTAGTACAACTTTTCAAAAATATTAAAACAACAGTCTTGTTTAATTTTTCAATATTTTTTTTGGATTCAAACAATAATATTCGTTCAGTAAAAACTATTTGAAATAATATTACAAATAACAATTTCAAAATTCACAAATATACCGGACAAATATACGGACAATGATGGTGCATCATTGTCCGTCAGACTGGCATTCGTAGTGATCCCGTCAAGTTGCCGTCAAGCAAGGCTTCCGATTGGTCGGACGGTCGGCTCTTACTACCAGATACCCGAGCCAAGCCAGCGATAACAAACCTGTCGCTCGCCTTGCTCGCTCTGTCTCTCTCCATATCGCGGGGCGCGATATGGGTAACGGAGATAGACAAGTCACGTCATAAAAGATTAAATTGCGATTTCGATTTTCGTAGTAGTAGGGATTTTTGGCTAGCCGTGCTCCGATACAAACGCAGTAGCGTTGCGTCTCCCGTAGGTATTCTCCTTGCATGTATATCAATATTGATTCCATATCAATGGAAAGGTATCATTATAACAAATACAAATATATATTTTTTATAATCTTAAAATACATAGTTTAAAAGGTGTTAAAAAAATGGAGCATTAAAAAAACAATTGGGAGTATTGGGCCACTCTTAAGCCGGATCCACACGTTGGCTAAGCAAGGCAAACGTTTTAGTTTCATCTCTCTTTAATTGCTTAGTTAGAATGAGGTAGAGCTAATACGTTTGCCTTACTTGGCCAACGTGTGGATGCTGCTATATAGTTCACAGGAAACCTAAACAACAACCAAGTTCAAAGTTCTCACGGAAAATGGAATATTACGGAACTATCTCCACGCCACTTCGACTCGCACTTGAACGCTTTTTTTTCGAAACCTTACATACTGAATAATCGACGAGGAATTTCAATTTATCAATCAAGCTATTTTTACACTTGCCTGCCCCGCGGCCGCGCCGCCGCGCCGCCCCGTGCCCCGGGGCGCGTCGACGCGGGCCCCGGACATGTGGAATCAATACTAATTGAATCGCAATATTGCATATTGGGGTAAACGTATTGAGGATAAAGTTTTCGGACTCGTGCAGTTTGTAAACATGTTCTGTTCGCTTTGCGCGACTGTGTGCATAGTCGGGAACTGCAGGAAAGTTACAAATATTGGACGATTTATAGGCGTGTTTATTTCGACTTTTGCTCCGGTTAGAAATTGTAAAAACGGTTGAAATGAAAAAAAAAAATAAGTCATAACAAAAACATACCGCTTTATCTTACAAAAATAACTAGAACTTAATAATAAACCCAAATTTTGTTTTTATTTTTTTTATAAGAAAACTGGCACGCTTGGCTACATCTACCTACAACATCTGTGAAGTCTGTCCATAACACCGGGTGAACTAGGTGCCATGTCAGTGCTTCCCTTCGGTCGTGCGTGCCTAAATAATAACAATTTAATATTACTTTGTAGGAAAAAAATTTAAGAACATACACGCATACATACATATCACACGCTGTATATCGATATGTATCGCGACAATCGTAATCGGGGTAAGCAAAGTAATCGGTGTTGTGCTGAAAGGACTCTGATCAATTACAGTACAACACCGACCACCAAGTTTCGAAAAGCATTCGGACAAGATTACTATCAAGCAGCAAGTTAGGCACGAAGACCACCACCTCTTAGTTAGAAGGACCGTGCCAAGATGAGAGTTGGCTAGTCAGTCGCCTCTCGTCCTTATCTCTTAGTCGCCTTTAGTCGCCTCGCGACACTCACGGGGAGAGGTGCAGTGAGACTATTATTTTCAAGTATCGACCCCACACGGTAAATAAAAGAACTTTTCTCTTCAAAGAAGAATCATATTTTAACCTATCATACCTCCTGTTATCGCCTCTTCTCAAAAACTAACATTTTCGGTGAAATAAAATGTAAGTTGATGGAAATTGTTTCCGGAGTAGCGTATACAATCAACCCCCGCCTGAATGTAGATGAATAAAATTCCACCTCCTAGAAAAAATACGCAATACCTAAGAATACTCAAACCCAGCCACTAATAACATGATAAAGGTTTTCCTATTTGCCGGTCTAACACGCCGAACGGAGATGATGAAAATCTAACTATCGTCGATTCTATGCCTTATTCATACTGGCTTAAGGTCGATCAACGCAGGCTATGGGACGAAGCACAAAGGACCCTTGATAATGTACTAAGTTCATAGACAAGTCTAATAAAATTGCCAACTAAGAACACTGTGCGCCGATAGCGAACTGTTATCCCACACACTATTAAATAGTGATGTGGTGAGTACACACAAAGCAAATATGTATACATTTATTTGCATATGTGGGGGTTGTGCAAATGTAGTTGCATGGGTATCCTGGACAAACGGATCAAGTTCATATTATATTTGAAAAATGTTTGGTCATATTAATATGACCAAACATCAAACATATTTATACACATAGGTATAGCATGGACGGCCTAACCTGAGGCGAACACACGTACGCACACAAATGCATTTCTCTAATAAAAATGCTTAACCTATACATGGCCTGAGCACTACTAACACTCGCAGAATTTTATGCTCACCATCATGCGTGAATGTATTTGTACGCCTCAGGTTAGGTTAGGTTAGGTTAGGTTAGGTTAGGTTAGGTTAGGTTAGGTTAGGTTAGGTAACCTATACATATTATTATCTACACAACAACAAATTTGTCTCTACTCATGTTTTTATCTCATATTTTCAAGTTCAGAATATAATCTAATCTCTATAATTTAGAGTACACAATAATTTAGAGGTAAACAATTTTTGAACAGCACATTTGCAGTTAGAACAACAGAATATTCGTTCGCCCAACATTCGTTCAGCGACACTTATCAAATAGTTACAAATGAGCATTCGTTCGCACAATTTGCGCGCACCGGCCCACCTTTATACTCCAGGCGAGCGGCGCGAGGACGAGAACTCAAAGACGCTTTGTGAAAACTTCCAGCTCAAGTTGTACTCCAAATTTGCATAATTACTATTCGAGATTGGCAAACGTATAATTTTCCGCTCGTCGCCGCGATTAGTTGTGGAGTCGCGCCCTTAGCAACTTGCCACTTGTCATCAAACTCTTGTTAGGTTGCCGCCAGCTAATGTTGTCTTAGTGGAAAACATCGTTGAAACTTTGTAATGAGGTTATAGCCCGATTGTTGGATGTTATTGTCGCCTCTTTGCTAGTCTACTGCCTTCAACAGAATCTTTCGCAGAAACGTTGGATTTTGATGAGGATGAGTAAAGGAACGCTTATTATTAAATCAGAAGTGCGGAATCGTGCAATAATGTTTTTCACACATGTGAGACGAATATCATATTATAAGTAAGTATTAGTAAAAGTTTTTACTACAGCCTGTCTGGCTTAGTATGTAATTCTCTAGACTTAGTACTCCTCTTCCAGCATAGTGAATAATACTTGGCTAATCAGTCGCCCTTTAGCACGGCCTCTCATCCTTATCCCTTAGTCGCCTTTTGCGACATTCACGGGGAGAGGTGCAGTGGGACTATTATTTTTAAGTATTGGCCCCACACGGGCCCCACACAGCTGAAATTTTGTCGAGGCAGGGTCGCCGCTCACTAAGAGGCGAGCGAGGAACCAAGCTACTTGTCCGTTTGGGACAAATTAAAACAAGAATATATTGCTGATATTTTGAACGAAAACAAATAAATTTACAAAATAAAAAAAATGCAGACCCGAAAACAAGAGAGGCATAATCCCATTCAAGACCGACCCAAACAAGGTACGGAGAGGGATCGCCTCTACCGTTTAAAAAGAAGTAGTAAGCCCAATAAAATAAGACCAGTTCTAATCAGGTTGACCAAGATTTCCAGCGCCGACTACGAAATTCGACGTCTTCAACTTTGCGTGACCTCGGCCCAGACGCTTCTGATCAACTCGAATGTGGCGTAAGTTCCAATAATTTTTGTCTAAACTTTCATAAGCGTAAATCTACGAAAATTTTAACGGAAATACGATAGACTGAGTGATATGTGTTAGCATCTGTGATTGAGCCAACTTCGGAGACGAGCATTCGTCGTGTTTGTTCAGCTGTTCGTCAGTCGTAGCGTACTGCGAAGTACTACGTATTTAAGTATCACTGCCTCCCCACATCCCGCAACATTTTAACGGTTTCCTTCTCTATGCGCCCGATTTTATGACTTTATGCGAAATTCAGACACACATAAATAACGTCACGCCAATTTCGCAATAGGGTAGACAGAGACAACGGATCTCCACGTGATAATATGATCCTGACGCCATCTCTGCCGGCTCTTCTACTCTATTAATGCTCTTCATACATGCTCATCGGTTGGTAAGTACTACACACTTGACCATGCGTACATACCCGACCTGTGATCTCTATAAATATATTGTGCCTAGAGTCCTAGAAGGAGGAAGTTGTAGAAGATATATATTTTTATAATAAATAAAATTTGAATAAGTATAGGTATGTAAAAGGACTGACGCAAAAAGAGGGGTTTTATAAGTTTAACGTGTGTATGTGTGTATGGGTTCAAACGGATGGACCGATTTGGATGCGATTTCTTTTATTAAAAACTGGTTTAATCGGAATGGTTCTTAACTATGTTTGTGATCAAGCAATCTAGTAATTTAAGTAATAAAAAAAATTATTATCTTAAAAAGTGGACCGAATTGCATGCGTTTTTTTTTAAAGCTAGAAATAGTAGTTACATTACAAATTTAAAAAACCCCTGACCCTTAAAAATTCAAAAATTATTTCCGTTTACTTAATTATTAGGCGTCGGAGGACCGCTAAGTAAATAAAATATAAAAATTCAGAGCTGCGCGGGTATTTACTTAGCGCTCCTCCGACTCCTGATTTTTGGCTTTTCAAGTGTTTTGTGTGATATTGTTGTGTATTGTTTATTGATCATTCATATGGCAGTAAAATTGCACTAGAACTTGTTAAATTCTTTTCAAAGTTTGACAAGATGACGCCTGACGGCCGCCATTTTTTATAGCCTATATATAGTACTAACGACACCTCATATCTCATACATATGCATCAAGCCGTTTAGGCTACAGCGCATGCCATAGAAATATACATACATACATACATACATACATATATGAATACATGTATACATGCACACATACATTCGAAATCAGCGCAGTCGGGTAAGAAGGAGACTGCTAACATGGCAATCTAACACGACAAAGGCATTACGTCATTAGCTTATAGTACTAAGAATTTCCTTTTCGGAAGCAGCAGCGGTAATCACTTGTCCTCAACAAACTTCGAGCAACTTCTACAATTAAGGTGATTGCGTCTGCACAGAGAAATCAAATTTAAGTTTTCACCGACTTGTAAAAGGAAGAAGTTGTAAAATTTACTAATGTAAGACTAACTATGTGTTTGAAATTGACATAGGAACGTACCGAAAAAGCTCTAATTACGGGGTACGGTGTAATTACGGAGTAACGTGACTCACCTGGCTTCACTTGGGGTTTTTGTAGTGAGATGTATCCGTTCATTCCAAATGGGTTTTGGAACGAACAAATACCTCTCATAGTTATAAACATAATATTTTGTATCTCTATTCTTCCGAAATTATTTGTAAATTTCATACTCTCGCGCCGGTTAGCATCTGCAAGACATTATGGTGGCGACAGAGACTTGTAACCTGATACCCATGGCCATATCTGTCGTCTGGGGGCAAAATTATTGCTTTTCTCGAAAACACTCCAAATGCGACAATTCTATCCCTTAGATAAATTTAAATTTCGAGAACTGTGTGGGAATAATTATCGACTTCAACTCAGAAAGGTCCAACTGGTTAGGGTCATCACAAACGCGAATAAAAAACCACTTATTTAATTTCAAAGCAAATCATAATATTAATTGGTCTAACAACAGTTTCAAACTCACAATCATTAGACACACAAACATAATTTAATTGCCTAATCATACTATCGATTATCTCTCTGATTAAAGACTTAAAACAGGAAAAAACCTTGATACTTTGAATTAAATCGATTGGCTATTGTTAATCATAACTCCACAATAAAACCACGGTCCCCTTCTTTATCACAAATATGAGACTTATTGAATATTATAACCACTCAAATTTCATGTGTTCAACTTGCAAATTCAAAATGGACAGCCCTGAACGTAGCACACAGATTTTTTTTTCGCAAACTTGCAAATATTGAGACGGAATATCTGCGTGAGAGTGAAACGGGAGATTGTTTCTAGAAATTGGGGTCACAAAAAGCTCGGGAAACGCTCAAAAACTAAAAATGGCGGCTGATATGGGTGTGACTTATTGATCTCTGACCAATTAGAAGTTGAACACTATCGGCCATTTTTAAAATGACTGCAGGATTGAGATTTTGGATGAAAGGGTGGGGAGTGATCCAGGGAAGTCAGCATTAGACAGTCAGGATCGTGCGGGAGAATTGATCGGATGTCTTCGAGGAGTTCGAGAGATTCAGGAGTCCGAAACGGTCGCCTCTCGGTATTCGACTACGAACATTAATCGAGAAGGAGTCATCGCGCGGTAATTTGGAACGGACTCTACTCGGGCCGGTTTCGCGTTTCGGGAAAGACAATCGATTCCTTCATAACTGGTTTGGAGTTGAGGACACGGTTTCTCCTCTGGGAAAATTGAAGGGAGCGCGCGGAGTGTCGGGTTTACGTGTTAAGTGACAAGTGAGATAGTGCGAAAATAGGTGTAATTCGTGGACTTTGAACTCTATTAGTGAAGTGACTTTGTGTGCGGGGAGCTGTGGATAGAACGTGGATAGAGAGGCGCCGGTTGCTGAGAAAGCTGGGCGGGTGCCGGGGTAGACTGGATTGGCTTAGAAGCCTGAGCTAAGTTGCATGCTTCAATTAAAAAATATTCCATCGAGACTCATCACTTCCGAGGATCGCAATTGCGTGCGGTTTTCCACCGAAGCGTCGATTCATTTTGGCGGCCGATTTATTAATCCGCGAACGTAAAACAATTACTCGGTTGCGTACTATTGTTTTCGGCGCGTTACCAAACTTAACAGCGAGGGACAGCGTAAACTTTGCTCAAAAACGGCGCGCGAAATTAGCTCAAAGCCATCGGCGGCCTAGACGTATGATTACAGGAACCACTGCAGATCATCTGGCTGAGTGTCTCACAGACTTCAAGGAATCGCCGTGACGTGCAACATATATCACCAACATTGCTACGCCGCGGTAAAGGATACATCACCATCATTACCATGCAGCTGTAAAGAATTTCCACCATCGGAACGAGCTCAGGAATTTCTCACAACCAGCGTAAACACGACAGGTCGTAGTGAAAGATAGCACTGTATTCTTTGTTATCTGTAACTCACCTGGAAAGTGTATCACGCAAAGGAGAACCCATTTACATTAAATGCACGGTTTAGGTTTAAGTATAATAAGCTAAAATAGAAGGTCTGTGGATTCGGAAGATGTTTTAAACCTACTTGGGGGGAATTAACTGCGACTTTTACGTAAAGGGGAGTGCTGTGCACCCTGTTCTCACTTGGTAGCATTGTCATTTCCTGGAGGTCGTTCTAGGTTGATTTTCCACGAGGAAAGTTGGAAACTGAATTCCTTTGAGTCGATCGCCTACAATTAGATTAAGCATACTAGATTAGCTCTAAGTAATAGATTAACATAGGTTTAATGATATGCGCATGGTAGTTTTAGGCACCAAACATTCAAGCTGAACGTCCCCGTCGTGCTTGGTGGGCAATGTGGAGTTTGAACGACTAGATTTGATTATAAATCAAATCTGACGCAAAGAGAATAAACAATCTGAAAGCATATAAAGAATAAATTAGTCAAATTTCATAGCGAATCGGCGAGGTAACAAACTAATAATTTTGCATGTTAGAAATAGAAAAGAGCATAATGTCTCAGTAGGTTCCATACCTCAGAGAGGTGAAAACGAAACTTAATGGTATGACTCATGCGTCCGTCCGTCTGTTCGTCTGTCACAGAGTCATAACTTCTAAACGGTACCAACTACCAACTCGAAAATTGGTATGAAATTAGAGAATATTTCATTTCATTTATTCGATTCGATCTTAGGTACCATGGCTACACTTGAGTTTGTCACAAATTTTAACTTTCAACTTACTTCAATTTAACAATTATAACTTTCGAGGTCCATCCATGGCAAGGGACTAATGGTTGACTATGTTCTAGCCTAAGCAATAATATACACAACTCAAGCGAATTATCAAAGAACTAAATAATAATAAAAAATACATTAAAAAATACATTTTGTGCATAAAATAACAATTGAAAATTAAAATCAATAGAATTGTTAAAGATTAAAAATACAATTACGTCAATAAAAATTTTTTTTCTTTCGAACCGTAGTTATGGAATAAAAAAATAAAAACCTAATTTAAAAAAACACAAAATTAAAACAAAATCTAGCATCGATTTTGCATAATTAGAAGATATTTTCAAAATTTATTAAAAATCGTCCCCACTGCGTTGAATGTAACATTTAAATAATACAAATATATTTTTCTTTTATGTGGTAAGTGGCACATCGTTGGAACCGGATTGACATGTAGAATAATATTTTGTTTTTCAAAATTTCAAATATTTAATTAACGCAAAATCTTTTGAAAAAGATACAATCCGGTTGTAGAGCGTCATCTCTGTCGCACATAGACGTGCTAGTTAGTGCGACAGGGACGCCACTCTACAAGCGGGTTGTCTCTGTCTAAAGCTTGATCTTCATTAATCAGTACCAGGTACTTGTACTTAACTTTTTGAGCAAAATAAGTTAATTTTTTCTTTTATTTTTTAATTGAAAGCGCGATATATGGCGTCGACGCCCATGGATATTCGGCCGTATGCGGGGGTTGCGAATGCCATGTGAACTACCTAGTTGAAATATGTAAGTACTCTTCAATGGTTCTAGTAAAGAGCTGCAGGCCATTACGTAGAATAGGGTAAAATGAAATAAAACCCTCCGTTGGCCCGTGTATTGAAGCTGTCAATTTTTCCACGTCTCGCCTCGGTTACTATAATTTTCTCCCGAGAGCCAATATGAATGTCCCATATTCTCAACTCGGCGTCGCGTGACGTCCGGTGGCAATTGTTTTAGCTGGAGGGAATAGAGCGGGGTGGAGGTAGGGGAAGGGAAGGCGAGCGAGCGTCCAAATGGAAAAACGTCAACAGGAGGTGCGCGCTGTTTAGATGAAAGCTAGCGGGAGTTGTGTAGAGCAGCTCTTTACCCCTTCATAGGGCTTACGTTATTGTCAGGTCACGTGATAAAGGTGTAAAGGGCGATTGTGAATATTTTGATATTACGTGTATAATATATTAACGTGAATATTTTGATATTACGTGTATAATATAATAACGTGAATATTTTGATATTACGTGTATAATATAATAACGTGAATATTTTGATATACGTGTATAATATAATAACGTGAATATTTTGATATTACGTGTATAATATAATAACGTGAATATTTTGGTATTTGATACAATTACTTAGTGAAAATTTTATTACGGAAATGTATAACCAGTTTTTTATTAATAATTAAAATACAAAATATACTTAAACTAAAATAAACTAAAACTAAAATAAGATTAATTAAAATACAGGTAGAAAATATCACCCCAGCAGCGGTTATTAACACGCTGGCTCAGTTGCTCCACTAAATATCGACGTAATTTCTTCGTACGAGACGAGCATCTTGGCAGGTGTAAAGCATAGATAAACCTACTTTTTGTTTTGATTGACATATTACATATCACACAGGACCTCTCGCAATGACGAGTGAACTTACTGGTGTATGTGATACATTTATTTTACTTTTTGTTGCAGAAACACTTACGAAAACGCAAGAGATTTTGATCTCGGAAGGTTTCGACCCATTTTGATGCCAGGGCAATAATATTTTTTTTAATATTGCCTATTCATGTTTATGCTGTAAGTATTAATGCTCTTGTGAGCGGTAGTATGGGTTAATTATTTGTAAGTTACTTACTATAACATAATACTTATACCGTACTAAAAAAACATTGTGACTTGCGAAGTTTGTTTGTCAGTTCTTTTTCGCAATGAATTTAGAACTGGCGGAATTTTCGACATGTCCAAGCGTAGGTTACCTACCTATGGATGAAATTATAAAAAAAATAACACTCTATTCGGCCAGTGTTGACGATGACTCATCATCACAGGTTATCGCGCCTCCCAACCCCCGAGAGGGTGAATGCGCGTTTACTTAGCTCAGTCTTCATTTGGAAGTCACTCGATACGGACGCATGCGTTTGTTCTTACCTTCGCGCGCGCAACACACTTCTTACGTTTAACATATAATACCATTGCCCTAATTATAAAGATTGTTGCCAGTAGTATTTATAATAACTTATAATATATTCCGTCCAAATTTGCATAGAACCTTTCCCAGAATAATACGAATATCTGTAAGATAGTTTTATCTTATTTCAGGAATATAATTATTTCTACATTATTTCTTGATAAACTTTATTAGTTAATTTATTTTCAAAAGGATTAACCGACAGTAAAAGTTAATTCTGTTCGCACCGATTCAGAGAATTCGCCTCCATGTAAACGTTCATTATTTGCGATTAGTCATTGTCAACACTCGCTGAAAATAGGTACTTATACATATGTATATTACAAATAATCCTTCACATTTGCTATGCACTGCTCCAGATACATCTCTAGATTCCGGGCGTGACTCCGGCGCACTCAAGTGGGGACAGGTTTTCAATACAGTTTTTCAATATTATTATTGCAGGTGACAGAGCCGGGTCAAGCGATTTCCCCGTCCTCCGACCCGGCCGAGACATCAGCTATGGGGACACGTAGAGTTTTTGTTCTGGATTGGAGGAATGCTGACGAAGGGATAGGAACTTGAAGTCATTTGAAGAAGTATAAAAAAGTACGCGATTTTTTATGGGCTGTATTTTTTTATTGCAATGAGTTAAAATCACAGGCAGTGTCTACAGAACTGTTTGTATTTGATGTTCATTTCGACATGGTCCTGTAAAAAAATCTAAGTTCTACTCAATGCAATAAATAGAGATGAACTATAAAAAAATTGCGTATTTTCATAGTTTTCGAACGGACATTCTTGACGATTTTTTGTCTTTTTAGTTAGAAGTTTTATTTTTTAGGCAACTATTAAAATTAGTAAATTTAGTGTACATTTTTTTATGGAATACACATTTTTAAAGTATTAAATTGTTTTCTTTTTAATTCATCTAATATAATAATTGTTTCATTATGAGCAGCAGCCGCATAATTTAAGGTCATATATTTTGAAGGAAGGTTAGGTTTTACATGATATCTTAGATTCAATATTATTTTGCCTAACTTTAAATCGTAATTTGGCTCAAGATCATACATAATTTGGGGGTATAGCTAGGTTTGGTTATGTACTCTTGGTAACTAAAATTAATTTGAGCCAATGCTCAGTGTCAGGTGTTTATCTTTATTCACAACAAAGATACAGGGAGGCCAAAAGTACCCTGAGTTGCTTCGAGAAAAGTATGGTACGGCCGTGTTGCTCGACGTGGCGGGGGCACTACCGTGACCCCAGATTGTACCTAACCTACGTCAGCCTCGGAAGCTCAATGGTGCGGTCGGTCGACTGTTGTTAAGCAACGACCGAAGGGAAGCACTGACGTGGCACCAAGTTCCCCTGGTGTTATGGGCTGACATCGCGGATGTTGTAGGTGATGTAGCCAACCGTGTCAGTTTCCATAAAAAAAAAACCCCCTGAGCGCGGACAGTATATGGATAGGTGGACGCTCGACCGTTGGAGGCTGACCGTGGTTCGGATTCCACGTAAAACTGTAGGTCCCTTCCCCTCTTAAATTACTAGGTGGTAGGGTTTATCCCGCCCGGGTTGGCACAACCGCACTGAAACGAAACGTTGAAACGTCGGTCGAAACGGCTATATAAATAGTTCGTGTTTTCCGTCCAGTTCAGTGCGGCCGACGTGAAATGAAGGGAAGCACTGTCATGGCACCTAGTTCTCCCGGTTTTATGGGCTGATATCACGGATGTTGTAGGTGATGTAGGCAACCGTGTCAGTATCCATAAAAAAAAATAAACCAAAAGTGTCCTATGTGGTGGTGTGACTCCACTATAGTGGTGTATCTCCAATTTGCAACCTGACTATACCTCATGTCAAAATGTAACGAGGTCGACATTTTCGAGCGAGACACGCGACACTAATTTCACACTCGGTAACTTCAAGACACAGCTTTTTGCTGACGTATGAATTTTAAATAACATCCCCGAAGACGTACTTGAATGAAGCAGCGAAAGAATGAAAAATGTTAGACCAGCTGTTCCTGTACGCTGCATACAATTTACTTTGTCCCTAACATAATGTAAAAAATTTCACAGAATTTGTATCAGACGGCAAATTTTTTATTTATTTTTGTAATAACACGCGTGTGTATAGAGATACGTGAGAGATATAGACACGTAATATTTGTCATTTCGTCAATGTGCACACAATTTATAAAAAATTCTCCTGCTCAACGAATTGATGGCCGTTCTATACTTTTGAATTATTTTGAAGATAGCACGTTTTTCCAAGGTATGTTTATTATGTAAGGCATAATGAAAGGCGTCAAGAAGAGAAAGTTCTTACGTGAGAATTCACGATCTTTTGTCATTCTACAACACCTACTTATCTACCTAATTGGCATCATTAGACACCTACTTGTAGGTGAAACGATGCCACATGTCGCGCTATCTATAAAAAAAACCTATGCATGATTTTAATATATTTTGTTTTCCGACCAGTTCAGTGTAGCCGGTACGACCAAGTGGAAGCTCTAGCACGATACTTGGTACCGATAGGCCAAGAATACTACAGAACACACTTGAGAGTTAGGTGCAATAGGCTGAAATCACGGTAGTGGCAAGTGAAAAGTCAGCCAAGTGGGTCGGCTCTATAAAACCATTGCAACGTTTTTAGGGTTCCGTCGCCAGCGACCTTCGAAAATCGGTCAGGTGTGAGTCCGTCTGTCCGTGCAACCTATCTCCTAAAGCCTGTTTATAGATATTCCCGGGAGCTAACGGGAGCTAATGTTGTGTAAAACAAGAGATCCTCAACTTTAATCTGCTGCAAAATCTAATTTGGATGTCATAATTTTTTTTATCGCTGAAAAGTTCTTTCAAAAACGTTTAGTACTAACGTAACATTTATTAATTTTTTTATTTATTTATTTATTTTAGACAGGCAGCCTAGGCTGAAACGTTAAAATTTGTTGTTGTTCTCGTTATCTTGTTTTTTGTTTTGTTTTTAGAAAATTTAATTTAGAAAACAAAAAATTGTTTTATAGTTTAAAAAGTAAGGAATGTGTTCAATTTGCTCTGTCCTTGGAGATTATTCCAAAATTAATTAATAATTGAATCTAAAAAAAGTACCTGGTCCATTTAGTGCTTAGGGCATGAAGACTATTTTGAAGTTTGTATCTTAAACGCTTGTAGAGAAAATCACATTCTTCTGATGGTAGCGACACGCGGCGCACCCGGCGCGCCGGGTGCGCCGCGTGTCGCCAGACTGCGCGCGCGGGGCGCACGAGCGGACGGCCGGCAGCTATACGGAGCACTAAACAGAGGGTTCCGTAGCTATAGAATTAATATTAATAACTCCTGTGAACAAATATGATAAAATCCTACGTATTTCCACATTATAGAAGAAGTACTTACGACCAGGTCAGATTGTGTTAAGCAGAAATATAACTTTAATATTATTTCAACATGGCTGTGATCCTCGTCCTACCCTAAGCAAAATAATAGTATGCCCTGCGGTCATATTCTATCATATCTCTTTCAACGCGACTCTATCGACCGCAACACGTCGGTATCGCTATCCGAGTTCATTAAGACTTAATTACGATGCGGTCGGGCTGCGCCACGTGACTGCCCTTCCATCCCCTCCGCCGCCCCACATGGGAGGGGCGGGGAGGTTAGAGGAGGGAATGGAGAAGGCTGAAAAGTTTCAGTTTACGGGAGGCCTCGGCCGTGTCACCGGGCCCACTGCCATAAATCACCACGCCTTGCCCGTAGGGATGCGACACTGTCTAACATATCGATACAGTTTTACACTATGGGTTTAATAAACTTAAGGACCAAGCTTAAATCAGACATTACAGGCTTTGAGCTAAAAATGCACATGAATTGAAAAGTCACTTTTAATAAATATTCAATAATAAAAAAACCAAAAGTAAAAATAAATTGGGATCTCCATACAATTATTATAATATAAATGTCGAAGAGCGCCATCTATCGAGTGATCAGATGATTTAACTACAAAAGTATAAGCGGTCACCGATAGATGGCGTGAGGGATGCAAAGGACTCAATATATTATCAATAATAAAAAGAAACTGTGCCGAACGTGAGATACGTGCGAGTGCGACCGCGTGATTGCTGCGCACACTCGCTATACGTGCAAGAACAAGAAGGAACATATGGCTACGGTACCCTCTCTGTGTGAACAACGTTCTCACGTAACAGGTTTTTTATTATCTTGCACTACAGCTTGCGCTTCGCCCATATTAACTTTTACACGACGCAGTTTTATGACACGCAATGTTTAATTTAGTTTAATATGAAAAATAAAAATCACCGTGGAGTAAAATTTCATGCATAGTTTTTGATCCAAATATGTAGTATCAGGAATATCTGGTTCAAGTTTAGTTCACACGTGAATGAATACTCTGTATATTGGACGCTATGCCATGTTTACTATTATAGTATTAGTTCGGGGGGCTAGTTTAGACGTTTAGAGTTAGGGCTCCCATGTCATGGCATACAATTATTGTGATTGGTTGTTTATTTTACATTGTTTATTAAATCAAATATGAACATTTCCAGGGTGCTGTCACGCACTCCCTCAATTACAATGGAGTATGTTAGCTAGGTACTTGAAATCATGTGAAACCTGCAGAAACGGCATTGATGAAATAAACTCAGATAAAACCAGTCTAATCTAACAGTATTGACATATTGTAAAAATTAATAAAATTATTGGGAAACGTTCCAGTTGGAGGATGTTGAATGCTTTGTGCTCAAGATGCTAGAAGCATTGTAGTGCTGGATGGTAATGTCATGGATAATACGCTACCTACCTCAAGTACTGCGTTAGTAGACACAAGTAGAGAGATTCACCTGAAGCAGCGTACAGAGCACATCCCTAAGAGGATGAATGTGATTGTATTTTTGAAGTGATTTTTTTTATCGATTAGATAGTAGAAAATATTGTGAACACCGTTACGATTTTTTTTTATAAATAAATAAAAATATTATTATACTGGGAGATACATAAGGTCACGCCTTTTCTCAAATGGTCCACGCATACCACGTCCATTCCTGACACACCGCTGAAGTCATAAAGTTTTTCATATATGCGTGTCGGTTTCAGGTACTGAGGCCCTTGACCCTTATGGAACATTATGCCCAATCTGGTCTAAACACGTGCCTAAAGGGCCCTTCCAGCCAGAAAAATTCGATAAATATCTATTTCTGGACGATATTATAAAATGTTATCGATGTCGATGAAAGATAAGACGCACAGATCACTGGCGCAAGGCGTATTCTAACTTAGGTGGCAAGTTCTCGAAGCGTTAAATTTTTGACATAGTCGTTACCGCAATGACAAGCTTGTTTGGGATCGTTTTCCAAATTATTAAACTTTCTCAGTACTTAGATTGTAAAGTTGAGACCAAGTTTCGGCTGCACTTTGGAGAGCTTAAGGACTTGCCACCTACCCAATCACGAGGCCATAAATAAAATGTTTTTCGTTCGACACGGTATTTGAGTGTAACCTTGCTTAGGCGCAGCCGGCTTCTCTTTTCAGAGGCGGACGAGATGTATAGTTTAGGAAGTAAGAAGACTAGATTGTTATTGGTGACAGACAACAAGATAACCTGTTTATTTGTTTCTTCAGCGTTTTCATAGGTATACTTAGATTTATTCTTTATTCATCATTCTTCTATACTACGCTTGAATTTGTCCAATTTTGTTTTTAGAAGGGCCGACAAGAAACTTCGCAGGGTTTTTGTAACACGTCTTCGATTACAATACATTGTGACTAGCTACACAAAATATACTGTAATATTGATTGGGGTTTAATTTTATTTTTGTTAACATCGATCAACAAAATTGTAAATAGTTAAAAAGTATAAAATATAAATAGATAGATTAGATAGTATGAAAATACATAGGTTAGTGGACGGACACTAACGCTGCAATTTGTCCTGTGCTATGTATTTTGATATTACGAGTAGGTATGGTTATGAGAAAATAACCCTGAATTTACTTCTAAAAAGTGGTTACTTCTAGAAATATATTTTACTTATTTGATAAATAATCTATATTGGTAGCTTTAACTTTTTTGTGAAAATTCGTAGTTGTGCATTGAAAAAATAAAAAACCGGCCAAGTGCGAGTCGAACTCGCGCACCGAAGGTTCCGTATCGCCATGTGTGAAATGCTTCATATTAGTTAAAATTCACGATTAGTTTAAATGCTTCATAGTCTTTTCGGTAGATGGCGCGTGCGCATACACTTTTTAATTTCTTCTATGGGAACCCCGTGATTTTTTTACTTTTTCTTATTTTTTTTATTTGTTGTTATATCGGCCATAATAACACAGTCGACACCTGGGCGACCGAGCTTCGCTCGGCGTGTACACCTATCTACACTGCGTGTACACCTATCTAGATAAACTTGAAAAAAATAACATTATCTAAATACAAAATTTCATCCAAATCGTTAGAGCCGTTTTCGAGAAATCAATTATACATATATATCTCACTAATATCATAAATGTGAAAGTATGTTTGTTTGTTTGTTTGTTTGTTTGTTTGTTTGTTTGTTTGTTTGTTCCTCTTTCACGCCTGAACGGCTGGACGGATTTTGACGAAACTTCGTATAGGGGTAGTGTATATCCCGGAGTAACATAATTTAAAAAAAAGTGGTCAAGTTCGAGTCGACCTCGCGTAAAGAGGGTTCCGTACCATCGCGTTTTCTGTGAGAACTAGAAGGATTGGGATTTTCTTTTACGTTTTCCTGTAAATTAAATGTACATCCCACGGTAACTTATTTAAAAAAAAAATAGTGGTCAAGTTCGAGTCGGGGTCGCGTAAAGAGGGTTCCGTACCATCGCGTTTTTTGTGAGAACTAGAAGGATTGGGATTTTCTTTTACGTTTTCCTGTAAATTAAGTGTATATTACATGGTAACACATTAAAAAAAAAAAGTGGTCAAGTTCGAGTCGACCTCGCGTAAAGAGGGTTCCGTACCATCGCGTTTTCTGTGAGAACTAGAAGGATTGGGATTTTCTTTTACGTTTTCCTGTAAATTAAGTGTATATCCCACGGTAACTTATTTAAAAAAAAATAGTGGTCAAGTTCGAGTCGGGGTCGCGTAAAGAGGGTTCCGTACCATCGCGTTTTTTGTGAGAACTAGAAGGATTGGGATTTTCTTTTACGTTTTCCTGTAAATTAAGTGTATATTACATGGTAACACATTAAAAAAAAGTGGTCAAGTTCGAGTCGGGCTCGCGTTAAGAGGGTTCCGTACCATCCCGTTTGCTGTAAAGGGGGAGGGAGAGGGGAGGGGGAAGGGGAGGGGGAGGGGAGATGGAGGGGAGAGGAGATGGAGGGGAGGGAGAGGAGGAGGGAGAGGGAGAGGGAGAGGGAGAGGGAGAGGGAGAGGGAGAGGGAGAGGGAGAGGGAGAGGGAGAGGGAGAGGGAGAGGGAGAGGGAGAGGGAGAGGGAGAGGGAGAGGGAGAGGGAGAGGGAGAGGGAGAGGGAGAGGGAGAGGGAGAGGGAGAGGGAGAGGGAGAGGGAGAGGGAGAGGGAGAGGGAGAGGGAGAGGGAGAGGGAGAGGGAGAGGGAGAGGGAGAGGGAGAGGGAGAGGGAGAGGGAGAGGGAGAGGGAGAGGGAGAGGGAGAGGGAGAGGGAGATGGAGAATGTAAGATAAACGATAGTTTATTATCATATTTGCGTTTAAATCGAATTTGGTTGTTTCTCTTAAATAGTTCTAAAAAAAGTCCTCCATACAATTTAAGCCAATCATTTAAATTCGATTAAAATTAGTACACGCACATTTAGCTATACGAGACACAGGATAGGCTAAATAAAATTCAGTTCCGGTTACGCTAATAAGTGGAGTATTATAATTTGTTAGGTATCTAAAGTATTTGATTTATTTTAACTGAAGTTTCTTATTTAAATATCGATAGCTTTTTCCCGCGGATTCGCTCGCGTGAAATTCGTATTTCAAAAGAAGAAAGTAAGTAAATTAGGCCGGGGCCGGAGGGTGAACTGGATTTAGATGAACAATAAACATTCTCAAAGAAAGTAAGTAACATACTAAAGGCGAGGCCGAAGGCCGAGCTGCGTTCAGGAAGAATATAAACCTTTTTAATGAAAGTAAGTAAGAGAGGGCGAGGCCGAAGGCCGAGCTGCGTTCAGGAAGACCATAAACCTTCTCGAAGAAAGTAAGTAACTGAGGGTGAGGCCTAAGGTCGAGCTGCGTTCAGGAAGACTATAATCCTTCTCGAAGAAAGTAAGTAACCAAGGGCGTGGCCGAAGGCCGAGCTGTATCCTGGAAGACGCTAAACCTTCTCGATGACAGTAAGTAACTATGGGCGATAGTTACTTACTTTCTTCAAGACGGTTTATAGTCTTCCTGAACGCAGCTCGGCCTTCGGCCTCGCCCTTAGTTACTTACTTTCTTCGAGAAGTTTTATGGTCTTCCTGAACGCAGCTCGGCCTTCGGCCTCGCCCTCCGTTACTTACTTTCATTAAAAAGTTTATATTCTTCCTGAACGCAGCTCGGCCTTCGGACTCGCCCTCAATGACTTAATTTCTTCGAGAAGGTTTTCCTGAACGCAGCTCGGCCTTCGGCCTCGCCCTTAGTTACTTACTTTCTTCGAAAAGGTTATCGTCTTCCTGAACGCAGCTCGGCCTTCGGCCTCGCCCTCAGTTACTTACTTTCTTCAAGAAGGTTTATAGTCATCCTGTACGCAGCTCGGCCTTCGGCCTCGCCCTCAATTACTTACTTTCTTTGAGTAGGTTTATCATCTTCCTGAACGCAGCTCGGCCTTCGGCCTCGCCCTTAGTTACTTACTTTCTTCGAGAAGGTTTATTGTCTTCCAGAATGCAGCTCAGCCCGAAGCTTCGCCGTTAGTTACTTACTTTAGTTGAGAAGGTTTATCGTTTACCTGAACCCAGCTCGCCCTTAGTTACTTTCTTCCTTTGAAATACGAATTTCACGCGAGCGAAGCCGCGGGCAAAAGCTAGTAGGTATATATATACAAGTTTAGCTCACTTAAAGTAATAGGATATTCTGTGAAAATTTCAACGGGCTACCTATTACGGTTCAAGAGATACAGCCCTCGGACAGACGGACGGACGGACAAACAGACAGACAGACAGACAGGCAGACATACAGACAGCGTAGGCTTAGTAATAGGGTCCCGTACCGGATACGGAACCCTAAAAAGGACTTTTCGCTTACATCTAACACTTCCGTGCGATGCATCCTACTCCAACCCGAAAAAGCGGCGTGTCGCCTTCATACTTGCACGGAATGTATGGAGCATTAAGACGATACCCATAGCTGGCTGCTTTGCATAGAAAAAGGTCGTAAGTCGGTGTTGTTTTTTAATTTAAAAAAATTAATGGTAATAAAATTTAAAAATCGAAATTAAATAATTTTTTTCATCTGACGCAAAGTGAATGAATAAAACGAAAATTGTACATATATCACACACGCTGAATCCCGACAATCGGGGTAAGCAGAGTTATCGGTGTTGTGCTGCAAGAACTCTGTTAAATTACAGCACAACACCGACCACCACGTTTCGCAAAGTATTCGAACAAGATTAAATCGATCAGGCGAAAATTGTATTGCACAGATAAATAACTAAACCACAAGCACAGAACTCTATTGTTGTAGATTCTTAAATTTTATTACCATAAATTTTTTTTTATTAAAAAACAACACCGACTTACGACCTTTTTCTATGCAAAGCAGCCAGCTATGGATATCCTCATAACGAACGTTTGAAGATGCACAATCGCACGTATTCAAGCGGACAAGCATTGAACAACAATGCAGGAGCGCATGTTCGCGCGTCAAAATAACGACCTCCCACCACGCTCTAGTGCATGCGAGCTTTAGTAATACAATGTACATGATAAGTAGACAACGGCGCCACAACAATGTAAGCCTATTGTATTAAGTCTAAGAGCAGCGGTCGGAAGGCAGCTCCTCAACAAATAGAGTCCTCTCTAGCGTTAACCGTGTTAGAATGAAGTACCTGGTATTTAATACGGGTATAAGATGTCTAGCAAGACCACGTATTATTCGGTGCCTGTAAGGAATGTCGTATCTTCAACAGGGAAGCCACAAATTATGTTTCTCTCGGCGACCGACGACGCTTAATGTTCTCTAGATAGAGGCATGCGCGAGCATGTTTAGACATTTTGACAAATGTATGTGTTTTTTTTATGTAATCCGGTATGGGTGGCTGAGTCAGAGGGGCCAAAGCTCATGCTCCGACCAGCAAATATCACCTCCGAGAAGGTATGTAGTGCCGTACCGGAGACTTCCTTGGACTGCTGGCTACTGGACCAGAGGAGAACACAACCGAGGCTCCTATGTGGCCATCTTACATGCAGTACGGTGGTACCAAACCAGTCGGCTACAATTTGAGCCTACATTTTGAGCAGATTTCCCCTTCTTCTTATATTGTTATTATAATACCTCCTTTATCGAATTCTCGTAGATCTTTTTTTTATGTAATCCGATATGGGTGGCTGATTCGGATGGGCCAAAGCGCATGCTCCGACCAGCCAATATCACCTCCGAGAAGTTAGGTGCCATACCGGAGACTTCCCTGGATTGCTGGCTATACTGGACTAGAGGAGAACACAACCGAGGCTGCTATCCGGCCATCTTACATCCAGTATGGTGGTACCAATCCAGTCGGCTACAATTTGAGCCTACCACCTAGTAAGGGGCAAGGGAAGGGACCTACAGTTTTCCACCGGTTCCGAACAGTGAAGCAGCAGGTGTAGGCATGCACGTAAATTTTTTCGTCAGAAAAAACTAATTGGTACACGCCGACCGGATTCAAACCGCGGACCTCTCGCATGAGAAGCCGATGCCCAAACCGCTCGGCCACCCGCCGTGTACCTACTTACCGAATCACGGCGTTTGCTCAAAAAACCTGTCCTGTGAGAACGTGGTTCACATACAGAGGGTTCCGTAACCATATTATGTTGCTTCTTGCACGTATATAGCGAGTGTGCGCAGTGCGAGTCACCCGCAGCACGTATCTCGCATTCGGCAAAGCTTATTAACCGACTTCAAAAAAGGAGGAGGTTCTATGTTCGGCTGTATGTATTTTTTTTTTATGTATGTTCACTAATATCTTCCCCAATTGTGAACCGATTTCGATGATTCTTTTTGTGTTCGGTTCAGTCTAGCTCCAAGGTGGTCCCATTTTTTTTTGGTCAAGATCGGATTGGAAAGCGAGGCGGAATCGCGAGGCCGAAGGCTGAGCGATTCCGCCGAGTACATTAATAGCAAATAAAAATTACTAAAAAAACTGTGAAATAAAAAACTATTTAAAAAAATATAAAAACCGCCTTCAAAAATGTATGAAATAAAAAAATAAAAATCGAACCCTAGAGTTGAAGGCGGTGGTGCTAAAGCAAGCAAAAATAACCGACCGCCTTCAACTCTAGGGTTCGATTTTTATTTTTTTATTTCATACATTTTGAAGGCGGTTTTTATATTTTTTTTGTATTTATATTATTATTTTGTAGTCCTTCGTATCTAGAAAGTAAGTTGGCAACCTAGTTACATATTGTGTTTCCTCCGTCACGCCATCTATCGGTTACCCTTCATGCTTTTGGAATTAAAATGTTTAATAATTGTTCGGTAGATGACGCTGAAAAAGAAAACACGTTACATGTATGGGGACTTAATTTTTTACTTTTTCCTTTTTTTTTGCCTACAGATACAGCGGAATCCTAAAAATTGCAATTTCCTCTAAATAATTAAAAACTAATTAATGGCAAAACATATCAGTGAAGCAAGGCAAAATTCGTCAATTAAATTTACACCAAAAGTTTACAATTTTAGTTTAAATCGGTTACTAAAATTTTACACCCAGAATAAATAAAATATAGTCTTCAGTTTTAACAAAATTCATGTGAAGGAGCACAAAACATGCTTGCAGTCCGATTATCAGATTGTTCTTTAAAGTGAAATTCAACGTTCGGTATAGCAAAAAAAATCTTACTATTTTAACTAGTATTTAATTATCGATATCATACGAAACCAATTACATATAATTTGTATTTGTATTATTGTTTATTGTACACCATTTTACTATAAAAATAAGGTACAAAACGTCAGCACATCTACATTATATTCAAGCGTTTGCTTTGGGATGTGGTAAAGGATGTCTAAGTAGGATAATAAAAAAATCCATATATAAATAGGTATGAATAGCATGCATACATGATTATAACAATAATATATATGTATACATAGTACTTACGCTTATATATACAGGGTGTCCCCGGACTGGTGTGGTTCCTTTAAGGAGGCTATTCTACGCCTTGTAACATAAGCACTGGTGAAAGAATTTTTTTAATTTGTGCTTTCATTAAAATTTTAAGACAAAGCGTAGAATAGCCTCCTTAAAGGAACTACAAAAGTCCGGGGACACCTGTTATTTAACATACTTACCTAAATATAGTTCAGTGTAGTCGACATGAAATGAAGGGAAGCACTGATAGATATGGCAACTAGTTCACGTATATGATATGTTTATATATAAGAGATCTGTGTTCGCACACTTTGTGCTTTCTTGCTTCTGTTCGAGATATTCATTTAAATATTTTATTGTAATTGAAATGTAATAACAATTTATAAATTTAAAAAATAACAAACCAGTTTCACTTTATTTTATCCTCATTAAGAATCATCCAGAAAATAATTAGAGCTACTCTCTCTCTATCTATGCTTATTGCGGATCGCTGGTTTACCCGCTGCACGCTGCTGTAATGACGAGTTTAGCCGGCGCGGCGCGCGGCGGAGTCTTGCTTGACGCCTTGAATTTATCACTTTCAATTAAGGTTTTACCCTACAGTCCTCATGGCCTTGGCCGGAACACAATTTCATACAATCTACTGTAACACCTTACGAGGAAGGTGGATTCGGTTTTTAAATTAAACTTGCTAATACTAGAATCGAATCGTTAGAGAAATTGCTGTTGAAACATCTGGGGATTAAAGTGCCCAGGCTTTCTTTAAACAGAGGGTGATAATTAGCCATTCAGCGGGGCGATGCTGCCTTGGTTTTGAGGACGATGCCCAGTGTCCCCGCTCGAGAAATTTTAATATTTCGTTTAGTTTTATTATTTTTGTTTTTGTTTGTAAATATTCTTAATTTGAATTGTTGTAGTTATTACGATGTTCAATTTTCGGTAACACATATACGCATATATGTCAGTACTTATTTTTATAAACATTTTTAAACATTTTATATGGTTTCAACAAACGTGACCAAGCGTAGGACACGTGTGAAACGTACGTGCTCCCATACACGTTCAATTAATCTGTTTTCCTCCGACGTTTGCTCAGAGGTTGCTTCCAAGAGCGAACTTCAGATTGTCCCATCTCCCGATGGTCCATCCTAGTTAGAAACGACAACATCTCGCATATCAGGATGAAACATTATATTTATATGTTGACGCCATGCCATGATGAAATAGTTTATATTAGAGTACTTAATAGGGCATGAATCAGAATTTTTCATTTCAATTTATTCAATGCACATACGAGTAATATTGGTGTAGAAATATTTGATATTTTAACGGAGTTCAAGAAAACCTCACTTCCGCTGGTACACACAGCGACTGGTACAAGGACTCTCATGCGAGAGGTCCGAGGTTTGAATCCAGTCGGCGTGTACCAATGAGTTTTTTTCTGACGAAAAAATTTACTTGCATACCTACACCGGCTGCTTCACCGTTCGGAACCGATGTAAAACTTTAGGTCCCTTCCCTTGCCCCTTACTAGGTGGTGGGCTCAAATTGTAGCCGACTGGGCTGGTACCACCGTACTGGATGTAAGATGGCCGCATAGCAGCCTCGTTTGTGTTCTCCTCCAGTCAAGTATAGCCAGCAATCCAGGGAAGTCTCCTGTATGGCACCTACCTTCTTGGAGGCGATATTGGCTGGTCGGAGCATGTGCTTTGTTTGACCCCTCCGACTCAGCCACCAATACGGATTACACAAAAAAAACACACACATAAATATGTTGTCTGTTAATATACCTAATTTTAGAGCTATAAGGCGATGGGAGATGCGATTTATAGTACCGTCCTGAAGAACGCTCAAGCATCCTAAGACTCTGTAATGGAGTAAAGCTGGAGTATCCACTAACTCAATATTATTACGAATAATCATATTCAATTATTATTCGGTGAGGAAAATCTTATTACCTCCTCCTACCTAAATGTCACACTCGTACACAGATGTACCGTCCGCAGTGACGAAAGCAGACACGAACAATATGTAGAAACCAAATTATAAGTGTTTTCCTTTCACAGCGATAGCTTTGGTTAAGTCTCCTTACGATGTTTATTGAGCATTATTATCACAATTTGTTCTATCCGGTTCGGTTACACCCACGAAGAAAAACGGGCAAAAAACTTCGCATAGGGTATTTTTTTTAATAAATATTATTACAAGTAATTTAGTCAATGTCCACATAATAACATAGTCTATCAAAAATACATGATGATGAAAATGTACGTAAAAGCAAAACACGACAGCGAGCTTTCTTGATTAAGAATTTCTTCTGAAGTTGTCACATAAGCGAACAGTGGCAATTTTGCTTGATAATTTTTTTTTAATTCTATATAATATAAACATATAGATAATACAAATTGTATGCTTTCAGTTAACAGTGCTTTCTTATTTTTTGAAATTCCTAACTGATTATATAATTATAAAGTAATTATAACTATTATAATTACTATTATAGTAATTATAACTGGGAAATTCAATATTATACAATGGGAGAGGTATTTAGTAATTGTGTAAAATTTCGTTGACCCTTCTCAACGAAATACCAAATAGGGTCCAGAGTCCGTAAGGGTTAGAGAAAATGAGTACTATGAGGCTGATATTAAGAAAATTATTGTTAAAAGCCCTATAGAAAAATTAACAAAAATATACATACTTATATTTACTTTTACCATATTAACTTATTTACGTCAGTTATCTTATTATAACATACATACATACATATCACACACGCTGAATCCCGACAATCGGGGTAAGCAGAGTAAACGGTGTTGTGCTTCTTATTATAATTTTTGGTATATTTTGTAGAATGCTGATGAATTAAATAAATAAATATAATTTTTCATTTCATAATATCGCATATTGTAACATTCTGAATCGTAATAAATAACTTGATTATTAAAATAACCTTTAATTAACTATTACTACTTTACTGTAACACATTATTAGTAGATGTAAATTTTAAATATATCATATTTTTATGTTATCTCTACACCGGAGTCTGTCCCTTCTCGTACCTGAGGCAAGATAATAAATGTTTAATACGTGCGTAGAGGTTCTTAATTAAAGTCACCTTATACATAGGTATTTTATGTGTACATAAGGCCGGAGAAGGCTGTCTCCGCGATGCTGCCTCCGTGTGCTCCTGTCTGATCCTTTATCAAGGAGGCTTTGCTTATTTCTTCATTATTCTTCGCGTAACCACATTGAATTTGAGCCTCGACTTGCGGTTGTAGACTGTCTTTATTTAACTTTAGTAAAACAATCACAATACGAGCATATTATGCTGAGTTTCATAAGGAATTTCTTAGCTATATAAACACAAAAATGTAAGAGATATACAGGCACACAATTAAATACTAACTGAACATAAAAATAAGATTGTTTATCTAAATAAAAATGTAATTACCACACGCCTACAGCGGAAACGCGGCCGACATCCTCGGCAATATCCAGAGGCAAAAAACGTCTAGAAGACATTTATTTAGTAGGTTAGTTTTATTCTATTTTTAATTAATTAATTACTTAATTAATTAATTTTTGAGATAGGTCGTTGTGTTGTAAGGTAATTGTACTCTATTTATTTTTGTTACATTAATGTTGTTTTAACAATGTGTTTTAATAATGAACACATTTTTATTGTGTTAAAAGCAATAATATTATTAATTAAAACATATTCGTAATCGGAGACAAGACAATGTCCATTGTGCATTGCATAACTGCCAGTTAAGATAAGATTAACTAATCCACCCAGTCTGGGTGGATTAGATAATCATATCATATACATAATACAGTGCATCACAAAATGTCCATGGGCATCGTTGGACACCTACTCGTAGGGGCGAAGATGGCACATGTCTCGCTTTCAATAATAACTAATATATTAATATAGTAAGCATATTAAGGTAGTTCTCGGCGTTGTTTGTCACCAGACGTCTCAAAAGTTTTTCAAGTTCTTCGGTGAACATTGTAGCTTCGTCTGGGTCACAGAGCATCAAATACCTACCGCGCGCGCCCCCTACTAGAGACGCCCATATGTGTGTACCCATATAGTGTGCCCATAGCGCTTCGTATGTGTGTGTGTGTGTGCTAGTATCGACACTACACACAAAGAGGAGCAAGTTAGGCACACGCACAAAACAAATGCACACGCACAACACACATATGTAAGTCATAGGCCACGCCCACAGGCTTCAACGGCGTTGTAGAGAAGTCGCGCTCAGGGCGCCTCTAGGAGGGGCGCGCGCATTTGATGCTCTGTGGTCTGGGTCCTTCGGCACATTCCAACAGTTTCCACAGTTAGGCGACACATTCATAGATATTATTTTTTCTCTATTATATTTATGAAGCTTTGGAATTCAGAAATGTATTATTACTACAACATAATAACCACAATACCATAATACCAACAATGTAAGCAAAATGTTTATTTGATTATTCTTTTACTTTATTATATTATTATTTTCTTGCATGGACGAGGGTTGAAATGAAATGAAATGAAATGAAATGAGTTTATTTATCTTATCCAATACACACACACACAGTAGATACAATAAAAACACAATACGGACAAGACAAATTGGACCTGACACAGCCTTTGTCCCTCACCACCGAGCCCGGAAGCCGGTGAGAGGGACGCTGATTTTAAGTCAGGCCCAAGTACACAACACAAATAATATTCTAATATACCCTAACACAAACATATACATAACAACCAGATAAAAATGAGAAGGAGAAGTCTTAAAGCTACAGTACACAAAGCACAATAACAAACACAACAATCCATCCGTCCGGTCCGTCTGTCGGTCCGCACGTCATAAGAATACATTTTGGTTGCCTTACCATAAGGCAATCGCAACGAGCAGAAGGTAGGTGCGATATGGCACCTACCTTCTCGGAGATGATATTCACTGGTCGGAGCATGTGCTTTGGCCCCTCTGGCTAAGACACCCATACCAGATAATATAAAAAGAAAGATATTTATGTATCCTACGTATCTGGTCTGAAAAAAAGAATCATGAGGTGGTTAAAAGTTTGACATGATCCAAACCTCAACTGGTAACACTCTGGAGTTGGTCGCTGACTATCTCACTTAGTGATTGGTCTTGAAGACACCGGGGTTCTCACCAGCCAACTCCTTGCCTCAGTAACGTAAAACATATATATATTTGTTCAATGTTCACCGATTGTACCGTGTGGGGTCGGTACTTAAAAAGAATAGCCCCACTGCATCTCTCCCCGTCGCATGTCGTAAAAGTCGACTAAGGGATAAGAAAATTCGTCAGCCTCGGTAGCTCAGTGGCGCGGTTGGTTAGTCAACTGTTATTAAGCAACGCTGAGCGCGGTCAGTGATTGGATGGGTGACCGCTCGACCGTTGGAGGCTGACCGTGGTTCGGATTCCACGTTAAACTGTAGGTCCCTTCCCTTCTTACCTTACTAGGTGGTAGGGTTTATCCCGGCCGGGTTGGTACCACCGCACTGAACGAAACGTCGGTCGAAACGGCTATGTAAATAGTTCGTGTTTTCCGTCCAGTTTAGTGTAGCCGACATGAAATGAAGGGAAGCACTGACATGGCACCTAGTTCACCCTGTGTTATGGGCTGACATCACGGATGTTGTAGGTGATGTAGCCATCCGTGTCAGGTTCCATAAAAATAATATATATATATTTTGGGCTCAAGTAAACAATGAGGCATTCACTGGTAATTCAGGTACAGAGGCACCCCTCTCTCGCTGGAAGTAGGTATAATTATAGGACACAGTGTATTACCATCATGTTTACTCTCGCCAATTATCCACAAATGCCGAAGGTAAAACTGGAATACCTCCCCGCAACGAGGCGGCACCTCTCGGCATAGCTCGCATAGTTTTCATGTAATTTTACTGCGACATAAATTCGCTGCGAGAGAAAAGGGGGGAGGCGTTCCTTAATTATTTTTCGTGACTGGAATTTTCATGGCCCTTAACATTTCATTACAAGAATATGAATTTCGCAATAACTGTTAAAATTAATTGTTTTCGCAATAAACTCCGCGTCGAAGTACGTGACTCGTCCGTGGGAGTTGCGCCTCTCGACTCTCCGTAATTATCGCTGGGATATTTTAACGTCACCGTTTGTTGAGCGCGTTATGTTCGGGCCTTGTGGCTGCTGGGTGTGGAGAAATATGGAGAGAACAAAGCGAGGGTAGGTACTGAAGCGTACGGGAAGATATGTCTGAGCGATGAGGCGGAACTCGATTCTAGTTGCCAGACGAACGGGTTTGTTTGACTTCAGTTGCTCTGGTGACTTCTGAAATAGATTTATATTAATGCTAATTCGCAAGAAACTCTTTGCTCATGAGGTCTTCAGGAAAAGGAATAGATGAATCTTTTGAGGTTTCCGTATCCGTACGGAAGCCTACGTTGTCTGTCTGTCTATCCGAGGGCTGTATTGGGCTGGAGCCTTGAACATTTTCTAAGTGGTCGAACAATTGCATGCTTAGTTAGTGTGCAAAAAAGGAATAATTAATATTGTAGTTCAAAATAATTATGTACACTTACCAAGAAAGTTTTTTGGATTCTTGTGGAGGGGATGGGGGAAGGGGGGGGGGGGGGGGGGTTGTGTATTCATATTTCTGTTAAGGAAACAATACTCATAATTATAACATAACTAAATGACATTATTATGAGTAAAACCGTCTTCTTTAAGTACTTGCTACTTGATAGTTGTCTTGTCCGTATACTGTGCTAAACGTGGAGGTCGGTGTTGTGCTGTAATTTACCAAAGTCCTTATAGCACAACACTGATTACTCTGCTTACCCTGATTGTCGGGATAAAGCGTGTGATATGTATGTATGTATGTATGTAAAACCGTCTTCAAAATAATACGTTACTAGTAACAAAAACTCGAATGCGTAAAAAAACTTAACAAAAAGAAGAAAAACAAGCTGGCATTTATATTTTATGATGAAACCCCTCCACTATTAGCCGCTAGATTAGGCATTATTAAATTTAATATGTGCCCAGCCAATGTCACTACTGATATTCTTACGAATCGATTGACACCTGAATCATCTAAATCTATCTATCCATTTAGAGTTTAGACTCTAGGTCTCTAGGAGGATGCCTTTTACAGTTTTTGCCCTAAAACTCGATGCACTTAAGTTTTATACATATATAACTATATAGAAATATATTTTGGTTTCGCCTTTTCATTTCCTTATACTTATGATACCCCATTTGATAGGTTGTGATTTTTTTTTATAATGGAGAATGGGACGTCCCGTGTCCGAATTTTCCGTTTTTTATAGCCATTCCCATGCCATATGCCATTCCCACGATAAAAAGGAATCTAACGACACTTCATATGTTAAATAAATCCATCAAGCCGTTTAGGCTACAGAGCATGCCAAATAAATAGACAATACATACATACACACACTCGTAAAACATTACCCTCCTTCTGAGACAGTCGGGTAAAATTTAATAAAACTAAGTTACATATAAACATTATTCTATCTAAACGAACCTAGCAAATATATTATGCCATCGTAATGCTGAGGATGTGTTACATATTATGAGTAAGTAAAATATTTTTTAAGTAACACAAAAAGATACCTACACAAAAACATAACAACTTAATCGACATTTTTTCTTCAAATCCAAGCGAAGAATTTCGAAATAAAAGGCAAAATTATTCGCGCAAAACATTATTTATGTCCACAGACAGCGCCGTCTTGTGGAAAGTGCTGGCGAATAATTTTCATGTTTTTGTCCTAAGCAAGGAATTCAAAAGGAGAACTGCTATTGTAAAATATTGCATACAATTTACTTTATCCATAATCTACAAATGAACACGATTTGTATTTGCATTTGCACTTGTGTGCTGCTTGTGTGTTGATAGATCATATACCTACAGATACGTGCGTGACAATTGATTTCATGTTTGTTCCACACGTCATACCACCAGAGGGACTAAACCGACTGGGTAAAGGGATATACTGACTGACCTCCCCAATGGGATAATATCACGGGTGTAGCAGGTGATATACTCAACTATGGCAGGTTCATGAAGCGATATCCCCCCACTTAGACAAATCGATCATGCAAATCCTTTATTTGCAGGATTGCATGGCACTGCATAATGTGAAGGTGCACCTAGCCGGCCGACACGGTATTCGCAGTCCCCGTAATTAATATCAGAAAGCCCGTGAGCGCCGTCGAACTCTGCGTTAGTCTGAAGCGCATATCGCGCTTCAGACTAACGCAGAGTTCGTGATTCCCATAAAAAAAAAACAACATTTGATAATTACTTTTCATCTGCTAGACAGCATGCCCCTTCTATTATTTGTAATTATTCGGTCCTAAGCATTTTAAGGCAGGTCCCTGTGAAGGCTCGAGTACTACAGTTTAATTATGGGTCCCACTTTTGATATATTATTATTGCTACACGCTGTTTTGGGGGCCGAATTATGTTCCCTGTTACAACAGGTCAAGATTTCCAAGGGTGGGGAAGTTTAGGGAGCAGTTAAGGCTTTCTTTTCACTAATTGCGAAGGTCTGAATGGAGTGAATAAGTTTATAATTACCGTTGCTAATTAATATTGTCTGTTCGCCTGTTTTGCGGTTTTAACATTGAAACTTTCATCACGTATTAATTGTAAATCTTGCAAGATCCTCTTCCTCCTCTTTCTCTAGCTCTCCCCTTACTTCCTTTCTCTAGAAAACTATTTCTATTAACAACTAAATAAAATAATTCAAAATTGCATTCGCTCTTATTATTTCGTTTGCTCAATGCGACTTACAAAATATTACAGCGATAATAACAGGGAACAAGCTTACATTACCTCGTAGGTTACGTACACCTACCTAATTTGCACGATTTCTTAGAAGGCACTCGCTGTGTATCTCACGAGGTAAATCTGTGACGTCGCACGGCGGCGTAAAGTAATTAAAAACAAACTAAGATTGTGCGAAGTTACCTAAAATCTTCTGTGTAACAAATAGACTACGCATTTTGAATTTACAATTTTATCGCGTTTCTTTTTGTGTTTGAATGAGTAATGGGATTGAATTGAAAATAAACGAAGTCGGTTAAAAACATGTCATTTATGTCATTTATTTATGTCATTATACTTAGTAAAATTTATCATTATTACCTATGATCTATCTATCATAATATATGATGTATATCTACTATGTATGATATGTGTAATATCTACTATGTATGATTGTCATAATTTAAAGGTTTTTATTGCTTTGAGAATTATTGTTTAAAGATTTGACGACTATTCTTTGGACAGCATTAAAATGTGTACAATGTAAATAGTAGGTACCTACACTGTCAAGACTACTTAGTTACCCGAGGCATCGTTCGCATTAAGGCAGGAACAATATACAGATGAAGAGATGGGAAAATGTTGACGGTTCTACTCCGTAACCACAAATGCTGCTTTAGTGATCACCAAAATGGACTGTATCCTATCTAAATACCAAAAATGTGCAAGAAGGCTTGCCTAAAGAAATACTGACACTGGGCCCGTGACCCTCCAGGGCTTTCTCAGCCTCGAGTTAGAGCGTGCCATTTTTAAAGGCTCAAAGGGAAGTGTTTCCAGATGGCAAGGCAAAGTTACAGCGGTGCTTTCATAGAACTTGTCCTACGAACTTGCTTTAACTTTCGCAATATATCGTCTCTCGGCCACCTATAAAACACTTCTAGTAGTTATTCTGACCTTACCTTAATTGTAGGAGCATTACGGCGCGGGAATATATTTTACTTGAATAGACAAATAAAATCTAGAATTCTGGTCGACTGATGTCGACTTCAATTTTGTGAAAATCATTATTATTTGTACCGTGTGGAGCCGGTACTAAAAAAGAATAGCCCCACTGCATCTCTCCCCATGCATGTCGTAAAAGGCGACTAAGGGATAAGGACAAGATGCCGTGCTAAAGGGCGACAGGCTCGCCACCTCTCACCTTGGCACGGTACTTCCACCGAGTCATGCAGCAGGTGGGTCTTCGTGCCTTACTTGCTGCTTGATCGATTGAATCTTGTTCGAATACTTTGCGAAACGTGGTGATCGGTGGTGCGCTGTAATTTACCAAAGTACTTGCAGCGGCACACCGATTACTCTGCTTACCCCGATTGTCGGGATTCAGCGTGTGTGATATGTATGTATGTATTATTATTTGTTTGGAAACATATTATTATGAATGTTGTTTAGTTCATTCACTTTTATAATTATATCATTACTCTGTAGAGGCAAGTAAGGAGGGTGCAAGAGGAGAGTGGGAGGGGGAGGGGATAGATGTGGAGATAGAAGGTATAGGGATGTTGGGGGAGGAAGTGGGTAGGGAGGAGAGAGGAGGGAGGAGGAGAGAGAGATGGAGAGGGGAGAGAAGGTCGCAGGGCTGTGGTGTGAGGAGAGGGATGGAAAGAAGGGGAGGGAGGGGAAGGGAGATAGAATACAAGAGAAGCGATCAAATTTGCGTTTCAGTCGGATTTGCTATTAAACCGAGTCTACCGCAAGCGAACCCGCATTCAAAAGCTAGTAAATTATAAACATTACTTGTGTTTAAAACCATATCGCGCTAAATTTATGATGAATGATGGCATTGCGTGGCAGAGTCGGGAAGGGTCGCCCTAGACGCAAGTACCTGGACCAGATCGGGCATGTGTTCAAAAAGGGTCAACTGCTTAGTACCCCGAAACCGGCGAGCATGTATGAAGAACATTATGAGAGTGAAAGAGGCGGCAAAGGTGTGTCAATATCGCGGCACGTGGAGATCCGTTGTCTCTGCCTACCGCACTGGGAAACAGGCGTGACGCTTTCTATCGCGCTAAATTATTATTATTCTTTTTTATGGAAACTGACACGGTTGGCTACATCACCTACAAGATTCGTGATGTCAGCCCATAACACCGGTTGAACTAGGTGTCATGTCAGTGCTGCCCTTCATTTCATGTCGGCTACACTGAACTGGACTGAACGGAAAACACGAACTATATACATAGCCGCTTCGACCGACGTTTCATTCAGTGCGGTGGTGCCAACCCGAGCAGGATAAACCCTACCACCTAGTAAGGAAAGAAGGGAAGGGACCTACAGTTTTACATGGAATCCGAACCACGGTTAGCCTCCAACGGTCGAGCGGTCACCCATCCAAGTGCTGACCGCGCTCAGGGTTGCTTAACAACAGTCGACCGACCGCACCACTGAGCTACCGAGTTATTAATTTAAAATATATCATTTCATGCACCATGACGAGTGTGCACTGCAAGTGCCACTCCTCTTCACTAGCCATAATCAATTCAAACTATTGACAATTTGCGAATTGCGCCCGCATTTCATCGGTAGTCAGTGTCAGTTTCAGCAGCTCTCTAATTCGGTTCAATGATTTGTGGTCGTAACATGCAAAATCTATCTTTCTCATAGGCATAAGTACATAGCTTTATCGCTAGTAAAATTAAGTTAATGAAAGTATCAATACTACTAATAATAAATCTGTAAGGCATGGTCATGGAGCAAGTTACTTTATTTTATGAAATACTTCATATGTAGACTCTATGTATGATATTAAAACAAAATTGACGATTATTAGAAATCTTTTCTGTGTGGATGTATGTATGTATGTTCCTCCATAACTCTTAAACCGATCATCCGAATTCGATTAAACTTAGTACAAGCACATTTTACTATACGGGACACAGGATATTCTAAATAAAATTCGGTTCCGGTTATGCTAAGATGTGGCTCTCATAGAAACCGAATTGTTCCGCACGCCGAAATAAAATTACGATAGCGGGATCACTTACTTTCTTCTTTTTAAATACGACTTTCACGCGAGCGAAGCCGCGGGCAAAAGCTAGTATTTAATATTTTAGATGGTCCTTCCACCGAGTCCTGCATCAGGTGGGTATTCGTGCCTTAGTTGCTGCTTAATATAATTATCTTGTCCGAACACTTTGCTAAACGTGGTGGTCGGTGTTGTGCTGTAATTTACAAGAGTACTTACACCGACAACTCCGATTACTCTGCTTACCTCGATTGTCGGGATACAGCGTATGGTATGTATGTATGTAGATGACAATAAGTATATAATATTTATGAGGGAATTATTTATAAAGAATTAAAATTTCAATTAGCATTACATACTGTTTACTAAACAACCTAATCTACAAGGTAAAAATAATTAAGTGGAAGGGCTGAGGGGGCTAGATTGGGGAAAAAGAAATTAACATTCAAAATCCGTTTACTATGTATATTTTAAGCTGCGCCATCTAGCGTCCATCCAAAGCATCCACCATTTAGCGAAATTACCTCTAAATGGCGTTTACAGATGGCGCTGTAGTGACGAGTGACCTAACCTAACCATGGAAATCCTTCATTGTACGCTATAACGTATTCATACAGACATACATACATAGCGTCACGCCTGTATCCCAGTGGGGTAGGCAGAGACAACGGATCTCCACGATCCTGACATACCTAGGTACCTCTGCCGCCTCTTCCACTCTCATAATGTTTTTCATACATGCTCGTCGGTTACGGGTACTACACACAGATACGACCCTTCTTTAGTTAGTCACCTATCATCCATTCTTCTAACATGACCGAACCACCGAATGTCAGTGCTCTGTCATCCATCCCACGATGAAATGATGATGATGGTATAAATTTATATATTTATAGACGTACTAGCTGAGCCCGCGGCTCCGCAAGCGTGAAATTCGTATTTCAAAGAAGACAGTAAGTAACTATGGGCGAGGCCGAAGGCCGAGCTGCGTTTAGGAAGTCGATAAACCATCTCTAAGAAAGTAAGTAATTAAGGGCGAGGCCGAAGGCCAAGCTGCGTTAAGGTAAACGATAAACTAAGTAACTAATGGCGAGGCTTCAGGCTGAGCTGCATTCTAGAAAGAAAATAAACCTTCTCGAAGAAAGTAAGTAACTGAGAGCGAGGCCGAAGGCCGAGCTGCGTCCAGGAAGATTATAAACCTTCTCTAAGAAAGTAAGTAATTAAGGGCGAGGCCGAAGGGCGAGCTGCGTTCTGGAAGATCATAACCTTCTCGGAGAAAGTAAGTAATTAAGGGCGAGGCCGAAGGCCGAGCTACGTTCAGGAAGACGATAAACTTTCTCGTAAAAGCAAGTAACTGAGGGCGAGGCAGAATACCGACCTGCGATTAGGAAGACCATCAACCTGCTCGAAGACAGTAAGTAACTGAGGGGGAAGGCCGAAGGCCGAGCTACGTGCAGGAAGACTATAAACCTTCTCGAAGAAAATAAGTAACTGAGGCCGAAGGCCGAAGGCCGAGCTACGTTCAGGAAGACTATAAACCTTCTCCAAGAAAGTAAGTAACAAAGGGCGAGGCTGAAGGTTGAAGGCCGAGCTACGTTCAGGAAGACTATAAACATTCTCCAAGAAAGTAAGTAACAAAGGGCGAGGCCGAAGGCCGAGCTGCGTTTAGGAAGACTATAAACCTTCTCGAAGAAATTAAATAACAAAGGGCGAGGCCGAAGGCCGAGCTGCGTTCAGGAAGACGATAAACCTTCTCGAAGAAAGTAAGTAACAAAGGGCGAGGCCGAATGCCGAGATGCGTTCAGGAAAACGATAAACTTTCTCGAAGAAAGTAAGTACCTGAGGGCGAGGCCGAAGGCCGTGCTACGTTCAGGAAACCATAAACCTTCTTAAAGAAAGTAAGTAACTAAGGGCGAGGCCGAAGGCCGAGCTGCGTTCAGGAAGACTATAAACCTTCTCGAAGAAAGTAACAAAGGGCGAAGCCGAAGGCCGAGCTGCATTCTGGAAGACGATACACTTTCTCGAAGAAAGTAAGTAACTGAGGGCGAGGCCGAAGGCCGAGCTACGTTCAGGAAAACGATAAACCTTCTCAAAGAAAGTAAGTAACTGAGGGCGAGGCCGAAGGCCGAGCTACGTTCAGGAAAACCATAAACCTTCTCAAAGAAAGTAAGTAACTGAGGGCGAAGACTATAAACCTTCTCGAAGAAAATAATAAAGGGCGAGGCAGAAGGCCGAGCTGCGTTCAGGAAGACTATACACTTTCTCGAAGAAAGTAAGTAACTGAGAGCGAGGCCGAAGGCCGAGCTGCGTTCAGGAAGACTATAAACCTTCTCGGTGAAAGTAAGTACAAACTATCGGTCGAAGGCCGGGCTGCGTTCAGAAGGAGGAAAAACCTTCTCGGTGAAAGTAAGTAACAAAGTAATGAAAGAACGTAACTAAGGGCAAGGCCACTGTCACCCCAAATCTTTACTTCATTTATATTTTTCCTTCATTATTGATTTATATTCTCAGTAGATGTAATTCAAATTTTTATGTGTGTAACTTTAAAGAACAAAGACTTTCATACAAAGTCCTCCCTTAAAGTTGAAATTTCAAAACCTATGTTCATAATTTCAGCTTTCTAGGCTTAATAGTTAGTTTTGGCTGTGCGTTGATAGATCAGTCAGGACAAACAATTATATAAGTATAGATTAGTAGGTAATCGTATATTGATTTGCGTTTAAATCGGATTTGCTATTAAACCGAATTTACCGCGAGGGAAGCTGCGGGCAAAAGCTTGTATTGTATATCTATATGGCATTAGCATAGCGATTTGATAAAACTTAACAAATCGCCGAGACATGCATACATACATACATTCAAACAGACGTTTCCATAAGAAGTAGAGATAGAGATAGAGATTAAATTATCCTCCCTTCCCCTCTCCCGGCGGACACCTCCCCCCCTACCTCAACCCCCCTCTTCAAAGCCGCCCCAGTATGAATAAAATTATTTAAAATAATTTAAAATCCCTAATATCTAATTTTGAAATCATCCCCTATTTTAATTTAAGGGTTGATTTAGCAAAAAACGCTGAAACACGTAATTCTTTATTTCATACCAAAAGCCTAAATATGAATTGTCATATCCCTAACTTGAGAAATGCTTGGTTCCCCCATACAAACTTTCATCCCCTCTTTCACCCCCTTGCATAAGGGTTGTTTTTTTTAGACAAAAGGTAGCCTATGTTCTTCCTCAGGATGCAATTCATCTCCGTGCAATATTTTATCGAAATCTGTTCAGCGGTTTAGGCGTGAAAAGGTAACAGACATACAGAGTTACTTTCGAATTTATAATATTAGTATGGATATGGATAACTAGGGACGCAGAGGAGGGAGAAGAGATTTAGGATTTGAGGAGAAAGTCTTTCACCAGCCCATCACTCTGAATGTGGATCGATGCGCACTGACGTAATCGAAAAGGACGAAAACTCGGTGTGTTGTTCGAACGACCTGGTTCGTCGGATTATTAGATATAAGTCATTCGTTGTCATTGCGTATTAGCTCACACAAGAATGACAGGGGCGTGTGTAGAACGGTGTGATAAATGACGCTCCCCCGGGGGGCTTTGCCGAACTCGGAATAGGCTAGAGGCGAAAAACCCACACTTTATTCGTCATCTGTATGGAGAACAGTACAATTTTATGTGTAATTCCTTTATTTTTGTTTCAGCCTGTTCGATTAATATCGCATGTCACTCGCACGACTGCTAAACTGTATGAATTGCCTTTTGTTTGTTTAATTACATCCATAGTTAGGTAACCTACGCTTGGACATGTCGAAAATTCCGCCAGTTCTAAATTCAATGCGAAGAAGTGACAAACAAACTTCGCAAGTTACAATGTTTTGTTGTTACCTTATAAGTATTATATTATAGTATCTTGCAAATAATTAACCCATATTACCGCTCACAAGAACATTAATATTTACAGCATAAAAATGAACACTCAAGAATCTGACCATTCAGCCTATTTACATTACCTATATCTGGTGTATAGTGCCATCGTCAATTTTGATACATAAATATATCAAGTCAGATCAACAATAATTAGTAAAAGTTTATTACAAAAAAATGTAATAAGCCACATTAAAAATCTAAATGCATACAATTGTCAAAGTTCTTTAGTCGGAAAAACAATAGTCAGAATCTTAGATAAAATAATTATGGTCAGCTAAAGCATCCTTAACAATGAAATTTTACACTTTTAAATTAAAATTAGTTTAATTCGTCGCTTAAAATTATTACAATTTTGAATATGAATGTGTTGATTCGGATCTTGTGTCCCATGTTTTTATTATTATTAGTGAGACTTTAGTTAAAGAATATTTTTTTTCACATACATACATACCAGACAGTTACCACACGCTGTATCCCGGCAGTCGCGGTAAGCAGAGTAGTCGGTGCTGTGCTGTAAGTACTCTTCCCAACCACCACATTTAGCAAAGCATTAGGACAAAGCAGCTGATAGCTATCAAGCAGCAAGTAAGGCACGATAACCCACCTGCTACTTGACTCGGTGGAAGAACCGTTCCAAGGTGAGACGTGGCTAGCCTGTCACCCTTATTATGGACGGCAACTTGTCCTTATCCCTTAGACGCCTTTTACGGCATACGCGAGGAGAGATGCAGTGGGGCTATTATTTTTAAGTACCGACCCCACACGATACGATACTTTTTTTCATTGGTTGCGTAAGTGATGCAACGGATAACGAACTGGCCGAATAATCGCATAACCGGCTCTAAGCCGTTTTATGATTACCTACTTCTTCGAGTTAGCTTATGTATGACATTTCGTCTTCTCAAAGTATCGCGAATTTTGAGATACTAATTGCCAACGCTAAAAATAGTTTATTACCTCTGAACACAGAAAAAAGAAAGTTTGATACATTTTAATAATCTGCAAAAACGTTGGTTTTCGAAATGTTCTTCTATAGGTACGAGTAAAGGTATGTCTAAATTTGATTTACGCTTCATAATTAATTTAGTAAAAGGAAATGATCCATTCCTGAAGGAAGGAAGTGATAGGAAGTGATCCATCATCATACTTAATTATTCTCTAATTTAGTAACTTCATTGTTAGGGTTCCGTAGGTGAATTAACAGCAAGCCTCGGTTTTTTCGCCCGGTGAGTAGCATCCGGCCGATAAACTTATACCTTTGTGTAATAAAGCTTTGTAAATTTGACAAAAACAAAAACTAACAAGAATAACGTAACAATTAATAGTAAGTACTAAAAATTCAGTATTTTGAGTTTTTATAGAATGTTGTAACGGTCATTGTACATTAATTTCGCCAGCGCAATTCTCATGTTTTTCCGAGACAAAAAAGTGAACAAAATTTTTCTCTAAAGTGTCTAGTTTTCGAGATATTAATTTTTGAAATTTATATTTTCGTCAAGTGTAATTTGACGCGCGTACGGGGAGGGTGCTGGCGCGGGAATGGTAGAGGTCGAAAACTCACGCCCCGCCGCCGCCGCCACCGCGCATCTTCTTTCTCCGCGCACTCGTCCCTACTCGCTCACTCATCGTGAGCCTTTCATTCCCACGTTAGCGCGGAGCATTAGATCCTTTTTACACTAAATAAATCAATTAGTTTGTATGAAAACTATAACTTTTTATTTAAAGAGATTTCAGAAAAAAGTTATTTGACTTTTTTGTTACTATTGATCCCAATTATCATTTCCTAAATCTAATGTACTGGCCGTTACAGCACCCTGTATAGGTACGAGGCTAGATACTTAATCACCGGTGGAATTCTTCTCTCTATGGCGGTACCAATAATTGATGAACTTGTAATGAACATCGTTTCATCCATTTTTTGTGGGTCGCTGCGTGGCCTGGGCGGGCGGGGCGGGTGGAGCGGTGGGGGTGACACGGGTGGGGGAAGGATGCGGGGGTGGGAGTAGGTGCGTGTGACAACTTCCCCTCACGAGTTATTTTCATTTCGAGGAGTATTTTTCGACAGAAAAATATCAATTTCCTATATAGAAATCATGCTTGCTTTTCACTCACCAACTCAATTATATGATCATATATATTCAAATATTTCAAGGGGACGTATTTATAAAAATAAATTCAAGCTTCTTGGAGAAACATTATAAATTAATTAACTAGCGTACCCGCTGATGCTACTGGAAACAGTTTAGGAATTCAGCGAGCAAACACAGCCTCCGGCGGTGTGCATAGTTCCGATCATGCAGGATTTTTTTACATAAATTTAAGCGTAAGCGTAGTAAAAAATAATAGTCTGTTAGTCGGTCAGCATGTACGCGTTCATTGCCAGACATAAACCTCTCCAAAAATAACTATAATACTATATCAGCCTTGGTAGCTGAGTGGTGCGGTTGGTAGACTGTTGTAAAGCAACCCTGAGCGCGGTCAGTACTTGGATGGGTGACCGCTCGACCGTTGGAGGCTGACCGTGGTTCCGATTCCCCGTAAAACTGTAGTTCCCTTCCCTTCTCACCATACTAGGTGGTAGGGTTTATCCCGCCCGGGTTGATACCACCTCACTGAATGGAACGTCGGTCGAAACGGCTATTTAAATATTTCGTGTATTCTGTCCAGTTCAGTGTAGCCATCATGAAATGAAGGGAAGCACTGACATGACACCTAGTTCACCCGGTGTTATGGGCTGATATCACGGATGTTTTAGGTGATGTAGTCAACTGTGTCAGATTCCATAAAAAAAAATTATAAACATTATTATGAAAAGTCCTTCAAAAACGGATTTTGGCTACTAATATTAAACTAGACTACAAACATTAATTTATGATATTTTATTTTATTTTATTTCTTTAAATATTACGAAGGATAAGTTATGTTTGTTTAAACATAGCTTATCCTGAGAAAATGCCCGGCACCTTTTTTTTTATGGAAAGCGCGACATTTATGGCATCGTCTCACTTACGAGTAGGTGACTTACGATACCCATGGACTATGATGTACGGGGATTGCGAATGCCATGCCGGCCTGACAGGAGCCTTTTCACGCCCCTTTTGAAAAACCGCAGGCTGTACTTGGGAGGTAATAGATGAGCAGGGAGTGCGTTCCACATTTGCTTGCCCTGAATATTAGTGTAGTGTTTAGTATTGAAGACTTACAATACTAAACCTTTGTTATATCTATAACTGTCTGCTTACCCAATAAAATAAAGAAACGAAACGAACGGTCTTCCGGTGAGTGTGTTCCACACCACCTACAACCTAGGAATCTTCAAAAGGCGTGTCAATAAATTAGACGACAATCTTTTTGTCCGCCTCATAGCCGGCATGGCGCCTCTCTGAGCGTGGTTTCGCGAGGAATGGTGTTATTCGCTTTGTCTGATCTTCCGTTGAAGTATTGGACACAGACACCCGCGCGGGTTGTCTATAAAAAAAACCGGCCCAGTGCGAGTCGGACTTGCGCACCGAGGTTCCGCACCACAAAAAAAAACATTGAAAAAAACACGTTTCTTGTATGGGAACCCCTCTTAATTTATTACTTTTTCGATTTTTTATAACCCATAATAACACATAGTCTGTGAAAATTTCAACGGGCTACCTATTACGGTTCAAGAGATACAGCCCACGGACAGACAGACGGACGGACGGACAGACAGACAGACGGACGGACGGACAGACAGACGGCGTAGGCTTAGTAATAGGCTTCCGAACGGGATACGGAAACCTAAAAATTAATAGGCCTTTTCGAATTATTTCGCGTGCCACATAAACACATACGAATGTGTGTTGAAAAGAAAGATGCACAGCAGCTCAAAGGCCGCGGGATAATCAACATCCCAAGAGCCACCTAATTCATCCATTATCTCAGTCCTTAGTCCTTCTCAAGGAATAAATTATCCCTTTTTGCGTGCTAACAATAACGAAGGGCCCGCAGGTGTTGAGATAAGGGTGCCGTAATAAAAGGATTTAATTTTTTATGTTAATCATAATTGTGCGTCCGGAGTCTGTTGGACACTTTTTGGTGGCAACGTAACGTAATCAGAAAACAAAAAAGTTTCTTACGCACGAATTATATTAAGTTTATTTATAAATGCAGAAAAATAAATTTAATAATTACCATATTACGAAGAAGGTTACGTTGTTTGTACGTATTTTATTTGTTTCTTGTTATATACAAGATTTAAAATAAGACAAAGCTGAAATCTGGAAAAAAAAACTGAATAAGATTAGAAAGGTTTTTTTACTTATGGAAGCTTTTATTTAATTTCTAGCAAAGAAAAGTCAGTACACAATGGCCAATGGTGGGAAATTAATAGGCTGGTTTCGATCAATATGTACATAGGTTTACCAAAAGTTTTAAGCTGAAATCTTGAGAATTGTTTTTTACCCTACATTTTATGGAAGCTCTTCTTTAATTTCTAGCAAAAAGAAGTCAGTACACAATGACCTTGAAAACTGAAAGCAATTCTCAAACAGTGAAGAAGAAAACATCCAACGCGATTTACATAGAAGAAATGACAAACTCGCGTTACCGACTTAAAAATCGTGTCCCGTTGTACGTTAGAAGGTAATTCTACTTATTGCCAAAGTTAGTGGAAGGATAACGGAAACGTTGAATATTATTTCTTTTGTGTTATTTCTTTAACACCTACTTTTGTTTATTCCTCTTTGTTTCAAGTATTCTTTTTGTTGCGATAAACTTTGCGAAGACGGTTATCTGTATTATGACTTTTATAAGTCCGTTAAGAGATATTAAAATTGTTAATTAAACTTCAGATATTATTCTCAACTTGCAACACTTGTAGGAATTAGAATCACTCACCCGAAGTGTTTACAGAACATTTGATGTGAAACTGAGCAGAAACTTCGTTTGTTGAATTTAATTTTCTTAGTACGAGAATGATGTTTATATTTTGCAAAGTTATAAAATAGTAGAAGAGTTTATTTATAGCAGAAAATGTTAGAACATATTTTAGATAAAAAAATCCCCTTCATTATTTTCGACACATCAGCGTTTTTCAACGTTCCGTTGTTGCGGAAATATGGGGCGACTTTATAATTTCCAATTCGATATTTTGAAATAAATTTCACATTTATGAGTTAAAATGTGTCAAAGGCTTCAGTCATCAACTTTTCATCGCCTTACCAAACATCCTATATTGAAATTTACCTCCATTGACATAAATAAAAATAGTTTTTCTTTTTTTTCTATGTATGATTTATTGTACAAAGAGAAACAAATATATAAATTAGGCTAATTACAAAATAAAATATAAACCTATAACCTATACAATACTTAATAACCCTCCTCCAGGTGGGACGATGTGGGCACTGTTCCGAGGACGCTAGCGGCGTTGCCTCGCTGGATGGCCACACTGATACGCTGCCTCAGGAACTCGAGCGAACGTTGTTCTCCTGAAGCAGCGTACAGGGACATCCCGATGTCTTTCGCGAGCCGCTTTGCCTCCTCAGACCATGCCCCCATCGTCTCCACCGAAAATAAAATGCGACGAAGATTTGCTGGTGTGCCACCGAACTGTATTTGGTGTATTAAAAATTATACCTAAAAAGCTATAAAACATTTCGGAGAAAAAGGGGAGCTAGCTCAGCTTAGTAGGTATAGAGGTATAAATAGATGCAAGCGATTTATCTTGTAATTAAATCACAACTGTTGCATGTTAATAGCAGCATTTTGCAAACTGCGTTCAGCTTCTCCTCATAAAATGTTATAAAACATTCTGATTTCAGCTCAAATCGCATGTCCGCACAGTTCCTTACTCGCTACAAGAAAGACGGAAATAAATTAAGCAATTCCATTTGTTCTGTTTCTGTAATTTAACTTAATTTAGAAGATGGCTTGCAAACGTTTTTATCATTCCCCGTTCCTTGCGATCGCTAGAAGACATTGTTCTCATTAAAATACTTTATGCAGGTCAGTAAATCAGTTGGTTTGTTTGTAAGTATTTGTATTTTAATGTATTTAAGATTAATAAGCAACTTTCGCTTAAAACTACTAATTCAATAGTTTACGCCCTTTCCAACTGTATACTACATGTCATAAAAATAATTCAATATGTGGTCAAAATTAGCGATAGAGACAGAACAGAACGACATCACGGGCACTTATCGGTGGTCGCTTCCCGTATTGAGAGCGTTTTCGGGAGCATTTTCAAATTTAGAACATGTACCGGTCGCGCGGGCACTGTGTTCAATTCTCCACTGTTAATGTTTAGACTCTTGCAACTTATCCATAATTTTGACCACATAGTAAATTATTCTTATGACATGTGGTATACCGTTAGAAAGGGCGTAAACTAGCGAACATTTTAAAAGAAAAATGAAGCTGTTAGTTTTTTTTAAAACGAATTAAGAAATTAAGATTCTGTGTTTTTACTCGTTCTCGGGACTTTGGGAGGTCATAAGGTCTTTTCATGGTATTAACATCATCAAATAGTATTTTTTCTAGATATAAGAATAGGATAGGATAATAAGAATATGATACATCGTAAAATTTAATAAATTTTATTCCTTGCTGATACAATCACAAGCAAAAAAGTTACAAGGGTTTAAAGCTGGGATTTTGGTAATTTTAAAAAAATCTAGAAAAAAAATCGTATCTCGATATCACGTCGACATTTGACAAAAGGTATCATGGGTCAAAACGTTGCAAATGTCCCACTTACCTACAAAACAAATTGTCGGTCGATGTGCCGAACACCCGTAGTGCGCGCAGCAGCATGCATTGCACGCCTCCGCCTCCTTCATTTCGACATATGTACTACATTCGAAATGACCAGTCACGCAAATGACCAGATTCTTAATTCGTAAATGAGCAGATACGAATATGATGGTAATAATATATTATAGGATGCAATAATACTTTTATTTAATTTAGTTAGTTTAATTTTTAATTAATTTTCTGTAAATTTTAATTTTTTCATTTAGTGATTCTAAATAAATGATTTCAATAGTAATATTTCGAATTCGCAAATGACCAGATACACAAATGGCCTTATTCTCGATTCGTAAATGACCAGATACGAATATGACCGTAATATTGTGAATTCGCAAATGAACAGATACACAAATGACCATATTCTCGTAAATGACCAGATACAAATATGACCGTAATATTGCGAATTCGCAAATGAGCATATTCTCAATTCGTAAATGACCAGATACAAATAGAACCGTAATATTCCGAATTCGCAAATGGCCAGATACGAAAATGGCCATAATCTCAATTCGTAAATGACCAGCCGCAGTCTGCGTCGTCGACGGAGACGGTGCGCGCGGAGACGTCAATACTAAATTGAACGACTTAGCCGGGCCCCCAACCATCACAAATGAGTTGTTCACATGTGTGTTGTATGTTACCTGAACCGGACATCGTCAAAATTAAGACACTGTATAATATGTACATTGTACGTACACTGTATGTATATCGCCATGCCGCACGATGGTAACCTCGTCAGTAAGGAAGCAGAAGTATCGACGGTCGTTGCGCCCATAGTCGTGTCGGCGCATGGGCTGATAGCTAAGAGCCTCGACGACCACCTTGAGAGGCTCTCGCTGAGTGGTTAGGTCAGAGGCTAGATCGAGAAGGCTGCCCTGCTTGGCAGTGCGCTCATCGTCCGGAGGTTCCTTTCTTTGGGGTCCGACCATCGGTAGCCTGAGCTTCCCCCTTCGCCGGTGGTTCCATTAGTTATATAATAATTTTATATGTAAGTATTTTGTATTTTTATACTAGGCATATGCCTAGTATAAAATGTAAAATTGTATAACATGTAAAATTATCCAAATAAATAAAGCGTGTTAAGTACTTTAATATATCAATATATTATACGTCGAGAACCACTGTATCATTTACGTACGCTTTTAACTGTTACATTGTGTCATATCTCAACATAGTTTGAGGCTAAAAATCATAACGCATGTCATCGGCGGCCTGAGCTGTGAGCAAAAAAGTCACGCGAAGCGAAGCCGTGGGCAAAAGCTAGCTGTAAATAAATGGATAAATAATATAAATTATTATTCTATATCGTGAAAAGCTGTTTCCAATGCAAAGTCTTGGCTACCTGACCTTGTTTAAGTTTCGTTACAGCATGTCTACTAGGTCATATTTGTCTGAATTGTATGTATGTAATTAGTCTCGCTAAAAATGTCTTGTTTGTTTTGTTTTCTTTTTCTCTCTGTATTTTTAGTTGTTTATTGTTTTAATTTTATTTTATACTTGGAATATTTATTGTACATATTATCATTGTTTTTGTTAGCCATTAAGTTTATTGTGTACTTGAAATTTTGGAGAGTTTGCTGATTTTTAAATGTGGTAAGAAATTCGTGTATTGTGTCAACTACTCTGTTGAAGTACCTAAAATAAATAAATGAATAAATGTCCTTAAAAATAAACGTTAATCAAAAGCCACGAATTGTCCTGACCTCGGTGCTCGCAGAGTAAGTTTGGCCGGAGTAGTTTAACCGACTTGTAAACCACTCAACTTCTTGTTGCCTAAGTTGCGACTTGCTTTATGCAATCCTTGTGTGGTAGTAATGTCTCCGCTTCAGATTTATCATTGTTAGCCGGGATGCCTACGTACGTCTTCTAACATATAAATATTTTGTTTAAGATTATGTTTTATTATTCATCTATTTATTCCTCAATTCAATTAAATAATATTCTACTTTGTTTTATTCCATTCTATTCCTGTGCATTTTTATGTAAATATGAATGTATATTATCAACTATAACGACATGGATTTTTTTTTATGGAAACTGAAACGGTTGGCTACATCACCTGCAACATCCGTGATGTCAGTCTGTAACACTGGGTGAACTAGGTGTCATGTCAGTCTTCCCTTCATTTCATGTCGGCTACTGGACGGAAAACACGAACTATTTATGTACATAGCCGGTTCGACGGACGTGTCATTCAGTGCCGTGGTACCAACCCGGGCAGGATAAACTCTACCACCTAATAAGGTAATAAGGGAAGGGATCTACAGTTTTACGTGGAATCCGAACCACGATCGGCCTTCAACGGTCGAGCGGTCACCCATCCAAGTAGTGACCGCGCTCAGGACCGCACCACTGAGCTACCGAGGCTGACTAAAACTGACTGGACATTGCCTGTGCGCTTATGGTCAAGTGTACAAGTGTCAACCACCACGTACAAGCTCATTAAATGTTTAAATGTTTTCATACTTGGAAATGATAAATACATGGAAATCGAAGCACTTACATAATTTGACACGGTCCTACGCTCGTATCTCCGCCTAATAATCCCGCCTGTACCTACATACTTTTTCAGCAGCACGTAGAAAATTGATGATCTTACAGAAATTGCGTCGGCAACAGTACGTAACCCCATTAAAATTGATGCAGCTACGTCGCAAGTTTGCGAAAGGTGAAACTTGGTATTAAATTTAGCCGCGCTACAGTTTATGAAAACCGCCCCCGAAATACTTGAAGACTTCGAAAACTTAGAAGCGGCATTCACTTTGTCGAGGAGATAGATCTACGAGAATTCGATAAAGACGTTATTATAATAACAATACAAGAAGAAGGGGAAATCTACTCAATACGCTTCCTCGAACAAATGTATATAAGGTGCTTCGTTATTTATGTCAAAAATTTACGTTACGCAAAAAAAATTATATGTTTTAGCATTACTTTTCGAGAAATTTAACAAAACATATTTGCTACCTAAACATTAAACTGTGTGTAACAGTAGGTAGCTTGCATTGTACGGGGTCAATGACAGTACTATGTTCAAACGCAGAACAGCTGTTTGTTGTAAGTAAGTCACAAGGTCACTAAGATTTTTTTTTATTGCTACTTATTTGATTAAATTTTTTTATTAGGAGAAAAAATGCTCGTATAAACATAAATTTTTTTCTTACGTAAAGTGTTTATTTGAGTGCGTATGTAACCCTCCCGAAGTTTTTGACATAAATAACGAAGCAACCTATAAAGAGCATCTATTACATGGCGACAAAAATATATAATAAGATTCCGGAGTAAATCTGCCTTTATCTAAAACTATTTAAAAATAATTTATATAGTTTATAATTTATATATTTTCTAAAACTATTAAAAAAAAATTATCATAATAATTTATATGGTACTGTGTGGGGTCGGTACTTAATAAGAATAGTCCCACTGCATCTCTCCCCGTGCATGTCGTAAAAGGCGACTAAGGGATAAGCGGCCTTCAGACATCCCGGTCGACTTGTGGCTTTCATGGAAGACATAGGCTGGCTGGGGTAGCTGGAGACTGCGGGGTTTTGCACGAAGGTCCCCAACCAAGCGGGATTAGTTTGCAGGCCTAGAGCCAACCCCAAACCAAAACAACCAACCAACAAATAATTTATATGACTGGCCAAGGGCGTAGTCAGGATTTTGTTCTAGGGGGCAGCCAAGGGAAAACTAAGACTGCCGACTGCTATTTCAAAGTCTTCCTTAAACAGCGGATTGGTATTGAAATTCAGAGGGGCAACGCGGCGAGCGTGCTGGGTACATTGGCGTCGACGGGGCTTCGGCGGACTTTTCAGAAATTTATTTTTGTAGGTTTTCTTAATATTCATTCTCGGAATCGCTTTAAGATATTTCTTGATAAACTTTGGAAACATTTTTGATAAACTTTGATAAACTTTGGAAACTTTGGAAATAGATTTTTTTTTGTATGGAACCTGAAATCGTTGGGTATCACCTTAATACATTTTAAAATACATTTAGAATGCCATTTATTATTATTTTAAATGAGTTACGAGCACCTTCAAGATTGTATCAATAAGTGACATATTATTGCAAAAATATTACATATTACTTTTGGAACATTGGTAGCACGCTGTTCACTAAGATGTTATGGGCTGACATCACTGCTGTATTAAGTGATACTTGTTAATAATATGCCCAACCATTTCGGGTTTACAATCTCTTGAAGTGATAATTAATCCGCCCTTGCGCACTCCTGTACTTTCTTGTTACCTTTCATGTACCGTTTTGTTACAATTGTTTGCTATAAAGAGTTCTTATTCTATTTTCAATAAATTTACGAGTTTCTAACATCATTTTCATACGCCCTTATATTTTTATAATTTTTATACGAAATGCAATCCTTAAACCGTAATAATTATGACCAACTATAATAACCGAAATTATCTAACTCCGAATCAAATGTTATCTGAGTATGTACCTATCAAAAATTTAGAATAAAATTACTCATAAAAATGAAAAATAAACAATGTTTATTGCTCTTATTTATATTTTATCTGGCCTTCTGATCGTAGAAGGCAGGGAGATATTTTTTGTAAATTTATCCTATATCAATAGGATTAAATTTCCAACAATGCGATAAAAACAAAATTTCATTAGGATCAGCGAATTTCTGAGCAATGTTAGGAGAAGGCAATCGTACAAGCATTTCCCGTACCTCCGCTGTTTGTTCGACTCTTATAAATCGATACGTGATTTTTCACAGACGTTTTTCGGTGGGGAAAGGTGGGGGAGATCCGCCGCAAGCGATTGATCTAGGGAGGGGCCGTCGCAGGGGCGCCCACGCCGCAATATATGATGCGGTATCACGGCCAAAAAGGCAAACTAACGAAGGGCTACCTAATGTTTAGAGACAGCCCCTTACTAGGTGGTAGGCTCAAATTGTAGCCGACTGGGTTAGTACAAACATTCTGAATGTAAGATGGCGGCATAGCAGCCTCGGCTGTGTTCTCCTCTAGTCCAGTATAGCCAGGAATTCAAGGGGAAGTCTCCGATATGGCACCTACCTTCTCGGAGGTGATATTGGATGGTCGGAGCATGTGCTTTGGCTCCTCTGACTCAGCCACCCAACCATAGCGGATAACATAAAAAAACACAAGTTTAGTATACAACGTAGCCAACTGAGGTTTAAACAAAAATTTGCTAAACAATGTTAGCTTCAACTTAACTTGATATTCAACCTAAGGTCGACTGGAAGAAATCACTTATATGATCGAGTCCGCTTTTGCACACTTCTGTATTTCTTTCATTTACCTATTGTTTTATTAGAAATGTAGTGCAATAAAACAAATTTTATTCTATGCTGAAGCGTACTGAAGTTATAAACTAAGTAATTGATTTCTGAAAATTAATGACTCCAATTATAGAGGTCTGGAATTTGGACAGTGATGGACATTAACAGAGCCGCGGTTAAATGCCACTTGGCCTCTAGATTGTCCTTCATCAGCCAATTGACAATATAGTAAACTCAGTATGGAACTAACAATATTGTCAGTGTTGTTGTCAGTACGAGGGAATGAAGTAAATTAAGTTTTGAGGCCACTTCAGGAGGTAGATCCATTTTCGTATAAGAAAGTGTGGGTAATCTTAAATTTTTGACTTTTATTTCAATGTGATCGATCACAGAAGTACATTTATATTTTTTTGGAATTTTGTGATTATAATTTTTATAATTTTTTTAGAGGTTTTCCTCTGCATTTCGTTGAAGCCCTCTGCAAATATACGCTGTAGTGTTGTAGCCCACAAAATTTAAGAAAATACGAAACATTTGAAACATATTTAGTACTAGCTTTTGCCCGCGGCTTCGCTCGCATAAAATTCGTATTTATAAAGAAGAAAGTTTAAAGTAAAAGAAATTAGGTTTTTATGAGAGCCACATCTTAGCGTAACCGTAACTGAATTTTAGTTAGTATATCCTGTGTCACGTATAGTTAAATGTGCTTGTACCAAGTTTCATTGAATTCGGATGATCGGTTTAAGAGTTATGGAGGGACACACATACGTAACGAAAATAATTTCTAAAATCGTCAATTTAGTTTTAGTATCATACATAGAGTCTACAAACGCAATATTTAATAAAACAAAGTAACTTACTCCATGACCATCCCTTACAGATTTACTCGTATTATTAGTATTGATTCCTTACTTTTTAGACCCCTTTAAATTTATCTCCTTCCTTCCTTTATAGGTTAGGTTGCCATGGACAAAATCTATTTTCGTAAATTATTAATACAACTATACAACACTATGTAGTAACTCGTCCGTATTTCTCACATTTGACACGAGAACAGATCAGTTGGTAAATCAATACAAGTTTACAGCCCCCAAGTCATAAAGTTGGTCGTTGAGTGCTCTGTGATCAGACGGAAAAGGCGTAAAGACGAATGGTCCTGTACGATCCTCGTATAACGCAGAATTAGAAGCTATACTACCATGGCATGTAGAAACAACACCACTTTATTGGCCTCAAATCGGGGTTGTTTTCATTTATTTAGTACCACGGGGTTCGTACCACCGCACTGAATGAAACGTCGGTCGAAACGGCTATTTAAATAGTTTGTGTTTTCCGTCCAGTTCAGTGTAGCCGGCACGATCGAAGGGAAGCACTGACATGGCACCTAGTTCACCCGGTGTTATGGGCTGACATCACAGATGTTGTAGGTGATGTAGCCAACCGTGTCAGTTTCCATGAAAAAAAAACTTTATTGATTATATTGCTGGTTAGTAAAACTGTATACGAATGAAATTAAAAAATGTTGGCCATGCAAAAACTACTTTTTTAAGTAATCCGCTATGGGTGGCTGAGTCAGAAGGGCCAGATCACATGCTCTGACCAGGCAATACTAGCTCCGAGAAGGTGCCATATCGGAGACACTTACTTTTGTATGCATGCACTTATGTACAATATGTACATGCTTAGGTTTAAACATGTTTAAACAAGAAGTAGGTACCTAAGTCTAAACGGAAATTATTGCTGCTAAATTACAGAAAAAACGTTTTCTGGTGTGAAAAAGTAAGCATTTCAATCAATCAATACCAATAATAAATCTGTAAGGGATGGTCAAGGAGTAAGTTACTTTGTTTTATGAGATACTAAGTTTGTAGACTCTATGTATGATATTTAAACTAAATTGACGATTTTTAGAAATCTTTTCTGTGTGTATGTATGTATGTTCCTCCATAACTCTTAAACCGATCATCCGAATTCGATGAAACTTAGTACAAGCACATTTAACTATACGTGACACAGGACAAATACAATTCAGTTCCGTTTACGCTAACATGTGGCTCTCATACAAACCGAACTGTTCCGCGCGCCGAAATAATGGTACGGTAGCGGGCTTACTTCCTTTCTTCTTTTAAATACGAATTTCACGCGAGCGATGCCGCGGGCAAAAGCTAGTACAAAAATAAAATTCTAACTTGCACAGCTAGTGTTGGAATAAATGCCATTATTTCCTATTTATATATATGTAGTATTATTTAGTTTAAAATAAAATCAATGGAATAGCTGCTCTAATTAGATCTGAGTTTAAAATTAATAATTAAATAAAAAATGAACCATTAATTGTCCCTCCATAATTTATTCGTGGTTTTACTAAGATTGTTAACAATAAAATAAAATACACCGAAGATATCATTATAAATGAAGTTATAGCATACCAATTATGGTAATTATGTATCCTTCTCTTAGATTACAAACTATTTAACTATAAGAAACATATCGATAATGTTTGAGCTAATATAAACCTTATTTCTACTATACTAAGAGTCACTAGTCTACGTTGATCTTCTTGAAGGAGCCGGGTATACCGAGCGCATCATCCGAGTCACGAGCGCCGAGCCTGAGTCTTTCTTCAGACCGTAGTGTTTCCTGCTGGATCAGGTATTGTCGGTTCTTCTCCTTCCTCAGCTCCTGATGCCATTGCTCTAGAATCATATTAAAATGCTGGAGTCAAAATGGGTTCCAATAATGGTGTGAAGGACTCAAAAGCCTACATACGATTTTTAGTAAAATATACATCTCGTACGTACGGTGAGAGTAATGTCATAAAAAAAAAAACTGGCCAAGTGCGAGTCGAACTCGCGTACCGAGTGTTCCGTATCGCCATGTCATGGCCAGCGCCACTAACGCCATCAATGGGGTGTTTAGGAAATGTTTCATATTGGTTAAAATTCATGATTAGTTAAAATGCTTCATATTATTTTCGATAGATGGCGTGCTTCCGCGCGGTTCCCAAAATTAAACAGAGTATGCGCTCTGTTTAATTTTGGGAACCGCGTGAATTTTTTACTTTTTCTTATTTTTATTATTTGTTGTTATATCGGCCATAATAATACATATTCTGTGAAAATTTCAACGGGCTACCTATTACGGTTCAAGAGAGACAGTCCTCGGACAGACGGACAGACGGACGGACAGACAGACAGACAGACGGCGTAGGGAACCCTAAAAATCAAATAGCAAAAGTATGAACTCAAACCAGATTTGAACGAAGCTAAGTTTCAGGTTCTTATAGTTCGGGAGTAACACGATTTTTTTTACGTAAAATGACACGGCTGGCTACATCACCTACAACATCAGTGCTTCCCATTGGTCGTGCCGGCTACAGTGAACTGGACTGAAAACACGAACTGTTTGCATAGCCGCTTCGACAGACCTTTCATTCAGTGCGCGTAAGGTAAGGAGGAAAGGGACCTCGAAATGTTACGTGGAATCCGAACAACGGTAACCTCAAAAGATCGAACGGTCACCCATCCAAGTTCTAACCTCGAGCAGGTGTGCTTAAGATCACGAACGACAGCCGAGCGTTCGTACCACCGAGCTACCGAGGTGACACACATGCAAAATTCAGATACAAATCAATTTGAAAGTAGTAGGGATAAGAATGTACCAGCAATGACATCTAAAGATCCTCCATTGCCGCCATAGTCCTTAGGAAGCGAGTCCTTCGATACGTGCTTGTGAAGATCTTCCAAGGTGGGATGGACCATCAGTCTGGAAGCGAGCTTTTCACTCAACGCACTCCTTATCAAGTTCATTATGGTGCCCATGAACGAAGGTGCGTTGATGTAGTGGATGCCGCGTATGCGAGTCCCGTAGCCTTTCTGGAAATATCAAAAGACGTATCTATGCAGCTCATTTTCAAAGTAGAAATATACCAGTACCGTGTGGGTTGGTGGTACCCAAATGAATCTCTCTGTGTGCATCTCGTAAAAGGCGACTTAGGGATAAAGACGAGATGCCGCGCGTGCCAAAGGGCGATAGGTTAGCCACCTTGGCTGACATCCTTCCACCGAGTCATGCAGCAGGTGGGACTTCGTGCTGCTTGATAGTTATCTTGCTTGAATACTTTGTGAATGGTCGGTGTTGTGTTGTAATTTACCAGAGTCCAGCAACACCGATTACTCTGTTTACTGGGATTGTCGGGATACAGCGTGTGGTATGTATGTATGTATATGTATGAAATATATAAATTTTGTATAATTTTTTGCACACAGCCCCTAAACACTGGAGCAGCGTCACTTAACATCAGCGACTACTGTCAACTGATGATGTATTATGCAGCATTTATTTATTTATATATTAGAGAATTCCACAGCATAAATTAAGAAAACTTTAAAAATCAACAATATAAAAACTTAATAGCCAAGAATAGAATTCCTCCGGTTTACATTTTGATAATACACGGTAAATAAAAACGATAGAAAATTACAAAATTATAAGATTAAATAAATTTAAAATTAAATAAACATGACATGGTTGGATATATTCGATCTCGTCCGCAGTGGTACTAATCCGGACGAGCCAATTACGAACTCATTCGAAGAAGCTAGGGACTTAAGATAAAATAATGTTCGTCCTTAAAATAACTCATCGATAACCCTTCGCTTTCACCTCCAGTGTTCATTACTCTCCGCATGCTATCATAGTGTTTTCTGCTAATTAATTATCTCATTAATGTATTTTTATCGTATTTCACACACGCTGAATCCCGACAATCGGGGTAAGCAGAGTAATCGGTGTTGTGCTGCAAGAACTATGGTAAATTATATCCAGAAATAGTATTTCAAAGACTTAGCTTATTTGTTCAATGAGATTTTTTTTTTATTTTATACAAAATAATATCACAGAGGCATTAATCACACATTTCTGACACAACTCTGACCGTCCTCTGGCGATCCTTTCATACACTTAACGAAATGTTTTTGTTTAGTTTGAAAAACTAAGCACTATAAATCATTTAAATCCACAACTTAAACAATAAATAATATAAATAAATAAAAAATAAAGACATAATACAAAATTTGATTATGTATTTTTGAAACAACATACCCGTAGGTAGAGTTCGGCATGTTTAATAACGATTGGGTTCAACTTGGCCACGTGACCCATAGAGATGTGTTGGTAGTCGGCCACGTAACGATCCCCAATGTTGTAGTCATATTTCAGTCGATATTCTATGGTCTGAAAAAAATGTATGGAAACTGAATTTTATATTTGAGTTTCCATAATCACGAGTCAGTAAGCCTGGATGCGCTATACATAGGAGGACAGGGGTAGCCGCGCGCCGGCGCAAACGCGCCAGCGCGTCAGTCTAGCGCCGGCGACCGATCTTAGTCTCCGTCCGCCGCTCAGGCGGCGCGAACGTGCGCGTCTGTCACAAAATGCCTCATTGTGCAGTGCTTTGGTGCAAAAAGTCGTCGAAAAATTCAAACTTGAATACAGATGGAGTCACCTTTCACGAGTAAGTACTTTCATTCAATTTGATAGCATTTTTCGCTTGAATTTCAGTAACAAACATCGGCGTAAATATGTATGGAGAGCTCTTTTCTGCTTACCCACCATAGGTCGACTATCGTGTTGGATGCAGTTAGCTCTTGTAATTTTTTTTGTTTATTGATAAATATGTATGTTAAATGTATTCAGATATTTCATGCATTCTGCCTTATTGCCAAAGGACATTTCTTCTAGTCAACCTCAGCAGGTTTCCTCGTTCAATATTCGCTTATCGCGCTTTTTTCATTCAACCAGTACCTACCGGTTTTTACTTTTGAGCGACTCTAAGGAGAAAGGAATTAATTTCTTTAGGTCATGCGTCGGGAATATCAGATCGGGGATATTTAGGAGAATTAAAAATAATTGACGTAATAGTTTAAACGTTTGCCTTTAATGTCAGAGATTCAGAATGTATAGAACGTATATAAATGTACAGGATGTATATGTAGATGGTAGGGTTCAACCCGCCCGTGTTGGTACCACTGCACTAAATAAACGTCGGTCGAAGTCACTATGAAAAGTAGTACCTACGTGTTTTCCATCCAATTCAGTATAGCCGGATCGATTAGGGGGAATCGGTGACAAGGCACGTACCTAATTCACCTAGGTATATTTATTTATTTTAGACAGGCAGCCTTGGCTGATGTGTCTAAATCCTTAAATTTTATTTGGTTTGTTTGTTTATTTTTTTTTATGTATTTATCGATCTTGATTATTTTTATTATTTTAGTTTATTGTAGTTTTATTTTAGTATTTATATATTGGGCTCCCATCATCACTGGTACCAAACTGAAGCATTATTACGATGATGGAGCCATCCGTATCAGTTTCCTAAAAAAAGTTAATCTTTATGCTTAACTATTTTCGCATACATTTTGATAATTTTTATTATGGAATACACAATTGTAGATTTATAATAAAGTATCTAAAGGGTTAAATATTGTTAAATCCGTTTCATCTTTTCATCGCGAATCGACACAATGAGCGACTTATTGTATGAATCCCGTTCAAATGTATGGAAGACTGGCGTCACTTGGCTACCTACTCACTCGGCCAATCACGGCGTTCCATGCGCCGCTCCCGCCTCAGACTTCACACCCCTTTGGCGGCTACCTCGGTTCTCATACAAACGATGCCGTATTTCGCATCCAGGCTTACTGACTCGTGTCCATAATGCACTGGCGCTCTCGCCAGATGCAACTCTATGTTTGGTTATTCTTTATTCAAGAAGAATATTCTGATTCTTGTTCTGTGAAGTTATCCATTCTAGAATTTGTTTTTTAGAGCCTTAAAAGGGCTGTCACTGGTGTTTTTGACACATTCGACCTTAGACATCTAAATTGATATCATGTATATACTTTACATAACGAAATAAAAATTCATAGTAATCTTATCAGCCTGTGTTCCTATTTCAAGTTCAGCTTGGAGCAGTACCTCCTGGACTTCAAGTTTAAGCCAGATTGGAACAGGATAGAGGAAGTACTAAATTAATAAAAACATAAAATGATCAATCAATATCAACAATATCATCATATGATATCATTATCTTGTCGGAAATAAGTATTAATATTTTTTATGTCATTGTTTCTCTTTGGTTGTGCTGTGCCAGCTATACTTTGAGGAAAACAGCATTTACTGTGGTACTTGGGCAAATCAGTTTTATTGAAAACAAAGGGGCGTGAAAAGGCTCCTGTCAGGCCGGCGTAGCATTCGCAATCCCCGTACATCACAGAATGTCAATGGGCATCGTTAGACACCTACTTGTGGTTGAAAAGATGCCACATGTCGCGCTATTGATAAAAATAAATAAAATATAGAGAATTTTACCATTAATATATATTTAAGACATTCACTCAGGTCAAAGTTGGCGACGTCTTCGGTAAACTTGAAAATGAGAACTCGCGTCTGGTCGTGGTTCAGCTTCGGCATGTATGCAAATACACTGAAAACAAAAGGTGATTATTATTATAATTTTATTTTAGAAACAGACATGAATGAAATAAAGTATAGTTAAATTATCGTATTCGCGGAGGCGGAATGACATTTTCTTTTATTTTGGCAGCTGACAAAAACACTCTGGTTCTAGAAAGAATTTGCATGCATCTCAAGAGATTTAACGTACGTTCATATTTGTACTAGTGTTTTTCATTCATACATACATACATATCACACACGCTAAATCCCGACAATCGGGGTAAGCATAATAATCGGTGTTGTGCTGCAAAAACTCTGGTAAATCACAGCACAACACCGACCACCACGTTTCGCAAAGTATTCGGGCAAGATATCTATCAAGCAGCATGTAAGGCACAAAGGAAGACTCACCTCCTGCATGACACGGTGGAAGTACCGTGCCATGATGAGAGGTGGCGAGCCTGTCGCCCTTTAGCACGGCATCATGCCCTTATCCCTTAGTCGCCTTTAACGACATGCACGGGGAGAGATGCAGTGGGGCTATGCTTTTTACGTACCGGCCCCACACGGTACGGTTTTTCATTCAATAACATACATATTATACATACACTACAACCATCCCCATATACAAAAGTACGCAAACGCAAACACTTCAGCGATTTTTAAGTTTTACCCGCTACAAACAGACAGACATTACATTTTATAATAGTAGATAGGAGATGCGAAGGTTACAATAAACATCTATTTTGAAGGTTAACAAGTTCACTTTTTACGAAGATATACCAGTAATGACGTCAGATCGACTTTGCGATTAAACCAGATACGGCGAATTAGACGAACGTGGAATAGTCGAACTTCTGCTTTAGGAAATAAGAACTAAGATTTAAAAACATCAAGAAAATGTATAACCTTAACTTATCCTTTGTTTGCAATATTTACTAACATGTTATTTTTTATCTTATTGGTTAGTTCGTTTGATAAACTGGATACCTTTTCCTTTTCATTTCTTTTATTTATTCTTCGCATTATTATTTTAACATTTAACATTCGTATCACGTTTTCTCGCGGAGTTTACCATAATGTACGGTCGAACCTGAAATCCTTATACCGATTTTTGTCAATAAAAATATTGGCAAACCATACCAAACTGTTACCTACTATTCTCTCACATTATCCGTGCACCTACTTAGACACCTTTACCACATCCCAAAGGCTTGCTTGAATATAATGCAGATCTGCATTAAGCCGACCTTTTGTACCTTATTTTATAGTATAATGGTGTACCTACAATCAATACTAATAATAAATCTGTAAGCGATGGTCATTGGTCATGGAGTAAGTTACTTTGTTTTATGAGATATTGCGTTTGTAGACTCTATTTATACAAAAACTTAATTGACGATTTTTAGAAATCTTTTCTGCATGTATATTTGTTCCTCCATAACTCTTAAACTGATCATGCGGATTCAATGAAACTTAGTACAAGCACATTTAACTATACGTGACACAGGATATGCAAAATAAAATTCCATAACTTTTGAACTGATCATCCGAATTATATGTAGCGGGCTTACTTACTTTCTTCTTTTTAAATACGAATTTCACGCGAGCGAAGCCGCGGGCAAAAGCTAGTAAAGAATAAATACAATACCACATTGTTTCATTGTAATGTTAATTTGTTTAATTGTTCCCTTGCCCCTTACTAGGTGGTAGGCTCAATTTGTAGCCGACTGGGTTGGTACCACCGTACTGGATGTCAGATGGCCGCATAGCAGCCTCGGCTGTGTTCTCCTCTAGTCCAGTATAGCGAGCAATCCAGGGAAGTATCCGGTATGGCACCTACCTTCTCGCAGGTGATATTGGCTGGTCGGAGCATGCGCTTTGGCCCCTCTGACTCAGCCACCCATAGCGGATTACATAAAAAAAATTGTAAAACTTACACTCCCTTGAACTGCCTCTGTATAGCGGGGTGCAGGATGTCCCTCGGTGTGGCCAGATCCGGCACCAGGGTCCTCAGTGTGAACATCATGTCTATTTTCTGCTTCGTCTGCTCTACGGAACCCTTCCGGGAGAGCAGAATTCGCTCCACTATCGCACGGTCTGCAATTAACATGACATCAGTTCATTTTTAGGGTTCCATATCCGGTATGGGACCCTATTACTAAGCCTACGCCGTCTGTCTGTCTGTCTGTCTGTCTGAGGGGTGTATCTCTTGAACCGTAACAGATAGCCCCTTGAAATTTTCACAGAATATGTGTTATTATAGCCGATATAACAACAAATAACAAAAATAAGAAAAATTAAAAAAATCACGGGGTTCCCATAGAAGAAACTAAAAAGTGATGCCCGCGCGCCATCTACCGAATAGATTATGAAGCATTACATTTAACTAATTAACTAATATGAAGCATTTCATAACACGCCATCTAGTTATATTTTCGTACCCGTACGGAAGCTACCAAGCCTACGCCGTCCGTCCGCCTGTCCGTCTGTCCGCCTGTCTGTCTGTCTGTCCTACATTTAAAGAGCTGTATCTTTTGAACCGTAATAGGTAGCTAGTTGAAATTTTAAAAGAATACGTGTTATAATGGCCGATATATTAACAAATAATAAAAAAAGTAAAAAATGAAGGGGCGACTCCGTACAAGAAACGAGTTTTAAACGTTTTTTTGTTTCTGCTTTATCGTAAAAACGGTTTATTTTATTTTATTTATTAAGGAGAAAAAACAGAGACATGTAGTACATAGATTATGACAAAAGAGAAACAAGTAAGTACATATACATATAACATGTCCCCACTACGCTTCCCTCTGGAACACATTGAACATGATAAAGGCAAGTAGAAATAAAAGTTATTACATAAAGAAATAATTAATAAAGACAGTTGCGAAACAGAGAAACAAAAATACATAGTCGATAGTTGTGAGAGGTGATGACAGAATAGACGAGAGGGTATACAATATATGTAATATGTGGTGAGATAACTTACCTACCTTACGGTTTATAAGCATCAAACTTGTTACATCATTATAGTGCAAACTAAATAAAGAATTACGTGGTGGTACCTGCGGAAACCTCGGTGCCCGAGCCCGACTCACACTTGACCGGTTCTTTTTTAATTAACATACTAGCCAGGTTTGAAACTCGGACCATTAGGCGCTGTTTCCACCCAACCATCCAGACTAGGCTGCAAGGCCAAATCCATTCTATTTTAAAAACTCGATAAAATATGGCAAGCGCCGAACCACGGCCAGCTACGCTACGCCGGAACATTTGAGTTTCAGTATTAATGAAAAATAGTACGTATGCACACAATAATACATATTTCGCAAAACATTAATCTTATTCGGTGTTGGCTTTGGTCTTGGCCCCAAAAGGAATTTTTGTGATTTTTCTGAATAAAAAACTTAAAACTAAATGCAAATTATGGTGATGCAATGAAGCCCGCCTTTTGTCCTTCTATGAAATAATGTTTTTTTTTATGGAATCTGACACGGTTGGCTACATCACCTACAACATCCGTGATGTCACCCCATATAACACCGCGTGAGCTAGGGGCCATGTCAGTGCTTCCCTTCATTTCATGTCGGCTACACTGAACTGCAGGTCTATTCTTGTAAATTCCGCTGTCAGAATTTACAAGAATAGACCTACTGGTCGGAAAACACGAACTATTTACATAGCCGCTTCGACAGACGTTTCGTTCAATGCGGTGGTACCAACCGCAACAGAAGAATGTATGTTTTCATTTCATTTCAAGTAGTCGATTCACGTTCCATCCAACAAAATTAATTTCATTACAACATAATGAACAAAAAATCAAACATACCTACATTCTAGATTCTAGAGTAATTGAAAAGATACAAAAGTAAGGAAAACATACTTACAAATATTATTAATATGTGTTTATTTATGTTAGGTTAGGTTAGGCTCCTACGCTGAGAATACTGAATATTTTTGTTATAATATATTTTAATGCGCTTTTAAAGTTTATTTTTAATGTGTTTTTATATTTTAATCTTTTTTTTAAAGAATATAATTTATTACGTAATATTATGTGGCATTTCTGGAAACTATGAACAATTTAGTAGCGAGCTAAAGTTTTCAACTGAGACCAGCCCTCTAATAAAAAAAAATACCGCAGCCAAATTGGTCCATCCCTGTGGGAGCTACGAGGCCACAGACAGACACACATACACAGATACACGCAGACATACAGACACACAGATACACAGACAGACAGACAGACGTAGGCGTCAAAGTTATAACACCTCATTCGTTTGCGTCAGGGGCAAATAAAAAAAACTATAATGAAAACCAAATTGAAAATGTAAAATAATTAGGCATTAAATCTATTCATGATAAAGACATATTATAAAACATTATGTAACCATTTGTAACGAGTACCTACGAGTATATACATACATTCCACCTATGGCCGATTTCAATTTCAGCACCTTCGGTTAAGTATCGAAACGTCTATTTGTAAAAGTGTTGTTAAAGTGACATGTATTTGACAGCGTAAACTGGTAGCTACACTTTGGTACCTAAGATGATGAATTGAAGAATCAATTAAATAAAAAATACCCAGCTGAATCCTCGGCAGATGCTGTTGCTTGTCGTACCATTCGATGACCATGTCCACGTCCTTCTGGATGCTGTCGTCATCTCCCATGTTCACGGCAGACCGGATTAAACGTACTTCATCTTTGGTCACTTCCAGTAGCGGGCACTTGCTTGCAGACTCCATTATTTGGACTATTTTAAACTAATTAATTATTTATTTCTTACTCTTTGTCGTCCGTATTACTTGTATTATTTTATATTGAAGTGTAACAAAATAAATATTTTAGAGCTATTATATCTATATTTTAATATGTGAGAATAATTATTTTTATGCAAATATGATAGTGAATTTTTTTTTATAAATTTCTATTATAAAATTAATTTTAATGTTTCAATAAATTTGCACGCACAATGTACTGATGTAATTACGTGCAAAAAAATAATTGTAACGCTCAATAATAGGTTGTCGTGACCAGAGTCTCGATTAAAGTGAGAAATATTTACAGTGTTAATTAAAATAATTAATTTAAAACACAGCAATTAAATCTATAGAGCTGTCAAGTGGTAGGAGGTTATTCATAAATGCGATAGTGATTTTTGCAAGAGCAGAAGACTGTCTAACCTTCGTTGGTTAAAGCTCACGCTGCTCGCTCGTCGTCGTTAGTTGGCGGAGGGGCGAGGGCGGGGGGGGGGGGGGGGGGCGTTAGTATCGCGTCACGGGGTACATCCAATTACAAAGTTCTAATTAGTTTTCCATATGTATGATAACTTTTGTTTTTTTGTGTTTTTGGTAGGAATTAAGGGTTTTTCTTTTATGAAACTGACACGTGTTGTCAGCTCATAACACCGCGTGAACTAGGTGCCACGTCAGTGCTTCCCCTCGGTCTTGCCGGCTACACTGAACTGGACAGAAAACACAAACTATTTACATAGCCGTTTCGACCGAGCTTTCATTCAGTGCGGTAGTACCAACCCGGGCGGGTTGAACCCTAACACCTAGTAATATAAGAAGGGAGTCATATCCCTTAGTCGCCTCTTACGGTTATCTTTCTTTTTTTGTTATTTACTTAAGTGATGCTCTGATCCTCACAATTTGTTTTTTGTCATCCATGTAGGTCTAGCATGTTAGTCGATTCGCAGAACTCATACATTACATGACCTTCGGGTACATTGAAAATGACTTTTAGGGCGTGTTCAAATATAAGCGTAAAGCGAATCGCCGACTGTGAGCGTGAAAATATCCTGGTGTGGCTGAAACGACGAACTCAACGAGCAAACGCACTGCAGACCGACCGTTGGAGGCTGACCGTGGTTCGGATTCCACGTTAAACTGTAGGTCCCTTCCCTTCTTACCTTACTGGGTGGTAGGGTTTATCCCGGCCGGGTTGGTACCACCGCACTGAGCGAAACGTCGGTCGAAACGGCTATGTAAATAGTTCGTGTTTTCCGTCCAGTTCAGTGTAGCCGGCGCGAAATGAAGGGAAGCACTGACATAGCACCTAGTTCACCCGGTGTTATGGGCTGACATCACGGATGTTGTAGGTGATGTAGCCAACCGTGTCAGTTTCCATAAAAAAAAAAAAAGATTCTAACAGCGCGCACCTGTCCACTATTTAATTACTTCTACTTCTCTAAATACTAATATGTATTCATATATAAAAAAATGATTATAATTTGCTGGGTTTTTCATTCGATATATGTCAATTTTGAAAAATTGACAAAATTTGTCAAAAGTAAAATAAATATTTAAAAATTAAAATTCTCAATTTTCAATATACACGTAAACCATTTCAATTACTCACTGCAAGATAAAGACGACTCGTAACTCGCGTAACGGAAAATTTAAAAATCATAACTCCCAAATTTTTCACTTTTTTTCAAACAATCAAAAAAAGATCTAACAACTATATGAATAGAAAAGTTTAATATATATTTAGAAATATGTTTAAAGTTTACCTTTTTAAACCCCCTAAAAACGGCTATTTTAAGCGGTTTTTGCGATTTTCTGAAAAACTCTCACACTTTTGAAAAAAAAAATTTCAAAATCTTGTAGCCCTCATACATACGCGCCATTTGAGACCCTAAATATTTACGTAGCCTACGTACTCACGACACCAGAGCGAATTCGCACTCTCGCTGGAAATCGGGGAATACACTGAAGCGATCGAAAAGACATTTTCAATGTCAAAAAATGCATTTCACGGCAAAATGGGTTCAATTGAAATTCAGCACAATACACACGCTGAGTTGAGCCCAATTTGTCGCCAATGTTAGTTAATGATTGTATTGTAATCCGAAATGGCGACAAATAAACGTTTTATTTCATTTCAAGTTGCGCCAGTACAAAAGAGAGGCAATGTGAGAGATCGAAGGTGTAAACTCTGAGAGTAAAAGTTAAAATTTTGTTGCCTTCCGGAAATCTTATACATATTTTATGTTTCCTAAAGAGCGCTAAAACCGTTTAGGAGCTGTGACAGGCAGACGGACAGACACATAAACGGTTTGATAAGGGTATAAAAAGAAGTGCGTTCACAATTTAACGCATAATTTGTATTTGGTATTTAAACTATTCGCTGGGCGCGCTACTATAATACCGGTACTATTAGTAGAAGGAATCGTAGTGATAAGTTGAATTTTGTGTAATAATTTATAAACAGTAGAAAAGATAACAAGACTATTTTGTTGGTGAAATATTTTAAAAATTACATAATGTACAATATTAATTTTCTTACACGTACATAATTTTTGGTTTATCGAGAAAACAACGAAAGGAATCGACTGAACCGTTTTGCGTATTTATTATTATTTTGATTCACATGGAATTGTTTTGTACTCTTTTCTCAGAATTGTTTACCTACATAATATCAATCAAATGAAATCACAATATGTTTGTTGCCTTTTAAAATTTTGCAAAAGGTACACTTAACTCCGTAGGTGTTCTCCTCCAGCTAACCTTTGGGTTATCATGAATGAGTGTGGAGTGGCAGAGAACAAATAAGAATGATGTAGACAATTGAGACAAGTGAGACAGTACACGCTTTTTAAACATAAACACCGACTGCGATAGACGGATTTCGAGGGGAAGCGAATATAGGTACCTATATATTATTGCAAGAATTTGTATATGTATTTTAATTTATTTCAGTCACAGATAAAGAAACGGCGGAAGACGTTGTGCAAACGTTTTGTTTAAATCTCATACATACTAGATTATGTATAAATTTTTAAATTAATAATAAGTGAATATCATACATAAGTAATGCAAGACATGATTATGCAGAAAACAAGAAAATCTAGTTTCCATAAAATAGGTTACGTACCTACGTCGCGTCGCGTCGCTCCCGGATGGCAATTTTGACAGAGTTGTTAGCATTGAGTAGGTATGGCCATGACCTCGTTACGTAATCTTACTCTTATTTCAGTGTTTTAAGTCTATCGTGATTTTAATAAAATCATAGACTTAACTAAGACTAAATAAAATAAAATTAATATAAATTAAAATAAAATACATAATATTACAGTAAGAAAATTTCGTCCAATTCGACGGTCGTCGTCGCCATTAGTAGTGTTTTAATTATAATGATAGTAGAGATAGGGCATGTGCTCAACATTGAACCGACTTCAGAAAACAACTACCGAGTTTAAGGTAAGGCGGTAAAAAGCACAAATCTATCAATTAAGGTATGCTTTTGTACAGCCTTCAACTGAATTATTTAATAATTTTTTGTTCTAAGTTGTTGTTTTTTGAAGTTGGTTCAATGTTTTTTTTAAACAGTTTTTATTTCATTCTTTTTAGTAATATCACATAAAAAAATCACAGAAATCGGTTGTCGTGGTATAGAATCATTCGCCCATTTGACAAACTTAACAACCCATATCTTGAACAATTTTGGATCATCGTCAGTCAGCAAAATTTTAATTTACAATAAAAAAAAAAATCACTTAACTTGCAAAATGGATTGTCTAAGAGATTTTTTTTTCAGCTGACTCTGGAACACATTGTCACTATTTATAGTTTTAATTTTATGAGGAACATTTTCGTACAACTTGGGTCCAATCACGTCAGGGTCTTTTTCAGACATCGGCGATTTATGAGCAACAGATTTTAAACGCTCTGAATTACATGTGTTATATATAATTATGACTTGCGCCATCTGACTCAAAAGAATAAATGCGTTTGCGTACATATACTACTACTTCATATATATATAGAGAGAGCACACAGTTAATATACCAAACGATTTGAAAAAGTATCTACAAGATGTTGTTCGCGGTACACTGGCTAATACCCTTATCGCTCGTTTTTGCAGTATTAGCACTTTTCAGCATCGGTTGAGTAACCCCACAGGAAGTAGAAGAACGATTTAGAGAATCGTGCAGTTCGAAGAACTCTTCTGTCGACTACAAAGGGGTGTTCCGCGAGGGTTTGGCGAAGGCGAACAGGAGGAGGAGGGATAAGTGAAGCAAGTTCGTCAGAGCAGCAGCCATATTAGTACCGATAAAACAGGCTCAATGAACCAACGATACGTCTGTGCTTTAGAGGTTGAAGGTCCTTTGTGAGTACAGAGTCACAAGTATATATTCACAAGCCACTTGTCAGCCTCGATAGCTCAGTGGTGCAGACAGTCTACTGTCGCTATTGAATGTTAAGCAACGCTGGGCGCGGTCAGTATTTGGATGGGTGACCGCTGACCGTTGGAGGCTGACCGAGGTTCGGATTCCTCATAAAACTGTAGGTCCCTTCCCTCCTAATCTTACTTGGTGGTAGGGTCTAACCCGCCCGGGTTGGTACCACCGCACTGAATGAAACGTCGGTTGAAACGGCTATGTAAATAGTTTGTGTTTTCCGACCAGTTCAGTGTAGCCAGCACGATCAAAGGGGGAAGCACTGACACGGCACCTAGTTCAGCCGGTGTTATGGGCTGACATCACGGACGTTGTAGGTGATGTAGCCAACCGTGTCAGGTTCCATTAAAAAAAAAAAAAAGTGAGGCGAATGGCTCGTCGCTGAATAGAATCCAAGGCTGAGAGAAGGGACTCAGGGGAACCCTCCCAAAGATTACTGCAATATTCCATCACCGGTCTTACTTGTGCTTTGTAAAGTGTAAGTAGTTGGACCGGCGGCGTGAAAAATCGCCGACATCGGTAGAGGATCACAAATTTTCGAGATGCTAGTTTCGCCTTGGACTCTATGAACGATCGAAACACGACGTTCCTGGACACTTCCATACCCAGAAGGCCCAGACTACCATCGTTGGGGATTTGGCTGCCCTGGAAAGTGGCTTGGAGAGGAAAGGGATCAGCCTTAGTAGAAAAGGCACAAGCTTGCGTCTTGGCTACGTTGAAGTTGACCAAGTTCTTCTTCCCCCAAGAGGATACTTTTTCGAGAACCTGGTCAACCCGAGCAACAGTATCGCGTCTCGCGTTTGCTGCTGAGGCTTTTCTACCCTTCCAGTCCTTGATAAACCCTTCGCGCACAGTGCTGTCGACCGCGTAACAATGTATTTCGGCGAGCGAGAGCATGTCGATGATAAACAATAAAAACAGCGTAGGCTCCTTGTGGACCACCAGCATTGATTGAGTAGTCGGCCGAGCAGGCACCATCTAGGGTGACAAAGAAAGCTGCTGATGCAAGTGCACAGTTTTGTGGGGACACCGTAGGCCGGAAGCTTGCTTAAGAGTCCCCGGTGCCAGACGCGATCGAATGATTTGGATATGTCCAGAGCGACCGCCAGCGATTCTCCAAAACCGTCGAGCCTTTCAGCCCACAAATGCTTGACGTACGCTAGAAGATCTCCAGTCGACGTTTGCTTGCGGAAACCTTATTGCTTGTCGTCGAGGAGTTTAGAGTCTTCTAAATACGCCAGGAGCGAGAGTTGACAATACGCTCCATAACCTTACTCAAAAGTGAGGTTATCGCAATAGGGCGATAGTTCGATGGGTTCGCTGGGTCCCCCTTCTTGGGGACCGGCTGGACCAAAGCTCTCTTCCTGATATGATACTTTTATGGGGAACCTCCTTAATTCTGTACTTTTTGCTTTTTTATTATTTGTTGGCATATCCGCCATAATTACACGTAATATTCTGTGAAAATTTCAACCGGCTACCTATTACGGTTCAAAAGATATAGACCTAGGACGGACAGACGAACAGACAGACAGACAGACAGACAGACAGACAGACGGCGTAGTCTTAGTAACAGGCTTCCGCATGAATACGGACCTCAAAATCCACGACCACTACCGAAAACCGAAATATCGACGCGAGGTCGAAACTAGATTAGTGATAAAACCTGGATTATTCTTCCATCCTTAGCCTAGCATGTTTTGTTATTTTTGTATACCAGTTTTTTTTCCGGCGGAAAAATGTACGTGCATACCTTCACCTGCTGCTTCACCGTTCGGAATCAGTGTAGAACTGTAGGTCCCTTCCCTTGCCCCTTACTAGATGGTACTTAGTCGACCAGGTTGAAACAACCGTACTAGATACAAGATTGCCGCATAGCAGCCCCGGCCGTGTTCTCTACTTCAGTATAGCCAGCAATACAAAAGAGAAGTCTCCGGTATGGCACCTACCTTCTCGGAGGTGATTTTTCGAAGCAGGTTCTTTGGCCCCCTTGACTCAGTCGCCCATAGGGGATTACATAAGAAAATATCGGTATGGTATAGTCTAGTTTTCGGTACTTATGATATGAAGGACAGATGTAGGTCAGGCGTTACCGCCTGACCTACCATTAATTTACATTATTGTGTGACCGGGCAGCCTCACGGCTGTTGGTAGGTGTCTCTTCGACCTCGAACTTATGAATCGCTTTGGTGAACCTGTTTCGGTCAACTTGCTGCCAGATGGCGCTTTAAAGAACATATGAAAACCGAGACGTTGAACATCTCTGGCTATAATAATTAGGTATTTCGGAAATTAGTGGTTAGCAGTCTTGTGTATGTATGTATGTAGTTGCGCAGGTTACACATTCTTAGGTTCCTAACCACTGATCACATGATGAATCAAGATCACATCATTGGGAAACTTTTAATTTAAACTAGAGTGTCTGCCGCAGCTGGATCGAATTGAATGCATGCAATTTTAAATTATCAAACATTCTTGAAGCATATAATGTTGAATCCTTTATTAATACACAGACGTTAGAGAAACTCAGTTTACCGTGAATAATATTAATCTCGGTCTACCTTGACCCAAATGGAGAAGCTGATTGCTTAGATGCAACTCTGTAGGTAGTGGATATCTCAGATTACCTGCTCAGAAGGTTTGTACCTTCTGAGCAGCTGTTATGTAGTATGTTTAATGTTACAATTCCTCAGTTTTCAATAGCCTCTCGAAATATTGTTAATTATCAAGATAATTGTAATAGAAAAATAGGTTTTAATGTTTCATATTTTTATTGCAATGTTTATAAGCTCGTAATTAACCTATCCCGCGCCGGAGGGTCTATATTGACCCAAATGGCGTAAAAATGGTAAAAGTGAAAACAACATTTTAAATAAATCGCAGTAAAAAAGTTATAATGAAATCACAAAGATTTGTGTTTTCTACACACACATAAAGATAACTTTAATCATCGCTCATCTCACTCGTGCACGAGGTTCCCTATAGGATACAAATATTTCTCCTGTTTCGTCTTCAATATCTTTCTTATAAATGCGTCAAACGCGAGATTGGTTTCTACCCTCTCCCCTTATGCTATCTCCATATCCGGGTTTCCTAGTCGACCTCTAGCTTCTTGAAGGAGCCGGGAATGCCGAGCATCTCGTCGGAGGGTCTCGGGGTCACGCGCAGCGCCTCGTCGGACTTCAGGCTCTCCTGTTGTAACAGATACTGTCGGATCTCCTCCTTGCGGAACTCCTGCTTCCATTGCTCTGAAAATAATTAATGAAGCATTGTTTTTTCTTCTCTAATATCGGTTATTCTGTACAGCCGGGAGGACTAAAAAAATTTTTAGTTATATTAGTTCTGTAATATTTTTTGGAGCAATAAAGTATTTCCATCTAGACAGTTCTGTTGATGATCGATAGTCACTTCTGTGGAGAGCGAGACAGGATTGTAAGCAGAAAATCGGTGTTGTGCCGCAAGAACTCGGATATTGCAGCTCAAGACCTAACACAACGTTTAGCAAAATATTAGGACAAGATAACTATCAAGCAGCAAGTAAAGTTACCTACTCTTTTTGGAGGGTTAAGAAATCTCATTCTACAGACACTTAACTTTGTCTAACTACACGAAGTCTAATCCAGTCTAATTTTAAGGTTGTGTCCTTTGTTCGTTTCCATAGTCACGCAGTTCCCGGTGACGGATGTCACGACGGTTTCCTCCATCACACCCTTGTCCTTGTATTCGACGGGAGCTCCGGACAGTGTTCTGATGGCCAGCAAGTCCACTATCACGTCGCCGTCGGGCCTAGGCGCGGCGAGGCAGAGAATTGGAAGGACAGCGCCAAGGTGTGAGGTGGCTGTCGCCCTTTCGCATTATTCTTTAAAAAAAATTGTAGACGCATAACTAACTGTCTACTCTTATAATTCGAAACCTAGATTTCTTTTACTTTTAATATTTGTATTACTGATCTGAGGTACACACTGATAGTACCTGTGACTTTGGAATTGTGTAAGCAGTATTATTGAATAATAGCTTTATCTTTAACTTCCCAGTTCAATTCACTACTCTATGTTTCCAAAACCTCGATTTTTATTAACCTGAATCACACATTTTCAATTTAGTTTTAGTTGGAACTCACCAGCTAATTCTTCTAAAGTAGCCTCATCCCCGCCATATTCTTTGGGCAGAATTCTTTTATCCACCACACGGTGGAGTTCCTCCAGGCTTTGATGAACTACAATACGAGCGCCCATCTTGGGCGACAGCGCGTTCTTCGTTAGGTCTACGATTGTTCCAACAAATGATGGTGCGTTGATGAAGTGGAAACTAAATATGCGATTTCCATAGCCTTTCTGAAATCATATGGAAGAATAAGATTATGACGAGCATCAAGAAATGAGCGACCGCAAGCCGTAAAAACATGGCTCCGCCACAAAACAAATTCTACCACGGCATTCTAATAGTCATAACCGGTTTAAACTAAATTTATTCTATCAATTTTTTACGTTGAAAAGTAGTTCGTCAGCCTCGGTAGCCCGGTGGCCTAACGGATCGATGCGCAATCACGTGAAAATTTATAACAACTGGGCGCTATCAGAACTTGGGTGGGTGACCGTTCGACCGTTGCGACTGACTGTGGTTCGGATTCCACGTAAAACTGAAGGTCCCTTCCCTTATATCATCCCGTTACCTGGTGGTGGGTTAAACTCGATCGGATTGGTACCACCGGACTGAATGAAAGGTCAACCAAAGCGGCTAAATAGTGTTTTTCTAAATAGTAGGTTCAGCGTAGCCGGCCCGATCAAAGTGAAGCACTGACACTGCACCTAGTTGACCAAGATTTATGGGATGATATTACGGCTGTACATTCCTAGTAGGTAATGTAACCAACCATGTAAGATGTCATAAAACAAGTTCAAACCAACACAGATGCATAGAGAAAGCTTTTCAAAATTATCCAGTTCTGTGAATTAATGCGTACATACAGAAATCTAGTTAAAACTGTGTTTATTATTACCAAAAGAATTTCCGATTTCTTGAAGGCGATAGGGTTGAGTTTGGTCAGGTGTCCAAGTGTAGCGTTTTGCAGGTCGTAGATGTATCTGTCTCCCAGGAAGTAATCGTACTTTAGTCGGTAATCCATCATCTGAAAGTGTTAAGTTGATTCTTGACGACATTATGCACGAGCATATTGTTTAAAGGGAAGGTCGTCTGTCCCCTATCTATAGTATAGTTGAAGGAGGCGATGGCTGGCCCCGGTGTGGTGCTCGTGAACGGGTGCTGTTTGTGGAGACTTGTCTGCTTCATGTGGCAGTCTGGTTGGTATATAACTTCATATAATTTCATATAAATTTATTTTCACTTTGTCATGAATTGCTGCATCTATCATACATTTAGAAATATGCAGTCTTTCGATGACGAGTAAAGGAGTAATTAGATATGGAAGGTTATAGAACATGCGTGTTTAGGTAGTGGCAAACATTTTTGTAAAGTAGAATAAGTGCACATTGAAAAACATTTCAGTGACGTTTCTTGTCAGCTCTTCTTTGCTGTGATGATCGAACTGGCGGAATGTTATAATGTAAATATGACAAATCTGAGCGCAGTGTACTGCCAAGAGATGATAAATAAACAATAAACAATAAAGAACATTGAACTGAAATACTTCTCTATTATGCGAAATATATTTTGCCTGTGATATTTTTAATTATTTCTTGATAATAATTTGTTCTTGTTCAAGTATTGTTAAGCACCAATAAAAAAGTTTTAATGATCTTAATATAATAATTTAGAATATTAATTGCTTTAAAATTGTGAATACCATAAAAATATATTTGAAGGTGTCTGCTAAATTGTAGAACTCAGAATCTTTGGTCATCCGGTGCACGAGAACTCGAGTTAAATCATTATTTAACCTTGGCATTGCTGCGAATTTCCTGGAAGAAGAAAAGCGTATGTTGCAGTTGAATAGATTTATACAGAATGTTGTAACAGCCACTATAATGTAGTTTGGAAATGATTATTGGGATCAATATTAACAAAAAAGTCAGATAACTTTTTTCTGAATTCCCTTTAAATAAAACGTTACAGTTTCGTACAAACTAATTGTCTAATTTAGTGTAAAAAGGATCTAATGTTCCGCACGAACGTGGGAATGAAAGGCGCGCGGCGAGTGAGCGAGCAGGGCTGAGTGCGCGTAGCGAGGACATGAGCGGCGGTGGGGGCGGCTGCGCGGAACAATGCGTGAGTTCTTCGACCCGCGACAAGTAATCTGTGCCGCGACGCAGCAGGCGGCGGCGGCGGGTGCGGGCGGAGCGACAACAACACGTCAAATTACACTCGACGAAAACATACATTTCAAAAACTAATATCTCGAAAACTAGACACTATAGAGAACAACTTTATATACTTTTTTTTCCTTGAAAAATCATAAGTATTGCGCTGGAGAAATTAATGTACTGACCGTTACAACACTCTGTATCCAAGAAAGCCTGTACTGTCTGGGATCCGGTATAGAATAATCCCAATTCGTCTCTACCTATGCATGTGCGTGCAATGTTAAACGGCGACAGGATAGCGCCGCGCGGTCTTTCCGTAGAAGTATGTAGGTTCTGTTCAACCGTCTCTGCTTACCTCCAATTTTGTGAGGAGAAAGAGCAGTGGTATGCATGTATTTACAGAAAGAGTTGAAACTCGTGAAAAAATATAATTTTGTGAACAGAAATGGAGATGTGGGAATTATGGGAACCCGCCTTAATTTTCAGGTTTAAAATTTTTGATTATTTGTCGCTTTATACACTAAAATAACACATATTCTGTGAACATTTTCGCTTCCAAAGATACACAGCCATGGGGCGGACGGTGCGGTAACTTCGGTGCGCCTTTCCGACTCGCATTTGGCCGGTTTTCTATGCATTTTTGAGGAGGGGGGGGAATCGAGAGTTGTCTGTTGATATTTTAGGGGGCAGGGTCAAAGCCAAGGGGGGAAACGATACTCAGCCGAAAATGGCTACGTTAAAAATACTTGCATTGCTCTGAAGGTCAATTGTATATCTGGATGGAATACATCCCTTGGTGAAGCTATTTCTGGCATCATCGTCTTTAAAGTACACAGCAAATCGATTCGTTGTTTCGTTTGCTCTACAGAGCCTTTCCTCGATATTAGCATTTGTTCCACGATGTCACGATCTGAACAGAAACATTCAAACGATTAGTAAATCGGTGCAGAATAAGAAAACTTATAACACCCCTTCCTTTGCGTCGGGGGTAAAAATAATGTTGACCAATCAAGCTGTTAAACAATTTAATAAATTAGGCCTATCTGAGGTTAAATCCCGCGATAAGATTCGTCTCATATGCCCGGTAGCTCGCTGATGCGATGGATTTCCCGCCGTAGATGTTATTAAGTACACCAGGGCGCGATCAGAACTTGATGAGAATGAGATGGGTGACCGTTCGACCGTTGATGGGGTCTCATTGGTGTTTCGGATTCCACCTAAAACTGTAGGTACCTACCATTCTTATAACGCGAACGAGTTGATACCACCGCAATAAATTAAAGGTCGGTCGAAGCGTTTATGTAAATAATTCTTGTTTTCCGCCCAGTTCAGTATAACCGGCACTACCAAAGGGACGCACTGACGTAACATCTAATTGACCAAGGTGTTATGGGCTGCCATCGTGGGTGTTGTAGGTGATGTGGCCAACCACGTAATTTTCCATAAAAAGAATAAAAATCCGGTATGGGCGACTGAGTCACATGAGCCAAATATGGCACATGCTCCGACTCCGACTAACAACTTGGAGAAGATTTGATACCGAATAATAGAATTGCTGTCTATACTAGACTGGTGGTATCAACCCAAGCGGCTACAATTTGACTCTACCGCCTAGTGAGGCAGTAGTATCAGGATCAGATAATTGTTTTACTAGTGCTATCTCATTCCTGCTCGTGTAAAGAAATGCAATTAAATGAAATAAAAATTCTCTTTATTATTATATTATATTTTTTTATAATACAAAAAGTGGCAAAAGGCGGACTTAAAGCCTAAAGACATTATCTACCAATCGCACTTGGGAATCTGGGTAAGGTTGATTGGGTAGAAGTGAGATAAAAATAATAATAGGTATTGTTATTATTATTTTTTTATATATACTTCTATATTTTCTTATTTATTTCTTATTTTCTTATTTTTTTTTCTTATTTATTAATGATCGAATTTTAACTTTTAACTTTTGACTTAATACTTAAACTTTTAATCTTGTAATTATTTTCAATTTTATTTTATTTAATTTTAAATTTATTTAATCTTTAATTTTGTCATTTTCTATCGTTTGTATTTACCGTGTAATAACAAAATGTAAACCTGAGGAATTCTATTCTTGGCTATTAAGTTTTATATTGTAGATTTTTAAATTTGTTATTAATATAAGCTGTGGAATTCTCTAATATATAAATAAATAAATAAACACAAATAAACACAGACATTTAATTAATTCTCTGTGCATACATAAATGTTATATACATACACATCACCTTTGGTAGGTCAGTGGTGCGATCGTCGTGATCATGAGCACACCTGGGCACGGTCAGTAGGTGCTTGGATGTGTGACAGCTCGACCGTTGGAGGCTGGCCGTGGTTCGGATTCCACGTAAAACTGTAGGTCGTAGGGTTGGTAAGTATGTAGATGGTAGGGTTTAACCCGCCCGTGTTGGTACCACCGCACCGAATGAAAGGTCGGTTGAAACGGCTATGTAAATAGTTCGCATTGTAGCCGGCACGACCGAAGGAAAGCACTGACAAGGCAGACATCACGGATGTAGTAGGTGATGTAGCCAGGCGTGTCAGTTTCCATAAAAAAACCGGCCAAGTGCGAGTCGAACTCGCGCACCGAGGGTCCCGTATCGCCATGCATGTCACGGCTAGCGCTACTCACGCCATCTAGATGGCGTGTTATGAAATTCTTCATAATACGTTAATGTCATGCTTCATAATCTATTCGGTAGATGGCGCGCGCGCATACACTTTTTGGTTTCTTCTATGGGAACCCCGTGAATGTTTTACTTTTTCCTATTTTTATTATTTGTTGTTATATCGGCCATAATAACACATTTTTTGTGAAAATTTCAACGGGCTACCTATTACGGTTCAAGAGATACAGCCCTCGGACAGACGGACGGACGGACAGACAGACAGACAGACAGACAGACAGACAGACAGACGGCGTAGGCTTAGTAATAGGGTCCCGTACCTGATACGGAACCCTAAAAACAAAACACACGTTATATGAAAGCATTAGATAGACTAGATACTCACCGAGAGGGACTCTGGGTAGATGTTGTTGTTTCTGGTACCACTCTATCACCATGTCAACGTCACGCTTGACGCTGTCCTCGTCTCCCACCTTCACAGCGGACCGGATTAGTGCTATCTCCTTTTCGCTCACGTGGAGCAGGCGGTCCTTGTTGGATGTCGTCGCCATTACTAAAAATGAATAGATGAAATTGAATTTGAAAATGGAATTGAGAATATTCGATTTGCCTGTTCTTCCGGGTCGTTTCGCGATCGCGTAATCACGTCAACCTGATCGTCCGAGTTTTCTTAAAGTTAAGACAAAACTGGTCTATGTAATAAATACAACCTTGATGTGAGCCCTGCAAGGCGGCAAACGTACATACCTCTATAATGTCTATATGTATGTTACTACCAGTTTGACCCCTAGCCTTGAGGGCTACACCCGCGCGCAGCGGTACAGATAATGAATTTATTCCTTTTTATTTTCCACAGCCTTAGTAAAAATTTATTTGGTGACCCCCCCCCAAAATTAAGGTCTGGGCACGCGCTTGGTGCGGTCAGGCTTTGGATGGGTGGCCGTACGACCGTTGATATTGGTCATGGTTCGGATTCCAGTTTTGATTGGTACACCAACCCAACACTGCACGAATGTCGGTCGAAGAGAAAGGCTATAAAAAAAAATTATACATGTTTTACATCCAGATCAATGTAGCCGGCACGACCAAAGGAAAGACTGGCATGGCACCTCTCTGACACTGACTGACTAACTAACAATTACTCTGGCATACACTTTACAAGATGGATGCGATGCGTGCCAATCGGTTCTGTTCATCTTTCCTCTACAGAACCGGTAATCTCTGGAACGCTCTCCCTGTCCATATATTTCCCATTTATACTGTACTTGTACAGTCTCAGGTTCTCCAAGGGCGTAAATGGGCGCCTGTAAGGCCGGCATGGCATTCGCAACCCCCGCATACGACCGAATGTCCTGGGCATATATGTATATGAATGTATTTATAAGTAACTCGTGAACCACTTTATCGATTTACATATTTTTATAGTTTTCATTGTTACATTCTGACATGTAAATCGTTCTTTTTTTCTGCCCAGTTCAGTGTAGCCGGCACGACCAAAGCATATTTTTTCTGACGCACCTAGGTGCCATGTAAATGACTTCGTTTGGTAGATAATCCTAATATTTTTTTTATGGAAACCGACACGGTTGTTCACATCACCTACAACATATATATGATGTCAGCCCATAACACCGGGTGAACTAGGGTGCCATGTCAGTGCTTCCTAAACCCTACCACCTAGTTAGGTAAGAAGGGAAGGGACCTACAGTATTACATGGAATCCGAACCACGGTCAGCCTCCAACGGTCGAGCGATGACATGTATGACATTTTGAGGAAAATGAATAGTTTTGTGCACAACTAAATATGAGTACCTATATTGTTAATTTTTTTTAGAATTTTCAAACAACCCTTAATAGGTCAAAGTTCGGCGACAAAAGTGCAGTTTTTTGTCAACTTTTAAACGAAATATTTGTTAAAGTAAACTTATTAATTATAGCAAAGTTATATATTTTTGAAATTGCCTTAACAATACAGACACACAGACACCAGATCGATCCCATAAGGGTCCCTTTTTTCGCATTTTGCGACGGGGCCCTAAAAATACTATAATTTCCTAACTTCCCGAATTATATAATTTTTGCGAATATTTACAATGTACACACACGCCAATTTTACAATTTTATTATATTTTTTATATTTATTGATCATAGATGATATCAGCTTTACCCTCGGGCTCCTCTCGCGTCAATTTAAACAGGAATTTTCTGTCGAAATGCGGACGTATTCCTTAAATAGATTTCTTCTAGTCAACCTTTTAATGTTTGAGTTATTAAAATATGCCAGATTTCACTCAGCGGTTTTCGGCTTTACCTGTTATAGACATACATACAGACAAACAAGCAGAGGTTGCATGTTATAATAATAGAGAAGAAACGTTTTTTATTGATAGATGCAAAGCAGAAAATAAATAAAATAAAATATGTCTCTGACCACATTTATATTCAGAGCGTACTCGGCTGATCAAATAAATCCATGGAATGTACTCGTATGTATGAAAAATCTTTAATATTAAATAGGTACTTACTTTTAGCACAGCTACCCGCTGACCGCGATTGCTAATAATAAAAGTCCAGAATGATATACCTCTGTACGTACTATACTAATTAATTAAATTAATAAGTTGTTTAATTTTTATTTTTTATTTGGTTTCATACGCTTCTTTTAAATGACTAGGTGAAAATAATGTTTATGTTCATTTTATAACATCACCTAATAAATACCAAATTTTTTATATTTTGATTTTGATTTTATGCTATGCCACTGTAATAAAAATATATAATTTCTAGCACTGATTGGATATCATTTTTATTATATTATCTACAGAAGCTAGCGTCTTGTTTTATTAGACTTTAGAAGATACTGACTGTGTTGCTATGTTATCAATCACGGACGGAGGTTATCTTACTGGTCTCATGGAAGAGAATTCCAAGTTGGAGTCGAACTCGCGTGGAGAGGGTTCCGTACCATTCCGTTTACCGTGAGAATTTGAAGACTTAGGATTTATATATTTCCTATTTTTTTCAAAATGTTAAACTCAGTTTCAAGTAAAGAGGAGGTGGAATGCTCGATTTTCGTTGTTTAATATATTTTAAACCATGAATTTTAAAGTTATGTATTCGTATTCCTTATAACGAGACCTTCCCAATATCCCTATGTACCTTCGTCTATTTCATGGGGAGTGTTCGGAGGAGCTGTTTAACGCGATTCCGGCGTCCCAATTCCACCTCCGCACTACGCGTACTGGGCAGGGGGGATGCACCAACCGGTTCTGTAGATCTTTTATTCACAGAACCGGGAAAATGTGGAACGCACTCCCTGCCCATCTATTTCCTCACAAGTACTGCCTGGGGTTCTTCAAAATGGGCGTGAAAGGGCTCCTGTCAGGCCGGCATGGCATTCGCAATCCCCGTGCATCACAGAATGTCCATGGGCATCGTTAGAAACCTACTTGTAGGTGAAATGATGCCACATGTCGCGCTATCCATAAAAAAAATGTCACATGATGCACTTGAAAACATTTATTTATTTATTTATTTTAATTTTATAATACATTCCTTTTTAACTTTCTAATTTGTCCACCAAAATCTAAATTCTTTCATTTACGTCTAGATTTATGTTATACGTCCAGTTCAGTGTAGCCGGCACGACCGAAGTGAAGCACTGACGTGGCACCAAGTTCACCCGGTGTTATGGGCTGACATCACGGATGTTGTAGGTGATGTAGCCAACCGCGTTAGTTTCCATAAAAAAAAAACGAGTGGTCCTATAAGGGTACAGTTTTTTTTCCTCTTTTGAGATACGGAACCCTTCTATTCGATACGGAAGCAATTCTTACGCTTTGACGCTTTGAATTTAAAATCCGATTTTAATATTGATCGGGATAGCGCCATCTATGTGATATTCATTTCAACTTATAGATTGGTTCGACTTCAAGACTCATAGATGGCACTGGGCAGCGCTACGCGCTGTGCTTGATGCTTATCTTGTCCTAATACTTTGTTAAACATGGTCAGGGAAGTATTTATAGTTTCCACGTGGGGGGTGTTCTGGCGAAATAGGGATCGGCTCAACTCAATAAGATTCCAGTGTTCCTGTTGAGTCGTTCTGTATTTCGGCCTAGCTATCTCGTAGTACTTACTTAAAAGGAACAAAAAATAAAACAAGACATTGCAAATTGAAGGCGTGTCTTATTTAAAGAATTATATTTAACCTTTTACGTTTACCTGCTCACTGAAATTCGACTAAAGGGGGGGGGGGGTTGGTGAACGTATTGGTCAGTGTTCTGCTGTTATATTTACAAGAGTAATTGCAGCACCACACCGATTGCTCTGCTTACCCCGATTGTCGGAATACAGCATGTGGTATGTATGTATGTACAAAGTAAGTAGACATATTTTATTGTGTAAGCCTACACGACTTCTTTCTGCCTATTTAGACCTCGTAAAATACAAGAGAGATAGAGAGAGAACATAGTTAGCCAGTCACCGAGAACCACCGACCTCAATAACACCTCACGCCCATTGTACATGAGACTGCACCTGGGAGAATCAAAAGGTACCAGTTCTAACCTCGGGCCTGAAAATTCCGTTAATTTATTTATAAGTTTTACCGAAAGTTTACCCCTTACAAATAGTGGCAAAAACAAGCAGTGGTTTGTTGCAGACGCAATAATAACGAGTAAACTGGTGGAACTTGGTGCTTGGCGCTATGCATCGGCTTTGGATCGTCTTCATTTCAGATTTTTCATTAATTTGACATCTGCAATGTAAATATGAAATAAAATGTTCACTTGTTTATGTTTATTTTATAAATTGGGGCTCGGTACATACAGTGATCCTATTGGAAACTTTGAGGACATTCTGTGCGACTCAGTTTCCATACTAACGTAAGCGAACGATTGCTTCAAACATACGTAAAACATTTCTACTTTGTCAAGGTATATTTAATGAAAATTTGGACCCAACAAAACAAAGAAAAAAAAAGAAAGCGGCCGATATCGGTCGCTTTATACATTATACCTTTACGAATGGAGCGGCCGATATCGGCCGCTTTCTTTTTTTTTCTTTGTTTTGTTGGGTGGCCCCAACGAAATTATTTTATTCTTTTATCTCACTTAGCCGTGTGTATTTGAAAGTGACGAATTCAAATAGTAGAATAAATTTCCCTTTAGGCGACAACCATTCCCCCATAGAGAAATGTCAGATTTACCGCCCTGTCAGTGTCATCAAGACAGCGGAAATAATAGGAGGGCGTTGTACGTTGCTCTTCTGTTTTCGGGTTTGCTGAGTGTTTTTTTGTGCAGATGAACCCATAAGTGATGTTTTTTCTCTTTTTCATTATATTACGGATGTATTGAGTGCATTTGTTTGTGCTGAGTTGATCTGAATTTTTCGTAAAAATACTAAGAAAATGCCTCCTTTTCGGTACCAATTTCGGCTGTTTTTAGAGGCTTGTTTCTCGATATAAATCCGTTTTCTGGATAAAGTGAGGTGATAGAAGTGTTATTTAGTTCCTGTAGTTGAAATAATATATGCCGTATAGTGTTTGTATACAGTACATTTACGAGAAATAAGCAATTTTTGTGACCTAGTTTTCTCCATACAAATAATACAAACCATACAAATTTCCACATACAAATTTTATTGTGAACGACACGGGGGGCTGCTGATACACAAGAAAGGTATGATTAGGTCCGTTATTTATTAGTGTTTATAATAAAAATACTATATGACCGATTGGCGGTCTAATAAATTTATAAAAAAAAAAAACCTGAGAGAGGTCGCGATTTTCACATAGAACAACTTTACAAAATAATTTTGTCACCTAGAATACGTAATGTAAATAAAAAAATGCCATTTATAGCTAGAATATTTATCTGTAAATACAATCCATATGTTAGTTCATGAAGTTTTATGGAAAAATCTTCCAAAATGATTTTTTTTCGAGAGTAATGCGCCGGCGCCGATCGCGGCGCGCCACCTGGTGTAGCAGAAGGATTGTTTTGGTTAATGCTTCCAGAGGCAAAGGGTAAGTTATTATTACAATTTACTTCCTTCAAAGACACATATATTGAGTAGAACAGTCGATACCTACTTACAAAGTAATATTTTTACCCTTTGGCAAATGGTTTTGAAGTCTCGGTAGCTCAGTGGTGCGGTCGTTCGACTGTCGGTCGTGATCATAAGCACACCTGGGCGCGTATGCGCGTAAACACATGTATGCCTTTCACAAATTTTTATACCTAAACGGAGTGCCACCGCAATATTGGTCGTTTGTTTTTCTAGAAGTGTACCTAAGTGGCTGGAACTGCCATCGATGATGTTGTAGGTGATGTGGCAATAAAAAAAAGTCATCGACAATGTTTTTGTAATTGTTCTAGATAACATAATAATATTTCAGTCAACAGACAGAGTTCTGAACGAGCCCGGTATGCCCAGCATTTCTTCATCCACTCGGGCCCCCAATCGTTTTGATTCGTCTGTTTTCAGCTCGCAAGCACTTTCAGCTTGCTTCTGCGATTCTTCGCTTTTCAGATGCTTCATCCAGCTACCTGAAATGTTAAATATTAATATAATTGTAAGTACAAATACTTTAATTTCAAGCATTTAATTAAAGCTGAAAACAACGAAGTTTCTGTCCAATGCAGCTGATCGTAAACGAAATTCTAGTACTGTGGTTCACTTGAAGAAATAGCATTCTTGTAATTATTATTTCGGATTATTTTGATGTGATTTTTTCGAAAAATACCTACCCAACTAATTTACCTAGGGTTTCCAGAAAAGGGACCTGTGATATTGTAACATCACGCAATGACTTAAAGAAAATTTATATCAGCATGATATGAAATAGGTGAAATTTTATTTTCATAATTTTTCGCTATAATTAGAATGTTTGCCTTGTATAATATGTTAGTGGAATAACATAAGAAAGAGGGGAAGGGGTATCTAGGTGATTTATACTGGGTTAGCTCTCAGACCTTTGACTTCCATGTCAAAAGGGTAATATGAATATCCCTCCCTTGTTTAGTTAGGGTAGGTTAATTATGTGTGTTACTTAATAGCACTTTTCTGCCTTTGTAAGTATTCCCGAAATAAATAAGATTACTTATTGTTAACTTAACTATTAATTTAAAATATTGAAGTATTTCTGTATTCTGTGAGTAAACATCATTTTAATATTTAGTCGAAGAAAGCCTAACCATCCAACGAAAGGGGATAATAATCAGCTAGAGTTCTAGGAACTGTTTGAATAACAATTTAAATTATTTTAATTATATCTTTGATAGTAAATAGGTATGTATTGTATGTATTGCGTATGTATTGTCAGTAATTGATTTAAGTACCACCTGCATTTACTGTACATAGTAAGTAAGGGAAACCTACAGTTTCAATTGTGAAGCGAAGGCAACTTCAACGGTCAGACGGCCACCCATCCAAAGTCTGACCGCGCCCTCGTAGAAAATATATTTACATAAGAGCAAAGCAGCAGTATTGTATTGTTTATTGATCATATTTCATATGGCAGAGTGCACTCGAACTTGTCACTATTTGTTCTATCGGGGGGATAGGGACGGGACCCTCGGCACGTGAACACTGAACATGTAACTACACAATTGACCGGTTTTTATATATTTAGACTTAGGTCCATATACCAACTGAATGAACGTTAGGTTCTACAGACTACTCGTAATATAATAGCATTGAACAATTTAATAAAACCTTTTTTTATGGGAAGCACGACATAAGGCGCGCCAGACTAACGCAGAGGTGTAGTCAGACGGCGGCGCCCACTGGCGTTCGGATATTTACGGGGGCTGCGAATACCATGTCGGCCGGCTAGGTGCACCTTCGTATTATGTTTGAAGGACCCCATTGGAGGAATTACATTGGAGGAAAGGATGCAGGTTTTTTTTATTTTTTTTTTATCGAAACTGACACGTTTGGCTACATCACCTACAGCGTCCGTGATGTCAGCCCATAACACCGGGTGAACTAGGTGCCATGTCAGTGCTTCCCCCTTTGATCGTACCGGCTACACTCAACTAGTCGGAAAACACAAACTATTTACATAGCCGTTTCGACCGACATTTCATTCAGTGCGGTGGTACCAACCCGGGCGGGTTAAACCTTACCACCAAGTAAGATTAGGAGGGAAGGGGCCTACAGTTTTACGAGGAATCGGAACCTCGGTCAGCCTTCAACGGTCAGCGGTCACCCATCCAAGTACTGACCGCACCCAGCGTTGCTTAACATTCAATAGCGACAGTTGACTTTCTGCACCACTGAGCTATCGAGGCTGACATAAGGTAGGAGTGTATTCCACATGTTGGCCACCCTGTAAATAAAGTATTTACACGATCGATTTGTCGATTGATCGAACAGTGTGTGGATGCATTCCCAACCTGTTGCGCGTAGAGCGATGGTAGAATGGGAATGGATTCGTGCAGCTCATTGGAACACTTTCCGTGGTACAAGTAATTATTGGAAAATGTACCTACTTATTCAATACATTTACTAACCATACAGAAGATCCATGCTCGGATGAGGACCACCGTAGTCCACCGGTAAGCATTCTTTCGGCACGAATTTGTAAAACTCTTCTAATGAAGAATGAACGTGAATTCGGTCTGCTATCTTATCCTTGAGTCCTTGCTTCAGAATGAACACCACCTTGTCGATGTAGGATGGCGCATTGATGAAATGGATTCCTTTTAGTTTGATTCCGTATGCGGCCTGCAAGTAGTAATTTAAATAAGTTTTATTTCAAGCTTTTTAAAAAAAACCGCATGCAAATCGGTCTACTTTTCAATATAATTATTTTTTTTATTACTTAATTACTTGATTACATGATTACAAACATAGCTTAGAACCATCCCGATTAAAAAAGCTTGCTAATAAAAAAATCGGTTCATCCGTTTGGGCTACGATGCCACAGACAGACACACCCTTTCTCACACTCGCACACACACTTACACGTCAAACTTATAACACCCCTCCGTTTTTAGCGTCGGGGGTTAATAATCTCCCAAATAATTCAGGATCAAACAGTATGCTCAAAACGGCTGCTAGGTTATTTTATACGTTTTGAGTAATTAGAGTTCAACGCCATAATATCTTGTCAATCTTTATATATGTTTTTTGTCGGTCCGCCCTTTTGCCTGTCGGTTCGTCTGTTTTTTTTTTATATTTATAAATTAGCTCTCTCTATTGTATTTTTTATACGTATATTTATAAGGTTTTGATTTAGATTTTATTCAGTTTAGTTTTTAATTTATAGTCTGTTATTAATTTAGTTTAATATTTTATATCCTTTATTTCACGTTTTACAATATTTTATATTAATTTTACATACATTTTACAAAAAGTAATAAAAATACACAAAATTAATACAAAATTTAGATAAAAACGGTAATTTCCGCCGACGGCGGGAGGCAAGCCTCCAATTTTATTATTATTTACTTATGTAATTATGTGTGAATATTGAAAAAACTGGCCAAGTGCGAGTCGCACTCGCGCACGGAGGTTTCCGCACAAAAAACACGTTTATTGTATGGGCATTTTTTTATTTGTTGTTATATCCGCCAAAATAACACAGCAGCTAGCTATTAGGTTGCCAAAGATACAGCCATCGGTCGGACGGACGGACGACGGACGGACAGACAGACAGACAGACGGAAAGACCGACGTTGTACGCTTAGTAATAGGCTTCCGTATGGTTAAGCCAATCCGGTCGGGTTAGAGATGGTGACGGGACAAAGGTACCAGATAGGTAGGTAAGGGACACACAGTTTTACATGGAATCCGAAACATAATGTATGTAGAGTGAGTCGCGTTGAGAAAACATACGGAAAAACACCTTACCGTGATAACTTGGACTTTTTTCGTGAGACTTATGTTGAAGTTGACAAAGTCCATGAGCTTAAAGCCATCCATATCGATCACGTAAGTATCTCCAGCAATGTAGTCTACGTACATACGTGTGTCGTTTATCTGAAAACAGAGAAATATCGCCATTCTTAATATAAATTTTAGATCTGCCGTCTGCAACTCCGTAGTGACGTCGGCTCCCAGAGTGTGTTCTATTCTATCGCTTATTCCATGGGGAGTGCTTGGAGGAGCTGTTTAACGCAATCCCGCCGTCCCGTTTTCGTCTCCACACCACGCGCATCGGGCAGGGATTGCATCCCTACACGCTGGCCTAACCGCGGATGCGTACCAACCGGTTCTGCAGATCTTTCCCCTACAGAACGGGTAAACTCTCTCCCTGCCCATATATTTCCCCCCAAGTATAGTCTGGGGTCTTTCAAACACGGTAGAATGTTTTTAAATTGTCGTGTTTTTATTTCATAATGACGAAAATACAAAATAAATTGGAAACTAAAACTGCTTATCACATTACTAAAATTACAATCAAAATCTTAATTCTCGGGACCTGGGGTTGATTCTGGATTCTTAATTCTGGGGTTGATCCCCATGATGAATGAATATTTTTTTATAGGTAATTTTTGACATCTGTAAAGTTTTTATTTATGTTTATGTTTGCGTACATATTTCTGTTTTGCCCAATAAATGGTTACTACAATTAAATTCTAAAACAAAAAGTCCTACCAAGAAATTTGATTGTAAATTGTAGTATTAATTATTTTTAATGTGATAGATAGTTTTAGTTTCAAATTTATTTTGTAATTTCGAATGTCTTTAATGTTTTTAGTATTCATAGCTTTGTATCTAATTTATATAGTGTTTACCCTATGGTGTTACCACCTGAAACATTTTTAATTGTATTTTTAATTTTTAAATACAATAAAATAAATAGCAAATGAAATAATGTGAAGGTTACCAGAGTGATCAGTCTGTAGAAGCTGAGAGGGTTGAAGAACATATTAGGCTCTGATTTGCTGGTCATCTGGACCATGATGACTCTCGTCAGGTCCTTCGCGAGGCTCGGTAGAGGAACGGGACGTCTGCGAACATTAATTATAAAAGTTTAATTACAAATTTAAAAAAATTACATTATCCCTAAAAAGTAAAAAATAATTTCCGTTTACTTATTTAAAGGAGTCGGGGACCGCTAAGTAAATTCCCGCGCAGCTCTTGAATTTTTATAATTTACTTACTTAGCGATCCCCCGACTCCTTTATGTAAGTAAACGAAATTAGGAAGTAGGGAAACGTTTTTTAAATTTGCAATTTAACTGTTTTTACTACGGTTGTAACGAATATTCGTATTCGCATTCGAAATTCCGAATATTCGGTTAATTTTCAATATCCGTATTCGCATTCGTATTCGGTTCTAAGATATCGAATGTTTACCGAATTTTGCTAATGAAAGAGTGAGGCGACAAAGTGCGGCGGCTGAGTGCGGGCGAAGGAGAGAGTATACTCGGACAAGTGTGTGTGCTTGCTTATTTGATCACAATAATAATATAACGCGCAGGGACGGAAGTTGAAAAGAGTGTTTTGTGCAGTTTTTTGTGTATTTTGCGTGTTTTTTCGAGTCGAATTGAACTGTGTAAAGCTGCTAAGCTGTTATTTCTTAAGTATAATTTACCATTCCTAAAGTTTGAAAATAAAATTATAAATCTTTTGTAACCATTGTATAAAATTCACTGTCAAAAATACTCAGATAAACATATTAAAATAAGTTTGTCTTCATATAAATAGGACTCTATGTAGGTAGTCCTACATCTATTCTATACTAGAAAATTTAAGTGTTATTTCATCAGGATATAAAATTTCACATAAGTTTTTTTTATATTCGTATTCGTATTCGCGAATATTATTTTGTATATTCGTATTCGCATTCGTATTCGCGAATGTGAAAAAAATAGGCATTCGTTGCAACACTAGTTTTTACTGGGACCAACCTGTGTGACTACTTTTGATCCCTAGATACTTACACAAACTTGCTCAGCTGTCGGAACTCCTCGGAGTCGACATCTCGACCTACATAGAACTCTGGCAGCATGGTCCGGACCACGGCTATCGCATCGATCTTCTTCTTCGCGAGCTCCACAGAGCCGCGGGATAGTAGCAGGACACGTTCTACAAAAGGCGTCTCTGAAACAGCAATTTTACACAATAGGTAAATATTCTAAGTACCTACATAATCTGACAGACAACGCACACGCGTGGGTGAACCATGAAATATTGTACATAGTTGCAATAATACATCTCCTAAAGGTGAAAATAAGGGACGAAAGTTTGTATGGAAAGTGCGTAATTTTTTAAGTTAAAAATATAGAAATTGGTGTTCAGGCTTCTGTTTATAAATAAAGTCAGTTGTAGGTATCAGCCTACAATACCGTGAGCGAAGCCGAGCTCGTATTCTTTGTTTGTTTTCCTTATAATGCTAATGGCATCGTCTTGAAATTGGAATAATTTAACATCTTTAATTTCGGTAGATATTTTACTTGCCGCTTTTTCTTTCTTTTTATGCATTGCCTGATCGGTGGTAACAGATAGTTTACACATTATTGTGTACAATTAATTTATAGTGATATGAGGTAGGAGAACATTGCCACTAACATTTTATGGTAATTTTGAAGTCATACGAGCGCATCAGTTAAATATAATTAAAGGTATGGTCCTCCGTTCAACCAATAGCATTATTCAAGAACGCATATAATCAGGCACGTGCCATAACCTTCGTTGCATGTCAGCAGAGATTGCTATCATTGTATCTATGTGATTAAGTTATCCATAAATTTTCTACAAATCACTTATAAAAATATGTTATTTTCTATCCCACGATGCCATCAGTTTAATTGTGTTGATGCTTATAAAACAAGTTATGATAATATAATAACAACTAACCCGGGAAAACAGGTCGCGATGTGATTGTATGACGTTTTGTGGTTATATACCAAGTTTTTCCGCATTGTCTACCCTCTGTTTGTGGACCTAGATTTTATCGTTCGTAATTTTAGGTCCACATATTTCAGAGTTTATTTCAAAGAATTGAGAAAGAAATTATTTGGTGGTTTATTAGTGGTCATGTTAAATTAATGGAAGTTAGGCCGCAAACGAAAGAAATAAAAGCGTCTCGATGGTCGCCTGCGAGAAGAAACTTGGCCAAAATAAATCTACGTTCCTTTCCCTTAAGGTACGCTCAAATTGTAGCCGACTGGGTTGATACTTGATACCAACGTTATTGAATGTATGATGACGGAATAACAGCCTCGGTTGAGTTTTCCTATAGTCCAGTATAGATAGCCAGCAATACAACTGAAAGTCTCCGGTATGGCACTTACGTTCTCGGAGGCGATATTGGCTGGTCGCAGCATGTACTTTGGCTTCTCTGACTCAGCCTTAAAAATAATTAAAAATCTAACAACGAAATCGGGAACCTCTTCTTCGCCCGTCGTCGTTACTTTGTCTTGCTCATGGGTTTCTTCTCGATGTACACCGGTTTCGTCTACAACGACTTCTTCTTCAGGTCAATGAACATATTTAAGTCGAGCTGGAGAAGCCTCTACAATGAATTCACCCTCTTCGAGAACCCCTTCTTAACGCTGAGACGAGTGAAAGTGTAATAAATATCCCAATTTCCCTTTTACTGCAGACATCCCTTCATTGCACCCTTCACAAAAGTGGTGGTGGTAAATTTGATGTTCATCAATCTAAAAACTAAGCTAAGAACCATCCCGGTTAAACCATCTTTCTAATAAAAAAAACCGCATCCAAATCGACCCATCCGTTTAGGAGCTACGATGCCACAGACAGACACAAAGACACACAGACAGACGGAAGCGTCAGACTTATAACACCCCTCCTTTTGCGTCGGGGGTTAGAAATACAAACAAACATTAGTACTACATATATTCACCTAAATGCTCCTTGAGCATATGGGGCTGCATCCTGTACCATTCCCGAATGTTGTTGATACCGTCAAGGATATACCTCAGTTCCTCCATATTGCACTCCCGACGCACCGCATTCACTTCCTCCCACGTCGGCCTCAGCACTGGGTGCGATGGAAGCTCCTCCATTATACTGCTGGCCTGGAAATTGTATTAACGTACAGAAACGAACATTGTATACAATCATTTTATTTTATTTTCCTTTTATTTCTTTTTTTATTACTGTTAGTTACTGTAATTATGTGTATATTGTTTAAAATTGTATTGTTTGTTCTTTTATTAGTTTCAGCTTAAGTTTGTAATTTTAGCTTACTTAGTATATTAATTTGTTCATGTTGTGTTTAGCCCTAAGTACAGATAGTTCTAGCCATGTAATACTTTTAAGATTTGTATGTACAGAATGATTCTGTGTGGTTAAACCTAATAAAAAAAATACTAAGTATTATTTATGAGGACTCTGAAGCATCCCTCTATTGTCCGAAAGTTTTTTAGCATACATACCGACAATCTGGATAAGCAGAGTAGTCGGTGTTGTGCTGCAAGTACTCTTGTAAATTACAGCACAACACCAGCAATTTATTAGATAAGATAACTATGAAGCAGAAAGTAAGGCACGAAGACCCACCAGCTGCATGACTCGGTGGAAGGGCCGTGCCGTCTCAAGGTGAGAGGTGGCTATCCTGTCGCCCTTTAGCACGGCACCTTATCCTTATCCCTTAGTGGTTTTTTAGCCTCTTTTAGCATTTGAGGTTTGATTTTGTATTTATTTCAATGGAGATGCATTCTTTTTATTTATGAGATATGCCTGTGCAAAGGACCAAAGATCCTCGACACGGCCAAATCCACTGCACCACGTACCTAATCAGCGAGTCATAATAATGGAACGTTTGCAGACTATTGAAGCGCATCCACAATGTACTAATACGACGTTTAAAGACCTCCATGTTGAAGGAAACGATCGGACACATCCTAGCACACAAAATCACACTTGAAAGTAAAGCTTAAATGATTAAACTACCTACAGTGTAACTTGTTGAATGACTGCGGGCAGGTTTCCTAAGTTATCAGTTTAAACCTTATTCAATCGTTAAAACTCTTGAAGTTGAACTTTTCTAAAGCGAATTTTACAAATTTATGAAATTATATTTTCTTACATTTTCGCTTCAATTCGAGATTTTGAATCAGTTAAAATAAAATAATGAAAAAAATATATATAGGTACTTCATTCAGCAAATTTACTTTTTTTTCGTTTATTTTAAGGCACAGAATACACATGCAGATAATACATTTCTTCAGTGAATAAAAAATACGCACCTATTAAACTAACACTGAACTTGCAGCAGCTACCAGATGGTCACTAATCACTATAATTACGCCAGAACTGTCACCTTGTGTCACTATTCAGGTCACTTGCCACAATTAGTTGTCACCTGGTCACGCGGAACGATGCACGATCCTTGAAGGACTAGCCGGCAATGCATAGGCTGTTTAAAGCCGAGATATCTTTATAACTTCGCTTCAACTGGCCGGTAATAGCTAGTTATTTTACATAATATCCGTATATAGGTACTGAATGGCAGAAATCGAAAACATTTTATTTTTTCTTTTAATGGAAACTGACAGGGGTTGCCTACATCACCTACAACATCCGTGATGTCAGCCCATAACACCGGGTGAACTAGGTGCCATGTCAGTGCTTCCCTTCGGTCGTGCCGGCTACACTGAACTGGACGGAAAACACAAACTATTTACATAGCCGTTTAGACCGACGTTTCATTCAGTGCGGTGGTACCAACCCGGGCGGGTTGAACCCTACCACCTAGTAAGGTAAGAAGGGAAGGGACCTACAGTTTTACGTGGAATCCGAACCACGGTCAGCCTCCGACGGTCGAGCGGTCACCCATCCAAGAACTGACCGGCCCAGCGTTGCTTAACCATCAATAGCGACAGTCGACTGTCTGCACCACTGAGCTATCGAGACTGACTTTATTGTACTAATAGATTTAAAAAATGCATTAAATCATATTCGTATTTACTAGAATATTACGGTTTAACGTAAATTCTATAATACCTGACTACTAAAAATAAAAGGTATATTGTCTTGCAGAATGAAATTATTTTTGACATTATAAGGGTTCGGGGTTTTTTTTAATTTGCATATATATTTTTTATTAATTGTGATCGTTACCTACTTGTATATTTCTGCAATTGTGTACATTCACCGTCGCCTCGCCGTAGTCGGGTAAACATTTTCCGTGCTTTCCGTCCGGTTCATAGTCACCGGCACGACTAAAGCTAAATGGTAGCGCTGGCGTTGCACCTAATTCAGACAGGACAGGACAGTAAGTAATGACTGATAACACGGGATACCTGTGTAGCAGGTCATGTACCTAGGTTCCATGTCAGGTTCCATAAAATATTTTAATGATTTTACAAATAAAGGTAATAAAATAAAACGTATGCAAGAGCGGATCGGTTGAGTTTAGAGCGTAGATTGAAAAAATAAATAATTTATTTTTATGATCGAAGGTTGCAAGCTGCGCGCACGCATCTTATTATTATGTATTTGAATACTCATGGATTGTTATCGATCGATATGTAATAATTATGAAAAGTAGCTATTGACAACTTAATGAACGAGTATGGTGACAATATTTTTTATATGAAGGTGGATTTGAAATAATGTAAGTGCAAAATGTCGCATATTTTGACTTTTTCTAAATCTTTCTTGAAGTTTCACTGATCATTATCGAGAAACACTTTCGGACAATGGGTGTTTTGGTACTCCCAATAATAGCAATGAGTCATATGTCGTTGGAAAGGTATTTGAAGCCGCGTCTCCTGCGCATGTTTTTTGGAAACATTAAACAAGAAACATTACTCAAAAACATTATTTCTCTATGGTTTTCATAATAATGTGTATGGCCACGCCCTAATGTTTCGATGTTTCTGTGTAATGTTTCGAAAAAAAAACATTCGCAGGAGACCCGGCTTTAGTGTGGATCAATACTTACTATGACGGCTCATCCCAAAGAGCTGTGCTTTTTAAGTCATCCTTACCTATAATAAAATCCAACGTCTGCTTTCTGTCTGAGTGTCTGAGTGTATGTCTGTCTGTCCGCTTATAACTCGAGAACCACTGAACCGATTTTAATAAAAAAATATTATACGGATAGCTTGATTCTTCTCATCAACTATAGGCTACTTACTATCACGCTAAATGGCTTATGAGGTTAGCAGTGAAGTGAAATATGAGAGCGGGCGGAGCCGCGGGCACAGCTAGTTAACATAATGCACACATTTCTCGTCACAACCTACGAGTCTTCCTGAATTCGTACGCACGTTTGAACACGTTTTCTAGAATCGTATATTCTAGAACGATAGAAAACCTTGAATACTTCTCGACCATTTTATACTAATATTAACGAATCAGCTGAAAAGTACTTTTTAGCCGACACCAAACTTTTGAGAACTCCAATCATATTTTATAATGACGTGTGGTTCGTCCCTTGCATTTTTCTGCCATTGGGAATATCCGAAGGAAAAAAACATTTTTTTACTGGAATCTTGTAACATTTTATGGTATTCTTACAGGCATTCTTAAAGCCTCTTCTTCGGGCACCACCACCATACCCATGGCGGTGACGATAAATTCCTAAGCATTTTCTACACGTTTCATTAATATTCTCCAATAACGCCTTACATTTTTGCAACTGCAAAATGTTGGCTTGTCTGTGAATCGTAAAGAAAAGATTACTATTTTACTAAATGTAAAAGAAATATTTAAAATTTGCATAACAATTATTTAGTGAATGTTTTAAATATAAATGAACTATGTAATCAGTGAGTTACTTTTCCTTTTTAGCCGCAAACCAATGATTAAAGTATTCTCAAATTTTGATTCATCAGTCATTTAATGTTATAATATTATTGTGATCGGTAAATCGCCTTTTTCTGCAAACCAGCAACTAAGGAACACAACATGTCAACTGTTGATATAGTACATTTTAAGAATTGAACGATAGGATTGCCATTTTTCAATAAATATCTTGACCAAGTTCAAAGTCTGTTCTCATCTAAATATTGAAATTAATATTGAGCTTAGCTTTGTATAACGAACCAAAATTGCAAAACAGAGACCTGTGCAACTTTCGGACTATTCTCAAACAGCAACTAGCTTTGATTTCATGAAAATGGCTATAATATATTAGAAAGTTGGTTAAGGTCGAAGGCCGTGCTAAGTAAACTCCGTTTGATTGAATGGAGTGTACTTTGAGCAAATACATCATTTAACTATACATTACTCGGATTCGGCCTCACCCTGTTTATTCTATTTCGAACACGTACTGAATAATTTCAACTAAGTACATGACAATTTGGCAGCTTCGTCCACTATAAGTATCTAATCATGGAACAGCCATATCATGTAATTAACAAATATATACAATATTTGTTTTTGTGGAACTTTCAAGAATGTTTCTTACTTCGCTCCCTTAAAATATCGGGATGAGAGTGTAGTCTACCCGATTTTTTGTGAATTTTTTTGCAATGTCACATTGTACGAATATTATTAGAAACCGCATTATAAATCAGTTAGCCAGTTCCGAGTTATTCAACGTATACTGCCTGCATACGTATTACCGCCATGTATAATTTTTTTATTGAACCTGATGTAGTGCCACCAGGAAGTTATGATGCGTGGGAAATATGCGAAAATGTCTGCATTCCTAAGAAGGGATGTGAACTTTCGGTCGAAAGTTTGTCGATAAATTGTATGACTTAATAACCAAAATTATCGACAAACCTTCGATCGAAAGTTCACGTCCCTTCTTAGGAATGCAGACAGTTTCGCATATTTCCCACGCATCATAACTTCCTGGTGGCACTATATGGTTTGATAAAATTACCAACTATTAGCCGTCATGTGGTGAATTAGATGCAATTTCAGTGCTTATCTTTGATCATGCCGGCTACAGTGAACTAGACATAAGTATAGCAGACATTGCTACTGGAAACTAACACGGTTGGCTACATCACCTACACTACAACATCCGTGATGACAGCCCATAACACCGGGTGAACTAAGGTGCCATGTCAATGCTTCCCTTCATTTCATGTACACTGAACTGGACGGTAAACACAACTATTTACATAGCCGCTTCGACCGAGACGTCTCATTCAGTGCGGTGGTATCAACCCGGGCGGGATAAACCCTACCATCTAGTAAGGTAAGACAGTAAGGTACAGTTTTACGTGAAATCCGATTCACGGTCAGCCTCCAACGCTCGATCGGTCACCCATCCAAGTGATGGCCGCGCCCAGGTGTGCTTAACAACAGTCAACCTACAGCACCACTGAGCTACCGAGGCTGACGTATTAATTTTATAAAAGGTTGTTTTTATAACATATATCTTGTACAAAAAAACATATTTTTCATGATATTTTCGACTTATTGGTCGTAGTCAAATAATTTTTTTTTTTAATATATTTTTTAGCAAGTTTATTGTGTGAATTGATGATGACGAATGATACTCGTAGATGGCGTTGTCATAGGTTTGAATTTTTCGAATGTATTTATGTTTAAAAGGTAAAACAAATATTATCTTAAAAACGTCTCATGTTTCCAAAAAAAGTTACAGAAAATTTTGATGCATTAATTTTGTACCGTGTGGGGCCGGTACTTTAAAAGAATAGCCCCACTGCATCTCTCCCCGTGTATGTCGTAAAAGGCGACTAAGGGATATGAATCCCTTCTTATATTACTAGGTGGTAGGGTTTAACCCGCCCGGGTTGGTACCACCGCACTGAATGAAAGGTCGGTCGAAACGGCTATGCAAATAGTTTGTGTTTTCCGTCCAGTTCAGTGTAGCCGGCACGACCGAAGGGAAGCACTGACGTGGCACCAAGTTCACCCGGTGTTATGGGCTGACATCACGGACGTTGTAGGTGATATAGCCAACCGTGTCAGTTTCCATAAAAAAAAAAAAAATTACATTACATACTTACATGTAACTTAGTATATTGAAGACTCTTTCAATAATGATGTTTCAAGAACATCCCGAGTTCGCACTATACTGTCAACTTTGTAGTTTATCCGCAAGTCAGCAATACATAATATGTGTACTTACTCCGGTACGTTTACTCAAGTCTCGTACGTACATCACTTAGTACTCGCGCATTGCTGTGAACAGTCACGAGATTTGCTCAAAACTCTTCTCGAGAATTTGCTTAAATCGTGGTTTTAGTGCAGTTTTTTTTTAATTCCCGGAAATATCATTGTGAGTATTTTGCTTAATAGGTCTTAACGTAATGTTTTCTCATTTACAGGTTATTTTTTTAATGTTTTTGAAGCTTCTTGAAGAGGCTTGGCCCTCTGCTGGTGGACGCAACTGGCGTTCCGCAATCAAAGGATAAGCCTTGCCATCTACTTCATTCAAAGGGTAAGCCTTGCCATCCAGCAGCGGGGTAATGCCGCAAGTGTTCTAGGAACATTTGAAAACGCCCCTTTTTGATATTTATTTTAATGTTTGTTAGGTAGGTTTTAATTCTTTAGTTATTTGTATTACTTTTTTATATTTATAGTAGGTTATATTTAATATCTTGAATGGATATGGAGATGCCATGTGTGTTTTATTATATAATATTATGTTTTTATAATAATAATCAATAATTTTAAATATATATTCTTAGTGAGTTATGCTATGTACCTACCTATGTACAATATACATACTTATTTACATAATATTTTATTTATTTAATATAAATTAAGCATACAGTCAAACATAACCAGAGTCCAGCCCACGTTATTTATTATGTTTTTAGTTTAATATAATTTAATAATACACATTTTCAGTTAAAAATTTTAATACATTTTTCTAATATGACCAACAGGGGAGTACACATCAACAAAAATACATGATTACATTCAATAAAAATACACATTACATTATATGGCAGAATAAATCTAACTGATAATTATAAATTTAAAAATTAAAAATTCGAATAAAAACTCGATGGACAGTGAGTTTGGGGAGATTTGGCAAAAGAGCTATCTAGGTCTAGGGAGTGCAATGACCTAGTCCAGTCGCCCTTTTCTTTTGATGTCATTCAAATTTAAAAGTGTTTGGAATTTACCTACATGCAGTTCAATTCTAATATTTAACCATGTAAGTTATTAATTTTATTTTTAATTAATAAAGGTCATCTACCTTTACATTTTACATCTACCTTTTAACCGTCCACCAAATTTCGATTAAACGATTTTCACCAAAAATTACTATAAAATGACCGAATCTGGGAAAAAGTTTCAGAGCTTTTCATCTTCAAATATGAATCCCTTTCGAACCCTGAAGTTACAAAACCCTACCCTGAAACATCCTGTATAGGTATATTAAGTTGTAAAAAATAAGATGGAAGCCTAGAATTTTCTAAAATTAACTGCTTCGAAAGCAGTTGCTATTCCTCATATTGAAAGAAATGATGTATAATATATCTTATATAACGAAAGATATTCAAGGTCCAGCTTTAAATAAAACAAAATGAAGGAGTTCATGTGAGTGAAAGGGTCGTGAAGGGTGAATCTAGATATACACACCTAGATGTAGGTACTTAGACCAAATTGGGCATGTGCAAAGGGAAGTACCGAAAAGTGACAAATATTAAACATACATAATAGACTTACTACACAATAACATAACACATTTCTTATAATACGTGTGCATAGCAATAAGAATTATATGTGAAGTAAACATGGTTTTATTGTTAAGTATTACCTTCGTAGGAAGCCACGCAAACTCGCTTACAATAAGAAAATATTATATGATGCTTAAATATTAGTTCCCTTCTGTAATAAAAATAATAACATTGGATTTCAACAAAACATATCAATTACTAGCTTGCGTGAAATTCGAAACTCGAGCGAGCGAATGGGGTTGTCACCGCAAGAAAGCCGGATATACTTAAGGCGGTGGAGGAATTTTATGGTGAATTGTATTCCGCAGCAATTCCTGCCCCGAGTCCAAGCAAACCAGTCGACTCTGATAGGCGTGCGCCGCTCACTAGACACTACACGGAGGATCTGCCCGAGATTAGTGTCTATGAGATAAAGGCTGCCTTGAAAGGACTCAAAAAACACAAGGCTCCAGGTGAAGACGGGATAACGACGGAGCTTCTAAATGCTGGCGGACGACCGATCTTGAAAGAACTGCAGAAACTTTTCAATGCAGTTCTTGAAAGTGGTGTAGTTCCGGCCGCATGGCGAAATAGTGTCGTTGTCTTGTTTCACAAGAAGGGGGATAGGGCGAAGTTGAAAAACTATCGACCTATCTCACTTCTCAGCCACGTGTACAAGGTCTTTTCGAGAGTCATCACGAGTCGGCTGACACAGAGGCTGGATCAGTACCAGCCTCGTGAGCAAGCTGGATTTAGGAAAGGATACGGCACCATGGACCACATATTTACTGTGCGACAAGTGGTGCAAAAGTGCGAGGAATACAACAAGCCGTTCTTCCTAGCCTTCGTCGACTATGAGAAGGCGTTCGACTCAGTTGAAAAATGGGCTGTCGAAAACTCCCTCCTGAGGTGCAGAATCGACCACCGCTACATCGAGGTACTCCGAAATCTGTATCGGTCCGCGACAATGACTGTGAGGCTCCACGAAAATACCCAACCCATCCCCCTTAGTAAGGGCGTAAGGCAGGGGGATGTGATCTCACCCAAGCTCTTCACGAACGCATTAGAAGATGTGTTCAAGACGCTTGAGTGGGACAACATGGGTATCAACGTGAATGGAGATCTTCTCAGTCATCTGCGCTTCGCCGATGACATTGTCCTTCAGTCAAATTCCCGAGATCAGCTTCAGACCATGCTGGAAGACCTCTATACAGCGTCGATAAAGGTGGGTCTGAGAATGAACCGGGACAAAACCAAGGTCATGGCGACCGAGGTTATGACGGGAGGACAAATCGTTATTGACGGAGAAGTGATCGAACAGGTTGAAGAGTACGTATATCTCGGTCAAATTCTGCGGCTTGGTAGACAAGGTCTGCTAAAGGAGGTCGAGAGACGAATTCAACTGGGTTGGGCTGCCTTCGGAAAGTTAAAATTCGCCCTGAGGTCTGATCTTCCGCAAAATTTAAAAACCCGTATATATGACCAGTGTGTCCTCCCGGTTATGACGTACGGGTGTGAAACGTGGACGCTGACGGTCGGTGTTGTCCAAAGGTTGAAAGTTGCCCAGCGAGCAATGGAGCGAGCCATGCTGGGAATAACGCTACGTGATATGGTGCGTAACGAGGCAATCCGCCGACGCACCAAAGTAGTCGATATTGGATACCGGGTGGCTAAGCTCAAGTGGCAATGGGCTGGGCACGTCAGCCGAAGAGACGACGACCGCTGGAGTAACCGTGTCCTACACTGGCGGCCGTGGACAGGAAAACGGAGTGTGGGAAGACCACCCGCCAGGTGGGACGACGACATCAAGTACGTCGGCGGAAAGCAGTGGTTCCGTACCGCTGAAGGCCGGGAGGACTGGAGGAAAATTGGAGAGGCGTATGTCCAGCAGTGGACGCTTACACGCTGACTGACTGACTGACTGACTGTGAAATTCGTGTTTAAAAAGAAGAAAGTAAGTAAGCCCGCTACCGAACCTTTATTTCAGAGCGCGGAACAATTCAGTTTGTATGAGAGCCACATCTTAGCGTCACCCAAACTGAATTTTATTTAGCCTATCCTGTGTCCCGTGTAATTGAATGTGCTTGTACTAAGTTTCATCGAATTCGGATGATCGGTTTAACAGTTATGGAGGAACATATGTACATGGTACATACATAAAATATTTCTAAAAATCGTCAATTTAGTTTTAGTATCACACATAGAGTCTGCAAACTCAGTATTTCATAAAACAAAGTAACTTACTCCATGACTATCCCTTACAGATTTATTATTAGTAACAGTATATTGATATGTATGTATGTATCCTTACCCTTACTTATTAGGTACGAGGTTTACGCATCCTTGACGATTGCGTCTCCCCTATGTGTTGGTTGGTACGTACCGTACGCAAGCCTTACCTCGCCTCAACGCGAGCAAAGCTACCTTAAGCAAGGCCTGTGCAATATGCTCGTATTGTTTATTCTACAATACATACGACCTTCTCGGCTCACAAGCGAAGGTTCCTCGCAATTTAAATGGCTCAAGATATCCGAGTAAGTACTGCGGAGGACCTGTTGACAATACTTATGCCAATATTGATTCTACACTCCGCTTCTCGTGACGTGAATTCACGTATTTGAGCGAATTCTGTTAATAAAGTTACATATTATGTTACGTCAAAGAAATCCATACAGCAGAAACGTAATATCAGTAACGTATCGCTGATATGGCACCTAGTTCCGACACGGACAAACTGACATTACTGCTGTCACTGGTGATGTAGCGAGGCATGTTAGGTTCCATTAAAAATTAAAAATTAAACTTTGCTAGTCCAGCGATTGAATCTTGAAAAAGGGGTCAAGCTTACATTAATACATACAGTTTATTTTTTCTAATACAGTTTATTTTTTCTCGTTCGCTAATATAGTCCCCTTTCAAATGTACAAAAACAGGCTCCCGTGTGCTCCTTGATGATGCAAGTGTAGAAGTAGTCTCAATCTCTTCGTTTGATCCTGGAGAAACTTAATTTCGATGGTGGCACTCTCAAAAATTGTGCGTATTAATGCTGCGGGCAAAAAACAAAATGGCCGCCATCGCAAACACGTTTTCCTATTTATATCAGTAACCGTTAGGATTATGAAAAAAAGTTTGAAACAAAAAATGTAGCTACACAGATTCTGCATAGAAAATCTTATTACAACTTTTTATGTAGGATCAACAGTTTTCTCAAAAAACGTACTTTTTTATATTTAAAAAAAATTAAAATGAATAAGTCTCAGTACGAGGGTTTTGCAAGCGCATATTTACATGCTTGACGTTAATTACATCATCATAATCATCGTCATCATCAGAGTGTTTTCATACACTGCTGGACATAAGCCTCTCAATTTTTACTCCAAAATAATATCCTTTCCCTTATTTTATGCAGTAGCAAATTGAAACATAAAAACCACATAGTTTGAACCTATAATGAAAATACTGATACAAAATAATAGAAGAAAGACAATTTTACTCCTACAATAACATTTTTAATTACAATCATCGTCACTTTCAATGCAAATCTCACTTAGATCTAAATCTTCATCATCGTCTAGCTTGCACTCTCCCATATTGTCACAACGCAACGGTCGGTATTACCTTCGCACTTGCACATTTCAATACACCGGAGTCCATTCGACTGACATGTAGATGGAGGAGAGCAACGCCTTTTGGAGCAGGATTATCTTGGAACTTTGTCAGCGACAATATAAGCTCTGGAGGAAAAATGAAAAATCTTTCTAAAGTTGAGAATATCGCCTTAGTGCTTAGTGCAAAAGATTTTGCATTTTTCTCGGCCATGGCATGAAAAGGTTTGTTCAGCTAGGTTCAATTTACAGAGCACTTGGACCTCTGAAAGCCTCTGCATTCCCTTGATTACACGCACTTTCAGGAGCTGATGTAACAGGATCATTTGCTGGCAAAGGTAAAATAAAGTGGTGCAAAGCTTTTAATTCCGCAAGTAATACGCTGCTAGAAGCTTTTGCTCAATTAGGGACTACATTGTCACTCACTGAAGATGTCAAGAGTAAATTGGAAGCGTTAATTTCTCAGCTTTATATCCCCAAAACAACACTGACCGACATAGGAGCTTTGCAATGGTTTTTGTTTACACAGAAACGATATCAAGTTAAGAACCTTCCTCCAACAAGATCTGCACTGGATCCGGTATTGCTAAGGGCTCATCTTCAGTGTTTTGAGTGGAATCAAGACCTAATACAGCATCCCAATAACCCACCGCCCTCAGATTTTGGATGGGAACAAAGTAGGGAGTGCGTACGAGCCTGTTGCTTGTACCAACCCTTGTGCACCAGAGCTTATCTTGGAACTTTGTCGCTGACAAAGTTCCAAGATAATCCTGCTCCAAAAGGCGTTGCTCTCCTCCATGTACATGTCAGTCAAATGGACTCCGGTGTACTGAAATGTGCAAGTGCGAAGGTAATACCGACTCTTGTGACAATATGGGAGAGTGCGAGCTAGACGATGATGAAGATTTAGGTCTAAGTGAGATTTGCATTGAAAGTGACGATGATTGTAATTAAAAATTCAATTGTAGGAGTGAAAAGGTATTATATGTCTAGACTCTGTCTATATAAATCTGTAAACATTGTATTTCTTCTATTATTTTATATCAGTATTTTCATTAAAGGTTGAAACTATATAGTGGTTTTTATCTTTCAATTTCCTACTGCATAAAATAAGGGAAAGGGGATATTTTTTTGGAGGAAAAATTAAGAGGCTCATGTCCAGCAGTATATGGAAACACTCTGATGATGATGACGATGATGATAATGATGTGATTAACGTCAAGCATGTAAATATGCGCTTGCAAAACCCCCATACTGAGACTTATAAATTGTAATTTTTGAAAAATATAAAAGTACATTTTATGAGAAAACTGTTGATCCTACATAAAAAGTTGTAATAACATTTTCTATTCAGAATCTATGTAGCTAAATTTTTGTGTCAAACTTTTTTTCATAATCCTAACAGTTACTGATATAAATAGGAAAACGTGATTGTGATGGCGGCCATTTTGTTTTTTGCCCGCAGCATTAATACGCACAATTTTTGAGAGTGCCACCATCGAAATTATGTTTCTCCAGGATCAAACGAAGAGATTGAGACTACTTCCACACTTGCATCATCAAGGAGCACACGGATGTACATTTGACAGGGGACTAATACCTATATCCTTATATTTTAAATTAGATTTAAAGAGATCTTGCAGAATTTTTCAGTGATATTTTTAAATCAGTGTTTTAATTAAATTATCTCAACGGAAGAATCTTACAGGAATTGTTAAGTTTCGAAATGTTGTAAATTTGTATATCTATGCAATAGCCATTCGGCTCAAATTGAAGGGTTGGTAAACACATATTCTGTGAAAATTTCAATGGGCTACCTATTACGGTTCAAGAGATACAGCCCTCGGACGGACGGACAGACAGACAGACGGACGAACAGACAGACGGACGAACAGACAGACAGACAGACAGACGGCGTAGGCTTAGTAATAGGGTCCCGTACCGGATACGGAACCCTAAAAATGGTTATCCCCAGGTTAAAGGATTCGAAAAGCACACTGCATATGAGAAATTATTTTGATATCTCACTCGGTCAGGTGCGAAGCTGTTTCGCTTCGCTCACGCACCGCCCTTTCCATTTCACCGCATCAGGAAGTGACAACTGGTTCCGTCAGCGTCGCGGAGGCTGCACCAGCGAGATAAAATGTCGTCTGGGCACCCCTAGCACTTACGTACATTCATACTTGCGTGTGGAACGGAGCCCCATGAAGCGTCTCGTATAAAAAAAAACCGGTCAAGTGCGAGTCGAGCTCGCGCAGAGAGGGTTCCGTACCATTCCGTTTTCCTTGAGAACTTTAAGACTTAGGATATTCTTTTAGGGTTTAATGTAAATTATAAGAATATATTCATTTTTAACGATTTTTTTTTCTAGTTTCGGAGATAAGTAGTGGGAATGGTCGATATTTGTATATTTTCTTAAATGTTTCCTTACCTTTAATAAAATTCAACGTCTGCTTTCTGTATGAATGTATGTATGTCTGTCTGTCCGCTTATAACTCGAGAACCACTGAACCGATTTTAATAAAAAAAAGTCTACGGATAGCTTGATTCTTCCCATCAACTATAAGCTACAGTCAAATATGAGAGCGCGCGGAGCCGCGGGCACAGCTAGTAAACTATGCGTTTAAAATTATAAAAAAATGCATATATTTGTATTCCTTATAACGAGCCCTTACCATTGATACGTCACATGATGCACTTGAAAAAAAAATTTTTTGGTTTTCTAATTTACCCTCAAAATCTAAATTCGTTCATTTACGCTATACGTTCGTGATTGGGTAATCAAACTCTATAATATATATGTACCAAATTTCAACTTTTTTCGTCCAGTAGATTCGGAGACAATAAGCTATTATGTAGGCACTTCACTTGGCTTAGCGTATTCGTGTATTTGGCAAAAATTTCCGTTTCGTCTCCCTTTAATGGCTTCTTTAGAGCGAGATAAAACTAAAATGTTTGCAACAAACACAAGCTAAGCCAAGTGAAGTGCCGGCATTACAGAAGGACAGACACAATAGTGAGGGTTCCGTTTTTTCCTCTTTTTGAGGTACGGTACCCTAAAAACTATTTAAACACTAACAAAAAAAATAGGTAAAAAACACTTCGTTGGTAATTGTGCCCAACACTGGCGTGGCGGTATTCCCTCTTGGATGGCAACACTCCCTCCTTGAGTGAGGAATGCATCAGCGTGTGGATCGTCAGATGCCCCGGCCAGTTTTGGACTTACAAAATTTTTGGCCTCGGATCCCCACGGGCCTTACGTCTCCACAGCGAAGGCCGTATTTGAAATTCCTATGATAATTTTTAAAGGCCTCATAAAAACACTATAAATCTCTTAGAGTCTCAATTGTCTGTTCACTTATGTCAATTACTTCGAAGTGCTGTAAAATTTAAAAAATACTTTTAAACCGATGGCGTACCTCCGCGTAGAGATGAGTATTGATAGTGTCAATATTTATCGATCTATTTAACACACTGGCTTACGTACATTTGAGGTCATAGTACAAACTTCGCATTCAGTGTCCGTTAAATATTTTTGGTCAGTCTTTAAGCAACGTTTTTCAAATCTTTATTTATTATATTTATGGGATAGAGTGAGTTTGTGCCAAATATATTTAATTACATAAATACTTTCCGTAATATAAGTATATTTCCTAACATTGCAATTTCTAAGAATAAATTCGACCATAACATTGGTATTTTATACACATCAACAATAAAAGAAAATGCTTAAATACAACAAAAAAAAGAAAGACAAAAATATATACCTAAAAGGCGACTAAGGGATATGCCTCCCATCTTATATTACTAGGTGGTAGGGTTTAACCCGCCCGGGTTGTTACCACCACCGCACTGAATAAAGGTCGGTCGAAACGGCCATGTAAATAGTTTGTATTTTTTGTCGAGTTCGGTGTAGCCAGCACGACCGAAGGGAAGCACTGACGTGGCACCAAGTTCACCCGATGTTAGATCACGGATGTTGTAGCCTGTAGGTGATTTAGCCAACCGTGTCAGTTTCCAAAAAAAAAAAGAATGCCAAATAAAATATCCATATATATATATAATTCTTTTGTACGTGTGTTTGTTACCTAACTACTCCTAAACGGGTGGACCGATTTGGATGAAATTTTGTGTGTATATTTGAGTGGGACCCTAGATGGTTTGATAATACAATTGAACCCGGTAGTTGGCGTCATGATAAGTCCACGCGGACGAAGTTGCGGGCACAACTATTAGTATATAAAATACTTAGGTAATAAATAATACATTTTATTAAGTAATAGTTTATAAGTAATCATAATATTTCATAGTAATGTTTGGTATTGTGTGTAAACATTCATTCTTCATTCTATTTGAAAATTAATATCAGTACATACACGGTGTTGCAACCCCAACCGTAAAACCCGAAAGGGGGTAATTCTGTACGTGAAATAGAACAACTTTTGTTCTACGACTTTTTAATTTGAAGAAAAAAATTTTTTTTCGCCACAGAAGTTGTTTAGTTTCACATATAGAATAACCCCCTTATGTCAGTTAAAAATATTACGGGGGCAACTGCAATACCGTGTATATTAATTACGTCTTCTATTTGATTGCGATCATTATTAACTATCCCAACGGTGTCTATATGCATGTTAGAATTAATTCATGTTGTAATGTAATGTAATGCAATAGCGTTCTTGAAATCAAAGAAAACAGTGAACTGGCATTAATAATTTTCGAAAAGGTTTTTGGTCTCTGCGTCACATACATTTATAGTAAATTTTCACGTGCTCGTCGATTTGATGCCCGTTCTACAACTTTGAACTCTTTGGGTCAACTCAAATCATATTAATTAAAGGTTGTGAAAATCTGCGGAAACTCCTTGTACCTTTGTAGCTTGCTTGCTTGCAAGTTGCAAGGTGAACTACTCACGGCAATTTGCAGTGCCGTTTACACTGACCGGAACGAATGTTGCAGACTGGTGGATGTCGTAGTATTTTTACCAACAAAGTTTGGGATAGAATAAAAAAAGGACGACGAAAAAATTTAATATTTCTTTATACCCAATATAATTCTACATCTACAATATCTTAATCTTGCATTATCAAATCGATTTGAAATGTCTAAATGTGTTGAACAAGATTGTAGAATGTGTTTAAAACGGTTACACTTTAGCCTTTATTTTTTAATTTACTTAGGTCGTGGTCATGGGACTATGCCAGTTAGATTAATTCCTATTGTTTTTGCTAAAAGGCTAAAAAAAATAATTAAAATTAATAATTAGTCAACCGATTCGTCCGGATGCTCGATGCGAACGTCTGCTCAGCGACGACAATGCTGCTGCGCGAACCCACGTACGGAAATGCACCAGTTGTCCTCTGGTGGACAATTAATCACAATTCTCGCCAATCCGGTTCCTTGACCACCGGGAAAACTAGAAATTATATTACGAAAAATGTTTTATGAAATAGTTCTATTATTTAATTCTTATAAATTCTTGGAATGCTAGAAAAGTTTAACGTAAAAAAAAATTAAACCGTAGTTTGCACTGCTCATTCTAGTTATCATTCTGGGATACACGTGGAAAAATAGTTTAAATTAAATGCTATTATGGAATACAAGATTTTTAAATGTGGCCCTTAAACTTTGAATTAATGTTAATATGTACTTACAATGTACAACTATTCTATATATTGGAGCCTTCACGTAGATGTAGATGGGTAAGGAATTCCCTACAAATATGAGTACCAATCGATTCTGCAGATCTTTCCTCTAAGGAACTCTCTCCGCTCATATATTTCCCCACAAGTACAGTTGAGCTTACAATAAAAATAAAATTTAAAAAAAGGGGATTAAGACTAAAATCTCATTCGCGCTCTAGAGTTTAAACAAAAAAAAATTTTAATTGTCATTGTTCTTATAAAGAAGCATACCGAAAGACCTTAATTGCTAATGCGAAACTGTTAGGTTCTTAAGTCACTCTTATGCCTATATACAGGGACAATACTTATGTAAACAGGAAACCCCAATGTTACTATTAGTGTCCTGGCAGGGAAGGAATATGAGGCTGATAATGATTATGACTACGATGTTTTACAGAAGGAGAATGGAGGAGGTCCTCTACCACCCGCTGATCATAGTGAAGAAGGAAGAGATGCGTAGCGTCCGAAGGTACTTCGACATCGACGACACGGACCGGATACGGCAGAGTATCCGCAACATCATGGAGTGGTACGACAAGCAACCGCATCTTATCGAGAAAGACATCGGTGAGTGTTCTTTTAACACATTCTAATTTCATCTTAGATCATACATCAGACTTCACAGCTGTTTTAGGCAGAGTTCAAATATATCCACGCTCTACTGTCCTTACACAGTCTACTGTCCTTACACAGACAGGTCTGTAAGCGCAAAAGACAAGAACTATCTGTTTTAAGTAGTTAAAAATTATAAATATTCTGAATATTATCCAAATTGCGTTGAATTCTGTGAAACTCTAACATTTCCGAGTTGTTATAAGGATTTTTAAATCTTTTCTTAAATCTATGGTTGTACAATCTGCTTGTGAAGACTGACCTGCTCCATGTGGCAGTCAGTATGGTGGGTACATAACTGATACAATTTCATATAAAAATATTTTCACTTTTCTATGAATTGCTGCATCTTTCATAAATCAGCGCATTCGTATTTTGCTAGTTACAAACATTTTTGTAAAGTAGACTAAGTGCACATTGAAAAAAATTCTAGTTCAAATTCCATTCCAATTCAAAACTTATCAGTTCTTCTTCGCTGTGATAATCGAACTGGCGGAATGTTACAATGTAAATATAACAAATCTGAGCGCAGTGTACTGCCAAGAGATGATAATAAGCAATAAAAAATCGTCGTGCTCTTTATTTCAGACATCAGCGATTTATAATATGGCGGTGAGAACCAGATAATGCAGATTTTAACGAATGTGTAATTCTGTGCCCTTGTTGGGAAGTGATTGCCTACCAATATTTAGATATATGTTTATATATTATATATATATTTTTTTATGGATAGCGCGACATGTGGCATAGTTTCACCTACAAGTAGGTGTATAACGATGCCCATGGACATTCTGTGATGCACGGGGATTGCAAATGCCATGCCGGCCTGACTGAAGCCTTTTCACGCCCCTTTTGAAAAACTCAGGCTGTACTTGAAGGAAATAGATGGGCAGGGAGTGCGTTCCACGTTTATTTAAACGAATAATTATAAATTGATTTAATATGATCTCTGGATCACGTCCGACTACTTAAACTGGGAAGGTTTGTTCCTCGTAATACCACATAATACATTAATTTAATCGTCGAAATAATTAAATTTTGTACTGATGACCTTCATTTATGGCTCTTCCAGATAAGGGTTTTGTAGAGCGAATCCTGGTGCTGTCTCGAGGATCTGTGGAGTCGGCCAAGAAGAAATTGGACAAGTGGTGCACTCTCCGGACTTTGAATCCAGATATCACCCTCGAACGGAGCATTGAAGAGTTTACAAAATTCCAGCAGTGTGTGTGAGTATTTTATTTATTTGATTTTATTTATTTATTCTTAAGAGAATAAATTATAAAACCGGCCAAGTGCGAGTCGGACTCGCGCACCTAGGTTTCCGCACTACAAAAAAAAAGGTGGAAAAAACGCATTTCTTCATATATTTTTCCCTTAATTTTTTACCTTTCCTATGTTTTATTACTTGTTGTTATATCCACCATAACACCACATATTCTGTGAAAATGTCAACAGGCTACCTATTACGGTTTCAAAGATACAGCAGTAGGACAGACAGAAAGTAAGACAGACGGACAGACAGACAGACAGTCGTCGTACGCTTAGTAATGGGCTTCCTAACGGGATATGGAAACCTAAAAAGGAAAGTAAGTATTGAGATTTTTTGAAAGTAAGTACTAAGAGAGTACGAACTGAAATTAGGTATTTAATTTAAAGTTTAAACAAAGCAATTTAAAATGACTTGTTTAATTAAAAATGTCAAATATTGCCACAGAAAAAAACTCATTTTGGAACAAAGCTGCAGATTGCTGCCTTTTTCATCTTTTTTTTTATATTTAAGTATTTATTTTACCACCCGCCAGGTGGGACGAAGAAGTGGTTCCATACCACTGAAGGCCGGGAGGACTGGAGGAAAATTGGAGGGTCGTATGTCCAGCAGTGGACGCTTACACACTGACTGACTGACTGTACTTAATTTGACTTAAAATAACATGAAGTCAAATACTGAAAAAATGTATATAGTATAAGTGATTCCATTAGATTTCACTAGATTTTCAGGTTGTGACCGCTGTTTTGTTTGTTTGATTCATACGAGTTTGAAAATACAATATTTCTGAATCTCTTTGAAAAATATAATTTGACTAAGTACATAATATGAAGTGTTTTTCGTATTTATAGATCCACAAATGCTGTAGTGACTATTTAGCACCTACAATCTAATGAATCTATGTTACAACGTAGATAATATTTTCATATAGGTAAGTTCCGGATATGGAAACATTACTCCTATACCCAACTAAGCTTAATGAATATCGATTAATTTGGACAACTTTAAAAAACAGCTGATTTCCAACCAGGTAAGTGTATCTAACACCCAACATGACAAACCGAAAGTACTGACATGGAACCTATGCGGGTGTAGCGGTGATGCAGACAACCATGTCGGATTCTGTAAAAAAGAAAATCGCATTTAAATTTTCCATGAATGAGGCTCTTACATGTATGTCATTATTGTCAGTCAACCACACAGAACAGCGGTCGACCTTTTTTTGCTCTGTGATAAAAAAATATGAGTGTGTGGTTTCAAAGAAACATTATTGTTTCAGGACGTACGTGCCGCTGCCCAAGCTGGCGCCAGACCAGTCCAGGATCATGGTGACCAAGATCCTCGCGTCTGAATTAGATGAATTCACCATGTTAACGTATTTTAGATACAACTTTTTGGTAAGACATTTCTTTCACTACAGGGTGTTAAAACGGCGAGTACATTAATTTCGCCAGCGCAATCCTCATGTTGTTCCTAGACAAAAAAGCAAATAAAGTTTTTCCCTAAAGTGTCTAGTTTTCGAGATATGAATTAATGAAATGTTTGTTTTCGTCTAGTGTAATTTAACGCGTTGTTGCCGCTCCGCACCCTCCGCCTGCCGACCTCCAGTCCTCCACCACCCTCCACTCACAAAGCTAACCCCCGCCCCTCACGCCAACACCTCCGTCCGAGGCGCTCACGTCTCACCCGCTCTTCCCACCTCCGCGCCGCCGCCCTATTGTCGTGAGATCATTTTTACACTAAAATAATCAATTAGTTTGTATGAAAACTGTAACTTTTTATTTAAAGGAAATTCAGAAAAAAGTTATTTGACTTTTTTGTTAGGTACTCTTGATCCCAATAATCATTTCCCAAATTTAAAGTACTCGCCGTTTTTACACCATACTTGCAAAATCAACATGGTATTATTATTCTACTATCGGTTTTTTTTTCAAGAGGAAAGTGACCTTTGTTTGACTGACATTAGAGCGTTGCACGCTGCACACAACTAGTGATTGCAGTCGTTAAAAATACTATCGACTCTTGTCGATGGAATAAACATTAGTGTTAGTTATAATTCGATTTGAAATTTCCAAGTAATAGTAAAATAATGATTTTCTTTATGTTACTGCAGTTATAGCCATCACAGATTACTATTGTGCACATAAGCACACACATACACAACATGCTCTACCTGCGCTGATGCCAACTTAACTTCTTTCTAGCTATATTTAGAAGATGTTGTCAATCAAATCCAAAATTAGGTAAAATCTAGTTAACCGTATTTCATTAACAATGAATCGTTAAATGATCGATAAAACTACAAATTTATTTCAAATTTGTCGAAAACTGGCAACACTCCAAACGTCAGTTTCCTCCGTCTTCTAAAAAACAGACTATAGATTGCAAATAATGCTACACACAGAACAGTGATGAGCGGGGCCTTCTTCCCTACATTTGACAGGTATTATACCTCTGACAAATTATAATCTCCCGCTAGGTTGGCATCACTTGCTGTTTACTAGGTCGTAGAAAGAGTTACTTTTTTTTATACTAAACGCGACATGTGGCACCGATCCACCCAGAAGGTGTCTAGCGGCGCCCATGGACATTCGGTCGCGTGCGCTTACTTGCTATTAATATTTTCCCTGTCGTAGTGGAATATAAAATTATGTATAGGTACCTGTTGTACTATCGAGAGCTGGGATTCTTATATCTAGAGCTACCGAATATATTATACTACAGAAGGACTGCGTAATCGTTAGAATTATTGTCAATAATACATTGAGTAATATATTCAAATATGGTCGTACAAGGGAAACCGTGGCAACACAGAGCTCAGGTTAGCCAACCAGCTATAGCTAAACCGAGTGCGCGACGCTTCTTGCTCTGTGGTATTACACATTGCTTAGGACAGGCGAACTTATTGCCTAACGAAATTTCTTCCAGTTAACCTTGCACATTACAACGCATGTATACTTAGGCCCAAGTGCGTAGTACGATTATTTTCGGGTCGAAGATATTGCGAGATACAGACGTCGCGTCGGAGGTAAACCTGAAAACCGCGTAAAACTGTTTATCTTACTTACTAGGTGGTTGGGTTAAGTTCATCCGGATTGGCAGCAATTCAGCGCGGCCACAGACCTGCCGATTCTTTTCTGTTCTACCTAGAACAGAAAAAAATGAATGAAACCGGAAGGCAAGAATGCAATACAAAATGTACCACGCGCCACACACCTACCCACGCGAACCGGCAAGAACGCCCGGTCAGCAAGCAACCGGCGACGTCGCCGATCAGAACGTTCTGGCCGGTCAGAAAGAGGCGTGGCTTACGTACTAGCTCCATATCATCGTCACACACAGCCCGGTTACAACCCGGCGCCGGCGATTTTTTACGTACTGACACAAAGGAAGTATACTAGTAAGTACGTCTATCGGGAAGCGCTAGATTACGACTGAGCCCCAATCAAGAAAGCCCGGCGTCCGGTGTGTGTTTGTGACGATGAACTCGGTTTCAATTCTGTTCTGATCTGTTCTTGGTAGAACAGAAAAGAATCGATAGGTCTGTGGCCGCGCTCAACGAACGTCTATGATCCAAACGGCTATGAACAATAATTTTTGTCTTCCGTCTCGTGTAGTCGTATAGTCAGTGTAATCGACGCGATAAAGAACCACGAGCATGGTACCTAATTTTGAAAGAATTTAAAGTTAAATTTATAAATTTATTTCATTTTATTTGCAGTTGGGAGACTACAGATTGCATCATGACTACAGCCTCGGCGAGTCTTTCATAGTCGACCTGCAGAACGTACCAATCGCATTGATTGGCAAATTGAATCCTATTGTCATCAAAAAAGCTGAAATACTCTGCACGGTAACCTGTTTTAATTGAATAATTTTGTTAAAAAATTGAATAAAAAAGTGAATCCAGATACAATCTGTATATTAATCGAAAGTTCTAGTGGATCAACGGATTATCACGAATTTTTGTTCAATTCTTGGGTCACGTTTGAACGAACAAACCATTTCTGGGGCACATGCTCCGACCAGTTAATTTGGTTAGTTTGTTCAGGTCAGCCTCGATAGCTCAGTGGTGCGGTCGGCCGACTGAAGCACACATGGGCGCGGTCATTACTTGGATGGGTGACCGGTCGACCGTTGGAGGCTGATCGTGGTACGGTTCAAGACCTCGCCAACCCCCCGCCGCCATATTATATAGTATTACAATGACAATTACATTTTTTTCAGGAAGGTTATGGCACGAAGATTATGGGAATCCACATTTTGAACGCGCCCCCGTTCGTAGACAAGTTGGTGTTCATTTTGAAACAAGGACTGAAGGAGAAGGTAGCCAAGAGGTTGCACGTTCACAGTTCCTACGAAGACCTACACAAGTTTATTCCAAAGAGTATCCTTCCAGTAGACTATGGCGGTGATGAACGATCCGTGGAGAAGTTAGCAGGTAAAAGTTTAACACATTAAATATTATACATGTGTATTTCGATTGCCGTAGTCTATGAGAGTTGTCAGCAAGGCTTTAGGTTGCGAGAACAAATAGTTTGATGTCCTTAATTTTCTTTCTTCTTTTTTGTGTTACTTTTCAATTATCCTGTAGGTCTTCAAATGACATACTTTTTGTCTACCGGCCTTCCTTCAATGAGAGTGCCTTAACAATTAATTAGTGTTGTTCTTAGATGTCAGTCAGTCAGCGTATATGCGTCTTATGCACCACTGCTGGACATACGCCTCTCCAATTTTTCTACAGTCCTACCGAGCCGGGAGTCCCGGTCATCAGCAGCGGTACGGAAGCACTGCTTTCCGCCGACGCGACGTATCGCCTTTCTTAGATGCATCTGATAATTATTTTTACGTAATCGTGTATGGGTTGCTGAGTCAGAGAGCACAATGAACATGCTCCGACCGGCCAATATCACCTCTGAGAAGGTGCCACACCGGAGACTTTCCTTTGGATTGCTGGCTATACTGGACTAGAGGAAAACACAGCCGAGGCTGCTATGCGGCCATCTTACATCCAGTGCGGTAGTAGCAACGCAGTCGGCTACAATTTGAGCCTACCACCTAGTAAGGGTGGGGAAGGGACCTACAGTTTTACACCGGTTCCAAACGGAGAAGCAGCATGTGTAGGTGTATGTACGTACATTTTTCCGTCAAAAAACTACGGGCCTTGAGATCATGTGTCCAAGAAAAGACCGCGCTGACCACCCGCAACTGCTGTGGCTCCTCACATGATATGTTTTTTGTCTGCCGGCCTGCCTCACTGAGCCTGACTCCACGAAGAGTGATTGTTCTTAACTGTACCTATCACTTAGATATTGACTGCTTCACTCGTGCTTCTTTTTAAAACATAATATAATCAATTCCAGTTTCTTCATTTCAAATTTCAAATATAATGATGGATGAGAAGAGTGGAAGATCGTGTGGTAGCGTGCCTTGAAAGAGGTCTATGTCCAGTAGTGGACCGATACTGATGGTAAGATTATAATCCATGCCTGTGCCTAAAGAAGGTAATGAAGGCCACAAGCACACTTTGCAAAAACAGAATTTTTCTTCTAGAAACTGACACGGTTGGTTATATCACCTACAACATCCATGATGTCAGCCCATAACAATCTTGGTGAACTAGATGCCATGTCAGTGAAGTTGGTGAAGTTGGTGAACTTCCCTTTGGCCGTGCCGGCTATACAGAACGGAAAACACGTACTACTTTCAAAAGCCGCTTTCTACCGACATTTCATTCAGTGCGGTGGTATCAACCCGGGAGAGTTAAACCTAGTAAGGTGAGAAGGGATCTGGAATAGGCGAAGGAAAAAAAATTAAGTGCGAGTTTTACTCGCGCACGGAGGTTTCCGTATCTATCCGCTATCAATAACCGCTCAATCGGAGAGAAGCCTCAATGAGGTCGATCGCAATTTACGGTGCGGTGGGGAAATGACAGCACCTCACATTGCAATGTATAAAGGCCTATGGCGCCATCTATGATTCAATAGTGTGACTAATCGATTTTATTTTACGTTTCTTGTTTGGGAGCCGCCCTTAATTTTTAACATTATCTTATTTTTCTTATTTGTTGTTATATCCGCTATAGTAACACATATGCTGTGAAAGTTCAACGGGCTACCTATTACGGTTCAAGAGATACAGCCCTCGGACGGACGGACGGACGGACGGACGGACAGACAGACGGCGGAGGCTTAGTAATAGGTTTCCGTACGGGATACGGAAACCTAAAAAGGTATTAGTCGTAAGTCGACTATCACACCGCAACCGGTCTTTTTTGCGCGGTAAAACGCGCGAAGTAAGAAGGGAAGGGACCTATAGTTTCTACGTGGAATACGAACCACGGTCAGTCACATGCTCTTGATATTCAAGTTGTATCTTCCGCATTCGCATTGAGCCTTTCTCCTTGACCCCAAAATTAGCGGCCGAGGCTGGGTTTCCAGCCTCTGAGGATATATCTACTTGTTCCATAATTATAGTAATTTATGATACAAGAACACTTTGGTTTAACACCTGAGGTTGTTATTCAGAGATTTGAGTTTTTACCCGACTGCGCGAAGCAAAAAGAAGGGTTATGTTTTTCAAGTGCATGATTTCAGATTCAGATTTATTTATTCATCTTTGGACGCAAGGTGCCTCTCAGATAAGTCATACAAACAAACAAAATATGGTATAAATGGGACAAAATACAACAATAAGACAAGCCATAAAATTCTTAAAAGAGTTATAGATTCAATAAACAAAAATAACATAACATAAAATCAAGTAAATACTTAAAGTAGCAATGAGTAATTTTTGAGTAAATTAATATTAATATTAATACAAAATTATTTATATGTCTCATTAAGGAATTTATCTATCGAGTAATGAGAGTTTTTCATCAATAATTCTTTAATTCTGAATTTGAAGCAATTCTCACTATACATTGAAAATGCAGGTGGAAGCTTGTTATAGAACTTAACGCTCTGCTCCATGTCTGGCACAGGAAACTTTTATGTACTCTAGCCAAAGCTATGTATGTATGCATGTCTATTTCTATGCCACGCTCTGCAATTTAAACGGCTTAATGTATTTTAACATCGTGAGGTGTCGTTGGATTCGTTCTCACTCGATCGAGAGTCATAGGGTACCACATTTGTTCAGAAATTAAAATGATGGCCGTCGGCATGACTGTCGGGATCACTGAGATGGCACCTAATTCACCAAGGTGTTATGGGCTGATATGACTGGTTACAACACGGGTGTTGTATGTGATCTAGCTAACCATGTTAGGTTCCATAAAAAACGTTTACGCGAGCAAAGTCGTGAGCAATGCATACATACATACATCGACACGCTGCATCCCGACAATCGTGGTAAGCAGAGTAATCGATGTTGTGCTGCAATAACTCTGCTAAATTACAGCACAACCACGTTTAGCACAGTATTCGGACAAGATAACTATCGAGCAGCAATAGAGGCACGAAAACCCACCCTCTGCTTGACTAGGTGGAAGGACCGTGCCAAGGTGAGTGGTGGCTATCCTGTCGCCCTTTAGCGCGACATCTCGTACTTATCCAGCAGTCGGCTTTTACGATATGCACGGGGAGAGATGCAGCGGGTCTATTCTTTTTACGTACCGGCACAACACGGCACGTCGTCGTCGTGTCGTGTCTTAATGATAAACAAATAATACATAAGACGGTATGTCTGATTGCAGCGGAATGGATAGAGGAGTTGTCGAGCAAGCCCGCGCGCCGGTGCATCGAGCGAATGGACAGACTGATCGTGGACGAGGCCAGGAGGCCTTCGGATAAGTTCAACGACGAATACCTGGGCATGCCGGGCTCCTTCCGCAAGATTAACATCGACTAGGATAATCTCACATATGTCTTGTTTACTGTGTACTTTGTCGGTTTAAAATAATTTGTTATTTTTGTAATATTATAATTTTTATATTAGAGCGGGCTTCACTGTTACTATTGCTGCTATGACCTTTTCATATCCATTGTACGTTGTATGTCCATATGCAAGCATCGTTGTGTGTCCTTATAAGCAACGTTGTGTGTCCCTAAGCAAGCAACGTTGTGTTTCCTTGGAAGCAACGTTGTGTGTCCCTAATAAGCAATCATCGTTGTGTTTCCTTGGAATCAACGTTGCGTTTCCTTGGAAGCAACGTTGTGTGTCCTTGCAAGTAACGTTGTGTGTCCCTAAGCAAACAACGTTGTGTGTCCCTAAGCAAGCAACGTTGTGTGTCCTTGCAAGCATTGTGTGTCCCTAAGCAAGTAACGTTGTGTGTCCTTGCAAGCAACGTCGTGTGTCCCTAAGCGAGATATTATATCCACAGTCGAATAGAAGTGGTTTGAGTAGGTAGGGGTTTCCTCCTTTCTGCTAGGATTTTTCTCACAAAACTAAAATAAATGTATGACAGCTCCCAGTTATGCATTAGTTATACTGTGTAGGAGTAGGAGAAATGAGGCCCTTGGAGTAACTAAGCAGAGGTCAGAAGCACTTATGTAGCTGTGATTGAAAACATGGTTGGTGGCCACTGAATTCAAGCATGTGAGAGTATTGCCAAAATCTCAATATCGTGGACATTATTTTTCCTATCCCCCAAAAGAAGGAACTTCTATTTTAGAAACAAAGCGACGAACAACAAATTACACAGTAAAGTTAGAAATGGCGCGAGACAAAAATATTAGGTAGGTAAGAATTATACGCAACACGAGCAGTTCGACATACTTGTTTCTCTATAATGTTATTCCTCATCACCCAAAGGTTGACTTGAAGAAATCACTTGCAGTGATAAGTCCGCCTTTGCGCACTCCTGTATTTATTATTTCTTTTCGTGTACTCTACTTCTTTCAGTTGTGCGCAATAAAGAGTTTCTACTCTACTCTACCTTACTCTTCCCTACCATACCCTACCCTACCCTACTCTTCCCTAACCTACCCTACCCTACCATCCCTACCCTACCCTACCCTATTCTACTCTACTTTATTTCCATTTCTATTTTTATGGAAAGCGCGACATGTGGCATCGACATGTAGGTGTCTAACGATGCCCATGGACATTCTGTGGTGCACGGGGATTGCGAATGCCATGACAGCCTGACAGGAGCCTTTTCACGCCTCTTTTGAAAAGCACCAAGCTATACTTGAGAGGAAATACATGGACAGGGAGTGCGTTCCACATTTAATTGGTTCTGTGAATAAATGTATGAATTATATTAGACTTAACAAAATTTATAATTTAAATAAAAACGAAACGGTCGACCCGCTCATTATTTTAATTTCCATAATTAGTATTTAAGAAACCTTTGAGCAATATATAATTTCGAAACTGGTGCAATCTCTATCAGACACCCGATGTCACAACCGCTATTTTTCGATTCGTCGATTCAAGGCTGAACTAGGTAGGTCGAGAAGTGAGAGGTGCCATGCCTGGCGCCTGCATCTCTCTAGACGCACTCTAGATAGGCTGTGCAGAGGTATATTGTAAGGGTGGCTGGAATTAGATTGTCTAGGGGTAGTGTGCGCATAATGCAGACCGATATACATTTTTAGACCTACCAATTTGATCACAGAATTAGTATGCATAAAATAATAAAAATCAATTTATACAGGGTGTCCCAGAAACCGACGATAATCCTTTGGCAGCTGATAGGGCTGCTAATTACCTCTCAGAATATGTCAATTTATGTTCGTAAAAATGGCTTAGTTTTTGAGATATTGTCATTTTTGTAAACATCCAAATGTTTCTCCCTCAGCTCATTTTTTTAAATGCCACAAGTACAAATGTAAGATTTTCTTAAATAAATTGTTGGTCAAATATTCCTGAAAAGTAAGGCTTTTTGATAACATGAAAAAATAAGTAAGCAGTAAGTAAGTGAAGTATAATTTTAAAAATTACATTAGATGGGCGTATTTTTGTTGCATAATGCCACTTTAATGTAGTTTTTTTTTTCAGCGCGAAGGGCCAAGTTGAGAGATGAGGCTGAAAACAATTTTACAAGTGGCTTTTAAGTCGTTTTTCAGCTAAGCAGGATTAAACATGACTTATACCGTTAATTACGTTAAATAAATAAATTATACCGTGTGAAAGCCTTACTTTTCAGGAATATTTGACAAAAACTAGATTTAAGAAAATCTTACATTTTAAAAAAATAGGCCGAGGGAGAAAATTTTGGATTTTTACAAAAATGACAATATCTCAAAAACTAAACCATTTTTACGAAACCTAAATTAGATATTCTGAGAGGTAATTAGCAGCCCTATCATCTGTCAAAGGATTATCGTCGGTTTCTGGGACATCCTGTATATTTATTTTGTGCAAAACATATATAGATATTTGAAGTGAAGAAGCACGTTTGGGCTGGGGACCTAACTCAGAAAAAGTGAACTAAACTATTTTTTGTAAAATTAAACTAATAATTGGATTTTAAGTAATGAGTGTAAGAAGCTTCGCTTCTGCCGGGTGTCCCACGACACTTTACCATTCTTTATATAATCCGGTATGGGTGGCTGAATCAGAGCGGCCAGAGCATATGCTCCGACCAGCCAATATTATCTCCAAGAAAGTAGGTGCTATACCGGAGACTTCCCTTCGGCATGCTGGCTATACTGGACTAGAGTAGAACACAGCCGGTTGCCATGCTGATATACATCCAGTACGGTGGTATCTACCCAGTCGGCTACAATTTGAGCCATTGACTATTCACAAAATCAACGTGTTTATTACTTGTCTATTGCTGGTTTGCCGCTACCTCAGCCCGCGCTTCCGCACATCGCGCCTCACGCCACACCCGCTGACGCCTAGCTCAGTAGCGTTAGTGTCGCTATCGCGTAGCCAAAGAATATAATACCGCGTAGCCACGCCCGTATTATATGTGTAATTGAGCTACCTACCCCTCGCGCGTGTACGAATTTTGTTCTTTTTTTTATGTTATTTGTTTTATTACTAACATTTGTTGTGTTCAAATGCCAATACGAGTAAAAAAAGGAATAGTAATATGACTATGACGTGTGCGCTAGCTTCACTAGTCATGTCACTTAATTACGTAGAATTATTATTACATGGTAGTACATATTAATTCCATGCCTGAAATACGAAGTAACGACAGTTCAGTTTAACACCTGGTGGCGGGAGCATTCGTCTATCCGACTTTTTTGTCGACGGTACCGATAGCTGTTACGTCATAACCGTCAGCGGTGGCATACTGGAACCAGACGACTAATACATACATCTCAAATTAATAAATCTCTGAACGAGACCATATTATTATTATTTAGGCCACGCTATCTCCCACACACACGCAGGCACTCACGCACTCACGCACGCACGCACGCACGCACCCACGCACGCACGCACGGATGCACGCACACACACACACACACACACACACACACACATACATTGAGTAAGCAGCAGCGAGGTAGGTATTAAATGGTAATCATATTTTTGATGCAATAATTTTAGGGTAATTAAGTAAATTATATATTGCGACTGCTGCTATAATCAGATTGGCTCGGCAATTCGTTTAGTTCAATGTAACCGGACATGAGTACAAGGCGGGCACACTCGAATGGAACCTTGTTTCGACATGCCGTATATAGTTGCCATCATTAGTCTAGGAGTTAATGAAGTTAAATATATGTTTTGCAGAAAAATGCAATTGAATACAAAGAAATGTTACATGGAGCAGTAATTTTTTTTTAACCTGAAATCGTTGACCACATTACTTAATACCACTCATCACACCTTGAACTAGGTGTCGTGTCAGTGTCACGCTTCGGCCGTGCAGGCTATACTGAGATGGACGGAAAACACGAACAATTTACATACATCGCTCCTTCAACCACAGAGCAAGGAAAAACTTCTTGCCTACAGCCCGAGTAACTGAGGGTGAGGCCTGCTTAGATCGATCTATCATTAATTGGGGCGGTACCACATAGGACGGATTAAACCCGACCACCTTGTAAAGGAACGAGGGAGGGGACCTAGAGCTTTACATGGAATTCGAACCACTGTCAGTCTCAACGGTCGAACTGTCACCCATGCAGGTTCTGACCAAAACAATAACCCACCTAGTTATTAATTTTCACCTTTTTTTTTAAATACTAGCTTTTGCACGCGGCTTCGCTCGCGGTAGACTTGGTTTAATAGGAAATTATAAACTCAAATATGATAGATAATACATGATCATAATAGCGATCTATCTCTCCCGTCCATATTATACTGTCTTGGATACTGCTCAGCCCTAAGGCTATTTAGCGTGAAGGTATATGACATATAGTGAGCCTCCAGACTCATTACTCAATACTCTTTCCATTGGTGCAAAACGCATCAAAATCTGTTCAGTTGTTCCGGAGTTTACCTTAAACATACATACATACAGACAGACGTTCCCTTTTTTTAGGAAGTATAGAGATGTTTAGCCTATGTCAAAAAACATTTTTTTTTTCATATTTTCACCATTTCAGACCATGTTTCTGTTCTTCCATTATCGAAAATTTCACTCACATAGACAGATACTTAATTTAGTTTAATTTTGTAAAATATTGTACTTCCTATATTACAATTCTAGTCGATCCGCAACTCTAGTACTATGCACGAGCATCGTTATTAATTTCCCCCTGAAGAGCTTCGCTTCGGGCTTCAGTTGCTGTGGGGCAGAGCGGGGGTGGCGGCGGAAGCGGCGGGGGCGGCGATGGGGGCGGAGGGGTCGGCAAAGTAGGACGCTTTCTTAAGAGTATGGTGTCTTGCAAAACTTTACCTACTACGTGGAGAAACATTACCAATGCCAGAGAATTCAAAAGGATAAAACTGCTTCATCATACATTGCCTTTTTTTTTTATGTAATCCGGTATGGGTGGCTGAGTTGGAGGGGCCGAAGCGCATGCTCCGACCAGCCAATATCACCTCCGAGAAGGTAGGTGCCATACCGGAGACTTCCCTGGATTGCTGGCTATACTGGACTAAAGGAGAACACAACCGAGGCTGCTATGCGGCCATCTTACATCCAGTACGGTGGTATCAACTCAGTCGGCTACAATTTTAGCCTACCACCTAGTAGGGGCAAGGGAAGGGACCTATAGTTTTACACCGGTTCCGAACGGTGAAGCAGCAAGTGTAGGTATGCACATAAATTTTTTCGTAAGAAAAAACTCATTGGTACACGCCGACGGGATTCGAACCGCGGACCTCTCGCATGAGAAGCCGATGCCCAAACCACTCGGCCACCCGCCGCTTAACAAATAATTTACCTTACAAATAATTTCATTTTCGCTCGACCGTTGACCGTGGTTCGGATTCCACGTAAAACTGTAGGTCCCTTCTTATCTTACTAGGTGGTAGGGTTTACCCCCCGGGTTGGTATCACCGCACTGAATGAAACGTCGCGTCGGTCGTAACGGTTATGTAAATAGTTCGTATTTTGAGTCCAGATCAGTGTAAAAGACGTGAAATGAAAGGAAGCGTTGACATGGCACCTAGTTCACCCGGTGTTTATGGGCTGACATCACGGATATTGTAGGTGATGTAGCCAACCGTATCATCATCATCATCAGCCTGTATCGTTCCACTGCTGGACATAGGCCTCTCCCAAGGCACGCTACTATACGCGGTCTTCCGCTCTTCTCATCCATCCAACCGTATCAGTTTCCATAAAAAAGAAAAATACATATTTCAACGTAGACTATAAGCGCACATAATTAACTTCAACATAAATAAGTGCACACAATTTGCATTAACAACTTTTGTTAAAGATTGTTAATCAACCGACATTTTGCATCAACATGGACTTTTATATGTATAGGTACCTAATTTCACAAGTATGGCAAATATATTGTTTATGGAACCTGATGGTGGCTACGTCACCTATGTAAACACCATCAACTACGTGATGTGAACCCAATTACACCTCCGTGACCTAAGTAGAACATATTTAAAACCTACTGTCAGTCCATGTACACCTGCCAGCTGTGGTCCAATTACACACAGCGTGCCTGTAACTCACTGCCTGTGCAGTACAATAACGCGTTCCGGTGCCTCCTCAGACTCCCGCGGTTCTGCAGTGCCTCGGGGATGTTTACAGAGGCGAGAGTGGATGGATACTGGGCCACAATAAGGAAGGGGGTGGCCAGTTTCGCAGATTGTGTTTTAAAAACCGATAGTTGCACTGTTCAATCAGCGGTGAGGGGTGGATGTGGGAGAATGTTTCAATACTGGTCCCACATACACTCCTCGCCTTGTCTGTAATGTTTATTTTCTTGTGTATTTTTCTATTTTTGTGTTGCCATGTTATGTTGTGTTGTGTAGTTATGGGCAAAATGGTCCGAAATAAAGAAGTTTTATTTATTTAATTATTTATTTATATTCGCTGTAGCAAGTACGTCGGCGGAAAGCAGTGGTTTCGCTGAAGGCCGGGAGGGCTGGAGGAAAATTCGAGAGGCGTATGTTTGCACGAATTGTTTTATTTATCAGTATAAAAGTACTATCATTTATGTGGTAAAATACAATATTCATTTATTGCGCTATCGTAGACAAACATGACAATTCATATTACATAAAAAATTTAACACTACAGAACTATTATAATTATTTTACATCAAAAAGTTTATTTCTCAGAAAAATTACCTTTCATCCATAATTTCAACGAATCTTACGCTTTTTCGATCAGGCTACGGATCTGCCGCGAGTTTAACATTTTTTACCCATCTAAAAAAAGTGCCAAGCGCCGCTAAAGAAGTTTTCACTTCAAAAATATATATTATACACCAATTATTCCTTTGAGAGGTATAGTCTCTTTAAATGTTTTTTTTGAAAACGGTGAGTGAAGGGGAGGCTCCAATTCCGGGTGGGAGCTGATTCCACAGGCGCGCTGACATGGCGGTAAAAGATCCGGAATAGCTGGAAGAGCTATGGGGCATGGCCATCTGTGGCATGGCGCCACTCTGAGCGCAGTTTCGCGAGGAATGGTGTTATTGGCTTTGTCTGATCTTCCGTTGAAGTTTTGGGCGCAGACACCCGTGTCGGCTGACTTTAAAACAACTATAATACTGGTAAGGTAATACGAAATTATATTTTCAGTAATGGATTTAGTTTCCAATTTATTTCCCCTTCCGATAACCTTGTCCTAGCTATCTTTCCTACTCCTCTGCCTGCTAGTGCTCACTGACTTCTTTCTCAGTGCACGCTGCACGCATGTGGAACGAACTTCCTCTTCGATTACGTCAACGCGCATGGATCCACACATTAGGAGTGCTGTTGAAAGACTTATACTATGGATAACTTATACCCTCAAATCCTAAATCTCCTCTCCTTCGTCTGCGTTCCTAGTTTCTGAAATGGCTACATAAGTTGTATGTAGTTTGATTTAGTTTTACGTCTCATTAACCCCCGAAGCAAAAGGAGAGGTGTTATAAATTTTACTCCTCCGTCTGTCTGTGTCTGTCTGTGGTATCGTAGCTGCCAAACGGATGACCCGATGGGGATGTGGTGTTTTCATTAGAAAGCTGGTTAAACCGGGATAGTTCTTTTAGATATATTTCATGAAGATCAGGTCATCCGATTCATGGACAGTCAGTCAGTCAGTCAGTCAGTCAGCGTGTAAGCGTCCACTGCTGGACATACGCCTCTCCAATTTTCCTCCAGTCCTCCCGGCCTTCAGCGGTACGGAACCACTGCTTTCCGCCGACGTACTTGATGTCGTCGTCCCACCTAGCGGGTGGTCTTCCCACACTCCGTTTTCCTGTCCACGGCCGCCAGTGTAGGACACGGTTACTCCAGCGGTCGTCGTCTCTTCGGCTGACGTGCCCAGCCCATTGCCACTTGAGCTTAGCCACCCGGTATCCAATATCGACTACTTTGGTGCGTCGGCGGATTGCCTCGTTACGCACCATATCACGTAGCGTTATTCCCAGCATGGCTCGCTCCATTGCTCGCTGGGCAACTTTCAACCTTTGGACAACACCGACCGTCAGCGTCCACGTTTCACACCCGTACGTCATAACCGGGAGGACACACTGGTCATATATACGGGTTTTTAAATTTTGCGGAAGATCATTCATGGATTCAAGATTCATGGACACTTTACCTAATTAGTGAAGGGAGCTCTTCTTAACAAAATTATTACAAGTTCAAATTACGTCTTTTAAAAAGCTTGAAATAATATAGTTAAATTACGAAAAACCACGACACACCAGCTACCCAAAGTAAACAAAATATTTCCGTTTAGTTAATTAAAAGTATCGGGGGACCGCTAAGAAAAAAAAGTTAACTAGGTCAGCGACGCCTTTAATTAACTAAGCGTAAATTATTTTTTACTTAAAAGGTAGACTGGCAGAAAATGCCATAGGCATTAAGTCCTATCTTGTGTACTTTTTTATGTGTTGTACACGTTTTTAGGGTTCCGTATCCGGTACGGGACCATATTACTAAGCCTACGCGTCTGTCTGTCTGTCCGTCCGTTTGTCCGTCCGTCCGCGCGTCCGTCCGTCTGTCTGTGGCCCTAACCATGACATGGCGATACGGAACCCTCGGTGCGCGAATTCGACTCGCACTTGGCCGGTTTTTTTATGTTGATTTGATTTTATGTAGCATACCCAAAGCTTCAGAAGCATCACGAAAGGTCGTTCTAAGGAGAGCGTCCAAGATCACGACCCTCAAGACGTTAATCTAGCGAGCACAAAGACGCACTTTTTTGGTCGTTTAAAGAAACTGGAGCTCTCAATCTTAACGACAACAAACAAATTAAAAGAAAAACTTGAACCATTCAAGCCACACAAATTATTTAATGTAATTTATTATCACAAGAAATAAGAGTGATGAGCACTTCATTTTGCAAAGCACTATCATATTGTGACGTGTAAATTGTCTGCCCCTATAAGGCGTGGTCAAATTTAGACATGCATTTATTTAACACGAAAAGTTACTGAACGTTTTGTGGAATACAAAATGTTTGAATAAAATTAACCTCCATTAATAAAATAAAATTAAGCAACAAAACACAGAGGAAGATTTATTAATTACGAACGACTATTAAACATTGTCTACAGACAAACCAAGAACTATGTATCATCATCATAAACTATTATGATCGATAAACATTCATTGTTTTCCTATTTTAATGCCTCCGTACAATATTATGTTTAGAACAAAATAGCTTTACTCATGGTTCTTCACGAGCTATGTGGCTCGACGTTTCGGGCCAAGCGTATGGCCCATCCTCATGAGCACTCTGCCTAGTGCGACGTTTGGCAGAGAACAGCTGTCAGATCTCCGTCCGTCGTTGACGAAGATTGTAGATGTGGCCAGTGCGGGTAGTTTCCGTAGATGAGGGTTCAGGTGCGTTCCGGATCTCGGCGGAGAGACAGAAGGCGCTGACGGTGTCCACTTCCGGCTGGTCGTGTCCGTCGTGTCTTCTTCTCTTGAGCGGCGCTATGACTGGGTTCCACATCGGCGACAACTTGAAGGCGTCCTCCCGGTTGAAGTTGTCATGCTTCTTGATTAAAAATAGTACTTGGATGGGTGACCGCTCGACCGTTGGAGGCTGACCGTGGTTCGCATTCCACGTTAAACTGTAGGTCCCTTCCCTTCTTACCTTACTAGGTGGTAGGGTTTATCCCGCCCGGGTTGGTATCACCGCACTGAGAGAAACGTGTCGGTCGAATCGGCTGTGTAAATAGTTCGTGTTTTCAGCCCAGTTCAATGTAGCCGGCACGACCGAAGGGAAGCACTGACATGGCAGCTAGTTCGCCAAGGTGTTATGGGCTGACATCACGAGTAGTAGGTGATGTAGCCAACCGTGTCAGTTTCCATAAAAAAAATCAAAGCATAAAAAATCAACATAGTTAAAAAATATTGCTATAGGTACAGACACAACATATGAACTTACATAAACTTTTCTTATTAAGATGGATGCAAAGCCAAAAATTAAGATAAAACAATTCGTACCGACCAGGATTCGAACCTGGAACTCCGGCTTGAGTCGCCAGCGAGTTACCATTTCGTCGTCGGGTCGATGACGTATCCCTCTAAATTTCGAACATATATCTATACATATAATAAAATCGTAGAGGTAAGAAAGTCTGTACATTGAATGTATTCGGAAAAAAACTAACCAGGGTGGCTTAAAATGAGATACTGAACATGTTAGAACAGTTTTTAAAATTTTTGTTTGTTTGTTTGTTTGTCTGTACGCGCATCACGCAAAAACCACTGTACGGAATTAGACGAAACTTTGTATAGTGGCAGTTTATATGCCGGGTTAACATAATACGTAAAAAAAAATAACAAAAATAAAAAAAAATTAATAATTATAAACATTATTGCGCGTTTAAAATCATGTAGTCCAAAGTACATAATTATATCTTGAGAACTGGCAGCAAATACAATTTGAATAAAATATTCATTCGAAATTTAAAAATAAGTAGATACAACGAGAATGACAGTTCTTCTTTTTTATAACTTGAACACAATAGTCTATACATATCTATTCTTTCTATACATATCATAAAATCGTAAATGCAAAAATGTCTATTTGTACGCGCATCTCGCAAAAACCACTGAATGGAATTTGACGAAACTTTTTATAGTTACAGTGTATATCCCGGACGAACATAATAATTAAAAAATATAATTAAAATCACGTAATGTAAAGGTAAAAAACTATTTTAAATGTCATGTTGACAACGGAGAACTGTCATCTCGACGTGAGCTGGCCGGTGACAAATTGTTTGATAAATAAAAATAATAATTGAAAGTCGAAGTTATGTCGCTGTCATTGGTGCAATAAAATTTATATATCTGTTGTCCGCGGCTACGCTCGCGTGAAATTCGTATTTAAAAAAAAGAAAGTAAGTAACTAAAGGCGGGCCCGAAGGCGGATCTGCGCTCACGTAAACGATATTCTTTCTCGATGAAAGTAACTAAGGGCGAGGCGGAAGGCGGAGCTGAGTTCAGGAAGAAGAAAAACATTCTTGAAGAAAGTAAGTAACCAAGGGCGAGGCCGAAGGCCGAGCTCTATTCTGGAAGACAATAACCTTCTCGAAGAAAGTAAGTAACTATGGGCGAGGCCGCAGGCCGAGCTGTGTTCAGGAAGAAGCTAAACCATCTTCAAGAAAGTAAGTAACTAAGGTGAGGCCGAAGGCCGAGCTACGTTCGGATAATTGAAAAACCATCTCGAAGAAAGCAAGTAACTAAGGGCGAGGCCGAAGGCCGAGCTGCGTTCAGGAAGAAGCTAAACCATCTTGAAGAAAGTAAGCAACTAAGGCGAGGCCGAAGGCCGAGCTACATTCTGACAAATGATAAACCATCTCGAAGAAAGCAAGTAACTCAGGGCGAGGCCGAAGGCCGAGCTGCGTTCAGGAAGAAGCTAAACCATCTCGCATAAAGTTAATTAATATTAAGATTGAGTTAATTTAATTTAAATTTTATTATAAAGTCCACGCTTCTAACGGCAAATATACCGTGCATCCTAGAACCTCGCGGTTATTCCCGGCTGGATGGCAAGAGGCCCGATGCTATCACCTTAGTGCCATGGACTAAGGGTAGTTCTTTGATGTGGGACGCCACTTTTGTTCTCATATTGGCTCCAAGTCACGTTAGGACATCTTCAAGAGCGGCTGGCGCGGCCGAGGCTGGGGCGGAGAGCCTCAAACGCAGCAAATATAGAAATATAATTCAAGATGTCGTATTTGTTGCGTTTGCGGTAGAAACCCTCGGTCCGTGGAGCAGTGAAGCCAAAAGAGGCTTGAGCTGGTTGACGCAACTGATGTCCCGCCATCAAGGGCTTATGTACTTCATTCAAAGGGTAAGCCTTGCCATCCAGCGGGGTAATGCCGCAAGTACATCTCTAAGAACATTTGAAAATGCCCGTTTTGATAGTTATTTTAATGTTTGTTAGGTAGGTTTAATTCTTTAGTTATTAACTGAAGTTATTAATATTACTTTTTTATTTTTATGAAATAAATAGATTGAGTAAACGATATTATATTCTATCGAAGAAAGGAAGTCTTTAAGGGCGAGGCCCGAAGGCGGAAGAGGGTTTTTGGTTTACCTGAACGCAGCTCGGCCTTCGGCCTCGCACTTAGTTCCTTCCTTTCTTCCAGAAGGTTTATCGTCTTCCTGAACGCAGCTCGGCCTTCGGCCTCGCCCTTACTTACTTCCTTTATTTGAGAAAGGTTTATCGTTTACATGAAAGCAGCTCGGCCTTCGGCCTCGCCCTTAGTTAGTTACTTTCTTTAAGAAGGTTTTTCGATTACCTGAACGCAGCTCGGCCTTCGGCCTCGCCCTTAGTTACTTACATTCTTCTTTGGAATACGAATTTCACGCGAGCGGAGCCGCGGGCTCAGCTAGTCTTCTATATAGGTATTCATCAGGTATGACGCAATCTCCATCTTTGCATCTATCTAAATAACAAATATAAAGCGACACTTAAGTAATACTAAAGCAAACTTCAAAGTTTGTTTCTTTATTGAATCCTACGAAATCCTAAATAACTTTCGTAATATTTCAAGTAGATAGGAAATTAAACTTCTCACCTCGCTCATGTAATGTCATAAGCTAACCAGTTTTATGGCGCAAACCCGAGTTCCCCAGTGTAGTTGGACATAGAGCCTAGTTTTCAACACGCTTATCATCAAAAACCTCACTTTCGCGGCCAACGAAATTAGCCTTTAATGGCCTTATCATAGAGTGTAATTTTGTAACGCATTTTTTTACAAAAGTTAAGGCATAATATGCAAGCAAAAATTAACTTTAAAGCCAGGTATGAGCGGACGCATTCGAGATCAGAGTTAATTTCTTCTAAGAGTTCGGTCAGTGTAATTTGGCAAGCTGTTATGTATGAGATTGTATGCAAGACCGCGGTCGTGTCTGTGGACAAGACATCCAAGTTGGAGTGCGGCCATGTTAGATGCAAGCAACGATAGGTATTTAGAAGTAGGCAGTGATGTTGCGTGAGCTATTTGAACTAAGACGCCGGAGTCTGCGTGACGCGTGTGTCTTGCTTGCTTGAGTGGTACCAACTCATAGGGAAACTCGTAGTGATCAAGTTGTACTTGAACCGGAAATATCCTTTGGAGGATTCTACTGCAGCTGTGTGTGCGGATATTCCAAGGTAAGGTACATACCTTCATACGAGTAATTAAGTATTTGCAAAGTAATTTTTTTTTACAATTTACTTTTATTTTGCGGGATTCTTTATTATTATTTAAGCCTTGCACATAGTTATAAAATTATTCTAAATAGAAAAAAAAACCTTAAATTTAACATGAATGTAAGATGGCCGCATAGCAGCCTCGGTTGTGTTCTCCTCTCTAAGTAGTCCAGTATAGCCAGCAATCCAGGGAAGTCTCCGGTATGGCACCTACATTCTCGGAGGTGATATTGGCTGGTCGGAGCATGTGCTTTGGCCCCTCCGACTCAAACACCCAAACCGGATTACATAAAAAAAATATTAACAAGGAAATTACGCTAATATGAAAAGTGCATCAGATTCAAATATTATTAATCGTTTTGACTTACGTACGTTATGCAAGTATCTATGAAAGTGAAAATCTGTTATTAAAATGAGGAGTAAAGCCACAAATTTTGTCACCGGAAATTTGTATGCTGTGCCTGTGACCGTCACCGTCACCGGTACAGCATAAGAATTATTTGTATGTAGGTATTCGACAGCTCGACAGGGTGAAAGGTCGACAGGTCGAAAGGTCGACAGGTTGACAGCGCGACAGGTCTACAGCGGAGAGGCCAGACGGGCCCTGAGGGGTCCTAAGGGGCCCGGAGCCGTACGCTCAAAAAACCAAAAAAAGCGTTGTGCGGCCCGATAGATACCCGGAGAGAAAGAGATAGAGATAGAGGTAGACTTAGAGGTAAGTAGAGATAGAAGAGAGAGAGAAGGAAGTATAACTTCTAACGCGCGTACACATAAACACAACTTTTTTTTATAGACACAGCCGACACGGGTTTCTGTGCACAAAAATTCAATGGAAGATCAGACACAGCCAATAACACCACTCCTCGCGAAACAACTCTCAGAGAGGCACCTTGCCAGCTATAGCCATGCTATAGCGGACGAAAAGGTCGTCGTCTCATTTATTAAGACGCCGCCGCCGTTTGAAGATCCCCAGGTTATAGAAGTGACAGTGGGCTGGGCATATATGTCGCATACCCGACAACCGGTGCTCAAATGGAGACCACGTACAAGTACAAGCAAACGTAGCGTGGAAGGCCCCACGGCTAGGCGGACAGACGACCTAAATAAAAAGGTAGCATGGATGATTGTATTGTGAATGGAAGAGTGGTGTATTGCCTTGGGAGAGGCCTATGTCCACCAATAGGTCGAGACAGGCTTTTGATGATGATGACGAATGCACTTTCGAAAAATGTTCACTTTAAAATAATAAAAAAATAATTGAACTATTACGCTATCGGGTCAACATTGTAAATAATTCAAAACAAAACAAATTCTGTTGACCTTACCTACTTGACATTAAAATGTAACTATATTCGCAAATTGTAATGCAACAAAAAAACAGTTTTGTTCTTCATCTTGTAAATATACATTGTTCACCATAATACGATACCAAGTAAGATACGCACGCACAAAAACCAGGTGTAGTTTGTAATGTACAGTACTTGTAATGTAATGTAAGTTTTAATACATTTTTCTAATAATAATATGACCTATAAGAGATTATAAATTGTAATCAATAAAATACACATTACACAGAATAAAACTAACTTTTATTTATAATTTAATTAATGTAAAAATAAATAATATACGCTTGTAAAAAGGGCGAGTACATAAAATTTAGGAAATGATTATTGGGATCAAGTGTAACAAAAAAGTCAAATAACTTTTTTCTGAATTCCCTTTAAATAAAAAGTTACAGTTATCATACGAACTAATTGATTATTTTAGTGTAAAAATGATCTCACGACAATAGGGCGGCGGCGCGGAGGAGGGAAGAGCGGGTGAGACGTGAGCGCCTCGGACGGAGGTGTTCGCGGGAGGGGCGGGGGTTAGCTTTGTGAGTGGAAGACTGGAGGTCGGCAGGCGGAGGGTGCGGAGCGGCAACAACGAGAATTATACTAGATAAAAACATACACTTCAAAAACTCATATCTCGAAAACTAGACACTTTAGAGAAAAACTTTATTAGCTTATTTGTCTAGGAAAAGCATGAGAATTGCGTTGACGAAATTAATGTACTCGCCGTTTTAACACCCTGGATAGTTCTTGTTCATGAAGCAGAATGAGCATAATATACAGGGTGTATCAGGATAGGTTTTCGAAACTTCAGGGTTCGAAAGGGGCTCATATTTGAAGACGAAAAGCTCTGAAACTTTTTCCCAGATTCGATCATTTTACAGTACTTTTTGATGAAAATCTATTCTTCAAGATTTGGTGGATGGTTAACGTCCGCCTTTATTAAATGAAAAATAAATTCTAACTTATGAATAAAGATGGGTAGATTGCATACATAACTAGTACAATTGAACTGCGTGTAGGTAAATTCCAAACACTGAAAGTTCAATGACCTCAAAAGAAAAAGAGGACTGAATTAGTTCACTGCACTCTCCAGTCTCACTGTCCATCGAGTTTTTATTACAATTTCCAACTTTTGTATGACCAAAAAAACAATGGAATTTCGATTTGAGTGAAAAGGATTTTTTTCTTCTAATCATGAGTACTTTCTATTCCTGAAGTTTCTCAAACCTATCCTGATACACCCTGTATATACAGTATCCGGCAATAAATAATTAACATCGGGCTTTAGAAAGAGACAATCCGGTTGTAGAGCGACGTCTCTGTCGCACTAACTCGCGCGTTTCTGTACGACAGGGACGACGCTCTACAACCGGATTGTCGCTTTCTAAAGCCCGTTGTCCATTATTTATTGTCGCGTATTGTACAGTTCGCGGCAGCAAATAATGCGTGCCCAGCTTTAGAACGAGACAATGCAGTTGTAGAGCGCCGTCCCTGTCGCGTAGAGCGCCGTCCCGGTCGCACAGAGACGTGCGAGCTCGTGCGACAGGGACGACGCTCTACAACCGGATGGTCTCTTTCTAAAGCTCAACACGCATTATTTTCTGCCGGGAGCTGTACATTATTTTACTGCCGCGTACCAGCTACGCTAATATCGCTACGTGATATGGTGCGTAACGAGGCTATCCGCCGACGCACCAAAGTAGTCGATATTGGGCACCGGGTGGCTAAGCTCAAGTGGCAGTGGGCTGGGCACGTTAGCCGAAGAGACGATGACCGTTGGAGTAACCGTGTCCTACACTGGCGGCCGTGGACAGGAAAACGGAGTGTGGGAAGACCACCCGCCAGGTGGGACGACGACATCAAGTACGCCGGCGGAAATCAGTGGTTCCGTATCGCTGAAGGCCGGGAGGACTGGAGGAAAATTGGAGAGGCGTATGTCCAACAGTGGACGCTTACACGCTGACTGACTGACTGACTGACTGACCAGCTGTAAATACATTTTAAAGTACAGTTTTTTAAGGAGTATATATTTTTTTATCATACACACAGCTGTCGTAATTTATATGTACTCGTATTAACACACGTATGGCTTGTATTTAACTAGCATGCACTTATATGTATTTTTAATAAGTATTCTTGGCCCACTTGCACCAACACAAGTTCAATATATAAACCAGTTCAACTCGTTAAACTAGCACCCGTTGTATGTGTGAACCGCGTTTAAATCCATAACTCGCTATTTAACTCTGAACTCGTGTTGGTGCAAGACGCGCTTATTATTATTTTATTTTCAATTCTCACGCTCAACTCTTTTGCTACCACCTACTTACATTTCACTATATTATCGAATTTCAAACATCCAAAGGGTTACTGTAAGAAATTTATGTAAGGGATAAGTCCGCCTTTGCACCTTATGTAAATTTTATAATGTAATTGTTACTGTTTAATGTTTACTGGAGTAATAAAGCATTTTCTATCTATCTATTTTCTGTCATACGGATGTTCACGCGGGGCGAGTTTTCTTCTCATGAAATGCTTGGCTTGGCTACAACACCCACTAACTTTACACGAGAAGTCTGTCCATAACATCTTGATGAACTAAGCGCCATGTCAGTGCATCCCTTTGGTCGTGTCGGCTATACTGCGGTGGACGGAAAACACGAACTATTTATAGCCGCTTCGACAGAACTTTTAGTACGGTGGTACCAATCCTACCGGTTTAAACCTTGTTATCTAGTACGTGTAATCTGAACGACGGTCAGCCTCAACAACGGCCAAACTCGTCCGAATGTTGACCCGCCCGGGTGAGCTTAATATTCACGATCGCACCACCGAGCTAGCGAGGCTGACTAATTTATAGTGATATTAAAAATAATTCATATTACATTAGGCCTAAAGGACATATCTGCACTAGGTTGCAACACGGATTTCTTTAATGGTCGGATTCTAGAACCAGTTGCTCTTGAGTTCGCAGTTTTGCGAAATATATTTCTCTGCGTTGACTGGCATTAAGGAAGTTCCTTTTTAGGGTTCCGTATCCGGTATGGGACCCTATTACTAAGCCTACGCCGCCGTCTGTCTGTCAGTCCGTCCGTCTGTCTGTCCGTCTGTCCGTCTGTCCATCCGAGGGCTGTAACTCTTGAACCGTAATAGGTAGAAATTTTCACAGAATATGTGTTATTATGGCCGATATAACAACAAATAATAAAAATAAGAATAAAAAATTCACGTGGGTTCCCAGAATAAACCAAAAAAGTGTATGCGCGCGCGCCATCTACCGAATAGAGTGTGAAGCATTTTAACTAATCATGACATTTAACTAATATGAAGCATTTAATAACAAGCCATAGATGGCGTGAGTGGCGGTAACCATGACATGGCGATACGGAACCCTCGGTGCGCGAATTCGAATCGCACTTCGCCGGTTTTTTAAATTCTTATTTCCATGGCTTCATTTTAGGTTTCCTTTTACTCGACTAGGAAACCTTCTCGTGTGACAGTCCTCAAAATTTTACGGTACCTACATGACGTATGAAGGTGCGCAAGACGAATTTATGTATGTGCATTTTTTTAACCGACTGTACATACGTGCAAACTTTAATACGGATGACTGATACTAGATGATCCATTTTCGTACATCACACCCGAAAACACATGTCATCGACCAAAGGAGCTTCCAAGATGATTTCACAATAACTGATGCTTGTGTTATATGAATATGGCTCACCTCATCGTCTTATTTGGGGAGTGGGGTGCATTAGCTCATTCATAGCAGTATTCATGATGACAATTGCGTGTGAAGGCTAACAAACTGTCTGTAAACAAATGTGCGCACATTTATTTACCGGCAGGTAACAAGTTTCCACTTCGTTCGAAGTTCGCTTCTAGTATTTAGTTCGATGCAGATAATTCAAAGAATTATCTGCTAATTGATAATTGTCATACTTGGTTTAAATGTAGAGGCATCTAAAATTAAACCTGTAGGCTTCCCAAATTTTTAAATATGTTTACGGAAGAGATGTGGTAAACCGCGTCAGGAAACCAGGGAGCCCTACAGGTTTAATCTTAGTCGCCTTTTACGACATGCACGGGGAGATATGCAGTGGGGCTATTCTTTTTAAATACTGGCTCCTTCCATTACAGATTTAATTTGTAATATTGTTATTGTGCGCATCATTTATCAATCTTTTCATCTGATGCCTCTTCTATTCTTTAGAATCCTTCGACAAAAGCCCCACGCTTAATGAGACCATCAGACATACAAAGAGCGTTGGACTGTCTTGTCCATGTGTCACTCGTGATGAACGGACGAAAAGCGGACCATTGACAAATACCAAGGCAAGGTCGAACGCGAGGTTAGCTAGAGGCAAATAATGTTCGTTGAATTCTACGAAATATTGGGTTCCGATACTTTGTATGCGAGTATACGAGTTTAAAAAAAATGCACTGAATTTTCCTTGAGCTTAACCTAAGGGTATAACCACTTTTGTATTCAAATAAATAAATAATTTTGAGTTAGCTCAACTTAAACTTAATTTCTTGAGTTTTTTTTTCTCTGCATTGTTAGTATTTATTAGTTTTATACTTAGGAACAATATTTATAGTCAATATTATTGTTTTTTGGTAGGAGTTCCAAGTACTTTAAAGTTTGGAGAGTTGACTGCTCTTGAAATGTGGTAGAATAAATAAAACAAATAAAGATAAATAAGATAAATAAATAAATGAATAAATATTACGGTCGAAATGAGATCAAAAATAGCCATAATTTGAACTAGACAAATAGGTTTATCTGAGAAAACAAATTAAGATGGTAATAGGTAGACAGATCGGTCAAATTGAGAAACTGGAAAACATTGTCAAAACATTCTATATGATGCTAAATTGTTTTTTTGTGTTTTGTCGACTTAATCTTTTAATTCTTAAATAAATAAAGTTGGCCTCATTTTCGTAGAGTTGAAGGGCAAACTAGTGTTGGCTAATTATATGTTTAGCAATGGAAAGCTGTGTGACCTTCAAAATAATTGTGAGGCGCACGAACAAGTTATATTACTTTAAATTATTGCGTTCGACTTTGGTCGCATGAAGCTTGGATTACAAAAAGCCTATTCGCTAAAAGCCTATTGACCTTACACCACGCAAAATTTCAGGGCCAGAGGTTTACAGGGTTTACCGAAGCGTAAAGTAACAGGCACCATTTTAATGGTCATTATAATACTTGTAGACATACAAACTTTAAATTCTTACACCTCTCTCAAATACCCTTATACACTTTCATACATACTTGCTCAAGAAGCATGCCAACAGAACCTAGCAGAACTACACGAGAGAAAGAAATCGATTTTAACAGATTGCTTTGCAACATTGAAAAGGTCAGTTCTGAAGCGAAAAACTGAAAGCTGAGTCTACCAATGACAACGGCTATGACAGGAAACCAATGAACCGGTCTGTCCGTGTCGTGATGAAATGTGGCACTTCAATCAAAAAGGCCTAACTGGAAAACCACAACTTTACATAAGAGCCAAAAAAAATATACGGTTTAGTTTTAAGTTTCTTGTGCGTACCTTGTACTATTATTTATTTTTGCTTTTTGTGATAAACATGTTTATTGGTATAAACATGGACGATAGCGCCACATACAGATAGTTCAATCCACTAAGACGCGCCCTACTTCTTTTTGTGCGGGATTTTGCGGGGTGTGTGCGGGGTGTGGAGAGTTAGTTTGGCCCGACCATGGTTGACACGTGACGCTCTCTCGTGATTGGCCAATTCATCTTAGTGTGCGGGCGCACTCATAATCGTAGTAGTAGTGTGTAACGATAGAACTAACACACTAGCAGCAGGTTGCACACTTGTACTGTAAGCGATTAGGAGGTAGGGTGGGGCGCGTCTTCGTCGATTGAACTATCTGGATCTGCTGGAATGATGGTCTTCTGCGGCAGCAGCGGCACAGCATCCGACTGCTTCTGGAATTCCTTGCGCTACGTTTGATTGGGTCCGAAACTTCACACAAAAGAACGCACCTGGTACGCGAGAGGTACCTACCTATTAAAGAAAAAAATTGTAACAGGGTTGCGCGTGGCTATAGGATCTCGGTGGTTTTAAGAAGCGCGGCTGTGGAATTTTTCCTTCCTTTTCAGCCATGACTGAACAACTTTTCTGTCGAAACGGCTATGAACAATAACCCGTGTTTTCAGTTCTGGTTCAGAGTAACTGACGTACACGACCAAAGGGAACCATTGTCAGTCCACCTAGTTCCGCCATTACTGAGGTGTTATTCTGGAGTTATATTTATATTAAGCCGTTTTAGAGATAATGTGAGTTAGTCTTATTGACCATAAAACATATGTGTGGTTAAATAATTTTCAAAAGTTGGGTCCACTTGGACAACATTTTTTAACATTGAGTACTAATTGCAAATACTACAAAAATTTAAAAGATAAATGTTAAATATTTTATGAACAAAGAAAAAAATCCATTGTTTAGTTTTTCACACAGAACGCATAATATAGTCACCTGTTTTTTTTTTCTTTTTGTGGAAACTGACCCTGTTGGCTACATTTCGTACCCACTACATCTGTGATGTCAGCCCTTAACACCTTGGTGAACAACGTGCCATGTCAGTGCTTCCCTTCGGTCGTGCGGTCACCCATCACTGACTGCGCCCAGGTATGCTTATGATCACTACCGATATTCGATCGATCGCACCACTGAGCCATAGAGGCTGAAAAGTATTCATTCCGTTTCTCCAAATGTGGCGGCTGTCAAAAATTGCTCTAAAAATAAAATATTATTAAGCTGTAACTAAAAAGCGCGTTCACCAACCTATGCACTGAATTAAATAAAAATATATATATTTCAACGAAAAATAAGTCACAAAAGTTTTGAATGATGATTGAGTTTAAATAAATAATTGGCGTACTAGTCTGGTTTTACCACTGAGTTAATTCAACACTACTTACTCGTAATTATCCTTTGGCTCTACCTGTCAACCGTGACCTTGTCACCTTGACGCTTATTAAACATAGTGGGTCAACTCTTGTTATCACGGTAGGAATGAAAACATACAATTTAATTACTCACATTACTCGTAGCGTAATTTCAATCTTATAACGCGAAAATATAAAGTAAAAAAAATGGTTTTATGGAACCTAAAATGGTTGACTACGTGTCGTCTGCTACATCTGTGACGTCAGCACGTTACACCTCGGTAATGGCGGAACCTTAGATTATTAATTGGCGAGACCTATCAATAATCTAAGGGCGGAGCTAGGTGGACTGTCAATGGTTCCCTTTGGTCGTGTCAGTTACCCTGGACCATGCCTGGAACAGAACTGAAAACACGAATTATTGTTCATAGCCGTTCCGACTGATTTCCAGACAGTGCACCAATTCCAACGGATTATAATCTATCACATAGGTAAAGGAAGGGACCTACAGTTTAACGTGGAATCCGAACCACTGCCAGCTTCAGCGTCACCGATCCTAGTTCTGACGTAGATACGATTCGCAAGAACAATTGAACATTTCAGATTGTACGGCTGACGTTCGTTAAGTCGTCTGAAAATTAGAATATTTCTTCAGATGGAGTACAAGTCATGTCACCCGATGCTGCAGTTTTCGGAAGAAGAGATGGCGCTGCACCGCAAGGAGTTGGGAATGTCCAATGTGGAGCAGCTGCGTGCTGACATCGACTCCATTGTCGAATGGTTCAATAAACAACCGCATCTTGTTGGCGCTGGTATCGGTAACTATCCTCAAAGCTTCTAATAAATTAAATTGATTGAACAACCCCATGTAATTTTTAGTTACGTACATACATACCATACGCTGTATCCCGACAATTGGGGTAAGCAGAGTAGTCTGTATTGTGCTGTAAGAACTCTGGTAAATTACAGCACAACACCGACCACCAAAGCAAAGTATTAGGTGTTAGTATTGGGACAAGATAATTCTCAAGCAGCAAGTAAAGCACTGCTGCCTGACTTTGTGGAAGACCAAGGTGCGACGTGGCTAGCCTGTCGCTCTTTAGCACGGCATCTCGTCTTATCCCTTAGTCGCCTTTTACGACATGCTAAAAGTTTACATCGCTCTAAAGCGGGGTGATCACTAAGGCTTGTCACATTATCTCTAAAACTTGGTTTCTCAACTTCGACCAAGTTAAAAACGTTATGTGGCAAATCCCCCATACGCACAGACTTAATTATATCTCTATGCCCATACAATATCTGTCACATAGCATTATTCCAAGCACTAAGCGAGAGTTGAAATATCGGCCCTAAGTGTAATCCAAAACGTTAAAAACCTCTTCATCAAACCGTAAACCCCATTTTTTCTGTTGATATAATTTTTTCTAGGAGAAAAATTATGATTCCCGATTAATTCACCATTAATATGTCTACGCGCTTCCATATTTTGTGACTATAGAATAAAATTAATATAAAATGTACAAATTAACAAATTTAAAAATTTTCGTGCAAGTCGAATATTACCAATGCAATGATGATGTGAATTAAAGAAAACATTAAAAATTCGGACAAGTTCAAGAGTAATTGTACAATACCCGGCTGCAAATAATGAACACCGAAGTTTAGAAAGAGACAATCCGGTTGTAGAGTTTGTCCCTATCGCACGAACTCGCACGTCTCTGTGCGACAGGGACGACTCTCTACAACCGGATTATTTCTTTCTATAGCTCGATGTTCATTATTGACTGCCCGGTACTGTACTACCATACGAATGCTCAATAAGCATTAAGCAATAATAGAACAGTAACTATCAGACGACATGCATATGAAAACCCGAATGTTAACTAGCAAAAAGAAAAGAAACTTAAATGCCAGAATAAAAAATAAAAACTTAACCTTCCAGACAGAGATACGATAGAGCGAATGATGTTGCAAGCAAAGGGATCTATAGAAAGGACCAAGGAGCGTATTGAAAGGCTCTACACCCTGAAGACTGCCAATCCAGAGCTTGTCGCCAACCGAGACACTCACAACCGTGACCTCGACCGCACTTGGACTTGGAGGTAAGTTAATCTTTATTTTCTTGATCTTTCTGAGTTACTAAATTGTCATCATACACAAGCTGCTCCGCCTTTTGGATTCCGTGTAAATTCTCCTCTTCCGCCTTATCATCACGTAGAGAACGTTTTAAATTTAATGTCGTTATTAGCTTAGCACGCGAATTTTATTGAGTTCGTCTAATTGTTCTGAACACCTTTTGAAAATCCGCATATAAATTGTTAAAATTCCGCTACGCAAATGTATGGGAATGGATCTATAATACACAGCAGCTATGAATACAACGAATCCAGCGGAATAGATCACATATAAAATGTGACAGTCTTATAATCCTTGTTTAATTAACATACATACTTATTGCAGTCGAAACGTGATAATGCCAAAGCTGTACGATGGCAAGAGGGTGACCGTCATGCACTTCACGACCGATGACGTCAACACTTTCGAGTTCAACATGCTCTTCAGAATCGGTTTTATGGTAAGTTATATATATACTATTCTTATAATTAAAATTATAAAACCAACGCTAACAGGATAAGCATCTAGGAAGACGGAAGTGATGGAGATATTCTAACCTGAGGTGTTAGGTTGAATGCTAGAGATATTGATTTCGCCTGTGTACACAATTAACATTTCATTGACACCAATGCATATAATTCGTCATAACATATTGATAACGGAACAAAATAGCAATACTATGGAGATGTTTACATGTAGGTATGTGTTAAAAAATTAATAAAACGAAAATATGTGGACGTAGGAAGCTCGCAGCGTTTCATTACCCTAGTAAATTGGTCCAATATGTGTAGGTACGACTTGCTATATTGTTATAATCTGGAAATGTTTACGCTTACGCTGACCACAGCAGACTTTACCCAGTATTTGACCATGCCAGCCTCATGGTGACATTACATATTTACTTTGACAGACTGTATAATTTCTGCATATTGGCTTTCCAGCTCGGCGATTTCCGGCTGAAACACGACTACTCAATAGGCGATATTTACGTCTTAGATCTGGCCAACGCAACCTTTGGCCATTTGGCAAAGCTCAACCCCTACATCATGAGGAGAGCGGAGGCACTGTTCCAGGTAATTTTGTTTAATTTTCATGTGTGGCAGTGTTCATCTAGCGCTTGTTGTATCTAAGCAAATCTAGGGTCCTGTCTAGTGGCGTCTGGAAACGGGGTTTAATTTGTTCGACCTTTTAAAATTTCCTGCTAGACTTGGGTTTCACCAAGTTTCCTCAAATTGTCGGACCTCAGTTAGCCGAAAGCGTTGGTAACCAACTCCTTGCTCTGTTTATTTTATTCTGTATACTTATGTTCAATAAATTATCATTCGACTGCAATCATTCTGGTAGCATTCTTTCAATCCAATCCCAGAAAACTTTTTTTGATATCATCGTCATTATCATAATAATCATCATCATTATTAACAAACTTTTTTTTTTGTGTTAACCTTTAAAAAATTCATCACGTAAAATATCAAATGGATATTTTCCAGGAAGGCTACGGAGCCAGAATATGCGGCATCCACGTGCTCAATGCGCCCAGCTTCGCCGACCGACTTCTGTTCTTCATCAAGCAGACCATCAAGCCGAAAATCACCAGTCGCATCATGATCCACTCCTCGCTCGACGATCTGCATGAGCACGTGCCGAGGGAGTACCTCCCCAGTGACTATGGTGGTCTGGAAAAGTCTATGGAGGAACTTGCAGGTGTGTAGGAGCGCCTATTAAAACTAATGCTGGATTAGAAATTCAAGTCTTCACCAGCATGGCGCCTCACTGAGCGTGGTTTCGCGAGGATATGCGAGCATAGCGAACCATGCTGACGGCGCCAAGTGTCTCGCGTATCAATAAAAAAAATATATATATACACCTTTCTTCTAAGAATACAATAAATGAATTTATTGTCATCATAAATAAAGATAACCAAACAAACATAATAAGTAATAACATTAAAACTATAAATTAAATTAATACTACCTAAACTAAACTACTTATAAGAATAAACTGCTGACTAATACAATATAAAAAAACATACCTAAATTAAACAAAACAAACATAAGTCACTCAGGTGAAGGAAAAAATTGTAAAGAAACCGCATTTTAGTGTTATTCTGTAATATTTATTACAAACAATTTTACGCTGTAAATTAATCTGCCTTCTTGAAAAGTGTAATATAATGAAATAAATAGGTATTCATACAATACAATATATGATATTGATAAGGGAGTAGACATCCAAAGGAGAAACGCTAAGGGCGTTTTATATGAACATTTAATTTGGGTCTGAACCAAAATTTTAATTGTGTGAACAATTTGAACCCGAATTTTCATAAAATAATTTCGAGAATGTCGTGGAGGTTGAGTGGAAAAAGTCTCTGTAAAGCTGCAAGCCTTTGCACCTCATGCAAATTATTATATCGCACTTTTTAGAGAAATAAAGTATGTCCATCTATTTAAAGGTGCGTACAGACATCGCGAGGCATGCGGCACGAATGCTTCGTCACGCATGCCTCGGGTTGTGTGGACGTGAGTGCTCACTGTGAGCATTCGCCGCGTACGATCGTTGCGAGGCTGCCTCAGTGCGAGCCGTGCGTTCCGTGTGGACGGCGCACGCAACACAATAACAGCCGTCCACACGAAACGCATGGCTCGCACTGAGGCAGCGCGTTAATTGCTTCGCAACGAGCGTATGCGGCGAATGCTCACAATGAGCACTCACGTCCACACAGCCCGAGGCATCCTTGGCGAACCATTCGCGCCGCATGGCTGCGTCAGCTTGAGCATGTGCGTGCGTGGTTGTTCGCATGCTCAGCTTGAGCATGTGCCGTTCAGGAGTTATGCACAAATGTTGCGCGCATGCCTCAGGTTGAAGCATGCGTGACGAACCGTTCGCGCCGCATGCCTCGCGATGTCTGTACGCGCCTTTAGGATTCTGTAGATTCGTGTTTTCCGTCCAGTTCAGGGTAGCCGACATGAAATGAAAGCACGACATGGGAAGCACTGAAATGTTTCACCGGGTGTTATGGGCTGACATCACGGATGTTGTAGGTGATGTAGCCAACCGTGTCAGTTTCCATAAAAAAAAAAGAACTGGAATAAATCGCGATACACAGATGGTTAAAAAAAGGAATTTATGTTTAGGAATATAACTCTGATTATTCAATTTGTGCAGGGATGTGGCGCCAAGAAGTGCGGTCTCCTGACTCCCGAAGGTTCTTCCTCGAGTCGGAGAGGTGGGTGGCGGACGAGAGCCTGCGCGTGGGGGGCGGCAGAGCCTCTGGCTGGGCGGAGACGGAGCAGCTGGCCGGCAGCTTCAGGAAGTTGGAGTTTGACTGAATGTTACCTTGCGATAAGTGGTCGTTTATGATACGAGTGATTGGGGAAACCAATAGCAAATAATATGATCAATAGTCGTATGTTGTGATTTTAATTATTTTTTTTACTAAATACATAGGTGATTTTTAGGGTTCTGTATCCATGCGGAAGCCTATTACTAAACCTACACCGTCTGTCTGTTTGTATGTCCGTCCGTCTAATGGCTGTCTGTTGATCCGTTATAGATAGGCGGTTGAAATTTGCACAGAATATGTAATATAGTGGCGGATATGCCAACAAATAATTTAAAAAAAGAAAAAAATTAAATTAAAAGGTGTCTCCACAGAATAATTATTATATGTGGAAGAACACCATCTACCGAATGAACATTTAATTAAGATTTTAACTACAAAAGTGAACGGTCACCGGTAGATGACGTGATACGCGAGATACGTGCGAGTACGACCGCGTGCTTGCTGCGCACACTCGCTATACACGCAAGAAGGAACACATGTCTACGGAACCCTCTATTTGTGAACAACGTTCTCACTTAACAGGTTTTTTTAGACTAACCAAATTTGACTTATGTAATAATTTTACTCATTATTTTAAAAATAGTTTTGTGATACTTGTATACAATATACCGAAGTATTATTAAAAAGGTGTGGGGTGTGAAAGGTGTAATTATTATGGATTACAATTTCTTTCAGTCGACCTTGCACAAGATAACTAATTTAGCAATACTTAGGCCCACTTGCACCAACACAAATTTAATATATAAACCAGTTTAACTCGTTAAGCTAGCACCCGTTGACTGTGGGAACCTCGTTTAAAACCATAACTCGCTACTTAACTTTAAACTCGTGTTGGTGCAAGTGGGCCTTACTTACAGTAGGTGCTCACAAGTTTCCACATGGTGGTTTCCCTCACCGAATTGACAGAATTTATAAATTCCGCGAAAATTCGAAAAAATTATTGGCGCAGTATTGTGCGGGGTCGGTACTTATAAGAATAGTCCCAGTGCATCTCTCCTCGTGCATGTCGTAAAAGGCGACTAAGGGATAAAGATGCCGTGCATAAGGGCGACAGGCTAGCCACCTCTCACCATGACGCGGTCTTTCCACCGAGTCATGCATCTGGTGGGCCTTCGTGCCTTACGTGCTGCTTGATAGTTATCTTGTCCAAATACTTTGCTAAACGTGGTGGTTGGTGTTGTGCTGTAATTTACCAGAGTACTTGCAGCACACCACCGATTACTCTGCTTACCCCGATTGTCGGGATAAGGAGTGTGGTGTGTAAATGTGATTGGTGCAAACGCCCAACGCCAAACGCTTCGACTTTTTCTATAAGCGGCCGATTCTTACAGTTAAGAGTAAGTAAAGAGTAAGAATCGCTTTTAATCTGAATTTTAAAAACGCCTTGTTGAAGTCTGGAAATCATTCACACTGTGCTGTGGCCTTTGTACTCGATCCAGCGTCGAGCCGTGCGACTAGTGGGTGACCCCGAAGTGTCCCGCGATCTAGAACCACTGCAACACCGTAAGGATGTCGGCTCCCTGAGTGTGTTCTATCGCTTATTATTCCATGGGGAGTGCTCGGAGGAGCTGTTTAACGCAATCCCGCCGTCCTCTTTCCACCTCCGCACCACACGCACTGGGCAGGGATTGCATCCCTATACGCTGGACTTACCGCGGATGCGTACCAATCGATTCTGCAGATCTTTCCTCTACAGAACCGGTAAACTCTGGAACGCTCTCCCTGCTCAAAAATCCCCCCTCCCCCCAAGTACAGTCTCGGATCCTTCAAGAGGGGCGTGAATGGGCCGGGTTGGCATTCGCAACCCCCGCATACGACCGGATGTCCATGGGCGTCGTTAGACACCTTATATGGGTGGCTCGGCGCCATATTACGCGCTTTCAATTAAAAAAAAAAGTAAAACTGTAGGTCCCTTCTTACTAGGTGATAGGGTTTAAACCGCCCGGATTGATACCACCGCACTGAAAGAATGGTCGGTCGAAATGGCCATGTAAATACGCTGCCCCGGCACGACCAAAGAGAAGAGCTGACATGGCACCTAGCTCACTAAGGTGTTATAGACAGGCTGACATCACGGATGCTGCAGGTGATGTATACAACCGTGTCAGTTTCCATAAAAAAAAATCTCACCCAATTTCGTTGTAATATTTTTAGTACCTAAATACATAGATTTTTGGCATGAAAATATTTTTTTGTAATTACCTACATGTAATATTATCATCTATTTGGTTCGAGAAGCTTTCTCACATAAAAGCCCTGCAAATATTGATTAGTAACATGGAAGATGCTACAGTGAATATAAAAAGTCATAGAAAAATTCCATTTAAAACTCGCCTGACATTGATAAAGGGTGGGCCGCCGTGTGACTGATGGAACAAATGCACCCTCATCTATATTCACTGCAGCGCCATTCTATTTGACGGTTCGTGAATAAATATCGACTGGCATAACCATATATTATTTTTAGAGCAAAATATTCTGGATGTCCTCAACAAAGAGCTTGTATGTATTCGGTCATCAACGATTTATATTGAGGCATCGCAAATGTCAGGGTAAGGGAAATATTTTAGAACAGATAGATATAATTTATTAATATCATAAGACGTGGGAGCGGCATTGACTATATCGCGCCCTCACTCTTACTTATTGATATTATGGCATAATATATAAGAATAAATAAAAAGGAACTACTAGGCTGCTATTTATGAATCCGGAACTGGCCACTTACATTAAGCTAGAAACTCATTGGGCCCACGTACGCCACACACACGAATCTGGGCGCGTCGGTCTCCATACATTTTATATGAAAGAGTACATCACGCAGTTTCATTGCGCCCACGCCACCCTACGCTACGCGACACACTGCGTGCTGCACTCTTCCATATAAAATGTATGGAGACCGACGCGCCCACGTACGCGTGCGTAGCGTACGTGGGCCCAATGAGTTTCTAGCTTGAACAATATTTAATAAGTAATTACAACGTTTGAAAATGGAACTCTTTGACTGTAGAAGACAGCCTGTTTCATGTAATAATTGTCAATAGATTTTACATCACAGATTACCAATATATATGTCTGGGTTTTACATTGTGGCGTTATTTAAAAAATTGCGTGTCTTATCATCACCGTGGATTTAAATCGTAAAAATTTTCGCGTGATGATTTATTACGATTTTCGGCGTAGGTTAATTCAAAAACAGTACACGGATCAACTCACTTCGCCTTTTGGGGATAAAGCACCATCGAAAGCCGCTGTGTGTCACTGGTTTAGTGAGTTTAATCGTGGGCGTCGTATGCTCACGGACAAATTTAAAGAATGTCGCCCTAAATTGTTGTTGTACCAAAAAATATCGATGCTGTGCGCGAACTAATAATGAAAGATCGTCATGTTACATATCGCTAGATAGAGGCTTCCCTGGGCATAAGTACGACGCGCACAATCAGCACACATAAGATATTACACGAACATTTGGCTGTAAAAAAAAATTGTTCGCGTTGGATCCCGCACAACTTGAGAATTTAACAAAAACAGGCTCGTGTCGATTGGTGTAAAAAAATGTTAAAAAAATACAATGGTGGTACTTACGTCAAAAGCTGTTTATAATATCTACACAGGTTGAGGTTATGCATCTTGGATCTATGCGTATGACCCCGAAACTAAACAACAGTCAACGGTGTGGATGTTCCAAAATGATCCGAACTCAACAAAAGTTGTTTGTGCAAAAGGTACTTTGAAGCAAATGGTCGCCTGTTTTTTTTTTGGTATAAATGGACAATGGACATGTGGCTACAGTGCCACTAGAGAATCGTAAAACGATAAATTCGGAATGGTACACGACCATTTGTTTGCCAGAATTCTTTGAAGAAATAAGAAAGAACAACCGCATCGCAGAATCATTCTTCATCACGACAGTGCTGGCTGTCACACGTCGGCCGAAACAAATCAGTATTTGGAAGGTCAAAAGATGGAATTGACGGGTCATCCGCCGTACAGCCCCGTTTTGGTACCCAACGACTTCTATTTATTTCCAAGCGTGAAGAATAAATTACGTGGTCAACGATTTTTGACCCACGAAGAAGCCGTTGATGTGTTCAAAATGCACCTTTTGGAGATACCCCAATCAGAATGGAAAAAGTGCTATAAAAATTGGTTTCGACGCATGCAAAAGTGCATCAATCATCATGGCGAATATTTTGAAAAGCAATAAAACCATATTAAATGATATATGTTTGTTTCTTTTTGTTATTCCGGATTCATAAATAGCAGCCCTCTAATTGTTACGCAATGTACGTCAATAGCGGTTCTAGTATTTTCAATTCTTTGTTCCAGGCCAATCGTGGCGTAAAACTTTTCTCATATGATATGACGAAATGTTATATCTATAAATATTATATAAATGTTATATATCGCATAGAAACATATGTTTATTTTTTGTGTTGTAAGTACCTAATATCTGTGATACCTTCGAACCGGACCGGTCAGCCGAGGTGTTGTCTGTCCTTTCGACTATATTGAAAATCAGATTATATATTATAGATTATAGTTACAGGAACTTTCACACGAGGTTCCGTCTTACTTAGTGATTAGCCTAGAAAATTTAACGGAGTTAAGTCGCAGTCAAAAGCTATTACATAATGGAACTGCCACATTGCTTTGATAATTTTTTGGCAACCTCAATATTACAGTCAAATTACATTTACAGTATATTTTCCTACGTTTCTTCTGCAACTACACATATTTTCAACTACATACTTAAATGCATGTCTTAAACACTGCCTTCCAAGGGTAGATTGTTAAGAGTAATTTTCCAAACTCAGTGGTAAAATATCTCGACGTTTGTGGAGTAATAAAGTATTTCTATCCAGTTAACTACTACTGGTATTACAATGTGGCCTGTGCATAGTTCGCCGGGTCATAGCTTAACAGATTTATATAAACTTAGGTACCGCATATTTCATGCGAGCTGATCTCTTCCCCGCCCATGTCTTTAGGGAGAATTTTTGCAGGAAATACTTTCTTCAAGTCTTCGAAATTTGAGTAAGCATAAATCCTGCCTGCCACTTTCTTCGGTATTGTTTTCTTGAACATGTTCACCATCGCTTCTGCATAGTGTGGCAGCCCTACTAGGTGCACACCTTTCACTTTGGCCCCTAGGCATGTCTGCAATCAAAGAGTAATTTTCAACTCACATGAACGTGTCTACCATTTTTATCTGGACAGGTGGCCAAGGTCAAGGTTGGAGTCTCAGGCGCAGTCAACTTACCCCCTGAGTAGATGGCAATTTAACTTAAAAGCGAACTAAAGTAAGCATCTGGAGGAAAAATATTTACCCGCGATTTGATAATCCGTAAATTTTAGGAGTAGTGAAGCGGTACGCCTTTGCAATAAGATATTATACAGGGTGGTCCAAAAATCGTGGACCAAACGAAACAGGGAGGTAGAGGGGGTTATTTGCAGTAAAAAATCCCTCCATGACAGGGTCCTATCTTGAACTCCTTAAAAGTTTTGACTATTTTAGTCTTTTTTTAATAAAATTCCATAATTCGTAATAAGGCAATTAAAAAAAAAAGTCAATAAAAAATGAAAAAATTAATGGTCATTAATTGGTTCTAGAGGATGTATCATCACTACAAAAATGTTTTTATAATAGTGAATATCATGATTTATGAATAATGGAATTTTATTCAATATTATTTAAGTGTTATGAAAAATTATTTCTATCTTTAGAACTTTACTGTGAAAAAAAAATGTACTACTAAAACATGACCCCGTATGAAAATAACTTGCCTATTTAATGGCGATTAAAATAAGGTATAACACACTGCTGTTTGTAGCAAAATTATTTTTTTATGTATTTTTTTTCATAGCAAAGACTAAATTAAGGTAAATCAGAGTATAGTAAAAAAATTTACTGTGATGTTTTATTTCACATCAGCTCTTCGTAAAACGTTTTTCGATCGAATTTTAGAAAGAAAGAGATTATCTGTCTCTTTTTCACACTAAGGAACTGAATGCGAAATTAACAATAACTCACTCGCTTGCTGCGTGGAATGCTTTTGTTTTTTCATCTTTTGTTTGCGTGCACCACAGTCGGCCGGCGGCGGCGGATGTCGCTTACCAACCGGTTTAGTTACTCGCTATCTGCCTGTTACACCACACGTGATCTCTGTTACTCTACCCGACGAATTTCGCTATTACTTGGACCTTGTGTTGTGATCTACCAATTTGTGACCCACGCTTGCTATTACGGACTCTGTGATTTATTGCCTACCTGTGTGTGACCTGTGCTTCTTACCCATTTGGACTTTGTGTTGCTTGCTACCGGACTTGGCTGGATATGGCCGATGTAAGACGAGTGGAGTATACCCAGCGTGAGATGCAGAAATGCATTACCTGTATGGCTTTTGCGATGGAAATGCTCGGGCTGCTGCCAGAGAATATCGCCGACGTTACCCGAACCGTGACCGCTTTCCCGACCACAGGATTTTTGTCCGCGTTCACGCTGCTTACACGGGAGGTTACTTACCTGGTCAACATCATGCAGAAGATGGTCGTGGTCGGCCAGTGATTCATGATGATCAAGAAGAAGAACAAATACTCCGTGCACTAGAAATGGACCCCACCACGAGCCAGCGTCGCATATCCCGAAACTTGGGTATTCCTAAGTCGGTAGTTCAACGTTACGTAAAGAGAAATCATTTACATGCGTACCACGTACAACGAATCCAAGCGTTATTACCAGCAGACTTTGAAAACAGAGTGCAGTTTTGCAGAGAAATGCTACGACGTCATAGAGCTGACCCACAATTTTTCAACAAAATTTTGTGGTCTGACGAATCAAGTTTTAGAAGAATTGGAATCTTTAACATTCATAACTTGCACTATTACGCTGTCGTTAATCCACACATAGTTAGAAATGACAAGTTCCAACACCAGTTTGGCGTCAACATGTGGGCTGGGATCATTGGCGGACACCTTGTAACATTCGAATTGCCACCAAGATTGAATGGTGCTCTGTATTTAGAATTTCTACAAAATAACTTGCACGAAATACTGCGCCAAGCTGAAATTCCAGAGGATTTGGTTAATAACATGTGGCTGCAACAAGATGGCGCGCCACCACACTACGCTCGGGCAGTCCGACAATATTTAAACGCCCAGTATCCAAATCGTTGGATTGGTCGAGGTGGAACAATCCAATGGCCAGCGAGATCTCCGGATCTAAACCCCATTGATTTTTTTTTGTGGGGATATTTGAAAGAGGTGGTGTACGAAAAAGAGAACCGGACAGAAGAAGAATTAAGAAATAAAATAGAGATAGCGACAGAAAATGTTAAACTCAACAGAAACGCATTTCGTAAATTGCGAAATAATTTTATTAGACGATGTCGTGCATGTATTGCCGCTAGAGGAAGGAATTTCAAAAAATTTTTGTAGATATGTGTTATTTCTATCTAATAAAAAAAATTATAATTCGATAATTGTTTTTTTTTACTATCCTCTGATTTACCTTAATTTAGTCTTTGCTATGAAAAAAATACATAAAAAAATAATTTTGCTAGAAACAGCAGTGTGTTATACCTCATTTTAATCGCCATTAAATAGGCAAGTTATTTTCATACGGGGTCATGTTTTAGTAGTACATTTTTTTTTCACAGTAAGGTTCTAAAGATAGAAATAATTTTTCATAACACTTAAATAATATTGAATAAAATTCCATTATTCATAAATCATGATATTCACTATTATAAAAACATTTTTGTAGTGATGATACATCCTCTAGAACCAATTAATGACCATTAATTTTTTCATTTTTTATTGACTTTTTTTTTAATTGCCTTATTATTACGAATTATGGAATTTTATTAAAAAAAGACTAAAATAGTCAAAACTTTTAAGGAGTTCAAGATAGGACCCTGTCATGGAGGGATTTTTTACTGCAAATAACCCCCTCTACCTCCCTGTTTCGTTTGGTCCACGATTTTTGGACCACCCTGTATAAGAAAAACAATATTATTTCCTACAATCATAAATTATTGCTTTATTACGAATTCATCCTTCACAATCGGCTATACAGGAATTTATGTTTGTTTTCATTCTGGTCTGGCATCACTACTAAACTGCACTTACATTTTTGACTATACTTTATCACATCCTAAGCCACGAAGCGACTCGAACGAATATTTTGTACTTGCTTTGATTTAACCCGCCGTTGGTCGCGTATGGAGGTAAAAACTCACCCTGCGCGAATTATTAAAATTTAAGTCACTAAGAAAGGGCCTAAAAATCCAAAAAAAATTGTAATCCTGGCAATTCTGACGGCCTATCGACTGGACCTAAAATGATTTGCGCCAGTCGTCCGTTTGCTACGCGCTCGTGCAATCAATTGGCACGTGACGTGCGGGTGAGTTAAAAACTCCATACGCGACCAAGCGCGTTAGTGTTTTCTGCGTACGGGCGGTGGTGCACGATCTACAAAACAATGCTACGATGGGTAAGCATTTGATTGAATTATGTATTTAAATTAGTATTATGTGTGTATTTTTGTTGTTTGTAATAATTGTAAAAATACAATTTAATGCAAAAAATTTATTTTTTGCCTAATTTGATCATTTTTAGGGTTCCGTAGCCATACGGAAGCCTAAGTGAAGAAGACCTGTTTTGCATGCAATATACACATATGTCTTGAGCACACTGTGCACTTCTGTCATGCCTGCTATGCTAAATCAGTTCGCGAAGAACAATAAATAAAATAAAGTACTCTTATTTAATGATTATTTAAGTTATTATGTCCAAAGAAATGAATGTTATACAATTTGTTTTAGTTTTTTTAAGTTTTTTGATTATTTTTTTTATGTAATCCGGTATGGGTGGCTGAGTCAGAGGGGACAAAGCACATGCTCTGACTATCCAATATCACCTCCGAGAAGGTAGGTGCCATACCGGAGACTTCCCTGGATGTTCATAACTTGTGAAGAAGTTCATAGTTTGAGTTGTTCATTTGGTGTCATTAATTAGTAAAAGTACATTATAATTAAAAAACATAGTTTTATTCATCACATAACAATAAATAACAACTCAAATAGTTTCAATTTACACTTTTATGGGGCTTGAAGTACAGGTGAGTTTTTAACTCGCACGCGACCAACTAGGTACGTTACAAAAATAGGCGCGACCAACGGCGGGTTAAGTCAAATATATATTTTGAAATACAATTTATCCATTTAATCTCTATGCGTTGAGAACGAATATGAGAGTCCTTCAATGCCATGCCACACACAAGAAACATATTTTGAAAACTAAGAAACAATAAAATAAACAAATAAACTTACGTATACGAAAAAGTTGACTTTCTTCATCAAAGACGGTGAACACTGTAGGACATGACCCAGTTTGAAATTAGTCATGTCCATGACAAAGTGTTCTCCGAGAATCAAGTCGTTTTCAAGTCTATAGTCGGCGATCATGAAGGCGTACTTAAATAAATCCCACGCGTTGCACATTGACGGGTCATCGTTGATAACTCTGGAATATTCGATAACATTAAGTTTTATATTGTTGTAGGATATAAAGAATATATTTTGTCAGCCTCGATAGCTCAGTGGTGCAGACAGTCAAATGTCGCTATTGAATGTTAAGCAACGCTGGGTGCGGTCAGTACTTGGATGGGTGACCGCTGACCGTTGGAGGCTGACCGAGGTTCGGATTCCACGTTAAACTGTAGGTCCCTTCCCTTCTTACCTTACTAGGTGGTAGTGTCTATCCCGGCCGGGTTGGTACCACCGCACTGAGCGAAACGTCGGTCGAAACGGCTATGTAAATAGTTCGTGTTTTCCGTCCAGTTCAGTGTAGCCGACATGAAATGAAGTGAAGCACTGACATGGCACCTAGTTCACCCGGTGTTATGGGCTGACATCACGGACGTTGTAGGTGATGTAGCCAACCGTGTCAGTTTCCATAAAAAAAAAAATAATAATAAAAATAAATAAAAGGTGTAAAATCACTTTTTCATTAATACTAAGTACTTATACAAAGGTCTTTGAGACACATCAGCAGTGAAGTTAAATTTGAAGTGAACTTTAGAAACTTATAATTTTGTTTTCGAAAATGTTGAACTACAATTGAAATAAAAATACCTGATACTTCAATACTAACGAAAAAATAAGCGAAATTTACCTGTGAATGGTGACGCGATATTTTTCAGGAGTAGTCTTCGGCAGGACGATAACTTCGAGCACGTCAAACACCCTCTGGATGGCCGGCGAGAGCGGATCTCTGCTGGTGGTCAGTTCTGATACCACGTTGTGTGCGTTGTAGTAATGATCAATTTTCTGTTTGGTTCTTTCTATGCTGAACCCACGAACGGCCAGGTGGCGAAGTAACTTGTTGTCGTCTGCAAAAAAAACCGATTGGTTTAACAAAATCTTATGCAATAATTTTACCCCACGCACATTCTAACCATCACGCATACATTATCAAGTAATAGCCTGTTCACAAAAGGAAATAAGCAAGCATAAACCGTAATACGGCTTGCGCTAGTTTAGGAGACAGGGGTTGCTCCGTGTATAAATAAATACCAATCACTCTTTAAACAAATTTATGTAAAACGTATTATGTTCGTAAATAAATAAAGAAGAAAGAATTGATTAGCTCATCTTTGATAGTCTTACTTCCGGAAAGTGATCTCCGTGGTTTAGATATTTTCTTGTTCATATACTATGGGTTCAAGAAAACTATACCGAAGAAAGTGGCAGGCAGGATTTATGCTTACTAAAATTTCGAAGACTTGAAGAAAGTATTCCTGCAAAAATTCTCCCTAAGGACATGGGCGGGGAAGAGATCAGCTCGCATGAAATGTGCGGTAGGTTTATATAAATCTGTTAGGCTATGACCCTGCGAACTATGCACAGGGCACATTGTAATACCAGTAGTAGATATATTTTTATTAGAAAAATGCAAAGCGAAAATCATTGGAAAAAATACATCCCGGCCAGGATTCGAACCTGGGTCTTTGGCTTGAGCCGCCAACGCGATAACCAACTACGCCACCGGACCGTTACGTATTATCTCCAAATTTTCAATCTATTGCACCTTCATGATGTCGCATAATATTTGCGAACAGTCAACTTGCACGGTTCAATATGAATATGAACCGTGCAAGTTGACTGTTCGCAAATATTATGCGACATCATGAAGGTGCAATAGATTGAAAATTTGGAGATAATACGTAACGGTCCGGTGGCGTAGTTGGTTATCGCGTTGGCGGCTCAAGCCAAAGACCCAGGTTCGAATCCTGGCCGGGATGTATTTTTTCCAATGATTTTCGCTTTGCATTTTTCTAATAAAAATATATATAAAGCGAGTACGTGCCTAGTACTAACATATAAACATAGAATAGTAGTAGATAACTGGATACAAATACTTTATTACTCCATAAACGTCCAGATATTACTGCCAAAGTTATGAATCGTGTGGGTCCTTACCAATAGCACCTTGCGGCAGATGGGGCTGCATCTCATACCATTTCCTCAATGTGTCCAGACTATCCTTCAGCATTCCCTCAGTTATTCCGTAATGATTCAACACATATTCCATGTCAGTTTTCGTCACTTCCAACAATTTGTCCGTATTGATCTGCAGCTCTGCATTTATCGCCATCTTTATAATTCACTGTCAACATGTTACTTAGATACATAATCAGAAGCATATAATAATCCCTAGATAAATATTGATTTAATACTATAGTATTGTTTTATGTAATCCGGTAGCATAGTCGCGTAAAGCACATACTCAGACAGGCCAATTAATTTCCGAGAAGGTAGGTGCCATACCGGACGGAGACTTTCATTTGGATTATTGGCTATATTGGACTAGAGGCGAACACAGCCGAGGCTGTTATGCCGCCATCTTTCATACATTCAGTCGGATAAAATTGGAGCCGACCACCTAGTTAAGGGAAAAGGAAAAGACCTACAGTTTTACATCGTTTCCGACCGGTTAATAAAATTTAATAAAAGTTAATAAAATTTAATTTTATTTTATTTTTATTTTTTTTTTATTTATTTCGGTAAACTTACAGTGCAGATACATATTGAATAAACATACAATTATAACTACAGGACACCAATTACAAGTTTACACATTTAGGTTCAAATTTAGAGAGAAAAAAAGCGAAAATTTAACACAGATAATGAAGACAACAGACATTTAAGTGGGCATTTCTTACACAAATTAATACTTAAAAAAAAAACTAACATAAATCTAAAACGTTAAGTTGAGTCGAAAGCACGTCTAAATTTATTCTTAAGTACACTAGGGCTCGTGCAAAACAAATCAACATCGTCGCTTATGTCGTTGAATAACTTACCAGCACGCCAGAAAAATGAATTCTGTTTATAATTGGAATGGGCAAGGGGGAGGTGTATTATTGCGTTACTCCTCGTCGCAAGTCTCGGCACAAGTAGATTAATGTGACCCAAAAGTTCCGGGCAATCGATGGATCCACTGCTTATTTTCAGTAGTAAGGTAATGTCAAGCATTTCTCGCCTACTGTCTAGAGGAAGCAACTTATGGAAATGGCATGCCATTTCAGTGTTAGGGAACCCAACGTTTGTCCGGAAATTGAGAAATTTGAGCAACCTTTTTTGGACACGGTCTAGTCTAATCTTATAGGTTGAATATCTCGGATTCCACACTTGAGAGGCATATTCAAGGTGACTGCGGACATACGTACAGTAAAGGGTTCGCAATGAATTCGGATTTTTAAAATTTCGAGAGATTCTTAGTATAAAACCGAGTGCCCTGCTCGCTTTTTTAACAATGTGGTCAATGTGTGAATCGAATAACAGTTTCGAGTCGAGCACGACACCTAGGTCTTTTACAGCAGTAACTCTTTTCAATTGTTGACCCATCAAACTGTATTTTGTGTCTATAGTTTTAATGCACCTAAATTTATGCGCCAGAAAAAAATAATTGGTTCACCCCGACGACCTATTTATTATCAGTGGTAATAAATAGGTCGGGGTGAACTATCACTGAACTTGGATTATAATGAATGATATATTAATTTTATAGAATCATACCTGAAATTCTCAGAAATGTATGTCACCAAAGAAATATAATATTTAAATTTAAAAATGTAATTTTTTATAATCAGCAATGAAGCAAACTCTATGAGTTCACGAATGAAACTGCCACACCCAAAAATCGCTTGCACGCATGACCAGGCTCAACCAGTTCGCAATGTTTTTTTTTTTTTTAATTTCATTCTTTGCGTAACTGTTAGACGTTGATACTAACCCGCCTGCGCGATAAACTTAGCTTGAGAAGGTTATCTAGTCTATATACAATACATTTTTGTATTCACCGCTGCCTGTGCAAATAACCGTAACACTTATATGTATTTATTTTATTTTTATTTAATTATATTTGTGCATAGGTCTAGCTGACCCTGATTTAAAGGGTTTTTTATGTTTATTTTGTTTTGTTTTTCGTCTGAGAGTTTGAATGCGGGATTTTATAATTTCGTGGTGTGCGCGTGCGTTGTATTGCATCGACTAAGGCCCACTTGCACCAACACAAATTTAGTATATAAACCAGTTTAACTCGTTAAGCCAGCACCCGTTGACTGTGGGAACCGCGTTTAAATCCATAACTCGCTACTTAACTTTAAACTCGTGTTGGTGCAAGTGGGCCTAACTGTCGCGACGTAACCTCACGGTCACGACATTTTACGAGTTTCTTATGGCGACCAGCCCTAACCCGGCTATTGTCTTAACATCAACCTTAACAGCGAATTGCCTACTTAATAATCAAGTGAAGGTCATGGTCGACAGCCTTCTTTTCTATAGATAAATATTAGTTTACAGTTCCGCTCGCGGCATTGTCGGTCTTGGATGAAAATTTATCAATTGTGCTCAGGAGCTTACTATATGCTATGTACTTTTATAGAACGAATTAAATGTTGTACTATTATTAGCTTTTTAGCTTACTAAGTGGTAGTGTTTAACTTTAAGGCCTCATACACGGTAAGCAAGTACGGTGCAAATCCCACAGATGGAAACAAGATATCGACATGCAGTTTTTTTGGGTTGGAGAATTTGGAGAACGGAAATTTGTAACATATGAGAAAATTGTTAGAATTTTTTATTGAATAACTACAAATTGAAACAAAATAAGTAAAATGCTATCGACATACATAGATATATAAGAAAGAAATGAATAAAATAAATGTTTTGCAATGCCCAACTTTTGTCACGTTACGTTCAATAGATTTTTGCAAATAAATTCAGAGGCGTTTTCATGATTTTTTTTCTATAAAGTACAGTTAATCAAATCGTATTTTCTAAATTTATCAATCAATACATTTTGCAAACAAATTCAGAGGCGTTTTCGTGATTTTTTTCTATAAAGTACAGTTAATCAAATCGCATTTTCTAAATTTATCAATCAATACATTTTGCAAACAAATTCAGAGGCGTTTTCGTGATTTTTTTCTATAAAGTACAGTTAATCAAATCGTATATTCAAAATCTATCAATCTGCCCTCATGAACTTTTACATAAATTGAAATTGAATATTTCAAGTGAGTATAATATTGATGGTATCTCTCTCAGAAAGAGCTAAATTGAAACTTGTAAGCAGTTCTGCGCTTTCCGGAATCCGTTAGTTCTTGTCATCCAGGGTCCAGGAGTATATTTGCTGCTAAGTACGTTAGGAGCGGCGTGTTGATAATATGCTCAATAACTTTATTTAAAGTGAAGAAGTTGTCGCAATGGGCCGATAGTTGTAGGGGTTCGTAGAGTCGCCCTTCCTTAGAACCGTTTGGACCGAAGATCATTTCCATCTAGAAGGTGCAATCCCACTGGCGAAGGAGAGACGGAAAAAAAATACAGTCGAATTGAGAACCTCCTTCTTTTTTTGAAGTCGGTTAAAAAGACGGGAGATGATTGATGTCAACTCAACACTGTGAGGTATCGAGGACATAGCACCTGGTTTCGACTGTGTCGTAATCAAAATGTTTTAATGATCAAAAGTCTAATAAGTATAAAAAAAATTATAACTTTAGGTAACAAAAATACAAACATATTTCAAAAGTTAAAAATCGATAAGCAATTTTCCTTATGTGTTCATGTGCTCAAGTTTTTTTTTTCTTCTATTTATTGCTATTATTAATTTACAATATCCACTCATGCGCAACAGGTACATTTCCGTGTGCGTGAAATCAAAAGCAGTGATCCTTTCCTCACCATTCATTTATTTTAGATACTTATTAAGTAGTTTATGTTTTTACACAAGTATAGCTTTTATTTAACTAGCATGTGCCTAAATGTATTATTAATCACAATTCTTATTCTTAATTATTTCATCTTAAATTCTCACACTCAACCGTTTTGCTACTATGTACCTACTACATTTCACTATACTAATCGACTCTCAAACATCCAAAGTTTGACTGGAAGAAATATCTGTATGCCATACAGAGATTTCTTCCAGTCAAACTTTTCCCATACTCTAGGGGATAAAATCTGCCTTTGTACATCATGTAAATGTTCAAGGGTGCTTGTTACTATGAAATGTTTTTTGAAGCAATAAAGTATTGTCTATTTATCTATCCTTTTAACGGAGCATGTTAGTCCACATGCTCCTTAGTGAGTAACAGCGTATATGTTGTCCAACTCTCTTCCAACATGCTGGCCACCAAAATCGATCGTGAATGACAAACTACACATTCTTATTCTACCTAGTATATTATATATGTTACATAAAAAAAATAATAAAACAATTAATGAGATTTAATCGACGTCGAGTTTGCGGAAGGAACCATGTATGCCAAGTATTTCGTCGATAGTTGGGGTCTTGGTGTCTCGCTTGCTCTCGTCTGTCTTCACGTTGTCCTGCTCTATGAACCACTTCCGCCACGCCGGAGACTGCAGCGTTTCTCTCCATAGGGCTGCAAATAATTTGGTAATTACAATTATTGACTTCGTCGGTACTGTGGAACGAATAAGTAATATGTATTCGTAAGAAGAAGTTGAATTTAATGCGAGCGAAGCCGCAGGCAAATGCTCTAAATGCCAGCGATCGCGGCTTTCAGTCATAAGACGTGGGAGCGGCATTGACGATATCGCGCCCTCACTTGCACTTATTGATATTATGGCACGGTATAGTTATAGGCCGTGTTAATATCGATCAATTACGCATGTAAGTAATTCTATTAATTAATTTCTGTTAATTACAGTCCCAGCGAGCAAATTGTTTTCTGGGCCGTCTGTCACACGATCGTTGTCTAGTCTAGCTAGAATAAAGAAAAAAATCATAACTTCCAAATTTTTCACTCAAAATATCAAAAATAAATCCCCAGATATTGAGTCAATCTACAGCATAAAAGTTTAAAATACATATATATTTAGAAATATGTTTAAAAGTGTCCTTTAAATGCCCTAAAAACGGCTATTTTAAGCATTTTATTGCGATTTTCTCAAAAAACCTAAATCTTGTTTAATTGTTTTTTTTTTCACTATCTTGTAACCCTCGTCGATACACGTCATTTGACACCCTAAATATTCACGTAGCTTTAAAAGTCACGACACCAGAGCGAATTCGCACTCTCGCTGCAAAAAAAGACATTTTCAATGTAAAAAAATCACATTTCTACAGACCAGTATTTGGTTTATGGTGCATAGACGTAACACATTTATCATGTTTCCCTATCACCTAGGTATATCTGAATACTGGATACAGGTATAAATAGTCAAGATAAGCTTTTTAAAACCGCTGTGACAACCATACCACTACACGAAAACACGCGGCGCGCCATTTTATTCAAAATGTATAGAAGTCTTGCATCAATTTAGTTCGGCAAGTGTCTAACTAAAGTAAAAACATTAGGCGGTCATCTTGACAGATTGTTTTTAATGTTTTTTTTATGGAATCTGACACGGTTGGCTACATCACCTACAACGTCCGTAATGTCAGCCCACAACACCGGGTGAACTAGGCGCCATGTCAGTGCTTCCCCCTTTGATCGTGCCGGCTACACTGAACTGATCGGAAAACACAAGCCGTTTGGACCGACGTTTCATTCAGTGCGGTGGTACAAACCCGGGCGGGTTAAACTGTTAAGGTTAAACCCTACCACGAAGTAAGATTAGGAGGGAAGGGACCTACAGTTTTACGAGGAATCCGAACCTCGGTCAGCCTCCTTCGGTCAGCGGTCATCCAGGCAAGTACTGACTGCACCCAGCGTTGCTTAACATTCAATAGCGACAGTTGACTGTCTGCACCACTGAGCTGTCGAGGCTGACAATGAACTGTTGCCAGTTTTGAAACATTTTATTAGTCATGCGGTACAAAAGCACACCTGAACATTGATACATAGATGGACTACTTTTGTGCTTTTGTACCGCCTTCAACCCAAGGCTCCGAATATGAATAAAAATATCATTTAACACTAGTTGTTTTTGACGTGATAACGTCTTATAAATTGATGAACACTGGCTGCACGCACGAATATCGCGTCACGTTCCATCTGAGCCTGTGTGTGCAAGCGAGAGCGCGTAGCAAGCGATAGAGAGGCACAATCGGCCCAAGCGTCGGCTTGTAAAAGTACCAGGGCCGCAGAAATTAAAACGAGGTTACTCGTACCATAATATCTGGCCCGTCGGAAAATATTTCAAATTTAGAATATTCATGAAACAAGGGTTGTATGACGTTATCACGTAAAACTATCGTCCGTAAACCGACTTTACAGACAACCAATTTTTTTGAAGTCGGTTTAATGTTTTTTCAAAAGTTTTTTATTCTAGTCTAAATGTTTTTTTTAAGTTTGAGTGTAGTGTTAATTACGACGCTAATTACAGTGTCAAAGTTTAATTGTACGAAATGCGCGTTAAAAGCGTTAAGAGTATTTTTATGTTGTAGGTGCCTAATATCTGTGGTTCGACCTTCGAGTTCGAACTGGACCGGTTACCCGAGGATTCAGTCCTTTTAAACGTTGTCTGTCTTTTCAACTATTCTAAAAATCTGATTATATCTGTACAGTCCGTTGGTCTGTTACTAATAAACTTTACACGAACTTTCACACGAGGTTCCGTCTTGATGAATAACCTAGAAAATTAAACGGAGTGAAGTGACAAGTCAAAAACTATTAGATATGGAATTGCCACTCTTTTTTGGCAAGCTCAGTGAGTAGTAGTTAGTAAAATTACATTTGCGTTATATTTTCCTACGTATCTTCTGTGACACATGTCTTCAACTACATACTTACATGCATGTACCTATTAAACATTCTCATCCAAGGGTAGATTGGTAAGGGTATTTTTCCAATCTCAGTTCTAAAATATCTGACATTAATCTCCAATTGCACCTCTTGTAACCATATCTGACGTTTGTGTAGTAAAAGTATTTATAAACTTCTATACGTTAATACTTCTATTGTTATTACAATGGGCACTTTACCACGGATACGTAGCAATAATAAGTTCTGCAGACCTTTCCTCCACAGAACTGGTAAACTCCGGAATGCTCTCCCTGCCCACATATTTTCTCCCAAGAACATTATCCGGTCCTTCAAGAGAGGCGTGAATAGGCACCTGTCAGGCCGGCATGGTATTCGCAACCCCCGCCTACGACCGAATGTCTATGGGCGTCGTTAAAAATCTTATGGGTGGCTCGGCGCCTCATGTCGCGCTTTCTATAAAAAAGTGTGCCCTGTGCTTAGTTCGCAGGGTCATAGCCTAACAGATTATAAACTTAACAGACAGTAAACTTACCGCATATTTCATGCGAGCTGATCTCTTCCCCGCCCATGTCCTTAGGGAGAATATTTGTAGGAAATATTTTCTTCAAGTCTTCGAAATTTGGGTAAGTACAAATCCTGCCTGCTACCTTCTTGGGTATAGTTTTCTTGAACATGTTCACCATCGCTTCTGCATAGGGTGGCAGCCCTACTAGGTGCACACCTTTCACTTTTGCCCCGATGCATGTCTGTAATCAAAGAGTAATTTTCAATCCACATGAACGTGTCTACGTGTTAACTGGACAGGTGGGCTAGGTCAAGGTTGGAGTCTCAGGCGCAGCCAACTTACCCCCCGAGGAGATGGCAATTTGACTTGAAAGCGAACTCGGTTTAAAGAATCTTTATTGATCTCAAAGAATATATCGTTATACAATAACATTCGCTTATAGAGATTGGTACATTTATGCGGTTACAGATAAGTATAAGTATAAAATAAAAAAAAAATTAAGTATTAGTAGTATTAGTAAAGTAAGTATCTGGAGGAAACATTTGCCTGCGATTTGATAATGCATGAATTGTAGGAGTAGTGAAGCGGCACGCCTTCGCAATAAGATAAGACTACGTGCTTTACTACGAATTTAATCTTCACAAATGGCTAGACAGGAATATGTTTCTTTTCGTTCTAGTCCGGCATCACTAGTAACCTGAACCCAAAAGCCAAATTAATTGTAGATATTGCATTTTTGAATATAATATATCACATCCTAAGCCACAAAGAGAGACACACACAAATGTGTATTGATTTGAGTCAAATATATATTTTTTTAAATACGTACAGTTTACCCATTCAATATCGATGCGTTGAAAACTAAAATGAGTGCCCTTCAGTGCCACACACAAGAAACATATTTCGAAACAAAGAAACAAGACAATAATTAACTTACATATGCGTAAAAGTTGGCTTTCTTCATCAGTGACGGTGAACACTGTAGGATATGAGCCAGTTTCAAATTGGACATGTCTATGACAAAGTGTTCTCCGAGAATCAAGTCGTTTTCAAGTCTATAGTCGGCGATCATGAAGGCGTACTTAAATAAATCCCACGTGTTGCACATTGACGGGTCATCGTTGATAACTCTGGAATGTTCGATAACATTAAGCTGTTATTGCTGTAGACTAAAGAGAAAAGCTGTAAAATTACTTAAGTTTATCCTAATTAAATATTTCAATATTATTAAATCCTAAATATTGTAAGAGTTATGAGACACATCAGCACTCAGGTTCAAATTTAAAATATTTTTTTCACAACAGTGTGCTTTCGAAAATGTTGAACTTCAATTGAGTTAAATATAACTTGATCCTTAAACCACAAAGTCTTATTTTCCTTGTCGGGATCTCACAATACCACATTACTGGATGTAAGATGGCCGCAAGCAACCTCGGTTGTGTTCTCCTCTAGTCCAGTATAGCCAGCAATCCAGGGAAGTCTCCGGTATGGCACCTACTTATTATTACTTACTACTTATTAGAGCATGTGCTTTGGCCCCTCCAACTCAGCCACGCATACCGGATTACATAAAAAAAAAATCTCAAAAAAAAACCGTCTACTAGTTAAACATGCAAGTTAGTCATTTTATTTTTATTTAAAAAGGCGGACGTTAACCGTCCACCAAATCTAGATGAAACTATTTTCACCAAAAAGTACTATAAAATTACCGAATCTGGGAAAAAGTTTCAGAGCTTTTCGTCTTCAAATATGGACCTCTTTCGAACCCTGAAGTTACGAAACCCTATCCTGAAACACCTTGTATAATTGTTTATTGTTTATTTAGCTTCTATTGGCAGTACACTGCGCTCAGATTTCTCATATTTACATTGTAACATTCCGCCAGTTAGATTATCACAGCGAAGGAGAACTGACAAGAAACTTCACTGGACAATTTTTCAGTGTACACTTCCTTACCTATAATAAAATCCAACGTCTGCTTTCTGTCTGTCTGAGTGTCTGTCCGCTTATAACTCGAGAACCACTGAACCGATTTTAATAAAACAAAATGCTACGGATAGCTTGATTCTTCCCATGAACTATAAGCTACTTACTATCACGCTTAATAGCTTATGAGGTTAGCAGTGAAGTGAAATATGAGAGCGGGCGGAGCCGCGGGCACAGCTTGTAGTCTATACAAAATGTTTGCCACTGCCTAGACACGCATGTGCTGATATGTGACAGATGCAGCAATTATTCATGACAAAGTGAAAACCTTTTTACAATGAAATTGTATGAACTATCCACTGGTTTCTGTCACAAACCACCACATGTCGTTATCGCATAACTTATTACATTCATATCGCATGATTAATTATATTTATTTATCACTAGCTGAGCCCGCGGCTCCGCTCGCGTGAAATTCGTATTCCAAAGAAGTAACTAAGAGCGAGGCCGAAGGCCGAGCTGCGTTCAGGTAATCGATAAACCTTCTTAAAGAAAGTAACTAACTAAGGGCGAGGCCGAAGGCCGAGCTGCTTTCAGGTAAACGATAAATCTTTCTCAAATAAAGGAAGTAAGTAAGGGCGAGGCCGAAGGCCGAGCTGCGTTCAGGAAGACGATAAACCTTCTGGAAGAAAGGAAGGAACTCAGTGCGAGGCCGAAGGCCGAGCTGCGTTCAGGTAAACCATTCGCCTTCGGGCCCCGCCCTTAAAGACTTCCTTTCTTCGATAGAATATAATATCGTTTACTCAATCTATTTATTTCATAAAAATAAAAAAGTAATATTAATAACTAAAGAATTAAACCTACCTAACAAACATTAAAATAACTATAAAAACGGGCATTTTCAAATGTTCTTAGAGCACTTGCGGCATTACCCCGCTGGATGGCAAGGCTAACCTTTTGAATGAAGTACATAAGCCCTTGATGACGGGACACCAGTTGCGTCAACCAGCTCAAGCCTCTTTTGGCTTCACTGCTCCACGGACCGAGGGTTTCAACCGCAAACGCAACAAATTCGAAATCTTGAATTATATTTCTATATTTGCTGCGTTTGAGGCTCTCCGGCCCAGCCTCGGCCGCGCCAGCCGCTCTTGAAGATGTCCTAACGTGACTTGGAGCCAATGTGAGAACAAAAGTGGCGTCCCACATCAAAGAACTACCCTTAGTCCATGGCACTAAGGTGATAGCATCGGGCCTCTTTCCATCCAGCCGGGAATAACCGCGAGGTTCTAGGATGCACGGTATATTTGCCGTTAGAAGCGTGGACTTTATAATAAAATTTAAATTAAATTAACTCAATCTTAATATTAATTAACTTTATTCGAGATGGTTTAGCTTCTTCCTGAACGCAGCTCGGCCTTCGGCCTCGCCCTTAGTTACTTGCTTTCTTTGAGATGGTTTATCATTTGTCAGAACGTAGCTCGGCCTTCGGCCTCGCCTTAGTTGCTTACTTTCTTCAAGATGGTTTAGCTTCTTCCTGAACACAGCTCGGCCTTCGGCCTCGCCCTTAGTTACTTGCTTTCTTCGAGATGGTTTTTCAATTATCCGAACGTAGCTCGGCCTTCGGCCTCGCCTTAGTTACTTACTTTCTCCGAGATGGTTTAGCTTCTTCCTGAACGCAGCTCGGCCTGCGGCCTCGCCCATAGTTACTTACTTTCTTCGAGAAGGTTTATGGTCTTCCAGAATAGAGCTCGGCCTTCGGCCTCTCCCTTAGTTACTTACTTTCTTCAAGAATGTTTTTCTTCTTCCTGAACTCAGCTCCGCCTTCCGCCTCGCCCTTAGTTACTTTCATCGAGAAAGAATATCGTTTACGTGAGCGCAGATCAGCCTTCGGGCCCGCCTTTAGTTACTTACTTTCTTTTTTTTAAATACGAATTTCACGCGAGCGAAGCCGCGGGCAACAGATATATAAATTTTATTGCACCAATGACAGCGACATAACTTCGACTTTCAATTATTATTTTTATTTATCAAACAATTTGTCACCGGCCAGCTCACGTCGAGATGACAGTTCTCCGTTGTCAACATGACATTTAAAATAGTTTTTTACCTTTACTTTGGATTACGTGATTTTTATTATATTTTTTAATTATTATGTTCATCCGGGATATACACTGTCACTATAAAAAGTTTCGTCAAATTCCGTTCAGTGGTTTTTGCGAGATGCGCGTACAAATAGACATTTTTGCATTTACGATTTTATGATATGTATAGAAAGAATAGATATGTATAGACTATTGTGTTCAAGTTATAAAAAAGAAGAACTGTCATTTTCGTTGTATCTACTTATTTTTAAATTTCGAATGAATATTTTATTCAAATTGTATTTGCTGACAGTTCTCAAGATATAATTATGCACTTTGGACTACGTGATTTTAAACGCGCAATAATGTTTATAATTATAATTTTTTTTTTATTTGTTATTTTTTTTTACGTATTATGTTAACCCGGCATATAAACTGCCACTATACAAAGTTTCGTCTAATTCCGTTCAGTGGTTTTTGCGTGATGCGCGTACAGACAAACAAACAAACAAACAAACAAACAAACAAACAAACAAACAAAAATTTTAAAAACTGTTCTAACATGTTCAGTATCTCATTTTAAGCCACCCTGGTTAGTTTTTTTCCGAATACATTCAATGTACAGACTTTCTTACCTCTACGATTTTATTATATGTATAGATATTATATCATAAGGCAAATCGGTGATTTCCTCTGCGAATAAATAGACCTAGATGAAGGATACTAAGACGTTTGCTGGCTCTTTAGGCCAATGATAAAACAAAATGCGAAATTAACCTGTAAATGGTGACGCGATATTTTTCAGGAGTAGTCTTCGGCAGGACGATAACTTCGAGCACGTCAAACACCCTCTGGATGGCCGGCGAGAACGGATCTCTGCTGGTGGTCAGCTCTGACACCATGTTGCGTGCGTTGTAGTAGTGGTCAATTTTCTCTTTGGTTCTTTCTATGCTGAACCCTCGAACGCCCAGGTGACGAAGAAACTTGTTGTCGTCTGCAAAAAAAAAACAATTCATTTAACTAATTCTTAAGCAATAATTCGACTTTGCGTACACGCTGATCATCACGTAATATCAAGAAAAAATTATAATAACTCACACCAACATAATTAATTACATTCAGTTCGAATGTAATTAATTATGTTGGTGTGAGTTATTATAATTTTTTCACAAAATTTAATTATAATTTAAACTCACAAAAGGAAGATAATAAGTAAACATATGACGTAATAAGGCTTACACTATTTAGGGGTGAGGGTAGATGTAAAATATATTATTTTCGTAAATATTATCACACGCTTTATCCCGACGATCGGGATAAGCAGTGTAATCGGTGTTGTGATGCACGAACTATGGTAAATTACAGCACAACACCAATCGCCACTTTCAGCAAAGTATTAGGACGTGATAATTAATTCGTAAATAAATAAAGAACAAAGAATTGATTAGCTCATCTTTGATAGTCTTACCTCCGGAATATGATCTCGGTGATCATAGGGTTTCTCTTATTCATATACTACGGCTTGAAGATGAGGATAACGGGTACTTTTAGCAGCATTTCAGCGACTTCTCGTAGCGCTTAGAGCGTATCTATCGCAGGCCAACCTTAGTCTTTTTCCTATTGATAAGAAAGAGACGGATCTTTGCATTGCGTTCAAATGCATTCTTACCGCTCAGATTATTGTTAGATGGGCAGCAAGCTAGGAACTCACCTGTTTTTATATGTAACCTGTTTGATGAAGTCGGTTTCACACTAATGAGGATTAAGGCCCACTTGCACCAACACGAGTTTAAAGTTAAGTAGCGAGTTATGGATTTAAACGCGGTTCCCACAGTCAACGGGTGCTAGCTTAACGAGTTAAACTGGTTTATATATTAAATTTGTGTTGGTGCAAGTGGGCTTATGTGCATATTGCTATGAGTCTGGGAGTCATTATCATTCGGTCACGTTGGCTCATAGAGAGCGATATAAAAACCTGTTAAGTGAGAACGTTGCTCACGCACAGAGGGTTGCGTAGCCATATGTTACTTCTTGTTCTTGCACGTATAGCAAGTGTGCGCAGCAATCACGCGGTCGCACTTGCGCGTATCTCGCATATCACGCCATCTATCCGTGACCGTTTATACTTTTGCAGCTGAAATGTTTATGGACAATTTGGCAGATGGCGCTGTTCTGCATATTATACTGGCTAATATCGTTCAAAAGATGCTGCCATCGGACGGACAGACATACATACGGCGTAGGCTTAGTAACAGGATTCCTCCGTATGGGTACGGAATCATTAAATTAAAATAACAAATAAATGTAACAAGTATGTAAATTATTGACAGTTAATCTTTTGAACGCGTCATTTCAACAAAACCGGTCAAGAGTAATTAAATTTCCACGCACCTAATTTCATTAAACGGCCATTAAATGTATAAAATATCGTTTCATACCTAAATCTTAAGCTAATGCGAATGTAATATTGCCATTTTTTTATTGAAAGCACGACATGTGGGTTCGAGCCACCCATAAGGTGTAAATAAGGTTATTTCTTAGGTTCTCCATACTTCCCTTCAGCATTCCTTCAACTTTCAAGCACCTATGAGTGGTTATTTTGTTTTTACTACCCACCTTATGTATCATGTGGGTCCTTACCATAACGCTCTGCGGCAGATGGGGCTTTATCATCCCATTTCCTCTTGTTCTCTGTACTCACTCCCCTTCAGTAATCCATCAATCACCTATCTATGGGTTGGTGGCCATTTTTTTTAATACTGACCCTATATTGATCTTGGATGTACTTACCAATAGCGCCTTGCGGAAAACGTGGTTGTATCATCCCATTTCCTCGCGTTCTATGTACTCCCCTTCAGCATTCCTTCAAGCACCTATGAGTTGCTGTTTTGTTTTTACTGCCAACGTTATGTGTCGTGTGGGTCCTTACCATAGCTCCCAGCGGCAGATATGGTTGTGTCGTCCCATTTCCTCGCGTTCTCTGTACTCCCCTTCAGCATTCCTTCAATCACCTATGAGTGGCTATTTTGTTTTTACTGCCAACGTTATGTATCATGTGTGTCCTTACTAATAGCGCCCTGCGGTAGAAGTGGTTATATCATCCCATTTCCTCGCGTTCTCTGTACTCCCTTCAGCATTCCTTCCATCAACTATGAATCGCTATTTTATTTTTACTGCCAAAGTTATGTATCCTGTGGGTCCTTACCAATAGCGCCCAGCGGCAGATATAGTTGTATCATCCCATTTCCTCGCGTTCTGTGTACTCCCCTTCAGCATTCCTTCAATGACCTATGAGTGGCTATTTTGTTTTTACTGCCAAAGTTGTGTATCGTGTGGGTCCTTACCAATAGCACCTTGCGGCAGATGAGGCTGCATCTCATACCATTTCCTCATTGTGTCCAGACTATCCTTCAGCATTCCCTCAGTTATTCCGTAATGATTCAACACGTATTCCATGTCAGTTTTCGTCACTTCCAATAATTTTTCCGCATTGATCTGCAGCTCTGCATTTATCGCCATCTTCATTAACTGTCAACATTTTACATTATTTTTATTACATTTATTATATTATACAAAATCAGAAGGACAATATAATCTCTCTCAAAAATATCAAAAATTGTCAATATAGAAAAAAAAAGATATTTTCCGGTATGGGTGATTCAAAGGGGCCAAATCACATGCTTCGACCAGCCAATATAACCTCTGACAAGGTAGGTGCCATACCGGAGAATTCCCCTTGGATTGCCGGTTATACTTGACTAAAGAAGCACATAGCATGCAGTACACCATCCATCCAGGTGGTATCAACCCAGTCGGGCCTACCACATAGTAAGGGGCAAGGGAGTTAGTTTAACACCAGTTCCGAACGGTGAAATAGCAGGTAAATTTTTCTGTTAGAAAAACTGACCGACCTAATTCTAATCACTGGACAGGATTCAAACACTGAACTCGGAATATAAGGAATGATTAATTTACTTTAATGATGTCTTACCTGAAATTCACAGAAATTTATATTGTCACGAATGGAAAGTGTATTATAATTTAAAAATAAATATATAATGTTTAATAATCAGCAATGAAGCAAACTCTATGAGTTCACGAATGAAACTGCCGCATCCCAGAAATCTCTTGCACGGATGACCAGGCTCAACCAGTTCACAAAATTATTTAAATTTCATTCTTTACGTCATCTTATAACACGTTGATACTAACCCGACTCTTGTTTTGACCATCAACATTAGAAGCTGATTGCCTGATTAATAATCAAGTTAAACTTCTTCTTGATGTCATCACAAATCTTCCTGTCAATGTGTACTTAATAATTATTTGTTACTTTGTACTTTTGTTACATTATCATCGTACATAGCCTCTCGGTCATATAAGCAGGTACCTTTGGATGGTACACTTGGATGGGTGACCGCTCGACCGTTGGAGGCTGACCGTGGTTCGGATTTCACGTTAAACTGTAGATCCCTTCCCTTCTTACCTTACTAGGCGGTAGGGTTTATCCCGGCCGGGTTGGTACCACCGCACTGAACGAAACGTCGGTCGAAACGGCTATGTAAATAGTTCGTGTTTTCAGTTCAGTATGGCCGACATGAAATGAAGGGAAGCACTGACATGGCACCTAGTTCACCCGGTGTTATGGGCTGACATCACGGATGTTGTAGGTGATGTAACCAGCTGTGTCAGTTTCCATAAAAAAACCCCTATATAATCTTATTGCTTTTCTGTCTAACGGCCTATTTCACCACATTAGACTAAAATGTAGTTGGCAGTGATTTTTTGTCAAATATATGAGAACAAGCTGTGCCCGCGGCTCCGCCCGCTCTCATATTTCACTTCACTGCTAACCTCATAAGCCATTTAGCGTGATAGTAAGTAGCCCATAGTTGATGGGAAGAATCAAGCTATCCGTAGAATTTTTTTTTATTAAAATCGGTTCAGTGGTTCTCGAGTTATAAGCGGACAGACAGACACTCAGACACTCAGACAGAAAGCAGACGTTGGATTTTATTATAGGTAAGGAAGGATAAGGAAGGATAAGGAAATAAGGAAATATGCTTCAATCGTTTTCCGTCTACGGAGAAATGTAGGTACTACAAATAATTATGAGTTGGTGGTCTTTGCGGTAGAGACGCTTGGAGCATGGAGCTCGGATGCCGTCAGTTTTTCTAAGCAAATAAGAAAATAGCTTATTGAAGTATCCGGAGACGGTGTCGGGCCGGGACATACTTCAAGCAGCGAATTAGCATTGCCATTCAACGAGGGAACGCGGCGTCCGTCATGGGGATTGGGGACAATGTCGTTGATCCTCATTCCGCATGATGGATGAATATTTTTGTTTACTTATAGGTTATTGGTTAATTTACTTTATATTATGTTTTCTGTTAACTATTGTTGTAACTATTCATGTGTAAGAATACATTGCCTTGGAACTATGACCGAAAACCTGTTGGGCGAGACTAAACCAGAGGTAGTGAAAATGGTAGTAATAATGTTTGCACTACCATTGCTTCTATTCTTTGCACTTCCCAAACGTTGACTGGAAGATAATCCATCAATGTGCGTTATAGTTTTTTGTTCCTTTCTCTGTATATTTTGTACATTTATATTGATTTCCTGTGTGTTTCTTCGTGTTATATTATTATGGATGGATGAGCAAAGGAGAGCAATTTCTATTCTAATGAGTTCACTTTCATGTCCTCTTTTTTTTAATGGAAACTGACACGGTTGGCTAGATCACCTACAACATCCGTAATGTCAGCCCATAACACCGGGTGAACATGTCAGGTTAGGTTAGGTTAGGTTAGGTTAGGTTAGGTTATGTCAGTGCTTCCCTTCATTTCATGTCGGCTACACTTAACTGGACGGAAAACACGAACTATTTACATAGCCCTTTCGACCGACGTTTCGCTCAGTGCGGTGGTACAAACCCGGTCGGTATAAATCCTACCACCTAGTAAGGTAAGAAGGGAAGGAGCCTACAGTTTTACATGGAATCCGAACCACGGTCAGCCTCCAACGATCGAGCGGTCACCCATCCATGATCCAAGTACTGACCGCGCTCAGCGTTGCCTAACAACCAGTCGACCGACCGCACCGCTGAGCTACCGAGGCTGACGTAAAATCTCCTCGTCCTCAAACCGTTCAGCTTTTCCTTTGTTATAGGGATATAATTAGTCATTCATTCTTACAGTGAACAGCTTCTTTTGTGTTTATATTTATTGGTTTACAGCTCCGCTCGCGGCAATATCGGGCTTGAATGAAAGTTTCTGCATTGTGCTCAGGACTTAAGTATATGTATGCTAAGTACTTTTATAGTACTAATTAAATTCTATATTGTCATTGGATTTTTAGAGTATTAAGTATTTTTAAGTAAACCAACAAGAGTGGGTTGCTTTACCGAGAGACCAATGGTGCAGTCGCGTAACCACGCTCAGTTAGGCGCCATGCCAGCAGATTTACGGATTGTTGCTGGCTGTCTAGCCCATTAAGCCCAGGTTAGAGGATTCGGGAAAGACACTCGCCGGAAGACAGTTCCACACCCTAGCGGTGCGTCAAAGAAACGATTTTGAGAACCGATGGATTCTCAAAAACCCAATGTCAACAACAAAAGGGTGCAGGTGTCTCACTGCGATAAGTGCTGCACAGATAGAACGGGCAGCAGCGGTAATAAGGGATGCTAGTTCCTCAGAGCAGCGCCTGTGATAGTATCCGTAAAACAGGCTAAGCGAACCTACTTACCTACCTACTGTCTGTCTGCCTATCTGTCCGTCTGCCGCAGCTTATTTACTCTGAATTTACTGAACGAAAAAAGGTACAATTTTTAAATTTGTTACATATATAGGGTTTGACGAACTAATCACGGAAGGAGAGCGTAAATGAAAAAATTTCGATTTTGAAAATTAAGTTTAGGGTACAAATTAAAAGTAAAAAAAAAAGTTTAAGTGCATTATGTAGCATATTAATAAAAAAGGCTCGTTATAAGAAATACAAATAAGTATATTTTTTTAATTTTAAAACATATCAGGGAAAAATATACAAAAATTGAGCATTTCCCCCTACCCCTTACCTCCGTAACAACTGCGTCTAAAATTTCGAATGTAGGGCCTCTCTTATACATAGATTACAGGAAACCCTACACGAATATTGAAGTTCTCACGGAAAACGGAATGTTACGGAACACTCTCCATGAGTGTTCGAATCGTAAGTGACCGCTTTTTAATAAGTTTTTTTCTATCTTTTATTTAACTTTGTGCTGTTTTATATATTTTCTTTTTATTTCATTCACGATGTGTGGGTGCATGCCTACCCAGGCAGGCGCTCAATGTTCAAATACTCTACAAAAATTGCAATAAGTAAATGAATTGTCTTTGTCTTTCAATATTTGTATTTATCTATTTTTTTACAATTTTGAGTATAATAGGTATTGTCACCAGCACTGAAAGTCAGTGCAAAATTTCAGCACAGTCTTCGGTTGAATGAAACTGGTTGGAAATTGGGGTTCAAGATTTGACCCATAAAAGTGAAGTAAGTTTAAAAAAATACGTAATAAATATACTCGTGTAATAATAAATGTAATAGTCAAGATATGAGGTTTACATGCTATTTTTAATACGACCCTATTCGTTAAATTAACGCGGTCTTGCTTCCAGACGTCGTCGTCGATGAGATGTTCTGACGTTGAAACTGCCGTACTAGGATATGTAGTGTCGACGCACGATACCATCGCTGAGAGCTCCTTGTGTATCAGTTTCAGTTTACTCGTTACAAACGGACATACTTAATATTTTATAATATGTATTAGAGAAGAGATTTGCGCCCACCACAGGGCGATGACCAACGGTCAAGAAGGGCGTAAACAAAGGTTCGTTCCACGTGGCGTCGGCGTGGGCGAGACACTGCTGACGTCTGACGTGTCTGTGACGTACTTTTATTATTCGGACCAATAACCAAGGACCAATGATCAAGGTAGGTAGGTACTTTATGGCAGCAGATCGATTCCAAATACGTATGATAATTTTTTTTTTGTATAGACGATCGGCACTTTAGGGGGGGGGGCAAAAAACATGAACCCCGAAAGACGATTTTGTATCGAGAACGTTAACTTCCGTCTCGTCTTAAAACCACTTTTTTAACCCCCGACGCAAAAAGAGGGGTGTTATAAGTTTGACGCCTCTTTCTGTGTATCTGTGTGTGTCTGTGGCACCGCAGCTCCTAAACGGATGAGCCGGTTTGGATGCTGTTTTTTTAAACGTTTTTTTTTAATTAGAAAGTTTGTTTAACTGGAATGATTCTTAGCTGTGTTTGATGAAGATTAGGTCAACCGATTCGAAGATCATTGACACTTTTCTTAATTGGTGAAAGATCACTGCTGTAAAATGGTACCCTTTCAATCGTCCGGTCCCCTTTAAGTAAATAATCGGAAATTATTAAGAAACTAATTTAAGTGCTGTAACTTTACTTACCTAACCTATATAACCTTGCCTAACAAAATTAACAAAAGTTCACGAAAGAGGAGCGCAGCGACGACGTAAGGAAATGAGTAGGCTGGGATCAGTAGTTTCCGAGATATGCCCTCTCAAAGTCTTTTTCCTTTTTTGTTTTCGAAACGGTTGAACCGATTTTGAAAAAAACAAAACTATTTCAGAAAGAGAAACGGAAGGAAACAAATTTCAAGTCGATCTGACCAGTAGTTTAGGAGTTATAGACATTTATTGATTTTAAAGGCCTTTTTTGTAAAGGCTATGACGTCATCAATTGTTCATAATATTATTCATTGACGTTGCCATAGGTGGAAGGCGGCCGAATGACTCTATCACCTGACGCCTGGTTTGCTGGGATTGGTTGAGCGGTTCGTGAGATAGTGGTATGCCGAACGTACATTAGAAATGACCGTCGATTTTTGCAAATGGCACGGGTAAGACATTACATGGAAAATAATGATAAGTCTCGACAAGATAATTTTTCTTTTGGGCATATCTCTGAAACTTCTGATCCCAGATTACTTTACCGCTGGAGGAAATTATAGGTCTCGACGAGAGTTTTTTATTATTTTTTTAAGTTTATTTAATTTTTTTTTTGTGATAGAGTCACTCAGCCCCTTTCCACCTATGGCAACATCAATGAATAATCTGAACAAGTGATTACGTCATAGCCTTTACAAAAAAGGCTTCGAAAATCAATAAATGCCTTTACTTAACTCCTAAACTATTGGTCGGATCGACTTGAAATTTGTCTCCTTCTGAAATAAATGTCTGTCCATGATTCCATGTATATGTCCACCGGTAGTCCCGCGACTACCAGGGCATCTTTTTTTATATGGAAACTGACACGATTAGTTACATCACATCACCTACAACATCCGTGATGTCAGCCCATAACATCTTTGTGAACTAGGTGCCATGTCAGTGCAAGCCACGGGTGTAAGTTAGTAATGTATGGGCATAATTAATCAGGAAAATAAACGGCAATATATTTCGAATCTTATAATTTACAAAGTACACATTATCTAGTCCATACAATGTTTGTGAAAGTTCATTAGCTGGCTTAAATAATACTGCTTTTGTTTATTATGCTGCAAGCTTGATTAATTTCTAAGAAACATAACTGGAACAAGACAAGGCAATTTACTAAGACAACAACGTTCATAATTTGTTCCAGTCACAATAACCTTAGGCATACATAATATAGACAAAATACGCGATGCTACCGGTACTGTCTCTGTACGTGCACTTGTGTATTGATCGATACAACGTTACTGTTGCGTTCTAGCCGCGTACAAGTGACATTTAGCTACGTAAAAAACATTGCATATTCGGACCCTTGAGTTGAAGGGGGGTACAAAAGTACAAAAAAGTCCATCTATAAATTTTCAGGTGTGCTTTTGTACCGCCTTCAACTTAAGGGTCCGAATATGAATCAAAATATTATTTAACACTTTTCAGTTCTAGTTGATTTTTTAGGTCGGTGCAATGTTTTTTAAAAAAGTATTTCATTTTACTCTTTTTAGTTATATTACATAACAAGTTCTGCGTAGAAATTGGGCGTTAAACCGACCCGACGACGTGTTTTTCCAGTGATTGGTACACACTTAAAAGTCCATATCTTAAAAACTACTGAAACGATTTTGATGAAACTTGCACTGTTCCCTAGCTTGAAGTAAATTTGAAAAAAAAGAATGGTTACAATCCGATTAATAGTTTCGGAGTAATGCGTGGACAAACATGCATACATACATACAAACATACATACATACAAACCGATGAAGGTCGCTGGAACGATGCCTGAGCCAAAAACCTGTTATTGGGCTGAAGCGTTCTAGCGACTTCGCACTACCGTTCCGGTGCGATCGCAGTGCTCGTACGTCACTCGTTAGGCGCTAGAACACAGTTTCAACTGGACATGGGACTGTCACCTTGTCAAGATATTTTTTTCGCACCTACGGCTATGCTGTACTCACACAGCCTTTCCACCTTGCGTGTGGGAAGTTGGGAATGGGGTTCCCCCATTCCCTAACATAGTTCGGCTAATGATGTGTTCAACTATCGAAACTTATAATGTAGGTAATCCTAACTAATAAAGCGTAAAATGTGTAATGATAATGAATGATCGACGCGCAATCGTCGAAAATATGGTTCGCTTTTATGTCCAGAAGTACTCCATCGATTCACATCATGCTTTCAGTTATATAAAAAGCTGGGTGTACTCAAAAGTGCGACGGTACTTGTGGGATGGGTCAGCTAAATACTAGCTTGCGCCTCTGGCTGGACTCGATCCAGCGTGGAGCTGTGTGGGTGACACCGAAGTGTCCCGCGATCTAGAACCACAGCATCTTCGTAGCGATGTCGGCGCCCTAAGTGTGTTCTACCGCTTATTCCATGGGGAATGCTCGGAGGAGCTATTTGACGCGATACCGTCGTCCCCTTTCCACCTCCGCACGACGCGCAATTGACAAGGATTGCATGATGCAACAGGGATGCAATTTGCATCCCTATACGAAGGACTTACCGCAGATGGTACCAATCATTTCTGCAGATCTTTCCTCCACAGAACTGGTAAATTCTGGAACGCTCTCCCTGCCCACATATTTTCCCCCAAGTACAGTCTCGGGCCCTTCAAGAGAGGCGTGAACAGGCACCTGTCAGACCGGCATGGCATTAGCAACCTCCGCGTACGACCGAATGTCCATGGGTGTCGTTAGAAACCTTACGGGTGGCTCAACGCCACATGTCGCGCATTCTATAAAAAAAAGGTTTTCTGGGTCATGTAAGAATGTTTTCCCGCGAATCTGCAGGAGCTAGTGTTCTAATAATATTTTTTTTATTCTATAATTTTTTTTTTGTCATTCTAGGTATAATGCGCGGGACGGATCTCGGCGTGTCGTCGCCGCAGCGGGCGACCCGCCACGCAAATACACTATACAAGTACGGTGCGGGTGCGAGGGAGAAAACTGACGAGCCGCTGCGGGGGCGACACGCCGAGATCCGCCTCGCGCATTATAGCTCAGTGGTGCGCTCGGTCGACTGTTGTGAAGAAATCCTGAGCGCGGTCAGTACTTGGATGGGTGACCGCTCGACCGTTGGGAGGCTGACCGTGGTTCGGATTCTACGTTAAACTGTAGGTCCCTTCCCTTCTTACCTTTCTAGGTGGTAGGGTTTATCCCGGCCGGGTTGGTACCACCGCACTGAATGAAACGTCGGTCGAAACGGCTATGTAAATAGTTCGTGTTTTCCGACCAATTCAGTATAGTCGACATGAAATGAAGGGAGGCAGTGACATGGCACCTAGTTCACCCGGTGATATTACGGATGTTTTAGGTGAAGTAGCCAATCGTGTCAGTTTGAATAAAAAAAAAAGTTAAACATGTTTTGCATACCTATAATATAATGATATATATAATTAATATTAATATAGTTAATATTATCTTGTGCTCAAGGGTTCAAGTAAATACAGAACAACACAACATGGCCAGTGTTGAGCCGTATTTACCAGATTCCTTGCAGCACAACACCGATTACTCTGCTTATCCCGATTGTCGGGATATTGGGTGCGGAATGTATGTATGAAACATGTAGACCAAAAATTGAAATTCCCTTAAGAACGAATCTTCACGAACGACTGTGAACACCACTCATAAACTAATAGTTATGCAGCACTATGTACAAAACCTGACTACCATTAAATGTTCAAACTACTCGTATTTGCATCTCCAACTCTACTCTTTGTATTAAACATGTATGGCTTATATTTTACTAGCATGTACTTATATGTATGTATTAATAAGTATTCTTATTATTATTTTTATCTTCAATTGTCACGCAACTCTTTTGCTACTACCTACTTACATTCCACTATATTATCGAATCTCAAACATCCAAAGGTTGACTGTAAGAAATCTCTGTAAGGGATAAGTCCGCCTTTGCACCTTATGTAAATTTTCCAATGTATTTGTTACTGTTTAATGTTTACTGCAGCAATAAAGAATTTTCTATCTATCTATCTATCTATCTTTTTCTCGACATCATTTCCAGAAAGCATATGCATTGATTGGAAAAGGGCCAAGAACTTGGAAGCTAACCCTCGAGCACAAGACATTATGACAAGCCTTATGTAGCCTTATTATATGCAAATGAAATCGACGCAATAATTAACCAACAATATGTACATGGAAATCTCCATGAACAGCTGATAGGTAATTATATTGCATGAAAGATTGCCAATATTTCGTTCACGGTAACGCATTGGACGAGCCTTGAGATTCAATGCATACACACAGATATTGGTTTTACTAGTAGGTATTATGTTTGATTCAGTATACTTACTTTTACTTATCTTTATTTACCACATGAAATATAGTTAATTTACAAATGTTTATACGTGTTGATATTGAAACAGTACCTAGGTAGGTAAACAGTTCGCATGATTTCTTTCTTTCATTTAGTTTACATTCAAAACACAGGTTAGGTCCTGCTTGTAGTACTGCTCGCACTTGTGGGATGGCTCAGCTAAATACCAGCTTGCGCCGCTAGACTCAATCCAGCGTCGTGCCGTGCGACTGGTAGGTGACCCTGTGGTGTCCCGCACCTTAGAACCACTGCAACTCTGTAGGAACGTCGGCTCCCTAAGTGTGTTCTATCGTCTATTTCATAGGGAGTTTTCGGAGGAGCTGTATAACGCGATTCCGCCGTCCCTATTCCAACTCCGCACTACGCGTACTGGGCAGGGGATGCACCCCTATTCAATCGACCTACCACGGATTCTCCCACCAACCGGTTCTGTAGGTCTTTTATTCACAGAACCGGAAAAATGTGCAACGCACTCCCTGCCCACCTATTTCCTCCCAAGTACAGGCTGGGGTTTTTCAAAAGGGGCGTGAAAAGGCTCCTGTCAGGCCGGCATGGCAATCGCAGCCCCCGTGCATCACAGAATGCCCATGGGCATCGTTAGACACCTACTTGTAGGTGAAACATAGCCACATGTCGCGCTATCCATAAAAAAACATACATAAAATTCACTAATGTCTCCTTTCTTGCGTGGGTTTCTACCAGACAGTCTTGTGCACAAGAAGACTTCATTATTGTTATATATAAATAAAAAAGGCATAGGTGTTAAGTTTTTGGTCCCATCAATTATTTTGTCCTTTACTAGGCGGTAGGTTCAACCTATTGACCACTGGATTGGAACCACCGTACTGAATAGACAGTAATACAAATAAGAAGTCTCCGGTAAGGCACCTTTTCTGAGATTATATTGGCTGGTCAGAGCACATCCTTCATTATCATTCTGACTCAGCTTATCGGATTGCATAAAAACAATACAAAAGTAGGAATTAATATATAAAATTAATAAACAAAATTAATAATACGTGCAATCGAACATCCTTTCCATCAAGGTAGTTTTGCTTAAACTAAAGGATAACTAAACTAAACATAAATCATTTAGTCGACGTCCAGTTTGCGGAAGGAGCCATGGATCCCGAGAATTTCGTCGGCGAGATTATTGCTCTTAGTCTTGTCTCGTCTGCTCTCATCTGTCTTCACGTTCTCTTGATCTAGGAACCACTCACGCCATATTGTGGACCGCAGCGTTTGCTTCCAATTCTCTGAAATCCATAACAAGTTCTATGACGCCTTTGACAAGTATTTTAAGACACTTGAGCAATTGAAGCGGAAAAGAGTCAAGTTCGTAATACCCGTAACCGACGAGCGTGTTAGAAGAACATTAATTTAGTCAGAAGAGGTGTGCAGAGTCGGGACGCGTGGTGATTCCTTATCTCTGCCTACCCCACTAAGAAACAGGCGTATTATTATATATATATTATGTACCTATGTAAACGAAAAAGGTCTCGCCTCTGCTATGAAAGGAAATCGATTTGATTCCCGTAGAAGTTCATCAGTTCAGTTCAAAGATGAGTTGATCCACCCACGGTTCGAATTTGACATGAAAGCTAAGTTTGGACGCTTGCCTTAGATTATTAAGTCAGTCCGTCAGTCAGTCAGTCAGCGGCTTTCAAAGGTACGGAACCACTGCCTTCCGCTGACATACTATTGTATTCTATCTATTCTATAAGAAATTATATAATCATGCAGACGAGGATCATTCTACCTTTTTTACATACTACTGAAAAGTGTAGTAGTCATACTCATCATCAGTACGTATAGGTCCACTCCTGGACATAGGCCCCTCCCAAGGCACGCCACCGCAAAGATCTTCCGATCTTCTCATTCATCCACTCCCGGTACCACGCTGCTCCCGCCTACTTTTTTCCACCTAGCCGGGAGGCTTCCCACGCAACGTTTGCTTTATTTTTATTTTTATGAAAACTGACAGGGTTGGCTACATCATCTACATCATCCGTGATGTCAGCCCATAACACCGGGTGAACTAGGTGCCATGTCAGTGCTTCCCTTCATTTCATGTCGGCTATACTGAACTGGACGGAAAACACGAAATGGTGTCGTCGTCCCACCTACCGGGTGGTCTTCCCACAATCCGTTTTTCTGCCCACAGCCGAGCCGCCAGTGTAGGACACGGTTACCTACAGTCTCAGGTATTAAAGTCCAGACCGGTGTCATCGTGTAATGAATGAAGGTGGCTACGTACAAAGTTCGCGATTTCAGAGTTTAGGGGAACATGAACTCGTGAAAAGAATAGACTTAACACCTAGTTTCAGCAGAAAAATTATAGAATTAGATGGTATTATCATCAATGGTCATGTTTCCTCGTAAAAAAAAAGAAAACAAAAATTACCCATTATTTCATCCGTGCTAATATCCTTGCCACCCAGATCTGATGGTAAAATCTTAGCCGGAAAGATATTCTTCAGTTCTTCGAAATCAGCGTACGTGTAAAATCTGTCTGCGATTTTCTTCGAAACGGCCTTTTTGAACATGTTGACAATTGCTTCTGCGTACGGAGGCAGCCCCACTAAGTGGATCCCTTTGATCTTTGCACCGACACAGGACTGAAATAGAACAAATTTATTGAAAAGTAACAATTTTAGGTAATTGAGCGGATTGCGGCCGAGACAGCACAGACAAGGCTTTATTTTTTTTTGTTTTGTATTAGGATGTGTGTACTATTTATGTCGTTAAAGCTTTGTTTATAGTTATCGAGTAATATATAAGTACAATATTTTATATACCTATAATATATAATTTTTTATTTCTTGGGTATCTCAGTCTGTTCTACAGGTACTACCATAGACGCTGCCCGCAGGAACTTGCATACATTATTACTTGGCATCCAAGTTGGATGGCAAGTAATAATGGATGATCCAACCTATATTCGCATCACTCGTCTTTCAGAGAAACTGAACACCATTTTGTTGCTGACATTGGGGATTTCAAGGGCCATCGTTTCTCAAAATCATCTTTCGCACCGCCAGGGTTTTCAACCTAGGCGTCTTCAAACGTCGTATTAACAAGCTGAATAGCGCTCCTATACACCGTAAATTTGCATGTCGGTTACCTCTGCTTCCTCGGCATAGCCACTCACACTGGTTTTCATAAAAAAAACGGTCAAATGCGAGTCGAACTCGCGTGGAGAGAGTTCCGTACCATTCCGTTTTCCTTGAGAACTGTAAAACTTAGGATTTTCGTTTAGGTATTCCTGTAAAGTATAAGAGAGGCCCTATTGTTTTCTAAATTTTAGACTTAGTTTCGGAGATAAGGTAGGCGGGATGAATGCTCGATTTTTGTTTATATTTTCTTGAATATTATATATTTGTGTTCCTTATAACGACCCCTTTTCATTGAACAATATTTTTGTAACTTTCTAATTTGGCGACGCGTCGCCAAGTGGTCTAGACGTCGTCGGCTTCTCTTGCGAGAGGTCCGAGGTTAGAATCCAACCGGCGGCGGCTGCGTGTACCAATAAGTTTTTTCTGATTTGAAAAAATAGTGGATGGGGAGTTCAATCATGTTCAGGTATTGTTCTATATTCCGCTGCTTCGCGCTTACCTGTAAGTAGTACAGCGACTTTGTAATAAAAGAAGGTGTGAACTGCACCAGATGTCCCATCCTGACGTGCACGAACTGAACTATATAGTGCTCGCCGACCGCCAGGTCGTTCATCAGGCGATAGTCGCCGATCATGTAAGCAATCTTGAACGCCTCCGTCGCCTGCCATAAAGACACGTCCGGGTCGCGCACCCTGGTAGAGAAACAGAATAAATAAATCGATTGAGGTCGGTTCTAGACTAGATCGGGCATTTGCACCAAAAGGTTCAAAGTTAGTACTACCTACTCAAAACTGATGAGCTTGTACGTCGTATACAAGGTGTTTCTTTATTCATGTCGTTTCTTTCAGGGGGTTGTTCTGTATCCTAAACTGAGTAACTTTTGTTCTACAGCTTTTGGAAATTGAAAAAAAAAAACACTTTCTCCATACATTTAAGGGCAGACCTAACTTCCAAATGTATGGGGAAAGTGATTTTTTTTTCCAATTTCCAAAAGCTATAGAACAAAAGTTACTCAGTTTAGGATACAGAACAACCCCCTGAAAGAAACGACATGAATAACGAAACACCTTATATAAACATAAATGATTTCTATTTAAATAAAAATTCAATTAATAAATATTTCCATTTTACATCAGAGATCCTTTCAACAATTAGGAAAAGTGTCCATGATCTTCGAATGGGCTGATCTGATGTTCATAAAGTATAGCTAAGAACCAACCCGGTTAAACCAGCTTTCTAATAAAAAAAAAAACCGCATCAAAATCGGCCCATCCCTTTGGGCAGCTACGATGCCACAGACAGACACACAGAATGTCGGAGGCAACAAACTAATAACACTCCTCCTTTTATATGGGGGATTAAAAAAACTTCACTGCTGGGCATAGGCCTCTCCCAAGGCACGCCACCACACTCGGTCTTCCGCTCTTCTCATCCATCCACTCCCGGCCCGTCTACCTTTTTTAGGTCGTCTGTCCACCTAGTCTTCAGTCCATTTTATTCAAAATCCTCCAATTGCACCTCCATTGGCCGAGTCCGATATAACCCACCTTACTAATGTGATCCTGTGGTTCTCGTCTGTCCTTTCCGGAAATGTGACTATTTGATTGCATCTGAAAGCGTTTTCTATTCTCTCCGACGTCGGGTCTCTATTGCAGGTGAACTCGGGAAGAATGTTCCGAGCCGCGTAGTAGCTGTCGATGTTCTTTTTTGTTTTTTCTATGCTGAACCCACAAGTCATGAAGTGGCGAAGTAGCTTTCTGTCATCTGCAATGTTACCATCGTTGTCAGTAGATTAGAAAAATGTAAAATAACGGCACAGTAATGGGCTAACATGATGATTACTGTATCAGGTGATGTGGTCAACCACATCAGGGGTATGTCTCAGGAGTGAACCCTGATTTTGACAGCTACCGGCCGCATGACGTCACGAGCTACTTGGCTGTATTTACTTAGGATAATAATGTTTTTAAGTGGTTCTAAAAAATAACCCTAACCTATTTTAATGCCCTAACAATATTTAACTAAAAAAACCTTTAAAAATCTGTGCACAAGGCGGACTCGAACCCACGACCATGAGATCAAAAAGACTCTACCGCTACACCAGCAGGGTATATGGATGACCAAACGAATACCCGATTCAGTAGGTGCGGTAAGTTGGTAGCCCGTTCAAGACGTCACACAGCTAATAATTGCATGTTTTTCCCATGTCGCTTGTGCCATAAAAAAACATGATATTGTTTATGAACAAGTTCGATATCTAGAAGTACCGTGTGGGGTCGCTACTAAAAAAGAATAGCCCCACTGCATCTCTCCCCGTGCACGTCGTAAACGGCGTCAAGATGCCGTGCATAAGGGCGACATTCTAGCCCCACATCTCACCTTGGCACGATACTTCCACCGAGTCATGAGCAGTTGGGTATTCGTGCCTTACTTGTTGTTTGATAGCTATCTTGTCCGAATACTTTGCTAAACGTGGTGGTCGGTGTTGCGGTGTAATTTACAAGAGTACCTGCAGCACAACTCCGATTACCCTGCTTTCCCTGATTGTCGGGATACTGTTTGTGGTATAGATATATAAGGTATTTCTTTAGTAGGTAACGATACTCTAAGGGTTGTATCAGATACTGATCACGTTCCCATTTTTTTTTACGATAAACGGTTTTTACGGTTGACTGGGAGAAATCCCTGTTAAGGGATAAGTCCGCCTTTGCCCCTCATGTACATTACTTATTATCTGTTTGTGTAAAATGTTTTCTGGAGCAATAAAGTATTTTCTATCTATCTATCTATCTAAAAAACCTACTCACTCCTCAAATTTAATACGTGAAGTGCGCGTATTTCACCTTAATAAGTACGTTTTTTATATCGTAAAAAAAAAATTGGTATGGGAACGTGATCAGTATCTAATACACATACACCCCTTAGCGTATCGTTTACCTACTAAAAAAAAACTGATATGTATGTATCAGTATTCTATCTATATTTATAGCTACCTACGTATAGATGAAATTATACAATAAGCAATGCGGGACCTATCGTAAGTAGCTATCATGTCAGTGCTTCTCTTTGGTAGTGTCTGAGTAATTGGTCAACATACCCATCTCCTGATTGGGCATGTGGGGCTGCATCTTGTACCACTGCCTCAGGGACTCCATGCTCTCGTCAAAGACAGCGCGCGTCATGCCGTAGTACTTGAGCGCCCTATCCATGTCGCCGTCTTTGATTCGGAGCAGTTTGTCCATGTTCAGATCGAAGTCCATCTTTCACCACACGATCTGGAATTTGTAAAAAACTAAAAATAATTCATAAATCAGCCTCGATAGCTCAGTGGTGCAGACAGTCGACTGTTGCTGCGCGGTCAGTACTTGGATGGGTGACCGCTCGACCGTTGGAGGCTGACCGTGGTTCGGATCGGATTCCACATAAAACTTCCCTTCCTAAGGTCCCTTCCCTTCTTACCATACTAGGTGGTAGGGTTCAACCCGCCCGGGTTGATACCACCGCACTGAATGAAACGTCGGTCGAAACGGCTATGTAAATAGTTTGTGTGTTCCGTCCAGTTCAGTGTAGCTGGCACGACCGAAGGGAAGCACTGACGTGGCACCTAGTTCACCCGATGTTTTGGGCTGACATCGCGGATGTTGTAGGTGATGTAGCTAACCGTGTCAGTTTCCATAAAAAAATAATAATAAAAAAAAGTAAAAAATTAACGGGATCCCCAAACAACACACGCCACTAAATAGTAGATGACGCCACAGGCACTTTGCATGTCAGGCACAAACGTTTTTTCACAGGTAGGTAGGTATGTTATATATAGGGTGACTGGTAATTCGATCTATTCCTTGAAAGGGGTTATAATAGAGGTTATTTGGAACAAATTAAGTCCTATCAACTGGGGGTCGGAAATGAGCGGTTTCCGAGATATCGGGGTTTTAAGATTTTTTTTGAATTTATGACTTGTAATCGAAAAAAAAAGTTTTAAAAAATATATCCTTATTTTTGGGCACTCCATTGATATTTTTCTGAAAGCTGGTAAGCTACCAATCATTAAAAAAAAATATCGGTCCAACATTCTCAAAATATCAGAAATAAAAGGTCTTAAATGAATTTTAATTTTGTAACAAGACACTATTAAATCTTTACCTAGCCTAGTCTACGACGCGAATGTTGTGTGTCGCCGCTAGATGGCGCTACTAGTAATAACTTCAATGCTCCTGTATCTCACTATCAGAATATCGTTACATTAGCATTATAAGCTCTCCTGATTAATATTATTTTGTCTAGTCAAGTCGAGTCGAGTCTAGTGTACTGACCTGAATCTGACCAGAAGTACCTCAAGCAAGGGCTGTGCACGTTTGATTGTTTCCGTCGGCTTACGGGCTTGGAACTTTCGAATAACCGTCGCCCGATAGACTTCGAGTGTGCTTCTTCTTTTTTTGTGAAATTACTTGTACGAGTTATATAAATAAACCGTCTCTGAAGAAACTACCACCTGACTTTCCTTCATCTGAGTCCGACACATGTTATAATGGCGCCCAGACTAGTGGCCAAATAAAGAACCTACAACCACAACCAGGTTGATTCGATGAAGGAAGAAAACGAGGAGAGTAGCAGCTATTCGGACACAGAAACAACTCCAATACGTCATCTACGCTCTGGCCCGACTTTCAATACAATCAAGAAAGTACCTAAGAAGAAAACAAGTCCAAAAGTGGCGAAGATGGCAATTTCATTCAGCGAAGAACAGTTTCAAGGCCTTATAACCGCCATCAACGCTAAAAGTGGTGGTACTTTTGCATCATGTACTTGCTACTTCGACGGCAACAGAGATCAAGAAACGGTGGAGACATTCCTGGCTTCAGTAAGCGTTTTTAAGCGAATTGAAAAGATCAACGATCAAGATGCTCTCATTGGTTTACCCTTGCTACTAAAAAAGGAAGCTGCTGTGTGGTGGATGGGAGTGAGAGATAGCATAACATCCTGGAGTGAGTTCGAGAAACATATTCGTCACGCTTTTGCCCCGAAGAAACCCGCATACGTCATCTATCAAGATATTATGACCCAAAAGCAAAAACAAAGTATACCTACGGAGACGTTTGTCGCACACAAGCGCATGCTATTTGCTCAATTGCCTAAACCTGCGCACACCGAAGTGCAACAGATTGATATGTTGTTTGGACTGTTGCATATCGATATACGAGAAAAGGTTTCTCGTGACAAAGTACATAGCTACGATGAACTTTTGAAGGCTGCTCGTGATGTTGAGCAAACGCTAGCAGACAAAAGGAACATAGCGAAAGGTGAAATGTCTGAGCAGGAATCCAATAGTAATAGTAATCCGCAACGTTCAACAAAGCAAGTTAAGACTCGCTGTCACTACTGCAGACTTCAAGGACATAGCATTGAGCAGTGCCTGAAGAAAAAGAAAAGTGACAGCCGCTTTGCATCCAAAGAACCCAATACCAGTACCACTGTTAAATCAACGGAAGCTGTCACACAAGCACCTTCCCCTTCAGCACCTAAGTTTTCGTGTTACGGCTGTGGAGCCCCTGGCGTCGTTCGTAGTAACTGCCAAACATGTCACAAAACCAAAGTGCCCTCGACATCAGCTTCGGAAATAGGATTCTGCGCTATAAATGTCGTTACGGATGCCCGTGTACGACCAGTTGTCTTCATTGACATCACTGGCACTCAAGGTGTAGCGTACGTCGACTCATGTGCCAAATCCAGCGTCGCATCCTTTCAGCTGTACTGCCTGTTAAAGAGCAAAGGATACAAGTTCAAGGAGCAGGAAGTGTTCATTACGCTGGCAGACGGATTCAAGAAGAAACAGCCCGTCCTTATAACCGAAGTTCCAGTCACTCTTTGCAATCGTACAATACGGACAACATTCCTGGTCTTGCCAAACTCCCGATGCAACCGAACACTGCTGGGAGTCGGCTTCATAGAAGATGCCGGCATGATTATTAACCTACCGCAGTTTACATGGCAGTTCATAGAGGATGACTCTAAAACCTATGAATTCTACAGCGAAGACTTTGCTATTTTTAGTGAAGACACGGTGGAGCTCTCACCTGTCCTGACGACCCATTCAGAACCTAACCTGCCGGAGTCCAGCGCCACAGAAACGAGCCTCCATCGGCCTTATGGACCTCTGATACCAATTGAACTCTCGAGCTCACCCAACAAGCGATGTAAAACCCTCTTTGATGGCTATTCGCCCATAATGGATGCCTTGTATCATGATGCGGAAAAGACAATAGAAGAGACAGAAGTCACACTATCTCCGCATTCCATTGCATTGTTCCCGTCGACTGAAATCCTATCCATGGACGTGGAAAACCCACCTTGTCCATTGGATCCTGAACAAGAAAAGAAATTCAACTTTCTTCTGGCCACAAATCCAGGCATTTTTGTGTCAAATGGCGATCCAGTGATGGTCGACTCTCATCTTTTAAGTAAATCCAGCCAAGGATTTAGTTCCAAACTAGCCCCACGTCGAGATGGCCCTTATATTATCAAACGACAGCATGGCCCAAGCTCTTTCGAAGTGGCACTTCCTGAAACTCCAGAAGTACCTATGGGAATTTATCATGCCTCTGCCCTGCGCCCATATCAAGGTACTAACTCTGACACTCTACCAGCCCCAGTGCAACCACTTCGTAAACGAGGACGCCCACGAAAGAAGACGTCATCGCATGGAACCAGCACACCGAACAGACAACCACGTGGACGACCGCCCAAGTCAACGAAATAAGTTACTGTCTTCCTCGTCGGGTCGCCTTCAGAGACAGAGGGGGAGACTGTAACAAGACACTATTAAATCTTTACCTAGCCTAGTCTACGACGCGAATGTTGTGTGTCGCCGCTAGATGGCGCTACTAGTAATAACTTCAATGCTCCTGTATCTCACTATCAGAATATCGTTACATTAGCATTATAAGCTCTCCTGATTAATATTATTTTGTCTAGTCAAGTCGAGTCGAGTCTAGTGTACTGACCTGAATCTGACCAGAAGTACCTCAAGCAGGGGCTGTGCACGTTTGATTGTTTCCGTCGGCTTACGGGCTTGGAACTTTCGAATAACCGTCGCCCGATAGACTTCGAGTGTGCTTCTTCTTTTTTTGTGAAATTACTTGTACGAGTTATATAAATAAACCGTCTCTGAAGAAACTACTCCTGACTTTCCTTCATCTGAGTCCGACACCTGTTATAATTTTTATTTTCATGTAAATTTTTATTAAAAAAAAAAATTTTCCATTAAAAAAAACAGTTGACGGGGGTTAAATGTTGTTCCAAATAACCTCTAGTATAACCCCTTTCAAGGAATAGATCGAATTACCAGTCACCCTGTATAGCGGATCAACGGAACCCTCCGAGTGTGAGTTAGACTTTCTTTAGGTTTCCGTACCAGTACCGAATACCGGAAGTCTATTATTAAACCTACGCCGCCGACGGCTGTATCTTTTGAATCGTAATAAGTATCCTGTTGAAATTTTCAGAGAATATAAAAAAAAAAGGAATTAGGGGGGTTCCCATAAAAGAACGTGTTTTTTGTTTTTGTTTTTTGTTTCGTAAGAACGTAATACATACAAGCTTCATACTTAGGTGGTGTGATTATAGTGCACTTGGCACAGCGCGCGTGTAGTGTCGCTATCCGATTTTGATTGGATAGATGCAAACCGAAATTAAAGATAATTCATATTTGCTTAAGAAAATCACGGATTCCGTCAAAATTTTGCGATAATAATACTAGTTCACCTCTAGTACACCGGCTAGTACCATAGGCATTTTCTTTTTACCAAAGAGTTTGTATTACGTCGCGAAGTAATACAAACTCTTTGCTTTTTACTAAAATTCCCTTTTCTGGACAAAAAAAGAATAAATTCGAAGTGACGGTATAAAAATAATAACTGCCAGGGCATCCGAAGTAGTAATTTGATCTTAAATGAAATATTTGAAATATAATAATAAAGGCAGTCAGCTATACTTTTCCCGGCACAAATTAATATTTTTTTCAAGCAGACACCTACTACTTGGGTGATTTTCAATCGCTCATCCGACACGGGTGTCCGATAGTTGCGGCTTTAGCTGTCACTTGGGTACAGCGGAGTGGAAAAATGCAAGGTTTGCTATTTGTAGCGTAATAAATAACGAATATTAATGATAATATAAGATTTTCATAAGGTTATGTAAAATAATTATATAATTGATCCATAAAAACATGCCATGCATTGTGCTGATCAGAATTAATTGCCTATTGCATTAATAAAATAATAATAACTGTTTTCATTTAATGACTTCTATTTATTGACAAGGTATTGAAGGAATTATGATTTATGTATATTACATAAAAACGCGTTTCCACTGTTCATTAAAAAAAAGCGGTGAAGAGCCAGCGAGTCAAGCTTGCACAAATTATGGTTCCGGAATAAAACTAAAATATCTTTTTTCCCTGAAAATATTTAATTGTCGAAAGAACCTGCAGTTTTCCTGTAATCTAGGGCTTATTATCTACTAAGCATTTATGAACGTCCAAATTTTAGCCTTAGAAACCTAGGATAACAGGTGAGGGGGGGGGGGGGGGGGGGGAGGGGGGTTGTGGTAATAGTTTGCATATTTTTAGCTATATCATTAAGACCACTGAACTTAAAATTGTAAATAAATATTTTTAGAATCCTTACAGTTAGCTGTTTCAAATGATACCCCACACGATATGTTAGTTTAAACTTTTTTTATTGGTATCAAATTGGTCCCCCATATTAATGTACAATAATTTTTTATCTACTTTTTGATGAGTGATACCTATACGTGCGCGTCATATCTATATGACGCGCACGTATAGGTATCACTATCATTATGTGAAATTTCAAGTTTCTAAGTTGCTTAGTTTTCGAGAACAACCTCTGTGACAGATGGACAGACACCGGAGTGATCTTATAATGATTCCCTTTTTTCTTGTAAGGTACGGAACCTTAAAACACTTAAGGAACCCGATAAGTACCTACTCATATATCCATAATGTCAGCACATAAAATCTTGTTCTGTCGACTCCTTGTACATGTCAACGTTTTCCTTTTAGTCCGGCTAAATATGTGTGCGGTAAAAATACTTATAATATCTAAATTTTCTAAATTGTATCCCCACGAACCTCCCAAATGGGAGAATCAAGAAAAACCCACGAAGTTAAACTAAAACCACAAACACAGTATAAACCCAACATAACTTTCAAGGTCACAAGGAAATGACCATGTCCAAATTGATATTGTACACCTGCGTATTTCTTATATATTAAATTATGTATGATGATATCAGCCAACGAAGTAATTTATATAATTATACACTCTGTCGACTCCATTATACAAGTTTAGTATTCTCATACACTCCTAAGGAAGGAAAATGTAAAATGATTGCATATCGTTTATTTAATTTATCATTGGCTTATGGTGCTATTATCAAAGCAATAGTTAATGTTTCGGCTTTTGAGAAATTTTATATTATTTAAATTTTAAACAATATAACTTATACGGAATGTATTACATTTACATGTTTTATAAGTAATATAAAAATTCTATATATAATACAGGGGTGAATAATCTGAAATTTCGGATGGCAACTAACTTTTGGATTATAGAGAAAGCATGAATATTAACTAAAAAAACACACTTCTTAAACAATCTTTAAAATTGCTAATTATATTTATCCCACTTGTCCATCCGTCTGTGTGTCAAAGCTTCTTAGCTTCTAACTAATGCCGAGTGATATATTATTTGCCTCTCCCCAAGATATATTATTATGCCAAATTTGAATAATGAATATAAAAGAAATTTTGTCACCATCAGACGTAGTAAAAAATACTAAAAACAAACTTTATGTATAAATAGGTTTTTAAAAAATTCTCCAACCTTTTAACGGGCTGTTTCACCACCTTCGATTACAATGTAGCTACCAAATTAACTCCTGTCAAATGTATGGAAAATGTCACTCGACAAACAAGTCGGGAAAAAGGTGATGAATTATTCGTTGTTTTTTCCACAGAGCTGTTCTTTTTTTCGAGCTACTTTCAAGGTGTCTAACGACGCCCATGGACATTCGGTTGTATGCGGCGGTTGCGAATGCCATGCGACCCGACAGGTGCCTATTCACGCCACTCTTAAAGGTAAAAATAAATATGATATTTTCTTGCCCATTTAAGTAGTAAGGATGAGGCCAGCTCACGATCACAAAGCATGCCATTTAATTAATTTCCGCCTTTGTTCTATTTCTTTATTTCATATATTTACTTACATTGTAGTCTTACTTACTTGCGACTCTCCGGAAGAACCTTGTTGGCAAATGAACTCTGCTCTTTAATACTATTTTTATTAATACAATTAATTAATCTTTATATCAATTATTGTATGTTTACTTATTTGTAATACTTTTTTATTATATATTTTCTCGATGAAAGAGAGATACAACCTATTATATGCCTATTAATAAGTAAATATTTTAATCAGGGCAATGCATTTTATTAATATATTACCCGGCATTACATTGTAAAAATAATATATTATTTTTTACCCGGCTACGGTGACAGAAGCCAAAAAGGAAGGGTTATGTATGAGTTTATTAGGTTCGGTACCTCAAATTGGTGAAAACGGAAGCAGAGAGAGAGAAGTAGAGAATATTGTTTTGTATAAAGACCATTTAGAAATATATAAAAAATTACGACTACTTTCCCGACCAAGCGATGGGCGGGGGGCCGAATGTGAAATAAAAAAAAAATATTAATTTTTGTGGCAAGTGACACATCGTTGAGTACGGGTCAGCTTATAGAAGCTTATAGAAGCTTTTGTACCGTGTGGGGTCGGTACTTAAAAAGAATAGCCCCACTGCATCTCTCCCCGTCGCATGTCGTAAAAGTCGACTAAGGGATCGTCAGCTTCGGCAGCTCAGTGGTGCGGTCAGTTATTGGATGGATGACCGCCCGACTGTTGGAGGCTGACCGTGGTTCGGATTCCACGTTAAACTGTAGGTCCCTTCCCTTCTTACCTTACTAGGTGGTAGGGTCTATCCCGGCCGGGTTGGTACCACCGCACTGAGCGAAACGTCGGTCGAAACGGCTATGTAAATAGTTCGTGTTTTCCGTCCAGTTCAGTGTAGCCGGCGCGAAATGAAGGGAAGCACTGACATGGCACCTAGTTCACCCGCTGTTATAGGCTGACATCACGGATGTTGTAGGTGATGTGGCCAACCGTGTCAAGTTTCCATAAAAAAAAAAATAGAATCCCTGAATGTTCAAAATAAAACAATAATAATGTTTTTTGCCTCCTAACGAGCCCCTCTAACTGTATTTCTGAAAGTATAAATGGAAAATTCCGAAAGAAATCAACATCATTGATACTGTATTAAAGACTAAAACAGTTTCAAAATTCCGCAAAACGTAGATATGTAGGTACATAAAATTATTATTCATGCGGAGTCGCAATAGTTCGATATTATTTAGAACATAATGTTATGATGTAGCACCGTAGAATGCATCACAGAAATAATTCCTCCGTGGTGGGTACGGAACCTCGATGAGCAGTCCCATGTTTTTTTTTTCGTGAAATTGCGATGGAACATGCCATGGCAGTGCTTCCCAAATATTTAAGCTTTGCTTTTTGAAAATTCCCATTTACATGAAATGAAATCGGATGTGTGACCAACCAAATCCGAATTATTGCGACCCCCTTCTAAAACAATTACTTAATCCGAAATGTGGATTAAATTATTATTTAATGAAAAATTAAGTAAGAGCAGAGGTATGTCAGGATCGTGGCGCGTGGGGATCCGTTGTCTCTGCCTACCCCACCGGGAAACAGGCGTGACGCTATGTATGTATGACGTATGTAGAAAGTAAATTGTTTAAATAAAAATATTACTCACCAGATGCAACACAAAGACCACTGATACAATAGTAAAAAATTCAAAGTCAAACACACTATTTTTAGCATTCACAATTTTTTTTTAAACTATTTTTATCGGAGCCAACGAACGCACTGCTATAATGGGTGGACGAGCATAAAATAAGCCTTCTCGGCTGCATCTCACTGGCTTTAAACGGGTTTCCTCTTAGTGACCGGGATTTACCCTGCACTTGTTTTGTATTCTTTAAACGGGTTCCCGGCAGGTCGTAGGCTCTACCAAGGTCTTCTTTTTAGGATTCCGTCAAAAAACAGGTGCAAATGAAATGTTATGGTGAGATTCCGTTGTCTGTATTACTGTCACGGATACCTCAATCATAGTTTAAACAGACTCATTTTACTATGCCTCAATTAACATCAACACATAAAATATCTGTCGGTGTTTATAGTCAAATCCAAGATTGCAAAAAAAAAACAATATATGGAGATGATAAAATAAAATAAATTATTATGTTAACCATAAGACACATCGATTGAAAATAATGAAATGTGCTATTGTGCAAAACAATAATTTTGACGATACTCGATGCATTGGTTAATACGAAACCTATGCGAATCTCAACCGCACTTGATTGGTTTTTAGGGTCCTTGCAAGCGATGCTGGCAAGACTCTTGTAAAATCGGTGTTTGTCCGTTCCTCAGTCCGTCCGTCCGTCTGTCTGTTGGTCACACGCGCTGTTCGATGTGATTGCTACGAAACGTAAAGTTAAAGAAATGATATAAATTTGATAAATTAGATCATTTTGGTCCATAAGGCATGAAAACTATTTTGAAGTTTAAGTACTTATATCTTCAGTTACAGAGAAAAACGCATTATTCTTGACTGCGACGACAAAGCGAGTCACCACGCATGCCTGGAAGATGGGAATGATTACGGAACCTTCTGTGTGTGAACAACGTTCACACTTAAAAGGTTTTTTTTATTGCTTATTTTTTTTTTGTTGACTGCTTTCGAAGCTTATAATTTCAGTTTTTTTTTTTTATGTCAATTCCTTTATTTCAATTTTAAATGTTGAAGATACAAGTTAAGAAAACTTAAATAGGTGACTTGAATTTGTATACTTTCAGAAAGCATTGTTGTTTTTTAAAATTATAGTATTGAAACTACTCTTCGTTATTTCAATATCTATGTTTCGGCCGCAGGTTGGCTCGCGTTCGTGAACCTTATTATACACGGTGTTGCAAGCCACAGAACAACGATCGGGCCACACCGCGACAAGACCGGACTTTTTTGCTCTGTGGTTGCAACCCCAACCGTAAAACCCGAAAGGGGGTGATTCTGTACGTAAAATAGAACAACTTTTGTTCTACGAATTTTTTATTTAAAGAAAAAAAAAATTATTTTCTCCATACATTTTGAGAATAGGTATTTAAAATTTGTTTGTATGGAAAAAATATTTTTTGTTTTGTTTAAAAAAAAATGTTCTTCACAGAATTTGTTTAGTTTCACATTAGAATAACCCCCCTATGTCAGTTAAAAATATTACGGGGGCAACTGCAACACCGTGTATAAGTTAGAACGTCAGCTAGCTTTATGTATGCTTGATAGCTTGCTGTATGTATATCGCCTAAAATAAATATGTATTCTATAAAAATTTCAAATTAAAAATACACTCAAACAGACACATTCGATAATTTTTTTTTATTATCCTATATTGGTGGCTGAGTCAGAGAGACCAACCGAGAAGGTGCCACAGCAGATACTTAACTTTGGATGGCTGACTATACTAGAAGACTAGAAGAGAACACATCCGATACTGCTATGCGGCCATCTTACATCCAGGAACAAATTATTAGAGAATGCAGTTGTTTTAGGGTTCCGTATCCGGTACGGGACCCTAATACTTAGCCTATGCCGTCTGTCTGTCTGTCTGTCTGTCCGGCCGTCCGTCTGTCTGTCCGAGGGCTGTATCTCTTGAACCGTAATAGGTAGCCCGTTGAAATCTTCACAGAATATGTGTTATTATGGCCAATATTAAAAAAAAATTATAAAAATAAGAAAAAGTAAAAAAATCATGGGGTTCCCATAGAAGAAACCAAAAAGTGTAAGCGCGCGCGCCATCTACCGAATAGAGCGTGAAGCATTTTAACTAATCATGACATTTAACTAATATGAAGCATTTCATACACGCCATAGATGGCGTGAGTGGCGCTAACCATGACATGGCGATACGGAACCCTCGGTGCGCGAGTTCGACTCGCACTTGGCCGGTTTTTTTATTAGTTGACTTTTGAAAGCACATCCTGATATGATTTTATGCTCCTTTTATTTTCCATGTATTTCAACTTTTAAGTTTCTCGTTATGAAAACCGCGAAAAGACAAAGGGACAGGACAAACAGATAATTTATTGTAAGTTTATGAGAATACATTTATTTGACTAAATACCTTAGTATTTGTTTAGGTAATATTTAAATGTTTTAATAGTTTATTGAACCGAAAAATAAACAATTTAATCATACAGTTCATTTCATAACACGCCATAGATGGCGTGAGTGGCGTTAGCCATGACATGGCGATAAGGAACCCTCGGTGCGCGAGTTGGACTCGCACTTGGCTGGTTTTTGTAAATATTTAACAACCTAATTGTTTATTTATTTGAGAATATACGAATGTATTTGAAGTAAGCAACGACTACCTAAACCAATAATGTTGGGCTTATTTGAACCGTGATAAATTTTGTTTTATCCTGTTATAGTTGAATGAACTTGGAAGAGTGTTAGTAAGTTTGACCATCGCTTTATTTTTGGAAACGATAGGACCAATGTTGGCTGTAACGTCGTTCGAGGGGAAGAAAGATATTTTTTCTACATATTAAAATATTTTATTGTTGAAGTGGCGTGGCATTGCCAAGTAAGTTTTTTCTAAATTTATAAAAAAAATATATGGTATTTACAATATACTTTTTAAATTATTATAGTATTGTTTAGTATTTTTATTTTCCAATACGAGCTTATAGCACTGAACTAAATAGTAGAACAGGCAAAGCGCGATGAAACATGTTACCTGTCTGTAAACAAGTGTGCGTGCGCGTACACACATGCAATTATTATCATCACAAATACAAATTCAAATGATCACATTAAAAGCTATCCCATGTTAACAACACAAGTATCACTCATTTCATTATAAAGCTCTTGTAAAATCGGTCTCGTAACGTTGCTCCTAAAACATTGTATGCTGCTTTTTGGGTTATACCTACTTTATGAGCTGATTTGGTCGATGACATATTTTTTTCGGTAGTGATGTATTATCGGCGCGCGAGCACATGCGCTGCGCGGCCAGAAGTAAAGGGGGAAGGGGAAGCGCGCTTCCCACCCGCATCCTGCCGCGCGGGGGTTAGCGGGGCCGCATTCCTTACGCGGCGCATATGCTCGCGCGTGTACAATATGTATGAGAAAGGCTCATATCTTATAAAATATGCTAGGAAATAGTTCAGCCTGTGAGCCGTATCGTATGTGAGGTGAGCCATGCAGCACAAACTTCACTCATTATGAAGTCAGCTTATAGGCTGATTCGGTTGATCACATGCTTTTTCGGAGTGATATATGAGAAAGGCTCATCTCTTATAAAACAAGCCAGGAAATATCAAATCTAAAATTTTTTTTAATAATATCTTCAGAACATATTAAGGTCCCAAGAACGCCAGCGGGGGATCGGCGTTTCCCCTTAAATTAGTTAGTACTTGCAAATTATTTTTAAAATTAAATTATTACATATTTTAAGTAATACAAATATGACTAGCAAAATGAAATGTCGTAACTTACATGTTTTAAATTGTTAATGTTGAAAATGTTAATGTTTGAGTAAATTATTTACCAACGACGATGATTATGTAAAGTGTAAACCACAACCACTAGCCACTAGACACGTGCACGATGCACTAGCGCTGGTGAACTGAAATATTGTTTATTCTATAGTATTACAGTCATCGACGATGACATGCTTCCACTCCCACTGTCAGTACAGTGTGCACCCAGCACGGTACCTGGCTATTATAGTATAGCCGTGGAAGTAGTGTACAGTAAACATCATGTTAATAACTAGCTAGAAGCGGCATTGCGAACATTTTACATAGATAGATAGAAATACTTTATTGCTCCAAAACATTTTACAGAAACAAGCACGATATCGAATTTATATGAGGGGCACAGGCAGACTTATCCCTTAAAGAGATTTTTTCCAGCCAATGTTTGGACATTTGAGAGTCGTATGTTGTTATGAAATATATGTAAGTAGGTAGTAGCACAATAACTGAGTGTGGAAACCTAGAATAAAATATATTGAATATAATATTAATAGTTTTAGATTTAAATTTTTAGTTTATAAAAATTTTTTTTATTCTTATAAAAGAAAATGAGTTAATAAAGACATAATAATTATTATATAATTTAACTAAATTTTTGTAACGTACTAATTTATTTAAAAGTATAGATGAATGCATAACAGTTACAGTACCTTAAAAGATATTATATGATTAATACTCTGGGAGAAATAATTTGAGTCAGGTAACTCTGAATGACAGCAGTTATTACTATTACGTAAGTAAAATTTAAACATATATCTCTATAACCCAATATCTCTTAATCCAAAATCAAGGTTATGAATAAATACGTGGTCCAAAATATACCATTAGTTATGATAACGACGAAACCAAAATGAGAGTTCAACAATTCCCAACTTGTAATATCCTAGATTTCTCGTTAGAAACATTCAGAGAGACCTAATAGTAGAAATGATTTATTGATTTTATTCATCTTTTTGGGTTATGCCTACTCTATAAAATAAGTTTGCATTTTATTTGCAAATCTAAATGAGATTTCGGAAACCATATTTTTGAAAAAAAATTGTCCTCAACTCAAATTATAAAGTGGAGTTAAACTAAAAATCCATTCATTTTCTCCCAGAGTACTTTACATTCATATATACATACCTGCCCATTTGTTTTTATCTCGTCATAACTTCATTCAGTCGGCATGTCGCGCCGCTCCATATGCAGCAACCAATGGCTGCCAGCCATTGAGTGAACAAGGTGCGATATTTCGTCATTCCATTGTGCACACTTTTCTCAACTTAATACCTCTTCTAGGTGTTTAGTTCCGTCGTTGTAAAGATGTGTAATGTCCGCATTCGACGTTACTACCATGGATGCATTATTAGTTTTTATTTATATTGATTTATTTATCAACTTATTAGTTTCCTGCTTTATTAAGGCTCCATACAAGGTATACAGATAGATATAAATACTTTATTGCTCCAAAAACATTTTGCAGGAACAAGCTAAATATATAATTAACATGACAGGCAAGGCGGACTTTTCCCTTACAGGGATATGTTATATTCAACCTTTGGATGTTTGAAAGTCGTATGTTGTGAAATATAAGTAGGTAGGTAGGTAGAAAAAGACTTTAGTGTGGGAATGTAAAATATAATCCATACTAATATTATAAATTCGAAAGTAACTCTGTTGTCTGTCTGTCTGTCTGTCTGTTACCTTTTCACGCCTAAACCGCTGAACAGATTTCGATAAAATATTGCATGGAGATTAATTGCATCCTGAGGAAGGACATAGGCTACCTTTCGTCCCAAAAAACAACCCTTAAGGGGTTGAAATAGGGGATGAAAGTTTGTATGGGGAATCCAGCATTTCTCAAGTTAGAGATATGAAAATTCATATTTAGGCTTTTGGTATGAAATAAAGAGTTACGTGTTTCAGCGTTTTTGCTAAATCAACCCTTAAATTAAAATAGGGGATGATTTCAAAATTATATTTTAGGATTTTATAAAATTTAGTACGGAGATGAATTGCATCCTGAGGAAGGATTTAGGCTACCTTTTGTCTCAAAAAACAACCCTTAAAGGGGTGAAATAGGGGATGAAACATTGTATGGGGAATCCAGCATTTCTCAAGTTAGAGATATGAAAATTCATATTTAGGCTTTTGGTATGAAATAAAGAGTTACGTGTTTCAGCGTTTTTGCTAAATCAACCCTTAAATTAAAATAGGGGATGATTTCAAAATTATATTTAAGGATTTTATAAAATTTCGTACAGAGATGAATTGCATCCTGAGGAAGGACATAGGCTACCTTTTGACTCAAAAAACAACCCTTAAGGGGGTGAAATAGTGGATGAAAGTTTATATGCGGAATCCAGCATACTCAAGTTAGGGATAAGACAATTCATATTTAGGGTTTTGGTATGAAATAAAGAATTACGTGTTTCAGCGGTTTTGCTAAATCAACTCAAATAGGGGGTGATTTCAAAATAATATTAAAGGATTTTTTAAAAATTTGTACGGAGATGAATTGCATCCTGAGGAAGGACATAGGCTACCTTTTGTCTCAAAAAACAACCCCTAAGGGGGTGAAAGTTTGTATGGGGGTATCGGTTTTTTTAAAGGTAGGAACTTGAAAATCATAATTCTAGCTACTCATCATAAATACATAATTGTTTCAGGGATTTACCATTTCAAGGGGGGGGGGGGGGGTAATTTAGGCTGACAGTGGCCTTGCCCTTAGTTATGTTCTTTCCTTACTTAGTTACTTACTTTTTCGAGAACGTTTATCGTCTTCCTGAACGCAGCTCGGCCTTCGACCTCGCCCTTAATTACTTACTTTCTTAGAGATGGTTTATTGTATTCCAGAAAGCAGCTTAGCCTGAAGCCTCGCCGTTAGTTACTTACTTTATTTAAAAGGTTTATCGTTTACCTAAACGCAGCTCGGCCTTCGGCCTCGCCCATAGTTACTTACTTTAATGGAGAAGGTGTTTCCTCTTCCTGAACGCAGCTCGGCCTTCGGCCTCACCCATAGTTTGTACTTACTTTCACCGAGAAGGTTTATAGTCTTCCTGAAAGCAGCTTGGCCTTCGGCCTCGCCCTCAGTTTCTTACTTTCTTCGAGAAGGTTTATAGTCTTCCTGAACGCAGCTCGGCCTTCGGCCTCGCCCTCAGTTACTTACTTTCTTCGAGAAGGTTTATCCTCTTCCTGAACGCAGCTCGGCCTTCGGCTTCGCCAGTAGTTACTTACTGTCTACGAGAATTTTTATCGTCTTCCTGAACGCAGCTCGGCCTTCGACCTCGCCCTTAATTACTTACTTTCTTAGAGATGGTTTATTGTATTCCAGAAAGCAGCTTAGCCTGAAGCCTCGCCGTTAGTTACTTACTTTATTTAAAAGGTTTATCGTTTACCTAAACGCAGCTCGGCCTTCGGCCTCGCCCATAGTTACTTACTTTAATGGAGAAGGTTTTTCCTCTTCCTGAACGCAGCTCGGCCTTCGGCCTCACCCATAGTTTGTACTTACTTTCACCGAGAAGGTTTATAGTCTTCCTGAAAGCAGCTTGGCCTTCGGCCTCGCCCTCAGTTACTTACTTTCTTCGAGAAGGTTTATAGTCTTCCTGAACGCAGCTCGGCCTTCGGCCTCGCCCTCAGTTACTTACTTTCTTCGAGAAGGTTTATCCTCTTCCTGAACGCAGCTCGACCTTCGGCTTCGCCAGTAGTTACTTACTGTCTACGAGAATTTTTATCGTCTTCCTGAACGCAGCTCGGCCTTCGGCCTCGCCCTCAGTTGCTTACTTTCTTCAAGAAGGTTTATGGTCTTCCCGAATGTAGCTCGGCCTTCGGCCTCGCCCTTAATTACTTACTTTCTTAGAGAAGGTTTATCGTTTTCCTGAACGCAGCTCGGCCTTCGGCCTCGCCATTAAATAAGTACTTTCTTGGATAAGGTTAGTCGTCTTCCTGAACGCAGCTCGGCCTTCGGCCTCGCCCTCAGTTACTTATTGTCTTCGAAAAGGTTTATGGTCTTCCTGAACGCAGCTCGGCCTTCGGCCTCGCCCTTTGTTACTTACTTTCTTCGAGAAGGTTTATAGTCTTCCTGAACGCAACTCGGCCTTCGGCCTCGCCCTCAGTTACTTACTGTCTTCGAGAAGGTTTATGGTCTTCCTGAACGCAGCTCGGCCTTCGGCCTCGCCCTTAGTCACTTACTTTCATCGATAAGGTTTATAGTATTTCTGAACGCAGCTCGGCCTTCGGCTTCGCCCTTAGTTACTTACTTTCATCGATAAGATTTATAGTCTTCCTGAACGCAGCTCGGCCTTCGGCCTCGCCCTCAGTTACTTACTGTCTTCGAGAAGGTTTATGGTCTTCCTGAAGGCAGCTCGGCCTTCGGCCTCGCCCTTAGTTACTTACTTTCATCGATAAGGTTTATAGTCTTCCTGAACGCAGCTCGGCCTTCGGCCTCGCCCTCAGTTACTTACTGTCTTCTAGAAGGTTTATGGTCTTCCTGAACGCAGCTCGGCCTTCGGCCTCGCCCTTAGTTACTTATTTTCATCGATAAGGTTTATAGTCTTCCTGAACGCAGCTCGGCCTTCGGCCTCGCCCTTAGTTACTTACTTTCATCGATAAGGTTTATAGTCTTCCTGAACGCAGCTCGGCCTTCGGCCTCGCCCTTAGTTACTTACTTTCTTCGAGAAGGTTTATAGTCTTCCTGAACGCAGCTCGACCTTCGGCCTCGCCCTTAGTTTCTTACTATGTTCGAAAAGTTTTATGGTTTTCCTTAACGCAGCTCGGCCTCCGGCCTCGCCCTCAGTTGCTTACTTTCTTCGAGAAGGTTTATGGTCTTCCTGAACGCAGCTCGGCCTTCGGCCTCGCCCTTAATTACTTACTTTCTTAGAGATGGTTTATCGTCTTCCTGAACGCAGCTTGGCCTTCGGCCTCGCCCTTAGTTACTTACTTTCATCGATAAGGTTTATAGTCTTCCTTAACGCAGCTCGGCCTACGGCCTCGCCCTTTGTTACTTACTTTCTTAGAGATGGTTTATCGACTTCCTGAACGCAGCTCGGTCTTTGGCCTCGCCCATAGTTACTTACTATCTTCTTTGAAATACGAATTTCACGCGAGCGGAGCCGCGGGCTCAGCTAGTATATAAATAAATATTAATATGTATTCATGGATACTCTTTAATTAAAAAGTATACAATATTTATTTAAAAATTAATGCACACTTAGATTATGTAATAAGTTGAATATTATAATTATACTAGCTGAGCCCGCGGCTCCGCTCGCGTGAAATTCGTATTTCAAAGAAGATAGTAAGTAACTATGGGCGAGGCCAAAGACCGAGCTGCGTTCAGGAAGTCGATAAACCATCTCTAAGAAAGTAAGTAACAAAGGGCGAGGCCGTAGGCCGAGCTGCGTTAAGGAAGACTATAAACCTTATCGATGAAAGTAAGTAACTAAGGGCGAGGCCGAAGGCCAAGCTGCGTTCAGGAAGACGATAAACCATCTCTAAGAAAGTAAGTAATTAAGGGCGAGGCCGAAGGCCGAGCTGCGTTCAGGAAGACCATAAACCTTCTCGAAGAAAGTAAGCAACTGAGGGCGAGGCCGGAGGCCGAGCTGCGTTAAGGAAAACCATAAAACTTTTCGAACATAGTAAGAAACTAAGGGCGAGGCCGAAGGTCGAGCTGCGTTCAGGAAGACTATAAACCTTCTCGAAGAAAGTAAGTAACTAAGGGCGAGGCCGAAGGCCGAGCTGCGTTCAGGAAGACTATAAACCTTATCGATGAAAGTAAGTAACTAAGGGCGAGGCCGAAGGCCGAGCTGCGTTCAGGAAGACTATAAACCTTATCGATGAAAATAAGTAACTAAGGGCGAGGCCGAAGGCCGAGCTGCGTTCAGGAAGACCATAAACCTTCTAGAAGACAGTAAGTAACTGAGGGCGAGGCCGAAGGCCGAGCTGCGTTCAGGAAGACTATAAACCTTATCGATGAAAGTAAGTAACTAAGGGCGAGGCCGAAGGCCGAGCTGCGTTCAGGAAGACCATAAACCTTCTCGAAGACAGTAAGTAACTGAGGGCGAGGCCGAAGGCCGAGCTGCGTTCAGGAAGACTATAAATCTTATCGATGAAAGTAAGTAACTAAGGGCGAAGCCGAAGGCCGAGCTGCGTTCAGAAATACTATAAACCTTATCGATGAAAGTAAGTGACTAAGGGCGAGGCCGAAGGCCGAGCTGCGTTCAGGAAGACCATAAACCTTCTCGAAGACAGTAAGTAACTGAGGGCGAGGCCGAAGGCCGAGTTGCGTTCAGGAAGACTATAAACCTTCTCGAAGAAAGTAAGTAACAAAGGGCGAGGCCGAAGGCCGAGCTGCGTTCAGGAAGACCATAAACCTTTTCGAAGACAATAAGTAACTGAGGGCGAGGCCGAAGGCCGAGCTGCGTTCAGGAAGACGACTAACCTTATCCAAGAAAGTACTTATTTAATGGCGAGGCCGAAGGCCGAGCTGCGTTCAGGAAAACGATAAACCTTCTCTAAGAAAGTAAGTAATTAAGGGCGAGGCCGAAGGCCGAGCTACATTCGGGAAGACCATAAACCTTCTTGAAGAAAGTAAGCAACTGAGGGCGAGGCCGAAGGCCGAGCTGCGTTCAGGAAGACGATAAAAATTCTCGTAGACAGTAAGTAACTACTGGCGAAGCCGAAGGTCGAGCTGCGTTCAGGAAGAGGATAAACCTTCTCGAAGAAAGTAAGTAACTGAGGGCGAGGCCGAAGGCCGAGCTGCGTTCAGGAAGACTATAAACCTTCTCGAAGAAAGTAAGTAACTGAGGGCGAGGCCGAAGGCCAAGCTGCTTTCAGGAAGACTATAAACCTTCTCGGTGAAAGTAAGTACAAACTATGGGTGAGGCCGAAGGCCGAGCTGCGTTCAGGAAGAGGAAAAACCTTCTCCATTAAAGTAAGTAACTATGGGCGAGGCCGAAGGCCGAGCTGCGTTTAGGTAAACGATAAACCTTTTAAATAAAGTAAGTAACTAACGGCGAGGCTTCAGGCTAAGCTGCTTTCTGGAATACAATAAACCATCTCTAAGAAAGTAAGTAATTAAGGGCGAGGTCGAAGGCCGAGCTGCGTTCAGGAAGACGATAAAAATTCTCGTAGACAGTAAGTAACTACTGGCGAAGCCGAAGGCCGAGCTGCGTTCAGGAAGAGGATAAACCTTCTCGAAGAAAGTAAGTAACTGAGGGCGAGGCCGAAGGCCGAGCTGCGTTCAGGAAGACTATAAACCTTCTCGAAGAAAGTAAGAAACTGAGGGCGAGGCCGAAGGCCAAGCTGCTTTCAGGAAGACTATAAACCTTCTCGGTGAAAGTAAGTACAAACTATGGGTGAGGCCGAAGGCCGAGCTGCGTTCAGGAAGAGGAAACACCTTCTCCATTAAAGTAAGTAACTATGGGCGAGGCCGAAGGCCGAGCTGCGTTTAGGTAAACGATAAACCTTTTAAATAAAGTAAGTAACTAACGGCGAGGCTTCAGGCTAAGCTGCTTTCTGGAATACAATAAACCATCTCTAAGAAAGTAAGTAATTAAGGGCGAGGTCGAAGGCCGAGCTGCGTTCAGGAAGACGATAAACGTTCTCGAAAAAGTAAGTAACTAAGTAAGGAAAGAACATAACTAAGGGCAAGGCCACTGTCACCCTAAATTACCCCCCCCCTCCCCCCCCCCTTGAAATGGTAAATCCCTGAAACAATTATGTATTTATGATGAGTAGCTAGAATTATGATTTTCAAGTTCCTACCTTTAAAAAAACCGATACCCCCATACAAACTTTCACCCCCTTAGGGGTTGTTTTTTGAGACAAAAGGTAGCCTATGTCCTTCCTCAGGATGCAATTCATCTCCGTACAATTTTTTAAAAAATCCTTTAATATTATTTTGAAATCACCCCCTATTTGAGTTGATTTAGCAAAAACGCTGAAACACGTAATTCTTTATTTCATACCAAAACCCTAAATATGAATTGTCTTATCCCTAACTTGAGTATGCTGGATTCCGCATATAAACTTTCATCCACTATTTCACCCCCTTAAGGGTTGTTTTTTGAGTCAAAAGGTAGCCTATGTCCTTCCTCAGGATGCAATTCATCTCTGTACGAAATTTTATAAAATCCTTAAATATAATTTTGAAATCATCCCCTATTTTAATTTAAGGGTTGATTTAGCAAAAACGCTGAAACACGTAACTCTTTATTTCATACCAAAAGCCTAAATATGAATTTTCATATCTCTAACTTGAGAAATGCTGGATTCCCCATACAATGTTTCATCCCCTATTTCACCCCTTTAAGGGTTGTTTTTTGAGACAAAAGGTAGCCTAAATCCTTCCTCAGGATGCAATTCATCTCCGTACTAAATTTTATAAAATCCTAAAATATAATTTTGAAATCATCCCCTATTTTAATTTAAGGGTTGATTTAGCAAAAACGCTGAAACACGTAACTCTTTATTTCATACCAAAAGCCTAAATATGAATTTTCATATCTCTAACTTGAGAAATGCTGGATTCCCCATACAAACTTTCATCCCCTATTTCAACCCTTTAAGGGTTGTTTTTTGGGACGAAAGGTAGCCTATGTCCTTCCTCAGGATGCAATTAATCTCCATGCAATATTTTATCGAAATCTGTTCAGCGGTTTAGGCGTGAAAAGGTAACAGACAGACAGACAGACAGACAACAGAGTTACTTTCGAATTTATAATATTAGTATGGATGGATAGTATGGATACATACACACTTATACATTCAGGATAAAAAATTTTTTTTTATCTATTGACTTCACATTGTCGCAGATAGTAAGTATTTTAGGTTCTGTACCTCAAGAGGTGAAAACGGAAGATATGGCTTAACTCATGCTTCTGGCCGTCTGTCCGACTGTCTGTTTGTCTGTCACAGGGTCATAACTTCTAAAACGGTTGATCATACCAAGTTTATATTTGGTACGAAATTAGAGAATATTATTTAACATAATCTCCAGAAGATATTTTCAGAAAGTAATCAAAATTTGTATGTAATATTGAAAAATACAAAACAATTTTTATATGGTAAGTTACAGATACAGGAACACTTCCATGGTTTACGACAGGAACAAAATCTAACGTGCTGACACAGTGGTTATACCAAGTCAGATTTCATAAAAAAAATATTTGAACTGCACTGGGCATGGCTGTGCTCGTAATGATATTGGTAGGTGTAAATTCCCACTGTTGTAGGATTCAATGCTCAGACAACCACCGTAGTAGGTACTGTTGCGAAGAACTTGTTTTCTGTTCACAATAGGTAATTAATTACCGTAGTGTTTTGTGTCTGTACCTACTGTCTGGAACTAATGAAAATAAGTATAATTTCTTTTCTACTCACGTATCGTCAGCGGAAAGGCAAAAGGTGTAAGCGCTGAAGCGTTGATTTGAAAATATAAAAACAAAAATAAAATAAAAAAAATCTAGAGTAGCTGAATGAAGGTCGTCGGTTGAAGCGGCAGGTATAGTTAGTGTTTCCGTCCAGTTCAGCGTAGCCGGCACGACCAAAGGGAGGCCTGACATGCCATCTAGTTCACTAAGGTTCTATGGGCTGACGTCACGAGTGTTACGTCGTGTCAGGTTCCATATAAAAAGCGGTCAACTGTGAGTCGAACTCGCGTGGATATGTGCGGATCCCGAATTCAAACCTTTTTGCCATTCCGTTTTCCGTGAGAATTATAAGACTTTTTCTGAAGACGTTTTCCTGTAAACTATAAGATAGACCCTTTCCAAAATTTTTTTTTCAAATTTTAGATTCATAGTTTCGGAGATGCTAGATTTTTTTTTATTGTATATTTTCCTTAAATCTTTTAAACTATGCATTTTAAAATTATAACATTGATTTTATTATATAAATATATTTGTATTCATTATAACGACCCCTTTCCATTGATACGTCACATCAAATCAAACCAAATCAAATGCATGCACTTGAAAACATTTTTAAATCTCTAATCCCCCAAAATTTACCCCCCAAAATCTAATTTCGTTATTTACGATAAACGTCCGTGATTAGGTCATCAAACTCTATGTACGTACTAAAATGCAACTTTTTTCGCCCAGTGGTTTCGGAGAAAATAAGTTGTGACACAGACAGACAGACACCAGAGTGATCTTATAATAAGGTTTCGGATTTTTTTTTTCATCTTTTGAGGTGCATACGAAACACTATAATAAATTGTCAGCCTCGATAGCTCAGTGGTGCAGACAGTCAACTGTCGCTATTGAATGTTAAGCAACGCTGGGTGCGGTCAGTACTTGGATGGGTGACCGCTGACCGTTGGAGGCTGACCGAGGTTCGGAATCCTCGTAAAACTGTAGGTCCCTTCCCTCCTAATCTTACTTGGTGGTAGGGTTTAACCCGCCCGGGTTGGTACCACCGCACTGAATGAAACGTCGGTCTAAACGGCTATGTAAATAGTTTGTGTTTTCCGACCAGTTCAGTGTAGCCGGCACGATCAAAGGGGGAAGCACTGACATGGCACCTAGTTCACCCGGTGTTATGGGCTGACATCACGGACGTTGTAGGTGATGTAGCCAACTGTGTCAGTTTCCATAAAAAAAAAAAAACTAAAAATATATACCTACAACCATAATATGAATAATAATAATAAATTAAAGTACGTACTTACAACGCATTTTAAGAATACAAGTTTGAAAAGCTACAATGACCTTAAACAACAGTGCCCATATTATATTTCCTCGAATACGAATAGCTTGAGAATTAATAGCTCAGACGTTTCGATTGAAGTTGAGTTTCCGGCAGGTCGTATTTTTTTAATGAAAATAAAATGGCTCGAAAATCGAAGTGTTCTCGTCCTGGCGAACCGGTGACAACCTTGCTGTTTGTTCCTCGTTTACTGCGGCAGCAACATGTTGAAACGGCGTGCATGACTTTGTTACCATTCGTTGGTGACCAAGGCTCTTTACACCTGATACACTTAATTAAGTAATAAGTATTTGTAGTCAGAACTCTCAGCAAAATTGTTAATCTTTCTCTCAAGCTGTGTTCTCGATAGACTTGTTATTTTGTGAATAGTCACTAAAATACTTGTAATAATATGTAGGTATGAAAAAAAAACTGTTAAGTGCGAGTTTTACTCGCGCACGGAGGTTTCCGTATCTATCCGCTATCAATAACCGCTCAATCGGAGAAAAGCCTCAATGAGGTCGACCGCAATTTACGGTGGGGAAATGACAGCACCTCACATTGCAATGTATAAAAGCCTGTGGCGCCATCTATTATTCAATAGTGTGACTAATCTATTTTATTTTACATTTTTTTAACATTTTCTTATTTTTATTTTATTTTATTTGTTGTTATATCCGCCATAGTAACACATATTCTGTGAAAATTTCAACGGGGTACCTATTACGGTTCAAGAGATACAGCCCTCGGACGGACGGACGGACAGACAGACGGCGGAGTCTTAGTAATAGGCTTCCGTACGGGATACGGAAACCTAAAAATATACCCTGCGAAGTTTCTTGCCGGTTTTTCTTCGTGGGTGTACTCTAACACGAGTTCATTCAGATTCAGAGCCCTGGCCAGGCGTACTCTGCACTTTAGTTATGAAGCTACAATTCAGTGCCGATTCAGTGAAACACGCCGCGTCAGAAGAGATAGAGTTACGCGATAGAAAGAGAAGCGTTTTGTAGGTATATATAATTTAAGCAACCAGCGCTTTCGTCCTAGCAAGAGTAGCTATTTATTTATGGCTCTTTGTAAAGTGACCCTTCTGTACGTTAGTACTGTTAATCTATTCTGTGGTCCTGGTTCGAATTCTACATTCGGCCAGAGACTATATAGGAACATAACAAAGCGTATATTTGCAAAACTCAAAGCGATTGTGCCAAAAATCGAGGGTGTGCCGAATGAAGAGGGGAGAATCGAGGAGGGAGCGACCCGAGCGACGGCCAACCTAACGCGACGCTCAGCATCAGTTGCTGTATTTATAACTTATTCCCAACGCAAACAAGTTATACGTACAGCCACTGATGCACCTCCCTCAGTGGCCGCTTGGATTATCTGTAAACTGCCATAGTAAACCCGTCCGTGTGAGTATGAGGTAGATACCACAGCACTAAGTTAAGATGCGTCGAAACGGCTGCAAAACTGGTTAGAACGACTAAAGGAGAGCACTGGCCTCGCTCATGGTTACTGCAGAAATGTGGTGTGACGTCACGCGTGTAGAAGCCATTCAGTTCAGTGTAATGATCAAACGGAAGGGTAGCCATGGCACCTAGTTCATCAAGGTGTGATGGACTTACATCACGGATGTTGAGGTACGGAAACCATATCAGTTTCCATTTCCATAAAAATATCCTTGAGTCCCAATTACAATGCTTATTTTTATAGAAGACTTCTATTAGAAGTCCAAATTACAATAATTGTAAACTTTTTTTTTATGGAAACTGACACGGTTGGATACATCACCTAACAACACCCGTGATGTCAGCCCTTGGTGAACTAGGTGCCATGTCAGTGCTTCCTTTCGGTCGGTCGTGTGCTTTATTGCACACAAAAACACTAACAAAGGTACAGAAGACAACATACAGAAGTCCAATATAAATTTACAATACTTCACAAAGAAACAAAAGAACAGTAGGTAGCGTGCAAAGGCGGACTTATCACTAAGTGATTTCTTCCAGTCAACCTTTCTTCTCAACCGACCTTTCATTCATTCATCAAGTTTCCATTGTGCAAGTAGTCTGCGTGCAGGTGCAAGATGAAAGAGGCTTGCATACTGCGGAAACTTGTACCTACCGTGCACTCTGCATGAATTTTGACTTGCACTGAAATAGCGCGCTGCGCTGTTTCGCCGCGAGCGTAACCTGCATGCAGCCTACAGGCCTTAGGGAAATATTCTATTGTTGGTTAAACGCTCAATTGTATGCAATATATCATAATGCTGTTTCGTTATCTTTATATCTATGGACACGGTTACTCCAACGGTCATCGTCTCTTCGGCTAACGTGCCCAGCCCACTGTCACTTGAGCTTAGCCACCCGGTGTCCAATTTCGACTACTTTGGTGTGTCGGCGGATTGCCTCGTTACGCACCATATCACATCATATCATACACTGGCGGCCGTGGACAGGAAAACGGAGGGAAGACCACCCGCCAGGTGGGACGACGACATCAAGTACATCGGCGGAATGCAGTGGTTCCGTATCGCTGAAGGCCGGGAGGACTGGAGGAAAATTTGAGAGGCGTATGTCCAGCAGTGGACGCTTACACGCTGACTGACTGACATATCTATGGCGTTCCATTACAGTGGCGAATGATTATAATGTCTTCCGTTGTCAGCTGAAACTTTAATGCGTGCAGTAGCATTTTGAAATTCCTTGCAGCGAAGAATCTCGAGAATTTTGAGACGGATAATTATGTATATTCTTTGCAGTTCGTCAACGAATGCCAAAGAGTCGTGATTATTATTAGTATCTGGGCGACCGAGCTTCACTCGGCGTCTACACCTATCTAGATAATCTTGAAAAAAATAACATTATCTAAATACAAAATTTCATTCAAATCGTTAGAGCCGTTTCGGAGAAACTAATTATATATCTAGGTATATTATATACAAGTTTAGCTCACTTAAAGTAATACGATTACGTATGTAGAGTTGGACGAACTAAACAGTAACTAGTATAGACGTAGAAAATCAAATTTTTTTTTGTAAAGTGACACGTTTGGCTACATCACCTACAACATCCGCGATGTCAGTCCAGAACACCGGGTGAACTAGGTGCCATGTCAGTGCTTCACTTCATTTCATGTCGGTTACACTGAACTGGACGGAAAACACGAACTACCTATTTACATAGCCGTTCCGACTGACGACGTTTCATTCAGTGCGGTGGTACAACCCGGGCGGTATAAACCCTACCACCTAGTAAGGTAAGAAGGGAAGGGACCTATACAGTTTTACGTGGAATCCGAACCACGGTCAGCCTCCAACGGTCGAGCGGTCACCCATCCAAGTACTGACCGGCCTAGCATTGCTTAACCATCAATAGCGACAGTCGATTGTCTGCACCACTGAGCTATCGAGGCTGACATTGTTCGGCATTGAAGCCGAACCAGCTTGAATATGGAAGTAGACGACGTGCTGTATGGGAAATTCCATTGAATATTTCATCTCGCGCGAGTGAGATGCCCTAATGCATCGCCTCAGTTGACACGAGAAAGAAACATCGAGCTATGACGACGCGCACGCTCCCCGGCTAGCTTCTTTCCTCCAAGGACAGAAAATATATTTTTATATTGCGGTTTTCACCAATGACGTCCGATTATTATATAAATAACTAAAATAAGATATGCAAAAGCAAAGCGTTCGGTGTTTACCGAAATGAAGAATGGTTTTTCCTTGTGGTAATATATCACTATCTTTACAAGTTTTTTTTATCCTTAAAAATGTATGGGTTGAGTGAACAACCAAACAAAGAAAGTTTTGACAGTCTCGGTAGCTCAGTGGTGCGGTCGTCGACTGTCGGTCGGAGTCAGTGGATGGATGGGTGTCCGCTCGACCGTTGGAGGTCGACCGTGGTTCGTATTCTACGTAAAACCCTTCATAACTTACTAGGTGGTATGGTTTAACCCGCCCGTACCACCGTACTCAATGAAAGGTCGGTCGAAACTGCTAAGAAAATAGTTCGTATTTTCCGTCCATTTCAGTGTAGCCGGCACGACCAAAGGACTGACATGTGACATGGCACCTAGTTCACCAAGGTGTCATGGGCTGACATCACGGGTGTTGTAGGTGATGTTTCAGTTTCCATAAAAAAATTATCATAAACATTATTTGAATGTTTATTACATGTATTGTGTGATATATTTGCACCTTTACACAATATGCTTATTGTCATAAATTAAATAAATTTCATGAGTAATTGAAAAAAAGAATTACCGTCCATGCAACTTGATGATTAAGTTAATGGCTGATAATAGTACGACATCAACAAACCAGTAGTTACGAGATAGTGCAGTAGTGCTGAAGCACTGCATTTAAAATTATGTTGGCAACATTGTAGCATCCTTTTGACTGCAATTTACATACATACGTCACACCAGTTTCCCAGTGGGGTAGACGGAGACATCGGAACTCCAGTTACCACGATCCTGACACATCTACTATAAAAAATGTAATATCTAATATAAAATCTAATTTACTATAAAAAATCGGCCGAGTGCGAGTTTTACTCGCGCGCGGAGGACCATACAAAACCATATCCGTCTATCGTTTGTCTTTCTACAATGCAAAAATTTTGCATTGTAGAAATTTAATATAATAGTCTGTGGCGCCATCTACTATTCAGTAGCGTGATTAATCGATTCTTAGCGCGTTTATTGTATTGGGACCACCCTTAATTTTTTACTATTTTGCTTTTTTTACTATTTGTTGGCACATCCGCCATAGTAACACATATTATGTGAAAATTTCAACCGGCTACCTGTTACGGTTCAAAAGATACAGCCCTCGGACGGGCGGAAAGACAGACAGACAACGTAGGCTTAGTAATGGGCTTCCGTGTGGATACGGAACCCAAAAATAAATCTTATAGGCAAAGGATACGTCTAAGGATTTTCTAATTTAAAAAAATCTGTCAAGTGTGAGTTTTACTCGCGCACGGAGGGTTCCGTATCTATCCGCTATCAATAATATCCGCCTATCTTTTGTCTTTCAACAATACAATGTATAAAAGCCTGTGGCGCCATCTATTATTCAGTAGCGTGACTTATCGATTTTTCGCACGTTTGTTGTATGGGAGCCCCCCTTAATTTTTAACAGTTTCTTCTTTTTATTATTTGTTGTTATATCCGCCATAGTAACACATATTCTGTGAAAATTTCAACCGGCTACCTATTACGGTTCAAAAGATACAGCACTAGGACAGACGGACAGACAGACAGACAGATAGACAGACAGGCAGACGACGAAGGCCTAGTAATAGGCTTCCGTATGGCTACAGAACCCTAAAATAAATATTATAGGCAAAGGATACGTCTTAGGATTTTCTAATTAAAAAACGTAGGTCTTCAGCTAAGGACAATTAATTTAATAGTCTTGATTCCTTTTTTATTTGACAAGTACAAGACAGGTGGCTATTTCCGGCTAGCTTCGTATTAAATGTGTAAGATTCTCGTGCCCCCGTGTCCTATTCGTATCCGCCAAGTGCATCTATAAATAGCTTGTAGTATACATTATGTACGTACAACCTATAGTAATAAATGTGCTTCTCGTGTTCAAGGACCAGAACCAAGGCATTACCCGCTTCTGCACTCAGGGCGCTCGTTAGGTCGGCCGACGAATATTATGCGGTTAGATTACTTATAAATTCCTAAAATATAATAGAAGCTCTTTATTGCACACAATGTATACATATACATATATTATAATAAAATGGTAAAGGCAAAACATCTGTACATTTAATAAAAACCAACCAGGGCTTAAAATGAGACATTTTAAATTTTTTGTCTGTTTGTACTCGCATCACGCCAAAACCACTGATCGGATTTTGACGAAACTTTGTACCTATAGTAACAGTGTATATCCCGGAATAAAATAATATTAAAACATATAAAAAAATTCAATTATTATAAAAAATATTACGCGTTTAAAATCACGCAGTCCAAAGTACAGGTTTCACGGTTGATTTTGGCGTCAGCTGGCCGGTGACGAAATTATTTGATTCATGGAACACAAACAAATTTAATAATTGAAAGTTGACATTATGCTTCTATCATTGGTGCAATTATTTATATTTCTGTTGCCCGCCGCGGCTTCGCTCGCGCGAAATTCGTCTTTCAAATGAAGAAAGTAAGTAACTAAAGTCGAGGCCGAAGGCGGATTTGTGTTCATGAAAACGATAAACGCTCCTGAATAAAGAAACACAAAAGTTAATTAACTTATAATAACTCATCTTACATGTAGTAATCAAGATAATAGCATACCTAGATACAGGTACTTACTCGAGATGACTATAGGAAATTAGTCTTCATAAAATTATGAAAGCTATCAAATTTTTTATTCACCTGAAAGTATGAAAATAATCATAGGAATGAATCGCCGCCGGAGGCCGTTGATGCCGCCTGACATGGGAGTCCGGCGATGCAGGCGCATAAAGAACTTTCATTAACACATTCAGATATACTGAAAACTTGCAAGTTAATTACTTAATGGCACCACCGACGGGAAATGTGGGGTTAGCACGAAAGGTCGCGTTATTGTTTTTATAAGACGCGTTTAACAGTTTCTTAAAATATTTATTTAAGATTAACTGCGTCTCCGCTCGCGTTAATAGTGGCACAGCCTAGATAGAACCATTAGGATATAAGTCAATTTGCAATTATTTAAACCGAATCTAAGTCGATTGAGCCGTTCTCGAGTTAGCGCTAACATCAATACATACATACATCCATAATTTCAACGAATCTTACGCTTTTTCTATCAGGCTACGGATCTGACGCGAGTTTAACGTTTTTTTACCCATCTAAAAAAAGTGCCGAGCGCCGCTAAAGAAGTTTTGAATCTTACGCTTTTTCGATCAGGCTACGGATCTGACGCGAGTTCTGACGCGAGTTTAGCATTTTTTACCCATCCAAAAAAAGTGCCAAGCGCCGCTAAAGAAGTTTTCACTTAAAAAAAAAATGAAGGAGTGAAAAAAAAAACAAGAGTTGCCAAATATTGCTCTCTTCGAAAAATTTTCTCAAGAAATCTTCAGCCGTGCTGATTAGAGAAAAGAAAATTATTGCACAACGACCGTGTCGGCGTGCCTGGCCATTTGTACTGAAGAAAGCAGCAGTGAAGAGGAGGAGGCGCCGCCAGAAGACCACCCAAAGAGCTTACCGCCGTGCTGTGAGTCCTTTTCCAATCCTTCCTTTTTCCGGCGTATTATTTTTCAGTGTCGGCATCGTACATCAGCTTGATTTTCTTTTCAAATTATTAAAATATTTCATACAGTTGATTGTTCTCACCAACAATGAGGTTTCAGAGTAGGTATTGGTTTCCCTGCACCCGCGACAATATTTTGTTTATAACACGTAACGACGTTACGTGTTATAAATATATGTTACGGTAACGCGATCATTTATTAGTGTGAAGACGAGCGTATACATGAAAATTATTAGTTTTCGTACCTCCAAAGTCCAAGTTATAATATTCTACTTTTAGACAAATTCTAATTCTAATGATTATAGCTTTTCATGGTTCCCTTAACTGTGTTTAATTCCCTTAACTTAATGGCTAATGGCAGGCGGCTGATGTGGAAGAAGATCAAGTGAGCGGAGCGACGCTTACATGGGGAACTAGGTTACATGGTTTACTAACTTTAATATAAAAACAAACAAGTGAGCCGCGGGCGATGTGCGTTCGTACCGATCCCCAAGCGCACTGCGAAGTGAGCTCGCGTCAAAACTACTGAAAAGCCTAGCTCTTTTCAGTGGAATATTTTCCTTGAGAATATTTTTCAATGAACGGAGCAAGTTTTCACAAAACTTTTTCTTGCCCATTTTGAGTTTTAATTTTTAAAGGAAATAAGTATACATAATTTTTGCTTATTATGCGTTTGATTTGTGCGTTCAGCGACGCAGTGTGCTTTAAGTTCTTAAAAAATATTAGTTTAATAGACCAGCCATACTCAAAGTGTGCTCCGCGGAGCCCTAGGGCTCCGCGGAGCCTCTGTGGGGGCTCCGCGAGAATACGAGAAAAAAAAATCTAAAATTCACCTCTCCTCTGTGGCTCGATTCAACTCGGCTGCGCAGACGAACTCAACTCAACTCTCTTCTATGAAACCTGATATCAACCAATTGATGAAAAATAAGAAACAGTTTCATACCTCCCATTAGATAGGTATTGAATTATTGTTTTTCTCTTTTATTAAAATATTATGTAAGTAACTGTTACATATTAATAATAAAGAATGCACAAAAACTATTTTTTGTTAATTTTAGGGCTCCATAAAAAATTCGCTTTCCAAAAGGGTTCCGTCACCAAAAAAGTTTGAGAACCGCTGTAATAGACTATTAAACTAATATATATTTCGGTCTATTAGAAAAGCCAAAGGCGACTTATGACTAAGTTCTGAGTGCTCTGTGAAACATTTAGAGAGAGTACTGGTTAAAGAAAATAAAAATTATAAAATATGAATACCCAGCGTAGACAGCCAGAGATTGAAGCAAACGTACCTATGGATGGTCCATCATCATGAGTTGACAGAGGACTGTCAGTAAAGATATCGAAAAAGATAGATTTGTAAGTACTTACCTACTCTACACATACACAACATCACACCTGTTTTCCGATGGGATAGGCCACAGAACAGCGATCCCCGATTCCCCCGCCCGGGCGTGCGGTGCGTTTTCCTTCTCAACGTAATAACGCCTAACAGTGAGGAGGTAGCAATGATTGAAACAGAAGACAATTTCATATTTGTAGTGTTTATTTGAACTCACACTGCTTACGTCATAGAATTTTTTTCAATACATTCACAACTTTAAACCAGAGAATAACACAATGCAATTGATTGTGTTTATGTCAATTACATTCGAGAAGAAATGTAATCGGTGTAGAATCATTTACAAATTAAAATAAATTGTTTGTAACATATAAGATAATCAAAAATCTAATTGAAAATCTAAGATAATCATCTCAATAATGTCCAAGATTATTATATATGATGAGGTTAACAACTAAATTACAAAGCAAGTATATTATCCAATATGCTACGCACAAATTTTGCTTTTAAGGATTTAGCTCGCAGCCACCCACGTTCGATCTACAATTTACTCCAAACACAAAAAAAACATAAGCCCTAAATAAAATCCATTTAGGCTAGGATATCTCGCCAAATGTATACAACACAGAACGACATAAAAAGCCAAATTCATTATTGAAACAATTTCAAGAGACCTGGGTCAACCCTCTGTCGCTAAAATGTGGTTACCGAAACTATACATTCGAATACCTTTGAAAATAAAATGAAAACACACTACTTTAATTGAATTCACGCTAATATATAGTGTTCGCTTTCAAATAGGGTCGTCAACTATTCGGCGAATTTTTCGGTGTTTAACCGAATAGTTTGGATTTTAACAAATTGTTCTGCTTTGAGCCGGTATGTTCGGGGTTCGGTTGCTGAGAATAAATTATGTTTAAATATAAACAAAATTTATGTGGCTTAGTCAGCTTACTCTTTCGGTTTCTAAAATTAACTGATATAATTCGAACGGTTTTTTCAATTAAAAAATGATTTAAATAAATAATATAAACGTCATCCCGATAAAGGAAAACATTATGAGAAAACCTATAAATTGTGCTAAAGCGTTGTGTACATGCTTGACTGAAAATAATTGTGTTTTTCAATAAGTCAACCTTCACGACGCAAAAAATTGTCACTTTTCTTTAATTGTCTTTAAGACGATACCCATAGCTGGCTGCTTTGCATAGAAAAAGGTCGTAAGTCTGTGTTGTAATTTAAAAAAAATAATGGTAATACAATTTAAAAATCTACAACAATAGTGTTCTGGCCTTGTGGTTTAGTTATTTATCAGTGCAATAAAATTTTTGTTTTATTCATTCACTTTTGCGTCAGATGAAATAAATGATTTAATTTCGATTTATTTCATCTGACGCAAAATTGAATGAATAAAACGAAATTTTTATTGCACTGATAAATAACTAAACCACAAGTACAGAACGCTACCTATTGTTGTAGATTTTTGAATTTTGTTACCATTATTTTTTTTTAATTAAAAAACAACACCGACTTACGACCTTTTTCTATGCAAAGCAGCCAGCTATGGGTATCGTCTTAATTTCCACGTTCTTCGAAATGCTTCGGTATTTCTTTCATTTAGGCGGTGCTTGCATCAGCTACTAGGTACATTGTTAGTCGATTCTAGTTTTTCCAATCAATAATATTCCATACGGGCTTCCCATAACGTGTGGTTGCGATTGCGAAAGTGGTAAAGGCGGCAGACAATTTTAAACTATCTTATACTACTAAATCGTGGTTTTGTCTGCACATTCATATGTTCGGTATTTCCTTCATTCATAGCTGCAGGGCGGTTTTTACCCGCAGGCTACAGCCTAGGGGCCCGCACCACAAAAAGAAAATGATAAAAAAAATATATTACTGTGGTGTGTGCCCCCATATAATCATAACATAAGACACGACGAAATAGAATAGAATAGTACTCGTATTTCATTGTCAATTGTATATACATACATTACGTTACATTAGCACAAATAGAGCTACATAGTACAAAAGAAAGGGCGTAATAATACATAACTAACTGCATGGCGTAATAATGCCTCTATTCTTTTCTTACCTATTATGTAGTGACGTACGTAATTAAAGTAGCAAAAAACTTGTGAATACAGTATAGTAAAAAAACGTTCTACAATTTCATAAAAAGCTTTATTATGTTTCTTTTCAAGTTTTTAGTGATAGAAATTTCTTTAAAATTCTATTTTAGGGTGCCCCAGAAGGGCCCTCGCCACAGGTTCAGGGGTCTCCAGATTCTAGATTCGCCCCCGCATAGCTGACAACCCTACTTCCAAAACGGCTGATGGCGGCGGTTTGCGGTGGCGCGTCCCGCTAAAAGCTTCGATTACCGACACGGACCGCCCTGTTTGCTTTCGCCGAGGTCCTCTTGTATAGGATGGGTCGTAGCTATAATGTGGACGTGAAGATCACTATAGGTAGGTGAGTATTACATACCTACTGTATGTAATGTACCAAGACATTGTTTGTGACATAAAAAGACGGTTTAAATTAAAATGCGGTGTTCGTTCACTTTAGTTAAGTCATTTGCTTTCTTCGAATAATATGATTCTGAATCTGCAACTGAACACATTGCTTATAATTATAATATATAAGCTGTCGTTATTTTAAGGTCATAATGTTTCAACTTTTTGACGTGAATTTGATGAAACGTCGTTATCCTGCTGCCGGAGGTTTTTTACAAAAAGTTGCGTTACGAAAATTATGTACTTTTGACGACTTAGATCTCGAAAACTATAATAAGAGTTACAGGAAGGTGAGGCATATGGTCCTAAAGTTAGTTCTGCCGACTTGCTAAGACGACATACCCGAGAGTCGTACATCGATCCCTTCTATAAATATGGCCCAGAGAAAAAGTGCTTCGAAAACTTCGAAAGTCAATAAATGCTTACAACTCCCGAACTACTGGTCAAATCGACTTGCAAATTGTTTCTTTTCGTAGAAAAAATTTGCTATTTTTGAAATATTTAGTTGTTTTTTTGTCAAAATCGGTTCAGCCGTTTCAGAATAAAAAGGAAAAAGTGTTTGAGAGGGCATATCTCGGAAACTACTGATCCACGACTACTCATCTGCTGGATAAAATGATAAGCCTCGACGAGATTTTTGAATTTTTGAAGTAATTTTTTTTTATATAACACTGCATTGTCTTTGGAACAGAACCAACACTAAAAATTTTAACTTCGTAGGATAAGAGGAAATGGTTCTAATTTGGCTTCCAAGAATTGACCCACACATACTAACAAACCAACATACATACAGGGAAAGTTAAATAAAAGCTTTTAAAATATTTTTAACCTACATTTAATTGCTCTAATAAAATTATAATACTGATCCACGACCACCATAGACGGAAAAAATAGTTATATTGTTTATGATCGAAGACGACTACTCATTTCATTTCATTTATTCATTTCCGTCTTAGGTACCATCGGTACACTTGAGTTCATCAGCTGAAGGAAATGATAGGCCTCGATAAGATTTTGTTTTCGAAACCTACTGCTCTCAAACTACTCGTGTGGTGGGACAAGCAAGGAAGGTATCGATGAGATCTTCATCAAATTCACGAATCTGCGGCCGTGTCTCCGATACAGCCCACTTGCTTTTTGCTAGAGTAGTGAAACATTTTCACTTAGAAAATGTTTCACTACCAATAAAAATGTGTGACCAAGCTTATAACTATTTGAATTGTAGGATTTTGTGAGAAATAAAATAGCATTGAGTAAAAATTTGTAAAAAAAATGTATATCTAATAATAGTGTACATAGTACGTAGTAGGCAACCGTAGGTAACAACATTTAGTAAAATGCAAAAATGTCCAACAACGCTATCAATACACAAAATCTTAGAATGTACAAGAGTAATATAGTATCAAAAAATTAATAAAAACATTTAAGGTTTGTACCAAAATTATCATATAACAAATTTTTAATAATGAACAAAGCCTTTGCATCAAAAACAAGTTTAGCATAGTAACTTCTAATAGCGAGATCGAAATATGCATTTAGCTATTGTTATTTTTCTCTACAGTTGTTATAATTTCTAGATTCTTTCCATCGTCGCCCACCATCCTCGTTTTCCTGAAAATAAAATACAATTTATTTACTTGACCCTTGCACGATGCCTCCAGAAACGGCAAGGATATAAATTGTAAAATAAATGAATATAAAGAAAATCAAAAAGAATTATTTACAACTGGCTATAAAACTTTAAATATGTACATACAAATATTACTACATTACTTCTCTAGGCGGAACACGTCATAATTAAAATTCATTTATGTGAAAGTACCTTTAAATACCTCTGAAAATAAATGTTTCTTGCAATGTTCTTGCATGGCCGACTTCTTCTTAAAGATTTAATTACTGAGCGAGACGGAACAGAATTAATGGCCAAGTATACTGAAATATGTAGTTTTTTTTATTGATAGCGCCACCTGTGGCATCGTTTCACCTAGAAGTAGGTGTCTAACGATACCCATGGACATTCTGCGATGCACGGGGATTGCGAATGCCATGCGGGCCTGACAGGAGCCTTTTCACACCCCTTTTGAAAGACCCCAGGCTGTATTTGGGCAGAAATAGATGGGCAGGGAGTGCGTTCCACATTTTCCCGGTTCTGTGAATAAGAGACCTACAGAACCGGTTGGTGCGATCCGTGGTAGGTCAATACTTGTGTCAATTTAAGTAGTAGGTAAGTACTGTTAGGCAAAATTGCGGGCAGAATGGTTCTCCAACTTTTGATTAAGAAGAAGACCAATTAAAAAGAAGACATTACATTTCACGAGATAATCTTAAGCTTCAAGAGATCAGAGGATAACAGCTACGCGCAATAATTGGGCCACGTAGTGTTTTTATGGCGAAACACACAATTGAAACGAAATATTGTCACAATACCTGTATTTCACGCCCAAACAGTTCCGAGTAAGTTCTAAACGTTATATTTTAATTTGTTGTAGGTACTCGTATTTTAAGATGTTATACGATATACTCGTAAACATACTTATTTATATCCATAAATATATGAACTCGCCAAGTTAAGTACCCATCACGTATTAATTTATGGTTAGATTAATTCCGTTAATACGTTTGTTTGTTTATCTATAATATAAATTATTCCCATCAACATTAATATTTCTTAACCTAAATATTTACACTATCTACAATGGAAATAAGGTACTTAGTGCATGCTTTTCTTAAATTTTTTATTTAAAATCGAGCGCTAAGGAGTTTTGGAATTCCCAGTTTCAATTCAGTGTAAACATAATTTTTTTATGGAAACTGACACGGTTAGCTTTGGCTACATCACCTACAAACATCAGTGATGTCAGCAGCCCTTAACACTTTGGTGAACTAGGTGCCACGTCGGTGCTTTCCTTTGGTCGCGCCGGCTACACTGAACCGGACGAAAAACACGAACTATTTACATAGCCGTTTCGACCGACCTTTCATTCAGTGCGGTGGTACCAACCCGGGCGGGTTAAACCCTAGCACCTAGTAAGGTAACATGGGAATACCTACAGTTTTGCGTGGAATTCGAACCAAGGTCAGCCTCCAACGGTCGAACGGTCACCCATAAAAAATTCTCACCGAGCTCAGGTGTGCTTATGATCACTAACGACAGTCGACCGATTGCACCATTGAGCTAGCGAGGCTGACAAGTTACATAACAGGCAGTTACAGAATTAAATGTATTTTTGTTAGAAGTAAAAGGATTCCTTTAACCAGAAATAGTAAATAAAACCAACTTCTTTAAGTAATGCAATGTATTTCTTTTAATAAATCACAAATTTATTGATTATTATTAATGAAGCCGAAAAAATATTTACAGTAGTGTAAGTGCATCTAACGGAAAATTAGAAAACTAAACAAATCGATTTAATTTGCAATTACAATAAACCATAAACCGTTGTTACAATATGGCGCTGCCGGGGTTAGATATAATTTATAATCAATTACAAGTCTTATAATTTATTTTTATAAATGCATGCTAGGAACGCAGGATAAAAATGCTAATACATTTTATTACAAATAGGAATAATCTAGAAATGCCGGCAAGAAAACTATTGATAGAAAATTTGCAAATTCACAACCTATTCAGAATACCTTGAAAATTGAAACCAGCAAGGAGAATAATTTATAAGAACATTTTTGGTAAGTACCTAATTCGAATGAAATGATTATCTTGGTGAATGTTTTTTTTCAACCTTTACAAGTTGGAGTTTAGCAAATTAAGTCTCGAGATCCCCCAAAAAGGGCAATGTTTGATAATAGTAAGTTTGCTGCCTTCTCTTGCCATTTCTACGTTTTGGAAAATAATAGGTACAAGAAAGTGTCAGATGCATTGGTATCCAATTATGCAGACTTAAATAAGTCAGGTTATAGTTTCTTTTAAGTATGCAGTTTGAGGGAAATTACTATTAATTTGTACTGAATATTCTACAATCAAAGTTGGATATTTTCCGAGTTTATAAATTAGCTGTTATGTATTAGAGAGTTTTTAAATTTTTTTTTATCGAAACATACACGGTTTGCTACATCACCTACTACATCAGTGATGTCAGCCCTTACACCTTGGTGAACTAGGTGCCATGTCAGTGCTTCCCTTTGGTCGTGCCGGCCACACTGAACTGGGCGGAAAACACGAACTATTTAAAAATCCGTTTCAACCGACCTTTCATTCAGTGGGGTGCGGTACCAAACCGGGCGGGATAAACCCTACCACCTAGTAGAAATAGTGCGTAAAGTGTTGTTAGTTCCAAATGTACTTATCTTGGTACTTATATTACCTACCAAGCGAATAGAAGCAGAGATCTAAGAGCACTAAGCCCTACAATAATTAACTGAGTGAATTGCGCACGCAATAAAGAACCCAGTGCAGCTTGAACGAGTTGAACGATAGATATAGGTACGAGAAATAGAAAGCACATAGATACTTTATTGCACCAAGTTTTTTTTACAGAAATAACAAAGCAATATAATATTTACATGAGATGCAAATGCGAACGTATCCCTTACAGCGATTTCTTCCAATAAACCTTTGGATTTGTTTGATGTAATCCGGTATGAGTGGCTAAGTCAGATGGGCCATAGCACATGATCCGACCAGCTAATATCACCTCCGAAGTGGCATAATCGAGATTTCCCTTCGGAATGCTAGCTGTTTGAGATTTGATCAATATAGTGAAATTGAAGTAGATAGTAGTAAAAAGATTAAAATCATTAACAATAACAATAGTCGCTTATTAATAAAAGATTTATACTTAAGAGAAAAAAAAGTCTAATGATTCATTGATATACCCTTTGAAGGGGTTAGGAGCTAATTGAGAAAGTCAGACGCACAATGTGTGCTGCAATTTACTGAGTAATGAATCAAATATTTATACTTTTTTGTTGATGGAAGAATGTACCTATATAAATTACATGAAAAAAAATCGTCACAACCCCAATTTTAACGTGGACTTATTGCATTAGCACGCGCGTGAATATATCTACGACAATAAAACATTGCAAGGACCTCCTTAGTACAAAAAGAAAAGATAAGAAAAAAAAATCTGCACAATTCACTCAATAAGAACCCTGCCACCGAAGCAAACAAATTACTGTTTCTTATACTTCTTAAGGGAACGCAGACGGGTGTTCTCCATGGAGCGAGTGACCATCCACACGGCGAAGCCACCAGCGACCGAGTGGATGAAGTTGACGACGCCTACTAAGAGGCTGTGTTGGAAGTAGCCAGTGGTCCTGGACTCAGTACCCACGCGGGCCAGCGCGGAGGCGACGTAAGTCTTGGCAGTGGGGGCGAGGAAGGTACTCCTACGCAGCTTGGACATGTTGGAGACGACGAAACCGGGCAATACGCATTGGATTATGATGCCTTTCTTCGAGTACTCCATCTCTAAGCCTTCGCTAAGCTTCTCCACGTACGCCTGCAAGTAATAGATACATTTATAGATGATATACAATATCTTGGTAAACATTATAGATTTTCCAGATGGTGATTTGGAATACTGAATTGATCCCATATTGTGATTAAGGGTGGCCCGATTTATCATGCGAAAGGTCAGAGATTCGAATCTCAGGTTTACGCAAATTAGCTTTTCGGATTTCCGAGGGAAGTGTGAAGGAATCCAGCTCGAAAAAAATCCTGACAATTGTCAAACTGGCCAATTTTTATTTACTGAGAGGAATTGTACACAACCACAACATGTTTTTGTAATGAATCTAACGTCCTATACAAATATTCTCCGTAAAATGTAGGCACGGAGATAGCAATAGTCACCCCTCATTGCAGCAGGCTGAAACTGCGAGTAATAAGAAACTAGTAATAAGAAACGTGGCTTCCTAAATCCACCTGCGTAAATGTATTAACAGAATCGATAGTACACAAAGAGACTACCATGACATCAACCAAACTAAGTGGTCGGAAGAGAGCCCGATATTGCGTAAGACTACGTTCAAACGAGCTACCACAACCGCGGCTTTGCATTCCTCTCACTGCCTATCCAATATCAAAGGTAAATAAAGAAGTTCTCGAGGCCGTCTGAAGAGGTAAGGGATAATCCCTTATACCAACACAGAGTCGTCGGCCAGAGGTCGTTCTCGATATTTCGTGCCTCTTAGGGATTCATAATGAATAAACGAGCATATTATGGTGCTTGGGTATAATTCTTTGCCATTGGTTAGTTGGATGTTTCTTTAATGTATTTAAAGTGATATAAAATTTTAAATTACCTATAACTGAAATAGGTGGACTGGGTAGCGCGTATGAACTTTCAAAGTAATTAGCTGCCTAATTCTTTTGAATTTAAGATTAAGAAATAAACTACAGTCTGCACAATAATTATATATTTTACCATAGTAGAGAAGATTTTCCCCATGATTCCCATTAAATTTTACTCGCTCACTAAAGTGAAATTTCAAGTTTCTATACACGGCCTAGGTGGAACATTTAATAGCAAGACAACAGACAGAGGCATACAGACACAATCCGAATTTTAAAATAGCAGAGAAAAAAGAACGAGATATACGGATAAGAGGAGATTTCTAAACCGAGTACCCGCATACCTGATTGTTTGCAGACATCGCTTGCCTATGTAAGCAATTAATTTTGATTGTACATAGCACAATATATTGAAACGAGTATACACCGGACCTCGCCCGGGGCAGTATCCCGCTAGTTTCGCTGTTTGAGATTGAGTTGTGACACTACTCGACCTAGTGATTAAGCCCCCGGAGCGATGTTTCCATGTCTTCGGTTGCTATACGTAATGTCTAGGGCAAATCCTAATACTGGATATTCTGATAGAATGTTTAAGTTTTTAGGGTTCCGTATTACTTCTGTGCCGAATAATTCATTAGAGTATATACCTATATAATAAAATAAGCTTTCGGTACTTGTGATCGTATCGTATCGTTACAATTTGTAAACTTATCTTTAAAGTTTTTATACATTGCCATTAAATATTCTTATTCGTCTGCACGTAAGTACTTCTCCCACATCCCAAAGTTTCGTCATAATAGAAGGCCTCGCGGCATTAAGCTCGCATAATATACCTAATTTGTATAAATTGGTCTTCAATAAAGAATATATACATACGAGTACATACATAATTTTACCACACGCTGTATCCTGACAATCGAGGTAAGCGGAGTAATTATCGGTGTTGTGCTGCAAAAACTCCTGTAAATTACAGCACAACACCGACCACCACGTTTAGCAATGTATTAGAACAAGATAACTATCAAGCAGCAAGTAAGGCACGAAGACCCACCTGCTGCATGACTCGGTGGAAGGACCGTGCCAAGGTGAGAGGTGGCTAACCTGTCGCCCTTTAGCACGGCACCTTGTCCTTTTCCCATAGTTGCTTTTTACGACATGCACGGAGAGAGATTTTGGCAGTTACGACCTTATGCATTAAGAATAGCTTCTATAGATTGAATTGTATTTTACTTTTATTTAAATTCACCAAATCCAGTAGAACATTGATTTTTTTTTATGTAAACTGACACGGTTGGCTACATCACCTACAACATCCCTGATGTCAGCCCATAACACCGGATGAATTTGGTGCCACGTCAGTGCTTCCCTTCGGTCGTGTCGGCTACACTGTACTGGACGGAAAACACAAACTATTTACATAGCCGTTTCGACCGACCTTTCATGCAGTGCGGTGGTACCAACCCGGGCGGGTTAAACCCTACCACCTAGTAATAATAAGAAGGGAGTCATATCCCTTAGTCGCCTTTTACGACATACACGGGGAGAGATGCAGTGGGGCTATTCTTTTAAAATACCGGCCCCACACGGTCCAATAGATTGAATTTTATTTTACATTTATTTAAATTCAGCAAATGCGGTAGAACATTTAATTAAAAGCATCTGTTTAGTTAGACCTTGGACGCAGCGTACGCGGTGAGCAGGGGGCTAGGGATGCACGAGGACGCGGAGCCAACGTTGATGACGACCCCCTTGCCGCGGCTCACCATGCTCGGCATCACCAGCGAGCACATCCGGGTCACAGCCACCACGTTCGCCTTTATTATGTTCTCCTTTTCCCTGCAACAATCATCAACAATTTGTTAGGCTTGGAAAGAGTTTGTATTTTTAGGGCTCTGTACCTCAAAAGAGGAAAAAACGGAACTCTTGTAGAATCGCTCTGGTGTATGTCTGTCACACCTTTCTCCTTTTCTCCCAATATACTGGATTTAAAAAAAAAATTATTTGGTACATATTGTACTGTATAACTCATACAGTATTGGAATTCTTATTAATAATCTGTGGACGGTGTATGCACAGGCCGCATTGCTTGGTTTTTGAAAATATTATATGAAGATCGTCGGTCGAAACTAATCACTCTTGAACACTTGCTTTTGTATTGAAAAAGCATTCGACTCGGTACTCTTCGCGATAATAGAACACACGTAAATTTCTTCCTACTTTGTCATTTGTAAGCAAAGAGATTACTGTCTTTGTTTGTAAGAGATAAGATTATTTGAGTTGAATATATGGAAAGTTTCTGGGTCAATTCACTGTGCATTATTTAGTAGCGAAAACTCCAGCGCAATATGTATATGTATAGAGTTTCTAATTTCTCCGCCAAAATTTACCCACAAAATCTAAATTCGTTCATTTACGCCAAAGACATTAAACCCACCCTCTTCCTTATAGACCGGACAACAAGAACAAAATCGTAATCTACTACTTAGATCCTAGTGGTACAAAGTCGTTCAGTCTAGCGCCACCAGTCCGCATGTGAGGTTGTATTCGTGTGCTAGAGAAAGAAGAAAATCTAAGAAAATACGCCGAGTTGCGCATTGCGGTATTGCAAATCTCGATATAAAAATACGACTGAACATGTAATCAGTTTATTTTCATAAGTATTGTGTATATTTATTCAATATTTGAATATAATACATAATTTCCATAGATGATTCTAGAACAACGATCAACTAGGCCATATTGAAAAAATAAAAAGCGCCCTCTGTTATACAGTAGCTTTACTACTATTATAGTACGAGATCCCACAACCATTATTTTTGTCTCATAGTATTTCGTTCAATTGTCCTCAACCCGATACTAAATGTTTTTCGTGTAGCGTCTCCTGACAGTATTTTTTAAAAATGGCAACCAATTTGACTGAACCCTGTCATGGTATTCCGTTTGATTTTCGGAATGTTGTTGAATTACCGATCTAAGATAACCAGAACATGTTTTTCAGACGTCAGTAGCGGTGCGCGTACCAACCTTTACGAAAATGCCAAATGAGGCAAAACAAATATTAGGTCCTTGCCTATGAAATTGCCGTTTTACCTATATAGAAAAAATTAAAAAAATGTTTTTATGAAAAATATATATTTGTTTAATCGAAGTATTGGCCATTATTATCAATGCACTTTTGCCATTTTACTCGAAGTTCATTGATGCCTCTACTATAGAAATCCTGGGGATGGGAATCGATGAACTCTTTAAAGGCGTTTTTCACTGCCTCGTCGGATTTGTTTAGACGTGATGATGTCACATCTTATAAATTGATGAACACCAGCTGCACGCACGAAGAAGTATAACGTTCCATCTAAACCTGTGTGTGCAAGCGAGAGCGCGATAGAGACCTGTGTGTGCAAGCGAGAGCGCGATAGAGAGGCATATACAATAGTTGAAAATACAAAATATATTTCTCCGTCTTTTGCGAGCCTCGAACCCGCGGTCCCTGCCACCATTACTGACCAGACGTGCAAGAAGCTGTAATGAATAATCCCGGCACAGGTCCACCATACACTGACAAGCAACTTCTTTTGACTCAATTTGCGTTTGGGACATGGTTTGGCTGCCTCCCCTGTGTCCAACCAGTGTGACGGACGTTTTCGATTGTCATACAGGATCCACTTTTTATCACAAGTGACAATCCGATTCACAATCCCCCCATTTCTGTGCTTATTAAAAAAGTTAAGACAAGCTTCGACGCGATTTTGTTGTTGTTTTTCAGTGAGTTCATACAGTAACCAATTTCCGAGCTTTTTTATCTTTCCAATTTGACGTAAATGAATTAGTATCGTTTTATCACTTACATTGAAGGCTGCTGCTAATTCCGACGTGGTTTGTGATTAATCTGCTTCAACTATGGCTTTAAATTCATTGTTATCGACTCTCGTCTCCGGTCGGCCACGGGCCCGTTCATTGAGATGAAAATTTACAGAACGGAAGCGATCAAACCAAAAACGCACAGTGCGTTCACTTGCCTGGCTTACGTGGATACACGTCGATGATATTGCATGCCGTCTGTGCTGCGTTGGTGCTGCGACGGGATTCATATTCGAAAATAACGCGCAATTTAGATTTTTCCATGGTCACAGAACCAGCGATGTAAAAAAAAAACCGAACGATGGGAAAACAAATGAACAACTGATTTTGAAAAAAGAATAATTTGCCTTTATAACAGAAAATATTTGAAATTGGAATTCCTACGCAAAAAAAGGTAGCCACTTTCAAAGTTTTTTTTTAATTTTTTTATGGAAACTGACACGGTTGGCTACATCACCTACAACGTCCGTGATGTCAGCCCATAGCACCGGGTGAACTAGGTGCCATGTCAGTGCTTCCCCCTTTGATCGTGCCGGCTACACTGAACTGGTCGGAGAACACAAACTATTTACATAGCCGTTTCGACCGAAGTTTCATTCAGTGCGGTGGTACCAACCCGGGCGGGTTAAACCCTACCACCAAGTAAGATTAGGAGGGAAGGGACCTACAGTTTTACGAGGAATCCGAACCTCGGTCAGCCTCCAACGGTCAGCGGTCACCCATCCAAGTACTGACCGCACCCAGCGTTGCTTAACATTCAATAGCGACAGTTGACTGTCTGCACCACTGAGCTATCGAGGCTGACATACAAGTGGTCAGTTTGTAGAAACGGCAATTTCATTTTCAATTTCAGCACCTAATAATATAGCTCAAACAGTCTCAAAATCATTTTTACAAGTGAATTTGGGTCAATTGATCAAAACGGAATAGTAAATTAAATTTAACGATTTTATCGCTCATATAAAATCAACTATCATTTTGGTCGTTGGCTCTCGTCCTATTAGACTATTGGCTTCATCTATCGACCGATAGATGAAATGTGTTCTAATTATGTGTTCTATATTACATCATGTTTTTGCTATTCAAAGCTAGATGGCGTATTATAATCTTGAGCTCAAAAAGTTTATATGAAAATGTTCCCATTGTCCTCTCTGTACCTGGTTTTTTAATCTCTTTGATTTACGCTAAACGTCCGTGATTGAGTCATCAAACTCTGTATATGTACCAAATTTCAACTTTTTTCTTCCAGAAGATTCCGAGAAAATAATCTGTGACAGACGGACAGACAGACAGACACGAGAGTGAACCTATAAGGATTCCGTTTTTTTTCCTCTTTTGAGGTACGCCACCTTAAAAATACCGCCATATACGTTTGTGCTAGCTATGTTTTTCTTTGCTGGATGGAGCGACAAAAAGCTCAGCGGCCCGCCGCTGGTTGAAGTGCTTTTTCGTTCTGCCCGGTCCGGCCATTTCGTTCGTAGTTCAAGAGAAAAATGTCACCATATCGGAAAGTTTGCATAGATCAGTCAAGTACCGTTAATTCAACGACAATCTTTCTTTGCCCTATTCGACAGGGTATACCTCCCGACCGACATACCGACAGGGTTGACTGTAAGAAATCTCTGTAAGGGATAAGTCCGCCTTTGCACCTTATGTAAATTTTCTAATGTATTTGTTACTATTTAATGTTTCCTGGAGCAATAAAGAATTTTCTATCTATCTATCTACCTCCAAACGGCATATATCCCGAAACGACACGTGTTTACTAAATTAAATCAAAATTACTAAATTGAATGAAAATAAAGCGCTCATCTTAAAAAAAATTAAGCGCCATTTGGGTTCGAATAAATATAAGTAAATAAAATCATATTTTGGAAAAGGCTAATATGAAATTTTATATTATTAACTAGCTTTTGCCCGCGGCTTCGCTCGCGTGAAATTCGTATTTCAAAAGAAGAAAGTAAGTAAGTAAGGGCGAGCTGGGTTCAGGTAAACGATAAACCGTCTCGAAGAAAGTGAGTAACTTTTTGAGGCCGAAGGCGAAGTTCAGTTGCGATCTCGTGGCGTTCTGACCCATTCTCAGGACCCACTGTCAAAAAGAAAAAAAAATTGTGGCCTTTCGACCCAATTACATTTAATTTTGAGAGGCGTTCTGACCCACTTACCAGAATACACAGATACAGTAAGTGAACTTCCTTTGTGGCAATTTGCAAACCTCCTATCATTTCTGCTGCCCTGGTACTTTATTTCCCATTCCCAGCTTACCAAGAAGTCTTCGGGTTTCCACTTTAATTACGGTGACTGTATTCTGACCATTTGAATACTTTATTGCACAAAAAATAACAAAAGGTGGACTTAAAGCCTAAATGCATATCTGCCAGTCATGCCTGAGATTGTGAGTAGTGTAGGTGGGTAGTGCGGGAAATTAAATGAGAGATTTTTTTCTTTTAAATAGTATAAAAATCCTTACCTATAATAAAATCCAACGTCTGCTTTCTGTCTGAGTGTCTGAGTGTCTGAGTGTATGTCTGTCTGTCCGCTTATAACTCGAGAACCACTGAACCGATTTTAATAAAACAAAATTCTACGGATAGCTTGATTCTTCCCATCAACTATAGGCTACTTACTATCACGCTAAATGGCTTATGAGTTAGCAGTGAAGTGAAATATGAGAGCGGGCGGAGCGGCGGGCGGGGCAGCAACAATAAAACATAAATAATAATAATGACATACAACTAAATACATTTATTAATTACTTATGTTATATTTATGTTTTTCTGAAAATTAAGAATTTGAATTTTTTGTTGTTTTTTGTTGTTGTGTTGTTTAATCTGATATACACTCCGGAAAAAAAACATAGCACCAAAGATTCGTATCGTATATACAATCTTTTGGTAGTGCAGTTGGGAATGAAAAAGTAAGGCTCTTTAAAATTCCATTGTGCACTACTGCTCAGTAGTGCAAACGGGAGGAAATAATTCCAAACGACACTACCGGTTTCGCAGCTTGTAGTACAGTAGTGCAGATGGGAAAAAAAATTCCAAACAGCACTACTGGTAGTGCAGAGTGGAAGGAACGGTTTATTTGAACGATGTATCCAAATAGAAGTATTCTATACTGGTTTTGTATGTTTACTGTGCTGAAAATTCAGCACAGTAAACATACAACACCAGTATATAATACTTCTATTTAGATACATAGTTCATAATAAACTAAATATTTTTTTAATTAAGTTTAAGTTTTATTATCTCATAGCTACAGATAGGTAACTGGTAACTGGCCATTTTCTATTCGATATTAAGAAAAATAACTTCATGTCACATTTTTTTCTGAACAATTTGGTCACATTTTATTTTATATATTATATATTTTTAACCGACTTCCAAAAAAGGAGGAGGTTCTCAATTCGTCTGTATGTTTTTTTTTATTTTTTTTTTTGTATGTTTGTTACGCGATTTCTCCGTCAATTGAGGGCCGATTTAGAAAATTCTTTTTTTGTTAGTTAGGTCATACTTCCGAGGTGGTCCCATTTCAATTTTATCGAAATTGGTTCAGTGGTTTTCGAAAAATCAGCATAATACTATGGTGTGTGGTTACCTTCAGAAAAACTTTTGTGATGTGGACTTATTCAGCAATTTGCAGTCTGACACATATGGCGAATAATTCTGTACCACTTCAATCGATTCTTTGTAAGCTGGGAATGGGAAATAAAGTACCAGGGCAGCAGAAATGATAGGAGGTTTGCAAATTGCCACAAAGGAAGTTCACTTACTGTAGGTATCTGTGTATTCTGGTAAGTGGGTCAGAACGCCTCTCAAAATTAAATGTAAATGGGTCGAAACGCCACAATTTTTTTTTCTTTTTGACAGTGCGTCCTGAGAATGGGTCAGAACGCCACGAGATCGAAGTTGCGTTCAGGAAGACGATAAACTATCTCGAAGACAGTAATCGTATTTCAAAAGAAGAAAGTAAGTAACTAAGGGCGAGCTGGGTTCAGGTAAACGATAAACCGTCTCGAAGAAAGTGAGTAACTTTTTGAGGCCGAAGGCGAAGTTGCGTTCAGGAAGACGATAAACTATCTCGAAGACAGTAAGTAACTATGGGCGAGGCCGAAGGCCGGGCTGTGTTCAGGATGAGGGTAAACTTTTCGAAGAAAGTAAGTAACAGAGGGATAGGCTGATGGCCGAGCTGCGTTCAGGAAAACGATAAACCTTCTCGAAGACAATAAGTAACTATGGGCGAGGCCGAAGGCCGCGCTGCGTTCAGAAAGAGGATAACCTTTTCGAAGAAAGTAAGTAACAGAAGGCGAGGCCGAAGGCCGAGCTGCTTTCAGGAAGACGATAAACCTTTTCGAAGACAGTAAGTAACAATGGGCGAGGCCGAAGGCCGAGCTGCGTTCAGCATGAAGGTAAACTTTTCGAAGAAAGTAAGTAACAGAGGGCGAGGCCGAAGGCCGAGCTGCGTTCAGGAAAACGATAAACCTTCTCGAAGACAGTAAGTAACTATGGGCGAGGCCGAAGGCCGAGCTGCATTCAGGAAGAGGATGACCTTTTCGAAGAAAGTAAGTAACAGAGGGCGAGGCCGAAGGCCGAGCTGCGTTCAGGAAGACGATAAATTCTCGAAGACAGTAAGTAACTATGGGCAAGGCCGAAGGCCGAGATGTGTTCAGGAAGAGGATAAACCTTTTCGAAGAAAGTAAGTAACAAAGAAGTTACTTTCTGAACGCTGCTCGGCCTTCGGCCTCGCCCATAGTTACTTACTGTCTTCGAAAAGGTTTATCGTATTCCTGAACGCAGCTCGGCCTTCGGCCTCGCCCTCTGTTACTTACTTTCTTAGAAAAGGTTATCCTCTCCCTGAACGCAGCTCGGCATTCGGCCTCGCCCATAGTTACTTACTGTCTTCGAGAAGGTTTATCGTTTTCCTGAACGCAGCTCGGCCTTCGGCCTCGCCCTCTGTTACTTACTTTCTTCGAAAAGTTTACCCTCATCCTGAACGAAGCTCGGCCTTCGGCCTCGCCCATAGTTACTTACTTTCTTCGAAAAGGTTATCCTCTTCCTGAACGCAGCTCGGCCTTCGGCCTCGCCCTTTGTTACTTACTTTCTTAAAGATGGTTTATCCTCTTCCTGAACGCAGCTCGGCCTTCGGCCTCGCCCATAGTTACTTACTGTCTTCGAGAAGGTTTATTGTCTTTCTGAACGCAACTCCGAATTCGGCCTCAAAAAGTTACTCACTTTCTTCGAGACGGCTTATCGTTTACCTGAACCCAGCTCGCCCTTAGTTACTTACTTTCTTCCTTTGAAATACGAATTTCACGTGAGCGAAGCCGCGGGCAAAAGCTAGTCTTTAAGAAAGTACGTAACAAAGGGCGAGGCCGAAGGCCGAGCTACGTTTAGGAAGAGGATAACCTTTTCGAAGAATGTATGTAACAGAGGGCGAGTCCAAAGGCCGAGCTGTGTTCAGGAAGACCATAAATCTTCTCGAAGAAAGTAACTTCTTTGTTAGTTACTTTCATCAAAAAGGTTTATCCTCTTCCTGAACACATCGCCCGAACACATCCTTCGGCCTCGCCCATAGTTACTTGCTGTCTTCGAGAATTTATCGTCTTCCTGAACGCAGCTCGGCCTTCGGCCTCGCCCTTTGTTAGTTGCTTTCTTCGAGGTTTATGGTCTTCCTGAACGCAGCTCGGCCTTCGGCCTCGCCCTTTGTTACTTACTTTCTTCGAGAAGGTTTATAGTCTTCCCGAACGCAGCTCGGCCTTCGGCCTCGCCCTTAGTTACTTACTTTCTTTGAGTAGGTCTATCGTCTTCCTGAACGCAACTCATTCACAAACTTTCGTGTTTATAATATTAGTAGTATTTATTTTGGGTAGGTTTGGAGTGAGGCCTGATTTTAGAAATTATTAAGCAAAAGCTAACAATATATAATTTTTTTAAATGTGCTATTTAAGCCCTTTCATTTGATAGCCAACACGGCATCATTAAAATGTTTTTTTTTAGATCATTACTTTATGTCCTCTAGAGGGCGCCATATCCTATAGCCTATAGACGTTGGATGCGTCTTGACAACCAGCGGACGGTCGAGACGCATCCAACGATACCTCATTTGTCAAATTATTATAAGTAGTTTCGAAGTTATGAGAGAACAGATGAACATACGTACATACATACATACATACATACATACATACATACCGGTCAAAAACATAACTCTCCTTTTCGCTTCGCCGTAGTCGGGTAAAAATAAGAATCTTTTCGCTAATATTCCGCGCATACTACACTACGTACCTACAATATAATAAACAAAACATACGATCAATTAACTTAAATCAAATAGGAACTTCAGTTAAGTAAATATCCGCTAACATCGACTCGCAACAACACTTGCACCTAAAATTAATCAAATAGATACCTAACGAAGTTAACCTACATAATATTATGAATCGAATTAAATAAGAAACTCTGCCGAGACAAATGCATACACACACCGCGCTCCCCCAGACCGAACACCACGCCGCCCCCCGCGCCTCCTCCGCCGCGCTGCCAGTCTCCGCGAGCGAGACGCGCTACTAACCCCCGCCGCGCCGCACGGCCCTTATTTCGGCGCTTGGAACAATTCGATTTGTATGGGAGCCACATCTTAGCGTAGCCGGAAGTGAATTTTAGTAAGCCTATCCTGTGTCCCGTATAGTAAAATGGGCTTGTACTAAGTTTCATCAAATTCGGATGATGGCTTTAAGAGTTATGGAGGAACATACATACATACATACATACATACATACATACAGAAAAGATTTCTAAAAATCGTCAATTTAGCTTTAGTATCATACATAGAGGCTACAAACTCAATATTTCCTAAAACAAAGTAACTTACTCCATGACCATCCCTTACAGATTTATTATTAGTATTGATGATTGATATTCAAGTGACAAATATTGTCACGTCGCTTGCAAATATGAATTTTTCGTTTCTGGTTCATCAAAGAATAGGCAAGTATTCTACGCGTCCGAAATGATATCGTGTTATACGAGCAAGCAGCACCGAAAGTTTACTACTTGATTAGGGGTCTTGTGGCGATCCTATGTCCTGGTATAACCTAGATATTTTGTAGTTGTCGAGCTTCTCTGCGCTAAAACGCTTTTACAACCCTTGCCCTTTTGCCCTATTATTTTTTATGGTGCAAACGTCCACGCGGAATATTTGAGTGTTCATTATTTTAGGTGTTCTTTACGAGGATATTACGTGGACAAAATGCTGTTTCGCTGCAACTGGCGAATAATGAAAAATGAAAATTTAATGAGTAATAAACATTTTCAAGCTTTAGTATACTTTGTAAAGTCCTGAATTTAATGACATCTTTATGCTGAGGTCGTGAATGACACAAGGTGCTTTATTATTATTGTTCTTTTAATAACTTGGGAGTTTCAGAAATAAGCTGAGAAACAGCATCTGAAAAAATGTAAAGTTCATCAAGTTTCTATTGAATGACAGCTACATTGAAAAATATATAAGGTGTTTTCATATTAGCTATATTTTCGTAGTCGAATGCGAATGCCGAGTGCCTCGCGGCGCATGCACGTGGTCATGAGAGTCAAAGACCTCAAATAATCAGCTGTTTAGGTACCTAGTGGCACGATTTGATTGTTAGAACATAGACGGTTTGTTAAATTTCTCGAAGACTGATGCTAAACATTTCCTTTTTTTTTTTTTATTATGTCGGGTATGTATCCCTCCCAAAATATTTGTAGTTAATATAGAAACATTGTGTATACACTTGAATAACTAGCCATTCGTTGAAAAGAAAATGGTGGAGTAATCAGATCACATACATTTAAAAAATTATAATGTTAAAATGCACACGATCCGAACTGAAAACCTACTCCATCTTTAAGTTGGTTATAAATAAAATTCACTCCAGGACAGAGTGAATTGAGTGCAGTAGCACAAACGAGGAACCATCAGACGTCGCACTGATTGCTCGTCTTTGAGGGAGCTCTGACGTCTCGGGACAAAGCGATTTATTCTCTCTACAGTTTTTCTTTTGATATCCGTATCGCTAGACCGACTGACGACCACGTACATAATACTGTGGGCTATATTTTTCACAATAAAGTCATCGCATGCGATGAGACGACAGGTTTTTTCGCTTTTCTCAAGAAAGAATTCATCTCTACAAATATTGGTAATAGTTATTAGGGTCCTTACCTCAAAGAGGTGAAAACGCAACACTCGGAAACTCATGTCTCCGTCCGTCAGTCAGTCAACTTTTAAACCAAGTTGAAATTTGGGTACGTAATTAGATAATATTATTTTGCATAAATTGTAGAGAATATTTTCAAAATTTATTTAAAATTGTGAGTCGAAAGGAAAATTGAAATAATACAAATATTTGTTTATGGACGGTAAGTGGTATCCTTGGAAACGGGTTGTAGAGACTTGGAACTTGTACAATCCTAATTATTTTATCTTCAAAATGTTTAAATAAAATTTTAAACGCAAAATCTTCGAAAAAGGGCTAAAATTGTATCGTTTTATTTATTTATATTTATTTACCTATGCGCTGCATGCACGCTGAGCGTAAACCATTGATCAGCCAATTGTAGCTAGTTAAATATAATAAAAAATATAGGTACAATATAGATAATGTCAAAAAAAGTTTGGAGAGGGACACTAACCCTGCAAATGTCCTGCCCTGTGTTTTACCCGACTGAGCGAGGTTTATGCAAGCAGGAGGGTTATGATATTAAGAGTAACTATGGAATACTAACTATGGTATGATATGGTACCTACTATTTCTGTACGTAATCGTCGAAAGTATAGTGGATTCACAGGTAGATTGAATACAATTAATGGAGGAGTCTGATCTGATAGCTGAGAGACAAATAAGGAAAACCAATAATAATCACTTTTACTTTTTATCAGATCGGGCATGTGCTCAAAAAGGGTCAAGTGCGTAGTACCCGTAATCGACGAGCATGTATGAAGATCGTTATGAAAGTGGAAGAGGCGGCAGAGGTGTGTCAGTATCGTGGCACGTGGAGATCCGTTGTCTCTGCCTACCCAACTGGGAAACAGGCGTCACGCTATGTATGTATGTATTACTTTTAAAATTTGAATAATACCTAGCATCAAACAAACGTTGTTGGTAACAAGCTTTCTAATTAAAAAAACCGCATCCAAATCGGTTCATCCGTTTGGGAGCTACGATGCCACAGACAGACACACACACACACACACCCTCACACACACACACACACGTCAAACTTATGACGACCCTCCGTTTTTTTCGTCGGGGGTTAAAAAATGGCAAGGTTTGTTACACTATACAACGTAATTATGGACGAAATTGTCAAATTTGTGAAATGTCATTATCCGCAATATTGCCGGCAAAACACTGACTCCATCAGAGTTCAAGTCAGTCCCGCGCGTATTTTTATGAATAACTAAAGCTCCAGCATCTCAAACTCATTCCGCCCTTCGCGAAAATCCGCAAGTGACCCAAATTTGAGTCCTGAGAAAAATCCCAAGTCACACAACATTACCGCGCTCATCAACTCCCATTACCAGTAACAGCAACGGGGATGTCAGTCCCGGGACTGGAGACCGGCGGCACCGGCACCCATTTGCGGCAAAAACCCCTAAATACTCGGCACATTTTTATATCTGGCAATACGGCTATCTGGCGGGTGATCATCTGCGGGATAATAATCTGCGCGGCTATAACTAGTGGTCGACGATCAGCAACATTTTTCGATCACGTGATGAATCGCACGCAGTCTTTTTTTACTTTTTAGGTTTCCGTATCCCGTACGAAAACCTTTAACTAAGCCTACACCGTCGGTCTGTCTGTCTGTCCGTCCGTCCGTCCGTCCGATGAAATTTTCACAGAATATGTGTTATTATGGCGAATATAACAAATAATAAAAAATACAAAAAGTAAAAAATTAAGGGGGTTCCCATACAAGAAACGTGTTTTTTTCCATGTTTTTTTTTGTGGTGCGGAAACCTCGGTGCGCGAGTCCGACTCGCACTTGGCCGGTTTTTTTGTTATATGTGTCACACACAGGCAAATATCATAAACGGTACAAATTTGTCAAATACATATAAGTGACAAAAGAGCTGTTACACCGCCGCCGGGAACATGACGACAATGTCGTGGCGTAAGCGAGAATAAAAAGATTTACCACAAAATAAAAACCGATACAACTTCGTGATTGCGACCACTACCCCGGCCTCATCTGGTTCGTTCCAGACGAGTTTAAACATCCGTGTTGCTAATGTAATGCGCACTTCTTTTGTGCATCCACACAATGTATTATCTCGTTTCCTTGGAACCCCACTCTAACCCCCTTTCATCCTTTCCATCCCGTCTCGTGTGTCGCGAGTTTTGCATGCAGCGTTCCATAGTCCGAATGGCATCCTCATGAGGAAACATTTTCTGTACATTTGGTTTAATTTTTATAAGAGAAAAAATAAATACTTTTAGTCTACCATGGATATTAATATTTTGGTTGGTATTTGGCTTACCATGGTTTGAATTCGCGGTCATTGTGGCCGACGTTTCGGACTGGCACGTGCAGTCCATCTTCAGGGCGAGTGCCTGGCTGCGGTCGGGCCCGCGGTTAACAGAGCACTGCCTGGCAACCGCGAGCGGCTGCGAAGTAGTGGCAGCTGTGGGTATGCAACAATTCGGCTTGGGCTGAATTCCCCACCTCCAGCTGCTGCTGGTGCACCCTGCCAGACCTGCCGCTCTTCAGGGGGGCGAGCACGGGATTCCATACGCACACAACCGCGGGACCGACCGCAGCCAGGCAGTCGCCCTGAAGATGGACTGCACGTGCCAGTCCGAAACGTCGGCCACAATGACCGCGAATTCCGGAAGACCGGTGATGGAATATTGCAGTCATCTTTGGGAGGGTTCCCCTGAGTACCTTCTTTCAGCCTTGGATTCTATCCAACGACGAGCCATTCGCCTCATTGGCGACTCTGTACTCACAAAGGACCTTCAACCTCTAAAACACAGACGTATCGTTGGGTCATTGAGCCTGTTTTATCGGTACTACTATGGCCGCTGCTCTGACGAAATTGCTTCCCTTATCCCTCCTCCTCCTGTTCGCCTTCGCCAAACCCGCCATACTCTCGCGGAACACCCCTTTGTAGTGGACAGACGAGTACTTCGAACGGCACGATTCTCTAAATCGTTCTTGTGCCGCACTGCAAAGGTGTGGAACGGGCTTCCGGGGAATATCTTTCCCCACTCCTACAATCCACGGATCTTCAAATCGCGGGTAAATAGCCTTTCCCCAGCGACATTAGTCCACCTCCAAGCCGGACTGGCACCTCCTCGGGGGTGATATTGGCTGCGCCTGAGGCTTCGACCTCGGACACAGCCAGCTAGTTCGGAAACAATAAAAAAAAAAAAAAATAAATAAATTCAAACCATGGTAAGCCAAATGGTAAACCAACCAAAAAAAGAGAAAAAATCTCGACAGATAAAAGAACACATTAGGAAAGTTAAATTCATCTATATTTCCTTAGTGGAATATATTATTTGTGGAATAACTTGTAGACAGACAAGCCATAGGCCAAGTTCTGCTAAGTTTTAGTTACTTAGCGAATATTTCTTTCAGAATTTGTTCACAACTTACGGATAAATAGTAGGTGAACTACTACACGAATGAACGAGTACACAATTGACTTCGTCTCCAACATAAATCATAATCTACAAATGGAGACTTTTGGCAACATACTTAATACGTCACAAACACACGACGTTATGTCATAAATTATGATGTGTGACATAGATAGATAATTAGTCCCTCACCGTCACTCATATTATGCGCTCGCCAGCATCGCACCGGTAAGCCGGGTTCATAATTTAATTACCACCTCATTTATAATTACTTTTCATCTGCACAACCATTTAATGCCCCCTCCCCTTGGATTGTTTGCACTACTGCCACCGAATACAGTACGGGGCACTGCAAGGTAGTATACGGGCACTGTTGAGACGTCCCCACGTATTGTACTGTGTGTCACGCTCCCGTAGCCTCGGACACACTATTCTCTGATTGTAATGTAGGTTAGGACTTGCAGCGGGGCAGTTTCCTCGCGACTACAATCTCTTTTGAATTATCTTCTTTGTTCTACGCTGTCGTACGGGGCGACTCGTTTTATGGCAAGCTGACTTTCCTCCGGCTTGGATAGCATTGAATGGTAATAGAGAATAGTGTTTACGGTAGCATTGAACAAATAGTCTATTTATTGTACACAAAGTTTACACTTTTCTGTGATGCAAACTGCGGACTCATGATAGACGCAGAGTACAATGTCTCTAAGTTAACGCGATAATATACATTCTACTGCCCATACCCTTCGAAAATAGAAAGAAAAAATAAAATCATCAGTGCACACCTGGATTTCAAACCTCTGACCGCGCTCGCAGTAGAATTCAGTACCTTAGTTAGCTTAAGGGCCATTTTAGGTGGAGAGTAAGTTTATTTGGTATTTTAGTTTAGTTCAGCAAGTGGAAGGTTTGTTACCTATGTTTATTGATTATGTCAGCATCATTTTGTTGTTACCCGAATAATGAGACAAAATGATGATAAAATATTAATAGTATGATACTGCACGTATACGTACTCGAAAGCAACGTTCAAAATGTTTTCATTACTTACAATGTATGAAAGAAGATAAAGTTACTTTGTGCTGGTTGAGTAACGGCCACGTCGAATAGTTTATGAGCCTTATATCTTCGCCGTAAAACGGCAACATGGTGCTTTATTTAGAAATTAATTTTAATCCCTTATAAGATTCTTTACATTTCATCAAATCTCAGGAACATGATATAAATAATATTCAAGAAGGAGAATTATCTACTGGAACTCGGTGCAATTGGACTGACATATAAGTGGACAGAATATATTGGTGATAAATAATTGATACGAACAGTGATATACGAAACCCTCGACGTGCATTTACTAAAAATGCCAGCAAAATAAAATTAAATACATGGGAAATATTTTTCTAAACTAAGAATTGTTTTTTTTTATATATATATACAACTAGTGCATTGAGATACATTTTTCTCTTCATTTCAAAAATATAAAAATTACGTATATTATATTTATTACTTATTGTTCGGGCCTCTTCAAGAGCGGCTGCCGCGGCCGCGGCCGCGGCCGGGCGGAGAGCCTCAAACGCAACAAAATATAGAAATATAATTCAAGATTTCGAATTTGTTGCGTATGTGGTTGAAACCTTCGGTCCGTGGAGCAGTGAAGCCAAAAGCTTCTTGAAGAGGCTTGGGCCTCTGCTGGTGGACGCAACTGGTGTCCCGAAATCAAGGGCCTACTTTATTCAAAGGGTAAGCCTTGCCATCCAGCGGGGTAATGCCGCAAGTGTTCTAGGAACATATTTTGTAAACGCCCCTTTTGATAGTCATTTTAATGTTGGTTAGGTAGGTTTTAATTCTTTACTTATTTGTATTACTTTTTTATATTTTATCAAAATAAATGTTTATAAGAGATAATGTCTGTTATTTTTATAATTATGTTTATGGAGTTGGTTTTCTAAATAAATAAAATAAAAAACATATCAAAGTTTACCCTCGCACGCACTGTATTTGGACAGTAAAAAATAGTGTGTGGGTGAATTTTCCGTGCATTACTGAACGGCGTCGAACACACGTAAAATTGTATTGTGCTATCTATAGGAAACGTCAGGGTGACGAGTGCGGCGGACCTGGTTACACGTTGTTGCCGAGTGTCCATTAGCGCGGAGCATAATGGCGCATGAAAACCTGGAAAGCATTGCGTGCACAGAACAGGGAGTATATGAATGATGGTATGAGTATGCCTAAACCTGACTTGTACATACCCACATGATTATGTATATGATATTATTATGCATTACTATTTATACCGTGTGGGGCCGGTACCTACTTTAAAAGAATAGCCCCACTGCATCTCTCCCTGTGCATGCCGTAAAAGGCGACTAAAGGATAAGGACGAGATGCCGCGCTAAAGGGCGATAGGCTAGGCCACCTCTCACCTTGGCGCGGTCCTTCACCTAGTCATTCAGCAGGTGGGTCTTCTTCGTGCCTTACTTGCTGCTTGATAGTTATCTTGCCCGTATATTATGCTAAACGTGGAGGTCGATGTTGTGCTGTAATTTATCAGAGTCCTTAGAGTACAACACCAATTACTCTTATTACCCTGATTGTCGGGATACAGCGTGTGTTATATATGTATGTATGTACTATTTATACAATACTTATTAGGTACCTGTTCCAGCGGCTTCACTTAGCGGCTGGATATTCTATAGGATAAAACGTCATTTAAATTGGAAACCTCATGTGGATTTCATTGAGTATAGTTTTCGACTTATATACAAACATAGAACCGCGGAAGCGGCGGCGCAACGCTTACAGATTGGAGCTTTATTTATTAGGACATTTCTTGCGTACTTGTAGGTACCTACCGCAAATGTTTACCACATTTCATGCATTTATGATCATAAAGAACGAACTAAGTAAATCCTTTAAAATCAACATAATATTACGATGAAGGCCTTCTCGTAAATATCGCTGTAGTCATTGATTGTCACAGTTAGTACATAATTAACGCGACGGCGTACCATTTTCATCCCAAATATTGTACAATTAATCAAAAGTTTCACAAAACCTATTAAAGCTTTTAATTTGATCCGAGTGTTAATCTGCAACTGGACCCCAAACTCTATTATACGCTTCGACGCGAGCAAAATAGTTTGTTTATTCATTTATCGGGCTTATGGCATTAGTTAATGTGGATACAGTCGACGCTGAAACTGGAGATACACATGTAGAACTTTTTAACGAAGCTCTTTAGTCGTTAGCAACCCCCGTATATTATTTCTCTATGGGTCGAACATTTTGACGCGCCTTCTGAACGTTTATATTGAAACTACAATATTTTAGTTGGCTGTAGTATAATTATGTAAGCCGCGCGACATATCGCCGAGCCACCCATAAGGTGTCTAACGACGCCCATGAACATTCGTTCGTATGCGAAAGTTGCAAATGTCATGCCGGCCTGACAGGTGCCCATTCACGCTCCTCTTGAAGGACACGAGACTGTACTTGGGGGGAAATATATGGGCAGGTTCGAGCGATACAAAGTTCTAGTTAGAGGTTTATCTGTTTTGTATTTGGTAAGTTTTGTGCTCACTATTCTATCTAAAGAGGTTTTATAAAATATATAGTTACAAAAACATAGGATCTTGGGTCTGATGCAACCAACCAATATAAGTTACATACAACATACATGCTACATACACAATATTACAACTTTATAAATTACCACTATGTAAAACTAAGAAAACAAGGCAAGTTGAGCTTAAAGAGCAGTACAATATATAATATGTACTCGTATATATCGTTGATTTGAATGCCTACCGTCACGGTAGGTCTTCAGGGAGTTTATTAGTGAACGAAAAGGTTGAATAAGTCGGATAACACACCCCCGCCACACGCAGGGCATGCAGGGAAAATACGAATATTCAGCGCATACTGAAATGTGGCTATCCATTTATTAAAATGTGTCGTTCATGGTGATTCCATGTTTCCATGGCCGGTGGTTGAGAGTCGTATGTTGTAAAATATAAGAAGGCAGTAGCAAAAGACTTGAGTGCGGGAATGTAAAATATAAATTAAATATAATAATAATAAGTTATCCTTTTTTCTCTTTCTGTATGATTTAATTTTTTTTTCGTTTCAATAAACTATTAAAACATTTAAATGTTACTTAAACAAATACTAAGATTTTTAGTCAAATAAATGTATTCTCTTATACTTACATTAAATTATCTGTTTGTCCTGTCTCTTTATCTTTTCGCGGTGTTCATAACGAGAAACTTAAAAGTTCAAATACATGGAAAATAAAAGGAGCATAAAATCATATCAGGATGTGCTTTCAAAAGTCAACTAATAAAAAAATATAAACACAATATACATTTTGTTGAAATTTTACTTTGATCATGCATCTACCTATTCCGCTTAATAATGTGTACCTAAGCGACAAGAAACTTTCGAAACGCTATTTTTATGTTTTCACTAAAACTGCACAAGTTAAACACGCAGGCATGCATATTTGCGACAGTTTAATGGGTAGAAAACACGTTTCAGGCTATTTCGCAGGACAAGAGAGAAATTTGCCTGTCGGTTCCAGGAGCGCACGAAAGTGCCCGGTCACGACGAATACCTACCGTCGTAGAACCATTCAAAAGCATAGAGCTCTCATTGTAGAGTCTGGCAGAACTAAGTGTAGGTATAAGTAAGTAAACAATTTGAATGTGGTATATTTTTCAAATATCAATAGACAGTAGACTCATATCTTTAACAGATCTGAATTTTTGTAATGAATTATTGAATGATAAATGCATCGATAAACGCACACACAACGTTTTACTGGTCCTGTTTAAATGTTTAAATGGTGGTACAAAGTATATACTCTACCAGTATTTGATAAAACGTTGGTGCATTAGTTAATATGTGCATTAGTTAAAAGTTAGTGTGAATGTTAAAATAATACCAATGTGAAATTTATTTTATGTAACTAATTAAGTTAATTTTAATATTATAGTATATAAATCCTATTATTTTAATTTAGTATTTTTTAACTATTTGGATGAAATTTTACATACATGAGGCACAAAGACAGATTTATCCCTTACAAAGGATTCTTCCAGTCAACCTTTTTGTATAAATTAATGGTTAATAATTTACTTCGCCCCTAACATAATCTTTGTGAAATTATTTACAACAGATGATAGCGTATTTGTAAACTTAGCTTTTTTCACCTAATTTTATAATTTACTTTCACCTGCTGGGCTAGCGCATGCCTACTCTACGTTTTGAATTCTTTTCTATCGTTCCCTTATTGTCAGCCAGGGCGACACCGAACCTACCGAGCTGTTGGTGGTTCTAAGTAATGTCCTCTCGGAAAGTGCTCACGAACGAGGTATATTTAAATTGTATGTCTTTTGAAGATAAGTTAGAAATCATTTAGATATATTTAAAAAAAATATGGTCCAGTGGTTAAACATCAATCTCTGAGGAAAAAGTCACGCCCAGTGCACTCTGACAAAGGAAACATTTTTTTTTATATAATCCGGTATGGGTGGCTGAGTCGGAGGAGCCAAAGCACATGCTTCGACCAGCCGATATCACCTCCGAGAAGCAGGTGCCATACCGGAGACTTCCCTTTGAATTGCTGGCTATACTGCACTAGGAGAGAACACAACCGAGGCTGCTATGCGGCCATCTTATATCCAGTACGGTAGTAGCAACCCAGTCGGCTACAGTTTGACCCTACCACCTCGTAATGGGCAAGGGAAGGGACCTACCAGCTTTACACCGGTTCCGAACGGCGAAGCAGCGGGTGTGGTGTAGGTATGCATATCAAAACGCGTCATGTGCGGAATCGTTTCTTCAAACGTAATAATGGCTGAATTTCCAATGACGTCGCAGGCTGGCTTCACACGAGACGCCACAAACGGCTTCCGCTACCCCCGTCTCAGCGTTGTCGTCGCCGCCGCCACCGACTCGACGCGAGTCGCGCGTCGAGATCGAGACCAATGACGTCGAGACTCGAGTCCCAGGAGCGTTGACGCATCGAATATACTTACTGCGTTAGGTAGGGTACTGACACACTACCTACAATGTAGTAGAACGATATATTGCCCGACGGACGACAATAAGCATGTTCGAAATTTGAACCGAGCGACACTTATATCTTATGAATATTTTACTGAAGATTGATTGAAAGTCCGTGTGGGGCCGCCGGTACATGGCGAAAGGCGACTAAGGGATAAGGACAAGGTGCCGTGCTAAAGGGCGACAGACTAGCCACCTCTCGCCTTGGCACGGTCCTTCCACCGAGTCACGCAGCAGGTGGATCATCGTACCTTACATGCTGCTTAATAAGTTATCTTGTCCTAATTCATTGTTAAACATGGTGGTCGGTGTTGTGCTGTAATTTGAAAGAGTACAGGCAGCACAACACCGATTACCCTGCTTACCCCGAGTGTCGGGATACAACGTGTGGTATGTATGTATCTATGATTGCAAGTCAAAAATTAATTAATTAAATAAAATTAATTAAGTCATTAATTAATGGCCAAAACAATGGAACCCGTGTTATTTCTAACTAAATTCAAGAAGCAACATAGTCACTAATCAGTGGTGGTGCTAGACCAAATGTAGACGTCAGCGACATCAGCTTTGCGAGGCCTCTTTCATTTCCCAGTAAGAAAGAAAACGATACACACGGCGTTGCAACCCCAACCGTAAAACCCGAAAGGGGGTGATTCTGTAGGTGAAATAGAACAACTTTTGTTCTACGACTTTTTAATTTGAAGAAAAAATAATTTTTTTTCTCCATACATTTTGAGAATAGATATTTAAAATTTGTATGGAAAAAATATTTTTTGTTTGTTTCAAAAACATTTTTTTCGCCACAGAAGTTGTTTAGTTTCACATTCCTCGTAAAACTGTAGGTCCCTTTCCTCCTAAACTTACTTTGTGGTAGGGTTTAACCCGCCCGGGTTGATACCACCGCACTGAATGAAACGTCGGTCCAAACGGCTATGTAAATAGTTTGTGTTTTCCGACCAGTTCAGTGTAGCCGGCACGATCAAAGGGGGAAGCACTGACATGGCACCTAGTTCACCCGGTGTTATGGGCTGACATCACGGACGTTGTAGGTGATGTAGCCAACCGTGTCAGTTGCCATAAAAAAAAATAAAAAAAAACATATAGGTAGAACCCCCATATATGTCAGTTAAAAATATTACGGGGACAACTGCAACACCGTGTATAGAATAAGACTGATGTATGAGTATATGAGTCTTATTGCTAATGTTGATAAAATTACATGAACAATCACAAATTAAAATAAATAACCCAACAAACAATAGCCCAAAGTGTGCGACCATACTTTGATGAGAATTTTTGGGAATGCGCGATCCCAAAGGGAGTCAGCTAGGGTAACGAATTTTTGCGAGACCCCCTCAGGTGCGAGGCCGTCGTCGGCGGTCGCCGACGCCTAGCGCCGCCACTGTCACTAATTACTCCAAATACTTATAGAAAAAATCCTGTGAAGGTTGGCAATGGATGGCATTTTCGACTAGAGGTCGCATAAAAAATCGAACCGTCTAATCGGGCAGTGTGCCAGAGCGTTCACAGTTCACACTTCACACACACCGTCCCCGCTCCACCGCAAAATAAACGAATGTGACGGGCACGTCTCGTCGCGTCGCACGCGCCACTTCGCTGTATCCGTCCGTATGTATGTATATACCGGTTTTGCGATGTGGTGCGGCTGTGACGGAGGCCAATTCACTAGCGAGCAGGAAAGTCATGGATGGTGAATACTAATTAATTAATAGCGAAAGCATAAAGAAAAAATATAATTTAAATAATAAAAAATAAAAATCTCGCCACCTTGGCACGGTACTTCAACCGAGTCATGCAGGTGGGTCTTCGTGCCTAATTTGCTGCTTGATCGATTGAATCTTGTTCGAATACTTTGCGAAACGTGGTGGTCGGTGTTGTGCTGTAATTTACCTGAGTTCTTACAGCACAACGCCGATTACTCTGCTTACCCCGATTGTCGGGATTCAGCGTGTGTGATATGTACACATTATGTATGTAAATATGTTTATTTTACGTTGATTTCTTGACTTATTACAGTTTGGTTTATATTACATAACCTAGCAAAATTTATACAAAAAATATGTACATACATACCACACGATGTATCCCGGACGCTCGGGTTAAGCAGAATAATCGATGTTGTGCCGCAAGTACACACTAAAATTACAGCACAACACCGACCACGTATAGTAATGTATTCAATTATTAGAACAAGATAACTATCAAGCAGCAAGTAAAGCACGAAAGCCAGAGCAGCGTAGCAAAATTGATCGATCGAAGATAGCTATTTTCTCGATGTAACTGTCGCCGAGTAATTCTCGATATTTCTAATAGTGACTTGGCCTCCTGAATGAAGTTTAAATTGCCGACGTGTTCGATAAAACTCGCACACCGTTGGATAGCGTTGAGAGTATACAGGCAATTTTAGAAAAGATTTATTAAAATAATGTTGTCTAGGTTTCATTGAGAAGTTGTGAAAAAATTAACATTGTTTTTGTATGTGAATAAATAAAATAAATGCCTGTTCTTTTTTTTATTTATGGAAACTGACACGGTTGGCTACATCGCCTACAACATCCGTGATGTCAGCCCATAACACCGGGTGAACTAGGTGCCATGTCAGTGCTTCCCTTCGGTCGTGCCGGCTACACTGAAATGGAGGAAAAACACGAACCATTTACATAGCAGTTTCAACCGAACTTTCATTCAGTGCAGTGGTATCAACCCGGGCGGGTTAAACCCTACCTAGTTAGTAAGGTAAGAAGGAAGGCACCTACAGTTTTACGTGGAATACAAACCACGGGCAGCCTCCAACGGTCGAGCGGTCACCCGTCCAAGTACTGACCGCGCCCAGGTGTGCTTATGATCACGACCGACAGTCGAGAAACCGCACCACTGAGCTACCGAGGCTGACAGCCTCCTACCGGGATAAGTTACCATGCCTCGTGTAACAGATACTGTTTCGTCTGGGTACGCCCTCTCAGAATGAGAACGAAACCGAAGATTTTCCTTGATTGAAGATTCAAAATTATGGGAAGACATTAAAATGTAAACAAAATAGGAAGTTTGGATGTGAAAACGAATATCTCATCGAACTGTACTTGTAAGGAAAATGTTGGTTTCAAATTTATGGAAGACGTTTTGATTTTTGCGAATTGCGAGGGTCTCTGTGAAGTGTATAAATTCAAATTCAAAATATTTTTTTTTGTATTTCTTAATTAGATAAATGAAAAATCGTATTTTTTTTTGTTTACATTTTCGGATTTCCATTTATCTAACGAAGAAATATAAAAAGGCAGCAGAGCACATGCTTAGTACAAACATATAAAAATATAACATCAACATTATTTTATTAGTTAAAAAAACAGAATATGCCATGCATTATAGGCCAGTCATATCTGACACTAAAAATCGCTAAAATCTTCGAAAGACCTGTGCTAACTTCGCAGCACTCGAAAAACCGCGAAATTTTCGCACTTTTTTTGGTATTTTCAATATAAGTCCTAAATTATGCATTTTTTATAAAATATTTTCTATACGGTTTTAAGGTAAACTAAAATTGCTACAATTTGAGATTAGAACCAACTCTGTTGGTTCAAAACATACAGCTCTCCAAAGATTGACAATTTTTTCCAAAAAAGTGAAATTATAAGATTTTGTCAATTTTCGACCCCGATATCGGGGAAAATACTCATTTACGGGTAAAATTATAATAAGAGATGTTGTAGAAAATGTAATTATCTTTAATTTAAGCCAAGAATGACGTCTGTAGACCTTATAATTTACTCACAAATCTTAAAAATAAAAAAAATGGAAAAACTACTTTTTTCGCAAATTTGCTCTGTTTAGTTCTCGCAATGGTTTGAAAGGAAAAACCATGTACATCCACAAGAAATATGTATTAATCTATTAATATTGATTCAAATTACTACAATTTGATATCAGAACCAGCTCTGTAGGTTCAATACTTACCGAGATACAGCTCTCCAAAAATTTACAATATTTTCCAAAAAAAAAAAAATTTTAATTTCAACGTTTTGAGTAAAAATCTTTAAACATTAATTAGAATGTACCTAAATATTTTTAATTAAAACTATAAGTGTAAATTAAACTACACTAAGTTAAAATACATATCTAAATTAGCCTAGACTAAATGTTCCAAAAATAGCAGTGTTTGCTTTGGGAATTAACTTTTGCCTAATCTGTGTTTTAGGTGGTTATTCGTATCTGCTTGATAAAGTAGGGCTTCGATTAAAATCCCAATATGAATATGTAGAAACGTTAGGTATTCAAAATAAATCCACGCTGGACGCGCTATCCATAAAAAAAATCCAAAAAGATACCTGAAGGCACGTGCAAGTAAATAGATAAGATATTTAATCAATGATAGCCACAAAGAGGATTACCTATTCAAAGGGGTTAAAGGAATAATAAAAGTGCTAGGGACAGAAATACGTACCGGAACTTTCACCTACATAGGGTTTCGTAATATCGCTTATATATTGATTTACTTTTATAGCAGACATTTCTGCTTACTTTGAATATGATTTTGAAATAATAATGGCTAGTTTTTCTTTGATTAAGATTACCAGGAAAAGCTAGAGTATTCTTTGGGTTTCTTTTCTAATAAAAAAAGTAGCTTCATCTATAAATGTTTATTAGAAAGAAAGAAAAATGAATGAAAAATTATTAATTCGTCACACATATTTTACAAAAAAAAAAAACTGCTTAAACAATAACAACAAACTAAACTTAACTATAACAAACATGCAATTGGTGACGCAAAAAGAGCCCACTCAGCTCATTCACTATTCAAGAAAACGAAGCTGTTTTTAGGGGCCACCCTGTAAAAAAACAGGAACAAAAAAAAAACACATTATACGACCGAAAACAAACAAAAACAAACACATGGTAGCAATGACAATATTATACAAGAGTGACAGATATTAGGCGAACGATACGGACGGACGGACGAATAGACAGACAGACAGACGGACGGCGTAGGCTTAGTAATAGGATCCCGTACCGGATACGGAACAATAAAAAGTAAACAATTCACGTGGGTTCCCATAGAAGAAACGAAAAAGTGTATGCGCGCGCGCCATCTACCAAAAAGAGTATGAAGAATTAACAACAACTAATAATGAATTTTAACTAATATGAAGCATTTCATAAACACGCCATAGATAGCGTAAGTGGAGCTGACCATGACATGGCGATACGGAACCCTCGGTGCGCGAGTTCGACTCGAACTTGGCTGTTTTTTTTTCATATAATACGGTAGGGGTGGTTGAGTCCAAGGGGCCCAAAGCATTTGCTCCGACCAGCTAATATCACCTCCGAGAAGGTAGGTGCCATATCGAAGACTTCCCTGGATTACTGTATATACTAGAGTAGAGGAGAACACAATTTGCATCCGTCATGGCGAAATAAACAAATTAACCTGGTACGACTGCTTTTCTTTCGGAATCTGATACGAAACCATAGTGTTCCATAAAAGAGAAGGAAGAACACATCCTAAATGCGCACCTCTAAAGGCAAGTAAATAAATAAATACTATACGCTAGCCGACTGGCCGGTTGAGGTCCAAATTGAATGAGAAGGTGGTCGCCGCCCGCCCCGCCCCCGCCCCCGCCGCCGCCCCGTCGCCTCCGCGCCGCAGCCGCCCGGCGCCCGCCTAACCCGATTTATTCGAAGACAGGGCTTGCTGAATTTCAGACTCTATTCGAAAGGCGGATTCCTATGCTACACCTACTAACACATAATTTTGAATTTATGAGTGCAATTATCTTTATCAAGTTATCATTAAAAAGTTATAATTTTAAAATGATAACTTTTTACAGTTTTAGTTCAAAACAAAGATAATATTTACAAACAACTTACAAATTATAACTACCTAAAATACCAATAATCACTACCTGTCAGATTAAAATTAACTAAAATTCAAATCTAAAGCAAAAGCATTCGCGGAGGAGAAAATAATGGGTGGGTGTTTACTATTTTGTATATTTACATTATGTTTACTTTTTGTAATAAGTAATTCCTTATTGTACAATGTGGATCCTTGTGTCTGACAAATAAACATATTATTATTATTAAAAAAAAAAAAAAAAAGAAAAGTCCTACATATAAATAATACAAAAAAATATAATTTTACCGTAAAAACTGCATGTGTAAGTTGTAAATACTCCTGAAATTTCATATCCATGAAATGTACCTTGTTCAGGTAAAAATTTTCTGAGAAATTGAACATAACCTAGCGACAACTAGCGTTATACGCATCCTTAAAAGAGCAAACATCAGACAGGCCACAGGCACGATTTGAATCGTACAACAGTTGAAACTTACGAGCTAAAGTAGGAAACCCCGTTAAATATTTGAGGACGAAATGCCTCAGGGGTAAATCGAAGTAGTGAACCCACTATTCCTTCTCTGATCCACGGCTGAGGTAACCTTATAAATATACCGAAACACGCGGTGAGATTCCTTCTCGAGCTACGAAAATGTTCTGACGTAGATTCGGGGGAAGAGATAAATAGTGATGCAACGGAGAGGTAATATTCCGGATACCAGATTAAGTTTTCCAAAGAACTGGCAAGGCTGACTGTCGCCAATGGTACGTCAGCCACGGTAGCTCAGTGCTGCGGTAGGTCAACTGTTGTTAAGCACACCTGGGCGCGAGCAGTACTTGGATGGACAACCGTTCAACCGTTGGAGGCTGACCGTGGTTCAGATTCCACGTAAAACTGTAGGTCCCTTCCCTTCTTACCTTACTATGTGGTAGAGTTTATCCCATCCGGGTTGATACCACCGCCCTGAACGAAACCTCGGTCAAAATGGCTATGTAAAAATAGTTCGTGTTTTCCGTTCGAGTTCAGTGTAGCCGACATGAAATTAAGGGAAGCATTTACATGGCACCTAGTTTACTTGATGTTATGGGCAGACATCACGGATGTTGTAAGTGATGTAGGCAACCGTGTCAGATTTAATAAAAAAATAATAAAAAAAAACCTCGAATGTTCAGACGCTGGCACCAATACGTAGCTCCTCGCGAAACGTCAAACGATGCTCAGCAGGCGCGGAGCCCCGCCAGGCACTGAAGTTGTTGCCCTTGATTCGCCTTTTGAAGACCTCCAAGTCATTAGAACTAGGAAAAATATGTTATGATTATGATACAGAGAAAACGTATTTACAAATACCACCAACCTACGCTTTATATCCGGATATCCGGACATCAAGATAAAGGCGTGCACGAATATGGCGCGTTCGACGAGCTTCGTTTTCTTCGGGGTCCGGCCGGATAAAGTGTTGGAATAGTCCGGATACCGGATATTAAACGGATACCCGTTGCATCGCTCTAGAGATAACCCTCAGATTTATCTCGTTAAGTATTCAGGCATCTAATGTAAATGTACCTATTTTAAATAAGCAGGGTATACTACCTACATAATATATAGAGCTCCTTCTGCAATATGTGTCCTAGCCTATACATAAATGTACGCGGGTATATAGAAGACGGGACATGTCTTTATCAGTTTATGTATTATTAGATGTTTATTTTTGGGTTACCTACATTAATTTTAATGTGTAAACCTATATACACAATTATGTAGCTACATGTCATGCAGACTGCATGTGTATTTTTGTATTGCTTCCGAACTGGGTGGCTGTGCTCGAGATAAAATAAACATTTTAAACTATTAGTAAACTAAAATTATTGTAGACTAGCTGAGCCCGCGGCTCCGCTCGCGTGAAATTCGTATTCCAAAGAAGAATGTAAGTAACTAAGGGCGAGGCCGAAGGCCGAGCTGCGTTCAGGTAATCGATAAACCTTCTTAAAGAAAGTAACTAACTAAGGGCGAGGCCGAAGGCCGAGCTGCTTTCAGGTAAACGATAAACCTTTCTCAAATAAAGGAAGTAAGTAAGGGCGAGGCCGAAGGCCGAGCTGCGTTCAGGAAGACGATAAACCTTCTGGAAGAAAGGAAGGAACTAAGTGCGAGGCCGAAGGCCGAGCTGCGTTCAGGTAAACCAAAAACCCTCTTCCGCCTTCGGGCCTCGCCCTTAAAGACTTCCTTTCTTCGATAGAATACGATATCGTTTACTCAATCTATTTATTTCATAAAAAAAAAGTAATATTAATAACTAAAGAATTAAACCTACCTAACAAACATTAAAATAACTATCAAAAAGGGCATTTTCAAATGTTCTTAGAGCACTTGCGGCATTTACCCGCTGGATGGCAAGGCTTACCCTTTGAATGAAGTACATAAGCCCTTGATGGCGGGACACCAGTTGCGTCAACCAGCAGAGGCTCAAGCCTCTTTTGGCTTCACTGCTCCACGGACCGAGGGTTTCAACCGCAAACGCAACAAATTCGAAATCTTGAATTATATCTCTATATTTGCTGCGTTTGAGGCTCTCCGCCCCAACCTCGGCCGCGCCAGCCGCTCTTGAAGATGTCCTAACGTGACTTGGAGCCAATGTGAGAACAAAAGTGGCGTCCCACATCAAAGAACTACCCTTAGTCCATGGCACTAACACTAAGGTGATAGCATCGGGCCTCTTGCCATCCAGCCGGGAATAACCGCGAGGTTCTAGGATGCACGGTATATTTGCCTTTAGAAGCGTGGACTTTATAATAAAATTTAAATTAAATTAACTCAATCTTAATATTAATTAACTTTATTCGAGATGGTTTAGCTTCTTCCTGAACGCAGCTCGGCCTTCGGCCTCGCCTTAGTTGCTTACTTTCTTCAAGATGGTTTAGCTTCTTCCTGAACGCAGCTCGGCCTTCGGCCTCGCCCTTAGTTACTTGCTTTCTTCGAGATGGGTTTTCAATTATCCGAACGTAGCTCGGCCTTCGGCCTCACCTTAGTTACTTACTTTCTTCAAGATGGTTTAGCTTCTTCCTGAACGCAGCTCGGCCTGCGGCCTCGCCCATAGTTACTTACTTTCTTCGAGAAGGTTTATGGTCTTCCAAAATAGAGCTCGGCCTTCGGCCTCGCCCTTAGTTACTTACTTTCTTCAAGAATGTTTTTCTTCTTCCTGAACTCAGCTCCGCCTTCCGCCTCGCCCTTAGTTACTTTCATCGAGAAAGAATATCGTTTACGTGAGCGCAGATCCGCCTTAAGGCCCCGCCTTTAGTTACTTACTTTCTTTTTTTTAAATACGAATTTCACGCGAGCGAAGCCGCGGGCAACAGATATATAAATTTTATTGCACCAATGACAGCGACATAACTTCGACTTTCAATTATTATTTTTATTTATCAAACAATTTGTCACCGGCCAGCTCACGTCGAGATGACAGTTCTCCGTTGTCAACATGACATTTAAAATGGTTTTTTACCTTTACTTTGGATTACGTGATTTTTATTATATTTTTTAATTATTATGTTCATCCGGGATATACACTGTCACTATAAAAAGTTTCGTCAAATTCCGTTCAGTGGTTTTTGCGAGATGCGCGTACAAATAGACATTTTTGCATTTACGATTTTATGATATGTATAGAAAGAATAGATATGTATAGACTATTGTGTTCAAGTTATAAAAAAGAAGAACTGTCATTTTCGTTGTATCTACTTATTTTTAAATTTCGAATGAATATTTTATTCAAATTGTATTTGCTACCAGTTCTCAAGATATAATTATGTACTTTGGACTACGTGATTTTAAACGCGCAATAATGTTTATTATTGTAAATTTTTTTTTTTTTTGTTATTTTTTTTTACGTATTATGTTAACCCGGCATATAAACTGCCACTATACAAAGTTTCGTCTAATTCCGTTCAGTGGTTTTTGCGTGATGCGCGTACAGACAAACAAACAAACAAACAAAAATTTTAAAAACTGTTTTAACATGTTCAGTATCTCATTTTAAGCCACCCTGGTTAGTTTTTTTCCGAATACATTCAATGTACAGACTTTCTTACCTCTACGATTTTATTATATGTATAGATACGATAAACAAGGCTAGGTAATCTTATAAAATTATTCTCAAAACAGACGGACAAACCGACAGACAGACAGAGAAGATAATGTTTATTTTCCATATATTCTTAACATTGCTATAATTCGACCTTTGGTTCGAATCGTACCACAGACATCTTGTACAAACTTATACTAAAATTAATACAAGCAACATATATATTTATTTATTATTAAGAAACTTTACAGCATAGTTACAAAAGTCCCACCGCACCCCCCGACGCTGAACCGGCGGCGCAGCCCCCCTTTTTCTTCGTAATTCAATGTTCAGTTTATAAGTTTTGAATTATAAAATAATGTTTATATTTTGTACCTAGATTAATTATTCTTGTAGCTACATAACAATACAGATTTAAACTTTCTTTTGCACTTACACTTTAATTAGGCTGTGTATAATTTCTCTATTTCTATGTCTCATGTTAACTGAAATTTATTATTTCACAATGTTTCTGTTCTAATTTGCAATGCTTTAATGTGTAGGTGTTTCTACATAACAAGTATTATAAACATTGTGAAATTAAACATTTTTAAATCATTTTCAACAGATTGCATAATAGCGTATACTAGTATAAACAATAAAATATTCAGTGGCATAAGAGTCACTTCGTTGAAGAAAAACTCGGTGAGGAATTCTCTACAGTAGCAGTGCAAAGGTTGTATACAGGGTTCACAGTTTGTTTGTCAAGTTCTTAGATAGATAGATAGAAAATGCTTTATTGCTCCAATAATAACAGTAATAGGAAATTTACATAAGGTGCAAAGGCGGACTTATCCCTTACAGAGATTTCATACAGTCAACCTTTGGATGTTTGAGACTTGATTAATATTCTAGTTCTTCTTCGCATTGAATTTAGAACTGGCGGAATTTTCGACATATCGAACCTACCTATGGATGAAATTACACAATAAACAATTAAACTGGAAGAAATTACAAGGTTAGATATTTTACTATCCCCGACTGTGGAGGTTGTGATTTGTGAATAATGAATCTGTTGCTTACCTACTTGGCGACCACAGTAAGCCTAGCGCCACACTTGGCGTAATTTCTGTCGCGTAACACGCATTCATAGCGCTACATACACGTTTCTACTTCGCGTAACACCAAGCACAACATACGTGTCGTTATGTCGAGGGACACATTTTTACGCGATGCGATTTACGCGAATGAAATTACGCCTAGTGTGACCATAGTCTAAAGCCCCGAGAACAGTTTACTTGAGAGAAGTGTCAAGCAAAGCCAAAAGTGAGATTGCATTCGTAGACGGGACTTTGGAAAGAGTTTTCGAAGCATCAAGGTAAGAGCACTGCAATGCAGCTCAGTGTAGGTACACTAGGGCTATTACCCCAGAGTCGAGGAAATAAACACCTAGAGCGGGCGTCAACTTGTCGATGAGGTAAAAAAAATTGGCTTATACCTAGTTCGTAAAATATAGCTTGATACGCGTGACAGACGTCAGAATGGCTCGAATAATATTAAACATAAATCTCTATTTATTTGATAACAATTTCGATTTGTCAATATTATGGTAACTAACAACTATTGCAGCCACTCTGACACCTTTCACGCGTATCAAGCTATATTTTATGAACTGTAGACGAAAATATTATGGCTCAGATTTTATCCGACTTCAATCAACTTTGACTGTTCAGCCGTGTAAATGTAATTTAATATAACGTGATCGTATATATATCATACATAACCTTCCGGAAAAATATTCCATCCCAGCGGTTGAGCTATTCTTGAATTATAAGACAATATACAGACACGCAGACACAGACGGCACACGTAGAACTAGCATTTTCCGAGTATAATATAATTTGAAGGTAGAAAATAGAGATCTCCGCCACACTGCTTTTCTCCCGTAACTTTTGTCTGCTACGAATCGAGTGCATGCCAACCAAATGTTGGTAACAAGGTAAAGTCGTAAAGTGCATGAAATGACATTTCTACGTATTTATCCCATTCCCAGAGCGGAACAGGCAGCGAGAGCATTATAACAATAATTCAGCTATAACTGTTGTTTTATTGCTGGCTACAATTTTATCGTGGCTTCCAGCGGCGCTGAGTGCCGCGTACCAGCAGCGATCTAGTTTTATGAAGCAAGAGATACAGGGTTTAGCGTTTTCTGCTGCGCTCTGTGCCTCAGACTTATTGACGAGTGTGGTCAATTATGAAGTCTCTCGTTCCCAGCACGCAGCGTTTGACGCTTGTTTGATGAGTTTGACGAAGTTGTCTAGTAGAAAGGAACTAGCAAAGAGTTTGTATTACGTCGCAAAGGAGCGCAGCGACGTAATACAAACTCTTTGGGAACTAGTTTGAATACACAAAAATGGTTGCCTAAGTAATTTGACTGTTTTTCCACTAGGAAGCCAAGTTTCTCTACCAGTCATTTTTTTATGGAAACTGACACGGTTGGCTACATAATACATCCGTGATGTCAGTCCATAAAACCGGGTGAAATAGGTACCATGTCAGTGCATCCGTTCATTTCATATGTCGGCTACACTGAAGTGGACGGAACCCCCCCCCCCCCCCCCCCCCTTCCCCGAACCCGGGCTCGCCCGTGATCGAACTATTTCCATCAAACAATAATTATATATCATAGAAGAGGAATCGTCTGGTAGATCCTAAGAAAAAAACACAACAATTATAAGGTCTAAGGGCCGCTTGCGCCAACACAGACTAACAAGCTGTCGTAAGTACATCTTGAGAGCAAGATTAACCGTTTTACTGAGAGTTCTGACTACAAATATTTATTAATCAAGTGTATCGTGTGTACAGAGCTTTTGTCAAATTTTTATACATAATTTGTATCAACTCAATAATCTTACTACATTACTTACACATACTACAAGTGTAGAATATATAAATAGATATTCCATCATTTTATTCGGATTGCACCAGATATTGATCATTAAACGTATCGAATTTCACAGATTTCAGCCAACATAGAATTTCACCTAAATATTTACGTAATGCGAACGCATCGTTACAATGATATTATGGCGAAACGATGCTCACCACGGGTTGACTACAGGCGTTGAAATAGGATTTTGGAGTATTTAGGTGTTATTTATGCAAAACAAGCTAATTTATTCATAGATAGTTATTGTCTAATTCCAATACATGAGTCTAACAATTTGTACATGAATAGCTGGGCTTGATCAGAATTATTTTTAACCGGCGACGAAAAAAGAGGGGTGTTATAAGTTTAACGAGGGTGTGTAAGGGTGTGTCTGTATATGGCATCGTAGCTCCCAAACGGATTCATCGATTTGGATGCGGTTTTTTTTATTGGAAAGCTGGTTTAATCGGGATGGTTGTTAGCTAGGGTTGTAATCAAATAATCAAGTAATTAAGTTTTTTTTTATGGAAACTGACACGGTTGGCTACATCACCTACAACATCCGTGATGTCAGCCCATAACACCGGGTGAACTAGGTGCCATATCAGTGCTTCCCTTCGGTCGAAAAAAAATAATAATCTTAAAAAGTGGACCGATTTGCATGCGGTGTTTTTAAAAAAAGCTTGAAATAAAAGTTTTATTACAAATTTTAAAACCCACCGACCCTATAAAAGCTATGTAAATTCCCGCGCAGCTCTGGGTTTTTATATTTTGTTTATTTAACGGTCACCCGAGTCCTTTAAGTAAGTAAACGGAAATTATTTTTTACTTTTTAAGGGTCGGGAGTTTTATGGTAGATTTTATTTTATTTTTTATTTTAGTTTAAGGAGGAAGAGGTGGCCTGACGTTTTAATTTAGATATTTAAATTTTAAGTCAAATTTTAAATGTTTTGTAAATATAATTTATCCTTGAATAAAACAAATGTGAACATTAAATTTAAAATATAGTAAATCAACTATAGCCAAATTCTAAATTACGTGAAAGGAAAATGTGACAACCTTCACGAACCTAACTGAGATAATTTCCTGACAAAACGACGATACATAAAACTTATCTGAGCAGAAATAAATCACCGAATAACCCTTAAAGTAATTTATTTCAACCCGAATATTATATAACCACCTAAAATTATAATATAAATGCTTAATTCATTGCACTTATTGCCACAAATTTAACAATCTTTGGAAAAGGATTAACGTAACGTTACGCCGTCGTCTGCCTCCGAGTGAGGTAGGCAGAGACAGCGAATCTTCACATGCCACTAACCCGACAAACATCTCAAGTATATGCCATACTAAAAAATGTCAACTTTTAACTCACCCACCCAGATTCAGATTCAGATATTTATTTCGCCATAACACACGACATTAACAATATTCATTGAAACATATGCATATTTCGGCATAATTTTTTTGTCGTGTCCCGTTCAGCAATGCAGATTGCAGGCCGCAGCCGCGCCGGGAGGAATTTAAAGAATATTGTTATAGAACCAATTAGGTGTTCATAGTTTGCAAGTACCGTGTGGGGTCGGTACTTTAAAAGAATAGCCCCACTGCATCTCTCCCCGTGTATGTCATGAAAGGTGACTAAGGGATATGACCCCTTCTTATATTACTAGGTGGTAGGGTTTAACCCGCCCAGGTTGGTACCACCGCACTGAATGAAAGGTCGGTCGAAACGGCTATGTAAATAGTATGTGTTTTCCGTCCAGTTCAGTGTAGCCGACACGACCGAAGGGAAGCACTGACGTTGCACCAAGCTCACCCGGTGTTATGGGCTGACATCACGGATGTTGTAGGTGATGTAGCCAAACGTGTCAGTTTCCATAAAAAAAAGTATGTATACCAAGTTTCCCAGTGATAACAAAATATTCCTTTTAATTTAGTATATTATTTCATAAATAATTTTCTAGACATTTCTAAAACAATTTAAAAAAATATATTGTTTTTGTGAAATAAATGCATGACATAACCTAAAAAAACTGTTTCTTAATAAAAGTATATGAGATGATAAGCAAGCTAGAAAGATAGAAAGAGGAAAATGTTTCCGCCAATGTTATTTTACAACGAACGTTGGAGTCAAAGCCGAGATTTACGGCGGCGTGATCCATTACGGAACGCTTCTGCACTATACTTCCCTCACGCGCCGCCGCTACTAAAGCTTCCAGCTGAACATATGCCATTTTTAATCCAACTCAACCCATGAAATGTATCTGAAATAGCACAAATCGCTGGAAATAGCTAAAAGATTCCAAAGTATACAGCGGATAATTCACGCTTTTGTGTATTTTTTATTTAAGGCACTCGTTTTTTAGGTTTCCCTATCCATACGGAAGCCTATTACTAAGCCTATAACTATGTCTGTCCGTCTGTCTGTCCGTTCGTCCGTCCATCCGTACGTATCCGGTTGAAATTTCACAGAATATGTGTTATTTTATTATGGATGATAAGCCAATAAATAATTAAAAAAGCAAAAACTAAAAAAGTAAGGGAGTCCCGATACAAGAAACGAGCTAACAATCAATTATAATTACGCTACTCAATGATAAATGGCGCGACAGGCAGTTTGGTATGGTAGATACAAATGATAGACCGATATGGTATTTTGTCAGGTATGGTATAGCGGATCTCCGGAACCATCTGTGCGTGAGTAAAACTCGCGCTTGACCGATTTTTCTCTTCATTTATTTATTAATTAACTTTTTGCGTTCTTTATATAATATGTCCCGCGCACTTCTACCATACACATAAAAGGAGCAAACCAGCTTAACTACATACCACAATCCGATTAAAACTTCCATTTGCAATTACCTGTGCTGTGAATCAAAGCGAAGCAAGACGCTGTGATCACCTCAGAGTCCTCTCTACCGATCCAATAGGTACGCTTGTTTCAGGCCGCATTGAGAAATTCTAATCCCAACTGCAAATAGATTGGCGTTCTAAAATCAAATCATCCGTTGAATTCTAAAGCATAATTTGAAAATTATGCTCACGTGTCCTAAAATAACCTGATGATATTCGTATACTATTTCATACGTACATATTGTTCTAATCTCAACCGCCAATGGACGTTCTAAAATTCAATTATTATTAGTACATAAGCAAGCATTTAAGACGACGCGTTTGATTTTTTAAGATTTTCTGATATTAGCAGCATTATAATTCTTAATTCTAATTTTGAAACAATTATTGAAATTTTTTCATTAAATTCCCGATAAATACGAGCCCAGTAGCGCAAAAACATACTTTAAAGTAATAAAAAGTAATAAAACCAAATAAGTACTTTTATATAATTATGAAACGTCGGCTTATAGAGAAAGACAGCCAATACATACTCGTAATAGGAAAGAGTACGGAGCGCCGAACGCATTGGCTGTCCTCTTCTAAAAGCCGTGTTTCTTTATGTTATGTTTGTACCCGCGCCTGTATCTGGACGCTCGCGTTTGTATGCAAAAATCTTTCCCCGGATGCCTCGAAGCCCGGATCAACTCATACCGATCGCAAATGAAGGCCTTTCTGTTCCTTTATGAGATGATTGAACAACATACCTGCTTACGTGCCCTGTTCCCTCTATTGCCGACCGTATCGGGTTCCCCGAATCCTTCGCGCGAAAAACAAAAATATTTGTTTCGTCAATCCGATGGCCCTCGAGTATTTCAGACAGGCATAAGAAAAGTGAATGCATGTGACACGAATACGATTTGATGGTACAGCCAAATGGAGCAATTCAAAGTCAAATATGGAAATAAACTCACAGAAAGTTCGAGGAAAAATAAATGTAGGCGGGGTTAGAGTATACAATTTGTCCCATGGAAGTTTTTGGTAACAATTCAGTGTAACATAATTTTGTGAATTATTTTGTATGAGACTTGTCTACTTGAATTTCTATTTTTTTTTTCGAATCACGAAACGGCTTACTTCATCGTTACACAAGATTACATTGTTACATTTGGTAGGTACCAACCACTTCACTTTGAAACAGACGACAGATACGCGTGAGTAAAGAAGTGTGAACGAGATCAGAGACACACATTTTGTAATAAAGTGATAGGTAACCAATCGAGCGTTGAGGCTGATCGTGGTTTGAATTCCAAATAAAATTGTAGGTCCTCTGCCTTCCAAGTCGCCTTCAAACCCTACTGGTTTAACCCGACCGGATTGGTACCCCGCACTGAAAGAAAGGGCGGTTGAAGAGGCTACCTATACCATATTAACTGCAAAAATGTTGGCAGGGATACATACATACCTATCATAATTACCACATCAAGCAAAAAAATATACTTATATATATTTTTGCTTGATATTTTGTTATATATATTTTTAGCGTTAGTTTTCGAGAAATTTAGCAAAGCATTCCTATGTTTTAACAATCAAAACGTGCCACTAGGTATCTAAACAGCTGATTATTTGAAGACATTAAGTCTCATGTCCACGCGCCCGCGCCGCGCGGCATCGGACGCGCTCAGGCTCATTGACTCACCTTCAACCTTCCTCTCCCCTAACTCCTTTGACCTCAAATAATCAGCTGTTTAGCATAGCGGCATAGACATGCTTTGTAAAATTTCTTGAAAACTAATGCTAAAAAAATATATTTTTGATTTTTAGGTTTCCGTATCCCGTACGGAAGCCTATTTTACTAAGCCTCCGCCGTCCGTCCGTCTGTCCGAGGGCTGTATCTCTTGAACCGTAATAGGTAGCCCGTGAAATTTTCACAGAATATGTCTTGATTATGGCTGATATAACAACAAATAAGAAAAATAAGAAAATGTTAAAAATTAAGGGGATCGATTTTTCGGACGTTTGTTGTATGGGAGCCATACAACAAACGTCCGAAAAATCGATTAGTCACACTATTGAATAATAGATGGCGCCACAGGCTTTTATACATTGCATTGTTGGAAGACAAAATATATGCGGATAATAGCGGATAGATACGGCAACCTCCGTGCGCGAGTAAAACTCGCACTTCTTCTTCTTCTTCTTTTTTTTGTTTACGTGTTTATTTATGGCGGGTATGTATCCCTCCCAAAATATTTGCAGTTAATATGGAAACATCTTATATATTATGTAAGTAGTTCATGTTATCAGTCCAGTTCAGTGTAGCCGGCACGACCGAAGGGAAGCACTGACATGGCACCTAGTTCACCACGGTGTTATGGGCTGACATCATGGCTGTTGTAGGCATTGATATATATTTTATAGATTGACCCATCCCATACATCACTCCCGAAAAAATATGTTCTCAACGAGACCTGCATATAATGCAGATTTCACGGACAGCCGCTTCATACGGCGTGTGCGGCGCGTGTTGAACGCACGCAAGTCTGTACCGAGTCGGTGACGCGTGTGTGCAGCATGCCAGGTTGCTGTTATAAAGAGTGACAGTGACAAACGTTGTTGTTTGTTTCGCCTGAGCATGTTATGGCGTGTTAAGAAGTCATGCTGTCACGGATAGGATCGTGTGACGGTGCGGTGGTATCGCGTTCCCGTTCTCGCTTGCCTGCTGGTGATGGGAGTGCGCGGAAAGACGGCAAACGCGCCGCATGACGTCTTTCTCGCTCGTTTTTTTTATCTGTGGGCGGGTGGGGGCGAGCGCGCGATAGCATCGTCGTAGGGATCGTGTCCCGTATAACAATTACTGCGTGTGCGTGCACGCACACTTGTACCGACGTCTAGCACAAGTTGCATCGCACGACGTTCGATCTATAAAATAGATGTCGATGGTTGTAGGTGATGCATCCAATTATGTCAAGTCAACTAAAAAAAAGTTATAAGTACACTTATACTCCTCACTGACAAGTTGAACAATTAAAACGAAAGTCAGCTTAAAAGTCAGGTAGCTTTAAAAGTGTAAAGTTAGCTACGAAACCAACTACGCAATCTGTAGCCCCTGCTCGGGACTGTAATTGTATTACTGTGACGCTTTTAGACTAATTCAATAGAGTCAGTTTTAGAGCGAAGCTCTTACTTTGCCACCCAACTAAAGCGCCGTGTGGGGCCAGTACTTTAAAAGAATAGCCCCACTGCATCTCTCCCCGTGCATGTCTTAAAAGGCGACTAAGGGATATGACTCCCTTCTTATATTACTAGGTGGTAGGGTGTAACCCGCCCGGGTTGATACCACCGCACTGAATGAAAGGTCGGTCGAAACGGCTATGTAAATAGTTTGTTTTCCGTCCAGTACAGTGTAGCCGGCACGACCGAAGGGAAGCACTGCCGTGGCACCAAGTTCACCCGGTGTTATGGGCTAACATCACGGATGTTGTAGGTGATGTAGCCAACCGTGTCAGTTTACATTAAAAAAAAAAGACCGATCTCTTTGTGCGCATTGTAGCTGGAATTGCGCCTCTATGCGCGTGGTTTCGCGGGGAGTGGCGATATTGGCTGCGTCTAATCTTCTTTTGAACTTTTAGGCACAGCCATGCGTGTCGGTTGTCCATAAAAAAAAAAAATAGGTAAAAAAACTTTTAAGTTAAACGGTTTTATTAAAAATAAAAAACTAGAAAAAAAACAACTGTACAAAAAACCAGAAAATAATAAGGACACAAGCCTGGGCCTTCTTAAGATTTTACGTCTGGGTAAGAAATCGTGCAATACTAGCGTGCTGTCTTCTCATGTCGGATGCCAAAGGGGACATTGTGTCGCTGCGTCAGCGGAATAAGTAATAAATTGAGACTTTTAACAGACTAATATAAAAACGTGGGGCGCATGTTATTTATTACGCATATTATATGCCCCACGTTTTTATATTAGTCTGTTAAAAGTCTCAATTTATTACTTATTCCGCTGACGCAGCACGCAGCACTGCTGAGCTTGGCCTGGCGAGGCTCTCTGCATAAGCTCCGGTGTCGGCTGCGCAAAAACACCTCATTTATAAATTTAAATTCGCCAACTACCATCGAAAATACTCACATCGTGCAGTTCGGAGACATACACACCGTATGTAGAGCTAGGATTAAATAGAATAAAATTAATATGAAAAAAAATAATGTTTTAAAATATTATTTATAAAAATCTCACATTTTGCAAATTTGAGGGCAATGCAGCAACGGTCACGTTAATAATAATTTTGGCATTTAAACCAGCTATTAGAAACAGTTTAAATTAACATTGTTGACTTATTTTTTTTAATACCAGAGGGCCTAGTCCGAGTTAACGTGACAGCTACGTAAACGTCAAATACCGATCGAATTAAGTTTTTATGTATGGAGGTCTCTAGTGGCGCGGCGGTGCGCGGTGAGCGTATTGTGCTCCCATACATAAAAACTCAATTCGATCGGTATTTGGCGTTTACGTAGCTGTCACGTTAACTCGGACTAGGCCCTCAGAGCAGATCTCGCTTGGTTTGACGTTTTGATATAGACTGAAGCGAACGTAACATCCAACGTTATGAGGACGCCCAAGTTATTCAAGAACCGATTAAATGTAATTCATCAAACGTCCAGATAGGGTGAGAGGGGCTGAGGGGGAAAGGCCCGCGAGGCCCGAGGGCCCTAAAAAAACCAAACAAACTAAAAAAAACTTAAATAAAAAAACGCATAACTTATTTATAACGTAGAGAGAAGTATAACTTCTAACGCGCGTACGTAAGTACACGTACACTTTTTTTTTCAGAAGTTTGTCATCATCGTCACCAAATGTCCTTATCAACCTAATGCTTTGATCCCGCTCCCGGGGCGGCACTGCCGCTTGCCGATGCAGCGACGCGCAGCGTAATGGCGGCGACAACAACGCCACCCTGCGAAACCCCTCATTACGCTCAACAAATGATATGCAATTGCAGCGACGTCGAAACAAATATCTATACATATAATAAAATCGTAGAGGTAAGAAAGTCTGTACATTGAATGTATTCGGAAAAAAACTAACCAGGGTGGCTTAAAATGAGATACTGAACATGTTAAAACAGTTTTTAAAATTTTTGTTTGTTTGTTTGTTTGTCTGTACGCGCATCACGCAAAAACCACTGAACGGAATTAGACGAAACTTTGTATAGTGGCAGTTTATATGCCGGGTTAACATAATACGTAAAAAAAAATAACAAAAAAAAAAAAAATTTACAATAATAAACATTATTGCGCGTTTAAAATCACGTAGTCCAAAGTACATAATTATATCTTGAGAACTGGTAGCAAATACAATTTGAATAAAATATTCATTCGAAATTTAAAAATAAGTAGATACAACGAAAATGACAGTTCTTCTTTTTTATAACTTGAACACAATAGTCTATACATATCTATTCTTTCTATACATATCATAAAATCGTAAATGCAAAAATGTCTATTTGTACGCGCATCTCGCAAAAACCACTGAACGGAATTTGACGAAACTTTTTATAGTGACAGTGTATATCCCGGATGAACATAATAATTAAAAAATATAATAAAAATCACGTAATCCAAAGTAAAGGTAAAAAACCATTTTAAATGTCATGTTGACAACGGAGAACTGTCATCTCGACGTGAGCTGGCCGGTGACAAATTGTTTGATAAATAAAAATAATAATTGAAAGTCGAAGTTATGTCGCTGTCATTGGTGCAATAAAATTTATATATCTGTTGCCCGCGGCTTCGCTCGCGTGAAATTCGTGTTTAAAAAAAAGAAAGTAAGTAACTAAAGGCGGGGCCTTAAGGCGGATCTGCGCTCACGTAAACGATATTCTTTCTCGATGAAAGTAACTAAGGGCGAGGCGGAAGGCGGAGCTGAGTTCAGGAAGAAGAAAAACATTCTTGAAGAAAGTAAGTAACTAAGGGCGAGGCCGAAGGCCGAGCTCTATTTTGGAAGACCATAAACCTTCTCGAAGAAAGTAAGTAACTATGGGCGAGGCCGCAGGCCGAGCTGCGTTCAGGAAGAAGCTAAACCATCTTGAAGAAAGTAAGTAACTAAGGTGAGGCCGAAGGCCGAGCTACGTTCGGATAATTGAAAACCCATCTCGAAGAAAGCAAGTAACTAAGGGCGAGGCCGAAGGCCGAGCTGCGTTCAGGAAGAAGCTAAACCATCTTGAAGAAAGTAAGCAACTAAGGCGAGGCCGAAGGCCGAGCTGCGTTCAGGAAGAAGCTAAACCATCTCGAATAAAGTTAATTAATATTAAGATTGAGTTAATTTAATTTAAATTTTATTATAAAGTCCACGCTTCTAAAGGCAAATATACCGTGCATCCTAGAACCTCGCGGTTATTCCCGGCTGGATGGCAAGAGGCCCGATGCTATCACCTTAGTGTTAGTGCCATGGACTAAGGGTAGTTCTTTGATGTGGGACGCCACTTTTGTTCTCACATTGGCTCCAAGTCACGTTAGGACATCTTCAAGAGCGGCTGGCGCGGCCGAGGTTGGGGCGGAGAGCCTCAAACGCAGCAAATATAGAGATATAATTCAAGATTTCGAATTTGTTGCGTTTGCGGTTGAAACCCTCGGTCCGTGGAGCAGTGAAGCCAAAAGAGGCTTGAGCCTCTGCTGGTTGACGCAACTGGTGTCCCGCCATCAAGGGCTTATGTACTTCATTCAAAGGGTAAGCCTTGCCATCCAGCGGGTAAATGCCGCAAGTGCTCTAAGAACATTTGAAAATTCCCTTTTTGATAGTTATTTTAATGTTTGTTAGGTAGGTTTAATTCTTTAGTTATTAATATTACTTTTTTTTATGAAATAAATAGATTGAGTAAACGATATCGTATTCTATCGAAGAAAGGAAGTCTTTAAGGGCGAGGCCCGAAGGCGGAAGAGGGTTTTTGGTTTACCTGAACGCAGCTCGGCCTTCGGCCTCGCACTTAGTTCCTTCCTTTCTTCCAGAAGGTTTATCGTCTTCCTGAACGCAGCTCGGCCTTCGGCCTCGCCCTTACTTACTTCCTTTATTTGAGAAAGGTTTATCGTTTACCTGAAAGCAGCTCGGCCTTCGGCCTCGCCCTTAGTTAGTTACTTTCTTTAAGAAGGTTTATCGATTACCTGAACGCAGCTCGGCCTTCGGCCTCGCCCTTAGTTACTTACATTCTTCTTTGGAATACGAATTTCACGCGAGCGGAGCCGCGGGCTCAGCTAGTCCAGTAATATTTACGTTGTCAAAGACGAGAAGCCACTACCGATTCCACAGCGCTGCGCTGGTCTGGAACACTGATTGTTTCTCGAAAGCACGCAATGACAGTTTTGCCACGAAAGCATTAGTTGCACATGATACAAATCGGTGAAGTTATTTAGGAATTAGTAGGACGTACTTAAACGGATATATACATAGGTACAAAGCCTCCCAACATTCTAACACTTTTAACTTGTTCGTTGTTGGATAAAATTATTATGACTGAAGGATGTAGAGACTGCAATAATCACTATTACACGTCATGAGACCTCGCTCAGCGTGCCGAATTTCACAATTAATGACTCTTGCACAAGAGTGGGATTTTTCGAAAACTGATTTGTTTAGTTATGTACGTCATGTTGTAAATATTCAATTCGGCAGAGACATCGGGCGGCAACAGAATGTTTTATGTCCGTCGCACATCGTCCCATTTCCATCGTCGTGGCTCCGATCCTCAGCGTTTTAGTATTTACGGCCCACTCCGTACTTCATCTCTATGCCAAACCGTAGCAATCTCAAAGGCAATAAGAACAACATCACCTATCCAATACCGCCTTGTAGCGGAGCATATGACGTCACGTGGATCGCAATTTTAGTACCGCGAGGAGGAACGGTGGGGCAGGTCTGAAGGGATGGGAACGAATGCGAGACACGTAACGAATTGGTCCGGATACCGCGCCGTAGCAACACTCGCAGCCATAGATAAAGAAATCGGAACGTATGTGACGAAAACAGGATTTGTTCGCGCCGCGTCGCCAAATGTATCAATCAACACTCAGCTCACACTCTTCACATTGGTGGGAGATAGAAACAGGACATCAATAGTTTAGTGTGCTGAAAATTTACTGTCGCTGGTTTGAAGAATATACGAGTAGAATATACTTAGAAGTAAAATTGGTCTACGATGCATGTTAAAAGCTTCGTGGAGTGTATTCGTTAAAGATGTAGGTACTCGTATATGGTAGAAGCCCAAGATAAGCTCAAACTTCTCACACACACAATTGATGTATCAAAAATTGTAGAAGAAATAGCAATCGCTCCTTTTTTCTTGACACGAGCAGCAGAACTTACATTGTGAACATTCTAGTACTTTCCATCTACACCGGGGTTGTCAGGTGCTGTAGCTTGTTAGCCCACGGCGCCGGCGCCGGCGCGGCAGTCTGGGCCGCGCGAAAGAATTTTCCTGGCGTAACTTATTGCTGCGCGCTGCGACGGCGTCTTTGTCTGTATGTCACGTTGCACTCAGAGGTGCGCTGGTGTAATTTCACGCGTTTAGGTGATGGTCTCAATGTACTCTGGCCCTGTTTACTTTCTTGCACATTTCATACATACACGTGATGCCCTATGGTGTAGGCAGTGACAACGGATTTTTTTTTTCATCCTCTGTAGGTACACAAAATACACTTAGGTTCTGCAGTCATTTAAGTTTTAAGCAAAAAATAGGCCATCGTAAAAAATTAAATACGCAATAAAAATTAATATAACGCTAGGTGCGTTATATCTAACAAAATGTCAAGAACAATCAAAATTAAAAATTAAATAAAAATTAAAAATAACTCGATTTGTCTGTCTTGTAACATTCCCGCATCTTTCACACTCATAATGTGATTTTCATACTGATCATCGATTTTGGGAACGTTTTTGGAAAATATGTCCGATCTGGCATACCGAAACGTATGTGGCGGAGGTTTCTTTGTTTTCGTCACGATCTATTCCTACCTTCGGTAGAACTAGATCGTTTACTCCGGAGCAAAACACTCTGGCATTTCAGGGTGGTGAATAATGCAAGTACATTGTCCCTTTCTTTCTTGTAGGACTTCAAAATCGTTAGAAAGAGAAGAATTCAATTCTTCTCTTTCTAACGATTTTAAAATTTTCCCGCTCCATGCACTTTTCCATTACTGAGAGTGCGCTGTCCTGTTAGGATATTACGTTCATGAGTCTCTGCTTGAAACAGGAAGTACTTACGTATATCAACAGATTTCCGTAGCATGTGCGCTTGGCTGTGTTCAAGCCAAGAGCCAAGAGTTTTAAGTCATACATAATCATGATTTAGAAAGCATTTTTTTATCTGGAAACTGACACGGTTGACTACATCCGTGATGTCAGCACCTAACACCTTGGTGAACTAGGTGCCATGTCAGTGTTTCCCTTCGGTCGTGCCGGCTACACTGAACACTATTCACACACTATTTCAATGGCCGTTTCAACCGACCTCTCATATTTAGTGCTGGGTGGTATCAACCCGGGCGGGTTAAACTCTACCACCAAGCAAGGTGAGAAGGGGATATATTTAATATTATATTTTTCGTGATTTAAAGCGCAATATAGCGAGATAATTGTCCATACCTAGTTGACCCAGATTACTTAGTCGTTACATCTTTAATTTCATATTGGTCTGAAAATAGACGGGAGGCTCGTTTTCTTATGTAAAAGGATTCTAATCTGTCTTACAAGCCTAAATAGATGTCCTAATGTGTTTAGGTTTGCTACAGAGAGAAAATACATACAAACGGCTCTCTGACTTTGCAATAGCGACTTACACGGTGTACGCTTTCACTAGGTTCGGTTATTCCAGTAAATAGATATTGACCCTAATAGCTCTCTCGATGTGAGCGTGAACACTAGATGGGCCGAGAGACGACAAAGTAGATATTTCGTTTTGGAAAAACGAAAATGCGAGACATTCGCAAATGTTCAGCAATAAACATCGGTGCTCCAAGAATTCTACATTATATCTCGGGTCACTACTTTCTATTGCAAAGGTTCGGGTAATATAAATACATTAAGAAGTAGTAGTACCACCTCACATTCACTCAACTCCCCATTATATCTATGCGCCACTTTAACTACATAAAAGTAAAACGTCAACTTTGTGACGTCAAAGAGAAAATATTAACCGACGAACTTAGCGTAAAAATTTCACATCTCCTAGAAAACTTGCATAATACGAATATAAAATTGCTGATATAATACTCTTTTCTAACTAAGCGCTGTTGCCGTTTTATGCGAAAAAGTGGGAGAAGTGGCGCTATAGAAGCGCTCATTGCAAAAGTTGGATAAATAGCAAAGTAAAACTGCTCTTTAGGACGCGGAACGCACTCGAACGAAGCTAGGTGTCGGCACTCATGCGCTGCATACATTACAGACGTTCTGAGCACCTCGCCGTCTGTAGGAATTAATTTATGGCCCGTGATAAAACCTTCAGAATTATGAAATTTAATGAAAATGTATTCTGCCTAATAGTTACAAATTGTCAATGTTATAATGGTGAGGCAATTATTTGGTCACATATTAGAAGGTATCTATGTAAATGTTAGCACAAACATCATAAATTAACTATAACCGAATTTGCGTATATACTAAAATATGGAGGCAAATGAAAGTCATTGTCTGACTTATTACCAGAGGAGAAGAAGATAGAAAAATACTATAGCAATTTGTGTAATTTGTGTAAAAATTTTGAGTACATTTTTAAGCATATGAGCTATTTAAGTTACGCACTTCGCTGGTGACATTGGTCGTGTTTAAATAATCATACAATTGATCATTACTACCTACTTTCAAAGCTTTTCCATATCCCCTACCTCAGCAAATCAACGTAGACCTTAAAATAAATGTCCCATTCAAAATTAACGAAAGCCATAATAAACTGGTTGAAAACGAGCACGAACAAAGAGCATCGTTGAACAAAATAAATGAGTGCGCGACCGCACGCGGCTAGGCTTCTACAGGAAACTTCGCCCCGCACCATCCATCATTACGAGTCTAGTTGGGAATAATTCCCCAACTTTCCCTCGGTGAACTCAAGCCAGAGTGCGAAGATACGGCGCCAACTCTACGCCCTATGAGTTCCCGCAATTTTAAATTGTTTTGAATCTTCGCTTATAGTCGATCCGATTCTAAAGGTATAAGTTGAAAAGAGTTATTTTAATGTAAATTTATTAAATATTATAATGTCAATCTAACGAATTTATTCATAAAAACTGTGGAGGTTGGGCTTTTCATAAGATCGTGAAGTTTTATGTTTTCAGAGACATTATTTTTCTGATGGAATTCATTCATCTGATGATATTCAACTTTATTCAGTACTATAATGTAATTGCCACCTTCCGTTGAAGAAGCGAATCAAAGAGCTACCGATGCAATGGACGCGCGGGCGAACGAGACGGGGCATCGACATCGACACTGGTGCGGAGGGGGAGCAGATGCTGTTGTCAGCCTGTAGTGAAGACTTTGGAGGTTGCCATAGGGGCAGTATATTTAAGTGGTGGCCTAGTTCTAAATGTGTTTATGAAAAGCCTCTTGAATTAAGAAATAAAAAATTCAGAAAATCAAGTCACGTAAGTGAAGATCCATGACAGCAGAAATGATCGGACGCAGAAGACACTTCTCGCTAAGAATCGCGATCGCCTTGATGAAGTCGAAAGTTCTAGAGTTCTCGAATTCACAAAAAGTGGCTGCTAGAATATTCTTACTAGCAGCCACTAATCACTTAATACTTGTGAATCCAACAAAATATAAGGACAAGGCAATCATAAAAAAGAAAGTAACTCAAAATACAGATGCGACTGCAAAACACGACCAACGAAATAGGAAACACGTAATTCCAACATACAATTGCAATTTCAGTGTCCGTAACATTCACATGTAAATAGCTCTTAATGGCCAGGACTCAATAGGCAGTAATCCACGCAATGAAGTGTTGCGAGCAGTAATACGGGCCTGCGCCCTATGTGCGGGGCGTTCTACATGCGTGTATGAGGTCCCCAGTCGTTCTGTTCGGACTAGCCATTCAATTTGCAATTAGGCCAGCGTTTAGACAATTCACTGCTGTGAAGTTATGAACGCAGCTTAATTACAAATTAAATCGAATGTTACCGTGTGATTTGATTTTATTTCTGTTAGCTTGAAGTTTGGGAAAATTGGAAAATTTAGCTTTAACATTAAAGGGTTTCAAATTTTAGTTCGTTGACACTCTTCAATTTTGTTCTATGGCATTTTATTATCAAAATGTTTTATTTGGATTAAAATAATTACTAGTTTTATATGAATGATTCTACCGTAAAAAGTCACCACAAAATAAAAAAAATGTACTTCCAATTCTCCTTAAAGAAGCTGAGAAAATTAAAAAGGACAATTGGGGACATCTCAGGAAAATCTTAAAATAAAATACGACCGATATCATTAGATGGTGACGTAAACGGGAATCTCCGCCTCTGTGGCGTAATTCTCAAGATTAATTTGGTTACACAACAAGCAATCAACGACATAGAAATGTGACCGCAAATGTCTCAACTAGCTAGATCTACGAGATTACATGATGAAATAATGTGGTTTAAATACATTCGCACAATCACAGAGAATAGGAAGAGACTACCGAAATCTAACTCTAATCGGACACAGAACATCGTACATACATTGTGACTACAAGTGTTATTACCTATAACAGTTTCTGAAAGCAAAATTGTATTATAAATTATTTAATTAAAGTTTATCATATTTTTAAACTAGATATGAGTGTGTTCGCTGCTACTTATAACCTGGGGCTCTTCAAAAGGTGTGTCAATAAATTAGACAACGACCTTTTTGTCCGCATTGTAGTGTGGCGCCTCTCTGAGCGTGGTTTCGCGAGGAGTGATGTTATCTGATCTTATTTTGAACTTTTGGCAGAGCCACCCCTGCCGGTTGTCCATAAAAAAAAATATTTCGATAAATTTTTCTTTTATTTCCTAGACGCTGAATATGGAGTAAATGTTCGGATTTTTTTATTTATGGGACCCAACATAGTTGGCCGAATCTCTATTCTCTACAGTACTGAACCCGCAATATCTTCCTATAACACTTTGGTGATCTAGGTGTCATGTCAGTGCTTCCACTTCGACATGCAGGCTATACTGAACTGGATGGAAACACAAACGATTTTGTGTTTCATATACTGGGGGGTTTCATTCAGTACCAATTTGTACTATTTAACTCTACCACCTCGTAAGGTAAGAAAAATGAGCTACAGTTTTAGTTGCAATCCGAACTGTTCCGGATCGACGCTCGGGAAGCGGTGGACTGTATTTTCTAGCTGGGATCGGCAAGACGCCCGGCCACTCGGTCGACGACACGCAGTACGGGAAACACGAAACGGGCACGAAATAATACGCCGGTGCTCAGTACAGTAACAGGGCGGCCTGTTACCGGAGCAACCACGGACGTAAACGGCGGGCTTGCGGTTGTGCGGGGCGACGCAAGCGTGAGACGCGCAGCGGAGAGAGAGGGACGGCGATAGAGCACTGGCAAGCTCGACGTTGGTACGACGATTCAACCGCTTCGGCGGGAATGTAGGCTTGCTGGCTCTTGAAGTTTTCTTGCTGTCTTCCAGTCGCTCTTCCTAGTGGTCCTCTCTCCCCGGTTGCTGGCTGCGGTCTGCCGAGCCGGTCGCAATGGCACCTATATTTATATGACTCCCCGCCCGCTCGGCCCAGCGTGCTCACGCCGCTCGATAATGCGCGGGCGGGGGTAATAGGCGCCCGGCTCGGCTATGAGTCCCGTTACGCGACTCTAACGCCCCCTACCTTGCCTCACTCGTCTCGTCCGTGTGTACTCCAGTAAAAGGCCAACCAGATATATTTATTTATTGAATAAAACTTACATCTAGCCTAGTCGGTATTCTAAAAGCTAATTAAATCTAACGGGCTAGGTCTTACGGGCTAACTAGTCTACGGTTGTGTAAAATATATATTTCTTAATAACTAACTTACGTATAACTTATATTATCTTAATTATACCTAGCCCGCGCCTAGGCTACACTATGCTAACTTATGAAACCTATTTTATATCTACGCCGGCCGCTGCCTAACTACGCTAATTCCTATTCTAATTTTCCTAACTACGATGCGCTGGCTGCGGAGCTGTCGTCGTTCGCCACATTCTCCCGCCGTCGCCGCTCGTAGCCATCCTCTTGGGTAGGCAGGACGACGATCCTCTTGCCGGGTCTTCGGAAGAGGTGCCCCGCAGTCGCCAGTCAGCACGTGTCCCTTGGGGAGTCTGCCGCGCCTTCGCGGCTCCCGCCGGTGCCCGGAACGGTCTGCCAGCCTGTGCGCTCTCCGCCACAGCGCTGTAGTTGCGCTGGTACACTGTGCCGTCGTTCCGTCGTAAGTGCCAGTGGATGACTGCGGCGTTCTCGCCGCGGCGCACGCTCGTGTGCTGAGCGGCGGTGGTGGCGTGAGGCCGCACAGCGGCGGCGACGGCGTGCGGCCATGCAGCGCCGGCGGCGGTAGTGTGCTTCCACGCAGCGACGGCGGCGGAGTGCGGCGACGCAGCGGCGGCGGCGGCGTGCGGCCACGCAGCGCCCGTGGTGGCGTGCTGCCACGCAGCGATGCCGGCGGCGTGCGGTGGCGCAGCGCGCGTGTCCGCAGCGGCTTGCGGTGGTGCGGCGTGTGGCCCCGCGACAGCGGCGGGCGGCAGCGCGGCGTTCGGGTCCGCGGCGGTTGCGGCTTGCTGCGTAGCGGCGGGTGCCGATGTAGGTGGCCACGCGGCGGTGGGTGGCCATGCAGAGGTCCTTGGCTGTGCCGCGACGGCGGCGCGCAGCCAGGTCTCGGAGGCGGCGGCCTCCTCTGCGTCGGCAGCGGGCGGCCACGCTGCGGCGGCAGCGGGCGGCGGCACGGCGGCGGCGTGCGCAGCGGTGAGTGCCGATGTAGGTGGCCACGCGGCGGTGGGTGGCCATGCAGAGGCACCTGGCTGTGCCGCGACGGCGGCGTGCAGCCAGGTCTCGGAGGCGGCGGTCTCCTCTGCGTCGGCGGCGGGCGGCCACGCTGCGGCGGCAGCGGGCGGTGGCACGGCGGCGGCGTTCGCAGCGGTGAGTGCCGATGTAGGTGGCCACGCGGCGGTGGGTGGCCATGCAGAGGCACCTGGCTGTGTCGCGACGGCGGCGCGCAGCCAGGTCTCGGAGGCGGCGGCCTCCTCTGCGTCGGCGGCAGGCGGCCACGCTGCGGCGGCAGCGGGCGGCGGCACGGCGGCGGCGTGCTCTGCCGCAGGCGGACACGCTGCGGCGGCAGCGGGCGGCGGCGGCGTGCGGCCGCGCAGCGCCGGCGGCTCCCGCCGGTGTTGCTCCTTGACTGCCCGGTCAGCCCTCCACGCGAGTCCGCAGCTCTCCGTCGGCGTTGTCGCCGAGCTCCTCCCGCCGTGCAGAACCCAGCCCAGCTGGGTGCGGGAGGCAACCGGCTCATCGCGGCGGCCGCTCCGTAGCTCCCTCGAGACGATGAGCGGCCAGTTGTCCTGCCCGATGAGCAGGGTCGGCGACGCGTGCTCGTACGCCAGCACTGGTTGGAGATCGGCGAGGTGGCTGCACCCTTGCAGCATGGAGCGCGTGACGGCCTGTCCGGGGAAGCGCAGCCGGTCCACGGTCCTGGCGTCGATGAGCTCGTGCACTTCCTCCTCGTGCTTGCCCCGGATCTTGATCGTGACGCGCCTGGACCCGGTGGCGTCGATGTGGGCCCCGCCGATTCCCATCACTCGCAGTGGGTCTGGCCGGCCCTTGGCGCCCAGCAGCTCGGCCACGGTCGAGTCAAGCATTGTGACCGTGGAGCCCTCGTCCAGGAGCGCGTGTGTTTCAATTGTCGTCGCGGGCCCAGACAGCACCACCGGCACGATCTTCAGAAGCACCCGGTCGGCTCGCGTCGCTGCTGCTGCCACCTCGGTGCTTGTGGTGGCGGTCTCCTCCCTGCGTGCTGCGTTGTGTAGAAGGGCGTGGTGTGCCCTGCTGCAGCATCCGATGCCGCACTTCTTGGCCTTGCAGCTCCTGCACCGGTGCTGGCTTTTTAGGCACTTAAAACACACGCCCTCCTTCTTGACGAGCTTCCACCGGTCGTCCGGGTCGGCTGACTTGAACCGGTGGCAGTCGGGCAGGTGGTGCTCGGCCGAGCATGCAGGGCACATCTTCTCCGTGGCTTCCAGCTCGTCTTCGCTGCTGGCGACGTACGACCTTTCCGCGCCGCGATTGTTCTGTTCGCCGCGGCGCTGTTCGGTCGTGCCTTTTCGCTCGCCGCTGAGCTCGGGCGTCACGTCTGCGGCCCACCTATCGGCCTCCTCCTCCAGGAAGGCGGACAGCACCACCAGGGCTGGGCGAGTGTCGGTAGCACGCTGAGGGTGACGAAGCCAGTTGTTCTTCATGATGGCCGTGAACTTGTCTGTCACGGCCTGCACCAACTCCACGCTGTGCAGCAGGTGCTCGTGTCCGAGCCCCACTACCGCCTGCACGATGTTGGACACCCTGCTCGCGAAGGTACATATCTCGCGAGCGTTGTCTGGCAGCTTCGGCAGGGCTCGGAGCTTGCCCAGCTCCATCTTGACGAGCGCGTTTGGCTGGCCGAACCTCCTCTCGAGCGCAGTAATGAGTTCCTCCGCCCCGGCGGCGGCGGGGAGTCGGCTTGACACTGCCACCTCCGCTTGTCCTCGCAGACTGTGTCCGATCCGCGCCGCGTTCTCGAAGCTCGAGAAGTACCGCTCGGTGTTGCGGTAGGCGGCGCGGTATCGCAGCCACTTCTCCGGGGCTCCGTCGAACAGCGGCAGGTCGTAGAGAAACTTTGGCAGCTTCGTGCGTGCCACGTTCTCATACGGCCCCGTCGCGGCAGCGGCGGCGGCGGCGGCGTGCGGGAGTGCGGACGGCAGCGCTGCGCTGTCGGTGGGCGACGGCATGGCAGCAGCGGGCGGTGAGACGGACGGCCACGCCGCGGCGGCGGCGTGCGGCGGCACGGCGGCGGCGTGCCCAGTTGAGTTCGGGCACGCTGCGGCGGAGGCGGCGTGCCCAGATGCAGACGGCCACGCTGCGGCGGCAGCGGGCGGCGGCACGGCGGCGGCGTGCCCAGAGGCGGGCGGGCACGCTGCGGCGGCGGCGTGCCCAGTTGGGTGCGGGCACGCTGCGGCGGCGGTGGCGGCGTGCCCAGATGAGTGCGGGCACGCTGCGGCGGCGGAGGCGGCGTGCCCAGATGCAGACGGCCACGCTGCGGCGGCAGCGGGCGGCGGCACGGCGGAGGCGTGCCCAGATGGGTGCGGGCACGCTGCGGCGGCGGTGGCGGCGTGCCCAGATGAGTGCGGGCATGCTGCGGCGGCGGCGGCGGCGTGCCCAGATGCAGACGGCCACGCTGCGGAGGCAGCGGGCGGCGGCACGGCGGAGGCGTGCCCAGATGGGTGCGGGCACGCTGCGGCGGCGGTGGCGGCGTGCCCAGATGAGTGCGGGCACGCTGCGGAGGCGGCGGCGGCGTGCCCAGATGCAGACGGCCACGCTGCGGCGGCAGCGGGCGGCGGCACGGCGGAGGCGTGCCCAGATGGGTGCGGGCACGCTGCGGCGGCGGTGGCGGCGTGCCCAGATGAGTGCGGGCACGCTGGGTGCGGGCACGCTGCGGCGGCGGCGGCGGCGGCGTGCCCAGATGAGTGCGGCCACGCTGCGGCGGCAGCGGGCGGCGGCACGGCGGCGGCGTGCCCAGATGGGTGCGGGCACGCTGCGGCGGCGGCGGCGGCGTGCCCAGATGAGTGCGGCCACGCTGCGGCGGCAGCGGGCGGCAGCACGGCGGCGGCGTGCCCAGATGGGTGCGGGCACGCTGCGGCGGCGGTGGCGGCGTGCCCAGATGAGTGCGGGCACGCTGCGGCGGCGGCGGCGGCGTGCCCAGATGCAGACGGCCACGCTGCGGCGGCAGCGGGCGGCGGCACGGCGGAGGCGTGCCCAGATTGGTGCGGGCACGCTGCGGCGGAGGCGTGCCCAGACGAATGCGGCACGGCGGCGGCGTGCCCAGACGAGTGCGGCCACGCTGCGGCGGCAGCGGGCGGCGGCACGGCGGCGGCGTGCCCAGATTGGTGCGGGCACGCTGCGGCGGAGGCGTGCCCAGATGAGTGCGGGCATGCTGCGGCGGCGGCGGCGGCGTGCCCAGATGCAGACGGCCACGCTGCGGAGGCAGCGGGCGGCGGCACGGCGGAGGCGTGCCCAGATGGGTGCGGGCACGCTGCGGCGGCGGTGGCGGCGTGCCCAGATGAGTGCGGGCACGCTGCGGCGGCGGCGGCGGCGTGCCCAGATGCAGACGGCCACGCTGCGGCGGCAGCGGGCGGCGGCACGGCGGAGGCGTGCCCAGATGGGTGCGGGCACGCTGCGGCGGCGGTGGCGGCGTGCCCAGATGAGTGCGGGCACGCTGGGTGCGGGCACGCTGCGGCGGCGGCGGCGGCGGCGTGCCCAGATGAGTGCGGCCACGCTGCGGCGGCAGCGGGCGGCGGCACGGCGGCGGCGTGCCCAGATGGGTGCGGGCACGCTGCGGCGGCGGCGGCGGCGTGCCCAGATGAGTGCGGCCACGCTGCGGCGGCAGCGGGCGGCAGCACGGCGGCGGCGTGCCCAGATGGGTGCGGGCACGCTGCGGCGGCGGTGGCGGCGTGCCCAGATGAGTGCGGGCACGCTGCGGCGGCGGCGGCGGCGTGCCCAGATGCAGACGGCCACGCTGCGGCGGCAGCGGGCGGCGGCACGGCGGAGGCGTGCCCAGATTGGTGCGGGCACGCTGCGGCGGAGGCGTGCCCAGACGAATGCGGCACGGCGGCGGCGTGCCCAGACGAGTGCGGCCACGCTGCGGCGGCAGCGGGCGGCGGCACGGCGGCGGCGTGCCCAGATTGGTGCGGGCACGCTGCGGCGGAGGCGTGCCCAGACGAATGCGGCACGGCGGCGGCTTGCCCAGACGAGTGCGGCCACGCTGCGGCGGCAGCGGGCGGCGGCACGGCGGCGGCGTGCCCAGATTGGTGCGGGCACGCTGCGGCGGAGGCGTGCCCAGACGAATGCGGCACGGCGGCGGCGTGCCCAGACGAGTGCGGCCACGCTGCGGCGGCAGCGGGCGGCGGCACGTTGGATGTGTGCCCAAGTGCAGGTGGCCACGCTGCGGCGGCAGCGGGCGGCGGCACGGCGGAGGCGTGCCCAGATGCAGCCGGCCACGCTGCAGTGGCAGCGGGCGGCGGCACGGCGGCGGTGTGCTCAGGTGAATGCGGCACGGCGGTTGCACTCGGCCAAGCGTCACGGGCGATGACTGCTGCGGCGGCGGCGTGTGGTGGGAGAGCGGTAGCGTGCAGCGGTGTATCTGGCCACACAGCGGGGGCGGCGGACGGCGGCGGCGCAGTCGGCTCCGCGGCGGCGGGTGCCGGCTCGGCGGCGGCATACTGCGCCTCCTGCTCCCGCCGGTGTTCGCTGTGCGCTCTCACCCAGTTTTCGAGCCGACCGCGCTGTAGCTCGTTGTCTTCGTCGTCGCTCGACGAGGCCTGGTCGAGCTGCTCGGCTTGCAAACGTGCGATCCGCGCCTTCATGACGCTGGCGCGCGCAGTTGCTTGTTTGGCACGCGCCGTTGCCTGCTCGGCTTGCGCAGTTGCCTCCTCGAACTCGACCTGTGCGAGCTCTTCTTGTTGCGCGAGCTCCGCACGTAGCGGCCTCGAAGACGCGGTCGACCGGGCAGATCGCGTTCTGCGCCCGGCGGACGCTTGCGAGCGTGGCGGGGCGACGCGCGACGCGGCGACGCGCGGCACGGGACACTGCACTGAGTCACATTGCACTTCGACGTCATCGCTGCGCGGGGCGCGTACGGGCGCCGCGCTCGGTGCGATGACGTCATCGCGGCGCGGAGCGTCCGCGGGCTCGGTGCCCGGTGCTCTGACGTCACTACGGCAAGTGACGTCGGCGCGCGTCGCGGTACACTGCACTGTAGCACTTGTGTCCGTCGGGGACGACGTCCCCGTCTCACAGCTCGTCGTTCTCCCGTGGCTGTCCGAGGTCGTAGGCGGCGACACGATGAGCCCCGGCGCGGGTGCTCCTCCAACCGGCGGCACACGCGGCACGTCACACGGCGGCGTGACGTGCTCCGACGTAGATGCTCCTCCTGTCGGCGGCACACGCGGCGGCTCGTCGCGCTGCGGGTCGGCCCTCGGCAGCCTCGCGTTCTTCGTAGACCGAGTGATCGGCATCTTCTATCCGGCGCCGAATGAACCAATGTTCCGGATCGACGCTCGGGAAGCGGTGGACTGTATATCTTGTTCTGGATCGGCAAGACGCCCGGCCACTCGGTCGACGACACGCGGTACGGGAAACAACGAAACGGGCACGAAATAATACGCCGGTGCTCAGTACAGTAACAGGGCGGCCTGTTACCGGAGCAACCACGGACGTAAACGGCGGGCTTGCGGTTGTGCGGGGCGACGCAAGCGTGAGACGCGCAGCGGAGAGAGAGGGACGGCGATAGAGCACTGGCAAGCTCGACGTTGGTACGACGATTCAACCGCTTCGGCGGGAATGTAGGCTTGCTGGCTCTTGAAGTTTTCTTGCTGTCTTCCAGTCGCTCTTCCTAGTGGTCCTCTCTCCCCGGTTGCTGGCTGCGGTCTGCCGAGCCGGTCTGGAATCTGGAATCTGCATCTGTAAAAAAGGTATTAGTCGTAAGACTATCACACCGCTACCGGTCTTTTTTGCGCGGTAGACCGCGCGAGGCCTGCCGTCACTTTGTCCGCCCTATATAAAATAGGGCAGTCGCCGTGGCCGGCCGGCTGGCGATTTAGTAGCAGTCACTTTGTCCGCCCTAAGTTAGGGCGGTCGCAGTGACCGACTGCTGGCTAGGGGTGAGCGGCATCGAAGCCGCTACTGCTGCTGGCACGTTCTGCAGTCTCTCGACTGCTGCAGTTGCCTGTGGTGTGGAGAAAAGCGAATGAGTCGCGAATGTAGGTCGAACCGCCTGCTTGCTCGACGCTTGCTGGAAGAAAAACATGTCCGCCAGTTCGATTATCACAGTGAAGAAGAACTGGCAAGAAACTTCACTGGGTTGCTTCCTGGACGTCGGCGGCTGCGCGGCGTGGAGGCTCTGGACCTGCGAAGTTAAACGGATGTGTTAGTATCGACAGGGGGCGCCTGGTCGATGGATCCCGCAGTCGGTAGTCGCAAGCGCTAGCGATCAGCGGGTTGTCGTGTCGGTACGCCCCCTTGAAGAAGCCCGTGTACAGCTTCTGGAGATACTCCTCCAGCGGTGCTATCCCTAGGTCTCTGTGCAGGTTGGCGTTTCTATGGTACCAGGGCGCACCTGTGGCGATGCGCAAGAATTTGTGTTGCCTGACCCTCACCTTGTTGATGAGTCCTTTGGCCGCATGCGCCCACGCCGGTGAGGCGTAGGTCATGACAGGTCTGATGCAGGTTTTGTAAATTGTCAGCTTATTTCTAAGTGACAATTTACTTTTCCTGTTCAACATGGGGTACAGGCGGCCACAAATACTTGCGGCTCTAGCGGTCACGTTTTTGATGTGAGTCGCAAACGTGAGCCTTCTGTCCAGCGTGACGCCCAGGTACTTCACCTCGGCGACCCAGGGTATGGCACCGCCGAAGATCTGCACCTGTTTGGGAGGTAAAATCGGCTTATTAGTCCGGCTAAAGATGATGGCCTGACTCTTGTCGGGGTTGACCTCGACCCTCCACTTTCTGAACCAGTGTTCGAGAGCGGAGGCGGCCTGCTGCAGCAGCTTTACGATGCGCTGGATCGGTCTGCATCTGTAATAGAGAGCGGTGTCGTCGGCGAACAGCGCCAGCTGGACCTGTGGATGGGAAGGCATGTCGTTGGCGAAGAGTACAAACAGGAGCGGTGATAACACCGACCCCTGCGGTACCCCTGCCGTTATCGGTCGGTGTGCCGAGCCGGTCGCAATGGCACCTATATTTATATGACTCCCCGCCCGCTCGGCCCAGCGTGCTCACGCCGCTCGATAATGCGCGGGCGGGGGTAATAGGCGCCCGGCTCGGCTATGAGTCCCGTTACGCGACTCTAACGCCCCCTACCTTGCCTCACTCGTCTCGTCCGTGTGTACTCCAGTAAAAGGCCAACCAGATATATTTATTTATTGAATAAAACTTACATCTAGCCTAGTCGGTATTCTAAAAGCTAATTAAATCTAACGGGCTAGGTCTTACGGGCTAACTAGTCTACGGTTGTGTAAAATATATATTTCTTAATAACTAACTTACGTATAACTTATATTATCTTAATTATACCTAGCCCGCGCCTAGGCTACACTATGCTAACTTATGAAACCTATTTTATATCTACGCCGGCCGCTGCCTAACTACGCTAATTCCTATTCTAATTTTCCTAACTACGATGCGCTGGCTGCGGAGCTGTCGTCGTTCGCCACACGAACCATGGCCAATCTCACCGGTCGGACGGTCACCCATCTCAAGTTCGGGTTACAGAACAAGCATGAAAACAGGATAAATACTACGGAAACTCGAACGACGAGGAGCATGTGTGGCGTCACTATGAAATGTATTTATTTATTTATTTATTTTATTTATTTATTTACACACATTTTGTGTACAATACATTTGTGTACAGTACAATACATTTTGTGCTTGCATACTTCTATGTAACGGGTGTGGCAGCATAACTTCCTTTTTTTTTTCAAAATGCAATAAAATTCATTTTATGAAGCAGATGCTTTTTTTTATATAATATAGGTAGACATCTAAAGTTTGATTTTACATGGTTTTTAAAATCATATACCTACGGTAGGAGACGCCCCACATATAACCAAATTATGGCGTTTGTCATTTTTCAGCACAGCGATGGTTATGTTTTTGGCATGACAGTTTGCCGGTGTACCACTTTCAGGCAGTATGCTCGTCTATTTTACCAGCACTGCCATTACCGGGCCGGCAAGAGCCCGAGGCGGCAGGCAGCGCGCGGCGGTACCACCGCGCCGGTGCAGCACTAACTCCGCAAACGCCCGTAACTTCTAATGACGCTTGGCAATCGAATTACTTTGACAAACTAATATTAGGGCACGCCTCGCAACGCAGCCCCAGACGGATGGGTGACGTTACTGGTAATGGAGCGTCAACTAATCTGGTTAGGATGCCTATATACAGAGAACGATGTATTTATGCAGAAATAAGTAGGTAATAAATGAGCTTCCAAAACGTACAGTCAGTTTTTTAATCGTATTTCAAATTGTATTTGTTTTTTTTTCTGATAATACGTAGTATATTAAATAACTGAACTCGAGTTGATCTTCGGATAAATTACGACACCCGAGGTGCTGCCCATTCAAATTTAGGTAATATATCTAATATTCCATAATCATTAATGCATAGGAAAGAGAATACCCGGTACTCCCTTAAAGGACATTTTCAGAAATACTGGACGGCTGATTTTCAACCACCCTAGTATTGAGCTATAAAACGTGGCAACGGCTAGTATCGCGCAAGAAAACGTGGCAACGGCTAGTATTGTGCTATAAAACGTGACAGTTGCTAGGATGGTGTTAGAAAACTAAACATAGAAAACGTAACAACGGCTAGTATTGAGCTAGAAAACGCGATAATGGCTCGTATTGCGCTAGAAAACATGGCAACGGCTAGGTTGGCACTAGAAAATGAAACCTAGAAAACGTGGCAACGGCTAATACTGCGCTAGAAAATGTGACAACAGTTAGTATTTCGCTATAAAACGTAGCAACGGCTAGTATTGCGCTAGAAAACGTGACAACAATTAGTATTTAGTGTGCCTCCTTAATGGAGGACATTATTCGTAAGCTATTAGCTAAGTTAAGAGGAACCAAGATGTGAGAAGAACGCAACTTTGTAAGGTCTCCGCTTAATCAATCAATCAATCATCATTTTATCAATAAAACATCATCGACCAGTGCGACTGGATTCGCGTTCTGATGAAATTCACAGTTTCTTGGCAGAAATGTCGACGAAATAAATCTATTTCTACTATCAAACAGTGTAGCCGCAAAATTTAATAAATAAAATGTAGCCAAGGAAGGAAATGAGGCAAGCGATCCCGAGTAAATATTAAAGTGTTCGAATACATTAATTTCGAAGAATTCAAAAAAATAGAAGAAGCACCAACTCATTGAACAGGTGACATTATTAAGGTTGTGCGCAAAAACTACATTACAAATATTTCTCATATCAGCTATCACTGTCGCCCTTGCCAACATACCTGTTACGACCTGTATTGCGCAAATTTCTTACATAATAGATCACATACGTTAGGAACGCAGTAATCTTATCCATGTATGACAATAGCGGTTCTATATTCAGATTCAGAGATTAAGATTAAAAAATTATTAAGCCATAAAGAACACCAATATAATTATAAATAATAACAATCTATTGAATTCTGTGATCAACACCGTGCGTGGTAGAAGGAACGGTGTTCCAACGTTCTCAGGCGGTAGGTATTCCATCTAACTTCAAATAAGACAGCTAACAGACAGGCTGAGACATCCCAGGCTCTGGCGGATCGATTCAGAGACACGCGAAAAGCAATATTATTGGTGCCTACAATACCTTTTACTATGGTCGGCAAACGGTCGCATTCTTTCGGGGTCCTACGGGTGCCATCCGTCGGAAATATATCACACCTATAAAGAATGCGACCATTTGCCGACGATACTGTCCAGCCGTTAAACCACATTCTGTGGACGTGCCTAGATATTTCCGACGGGTGAGAAAATTAATAAGGTTAATTATTGAGGACATCTCAAGAAAATCTTAAAATAAAATAGGACTGATATTATTAGATGGTCACTAACGATGGTGACTAATGACGGTGACCGTTTGCCGACGATAGTGTTCGGCCGTTAGACTACATTCTGTCGGGGTGCCTAGATATTTCCGACGGGTACTACACCTGTCGGAAATATCTAGGCACCTCGAAAGAATGCGACCGTTTGCCGACCCATAGTGTCCAGCCGTTAGACCATATTCTGTCGAGGTGCCTAAATATTTCCGACGGGTACTACACCCGTCGGAAATATCTCGCACCTCGAAAGTATGCGACCGCTTGCCGACGATAGTGTCCAGCCGTTAGACCACATCTGTCGAGGTACCTAAATATTTCCGACGGGTACTACACCCGTCGGAAATATCTCGGCACCTCGAAAGAATGCGACAGTTTGACGATGATAGTATCCAGCCGTTAGACCACATTATGTCGAGGCGCCTAGATATTTCCGACGGCCACTACACCCGTCGGAAATATCTCGGCACCTTGAAAGAATGCGACCGTTTTTCGACCCATAGTGTCCAGGCCTTAGACAACATTCTCTCGAGGTGTTTAGATATTTTCGACGGCTACTACACCCGTCGGAAATATCTCGGCACCTCGAAAGAATGCGACCGTTTGCCGACCCATAGTGTCAAGCCGTTAGACCACATTCTGTCGAGGTGCTTAGATATTTCCAAAGATAATAGGTGTTCTGTGGATATTTCCGACGAGTAGATGAGCTTGATCTGCTTACGGTACGTGGCGAGTATAATCACTTCTCCTAGATCTGGCAATAACGTGTCGAAACTCGAAAACCGTATACATTATTCAGTACGATGATGGGTACAGTACAGCTATGCGTAGCTAGGTATATCGATCCATCTCGCATATGATAGCTATTACGTTTCCGTACGCGTCATTAGTTCTTAAGGCTGTATACAATGTTAAATTCCGATCTTTCTGAGAGATTTACTTATATACTGAGCTGTTTTTTTATGTTAAATACAGGTAAAAAATTATCTATCAGGGCAAATCGTATTTGAAATTTAGATAGCTTTTTGAAAACACCATTTGATTAACTTTGCTCGATATAAAATAATGTACCTAATTTCAACTTTTATCCCTCAGGAGATTCGTAGTTTGGATTTCGGCAGTTTTTTTTCTTTTCTTTTTTCAATTGGTAGTTTTGCGTTTAAAAAAAAAAACCAATTTTCGCTTACACTAAAAATTTCCGTGCGATTCATCCGCCGTGTCGCTATTCTGCTTGCACCCGAGGAATTCGCACCGTTCTTGCATACCTTGTATGGAGCCTTATGGGCAAAATATACGACAGCGTAAATAAATTTGCCTTCAAACAAACTTTTTCTACTATAAATAATGGAAAAGTACTAAAAGTCGTTTTGAAAGTTAAAACCTTTTTAACGTTTGGCTCCTCTTTTTTTCATACCAGTTTTAATTTTTTGTATATAGTGCGACATGAGGCACTGTTCCACCTTCATTCGTACTAACGGGTCCCATGGACATTTATATTGCGAGGGTTGTCAATGCCGAGCTGACCTGACAGGTGCCCGTTTACGCCCCTCTTTAAGGTAAAAATTTCTACTTTTATCCTTTTTAGCTTCGCGATTTTCACTATTTGATTTTTTAAGGGTTCGTGTACTTTATGTACGCGCGTTAGTAGTTATACTTCATTGGCGTCATTAAAAAAAGGGGACCTCTCGATCGCTCGACCCCCTCAAAGGCTGCACAATACCTGCATACAAATCATTTTTATGCGGTGACAATGAGCGTGACGATGACGGCGACGTGACGTTTTTTCTGCGTTTACACTCCGTTTTCATAACGCGCCTAATGAAGTTCAATTTATTTCAAAACGTGTGTACTCAAAACTTAAAAAAATTTAAATAATGGAGATTGTAGAACATTTTCATTAAAATAGCTTCGAGTAAAAATACGTCGTCTGTTGAATATTTAATTTTGATTTGATCACTAGAACATTATTAATATTCGGTGACAGAATGAAAAATATTCTCATCAAAAATATCAGGTACAGACTTAGTGTTGTTGGGTACAATATTGCCTGGAATAAGATGGCAATTATTCCAGACACATGGTTTTCGCTAGCCCTAGCGCCTTAAGGCGACAATGCATATGAAATACCATCAAGTGAGAGGACTGGCCAGTGGCCATCCACACACATATATCGAATACCATTGACACTATTCAAGATACCTGACATCGTGTCTGCATAATGTTGAGGAACTACACACCATGCAATATTACCTACCTAGGTCAGATACCTACATATTCCTATTCAGCTATTTACCCTAGATCAAAGACTATGTAATACAGGTGGTATATTCAATCTACGTACGTAGCCTTTGGCCTTCATGCAATTCAAATTGAATATATTACACAGTTCTGCGGTGCAGAACATGGGCTTATTGCAGAATGCACTTTCTTTTAGTTTATCTAACACACAACAAAACATTAATATTGTTAGTGAATAGGTTTTTTCCCGGAGTTTTTCCTCACCGGAGTGAAGAATAAATTATGCACGAATTCTTCGAAATAAAAAATACTCATTGGTGCATACGCCCGGGATTGGAAGATGCGACCTCTCACACGAGAGGCCGGTCCCTCAACCACTTGCCACAATCTCAATGACCTCAAATAATCACCTAAACAGCTAATTATTTGAGGTCACCTCAAATAATCAGATGCGCGGGCACGGCCCAGCTAAGAGAGTCAATGATCTCAAATAATCAGTTCTTTAGGTACCTAGTGGCACGCTTTAGTGTGTAGAACATAGACATGTTATGTTAAATTTCTCGAAAACGAATGCTACAAGAATATTTTTTTTGCTTAATTGGTTTAATATAGCGGTTATGAAACCCTCCAAAAATATTTGCAGCTAATGAATAGCCAACTTATAGTCATGTAGGATACTACCCTAATGCTTCCAGAACTTAGGATTACAAAACATAACCAAGATATGAATCTCTACTGAGAGCACGCCGAGATTGAGATCCAGCAGCATCTGTGAAACTGCACGCCTGACGCTCCGACCGCACGAAGCAACGAACACTACATCTTGTCATCTCAGTTTGTCGAGGGGGCCCAATTTGGAGCAGGGGACTCCACTGGGGCCCCTCGCGCCCCTCGGGAACCGCCTTGACTTTGTGTTAAATCAGAACACTCTGTGCAGTAAGCCGTTTAGCTCAAGAGATCATACGAGGTATGCCACTACACCTTTTAAATCTAAGAAACATACATAAGATGCTAAAGAACTATGATTATTTCGACAAAACTTTATTTTATAACAGTTTTATAAGAGTTTTATAATATTTTATATTTAATTCCCTTCAGTTCTGAATCATTAAGTGTTGGTATATTTTTTAATAGTCTTTTCAAGCTGTTGACAATGATACTTACCTCACTCGATGGCGTTTGAAGAAGAACCAAGTTTCAAAGTTTGACAATATAGCGCTTCACTCGCGTGAGTGAGAATCCAATGATATCTTACTTATTGAAATCGATCCAGTACTTTGGACCTGTAGAGTGGAACATAGTCACACGCATACATACACGTTAAACTCATAACCCTTCCTTTTTCGGCTTCGCCGTAGTTGTCTCCTAGAGATTCCAACGATTTACTTACTGAAGACGTCATAACATCGTCAGCGAAAGCTTTTAAAACAACTCTACTATTATAACATAATTATTTGTATTTTTATTATATGTTAGACTATGAATGTATGCGCTTTATATTTCTTCACTAGCTTTTGCCCGCGGCTTCGCCCGCGTTAAATTCGTATTTAAAAAGAAGAAAGTAAGTAAGCCCGCTACCGTACCTTTATTTCGGCGCGCAGAACAGTTAGGTTTGTATGGGAGCCACATCTTAGCGTTACCGGAACGAAATTTTATTTAGCCTATCCTGTGTCCCGTATAACCAAATGTGCTTGTACTAAGTTTCATCGAATTCGGATGATCAGTTTAAGAGTTATGGAGGAACATACATACATACATACAGAAAGATCTAAAAATTGTAAATTTAGTTTTAGTATCATACATAGAGTCTACAAAAGCAGTATCTCATAAAACAAAGTAACTTACTCCATCACCATCCCTTACAGATTTATTAAGTAGTATTGATTGATTGGATAGACGCAAAGGCGAAAATGACGAGAAAAATTACGTCCCGACCAAGATTTCTCCACCGGGTCCATGACGTATTCTCTCTAAATTTCGAACAGTTGAATCTTATAGTAGGTGTGACGCAATCTCCTGCATTCTTAGAAATCTATATTATATCTTATATACATTGAATTATTGCCACATATTTTCTTAAACGTGTCACCTAACCAACACATAAATCAGTTGGCGTTTAAAACGTCATCGTCACGCGTCGCTGCGAGATGGCACTGTCCCGCCCGGCCGCCCGACGACCCTGCCCGCCGCCGCGTGCCCGCGTCGTGGTCGTCGTGCCGGACGAAACAATGTTGACGTCAAGTCTAAACCGTAAATACAACATCGGTCATCATGACCATTTATTATATTTGACACAGAAAATTGACACACATTATAGCTACCTATTTACAACCTTTAAAAAAAATTAAACAAATTATAAAACTTTACAGCGTAAACAAGAATTCCTGCAATGTTAATACCTTACATAACAGCGCATAAATCATACATAATATGCTTAGTGAAAGAAACAAAGTGAAATGTTTAAGAATTCAAGAAATAAAAAAACCAAATTAATAAATTTTACATCAAATTTAAGACATTTGCCACACTGTACTAGAATAATAGTTGATAAAAACTACAAGATCAAGGAAAAATCTAATACCTTGTAAATAATACCTAGATAAAAAGAAATAAAAAAAATACAAGCAAATTATAATTTATGAACCGGAAGCTTTGCTTACATACCTGACCGTTGAAATTATTATAGTAATTATTTTATGTAATCCGTTATTTGTGGCTGAGTCAGAGGAGCCAGAGCACACGCTCCGACCAACCAATATCACCTCTAAGAAGGTGCCATATCGGAGACTTTCCTTTGGATTGTTGTCTATACTGGACTAGAGGAGAACACAGCCGAGGCTGCCATGCGGCCATCTTACACCCAGTACGGTGGTACCAACCCAGTCGGCTACAATTTGAACCTGTGATAGGTTAGAAAGGGGCAAGGGGAGGGACCTACAGTTTTACACCGCCTCCGATATCGGTGAAGCAACAAAGTGGAGTCGCATCCAAAGGCATTTGAAGGGTAAGCGTAAAGAAAGATTATTGTCCCACCCAAGCTCAAAATGACTTATTAACGCGTATTACGCGACTTATTAACGTAGAGGTTGGCGAGGACTATCTACCTGCATACTGAGAAAAATTAAATAAAAATAATCGTCGCAGTAGAGGACATTGGAAGTATTTATCGAAAATCGAAACAAAAGTAAATGTCCCTCGTATTTGGCGGAAAAAAAATCATTGTCCGTGGACAATGCTCTTTCTTTTAAGTATAATTTCTGACCAAGATGAATAAAATATAAACCAAAAGTAAATTATGCAACCTTAGTTTAAAATTTCATTTGAATAAAGTTTGTAACAAAGAAGAAAAAAGGTTTTTTTTATTATCCCCAAACTTACTAAAATGGACAATGATCTTTCTTTCAGCTTACTAACCCTTTTGACGTAGATAACTAAAGTCACATCTCTCCGTGTACCGGGGGGCCCGAAACCGGCTCGTGTTTCGCGACGTCCTTTAAGATAGAAGGAAGTAATGCAGCGCCCGCCCGGACTCACTGGTGAAAATTGGCTTCGAATCGAACCGTCTGTGGCTTTGTGAGCTCGTCGAGTTACGACTTCGGTACACTGCAGTTTCTCTTTAAATCCTATTCTACGAAGCATTGCATTGCCTTCTGCACTTCAGGCGAAGTGCAGAATGAAAGGTAAAGGGGTATCTATAATAATCGTTCTACGCTATAATTGTAGATTTCGCTATATAGATAATATATTATTTCCTGCGGCGTTTGATTATGCAGCTATGTACTGATGAGTTGAGATAACATTAAATGTACATACATACATACCAGACGCCGTATCCCGACAATCAGGGTAAGCAGAGTAATCGATGTTGCGCTGCACGAACTCTTTGTAAATTAAAGCACAACACCTACCACCACGTTTAGCCAAATATTCGGACAAGATAACTATCAAGCAGCAAGTAAGGCATAAATACCCACCGCTGCACGCCTGGATACACGACTCGGTGGAACGAACGTGCCAAGGTAAGAGGTGGCTAACCTGTCGCCCTTTAGCACGGCATCTTGTCCTTATCCCTTAATCGCCTTTTACAACATGCCCGAGGATAAACACAGTGGAGCTATTATTTTTAAATACCGGCCCTCACAGTAAAATTTATGTTTGCCGGGTAAACGTTGATATAAGGCAATGTATGTGTATGCAATACATATATAAGTACATATATCAACAATTACCCGGCGTTTACACTATGTACTCGGATATAATATGTACTAGTACACATACCCACATTCTGTGATATAAAAGTCGGACTTATTGAATGTCATTTCTTCCCGTAAACCTCGTACACAACAACGCGTTAGTATTTATTAGTATTCAGGTTTCCCTCACAGGGTTCCTTCATCAGAACGAGACGAATAAGCGCGTACATTCTTAGATAGCAACAACTACACACACAAATCACACAAATAATGTGCAAAAGGCGAACTTAATGCCAGAAGACGTTTTATTCTAGCAGATCTTTGGGATGTGACAGTTTTGCATATAGGTACACACTGTACATCCCGGAATTGGAACAACCCTCCCGCGAGCATCATATTCCAATCCTGATTGAAGGAACATCCTGTCTCAATCTGTGTCGTCGTCGTCGCGTCGGCAACTGCCTACGCAAGCACGTATGGTGTAGGTACATAGAGTAGAAGTGTGTATTTCATCTGTAGTTATACCAGACGGCAACTTGGACCAGTGCAGTAGCCGATTTTAGGGTATCTTTGGTGGAGGGCGCGGGATGCAAGGTATTTTCTGATATTGCACAACCACATCCTTTATTCGCAGTGGCAGGCATTAAGTTCGCATTTTTACTTATAATAACTTCACAGTATACGCCAACACATTGTGCAGCGCAGATTTTACTTTTTTATAAACATTTTGTAAGAATGTAACAAATAAATAAATAAAAGTCTGGATCATTTTAAATCTAGATCCATACAATAGCTATCCGCTGAGATTTCTGAACTTATATGATGCGGGTGTGATCGCCACCTCCCATTAAACAAACGAACCAAAAAGAGCTACCTATCCAATGGACATTATTCACAGTCACGTTATCGACAATTTCTATTTTTATTTTATTTATTTGGCCAAAACCAAACAGACAAGAAAATACAGAAAGATACAAACAATAATCAAGTTTTCGTCCAGCATCGTTAGGCACGGATAACACATAAAAATACAGTGACAATGACAATAATGCATAAAACGAAGAAGAAATATCAAAATAAATAAAAAAAAACAGAAGAGAGAGTAGTAGTACGAAATGTATACGCTAAGCTAATATAAAGAAAAAAACAGGAGAAACAAGAGCTAAAACAAAAATATCATACTACCCACATACACCATGGCAACGGTATTCTGATTATGTACCTATATACCCGTAACACAATTAGTACACACACAACAATAGCCAAATTATTAAGTAGCGAGTGTAGAAACGAGTCTATTAAACTAACAACCAATAGGTGATATCCGCTAATAAGTATCGATCTAATTGTTTACTTGTGAGAGTGTTGCTTTTAAGCGCACCGATCAGTTGCTGAGAAATGAACGACATGAACAGATGATACTGAAAAGTGGAAGCTGCGGACGTCTGAAATAGAATTACCAGACGTCTGGAAGTCATTGGGATAGTTGTGAAGTTAGTTAATGTGTCCCCGGTCCGACAAAACGACGAAACGAAAATAATCAAGTTCCTTCCTACAGATCCAAAGAGATATCACAAAAAAAAAAACAACCCTGCGGTACTAATTAATTACGAAACGACGAAATAAAAGCAATCAAGTACAGTGTCGAATCCTTTAATATGGGCCTAAATAATTATTTTTCAAGCCGGCAAGGCATCCTCAAACACGTAAAACGGCCAAATGTCCATGGCCATTGTTAGTCACCTCATGGGCGGCTCGATGTCAGATGTCGCGCTTCGAATCTACATTTCGAACAATTTTAGCAAAAATGTCCCAGAATCCCATTACCAGAATCTAGTCACCCAAACATGCAACGAATTGGATCACTCTCGCCGGGTGAGCCGGCCAATTCATCTCGCTCCTCCCGAGTCGAAGCCGGTAGAAATTGGCGGTGATCGCAAATAGTTTGCGCTACTGAGTACACTACTGGAAGAAGGATTGCCAACCGTACTTTCGAATAAAGTACCTTACGAATATATAAGTCAATGACCTTACGTTATTTTAGTTCTCCGCACTTTAAACTTTTGAATAGCAATAAAGTAAGCGAAAATACTTTATTTCAACCTTAAGTTCAAACAATGTACTAAATAAAACGTAAACTGACAGCACCTCAGTAATCGAATGCAGTGTATTCAAATATACCTCATCCACTGCTGAAGTGTGCAAAGAGCACTATAAAATATATGTTTCAACAATTTCAAAACTTTTTTATGAGGCTGTCGAAACGGCTATGTAAATAGTTCGTGTTTTCCGTCCAGTTCAGCGTAGCCGGCACGACCGAAGGGAAGCACTGACATGGCGCCTAGTTCACCAAGGTGTTATGGGCTGACATCACGGATGTATTAGGTGACGTAGCCAACCGTGTCAATTTCTATAAAATGCTACTTCTGAGTTTTACAATGTAGAGAGTTAGTATTGAGAGTTGCGGGCAACTGATACGAATCAGATTGCTCCCACCGGGGTGTGTGCCGACCGGTTACTCTCCCTTCTTTTACCGCACCACACTGAGTTTATTACCAGTCGCGTCTTGATGGAGAACGTCTGCTCTAAAGTCCAGCCTTTGGGGAATATTTTGTATATCTTATTAGAGGGCAAGCCAATTAACAGGGAATGTTTACTGGCGGCAGTTAATGAAACACTTTATCGTGCAGCTCTAAATTTTACGTTACGATTATATCATTTCTCAGTAGGTACAATGTGGGTACGATTTTCAGCCACAGACACACTGTGTGATTGTTTGGCGAGTTTCTTGGTCTGGTTTTGTTACCATAGCTTAGCTATATATTTAGAAATGAATTCAAATAATAATTCACACGAAGTGGCAAAAGACTAAAAAAAGGCGGGTGAGAATAATTAATTATTCATATGGTAGTTATTATAATGCCTAATCTAAGCCAACCAAAGCAACTATAAAAAAACGGCCAAGTGCCAGTCGGATGCGCGCACAGAGGTTTCCGCGCACCACAAAAAAAAAGTTTCTTGTATGAGGACCCCTTAATTTTTTATTTTTTTTATTTTTTTATTTATTTGTTGTTATATCCGCCAAAAACACATATTCTGTGAAATTTTCAACCGGCCGGCTATTACGGTTCCAAAGATAGGTACAGCATTCGGACGGACGGACGGACAGACAGACAGACAGACAGACAGACAGACAGACAGATAGGCAGACAAACAGACATTGTAGGCTTAGCAATAGGCTTGCGTACGGAGTACGGAAACCTAAAAAACGGGATGAGAATAATATTCATATGGTAATTATTATAATGCCTAATCTAACTCGAGCATAACACGTATTAAAATACACTCAGAATTTGGTTGAAGCTTGTAAAGCTACTTTTAAAATCAGTCGCCAACATTATGCATAAATACTTGTGTTTGACTCAATTCTCAAACATTTCCGTGTGCTGATCCTTTCGTAACGCGAGGGGCGTTGTTCCCGGGAGACCAAGAAAGGGGGAAGGCCAGAAACATTTCCGCCGTGATGAGTCCCATGACGTTCATTTTCTACAGCAATTTCGACATTACTTTAGAAGCATTATTTGATTTGTTTTCAGTCGAGAAGTGAACTGTATTTAAACGTCAACAAAGTAAGACTTGTTGGTTATAACTATCAGTGAAGTAAATTCCAGTCCTCAGGAAATGATTTTTTTTACTGTGCGCCTTCGAGCCTTTTCACATCATGTTCTCTAATTGCGATAAATTATAAATTATAATAGATTTCGTTGTAACATTAAGAAAGTACCACAAAAGGATGATCGTCGTTTTCTCCGAGCCGCACGGCTGTGATCCGGAAAAAATAAGGGATATAAAATAAATAAAACATAAAAATAAGGATAACTAAGGGAAAGAGATGTAGAGACGCGACGACGAATGCAAATTGAATATTATAAGGGGATACAATATAACTTTATTTCCATATGAGAAATCCACTTTCGCCCTCGCTATACACTCGTATACATTTCGTATACACTCACGATTTAGGAGTAGGCATTAGCTGGATTTCATCAGATGTGAGTGGGGAGCCATCTGTCACGAGCTGCTATACCTACTGTATGTGTGTGTGGCGACACGAGAGATTCAAGCCGCAGCAGCCCAGATATCCTGACTTGGATCTCTTGCGGAACTCTCTTCCTACCCACAAACGAATACAGAAAGATGCTTTTCTTAATAATATTGCTTATTTTATTATTTCATTAATAGGTATTATAACACCGAAAAAACTGATTATAAACAACAAAAAACCGACTAAGTAAAACAATCTAAATAGATTGATACAAATATGAAAACCGATGTATACATTTTTGCGTTAAAATTCGGGTCAAAATTCATCCGGATGCAGTTTGATGAGCGGTTCAACATATGTGATATGAAGTCCCATCACGTCCCACGAAATGAAGGGTAGCACTGACATGGCACCTAGTTCACCCGGTGTTATGGGCTGACATCACAGATGTTGTATTGTACGTGATGTAGAAAATCGTGTCAGTTTCCATAAAGAAAATCTGGATAGTCTGTGAATAAAAATTAGCCCCACACAATATACAATATATTCAACCTGCCGCGTGGCGTATTCAATTCACCTTCGTGCCACTGTTCATGCAAATAAAAGCCCGAGCCCTTAACTGACGCCGGTGGAGGAAAGCCGCTCAGTCTTTCTTTCCATTTCTTTCCAGTCCGTTTGAGTCGCGACGCGGATTTCATTCGGATTTGTCGCAGGGCGTGGTGGAATATCACAGTATAGGTCAACTCGTGTCGTCGACAACACAGAGGTCAACTAAACGGAGATGAAATACAGGAGGTCGCCAAGTACTGTATTTTTACCTGAATACGGTGAAGCCAAAAAGAGGGCTATAATATATCTAGCATGAATGTTTAAACTACGCCACCGCGTGTGGTGGCGTGCCTTGGGAGAGGCCTATGTCCAGCAGTGGACCGATACAGGCTGATGATGATGATGATGATGAATGTTTGTTTGCTCTGTGGATCTACCATCCTGTCCCATCTCCGCATGATTCGTCGCAGAGAGACTATGCCTGCACCCTTTTGTTCTTGACATTGGGCTGTTGAGAACCCAGCGGTTCTCTGAAAAAAATTCTTTGTGGCAACGCTATAGTATGGAACTGTCTTCCGGTGAGTGTGTTTCTCGAATCCTTTAACCTGGGTGTCTTCAAACATCGTATTAACAGGCTATAGACAGCCTAGCAACAGTCCGCAAATCTGCTGGTATGGCCCCTAACTGAGCATGGTTTCGCGAAGAGATGTGATTTTGGCTCTGTCGACTGCACCATTGGTCTCTCGGCACAGTCACCCATGTTGGTATACATAAAAAATAATTTAGTTAGTGCCATCATAATTCTTAAACTACGTGTGTAATGTAACCGATATTTTCGAATAATTCTAGATCAAATAACTCAGTTAGATGATGACAAGCCAAAGCTTAATGATAATTATTAGCTAAATCTAATCTAAAAATATTGTACAATATATTTCACAGTGTAACTTCTTTCACATAGAAATAAAACCTTAGCATAATAATTCGTATGCAGTTTTTCTCGCTCTGTTTTCATTTATAGAAGTAAAATAATTATAGAAACAATACTTAGCTTACATATCGGTTTGTTTAAACATCAATCCTTCGGCTTCACAAAATCCTGTCGACTTTACCCAAGTCGACAACACTCCCGGATCCCCCACAGCTCAGCGGCCGCCGCGCCCTGGCCCGAGCCGAGCGGCCGAACCTGCCCGCCCGTTACCGTTCGCATGTAAAACACGACCAATTACCTCTCGGCCTCTCCCATACCCGTTTCCATACCCCCCCCCCCCCCCCCCCCCCCCAACAACCCACGGGCCCGTAATTTTCAATGCTTGGCTAAAGTCATTTTCGCCCTTTTCATGCGTTGGAAAAGCGCGCCAATTAGAAAAATGCTTATTTGAAATTCTAACAGGTTTGGTATATTATTTTTTTTATGAATATGTTGTTATCGAACAAGTTAATAGTGACAGACAAATTATTCCTGCGCCTGTTCATTTTAATTATTCCTGTCTATGGCATTTCTTGCGATAACTCTTGCGATTTCTGTTCAGAAAAAAAGGTACAAATTGGTAAAATTGTAGCTACAAATTGAAATACAACCGGTATCTCAACTCATGAACATTTGCAAAGACAACAAACAAGTTAATAGTGACAGACAAATTATTCCTGCGCCTGTTCATTTTAATTATTCCTGTTTATTCAACTTATCTATGGCATTTCTTGCGATAACTCTTGCGATTTCTGTTCAGAAAAAAAAGGTACAAATTAGTAAAATTGTAGCTACAAATTGAAATACAACCGGTATCTCAACTCATAAACATTTGCAAAGACAACAAACAAGTTAATAGTGACAGACAAATTATTCCTGCGCCTGTTCATTTTAATTATTCCTGTTTATTCAACTTATCTATGGCATTTCTTGCGATAACTCTTGCGATTTCTGTTCAGAAAAAAAAGGTACAAATTGGTAAAATTGTAGCTACAAATTGAAATACAACCGGTATCTCAACTCATAAACATTTGCAAAGACAACAGACAAGTTAATAGTGACAGACAAATTATTCCTGCGCCTGTTCATTTTAATTATTCCTGTTTATTCAACTTATCTATGGCATTTCTTGCGATAACTCTTGCGATTTCTGTTCAGAAAAAAAAGGTACAAATTGGTAAAATTGTAGCTACAAATTGAAATACAACCGGTATCTCAACTCATGAACATTTGCAAAGACAACAAACAAGTTAATAGTGACAGACAAATTATTCCTGCGCCTGTTCATTTTAATTATTCCTGTTTATTCATCTTATCCTATCCCGATAGTAATGTTTACTGTTTTAAAAGTCCGCAATTATGTTGCTATTACGTATTTAGTTTACCTAGAAAGGAAAGAAGTTGGATTGCAAAACGTGTTTAAACACCTCATAGGTAAAAAAAAATCAGGCAATAAACAGGCGTAAAACTTTTGAAAAAACGCCACATCTTCAATATAGCCTTCAGACATTTTGAGAGAATGTTATAGCGCAGGTTAAAGTAATGTTAGTACTTACCTGATAAAATAAAATAAAGCACACCGCTCGAAGAAACTGACGTAGGTTTAGAATTAAAAAAAATACCTACTTACGTGAATATTTGGTGGTAATAATCTTGTTGTAGGCAACTTCAAAGTAACCACACGCTGAAATTTCATTTTCTTTGAATATCGTGGTAGGGAAGGAATTTCGGCAAATAGGTGCGTAGAATATTATACAAAATGGGTCCCTTACAAGTAAAATATATTATAGTTAGGACGTTACTTTAGTATAAAATAGAATAGAAATACTTTATTGCTCCAAAAACATTTTACAGAAACAATCCATATGTAATTAACACGAGGCGCGAGGGTGGACTTATCCCTTACAGGCAAAGATATATTACGTACTATATAAAGATATATACGTATAATATTTCATCTAAGCTTACAGGGAATATTTTAGTATCTATTAAAAACATAATGTTTGTATTTTTGCTTAACATGCTAATTTTAGTTCATGTCTAACTAGCTGTTCCCGCGGATTTTTATATTGTTTATTAAAAAAAAAAAATATGGAAACTGACACGGTCGGCTACATAACCTACAACATCCGTGATCTCAGCCCAACACACCGGGTGAACTAGGTGCCATGTCAGTGCTTCACTTCATTTCATGTCGTCTACACTGAACTGGACGGAAAACACGAACTATTTACATAGCCGTTTCGACCGACGTTTCGCTCAGTGCGGTGGTATCAAACCGACCGGGATAAACACTACCACCTAGTAAGGTAAGAAGGAAAGGGACCTACAGTTTAACGTGGAATCCGAACCACGATCAGTCTCCAACGGTCGAGCGATTGACAATAACTTCAATCGGATTTATAAATGATCAATAACAATTATTGTCAATCGCGTAGAATTGACAATCGCAATTGATCGTTTCCGAGATCCCTTGTTAGGCTTTCTTTCGCAGAGAAATATCCTATAATCATCAGATATGCCGGAATACATGAGTGAAAACTTCACATCAATTGACCGAGTAATTCTCGACTTATAAGCTAACCTAGAATCGCGAAAGCGCGGTGCATGAGGTCGGTCGCTACAGATACGATATAATAAATTACATTTTAATTTTTAATATGTGCGTGCATGAATAATTATAATTAAATTAATTGCCGCTTACGAGTTATTACACTTTAGCAACACATACGGTCAACGATGTATTTTATTATTTTATAGGGATGGAATCAGATGGAACGGTGTCATACATATTTTCCCAATATTTACAAATAAATTGTTTTCGTATTCGACGGCATTGCGACTTTTCTTTACAGAGATTCCTTCCAGATTCGATGTTTTAGATTCGAGCACAACCTTTCGATGTTTTAGAGTCGATTGATATAGTGAAATACAAGTAGATAGTAGTAAAATACTTGACGATAAAATAATAAAAAATCTATATACTTATTAGGAGTTCGTTTTCAGAGGTCGCGGGGTGCAGCCGTTTCCGCGCGCCTGACTCGCATTTACTAGAAAAAGTTATTGGTCCATCGCTTTTCTCGTTTCCTCAACACAGCTGCTACCGCTTGCTTGCATTGTTAGAGCTCGGCGAGACGATCAATTGCGATTGACAATGTTTACGTGATTGACGGTTACAAATGATGGGCTATTGAAGCTCCAATTCACGGTGCATCAATCGCGCACGCCTCATTCGAATGCGAAACTGTGTTGAGAATGGTAATGGCGCTCATACATAAACGATGATTTTGAACGCAAATATGGCATTTCTTGCGATAACTCTTGCGATTTCTGTTCAGAAAGAAAATGGTACAAATTGGTAAAATGTTAGATACAAATTGAGATACAACCGGTATCTCAACTCATGAACATTTGCAAAGAGAGTTCTTCAAGAAACTGAGCCGGATGATTATAAAAATTTTCTACGATTGAACCAGATTTTTATTTATTGTTCTTCCGTATACAACGTGTCCCAAAACTCAACGTCAAGCAACCAGGGAGTAGGCCAGTTTATGACTACCCAGGGAAAAATAAGAAAAAAAATCGGAGTCATTAATTTTTTATTATATGAGCATTTTTTTAAAACGTTGAAAATTTTACTTGATATTGTTTTGTGATAAAACTTTGGGCATTTTGGTTTCATTTGGGATACTGATCAATAGCAGAGTTATTTAGGCTACCAATAAAAACATATTTAACAATTAAATTTGCAAATTTATAGTCGTAGATACCTAAAAATATTGTACGAGATGTAAATTTTCAACGTTTTTCAAAACATGCTCATATCATAAAAAACAAATGACTTCGATTTTTTTTCTTATTTTTCCCTGGGTAGTCATAAACTGGGCCAGTATTCTATAACTTCCTACCGTCAACGTCGGTGACGCTAAATAGTTATGTATCTGTCTAATTATATGAACTAGACAGAGACATAACTAGTCAGCGTCACCGACGTTGACAGTAGGACGTTACAGAATACTGGCCCTGGCCTACTCACTGGTTCCCGCTTGACGTTGAGTTTTGGGACACGTTGTATGTCGGCTTGTGATTGTGTGAAGGGTTGCTACGCAATGGACCGTTTGTTTTTGTTCGTGTAATCTTTGCTTTTCCCCTTCCACAACACACGACAATCCCTGTAAAAGACATGAGCAACAAAACAAAATCGCGCGTTGTAATAAGATCAATCGCGTAAAATTGACAATCGTAATTTGATCGTTTCCGAGATCCCTTATTAGTTATTAGTCATCATGGAAATCGATGTTATTAGGTATATCTGTGAGGCATCTTATGTGAGGCAAACTATCGAGTATTCAAACTGGTGGTTCATTACTAACTCATTTATAACAACAGGTTTATTACGCTTGTTTTTGTAACTATTTTATCCGAATCACTACCCCTAAATACTTAATGGCATCAGGTAAGATATCTTCTTCGTTATTTCAATACTTGACTGTCTTATGCATTCGCCGGATTGTGTAGCTTATTGCTGGCAATTTTAGGTTTGCATTGGAAACGACCGCTCTCGGTGCTTCGTGAAGATATGTGAACAATTCCATGATTTATGATATTGAGCTTTACGGCAGTCAGTTAGGGTTGAATTTCGACCCACAAGAGAGTAAGATTTCAGGGCTCGGCGCTTCATAGGCAAATTGATACGATTCATTATTCATGTGTGTGAAAGAGGCGTGAGGATTTAAAGTGTGACGTACAGTTCGCTCTGAAAACTGAGGTACATCTGTAGGACTTTGTCACACGTTCGCTTGTTCGCACGATTAATTTTTTTGGCCGGCGGCACAGAGCATGTTAGGGAGTTTGAGAAGGTTCTAGACGTGTAGTATCAATTATGGAATGACTGTACTCGCATCCGTCATTAGCCCGCTAGCGGAAAACGTCGCATGGCGTGTTGTGACGTGACGCGGCGTGACGCGACGTGCTACCGCGTGTTACGACGTCGTGTGGCGTTGCGTCGCTTGAAAGATTATTTGTGTATTCTATCTTGCGCGCGCGGCGTGACTTTGATTGACGTGCAAGTCTTTCTACACATACACACTTTTGGATAAATGACCTAACATTAGCACATCACGTTTGGTCGACTTGAAAAATATGGAATCCTTATAGACTGATTCACGTCTAGGTTCTAGTCAGTTTTCGCAGGCTAGAGTTCACCCTTAGACCAGAAGGATGATCTATATAAATCCATGTATAAATCGGATAAGTTCAGAGTTTTCTTGAGAATCTCAAAGGCAACTCCAAAATTCAAACAAAACAATTTGAACGGAGGTTTATCAATTTATTTTTATTTATTTAGGTGAACAAAACCTGAAAATAAAAAAATACGCTGGCTTGCGCGGCCATTTCGAATTCCTGGCCTTTACTGTGGAAACCCTTGGCATGTGGTCACCCGACGCAAGGACTTTCGGAATTCGGATGACCGAATTGCACTTTTTCCGACTTTGGAAGCGTATATCGCGACAAAAATAATGACTTAAACCAAATAGTCATTTCTCAAACTTCTTTATTATTTTAAGAGCTATCGCTTATTGAAAAAAAAATCCTCAGTTACATATATGGTTTGCCGCCCCTATTTTTTTCCTAATTTCACCGCAACATTGTATAGCGGTTCAAATTGCATCTATAGTCTCCGAGTAAAATGGCTGTGACATACGGACGGACGGACGGACAGACAGACGGGACAAAATTATAAGGGTTCCCTATTTGCCATTTGGCTACGGAACCCTAAAAAAAGTACTTGTTAAAATTGTTCAATATGTTTTTTATTTCTATATACTTTTTTTTTTCAAAAAAACAACCGTCGACCTTGCATTGCACCCAGATAGGGGTAAATGCGTGCGCTGAAGGTGACGTTCATCATTATAAATGATATATCCACATTTTACTTGAAACACGTCCTTCTTTGGCATATTGAAGGAATTAATTGTACTTGTCACGATAGCATCTGGGTACAATTAACGTATTTATTTTAGACAATGAGGTTGAAATAAACGATATCTACATACAAAAATATTATAAGTAGGTACTATTAACTGCCCTGCCGATTAATTAGTCTCGGGTCCTTCAAGAGGGCCGTGAATAGGCACAGGCCGGGCAGGGCATGACATTCGCACACAACCCCCGTTTACGACCGAATGTCCATGGGCGTCGTTAGACACGTTATGGGCTGACTCGGCGCCACATGTCGCGCTTTCAATAAAAAACATAAGTGAGCAGACTAAAGTTTTATAACAGCAATGCAATGCGATTCGATACGACGCGATTCAACGCGATGCATGCGACGCGATACAATGTGCAGCGATTCGTTGCAACGAAACGCCATGAAAAAATCACAGATCTCATGCACACGAAGGTCATGTAACCTTCGGGTACATTGAAAATTACTTTTAGGGCGTATTCAAATATAAGAAATATGTCAATTTTGAAAAATTTATAAAAAATGTTAAAAACAAAACAAAAAATAACTTAAACATTTTTATTCTTAATTTTGAAATATATGCATACACGAAAACCATTTTAACTACTTACACTGGAAGATTAGACGACTAACGGAAAATTTAAAAAAATCATAACACCCAAATTTTTATATATTTAAAAAAAAACATACCCAGATATTGAGCCAATCTACAATATAAAAATATAAAAGTTTAAAATATATGTTTAGAAATATGTGTAAAATTGCCCTCTTTAAACGCCCTATAAATGGCTATTTTTGCGATTTTCTCCAAAACTCTCAACGATTTTTTAACTTTTTTTTTCACCACCTTGTATCTCTCGTCGATACGCGACATTAAACCCTAAATATTCACGTAGCCTTATTAATTCACGACACCAGGGTGAATTCGCACTCTCGCTGGATATCGGGGACTATATTATACTGAAGCGATCGAAAATACATTTTCAATGTCAATACCATAGACGTATATTATTTCTCTATAGTCAATACCAATAATGGGATGGGCACACCAACATGTAGTCCATAATCCATGGGTATCGCATAGCCGGTGACCCAATTTAAAGCTTGACACCTTCTCCAGGAGCTCGTACCCATAGTGCTCTTCGACCTTATCGTGGCAGAAGTGTTGATTAACCAATGTCCTATGGGCTAACATCAGGGAAGTATTTTCTATAAAGGCACATGCACGAGCCCAGGGCCACCCGGCTAGATGAGACCCCCAAAGTGCCGACGGCGACGTCTCGTCGTTTAACACAGAAATAGAATTAAATTTCATTATTAGTGTATCTTACTAAGAATTATTGCCGTTAATTTTATAAATTTGAGTGTAAATCTGAAATCCGATCAAATATCTAAATATTTTTTAAACAATGAGCAGAATTTTACTAAATCTAAAAACATATCTGAAAAATACATAGCGTAAAATTTCTTAATATCAGAACAAATATTTAAATAACTTTAAAATATTCAAGTCACTAACATACTGAGGTTTTCATTCAATGTTTTTTTTTTATTTTACTTTCTAAAAGGGCCCCAAATGTGCCCCTGCATGGTCGAAGACGGCCCTGACCAACATCACGGATGTTGTTCACGGAGGTGCTGTAGTATCACTTTCCATAAAAAAACATACACAAAAATAAAAGAAGTACATAGGTACCTACGTATTAAAGGACGGGGAAGATTCCAGATGTAACCATCCGCGTCAAGAGAGAAAAAAAATTAATAATACTTTCTCCGAGCTTGTCACAAAAATGTACCCAAACGTATGAATATTAGAAGAGGTGTCCCTCGTCAGCGTGCGAGCGCCCCGGGAGGACGCGAGTGTCAAAATATTTGTGTCAATAAAAAACGACCGACGACCGAAAAAAAAGGAGAGCATAGATGTGTGAAATTAAGGACGCATAACGACTCCATTGTAATTTGGCGTTTGATGTGTTAGATAAAGGTAACATTTGAGAAATAACAATGATTTTAACACGTTCGTCAGAAATATAGCAATTTTGTAAATACATTTTTGACTGAATGCATGCACAAACATGTACGTACAATATTGAACACATAAAGCACCACATATTTCGAAATGCTCAACAATTTATTTATATGTGCATAGCGGTGTATCAAGTATAAATAAAACCTGCAAATATTCTTGCCGGCTCTTCGAGCGTGTAATCGAAGCGGATAAAATTTTAAATTATTTTTATTTTATTTAAATTTTCTTGACATTTTGTTAGTTATAGGTGCGTTATATTAATGAATTAATTAATTAATTCTGTGTTGTGTGTTGAATTTTTGACGATAGCCTATTTTTTGCTTAAAACTTAAATGACGAACCTAAGTGTGTCTTATGTACCTACAGATGATGAAGAAATAAATAAATAAATAAAAATAGCACTTTTGCTAGCAGACAGCGGCAAAAAAAATTGCCTTACGATAAGCCTTATCGGTTTTTCCAGTTTTTGAGATGTTTTGTTTCTAATATTGATAATATTTGTTTCTCAATTGAGATCAGTCTGTGCATGACGTCTAAGTGCCAATTTCACCACCTTCAGCTAAAATGTAGCCTGTAATAGTATGTACGTCAGTTAACTCCGGACGAAATGTATAAAACAATTTTCACTTTAAGTAACCGCCAAACACAACTATTGGACGAAACGAGAAGGCACAATGTGACTTCTCTAAGTTTTTCTCTCTCTATGCTCGCGAGGCGACGGCAGGGGGAAGAGGGGGGGGGGGTCGCTGCATAATTCAGACGAGTCGCCCGTTATGCACGATTTACAGCAAGCCTGGGAGGTTTACAAACAGAAGCGGGTTGAAATAGACGCAAGCGTGAGCGGAAATCGTGGTCAGGCAATGTAACGAGTAGGCCAATGTAAAATTATTATTAGAATTTTCTTAAATATTAGAAACTAGCTTTTGCCCGCGGCTTCGCTCGCGTGAAATTCGTATTTGAAAAGAAGAAAGTAAGTAAGCTCGGTACCGTACCTTTATTTCGGCGCGCGGAACAATTAGATTTGTATGAGAGCCACATCTCAGCGTAACTGAATTTCATTTAGCCTATCCAGTGTCACGTATAGTTAAATGTGCTTCTGCTAAGTTTAATAGAATTCGGATGATCCATTTTAGAGTTATGGAGGAACATACATACATACACACAGAAAAGATTTCTAAAAATCGTCAATTTAGTTTTAGTATCATAAAGTAAGAGTAAAATGTTTTATTATCAACAAAATCAAAGAGGGCTCAGTTGTTGCACTAAATTCAAGGCATATTTGCTATATAATATTATATTCATCGTCTGTGACGCGTTGTAAACTTCATATTATGCATCTTACATACCTATGTACAGTTCCCTGCAGAAAATAATGCGTGTCGAGCTATAGAAAGAGACCATCCGGTTGTAGAGCGTCGTCCCTGTCGCACGAACTCGCACGCCTCTGTGCGAGAGGGACGACGCTCTACAACCGCATTGTCTCTTTATGTATTCACATATTATACATTCTGGCAGAATTTGATGGACTCAAACATTACAATGAATACATTCATATTGTGTATCTCAGCAGTTTAAAGTTTAATTGTCAGTCTGCCAATGCGCACAGGCTTCACCCAACTTATTCCATACTAGCTTTTTCCCGCGGCTCGCTCGCACAGCCCATGTCCATCCTGAAGGTCCATTGTAAATATTGGTCAAAGATTTTTTTAAATCGGATGAGTATTTTTGGAGATTACCTCCTACATACATACATCCAAACTTACAAACTTTACCTCTTTATAATGTTATTCATTTATTAGCACATTCACATATTTACATCACATGTAGTATATTTATTAATCAATCAAAAAATGAAGATACAATAAAAATTAAACTTATTATCTAAGCTAAACTAATATAAAATATAACTAAGTTAAAAACTAAAATTAACCTAAAATTAAAACTAACCTAAAAAATATAAAATATTTCGTCCATATTTACATTAATTTTAAATACACAGATTATAAAAATACACCACATATACTTAAAATTAATATAAAAATAATAAACGGAATACCGCCGGCGGCGGGAGGCAAGCCTCCAAGCACGCCGGCGGGTGCAAGCCGTGGCTACGGAGCTCTCCGAGACGACGCGAGACTAGCTTCGAGCGATGGGTGGTGGTACTAGACACGTAGGCCACCACCACCCCCATCTCGGAGAGCTCCGTATCCGCCAGGCTGCACGGCGATGTCGCACAGCTCTTTATAATATTATTAGTGGAGATTACCATTCAATTTTTGGAAGTAAACTTATTGTGTCTTATCTTGTACCTACGTACTTACCATTTATTCCTCGGGAATATCTATCGGTGTATTTAAATAAAATTCTAACTTTCATCCACTGCCTGGGAACTTTTATAATTCAAACCGAGAAGTTCTGAATTTAAATTTTCCTTTGACAAAATTCTTAAGCGAAGAAAAAAAAATTAATTTATAATCCCTGGAATATAATAAAGTCCGTAAAAATTTTGCTCACCTCAAGTATTTTACCCAACTACTGCAACGTTCTCTACCCGACGCTGCTCTAACTTCTAAATGTCTTATTCTTGTCCGAAATAGTTAATCAAGATTCAAGAAAAGAGTTTTAAAGTGTTACGTCAGGATTGACGGAATCGATATCTAAGAATACGGTGTTGGGATGGAAGTCGGCAAGACCATATCTTCTAAATCAATGAGACCATTATAATATTTATAAGTGGATGGATGAGAAGAGCGGAAGACCGCGTGTGGTGGCGTGCCTTGGGAGAGGCCTATGTCCAGCAGTGGACCGATACAGGCTGCTGATGATGATGATGATGATCACTATAATAAAACATATATAATATAAATAATTAATTTTGTGTATTTTTTAATACTTTTAGTATTTATATGTAAAATTAATATAAATGTATTGTAAAAACGAGAAATAAAGATAAATAATAATACCCTTAATGCGTGGCAAGGGCGAGTTTATTGTCTTAGGCAATTTCCTCCAGTCAATCTGATAGCATTTTTACATGGAATCCGAACCATGGAGCAGTGGGTGAATGTATGCAAGTATTTTTTTTTCAAATCAGAAAAAAACTCATTGGTACACGCCGCACCACCGCCCCGCGCTGGTTGGATTCGAACCTCGGAACTCTCGCACGAGTAGCTGACGACACCCAGACCATGGCCGCCAGTGTATCTTACAAACGTTTTCCCGTATTTTTCGACTTTTAATTAATTCGAGGTGCAAAAACAAAATTGAAAAATGTAATAGTATCGCGCAGAAGAACAGTCTTCATCGCCTTTCCGTAGTATTTATTATTCAGTGCGGACTCGCTGCTCGCGGTCTCCGAAGATTTATGAATAAAGTATGGGAGGCGGCCGGTGAGTGACACTTGCGAGTTCCCACTTCATTTGACCTTCACGACATTTCCGTGGCGTCATCGCTCATCGATACGTCTTACTTATTGTCATCTGATGACAGGAAATTTTTTGAATAAAAAAATAAGGATTATTTTTCAAAAATAAAAATTTATCCTAAATTGATTCATAAAAAAATAACCTAGCTTGTGCTCCAAAAGGATCAGTTGCGTAGTACCCGAAAGTCCCGAAACCGACGAGCAAGTGCGAGTGAGTCGGAATCGCGCGACGAGGGTTCCGTACCGCCACGTAATTGGCCGGTTGTTTTTTAGGGTTCCGTACCTCAAAGGAGAAAAAAACGGAACCCTTATAGGATCACTTTGTTGTCCGTCTGGTTTTTTATGGATACTGACACGGTTGGCTACATCACCTACAACATCCGTGATGTCAGCCCATAACACCGGGTCCAGTGCGGTGGTACCAACCCGGGCGGGATAAACCCTACCACCTAGTAAGGTAAGAAGGGAAGGGACCTACAGTTTAACGTGGAATCCGAACCACGGTCAGCCTCCAACGGTCGAGCGGTCACCCATCCAAGCACTAACCGCGCTCGGCGTTGCTTAACAACAGTCTACCGGCCGCACCACTGAGCTACCGAGGCTGACAAAAAACTGTGAAACAAAAAACTATTAAAAAAAATATAAAAACTGCCTTCAAAAATGTATGAAATAAAAAAAAATCGAACCCTAGAGTTGAAGGCGGTGCTAAAGAAGGCTACACAAATCACAAAGTATTCATCCACTCACGTTTTCATGCATCATTTTTGCTTGCTTTAGCACCGCCTTCAACTGTAGGGTTAGATTTTTTTTTATTTCATACATTTTTGAAGGCGGTTTTTATATTTTGTTAAATAGTTTTTATTTCACAGTTTTTTTAGTATTTTTTTGTTATTAATGTATTCGAAGCACCAGCTTGCCAATAAAAAAAGAATCATCAAAATCGGTTCACCCAGTCGAAAGTTCTGAGGTAACAAACAGAAAAAAAATACAGTCGAATTTAGAACCTCCTCCTTTTTTGAAGTCGGTCAAACAGGTTGAGGTTGTAACTCATTTGGACCGGACGGTTTACCACCTTCTGTACTAAAAATGTGCGGGGGATTTGTAGCGGAACCACTGCGGCATATTTTTAACTTATCACTCGATTCGCAAAAATATCCAGCAGTATGGAAGAACAGTCGCGTCGTTCCTATTCACAAGGGAGGCTCGAGGTCAGACGTCAGTAACTATAGACCCGTAGCGGTCCTCAACACTTTCGCGAAGGTCTTTGAAACTATACTTCAGACTCAAATATACAACCAAGTTAAATCACATCTTTCTGACGCACAGCACGGCTTTAGGCCGGAACGCTCCACCACTTCAAACCTGGTGTGTCTGAGCACATACCTAATAGATAAAATAGACGCTAAACAACAAGTGGACGTAGCGTACTTTGATTTCAGAAAAGCCTTTGATCGTGTCGACAATGATATTCTGCTGAGGAAGATGGCAGACTTCGGATTTACTCCAGGGTTGCTATCTTTCTTCGCGGAATATATGAAGGAAAGAACTCAATTCGTTCAATACCAATCCAGTCGATCAAACACCTATTATACACGATCAGGGGTCAGTCAGGGATCAAACCTAGGACCGTTAGAATTCCTTTTAATGATAAATGACCTTCCTTTAGTGGTGAGAATCGCTATGTGCTTGTTATTCGCGGATGACCTCAAGATCTTTTTGGAAATAAAGAACGAAGCAGACTGTGAAGCTCTCCAACGCGACATAAACTTTGTACATCAGTGGAGTCTTGCGAATCAACTGCATTTTAACACCGACAAATGCATGATCGTTAGCTTCACTAGGAAAAGTTGCCCGATCCAATATGCGTATAAACTAGGAGATATTCCACTTAAACGTGCCCAGCAAGTGAAGGACTTGGGTGTGTTATTCGACGACAAGCTAACATTTCACGATCACATGGGGCAAGTGTGCAAGGTCGCGAGTAGAACACTGGGCGTAGTATTGCGACAGTCGAAAGATTTCAGTAATACTGCCTCAGTTAAGCTGCTGTATAATTCGTTTGTCCGAAGTAAGTTAGAAAGCAGTGCAATCATCTGGACCCCGCATGAGTCATCATATATACTCATGCTGGAAAAGGTTCAAAAAAAGTACATCAGATCTTTGTATAAAAAACAGTTTAATTATTACCCATATTTGTACCCGACAAAATTTTTACTAGGCATGGTGGGCTACAATTCCATCGAATTCAGAAGGGACTTAGCCCTCATGTCCTACATTTTCCAAACATTAAATGGGAAAATCAGTAACCCGGTTTTCCTACAGTTGTTTAATTTATATGTTCCGAATAACTATCATAGGGCCAGGACACATGTTCTTCTCCAACCAGCTCCTGCAAGAACAAATCTACAGATGTGCTCTCCTCTAAACCGAGCTATTCATATGCTGAACGAGCTAAATAAGGAGACAGAGTTTGATGTTTTTAATAATAGTCTAGGTACATATAAGAGATTAGTTATAAGTTATCTTAATAAATTGCATGCATAAGTAAAATTAGGCTAGTAAACGAGTTAGGATATCCTGTAAGGTTTGCTAGTTAAGGGTCAAATAAATAAATAAATAAATAAATAAATAAATAAATAAATTATTTGTTGTGTCACTGAGTGAGTTTCACACCAAGTATGGCGCTTGTACGTACAGTTTTTACGATAGAGCAAAAACAAACAAAAAACCTCTGTGACAGACGGACGGACACGGGAGTGGTCTTATAAGCGTCCAGTTTTTACCTTTAAGGTACGGAACCCTAAAAGCTTTGAAAAAACACGTTTCTTGTATGGACACCCCCTTAATTTCTTACTTTACAGTTTTTATTATTTGTTAGTATATCTGCCATATTCTGTAACTTTTCAATCGGTTACGTACCTATTACGGTGCAAAAGGTACAGACTGACAGACAGACAGACGGTCGAACAGACGGCGTAGCCTTCGTCAGAACCTCTTTGAGATCGTTTTAGGATATATATCATAACGTTATCTACTTGGAGTACTGAGCAGTGGCTCTAAATATGACATTAGTCAATCCATACAAATGTGAGTCGCTTTGTCTTTTACGAATTTCAAGCGTGCGAAGCCGCGGGCAAATTTTAAAAGCAAGCCTAATATAAAATTCAGACCGCCAACACGAAAATATTTCTATCCCTCCGTTTATGAGGCGAAGAAGGTCCTATTTGAAGGACGCGCGGACGGCGCGGCGGCGGCGGCGTAGACGAAAATTTTCTCATAAAAAGTGACCGCTAGAGAATATTGGTAAATTAATACATATTTATGTATATTATTATCTTCAAGAAAATATTCGTACGGTAACCTAAGGACTTAGGCCTAATGAATAATTTGAAAAATTTGTATAGTAATAGTCATACTTACATATGACACACTGTATCCCGACAAACGGGGTAAGCAGAGTAATCGGAGAAATTACAGCACATCACCGACCACCACGTTAAGCAAAGTATTCGGGCAAGATAACTATCAAGCAGCAAGTAAGGCACGAAGACCTACCCGCTGCATGACTCGTTGGAAGAACCGTTCCAAGGTGAGTGGTGGCTTGGCTAGCCTGTTACCCTTTAGCACGGCATCTTGCCCCTATACCTTAGTTTTCTTTTACGACATGCACGGGAAGAGACGCAGTGGGGCTATTCTTTTTAAGTACCGGCCCCAAACCTTACGGATTAATATGCTTACATATATGTCCATATATGGGATGTACAACATAATATCAAGTGAATGAAAATATTATACTAAAATTGTAAGGTTGAACTTAGGCTAGTTTATATTAGGTTTTAAGATTTAATTTACACAGCTTTAACAGACTAAACCTAGGTCTAGCCTCACTTCTAACTTTACCCCTACTGTAATGTACTACTTTCAGGACATCCTGTACAAACGGACGATTGTAATTCAGGTGAGCTTACACAAATCAGCAACGAGGTAGGTACTCGTCGCAAACAGTGCTGGCTGGCTTTATCTCTCCGTCTCGCCTCCGTTCGGCGGTTTAATCATATTAACTCAACTCTTACAAAACAACGGTAAAATATCGAGTTGGGCACCCGCCAGACGTCACGTTCCGGACGGGTTAGAAGGGCCCAACGCCCTTGATGCATTTCGAGCACTTTCAGCGTTACTTTCTGCGGTGTATGAGACGGACTTAATGCACAATACAATTTTTTAAGTTTACTCGTTATAAATTGTATTCATTTTTAGGTTTTCGGATTAACAGTAGGTGTACTAAAGACTTACATGAGTCGACGTTTCGCTCGCTCCGTCACGGGCTTCTTCAGGACCTACGGGAGTTCCTGGAGCCGACGTCTGGTGTCGGTGTAGTTTGGCGTCTGGTACAACGGACACCAGACGTCGGCTCCAGGAACTCCCGCAGTTCCTGAAGAACCCTGTGACCTAGCGGGCGAAACGTCGACTTATGTATGTCTTTTAAAAATGAATAGAATACAATTAATTTCAGTCAACATTGTACACACCAATACATTAGATATTAAGTTTCCCGCGGTGTTTTCGTTCACCAGAGTGACAGACGCATTATAATAATGGCCTTCAGTTGTTTTTAACCTGCTGCTCCGCGCGGAGGAGGCATTGTATGCGCGCACATTTTCGTCTAGTGTTATTTCAGTGAATTTTTCTTATTAAAAAGAGAGAGCACATTCGATAGAAGGTTAAAGCAGGTTTCCATTGACATCAAGCACACCTACAAACAATTTAACAGTCAAAAAGAGCCTTTTTTTTTTTTTTTTTTTTTTATTGCTACCGAACTGGGTGGCTCTGTCCGAGGTCGCAACCTCAGGCGCAGCCAATTTCACCCCCGAGGAGGTGCCAGTCCGGCTTGGAGGTGGACTAATGTTGCTGGGGAAAGGCTATTAACCCGCGATTTGAAGATCTGTGGATTGTAGGAGTGGGGGAAGATATTTCCTGGGAGCCCGTTCCACACCTTTGCAGTGCGGCACAAGAACGATTTAGAGAATCGTGCAGTTCGAAGAACTCTTCTGTCGACTACAAACGGGTGTTCCGCGAGAGTATGGCGGGTTTGGCGAAGGCGAACAGGAGGAGGAGGGATAAGGGAAGCAAGTTCGTCAGAGCAGCGGCCATAGTAGTACCGATAAAACAGGCTCAATGACCCAACGATACGTCTGTGCTTTAGAGGTTGAAGGTCCTTTGTGAGTACGGAGTCACCAATGAGGCGAATGGCTCGTCGCTGAATAGAATCCAAGGCTGAAAGAAGGTACTCAGGGGAACCCTCCCAAAGATGACTGCAATATTCCATCACCGGTCTTACTTGTGCTTTGTAGAGTGTAAGCAGTTGGACCGGCGTGAAAAATCACCGACAGCGGTAAAGGACCCCTAATTTTCGAGACGCTAGTTTCGCCTTGGACTCTATGAACGATCGAAACCCAACGTCCCTGGACACCTCCATACCCAGGACGCCCAGACTACCATCGTTGGGGACTTGGCTGCCCTGAAAAGTGGCTTGGAGAGGAAACGGATCAGCCTTAGTAGAGAAGGCACAAGCTTGCGTCTTGGCTACGTTGAAGTTGACCAAGTTCTTCTTCCCCCAAGAGGATACTTTTTCGAGAACCTGGTCAACCCGAGCAACAGTTTCGCGTCTCGCGTTTGCTGCTGAGGCCTCTCTACCCTTCCAGTCCTTGATGAACCCTTCGTGCACCGTGCTGTCGTCCGCGTAACAGTGTATTTCGCCGAGCGAGAGCATGTCGTTTATGAACAATAAAAACAGCGTAGGCGACAGCACGGATACTTGTGGAACACCAGCATTAATTGAGTAGTCGGCCGAGCAGGCACCATCTAGGGTGACAAATATCGACCGACCACTCAAAAAGCTGGAGATCCAGGTGCACAGTTTTGTAGGGACACCGTAGGCCGGAAGCTTGCTTAAGAGTCCCCGGTGCCAGACGCTATCGAATGCTTTGGATATGTCCAGAGCGACCGCCAGCGATTCCCCAAAACCATCGAGCCTTTCAGCCCATAAATGCGTGACGTACGCTAGAAGATCTCCAGTCGACCTTTGCTTGCGAAAGCCGTATTGTTTGTCGTCGAGGAGTTTAGAGTCTTCTAGGTACGTCAGGAGCGCTGAGTTGACAATACGCTCCATAACCTTACTCAAAAGTGAGGTTATCGCAATAGGGCGATAGTTCGATGGGTTCGCTGGGTCCCCCATCTTGGGGACCGGCTGGACCGAAGCTCTCTTCCAGCAAGAAGGCATTGATCCGGAGGAATAGCAGCGTTTGAATAGGCGGGTGAGGACTGGCGCCAATTCCAGAGCACAATTTTTCAAGACGATCGCCGGGACGCCGTCAGGCCCACTACTCTTCGAAATATCCAACTCACGTAGTGTTTTATGGACGACTCTGGGGTGGAACCTAATATTTGCCATCATACGCCCGCAATGGGGTAATGAAGGGGGGTTGGCGCCCAGGTCGTCCATGTTTGAGTTGGATGCGAAAAGGCGTGCAAAGATATTCGCCTTTTCTTTCGCGAGTATAGCGAGCGAGCCATCCGGACGTTCCAGCGGAGGTGTAGCAGGACGGCAGAAATTCCGACCGATGGATTTGGCGAGAGACCAGAAGGCGCGGCTACCCGAAGGGCTGCGTGCAAGTTTCGCGCGCACGGTCGTGCCTGAACTTGGCCAAGTTTTGCGTTCGTTTGCAGGACCTAGCAACGACGTTGAGCTCTCGTCTGTTCTCGACAGACCTATTCTGCAGCCATTTCCTATAAGCCTTGTTCTTAGTGTCAATAGCCAGTCTGCATTGACAATCAAACCAAGGCGGCCGCCGATGGGAACGGTGGAGGTAGGTATGAAGAAATTCATACCCTGTGCGATCACATCGACGACCGATTGGGCACACAGGGATGGGTCTGGAGAAGAGAAGCAAACGTCGTGCCAAGGGTAGGCTCCCAGGAAGGAACGGAAGTCATCCCATTGTGCTGACCGGTAGTGCCAAACTGTTCGCGTACTACATTCACGTGCTTCCGCGAAGTGTACAGTTGGCACAGTTGAGCGTACAAGGCAATGGTCGGAGTTTCCGAGGGGAGCTTCGACCCTCACCTTGTAACCATTTGGCTCGGTAGTCAGCACAAGGTCCAACAAACTAGGTCGATGAGCAGGGTTATCAGGTGTCCGAGTGGTTCCGGATACCAACTGCGTCAACCCGTGCGCAATGGCCAAGTTGTAAGCCTCCCTGCCGGCATGGTCAGTGATGGGGGAGCCCAACCAGTCTTGGTGTTTAGCATTGAAGTCACCCAGCATCACTAACTCCGCCGTAGGGAACTCGCATAGCAGTTTGTCTGCAGTACTGCTGAGATGCTCATAAAATGCCTCTGTTCTTGACGCACTGAGGTTAGGGGATCTGTATGCACCCGCGTAAATCCTCACCACGTGGGGAAGATTCACGCGGATCCATAACACAGGAAAAACAGGGTCTTCAAATCGGGTGAGCCGGGTATAGGAGACACCAGATCCAACGTACAAGCAGACACCACCCTTCGCCATGAAACGTTCCTGAAGATTGTAACCAGGAACGTCAAGGTAGGATGCGTCCGCAGGACGCCCGATCTGGGTCTCCGTAAGAAAGAGGAGGTGAGGCCTCGCCGTCTGCAGATGGCAGGCGACGGATGAGAAATTTGTGTGTAGACCTCTTATATTGGCGAGGTCTACCTTAAATTTAGAGGGAGAACGGGCCGCTGAAGGTTTAAACAGTTTTCTATTTTTTGTTCGGCTCATAATTTAGATGGGTGATTGATTCGTGGAGTGTATCGGAATGTGCCCAGGGCGCGGTGATGCCTTGTGCAACTCGGATAGACTCAACCAACTGACAGTCGCAGAGAGCGAGAGGACCCCCGGGCCCCCCCTCCCAGAAAAACATGTGGTCTCCCATGGTCACCAGCCCCACAATGCTCTCTGACAGGGATTTTCGCGTGTTGATAGGGCAGCCAGCACACGGGTTGGTGAGGACCGTGTGCCGGGCCCCTGTACTACCACGCAGGCAGGCAGCGGTCACCTGTTTCCACCGGCTCTCCCTGACCCCTGCGGCTGTCAGTCGGTTAAAAGGAGTCTGGAGTGCGAGCGACACTAGCATCCACAACCCAGGACACCCCCGACACACTCAAGTCCACCGACCGGCTAGTCGCAGGCTGGCCTCCAAGTGTAGCAGAGCCACATCAGGAGTTTTTCGCCTACGACCTGTGGTATCAACCCGGACGACATAGTGGAGGACTTGTCTACCACATAGTGAGGCTGAAAATAAATCCTGTTTAGGCGCAGGATGATCGCCTGCGTCCGACATTCCTCAGCTGTTGCGACTCTGGGACGGTGGTAATGCCAAAGGCATCGTAGCAACATTGCCCAGGGAGCACGACGAGGACGTGAATGTCGGACTTGCTGGGCTCTACTTTAGTGTGACCCACCGCTGGCACAGTAGATTGCTAGATTGGTAATTTGGTGAACTCCATACAGCTCCAGAGAACACTACCAAGGCTTAACCCAGCGAACCCCCCCTTGTTATTTGACTGTAGTTTGCTTGGTTTTTTTTATTTATTTTTATCAAGTCGCAAATCAATTGTCAACTTTAGGTTAGAAACAATTCGGAAAAAATTACGGGCGTCTTTTGTTTTTCCTTGAGTTAAAAAAATCCGTCTGTGCTTCTAAATAAGTGGATCCTCACTTGTTTTACATAATTTTGTAATTAATTTTATTAGTTTTACGTGCCAAAAGAGTTTTTGATCCAGCTTGATTATTTTATGAAATATCTGAGTTTATATGGGCACTCAAAATTTCGCGGATTTTCGCGCGGCGAAAATAGACTGGGTGCCAGGCCAGTACTGCCAGAGCGGAGGTCAGCATTATTATAATGCAGAACCGCCTTTAGGACCATTGAAAGTGTAATGGCTGTCTACAGCTATCTGACACTTTCGGAGACACATTCTTGTCGATCCTCGTAGAGGAATGTGCTAGGGCTTGTCTAGCCGCTAAACACTTGCACGGCAAAGCGGCTCTCGTTCCGGACAAGCGCTGAAAGTTTCGAACTGAAAACACGATTAGAGCGATCGTTAGTAAACCTACAATGTCATTATCGTTGGCGAAACACGTAATTGGACCGCTCCAGGCAGATCACTATGCAAAAGTAGAATAGCCGAGGAATTTAGCAGCGGGGTCGAGTTAACTTCGCCGATCTTCAACTAATACTGTGGGTCAATTCACCATACCAGGAGGAGGAGGTGGAGGAAGAAATAGGATTCCTTATTCCCCGCCACCCATCCTATCTCCGCAGCACTCGTCGCGAGACTTAGCACCCTTTTGTTGTTGACATTGGGCTTTTGAGGATCCATCGATTCTCAAAATCGTTTCTGTGTCGCACCGCTAGGGTGTGGAACTAAGTGTCTTCCGAAAAGTGTATTTCCCGAACCCGTTATCCATGGTGTGATCAAACGTCGTATTAACAGGCGTAACAAGTCCGCAAATCTGCTTGCATGGCGCCTACCTGAGTGTGGTTTCGTGATGAGAGGTGAATTTTGACTGTCTGAATCTGCACCATTGGTCCCTCGGCACAGACAACCATTTTGGCATTGCGATTGCGTGTTGACATTTATACCCATAAAAATAGGCATTTCTGAAAGCCAAAAATTTGCCAAATCCAGAAATTTTCTCGCTTTTCCTCGATGCAAATGTAGGTACACAATGGTAATACAGATATAAATTTTACTGGAAATACGTAGGTACTCGATTATAGTTTCTCGTCCTGAAAGTCGATTGTGGACGTAACAGACAAAAGTTCGGACCTCTGGATAAAGTTATTGAAAAACTTTACCGTTCCACAAAAATTTCAAAGAACAGAATAGCCTATGTGAGGTACAAAGGCGAACTTCTCCTATATATTCGAAATATTATTTTTTTATGTAATCCGGTATGGGTGGCTGAGTCGGAGGGCGCAAAGCACATGCTTCGACCAGCCAATACCACCTCCGGAACCGGAGACTTCCCCTTCGATTGCTGGCTATACTGGACCACAGAGAAACACATTGCGAGTGCTATATCCGCGAGGATGGTGCGCTCGGGAGGTGGTGGGTTAGAAGTGGACCACAGAGATGATAATACAGCCGAGGCTGCTATGTGGCCAATGGCCACATAGCAGCCTCGGCTGTATTATTACTGTTACTTTACTTTAATTACTATCAGTACTGAACGTAAGATGGCCACTGGCCATCTTACGTTCAGTACTGTTGTACCAATCCAGTCGCTATCATTTGAGACTACCACCTAGTATATAATAAGGTATAAGCGATTGTGGTAAATTAGTCGCTACCGGTAGGCCGACCTGATCCGTTAGATCGACCTCTCTATCCTAGAGACGTATCTCTAGTCTAGACAGGTCGCTAACGCTAATTACTGCGAGAGTCTAGACGTAAACTAGACTAGATCGTTAAGACGTTTATCAGGTCAATTGGGCCTAAGACAGATTTCAAAATAGTGCTAACAACGAAAATCGTTATCGTAATAAACAAGATGGAGCGACTAATGACAAAGTATAGTAAAGGCCCTCCCTGCCTTTTACAAAAGGCAGTTGGTTCGAACGCATCGGCTCGAATAACTTTCTTTCTAATTTCGAATTTGGTAAACACATTTTCACATGCACTCGAGTAACCCAGGGCGGGATTGATACCATCTTATTCATCCTATCCATCATACATTGAAAAAATGTCAGTTGAAACGGCTATATAAATATTATTTTAACACATTTCTTTTTCGTACAGTTAAATGTAACGCCAAACTGGTCTGACAGGAATATGATGGTAAGGGCTGATACATACCGTACCATACCACGCGCTGTATCCCGAAAATCGGGGTAAGCAGAATAATCGGTTTTGTGCTATTGTAAATTACAGTACAACACCGACCACAACGTTTAGCAAAGTTTCGGACAAGATAACTTTCAAGCAGCCTGTAAGGCACGAAGACCCACCTGCTGCATGACTCGGTGGAAGAACCGTGCCAAGGTGAAAAGTGGCTATCCTGTCGCCCTTTAGCATGGCATCTTGTCCTTATACCTTAGTAGCCTCTTATGACATGCACGGGAAGAGATGCAGTTGGGCTATTATTAAGTACCGGCTCCACAAAATATTTTTTCTCCATAGTTGATATCGTAAATATAAGAAAATGTAGTTAACTCTTGTAGTCAACCAAGTAAGATTTCACAAAAAATATCACAGTGTTTGTATCTATATCTATTTATATCTATCTATATCTGAAAAATCTCAATAAAACTTTTCATAGCGGAACAATGTGAGTTTAATCAGTGCAACATTTATGGCATTCATTTGAAGCTGTCGCTCCGTCTACGTCTGCGGTTACATTACTTAAAACACTAATAATTCCTCGCATAATTACTCCAAGTTCCATTAAGCATAATAGCTTACCCGCCCCCAAATACTCATCTTCGCAAGTGGCACCCACTCACACTAATATCGCGTCTTCGTCTCCAATCCTAGCGACTTAGGGCTGCAAATAAGATCTCCCGCCTATTCCCATATGTAGGTACGTCGCGTCGCCGGAGCATTTCTATTTTTCTGTCAGCACTTATTTAATAACGTCGAATGCGGATTGGACCCTCACTATTCGATCTTGTCGGGTAGACTAGAGAAGAACGAACGCTTTTAGTAGGTAATGCTGCTCTGATGACACGTTAGGGTAGATTGGAGGTGCTGTAGGACTTCGCGATAGCTTGCTGTCGCTTCTCAGCTGTGAGTCTGCCCTGCGAAATGAATTCCCGACTCGGCGCGTCGCGGTTACACTATGAGCAATTTTCTCCCTTTCCCCGACGACGGCCTTTTGCCGATATTAGACGAAGAATTAGGTATATGCTTCGGGCTTCTAGCGATTTCGTAGGCGATCCACGAATGTTCGATCAAATGTTTGCCCACGGCAAAGATTGCCAAATGTCCGTTTTAAAAGCGAATGTCGTCTTCTTACACAGAAAAATCTTCAATGCGAAAGGTCAGAGGTATTCGAAATAGTGCTCACCTTCACCATCCTACGCTAAGTTTAGCGATCTTACGGACGACAGAACACCCTTAAATTCAGACATTCGAAGGCTGAAGGACCGAACGAAAATTATCCCATGACAAAATAATAACCCAGACACTTGATTTTCTGGGCGTCTCTTTTAGACACCACCGTCGGTTATATAAATCGACCACCTGATCATATTATGGTTAAAAAAAAATACGAAAATTATCCCATGACAAAATAATAACCCAGACACTTGATTTTCTGGGCGTCTCTTTTAGACACCACCGTCGGTTATATAAATCGACCACCTGATCATATTATGGTTAAAAAAAAATACGAAAATTATCCCATGACAAAATAATAACCCAGACACTTGATTTTCTGGGCGTCTCTTTTAGACACCACCGTCGGTTATATAAATCGACCACCTGATCATATTATGGTTAAAAAAAATTATTATTATGTATATACTCACGCGAGAGAGACCTCGAGGAAGTACTCCGGATGATCGTAGGACATGCCCACATTGTTGACTAGAGTGCCGATCTCCAGACCCTCCGTCTCCTGTGCGATTTTGTTGTAGATCTCATCTCCTCCCGTGAAGTCTGCCTGCACCACGCGAGTTTCCACTTTGTACTCCTTCTCTGTTGGAAAGAACGACAAATTAACACTTTCACCGCCCTGAATGAACAAATCTTTCAACAACCTAAGTGTTCCCGTGCGTCCCGTTTTTAGCGGGACGTTGCTGTTTATTTTTTGAATTATTCCGCGTCCCGGGACGCCCTGCGTTCCGTTTTCAGGTTTCCGTACCCCGTACGGAAGCATATTAAGCCTACGCCGTCTGTCTGTCTGTCAGCATACGGCAGTAGTATCTTTGGAACTATTACGGTTCCAAAGCTAGCCGGTTGAATATGGCGGATATAATAACAAATAATACAAAATTGAAAAATAAAAAAATGAACGGTTACCCATACAAGAAAAGTATTTTTCAACGTTACTTATTGTGGTGCGGAAAACTCGGTGCGCAAGTCGTCAATTTAGTCTATCCGCAAGCTATATCGTACCCAATGCTGCGCGAGTTGGCGGCAGGCGAACCCAACAGTACCGGTAAAAGAATATACTTATCTATAACATTACAATCAGAATAAACTTGTAAAATTCATAAGGTCACCGATTTACTAGTTCAGTATTTTTTTTTAATTCGATTGAATACACTTTTACAATTAATGCGAAAAATAATCGAGAACTTCTGAAAAAAAAAACAAGTAAAATATTCATCGAAATACAAAATAGATTAACCATCCGGGTTTTTTCATTGTTTATTGTATAATTTCATCCATAGGTAGGTAACCTACGCTTGGATATGTCGAAAATTAAGCCAGTTCTAAATTCAATGCGAAGAAGAACTGACAAACAAACTTCGCAAGGCACAATGTGTTTTAGTGCCTTATAAGTATTATATTAAAGTAATATACAATAATTAACCCATACTACCGCTCACAAGAACATTAATATTTACAGCATAAGCATGAATACTCTAGAATCTGACCACTCTGCCTATTTACATTACCTATACCTGGTGTATAGTGCCATCGTCAATTTTGATACTTCATATATCAAGTCAAATAAAAAAGTATTAGTTTACGTTTATTACAAAGAAATGTAATAAGTCATATTTATAACGCTAAGCGCATAAACGAGGACATTGTGTTTTATGTGTGTGTCCCCGATTTTAGGGTTCCGTAGCCAGTGACGCTGGCAGGGACCCTAAAATTGGTCACGTCCGTCCGTCAGTCTGACTCCTAAACGGTTCGAGCTATCTTCTTGAAACTTGAAATATATGTAAATAGTAACAACATCTCATGTGTAAACAATTCCAGGGGTCCTCAACCTTAATCAATTCAACAAATTTTTAAGGACCCTATGTCCTTAAAAATAAGTTGAAAATAAAAATATTTTTACCAGGTCGAGGAAAGGTTAGACACAGTTAAGTTATTACCGGGTAATACTTGCTAAGACAAGGATTCACCTGTGCGGATATTCCTCAATTAGTACCTAATTACGATGTATTTGATCTAAATAAGACCGTTAGGAGTTCATCCCACAAATGAATGAATTTCTTATGAGCTGATTTAAGCAAGTTAAATGTATATACACTTAGAATGATACTACGAGTAGGAAATCTGAGAACAGATAAATATGTTTTAATTAATTAAGAACTTACCAATCTCTTCAGCCACTGCCTTCAACTTGTCCAAAGAGCGGCTCACAAGAACGATGTCGCAGCCGCGGGAAGCCAACTGTAACAAGATAACAAACATTATCTTCATTTTGTAAGTGAACGCTTTCGATAATTGTAATATTCAGTTGAATAATTTTAATGCTAAACAATTAATGACTGTTATATAAATATCACACGCTGTATACCAAAAAATGGGGGTACGCAAAGTAACCGGCATTCTGCTGCAAGGACTCTAGTATCTACCAGAGTCCTTGCAGCAGAATGCCGGCAGTAATCTTACAGAGCAACACAGACCATCACGTATCGCAAAGTATATGGACAATATAATTATCAAGTCGTCGCTCCAGTTCGGGAGTTGTCTAAGTCACATTTTAAGCGAAAATGAGCTTTGAATACAGGTTGATTCAGCAGATTTTTCTGAATATTTCTGCATTTAAAAAATAAAAACATTTTATCTAATAAAGCGGTTTTTTTTTCACATTTTAGGGCATATTATTGCTATCTCCATATTGACAATGCAAACTTAAAGCCATTATTATTCTATGACTCCATACAGTTTCACAATACATTTTCGTCCTATCTCTAAGATTTCACAGCTTGAGCTGAGTTCGTAATTTGTCTAACGACCAAACCGCCAATCACAGACGAGCGATGGGACATAGCAAAAATACGAATTAAAGGAGATGTCAGCTAAGTGACCTCTATATCCAGTGTGTGTTGTGCTATGTCCGTTATTCGCAACGTCCGTTTAGTCAGTTTTGTCTATCTCCAAATAAAAATTATGTTTTTGTGTTATTTATTTCATTAATGTTAAGGAATTTATTGTTTTTATAGCGATTATAATACAGTTAGTCAGTTTCCAAACATATGCTTAACAGTAACGCAATCACACAGTGAAAACCAAACTATAAACTTTAAACAGCTCTCCTGTAAAATTTGCTCTGTGGCACTTAGACAACTCCCGAACTGGAGCGACGAAGTCGAAGGTAAGGCACGAACATCCACATGCCGTGCTGCATGACTTGGGTCAATTTAACGATTTATATGTGGGAACAAAAATCCGCGAGTACGCAAAATATTTTTTAAAAATTTTGGAGCAACTTTCGAAAGTTCTTTGTTCAGAAATAAAAAATATATATAGCTGTTTCGACCGACCTTTTCATTCAGTGCGGTGGTACCAACCCGGGCGGATTAAACGCCTGCCACCTAGTAGGTAAGGTAAGAAGGGGAGAGATCTAAAATTTTAAGTGAAATCCGAACCACGGTCAACCTCCAACGTTCGAACGGTCACTCATCCAAGTTCTGACCACGCCCAGTTGTGATCCCACGAACGACAGTCGACCGATCACACCGCTGCACTATGTTGTGAAGGAGTGGTTTGCCGTTTGAAGGTTCTGTTATTAGTTTTGAGGGGAAACTGCGTTGTGGATTTTAAAGATTTAATTTAATTTGGGTTAAATGCATATGCCACTATTGTAAGAGAGGTAACAGACTACGCCTGCACGCCTGTAGCTATCAGAACTGTCAGACCCGGTAGCTCAGTTGGGGGTGGGGTCGGTCGACTGTCGGTCGGATCATAAGCACACTTGGGCGCGGTCAGTGGATGGATGGGCTACCCCTCGACCGTTGGAGGCTGACCGTGATTCGGATTCCATGTAAAACTGTAGGTCCCTTCCCTTCTTACCTTACTACCGCACTGAATGATAGGTCGGCTGAAACGGCTATGCCTCGACCGCCGCAGGGGCGGGCGGCGGGGCGCGGAGGAAGGAAAAGCCTTGCTTACGCCGCCAGTACAATATGAATAATAAAGAAAATTTGAAAATTATGTATAATGTGCAGTCGCAAGAGCTACCGAGGCCCGAGGCTGACAATTTGTTGTAATGATGACTAACAACGACAAACGACAACGAATACAAGGAGATAGCGACGAATATTGAAGTCAAAATCTTCAAAGCCTGTTCAAAGTTCCTTGATTGAACTTTTTCTCAATATCCGATTTTTTTTCCTGTCTGCCTTCTCTCTCAGTCAATAAATGAAACGTTCGCAGATTCGATCTGGCGATGTAATAACGTATGAGTACATTCTGAGGCTCCGAATGGCTTGTTCGAGGGATGTACGAGAAAATTACGCTAGATTTACGACCCAAGAGGTCGTGGATTCGAAGTGATAAGAGTAATTCTGGCGGTGATGGAAAGCGCCAGACACCACAGCGATCGGTTCTTCAGAATCGCGTGAACCTCTCGCTTCGTTCAGACTTTTTTTTCAGTTCACTTAAGAAATCGGCAATAATGTACCCGGCAGTGGTGAGCTCTAAAATCGTATAGATTGAATATTCAATCTACGGAAGAATTAATAAAAAACAAACAAAAACTGTATCAGTTACGAAAACGTATGAAATGCGAGCATTAAATAAGTCACACCTTACTCTTAACTGAAAGGCTATTAACCTGCGACTTGAAGATCCGTGGATTGAAGGAGTGGGGAAAGAAATTCCCCGGAAGCCCGTTCCACGTGTTGTTTATTTATTATTGTAATTTTTTGTTTAATTTTTTCATTTAAAAAATACAATAACATAAATTCAATAAAAAGACAAGTGATTCTCAATACAGAACGCTTCACCAAAAATGTAGCCACCTGCTTATCTATTGTATCGGAATTGATCCTGCAATTGATATAACGACCGTATTCGGCGTGAAACACGGATCACCGCGGGAGAGCAGACATCAATCACCTAATAATTTAGTCATAGCATCGCATCCATCACACGCGCTCTACTGTTCGTGTGGATTTAGGCACTACCAATGAATTAACAGCCTCTAGATTGCATATTATTTAGCTTGCTCAGGTCCCGTTGTTTAGTCTTGGCATGCTTGGCAAGTCTTGATGCATTGTTTCACAGCATGAGTATTCACGGCACCCCGGGCAGCGAAACGGCCATTGCCTGCTTGGAGCCCCTCCCCGCGACTCCGCCACGTCGCACGGCCGAGAGATTTCCAGTCATCATCAGCTATCGTTAGTCGCGCACCGAAACAAATCTCTCGTGTTGTATTCGTGACATTGAACTTTTCCGATCGAAACACATTGACTATAGTGTTTTAGTGCCTTCGATTAGCATAACTTCGCATGTACACGAACCTTTACCCTGTGGAACCGCCGCGCCGGCTATCCTTCTTGGCTATCCAAGAACTCACCTGCTGGTGAGTAATGCTCGAGTTCTTTTGAAGTCTATTGCCACCTGAGATTCTTAACACCCGTGAAATGGCACCCTCTCTCGGCAATACGCCATTACGTCTTTAGTGGCACCATATCCAAGGGATATGACTCCCTTCTTATATCACTAGGTGGTACGGTTTAACCGGCCCGGGTTGGTACCACCGCACTGAATGAAAGGTCGGTCGAAACGGCTATGTAAATAGTTTGTGTTTTCCGTCCAGTTCAGTGTAGCCGGCACGACCGAAGGGAAGCACTGACGTGGCACCAAGTTCACCCGGTGTTATGGGCTGACATCACGGATGTTGTAGGTGATGTAGCCAACCGTGTCAGTTTCCATAAAAAAAAAAATTTTTTAAATCCCCTGAGAGCTAACGCAACAATATGAGACACACTAGTAGTAGCACTTCGTGGATCTAAAATTATATCGATCGATTATCCGGGCTTTTGACAACCCATCGGTTCTCTAAATCGTTTCTTTGTCGCACCGCTAGAGTGTGGAACTGTCTTCCGGCGAGTGTGTTTCCCGAATCCTTTAACCTGGGTTTGCTCGCAACCCCCGCATACGACCGAATGTCCACGGCCCCGGCGCCCATTTTATATACTAATATGTAAAATCGTTATTTTCTACCTTTATGTGACTAATCAAACTATAACTGAATTGTATTCTACTTGTATCCTGTACATTCTCTGCCCCAATTTACACACCGCGTGAGCCCACACACCGATCAGCTTGATTACTTGTTTCGGAGAAATTCAATACCCGCGACTCAACTTATAGGCCGAATAATCATCAAAAAATAAAAATACAATTCTAATCCTATTGATAACAAATGAAGCGAAACACACGTTTGAGTGTTTCGCTTCATTTGTTCACTTCAATAAAAGAAATATTGTACTGTATTTCATAAAATTCTTCATTACTAGCTTTTGCCAGGGGCTTCGCTCACCGTCCATCCTGAAGGACCATTTTAAATAGTGGTCAAATAATGTTTAAAATCGGATGAGCATTTTCGGAGATTACCTCCTACATCCAAACTGTAAGATTGTAAATTTGTAACTTACTAACTTTACCTTTTTATAATAATATTAATAATGTAGATTCCGTGCCCAGTGCGTGTAGCAGCGCTCCCCAGTAACAAGTTACGTTACGTTGCGTATAAGCTTATTTACCAAATATTTGAGATAATTATAAGCCTTACTTATGGCAACACTTATCCGGGTTTAGTATTCTTGGCAGTAACGTCCATGTATACTTACTTATGAAATTTGATTCCATCCTGCTTTTTATTTTTGAAGACTGGGTCTCGCTTGGAGGGTTCTTGCCTTTAACCACATAATTCGGCATTTTTGCGATAAAAATTGTAATTCAAATTGTATGCGATCCGATCAAAGTTTTAAATAATAATTCCAGCTCAAACTAATGATGTGAGACGTAGTTTGGTTGCATGTGTGTGCGCGTGGCTTTGTACGTGCATGCCGAGGCGCAGTTTTGCCTGCCTCACTGTATTGCTCGCGGGGCGTTCCGTCTTTACTGTTTATTTGGTCTGAGCCCAGACAATAGAAGTAGGTGTATTCTATGGCAGTAGCGAGGTACTCATTGTACAAAGCGAGCGCAATCAGACATGCAAAAGGACCACAAACTATGCTAGCTCGTCCTCCGCGCCCGTCCACTACACACCCGCATTAGTTTCGTCGCAACTTCAGCATTGGGCAAAAGCGTTTCACCTATTTGAGATGCCCAAGCGACATACTCACGGAGGAACCCTTTCAGCGCACCAGGAAGCACTTTAAAATAAATTAGAGGATAGCCAACCGTGAAACGCGCGTCTTGTAGTGCGCCCGCATCAAAGTTTAGAGGAAGCATACCACATAACTAAATGTACGAGGCAGTGAATATTGACCACGGAGCTTTACAAAAAGACAATCCGGTTGTAGAGTGTCGTCCCTGTCGCACGAACTCGCACGTCTCTGTGCGACAGGGACGACGCTTAACAACCGGATTGTCTCGGATTGAATCTATTAAGTATGTACGTATTATACACTTTTGCGCTTTAGATCATTTCTTCCCAACAACCTGAAACACAGTATCACTTTTGCATAGAGTTTACCTACACTTTTTCTCGTGGTGCTTTACATATATATATTCTTATCACATTTATTGTTTTCATTACCCTTAATTTTTTTCATTTTGCTTTTTATTATTATTTGTTGTCACATCCGCTATAATGTCAGTCAGTCAGTCAGCGTGTAAGCATCCACTGCTGGACATACGCCTCTCCAATTTTCCTCCAGTCCTCCCGGCCTTCAGCGGTACGGATAATAAATAACAGATATTCTGTGAAAATTTCAAACGGCTACCTATTCGATACTGTTCAAAAGATACAGCCATATACAGCACTCGGACGGACAGACATACAGACAGACGACGATACGTAGGCTTAGTAATAGGCTTCCGCCACCACAGGCAGCTGCAGCAGTCGAGAGACTGTGCCAGCAGCAGTAGCGGCTTCGATGCCGCTCGCCTCTAGCCAGCAATCGGTCACGGCGACCCCCTAACTTAGGGTGGACAAAGTGACCGACCGCTATACACGGCCACGGCGACCGCGCTATTTTACATAGAGCGGACAAAGTGACGGCAGGCCTCGCGCGGGAAACCGCGCCAAAAAGCCCGGCAACGGTGTAAAAGTCGTAGGACTAATACCTTATTTACAGATGCAAATTTCTTCTCTAGGCTTCCGTATGGATATGGAAACCTAAAAACAAAATGCATCCTCTATCTCTCAGCAACGATCGTCTCCCGCATCGGTCTCCCGTCGCCGTTGCTCTAATTAGCACACGCATCCAACATCTTAATACATTATTCAGGTCTACGTGTGCACACCAATACACGCCGCCAGTCGGCCGGCTGAGGGTGTGCGGAGTGTGGGTGGGGTGAGCAAGTCAAGCAATCAAAACTTTGTCTAGACATCACTCGATTGACTTGTTCGACAACACCTACGCCTTGTTTCTAAGTCTTGATTGTTGGGAAATTGAAAACTCTTTTTCGTGTACTCCGTCGCACATAAGACGAATTTCATTCGCAAAATCTTTAAGGACGCGCCGTCGTGTATTCGCTTATAACTGGGCAACTACTAAAGCAAGTCACATGGGGTTTCCATTCCACTGACAGTTCCTGACACATGTAAGGACGGATATAGGATATTTTGAAGAAAGCTAGGTTATGGAAACATAAAAAATACATACATACATACATACCACACGCTGTATCCCCACAAACGGGGTAAGCAGAGTAATCGGTGTTGCGCTCTATGTATACTCTTGTAAATTACAGCACAACACCGACCGCCACGTTTAGCAATGCATTCGGACAAGATAACTAGACAAGATAACAGCAAGTAAGGCACCAAGACTCACCTGGTCTGCTGCATGACTCGGTGGAAGGACCGCACCAAGGTGAGAGGTGGCTAGACTGTCGCCCTTTAGCACAGGATCTTGCCTGTGTATCTAAGCTACTTGTTCTATCAAAACAAACCTAAACATGATAAAACTTCAGCATATTATTCTACTTCAAACCACCCTACCACACGTATGTACAATACAAGTTCATCCCTGCAAAGGAACTTAGAAGTTCAGAGCTCCCTCAGCTTGCCGAGTGCTCAGTGGCGAAAGGGCCCATTTCCTAGGTGTCCGGCTCGCATTTATGTCTTTTTCCAGGTGAAAGTCCGCAGAGAACGCGTCGGGTTAATGGAAGGCAAATGAGGGAGATGTAGCGGTTAGGGGGTTCGACACTGTCCGCCTTTCACATAAATTGGGTAGGATTTTGGGCAGAATTGATTATTTGCGTGTATGTCTTTGACACAGTGGATCTATCTTTTGGCATTGTACTATACAGTGAACGTGCCTTTTCTTGTTTGATTTGGGTACGTTGGATTTGGGTTCGATGTTGGCCTTTAAAATTTGATTGACTTTGATTGGATTAATTGGAATCCCCGAGTCGAGATTTACTGAGATTAAAAATCTAAAATATGACACTCTAAAATACAATCCTTGCTTCTCAACTGCGTGGCTCCTGTAGCCTGGTTTTGACTACCATGAAGGTCATCGGCATGCTACCTGACTTTTTCAGATGTATATGTTTCCTAAAAGTATTTTTCATTAATCATAGTTGTGTGAAAATTCTTCGAAATTAATAAAAAAAAATTGCTTGTCTGTAAAGTCGGTTTACGGACGATAGTTTTACGTGATGACGTGGAATAATCGTAGTACATAGATCAAAGATCAGTAATTTCTATTTCCAGTAGAAAGATTAATCATCTTGTGACTGGCCATCAAAACTTCTGTTGTCTGATCTTGACAGTTTTACTTCTTAAGACGTTTCCATGGTAACTTTGAATATCAACGTGACACGCTTTCGTGCGTGCAGCCGGTGCTCATCAATTTATAAGACGTGACGTCAACACGTCAAAACTCATTGGCGCACTAAAGGCCGGGGGCCCAATAATAATTGTGCCGAATGCACTTTGGTCCATCGGTAAAGTAACCAGGCTGATATTCATTTATTAAACCTACCAAGTGCGAGTCGGACTTGCGCACTGAAGTTTCCGTATCACCACCGAACCGAATGCTTTTGGGCGTCGTTGGCTCAACAATCCACGCTGACGGCGCCAAGGGTCTCGCGTATCCATAAAAAAACAGGTAATTTATTAATTATTTATTTTATTATTTGTTGTTATATCGGCCAAAAATAACACATATTCAGTTTAAATTATGTCCTACCTACCGCTACCAACCAATCAAACGCAAAACCAACAAAACGCAATCAACCCGCTATCTATTACGGTTTCAAAAGATACAGCCCTTTGAAGGTAGGACAGACAGACGGACAGACGGCGGTGTAGGCATTGTAGTAGGCTTCCGTACCAGTACGATACGAAAATCTAAAACATTTAATTTAAAAATCGGCCAAGTGTGAGTTTTACTCGCGCACGGCTATAATACCACACCTGTCAAAAAACCACATCTTTTCTTTTCTACAATGCAAAATATAAAAGCCTGTGGCGCCATCTATTATTCAGTAGCGTGAACAAACTATTCTTAGCACGTTTCTTGTATGAGGATCCTCTTAATTTATTACTTTTGCTTTTAGGGTTCCGTACCTGAAAAGGTAAAAGCGGAACTCTTACAAGATCACGCCCGTGTCAGTCCGTCTGAATTAGGTTTTTCTTATTATTTGTTGGCACATGCGCCATAATGCACATATTATGTGAAAATGTCAACCGGCGACTTATTACAGTTCCAAAGATACAGCACTCGGACGGACGGACAGACAAACAGACGACGTAGGCTTCCGTATGAATACGGAACCCTAAAAACTTTGATTTGTCGCGGATGTCAAACGCAGACGATACTTCGGCACTAAGCCGAGAGCGGCATGTTTATTTTACGAGTGGCTGTTGGAAATCATTTTGGTCTGTTTGCTCGTCGGCTACGGGTCGCCCCCCATCACCCCCACCCCCACTCCCCGTCATAAATGTGTTTCGGAGTGTGGAGTTGTTTGCACAAATGAGCTTATTACTTTGAAATATTGCGGCAGGTATAGCGAGGATTAGGCGACTTTGGAAAATAAATCAAATAGGTACTATTTGCAGAAACAAAGAAGTCTGAGGACTTACTTAGGGGAACAAAGATTGCCGAATCTGGCTTATTAAATTAACTTTGACAAAGAAAACATTCAGGTATACAATTTTATTGTAGTTATTTCTTTTATTGTGAATTTATAGTCAACTTTTGCCATCAATATTCTTTACATCACCAACTATACATGTAGCTTATATTTAAAATAATTTTTATCATTATTTCCAGCCAAAAATTATATTATACTTCTAAATTTATTCCCTTTCATATTTTTAAACAAACTTCACGAAATTATCCACTTATATATTTCCCCCCAAGTACAGTCTCGGGTCCTTCAAGAGGGACGTGAATGGGCACCTGTCAGGCCGGCATGGCATTCGCAACCCCCGCATACGACCGAATGTCCATGGGCGTCGTTAGACACCTTATGGGTGGCTCGGCGCCATATGTCGCATGTCAATAAAAAAAAACTTATATACCTACTTATAGAATAAACAATTTTATTTATAAAACACTCCATTCGTAATTTTTTTTTTTGTAAATAACAATAACTAAACATTTTGTATTTACGTACCTTTAAGCAATACAAATTCAAAAAGATCTCTACAAATAAAAAATCCCAAGTAATCTATGGAAAACCATTTTCCAAGAAGAGATTAGACCGGAATAAATATATATGCATACACGTAGAAATACACCGTCAAGTGAAAGTAAAATTATGAACAATGACATTGATTTTTCGCCACTCAAATCCGGAGAACATCCCGCAAAACCCTTGATTATGTGGAGATTGGAAAAACTCAGCATGGAGCTGGATCACTAAGGGCGGGATTCATGTGTAACAACGACACCAATTTCTGTTATAATTTTCTGACAAGTCTTTTTTTGAACAGTTATTGAGATAACGATCTGCTATATTTCGTGTGATCGTAGGTGCATTACTATGGCCGTTGGAAAACAGATGGACAGAGAAGAACCAATACTGTCAGCTATAAACAGACCTCAGAGACAGAGGGCAAACATAACATTTTGTTTTATCTAGAAAACAGAATAGAGGAAAGACGATCAGACCCAGAGTAACCGTGTCCTAAACTGGCGGCCGTGGACAGGAAAACGAAGTGTGGGAAGACCACCCGCCAGGTGGCACGCCGACATCAAATGCGTCGGCGGACAGCAGTGGTTCCGTATCGCTGAAGGCCGGGAGGACTGGAGGAAAATTGCAGAGGCGTATGTCCAGCAGTGGACGCTTACACGCTGACTGCCTGACTGATCAGACCCTAGTGGTTGCGCTTTCACTCACTGCGCAACCTCTTGGAGAAATTATCGTCATGATCATCATAGCCCAAGATCATCCCTAAATATGGCAGATTGCATTAATGAAAAGTCCACATAAATCGATTTAAACGGTCTTGCGGGAGAACCGAAACTCACTGTTGTTGGTCTGGCTGGCTGGCGATTTGTAGCCTCACTCAGTATGTTCTTCGGATACTATCATGGACGCTGATCGGAGGAACTTACATGCCTTATTGCTTGCCATCCAACCTATCTTCACAGCACTCGTCGCAGAGAAACTGAACACCATTTTGTTATTGGCATCTTTTCTTTCTAGGGTGTGGAACTGTCTTCCGGCGAGTGTGTTTCCCGAATCCTTTAATCTAGGTATGTTCAAACGTCGTTTTAACAGGCTAGACAGCCTAGAAATAAATCAAATAAAATCAAATAGGTATTTTAATTTTGAAAAAAAAAACATAAACTCAACATCTTTACATACAATAATATGGACAATAGAAAACAAAACACAACACAGTGCCCAAATCAGCTGGCAAGGCGCCTAACTGAGCGTTTCGCGAGGACTGCACCATTGGTGCCTCGGCACAGCCACCCATGGTGGTTTACATAAAAAAACTGTTTTCGAGTGCAACCTATATAAGAGTGTGTCACAGCTAGTATAATATAAGCAATGTTAAAAACGACTTTCATAAGGTATCTAATATTAAACACCATTTAGTTTGTGGTTACATGATGATCCTAGCTAGGCCAGCGTTGATCGTTGTATTAGGTATTAGCTGGTGTCGACTGCTAAATCCCCAGCAGTCTGGTTCGATCACGTCGTCTCGTTTCGACATTCAACCCCTCGCCGGGATCGACAACCTAGTCGGCCGACTAAGTCGTGAACTTTGATAGTTTTGGAGACCTATGTTGATTTAGGCAAGGAGGCGGCGACGACAGAAGGATTCAGTTAGGCTGGGCAGCATTTTGGAGCCTCCGTCGCATCTTCTCGCCCTCCATCCCACAGTAATTAAAATTTATTTAGTGCGTTCTGCCAGTAATGACGTCCGGTGCCGAAACGTGGACCCTGACGATGATGGGCCTGGTCCAGAAATTTAAAGTCGCTCAGCGAGCTATAGAAAGAGCAATGCTCGGCATTTATTTGATCGATAAATCCGTAAAACGAAATACGGCAAAGAACCAAGGTAGTCGGCATTGCTAAGAAAATTAACAAGCTGAAGTGTAAGTGGGCTGGGCACATCTGTCGCAGACCCGACAGCCGCTGTGTGTTCGAGTGCACGGGTGCTCGAGTGGAGGCCACGTACAAGTAAGCCTCCTTTTGGCTTCGCCATATTCGGGTAAAAACTAGAATACAAGGAACCCCTGATTTCTGCCGACTTACTTGATGTCGTCGTCCCACCTGGCGGGTGGTCTTCCCACACTCCGTTTTCCTGTCCATAGCCGCCAGTGTAGGGCACGGTTACTCCATTACAAAGAATGTACAAAACATTTACTGTTGACTAAAATTAGAGTTTCAAGCCCAATCTTTCAGAAAATACGTAAAAATGTTCTTTCTTCTCATTTGTACACTCGATCGTCCGACACGAAAAGTTTCATAGGACTGATCTATGGAGCAGTTCACAGGCTTCGGCGGCAATACATTGTGCATAGCGCGAAGCGAGCCAGCCCGACAACATTCAATAACAGTAAATCAACGATCAGCGTTAAGATAGCGATCGCCTCCCCGAGTACATCCAATAACATCGAGATATCCCCGGGAACAAAGACTTCAAAAACATAGAACTGCCGACCGACAGTTTTGCACCGGTTCCCAACGGCTGAAGCAGCAGATGTAGGGTGATACAGGACCTTATAATTTTGTGTATTCATTTACTTTCCCGCGTAATCACTTCCTCCTGTGAATATTTAACTTTTTCTTATTTTTTTTATTTGTTGTTATATCGGCCATAATAACACATTCTGTGAAAATTTCAACGGGCTTCCTATAATGGTTCAAGAGATACAGCCCTCGGACAGACGGACGGACAGACAGACAGACGGCGTAGGCTTAGTAATAGGGTCCCGTACCGGATACGGAACCCTAAAAAAGGACCTTGAAATATTGATATGCGAACTATAAAGAGAAAAATATTTGTAATTCCGTTTTTGTGCACACCTCTTATACTTTTCACCTGCTCGACAAATCTATGCCCCTTTTATCCTTTTGAATTATTTGCTCCGAAATCTTCCTTCATAAAGACCCCCTAAACACTGGCTGATCTAGAGACTGGTCTTAGGGGATCAATCTTGCGCCCTACTCTGTCCCTTATTGTTCTGCCCTTTGATGAAACATGCGTTATTAAAAAAAAAAAGTTACAATTATAATGCTCCAATGAAACACGTGGATATAATATACGTATTCTGTATTTCCTTCATCGTCTCAAAAGCAGTTTGTAACCACAAAAGCTCGTTAGGTCCGCATCTGCCCTTGGCGAACCGAAACGTAAAGTACACGAGCGATCCTTTTGTTTCGTTGTACGTGCTCTTATTAAATTGATATGTAGCAATCAGGTAACGTATACCTTGTGCCTTATAAATAAATAACAAAGGTAAGCTCACTGGACCGAGACAAGCCGATATGAAGGCGGAGGAAACGTCTCGGTCGGTGTAATTGCGTTATTGGACGGGATCCTCGTTATCGTCTGAGGCACGCATATCTCTACACGATTTATCTAGGTGATGCCTGAACGTCGATTCCAAGTTAGGTTCGACGTTAGGTTACACAAACATTACGTAATTTTTTTTTTATATAATCCGGTATGGGTGCCTGAGTCGGAGGTGGCCTCTCCGACTCAAATATGAATTCTGATTCTGATTCTGACTGGCAGGTGTTCCTAATTTTTTTTATGTAATCCGCTATGGGTGGCGGAGTCGGAGGGGGGCCAAAGCGCATGCTCCTACCAGCCAATATCACCTCCGAGCAGGTAGGTGCCATACCGGAGACTTCCCTAGATTGCTGGCTATACTGGACTAGAGGAGAACAAAGCCGAGGCTGCTATGCGACCATCTTATATCCAGTACGGTGGTCGTAGAACCCAGTCGGCTACTATCTGAGCCTACCACCTAGTAAGGGGCAAGGGAAGGGACCTACAGTTTTACACCGGTTCCGAACGGTGAAACAGCAGGTGTAGGTATACACGTAAATTTTTTCGTGAGAAAAAACTCATTGGTACACGCCGAACGGATTCAAACCTCGGACCTCTCGCATGAGAAGCCGATGCCCAAACCACTCGGCCACCCGCCGCTTATAAATGCCAATAATTTGTGTATATGTAAGTGTACGAATAAATATTTCTGAGAATGTTGTCCTCCAAGTACAGTATCGGTTCCTTCGAGTGAGCACCCATATCATGCCGGTATGGCATTCGCCACTCGGCACACGACCGAATGTTCGTGTGCGTTATTTATTAGGCACCTTATGCGGATGGCTCGGGTCCACATGTCGCATTGTATAATAAAAAAATGTTTTTATTATACAATACACATTTATATTATTTTATTAAATTATTATACAGAGGGTTCCGCGGCCATTTCCTTATTTTACGCATAGCAAGCTTCCGAACAGCGAAGAGTCTCGCCCGCGCCGCGCCGGCGCGGCGCGGCGTCGCAATTCACTAGAATGTTATTTTCTCAATAGCCCTTTAAGATATACAGGGTGTCCCAAAACTCAAGCGGAAACCAGGGAGTAGGCCAGTTTATGACTACCCAGGGAAAAATAAGAAAAAAATCGGAGTCATTCGTTTTTTATGATATGAGCATATTTTGAAAAACGTGAAAATTGACATTTGTACTACGACTACAAATTTGCAAATATAATTGTTAAATTGTTTTTATTGGTAGCCTAAATAACTCTGCTATTGATCAGTATCCCAAATAAAACCAGAAAGCCTCTGGTTTTACCAAAAAAAAAAATCAGTAAAATTTTTTTCTAAAAAAATAAATTACTCAGATTTTTTTTTCTTATTTTTCCCTGGGTTGGCCTACTCCCTGGTTCCCGCTTGACGTTGAGTTTTGGGACACGTTGTATACTTCAAAATAGTTTTCATATTGTAAGGACTAAATTGACTAATTACTACTAATTGATTAAATTATTGAGCCTTACGTTCCGAAGTAATTACCTCGGAAAGCGCGTGTGACAGACGGACGGACCGACGGACACAAACTTAACCGATTTTATAAGGGAGGAGCCACCAAATTTATAAGGACCACCAGCCTCTTTGGCTACGGAACCCTAAAATGTACTAGAGTGTACGCAAAACAACACCCGTCACACGTACCAATACATTGCTGCTTGTACTACATACAACATTTGGTCGTGTTTAACTTGGAATATATATATTTACGAACACTACATCGATGTCGACAATTTAACAACCCTTAATGATAACATGATAACGAAGCATGAGATAGAATTCATTGCTCTAAATCACCCTAGTGAAGAGTAACAAAGATCGTTTCATATTCTGAAAATACAATTCAGTAATACTTATTACAAATTAAAATGAAACACAAACTAAAAAACTACGACCTTTATAAACATTCTACTAAAAATGTTTTAGGGTTCCGTAACAAGCGTCGCTGGCAGGGAAGCTTATAAAATCGGTCAGGTGTCTGTCCGTCCGTCTTTCCTTCACACGCGTTATTACCGCCTGGCCGAGTTAATTACTCCAGATCAATATATATCAGCTCCAGATCAATAATAATATATCAGCTCAATAAAAAACTATAAAGTAGGTAGTCCATTTAGTCCTTACGGTATAAAACTGTTTTGCGGCGCGGCGCACTGTGGGCTCAAGTTGCGTTTTGTGTGCTTAGTAATGTTTTCTTCTTGAGTTGGTAACTCATCAAGAGTAAAAGCAAATTCAGTCCCACATTGCCACTCTAAACTGAACAACCGAAAACACTTCCTTTCCTGTAGCCTCCCCTGAGGTTTTGTAAACACGAGAAAAAAGTTTGATCGATCACATCCCAATTTATGCAGGAATTACGTGGTGAACTTGCCACAGAATTTTTTTCTGACGTTTGAACCATTATTTATTCTCTCTCAAGACAGCTTCACGAATTCTGGCAACAGGGAAGCGGCACCTGAAATACGGCCTAACGAAAAACTGTCAACTTTTGGAGTCAGATTCCAGAGTTTTAATTAGGACGTGCGTTTGTAATTTAAGTTGGGGATAAAATATTATTCGTGTCGCTTGTCAACAAACTTTTTATTACCTTCCATGTCGGGGGTCCATTCCCCATTTTGTGTATTTTTAAACTTTCTGCGATGCTACTTCAAAGACATTTTTTGTCAATCACAGTTTAAATTAAAATGTAGTTTGGGTAGAGTTTTAGTTATTTATTCCGAAATTAAAGCTTTCGGTTCCGTAGTTACGTCGCAGTCAGTTAAAACATGAGTAAATTTCCGAATTCAGTGGTCAAATACTTATGTAAAAATTATAAAATATGAAAAAGTTTCAGACAAAAACCATCGATTTTAGAGTACAGATGTCTGTCTGTCCGGTCATCCGTCTTTCAGTTTTTCCAATCCGTCCAGTTTTTTTTTTTATAACTGAGGGGCCACCATTAAAATGGGCTCTAACCTAAGAACCTATGGGTTATGGGGGTTATGTCCAAAAAACGGATCGATCTTAGAAAACTGTATTTCCCTAAATAAAATACCTACCACCACGTTAAGAGTGAGTTAGTAATTCTCATACAAAAAAGTGAGTTAATCAAAAATGTGTTGCACGAAAGTGAGTTATTCAAAAATGTGAAATGGTGTGCTCGAGAATGCTGCTCCGACACCCGCCGCTGTCATAATCACGAAAACAAATGAAAATAAGAAAAGTTTTTATTGTCCTGTCAACTTTAATTTTAACACTGTGCCACTTCTTTCTGTCGTCTAAAATATAAAGAGGTCTCCGCACATGTTACGAAAAAAATATTTAAAAAAAATCTCAAAATGTTAATGTTGAAACCTATGAAAATTTTGAATGTAAACGGCGATTTGTGAAGAGTCCTCTTATAACTTTTCAGTATACTACAGTATATTACTGCCTGAATCAGCCCGAATTTTAACGGTTAATTTATTTATTGATCCAATTAATATTACACTTTAAATACAAGTAAATTAATAATGTTTGTAATTTTCTCTTCTTATCTGACAATTGTTTATTTTTATTCGTGGCTTTGCATGCAGTATGCGTTAGAGAATGCATTATGTATGTATGTGTAAATTTGCATATATTATGTATATAATTTTTTTTTTTATTGAAAATTTCTCAGAATATGTGTATATTCCGGATATGCAAGACAAACAAATAATAAAGAAAGCAAAAAATACATAATTAAGGGGGTGCCATACAAAAAAGGTGCTAAGAATCGATTATTTATTACACACGCTTGCGAAACTTGTTAGATTAAGTCTAACAAGTTTCGCAAGCGTGTGCCGACTTGAATAATGAACACTGAAGTGTAGGGTAGAAGAGGTTTTGACAGCGCGGTCAAAACCTCTCAGTCAGTCAGGCATACATAACCTACAAGGAGATAGCGTGAGGATGTCAGGGACTGGGAACTAAATAAAATTATAACTAAAACACGACGTTGGTGGCTTTCATTGTGCACATCCAACCAAACAAAACTAAAACGGAATAGAACAGAATATACATATGTATCACTAGTAGTGATTTCTTCCAATCAACCTTAGGATAATTTGAATTATGGAAAAAACGTACCCTTCCGCTTTCCTTTCCGCCCTCGGGGTTCTATTGTAATAATCCATTGTTTAACTGGTGCGTCGTCGCCTTTAAATGGAAACACCTTTATATCCAATTGCTCGGGCCCGGCCGTGGCGTTAACCGCTCGATGTAATAAATCGGGCCAATCGAACTCATAAAAGTAAAAGGGGCGCTTGCAAAGAATTCAAAATTATAGAATACTCGTCGAGCAGTCGAAAGGATGTTGTAAAAATTGTGTGCATAAAGCGAGGCATAAAGATGTAATACAAATATGTCCATCTTCCTCACACTTGTGATCTTAAAATTTATTTAAACAGGTACATACAATTATTTAAACTAAATAATAGGTAGCAAATAAAATGAAATAACTATAAATAAAAATAATCCTCCATCATCGTCGGCGAAATTGGCATTGTGCCGATGACGGAGGCAGCGTTCCCCCTCTGAATGGCTAGGCTGATCTTCTGTCTAAGGTAGCTCGGCGCACGAATGTCCCCAGACACCTCCGTGAGCAGTTTACCAAGCTCTTTAATTTATTGTTTTTAAGTGAACTTAAATATCTTTATCAACACGCCGTTATGTCAGTCCATACACATTGTTCCTGCGGAAATAGGTGTCATGTCAGTGATTTCACTATAATCAGCGACATTTCATCATTCATCATCCATCATTTACTCCGGCTCGGCGGCGCTGCTGTGTTCAATCCATGGACAATCGCTCCACGCGCAACAGGTTGGTTATACGACTACACACTGTCGATATCCCTCAATTAGGAAAAATCTATCCTGTTAATCCTGTATTTACAGGGTTGGCAACCTGTGGAATCCATTCCGCATACATCCTTTCCTGACAAGTATAGTCTGGGGTCCTTCAAACACAATGTGAAGGTTGCAGCCCCCGTGTATATTCGAATGCCCGTGGGTGCCATCGGAATACACCTCGGCGTTAGTTCCACCTAATATGATAAGGGTATAGCAAAGTAGTTCAATACTTTCAAGTTCTTGGGTGTTCGGCACCACCCCTCCAATCGGTCGGGATTAGACATTCCACGCCATAATTTCCAATAAAGGGGTCCAAACAAAAAAACGGTTGGAATAGTTGGAAGCTGGCGGATCCGGAACTCTCGGCGTGGAATGCACGAGACGATAAAACAATGGGTGGAATCTGCCCGCAAGACTATTGTTGGGGAGCCTGGCTGGCATGCCGCGCAGCCTCGCGCCGCCCACATTGCACCGTGGCCAACGACAGTTTAATTACGAAAATGGTAACCGCAAACGATATAAGAAGGTGATTTTAGGGTTCCGTAGTCAACAAGGAACCCTTATAGTTTCGCCATGTCCGTCTGTCTGTTCCGCAACTCTACACTGCGCGTGGCCCGACACGCACTTGACCGCTTTTAAGAAGTATAGATAATAATATAAGAAGGCGATAATGTTTGAACCATTAAGATTAAATCTTCTCTGCTATTAAGTATACAATACAAGGGCTCTGCATCTCTCCCCATGCATGTCGTAAAAGGCGACTAAGGGATAAGGACAAGATGCCGTGCTAAAGGGCGATAGGCTCGCCACCTCTCACCTTGGCACGGTACTTCCACCGAGTCATGTAACAGGTGGGTCTTCGTGCCTTACTTGCTGCTTGATCGATTGAATCTTGTTCGAATACTTTGCGAAACGTGGTGGTCGGTGTTGTGCTGTAATAAAGTAAAAAAGTTCTGATGCACAACACCGATTACTCTGCTTACCCCGATTGTCGGGATTCAGCGTGTGTGATATGTATATGTATGTACAAGGGCTGTTTACCTGTCGGACAGAAACGGGAAAATTCGAACAGGTAAACCGATTTGCACGTAGTTTTCATTAATCTAGCTAGAGTATCTACCTATTTTGCAATGGTTATTGACAAAGCGAGAGATGCAGAGGCAGGCCGGGGCGGGAGAAGACAGCCACCGATCTCTGTACTGTGGTTATTTAATATGTAACATTACAATACGACAAGCGTCTCTAAAATCAACCTACGGTAGTTTAGAAGCCATCGTTCAAACCACAGAACACCTCTCTGATCTGTGGTTAAAACCCAAGAATGGCACAAACGGAGCTGGTACCAAGAACCATTCATACACTCACTCATCCAAAAACTACCAGATTAGATTTCAACCAATCAGACAAAGTTAGGTAATGCACTGGACACGGCTATTGAATCGGCGAGTTTTTTTTTTTTTTGTAAGTACATTTTAAGTTTTTGTACGTAATTACCGGTAGACCACTGGTGTTAGCTGTACTTCTAATATACACTGGACGCGGCACTGTCCTACCCACAAAGTGATATCTATCGAGCGGAGCGGGTGCACACGACATGTTGATGTTTTGTCCGCCAGACGCCACCTGACTCTCATTGTCATATCTCTGGTATGAGGGCAAAATACAGAATTCAAAGAAATATAGAACTGTCATTTTCATACATTCCATACAATTTACTTTGTACCAAACATAATGTACAGAGTCATACATAGCATTCTCCTCGGATCTAATTTGATAATACTTAACAAAAGAAGCTTCCTAATAAAAAAAAACCGCATCCAAATCGGCCCATCCGTTTGGGAGCTACGATGCCACAGACAGACCCACACATACACACAAACACACGTCAAACTTATAACACCCCTCCGTTTTTTGCGTCGGGGGTTAAAAAACTATAAGTAACAACAAACTGTAGGTCCCTTCTCTTGCCTCTTTTTTTGTTTTTTTTTTTTAACTTTATGCCACTTAATTTATGGCATGGGCGGGCTTCTTTATAGGAGACTCGATTACAGTCGACTGAATTGTCACCACCGTACTGGACGTAAGGTGGCCGCATAGCAAACATCTTGGCTGTGTTCTCCTCCAGTTTCACGGTTTAGGTAGGCCATAACACTCCAGCATCAGGACAGGACTGAGGAGTTGGACAGCTGAAGTTGAGTGATCAAGTATCTGCTTGAGACTCACAATACGAATTTGTAAAGTCTCACGGTTTTGTGTGCAGGCATTACCCCTGCAGCATCAGAACTGAGGTGTTGGAAGCTGAAGTTCTATGGCCAAGTCTCTGAGACCCACAATACTAATTTGAAATCATCGCATCCTCAAGTTGCACGGTTTAGGCAGGCAGTACTCCTGCTGTATCAGAATTTGAGGTTCGAAGGTTGAAATTGACATAATGTTGTATTGTCATGGGGACTGAATACGCGTGCCGCTGTCGGAAGATATGAAACAATACTTTACGGGACGTGAAGCCAAAGAAATCGTTTAATTTAATATTATAAGCAATTAGAACGATGCGGCTTGTACGTAACATGTGCGTTGATAAAAATAGGTAGGTACGTGGTTATACAAGTGTGACAAGATTAGGTACATATTTATCAATTCGTCTTGGTGCACACAATTTGATCATAATGTCACACAATAATGCCTATTCACCCTCTCAAGATGTTGATGCCATTTCTATCCTACTGAACACTCTGGAGGGCGCTGTTTTGACGTGGCGCTGCTTTGTAAGATTTAATAGATTCTGAGGTTCGAAGAGGGAGGTTACCCCGGTCCGTGCATATGATGAAGTGAGATGGAAGCAGAGATCAGTAATATCAATTTATTATATTGCATAATTAGGTACTATATTTGAGTAGTTCGCAGGCAAGCGTCTAACTAAGTCAATCTTGCGAAAGTTGGGTTCGATTCAAGTTGACGTGCACCAATTTCTATTAGATTCCGGGTTTGATGAATGCATTGCTTTCGAATTTGTACCATTCGCACCATCCATCACACTGAATGAAGATCGGTCAAAACTGATATGAGAATTAGTCCGAATGTGCCATCCAGTTCAGTGTAGCCGGCACGATCAAAGGGAATTACTGGTTTGACAGCTAGATTCGACGGGAGTATGGTATAATGGGTTGACACCCAGAATACAGCATGTGACGTACTCGATCATATGAGATTATATAAAAATTACACTCATAATAACAGACACACAGTGCGTATCCCAATCAGAGCAAAGTGTACGGCTAAGCATATTGCTGGATAACTTTAGACGTCGTGTTTCTATTGGGTATGTTTTCACGATCGCTCGATAAGTTGGCTCGAGCGCTTTATGCACACGAGGCGAGTACGTGAGCTTAGCGAACACGATGCAGCCAGCCCTATTCCAAGTTGACACGGCGAAACGCGAACGACACCTGAAGGCCATTTTGAATTTAGCCCCACGCTCCTACAGCGCAAACAAATGACAACTTTACGCTCGCGACAGCAATATTTATTGCGCGCGCGCGCATTTCACATGCGCATAGTACGATCGACGAATACCGCCGCGTCACACATAATAACAGTGCTGTTAATTTTTTTTAACGTACCCACAGAGCTTTAAATTTGAAGTTTAGCTGTCCCTCCCCCGACGCGTTTTTACCCTATTCTCATACAAACCGTTTTAACAGCTTATTTGAAAAGTAGGCTAAAGTAAGCTAAAGAAGGCTAAACATATATTGTGAGCGAGAACTAGAGGTCTCTGTGGCCCTTCTGCAGCTTGATTGAAGTGATTATTAGCTTCGTTTCTATATGGTGGTGACTGGTAACTACACCTGGTGACGCGAGTGTCTAACTGAGGGTGAGTCAGCCATCACTCTCAACTGCATCGCCATAAACAGTCCGGCGTGGTTAGACAATGTAACGGCCGAGTCACAGTCCTACGATGATCCGAAATGTGTATCATCCAGGGATGTACCTATTTTCGCAGAGGGAACGGCGTGTGGCCAAACTAGCGTTCGATTCTGGTTCACTTCGCAGGCCGCCTTGAACCGCGCATCTCCCATCGTTGTGTCGTTGCGTCGCGTTGTGTTCTGTATTTACAGTACCATGTTTTATTTAATTTTATTTATTTGACCAAAAACAAACAGGCACAAACAGACAAGAAATTACAGAAATATACAAACAATAATCAAGTTAGCCTCCAGCATCGTTTGGCACTGATTAGATTGATTATAGTGGCAGCAATGCATAAAAGGAAGAAGAAATAAAAAATAATAAAAAGGTACAAAAAGAGAAGAGAAAGTAGTAGCACAGAATACTTACAAATAACAGAAAGTAGTAGTAGCAAAATGTATACGCTAGGCTAATATAAAGAAAGAAGAGAACAAGAGAAACAAGAGCTAAAACAGAAATATCATATACTACGCACATACACGTTATAGCCAAGATTGGCCATTCATCATTAGGGCGATCTTCACCTTCGAGACTCCATCTCCGGAAAGAGACCACGTGCTGCGGTTGTAACATAGACATGTTACTTAAAGGCATGTTACAAAGTGTTAACTTTGCGTAATGCTTATGCCAAAGTTGGAATACTGCATCAGGAGCGCCGAGGATTACCTACTTTGGCTACTCCTTTCGGAGTACTGGCGGAGTAGATAAGCATAAGCTTTTATTGTTTGAACCTGCTGCGTCACCTACTTGCATGATGCAGCTACCTGAAATGGTCTGGATGATGTGCAACTTCTATTAGGAGGGGGTTCCCAAGAAGAAACACTGTATATTTCTATTTCCCAAGTGTCGTCTTGACTTGAAACCAAGAAGGGTTTAATTTAAAAAAAATTAAAGAGTATTGTCCTTTCATTCGTCATGAGCTCATGACATATACCGAACACGACAGCTCACACATGTTGCAGAATGTCCTCGAGAGCCTCACATAGTAAAAAAAAAAACAAATCCCCGGAGCCCTGTCCCTCATTATTGTAAAGATCGGTCTAAATTTTTTTCCCACTGAGAATTGTTTTCACGAGTGTACCATACACTCGTAAATTCCCACGGAGAGGTATTTAAATTTTATAGAATTTGAGAGCGGTAGGTACACAATTTGCATTTTCATTTCAATCGTCTTCTCTGTGCAGTAAGTAGTTCGAGTGCATAAAATATTGTGACAATTCCTCGTCGAACGTGTTTGAAGAAAAAAAACAACACGAGCGAGTTCGCTTTTCGCTGAAGCAATTTAGAAGTGGAGATCTGAATTTTCATTTGAAGCGGCCATATAGAACTCTATGCAGTGGACGCGAGAAAATAAGCAAAGATAGACGAAAACATTTCGATGACAGAATATCAATGCTCGTATTTCAAAATGTCGGACAGTAGTGAGCCTAGTGAGTGGATCAGCATGGAATAGGAAAAAGAGAGGACATGATACACGATCATACACGATGTAAAAGAGGGAGAGAGAAAGACGAATGACGATAAGAGATTCAACAAAAAAAAAAACAACATGCGATTCCTAAAGAGATCGCTAACAGGTAATAAGGGAACGTCCGTATATACACACCGTATTTCTGTTGTTTTATTTTTTATTAATTCAATTTTTTCTTTGGTTTTTTTATTTGTAAGTATAAGTTCGATTTTTTTAATGAGAAACTTAGTTATTGGCTAAGTAAGTATTTGATTGTGTTTGTTTTATAATGGCTATACATACATACAGTTAAGTTTCTTTTTTAATAAATAAATAAATATGTACATTAAATGTCTCAGTCCGTGGAGGCCATAGATCTGCAAGCAAAAATTAGCTATTCTTCACGAACATAAGGCCGGCCAGCCATTCTCACTAAAGGCTTGAAAATTAATTAGAATAGACGGCACGTAACTTGGCCTCTGTGCGAGAGGGACGGCGTTATACGCATGCGATCGTTGGTATAACGCTGTCCCGCTCGCACAGAGGCCAAGTTACGCGCCGGCCAGTCTACCGATGCTATTTTCGTAGCCTGTTATGTACACAATACCTATTACTTACCTAATTGTGCATTACCACAATAATTATGTCTCCCAGTTTTTTTTTTTTTTGTAAAAATATTTAATGTACAGACACGGTAAGTCTACGATTTTATTATATGTATAGATAGATAGATTGCGAGTATTTTAATTCGTAATTCGCAAGTGCCTTGTGGGGCCGATACTTAAAAAGATACTTGTCACTCAAGCAACTTTCCTGCTAGGTTCAAGCTTTCAAGTTACGTGTCCCGCGTGTTATTTCTCGGTACCAAATAGGAAGGCACTCATTTTGAGCTATAAAGCCCACTAAATCCTATGGCAACGTTAAAACCCTCGAACAGGCACGTGGTCTATAAAACCGCACCACTTAATTACGAAGCGCGCCGCCACACGCGCGCGCGCGGCGCTCTACCGTCACCGCTCACCTAAATGAACAGTAATGCCTCCTTAATGCGGCTTGCACACGAGCCTGTGCTCATCTAACCGCCGACTTATCTGCCCTGCATGCTCCAATTTATTGACCAATAAAATGGGAATTAAGTGAACTGCCGTGAAACCACTAATCCTGCCAGTCGGTCTGAGGTCAAACTCTGAAGCTAATCGTTCTGGGAGAAAGTTTGCCTCGACTCAAACTCTTGACTAAATTAATTACGGCAGTCGGATTAAGAGTTAGAATTGAAATATATTAATGTCGACACTTCGACAGATCGATAAACTATTTCCAATGCTTGCTCAAATATCTGATCTTAATAGCTGCGACACAGGTTGCTGCATACGTACCTAATCTAATGAAAAATTGGCTGAAAATTAACGAATACGCAAATTTTTGTCTGCCTCGCCTCATAACATTTTAGTTAGCTCATAAATTTTATTTGATCAGATTTTACCAAAAGCTTACTTTTAATTCCTCATTGCGTATGCAGCAACCCCAAAACCGTATGACTTTGTCGCATAAGCTACAAACACAAAAGTGTCAAAACGAACTAACACGAATAGTAGCAACGTCAGGCTTGTTCGTTAGTCAAAACTGGACTCGGATTAGAGCGGTCGTCCACCAGAGACCTAACCGCTAGGTTGGCCCGCTTTGCTCGCGTCGGTCACTACTGACGCCCCAATCCTTTATCTTCAGCCGGCTGCCGACTGACAGACTTAATCCTCGGTTACAGCGCGCGAGCTCATTTCGCGGCTCGGTCGCGCTCGACTCCACTGCTGCCGGGAAACTAACGACGCCGACATATTCTTGTCACTACTCATTTAACAGGACTGTTTTATGAAGAATTTCCCCTTTCGTGCGTGCATCTGATGAACGCACGATAGTTTATGAAATGTATATATCTGAAATTTGCGACTTCGTATTGTAACAATAAGACCATTGCGCTAAAATTATTTATGGCGAAATACAGCACCTCGAAGACATTTTCTGTTTATCAAGGCAATAACGAACGCCAAAACAGGGAAAAACCCCCAAAATAGTACCTTAAATGAACAGTCTCCTAAGACAGACGAGTGCCGTCAGCAGGGAGTATCCACTATTGTTATTTATTTCAATAGCGTGCACCGCTGCGTCCATGGCTTGAGTTGAGCAGGCTTCCCAGAACCTCGCAATTAAACGGCTTCTATTCCAATGAAACAATACAGCTGCTGCACAAAACACGAGCCTTATTAGTTATTCCAATCACGGGTCGGGATGCGGAGTGAACGTCCCGGATCCTGGCTTTCGTCGAGCCGGGATGAAGACAGATGGTCCCACTAATTGTAGCGGTGTTTGTGATACCGGACCTTGTCGTCGTGGCGCGGCGCGCGGACGGCTCGACCGCCACCGCAGGGTTAAATAGGAAAATGCGGCGAATTTTACAAAGTGTTTTGATCTTGCGAAGGGAAGACGAGACCTGAATTTAAAATACCGGCCACAGATTTCAGAAGAGAGTTATAGGAGACACCGATAGAACGGAGAAACGCAGGATTGTGTATCTAATAAAGGTTTTAGATCATTGATTCGTGGTATTTGTGTGAAGGCAGGAGTAGCTCTTCAGCCTATATTTGGTCATGGTAAATTACAAGTCACAATAACTGCTAATTTTTGGTGTAAAAACTTATTGCTCGGATGTCAATCTTTGGAAATGAATTTTTATTTTATGTTACAATATTTAAAAAACATAAACAAGACGAAAAGGAAATTGAAAAAAACTTAAATAGATCACCTAAAATTTGAAAGAAACTACTTGCAAAACTAAACGCCTAAAACAAAATCTTCTAAAAAATAAACGACCTGTTGTCGACAGACTGCCACGATCCGGGTTGACTTACCGCCAGTGTCATAGAGCAACTCCCTCGACGCCCTCACTTCGTTAGATAAAAAAAATCAGCCAATCAGGCCGACAAAGCGAAAGTTCCCACGACACTACGGCGGCGTTTTATAGTGGCGATACCTCGCTGCACCTCCAGGCTGATTCGGTACGCCCGGCAGTCACCCGACAATCTGCAGAGCCTTGATAATCCTTTAATCTTCTAATCTCCGGATAGGAATTCTTGTGGATCTGAACTTTATTTTGTGAAGCTGAATTATCAACATTCAACAACAGCAGCTATTTGGTCTTTTTTAAGCGAAATCCCTCCAGACAAGACCAGATAATTACGGCTGGAAGTTGTAAAATGTCGTGCCTGTTTTTTTTTCAAGAGGATAACGATCCTGAAAGGTGTTGAGAGCAGCACGTAACTCGGAGCACATCGCCTGGGGAGTGCTACGCTCTAGACCCGAAAGAGGCCAATCACTTTGCCGGCTCAGCCCAAATTTTACCACCTGCAATGTTTGCAAAATGGTCTTTCTTACTTAGTACCTACAGAACACAGCAGTTACAAAATTGTCAGTTACTGCGGTGACTCAGTAATATGAGTTACTGTTTTTGGTTTGATTCATCAATTATTTGATTATGTAAATTTGTTTAGTTTATAACGCTTAATCATTCTACAGACATTAAGTTACATTGATCAATACACTAAGCTTATTTATTTCACTTATTTCTAAGGTTTAAAGTAGATAGCTACTTTATTCGCTAAGATACCCATCACAGCGGCACTAATCGGAAAATCTTAACTAGGAGCATGTCTGTACTTACTCATACTCGTATGATCCATGGAGAAAATCTAACTCGGGTGAAACCAAACAAAAGATAAGACGGGAGATGCTGCAGGGTAGGTAGGCCTCACTGGAGCACAAAGACAAAAAGGCAGTCGCTATCGAAATCTTCATCTTATCTCATTTGAGTATCGCGAACCCTCCCCGGAAGTGTTCCCGACGTAATAATATACGAGGTCTATTCTAAAAGTATGTGTAGATTTTTTTTCCGCCGCATTGGCAACACTGCCAGAATATTTGAATTTGGAACGCCTTCAAACGTCGTCGATTTTCTGTACAAGTTTCTTTCGAGACCAGTGATTTATTGTCATCATCATCATCATCAGCCTGTATCGGTCCACTGCTGGACATAGGCCTCTCCCAAGGCACGCCACGAGTGGATGGAAGAGCGGAAGACCGCGTGTGATTTATTGTACACTGCAATAATTTCAATTTATAAAAGAAGAAATTGTATCGTTTTGGTACTTTTTAACGGTTCAGTGAGCTGACTTATTGCAGTTTTCATGGTATTTTCTTTCACTAGTGAAATAATTCAGAGACAAAAATAAAAAATTTAGTTACAAACAACTCTTTGGGACATAAATAAGTTTTCAACGCTTTTTTACGTATTTTTGTTCGTTAGTTGGCTGGCTACGCGTAGTGAACAGAGCATTCATTTATTTTAAATAATAATAAATAAAAAATAAATAAATATGGGAATAATAAAACATTTTAACCATTTCAAATATACCAGAATACGTATTTCAAAGGTATGCTTTCGGAACAAGCAGTAAGGATGCAGCAGACGTGCACACAAATGCATAAATCTAGCGGGGCTTAGGGAATATACTCGCAATAATGGTTAGATAATAGTCCCCTGCGACTATACACCGCTAACCGCAGCGTGTCCGCATGCCACTTCCGCTCGCCGCGCGCGCTGCGTGCAGCGCGACTAGGACGCCCCGATGCAGAATTAACTATTTATTTCTACCCGCATTTTCTGGTGGTCACTCCTCGGAGAGGCGTTTTTAAATTACAAATTGAAATCTGCAAGTGTCGTTTTAAATCTGTCTTATATAGAAGTGAAAATAATAGTTCTTCGATAGCGTGTTTTTTAAGCCAGACTTGGCTTTAAAAAAACCCTATTCGGCACGCATGTAGACGAACATTCAGGTCTTTTATTCAGTTTGGCCTGGATACAGCGTTAAATAATAACAGGCAGACATTGTACAGTGTACCGTGTGGGGCCGGTACTTAAAAAGAATAACCCCACTGCATCTCTCCCCGTGCATGTCGTAAAAGGCGACTAAGGGATAAGGACAAGATGCCGTGCTAAAGGGCGACAGGAACGCCACCTCTCACCTTGGCACGGTACTTCCACCGAGTCATGCAGCAGGTGGGTCTTCGTGCATTACTTGCTGCTTGGTCGACTGAATCTTGTTCGAATACTTTGCGAAACGTGGTGGTCGGTGTTGTGCTGTAATTTACCAGAGTTCTTGCAGCACAACATCGATTACTCTGCTTACCCCGATTGTCGGGATTCAGCGTGTGTGATATGTATGTATGTATGTACATTGTACATATAATTTCTTTTTAGGTTTCCGTCGCCCGTACGGAAGCCTATTACTAAGCCTACGCCGCCGTCCGTCTGTCTGTCTGCCTGTCTGTCTGTCCAACTGCTGCTTGAGTCGTAATAGCTAGCCGGTTGAAATTTTCACAGAATATGTGTCATAATGACGGATATAACAACATATAGGTAATAAAAAATAGAAAAAGTAAAAAATTAAGGGAATTCCCCTCGGGGGGAAACCTCGGTGCGCGAGGCCGACTCGAACTTGGCCGATTTTTTATAATAATAGGGAGTGTGTTTTGTTTGATACGTCGAGTTACTCTTTAAGAAATAATTTTCAATGCGTACCGTTTCGTCGCTGAAAATAAAGAGTTGAACCAGTACATCGTGTGGTCACTTCAGCACATTTGCTATTCAGTATTCAGAGAGGCGTGCGGTGAGTTAGTGAGTCTAACAAGGGTCTACAGATGAGGCTCTGCTATTAGACTCGATCCTACTTATTCTAATAGCGCAGTCAGAGAATTCACAAGGCAAGAACTGCTATTGGCACACGTGTTACTTCAGACAGTCTGTCAACTAGCGTTTACGCGTCCATTGCTGGACATATGCCTCTCAAATTGTTCCCCAGTCCCCACGGTCTTCCGCGGTATGGATCCACTGATTAAATCGGACGTACCTATTAAATATCGTCGTCCCACCTGGCGAGTGGTCTTTCCACGCTCCGTGTCCCTGTCCACGGCCGCCGCCAGTCAGTGTAGGTTACTTCGTCCTTTAATTATTCTTTGAATTCAAATTCAATTCCATGAATTTTATTTAATCCTTTTATTATGCTTCATACTTTACTATAGATCGTATTGTCCGCCCCATATGCGCCTCTCCACATCCTTGGTCTGGAGAGTGGTCTGGGCGTCCGTCGTCGGCTTCTCGTGCAAGAGGTCCGAGGTTCGAATCTGGTTGGCGGCGTATTCAAATGAGTTTTTTCTGACGAAAAAAATTAAGTACGTCACTACATCTGTTTCGTCGTTCGGAATTCGGAACCAGTGTAAAAACTGTAGGCCCCTTCCCTTGCCCCTTACTAGGTGGTAGTCTCAAATTGTACTGAATGTAAGATGGCCGCATAGCAGCCTCGGCTGTGATCTCCTCTAGTCCAGTATAGCCAGCAGTCCAAAGGGAAGTCTCCTGTATGGCACCTACCTTCTCGGAGGTGATATTGACTGGTCGGGCGGTGTAACGGGCGTCACTGTTAGAAATAATGTGTGGTAGAGAACTTGTTCTCGACGATTATTCATTAAACGTTGCTAGTCTAACATGAGTACTAAGTTGGGGGTTTCGGCCTCCTCTTAGCTCACGCTGCTGACTCCACTCAGGTCGGTGGGTCAAATGAGATACCACCCTAAACGCTGGGTTGAGTACTGCGGGGTTCCGTTAAAAGCCCCAGAATGCTTCGTGCTTCTGCACGGAACACTGGAGTTGGTCTCGCAGGGGTTGTGGTTTAGCGTTGATTCCCTGGTGCTTCCGTACTTGTGTAGTTAAAGCACCTAACACGGGAATAAGTAGCGAAAGCTGCGAGTGGTGAGCCACTTAGAGCTCCGTAACCAATGTGGAGAATTGGTAGACATGCGAATAATGTAGATCGGTATGTCGGTGCTACACACACTTATATGTGGATGTGGGATGGACTTCTCACGAGCTAATGACGCTGACGTAAGTCTGTCATTCGAGACCGGTGGATCCCCGGTACACATTAGGTGGTGGTCATATGCACTTCCACGCATATACATAGCTGGTGAAAACAAAAGCCTTTGGGCTAGTACAAAACGCTGAGGCCCTGGGCACAGGTTGCGGTTGGATAGGGTGCTGACCCCAGTGGCAGTGAAGGCTTCACCCCGGCTCTCGACTTCGGTCGGGGGTTCCTTCGGGTGGACGGGTGGTGGCTCGGATCGGCTGGGGAAAGGTCGCAGCCTGTGTTTCCCATGGGATTATTTCGGAAGAACGGATGTTCGATAGAGCAGCTATGGGGCCTCGATCTGGCATACATGATCACTGTACTCGCAAGAGTGCAGGTAGTAGACGTCTGGATTTTGTAGCCGAAAGGCTGGTATCTCTGGACGTCTATAAACAAAAAACGTAAATCAAAACAAAACGATAGAAAAGAAAGTTTGGTCGGAGCATGTGCTTTGGCCCCTCGGAATCAACCACCCATACCGGATTACATAAACAAAAGATGAAACATTTTTAATTTTGCCTTTGCCTTACGCACACATTTACGACTTCATCTGCTAAATGAGTTGATGATTCAGTTCTTTTGAAGTCTGCGAGCGAAGTCATCACTGGCCACGTAGTAGGCCCAAGCATTTAGGTGAGGCGTAGAATGGGTCATGCCCGCTTTTTATTTGCCTGCCCCTCTATTAGACTGCCGTGAAGCGACCGTTGACTGGCATGAGCGGAGCCCTACGGAGCCCCGATAAAGGGTCCCGTATCCGCCCGACCCTCGCTGGAAATAGCAATTAGTTAGTGGCTGCCCCGCCCTTTACAGCAGCGCTTGGAAAAGCCGGCCGTTCGGGAAGAATGGTGCACTGTGGCACAGATCACGATACAATGCTGACTGTGTATTGTAAATAGGTATTTACTAGTACATAGGTACTTACATATATATTTGTAAGTACGGGTACTCTTTTGCTACTACCTACTTACATTCCACTATATTATCGAATCACAAACATCCAAAGGTTGACTGTAAGAAATATCTGTAAGGGATATTATGTCCGCCTTTGCACCTTATGTAAATTTTCTAATGTGCTTGTTACTTTTTAATGTTTACTGGAGTAAAGCGTTTTCTATATAGCTATCTACAAATATTGTATGAATTCTCAAGCTATTATTGTATGAATTGTATTGGATGGATGGGAAGAATGTTTTATGCAGCAGATGTTGAGAGTTTGAACTTTGATGAGACTTGACAAGATTTTCTTCTACTGCATTCACTTCTCACCCCACTGCTCTCAGCCCATATGAATAATGACTTGATGCTCTATCCTTCCTTACCTATAATAAAATCCAACGTCTGCTTTCTGTCTGTCTGAGTGTCTGTCTGTCCGCTTATAACTCGAGAACCACTGAACCGATTTTAATAAAACAAAATTCTACGGATAGCTTGATTCTTCCCATCAACTATAGGCTACTTATTATCACGCTAAATGGCTTATGAGGTTAGCAGTGAAGTGAAATATGAGAGCGGGCGGAGCCGTGGGCACAGCTTGTCTAGTATAATAGTTACACCGAGTTAAATATCTCTATCTCTATCTCAACTTCTTATAATAGGGAACGTCTGTCTGTATGTATGTATGAACGTCTGAAATCTATGTTTGAAGTAAACTCCAGAACCACTGATCAGATTTTAATGCGGTTTGCACCAATGGAAGAGTAGTTCTTGAGACTCACTATAGGCTATACACCATCACGCTAAATGAGCAGTATCAAAGAAAGTATAATATGGGCGGGAGAGAGACAACATATTCTCTATATTAGAGGAGCGATAGTGTATTATAGTTTTTTTTTATGGAATCTGACACGGTTGGCTACATCACCTGCAACGTCCGTGATGTCAGCCCATAACACCGGGTGAACTAGGTGCCATGTCAGTGCTTCCCCCTTTGATCGTGCCGGCTACACTGAACTGGTCGGAAAACACAAACTATTTACATAGCCGTTTTGACCGACGTTTCATTCAGTATCATAGTATATAATATTTGCGATTAAACCGCGTAGGTTAGTTAAGACGGAAGATATTATACTAGCATACTATTTTTAAAATTGTCATTAAATTGTTTATGTGTTAAATGGTTTATGTATGTTATATTATATGTGTTATATTAATAAAGAAAATTTTGACTTTGATTTGATTTGAAATCGGATTCAACGCGGAGTCTACGCGGGCAAAAACTAGTGTCCAAACATTTCTGAAAACTTCATTCAAATTGATTAAGTCGTTTTTACGTTATCAGTGCACAAAACATATACAAACATACTGCGACTTAATATTGTTTATTATCTTGTAGGTATGTAAGTGTATGCCAGAGTCATTTTAGTCAGTCAGTCAGTCTCAGCGAGGTGCCATGTCAGCCGTCCCTTTGGTCGTGTCGGCTACATAGTAAGGTAACGGGATGAAAATGAAATCCGAACAAGGACCAACTTCAACGATCGGACGGCCACCCATCCCAGCAGCGGGAGCACAAATGCGTCGATAAGCCTATATCGAACGATAAACATCTATTCGTCTTCTTCTATTCTACTTCGTCGAACGAAGCAAACAGATGTTTATCGATCGATATAGGCTTATCGACGCATTTGTGCTCCCGCTGCAGGTCTGGGGGGGCTGCGAATGCACTCTATATATTATATGTCTATGGTGTGAAATCTTCAATTTGGATGTTTCATAAAATATTATATCCAGTACCTTATAAATTTACACACCTACTTGTAAATTATCGAAATTAAGTGATGCAAATTTCACGAATAACCTTCCTGAAACGATCGCTGAGAGGCCTCCACAATACAAATCATTTCAACCATTGCAATGCCGCGCCCAGAGTTGAGTGTGTTTTAAATCCCCCCCGCCCTTTTCGCAGTCGTACGTAAACAGAGTTTTTTGTCTTTTCTTTTTTTTTGCGTTATTTTTTATTAAATTCCCTCGAATATAAAATTGTGCGTTGCATACCGAGCTCTGGGTAATTTACTTATCTCGTTACACCCGGCCATCGGGGCTCGCACTTTTTTTAGGGTTCCGTAGGCATAACCTGGAGTTATATTGATAACGATTATGTCTGTTCATATATGCTTCTGTCTGTCTGTTTACTCTATTTAACTCATAAAAAATTAGACATAAAATAATATGTTTAAAATTTGTCAGCCTCGATAGCTCAGTGGTGCAGACAGTCAACTGTCGCGGTGCGGTCAGTACTTGGATGGGTGACCGCTGACCTTTGGAGGCTGACCGAGGTTCGGAATCCTCGTAAAACTGTAGGTTTGTACCGTGTGGGGTCGGTACTTAAAAAGAATAGCCCCACTGCATCTCTCCCCGTCGCATGTCGTAAAAGTCGACTAAGGGATAAGAAAATTCGTCAGCCTCGGTAGCTCAGTGGCGCGGTTGGTTAGTCAACTGTTATTAAGCAACGCTGAGCGCGGTCAGTGATTGGATGGGTGACCGCTCGACCGTTGGAGGCTGACCGTGGTTCGGATTCCACGTTAAACTGTAGGTCCCTTCCCTTCTTACCTTACTAGGTGGTAGGGTTTATCCCGGCCGGGTTGGTACCACCGCACTGAACGAAACGTCGGTCGAAACGGCTATGTAAATAGTTCGTGTTTTCCGTCCAGTTTAGTGTAGCCGACATGAAATGAAGGGAAGCACTGACATGGCACCTAGTTCACCCTGTGTTATGGGCTGACATCACGGATGTTGTAGGTGATGTAGCCAACCGTGTCAGGTTCCATAAAAAAAAAAAAAAAAAAAAAAAGGTCCTTCCCTCCTAATCTTACTTGGTGGTAGGGTTTAACCCGCCCGGGTTGGTACCACCGCACTGAATGAAACGTCGGTCGAAACGGCTATGTAAATAGTTTGTGTTTTCCGACCAGTTCAGTGTAGCAGGCACGATCAAAGGGTGAAGCACTGACATGGCACCTAGTTCACCCGGTGTTATGGGCTGACATCACGGACGTTGTACGTCATGTAGCCAATCGTGCCAGTTTTAAAAAAAAAATTAGGAATTGGTTTTATTAATTTTACCAAAAAGAAAAATTTCAGAAAAAGATGGAATACTTAACTGATTGGATTATTATTTGTGATAATAATACAGGACTGAAGATCAAAATTTTCTTAACTAAAATTTTTTAAATAGAAGGTAGGGGCGTAAATGAAAATTACAGTTTCGCACCTCTTTGCATGCAGTTCCAAAAACAAAATCAAGTAAGGCACATATTATATGTATGTATTTTAAATAAATGTAATTCATAATTATTATCCTCTATTTGAAAGAGAAAATAAACAAGAACGCTTGCTTTAGCTTACTTAGCTACTTCAAAAGATAATATTTTTAACCAAGTTTTTGCGTTGTATTGTATTGTATTGTTTATTGATCATTCATATGGCAGTTAGACTGCGCTCGAACTTGTCACAATTTGTTCTATCCGGTTCGATTACACCCACGAAGAAGAACCGACAAAAAACTTCGCAGGGTATTTTTTTAAACATATTTTTACAAGTATTTTAGTGACTAGCCACATAATAACACCGCCCATAGTCTATCTAAAACACAGCTTGAGAGCAAGATTAACAATTTTGCTGAGAGTTCTGACTACAAAGATTTATTAATTAAGTGAATCAGGTGTAAAGAGCCTTTGTCAAACTTTGATACGTAATTTGTATCAACATAATTATGTTAGTATATTAAAGTAAAATGTAGTATAATTTCATTGTCAAAAATAAAAAATAAAAATATATGAATATGATACTTGAAGTATCAAGTTGTCAATGGGTTAATAAAGTTGAGGTACTAACGGTACCTAGTCAAGAGTAACTTATTATGCAGTCAGGTAAGTAGCATATACATAAGTATACCATTCAGATAATATGCTGCCAATTGAAGCAGGCCAGTCTCCACAAACAGCACCCGTTCACGAGCATCACACCAGGGCCAGCCATCTCGCAGTTGTTGCCAAACTCGCAGGCAAGTTTGTTTTTGCCGTTAAGTGTGCTTTGACCTTATTTTATTTTATTTGAGTGCACTAAATAAAAAATAAAAGTTTGGCAAGCGCCCTAGGAAGTTTAAACTCATCCAGCATAAGTGTCTAAAACTAGTTTTTCTTCAAAAGTTCTTTCAACGGAACCCTCTCTTTGCTAACGGAGTTTATACCTTTTGGCATTTGTTTTTTTTTTTGCATGTCCCCCCTTTCATTGTCAAATTCACCTGAGATAATCCGCGCGACATCTCCCGTCGAATGTGGGTGCGGAATTTGGTGTAATTTGCGCCGCTGAAGTCGGATTTTGTGTTTTTCGCTTTGTTTATCCGTGGTCCTATGTGTCCTTCCTTCCTACCACTCTACCTGTTCCTGTAGCTTGTAGGTAGGTAGGGAGGTGAAATAGTATCTAATTTAACAGAAGTACGTACTTTAACATAGATAAAAAGCTGGATATTTATACAGGCTGTTTGATGACTATACATAGGTCATACATAAAGCAAACCAGGTACTCCTGAGCCTATTTGGAGCAAAAAAGTTAGATGACATTTTGTTCTACGGTGAACTTTTTTTTTCCATACAAAACTAAATAAAATTATTTTGTTTTGTATGGAAAAAAAAGTTCACCGTAGAACAAAATGTCATGTAACTTTTTTGCTCCAAATAGGCTCAGGAGGAGTACCTGGTTTGCTGTATGACCTATAGTCATCAAACAACCTGTATAGTATATGTGTAATGTTTTTATATAACTTGACATTACATCACCTACTACACCCGTGATGTCAGCTCATTACACCATGCTCCTGTCGATACTAGAGATAGGTACTAGATGCAGTGCCAGCGCTTCCCTTTAGTGTTGCCGAGTAAATTGAACTGGATGCATAACGCGAGAAATTTTCATATCCGTTTGTACCGTGTGGGGCCGGTACTTTAAAAGAATAGCCCCACTGCATCTCTCCCCGTGTATGTCGTAAAAGGCGACTAAGTGATATGACTACCTTCTTATATTACTAGGTGGTAGGGTTTAACCCGCCCGGGTTGGTACCACCGCACTGAATGAAAGGTCGGTCGAAACGGCTATGTAAATAGTTTGTTTTTCCGTCCAGTTCAGTGTAGCCGGTATGACCGAAGGGAAGCACTGACGTGGCACCAAGTTCACCCGGTGTTATGGGCTGACATCACGGATGCTGTAGGTGATGTAGCCAACCGTGTCAGTTTCCATAAAAAAAAACCGACCTTCATTCAGTGCGGTGATGGTGGTACCAACCGGTAGCTATACGCTTGTATAGATTGAGATTGAATAGAGGATAGGACCCATACAAAATAATTCACTAATTATGATACAACTAACTGTGGCCGCAGCTCCGCTCGCGGCAAAGTTTATGCAAATTGGATATCAATCGGAAATCACTGCTCAGCTCATATGAATAATGGTGTGATGCTGTAGCCTTGCGGAGATGTATCGTATTACATAGATATTTTGTACCGTGTGGGGCCGGTACTTAAAAAGAATAGCCCCACTGCGTCTCTCCCCGTCGCATGTCGTCGTCAGCCTCGGTAGCTCAGTGGTGCGGTCAGTCGACTGTTGTTAAGCAACGGTATTGGATGGTATTTGGATGGGTGAGCGTTCGACCGTTGGAGGCTGACCGTGGTTCGGATTTCACGTTAAACTGTAGGTCCCTTCCCTTCTTACCTTACTAGGTGGTAAGGTAAGAAGGTATCCCGGCCGGATTGGTACCACCGCATTGAACGAAACGTCGGTCGAAACGGCTATGTAAATAGTTCGTGTTTTCCGTCCAGTTCAGTGTAGCCGATACGTAATGAAGGGAAGCACTGACATGGCACCTAGTTCACCCGGTGTGATGGGCTGACATCACGGATGTTGTAGGTGATGTAGCCAACCGTGTCAGTTTCAATATAAAAAAAAAGATAAAAACCGCAAGTAAATAGGTTGAGCCGTGCTCGACTTACAGACGAACACACATACATACAGAACGCAGATGTTGGATGTTATTTTATGTAGAAGATAGAGATAGACAGAAAATTACATATTATGACAACAATTTGGTGCGGCAATTGTTAAATCGCAACCCCGTCTCTATATAATTATTGTACCTCGTAGAATTTGGCTATGTATTTTAAAAACCATTTTCATATCAAATTGGCTATTTTTAACCCCCGACGCAAAAGGAGGAGGTGTTAAAAGTTTGACGTCTACGTCTGTATGTGTGTCTATACGTGTGTCTATACGTGGCATCGTAGCTCCCAAACGAATGAACCGATTTGAATGCGGGTTTTTATAAGATGGTTAACTTCTTTCTTAGATTATGTTTATATGATCAAGTAATCATAAATTTACGTTTCGTAAAAAAATCGTCCCCCGAACCGCGCCGCTCTGAGTATTAATGTATTTACTTTGCGGTCTCGCGACGCTTTTAAGTAACTAAAGGGAATTTTTTTTTTACTTTTTAAGGGTTGTTGATGCGTCGGGGTTTTTGTTTTTTTGTTTTTTTTTTTATTTGTAATTTAACTTTTTGACTAATGCTAAGGAACAGGCGTTTCTCATTCACAGGCGACGGCATGCATAGTAAGTTTCGTCTAAACTCTTGCATATAACATCTCAGTTGGCGCGCGGCGCGCTATGTTGCAAGGCGCGCACGGCGGGGCGGCCGACGCAGCTCGAGTGTCGACTCCAAATTCTCTAGAGCCCTCGTCCGTTCCTTGCCGGCTTGTTCCCCGGTCGCGTTGCCCCTCTTTCAGCTACAAAACCATTCCAACGTATATCCGACGCTGCTGCGCGGCGCAACGAGTGCGTTTAGGATGTACTCGGTTCCTTTTTAGGGTTCCGTATCCGTCGTAAAGGGCCCGGTACCCGCTGCACGGTATAAATTTATAATTTCAATAAAACAAAATATTTTTGAAAAAAACGAAACATTTTATTTTTTATCGTTAATTCTTGTGTAATATTTCTTTTAACATGTTATGACATATTTCTGTTGTTCGTTTCAATAAATAAATAAATTACATTTTATACATTTAAATATTTATTTTATAACACGAAAATTGTTTGTACACAGTAATGACTAATGATAGTAGGGAGTAGAATTTTAAAGGAATGTGATGTGGAATGTAAGGGAGGGGAATTAACCGCGAAGGCAATGTGGGGAGCCGAAGAATATATTGGTCGATTTTTCCTTCGTCCAGTCCGAACTCGCAGAGTCTTAACATTTATAAGCCTGACCAGGAATATATGAGAGCTGTCAAGATGGAGCCACTTTTTAGATTTATATAGCAACATTCAGTATAGTACGCACATATTGAATTGGCCGATGTTTTTATTCAAAATGTACTTTTGCACTGAAATACACAATAAGATATACAAAATGTATTTTAATTTAATGCATCTTTTATATATATTTTGATGTCAATGTAAAAAGAACTAGCCTTGACATTTACATGTTCACAACATTTTTTCCATGTATCTGCAGATATGTCCTGAAGCAAAGTGTACAAATTATTAAAAAAATTATTAATCGAGCTTGCTGAAACACTAAACTTTTTAATAATAATTCTAGTTCAAAAAAACTTAACCTAAGCTATTTTTATTCGAACGTTTCGTATTTCTGTAAAGTCAAAAAGAGTTTTTTGTTCAGAACGAATAATATTTACGTCCCTCTTTAGTTTGCTATTCGGTAAATAGATGATTGAGATACACCTAGATAGAACAAAAAATAATTACCTAATTGTACATTACGGCGGCCAATTCATGACAATCTCACTACAATGACATAACGTTTTAGCTAAATGTCAATTCAGAAGCAATTTTGACATTGACAACAGATTATCAAGCATCAAACATAATAAAATTGTGGCCAGTGTAAGAAATTAGTTCCAACGAAATTCCGCAATATGGCGGCCTCTCATATATTCCTGGTCAGGCTTTACCTGTCGGTTAAATTTACATTTTTTATGCTACTGCTGTCAACTGGCAGGAATTAACGGGTAACATTGTTATGTTTTAGCCGAAAGTGGTAAAATCTGCATTCTCGTCTCGTTCCAGGTTCTAAACACGATCTTTTTCGAGCACGTGCCCGATCTGGTCTAGACTCCGCTCTAGATAAGAGCATACAGAGCGACTGTTTCCTTCGCTCAATAAACCTCTTACGTCGTCAGTCTCCATCATTAACTCTATTGTGTACTGCTTGGAATAGAGCTCTTGCGCCGCCTCCTCCTCCGCGGCCCTGTCACTTAATGCTCCCCTACCTACGTCCTTTGCCTTGTACGAGTTTAACTCCTCGGCACATTTTCTCGGTGGAAAATACTGCGAAGGCAAACTCATACATTTTATTGTTTAAGATTGTAGCTGGGGAATGCTGGTGCAGTTTTACGATGAAAACGCGTGATATGTATGAAATGAAAGCGCTATTAAATGGTATCACTAAATTTATTATAGCCAACATAATTTATATACGAACACAAATTAGAACTAAATAAGACTAAATAAAATTGAACTAACATAAATTAAAACTAAAATACATAATATTACAGTACGAACATTTCGTCCAATGGCTGCGTTGCCCCCGTGAATTTTAAGGCTGATTCGCCGAGATGCGCCTTTGCACGTGGGTCACCAGGCTTGTCGATTCTTTTGATTGAATCGATGTAAAAAACCGGTGAATTGCGTTGCCATCTTATTTCGAATTATCTTTAATTCGTGATTACGTTCCATCAAATAAATTATTTACTTTTTGTTGCGATTATTATTACAAATTAAGAAAATCATAACACTCGTTTTGGCTTCGCCGTAGTCGGGTTTTTCACATGAAAATAATCACAGATAGATACTAATACCAATTTCATTAATACAACCACAATAATAGTAACTTCACTATTGTAGCTAATCTCAGCATGAAACAAATGGTTGAATAAAATGCAAGACTTGTTATTTATGTATTACATGTCTTATGTTTTTTTTTCCTAAATAAAACAAAAATATATAGGAAAATACATTCTTCACATTTTTCAGTTTCAGCAAGGAAAAATATCAAATTGAAAATTTAAAAACCTGCTTTCATTTCGTTAAATTTCTCCATTCGTGAATATGCTGAAAAATATAAATAAAAGTAGTCCTTCGTATGGATGTTGGCTGCTGGATTATAGATAGATGTTTGGTTCTCCACCAAGATTCCTCTCTAATGCATTGAGATTAAAAAAGTAAACATTATTTCGAGCACTGAATTAGAGATTCCGACGACAGACTAAGCAGAGAATAAATGGATCATCTGTCTCCACACTCGCTGTTTTGAAAGGCTTAATTAAAACACAAAACGGAGGCGGGAGAAAAAAAAATAGCAGCTCGGCCGCCGAGCAAGCGTAACTAAGAGTCGTCTCTACGGTTGTACGGGCGAATTTAAATTATTATTTCATTCAGAGAGGATACGCTTTTCCATAAAGAATTTTCTAACACTCCAAATTGGTAATACATACTAGAATTTATTATATCCGTCAGGTAATAAATACTCACATGCGATCAAATTTCACTCTACCGATATTGAAATAGGATTCGATTCAGTAGGAATGAGAGCGATTTGGGACCTATTGGAATTGGACATATTTTATATATATGAATGTTTGAAATTGGAACGAGAACGTTCGGACTAGAAAGAAGGTGAACAAATTGAATCGATGCCGTTATAGATTTGAAGTCGCAACGCGTACGATTCCGTCCGCGTCCCGAGTCTGGTGAAATAAATTCCTTCTTGTTTATCCGGAAACGTATTAGCGGATGAAGCTACGGTCGATGTTATAATGTTGCATCTACATGGCAACATCTATACATTACTAATAGATCTCAAGCTACCTAAAATTAAAAAAAAATTATGATTATCTGTCACTGGCTTCACGCACGTCATTTGTCAGTCTAGGCGGGAATAACGATTGGAAGACGGCGCACTACACGCAAAACTTTTCTGAAAAAATCTGAGTAATCCCTCACGGGATCATTAGTATTTTTCCCACTGCATAACAACTAAACCTGCTACGTGTCGTTGAACCCCGATTTATTGGGTACGTCTTGCACAAATGAATCGGTGAGGGAATTAAGTTGTGCTCGTCCTAAATGCCACCTGTTGTATAGATTTATGTTTTAATAAATTTCTCCTTGTTAATTGTAACTCCGTTCTGATCGCGGCACACAATCGCAATTAGGAACCTACCACGGCGAAATCGCAATCAGAATGGATCGAGATATAAGTATCTGAATGCAACTACTGCTAGGGTTCAACTTCACCCTTCGGCCTGCGAAATACTGTCCACTGCTGCTACTGGCGGTGCACTGAGGCAGCAGCCTGCTGCCTCAGTGCACCGCGTCCTGCGCGGCCGTCGTTCAACTGATGATGGTCACCTGACGCCAGCCGCTCGCACTCCACCTCCACCTGCGGCTGCAGGTGGAGGTGGAGCTTCTGCTCCTCTACCAGCTGGAACGGTTTCCGCACTATCCCGGCAACCGCTCGCTTAAGGCCAGTCGTTCCCCTCTTCTACGATCACTTTGAGAGGCTGTTAAATTATACATATGTTGACCTTCGATTCGGCTTCTTTATAATCCTCGAAACTGCCAGCAGCTATTTGGTCAAGCGACTTCTACCAGCAACCAACCAACGAACTCATTAGTATACCTTATTAATTTATCTTCCGTTGGAGTAACCGTACCCTACACTGGCATTGCCGTAAACAGAAGAACCTGTTAAAATGACTGTGTGTTAGGGAACGGCGGCATCAAGTACAACGTCGTCCGTTCCGTACCGCTGAAGGCTGGGAAATTGGAGAGGAGTATGTCTAGCAGCGGGCCGGCAGTGGAGTGACTGACCGACGGACCTATTTGTCGTTCCCGAAGAAATGAAATCTTTATATTTGTCCTGACTCCTGGATCCAATCACATCAAACTAATTGAATGAAACACCTCGACCTTTTCAAACGAAAAGCGTCATTCAGATAAAAGGTGGCGTGACCTTTTTGGAAAGGTTTCGCAAAATTTGGGACACTCATTTTTTTTTTTTGTGAAAATAATGCGGTTATTGCAAATAAGATTAGAAATATAACTGATAGGTTTCGTGCGCACGACAATGCGGAATAAATTTTTTGAAAGCTTTAATTGTTTTTAATTCCCTATATAGAACGATCGATGGGATCTTTGATTCGATTTCAGAGAAAAGTTCTGATAGAATGATGAATGATTATAGAAGATGAATCTTCTATGTCCTCTCGTCCAGTCAAAATATAAATGAGCGCGCCTTATCTCCTTACTGTTTTCCTTTTAGTCGATTTTATTTTTAAACGACTTCTTTCATTTGGCCCCACCTAATAATTCGCGTATCACTGAACCATAGCCACCTTGGTGGACATAGATAATCTGTAGGTAGAACAAGTACGTGTATATAATACTTATGTAAACTGTAATCGCAAAGCCTCCGTGTTCATAATTAAATAGCACCCTTTGGCAATATTCGACAGATTATGAGAAGCGCATTAAACATGCTTCGATCGTCAAACCTACGCTGGGCTTAGCATGTCTTGCTGAACTCTTGTGCGATTTCGTACGACCTATAATGTTAAAACAAAAACAATTCGTTGTATTACCTATGTGAAATAGTAGGCCCTTGTTCTACTCGGCTGCAGTTTTTTTTATAGATAGCCAGCGCGAGTGTCTGCCCAATACTTCAACGGAAGATCAGACACAGCCAATACCACCACTCTCAAAGAGGCACCATGCCGGCTATGAGGCGGACAAGGTCGTCGTGCTCTAATAAAATTTATTGACACGCCTTTTGAAGATCCCCAGGTTACATAGGTGGTAGGGAACACACTCACCCGAAGAGAGTTCCATATTCGTAGCCGACATGAAATGAAGGAAAGCACTGACATGGCACCTAGTTCACCCGGTATTATGGGCTGCCATCAAAGATGTTGTAGTTTATGTAGCCAACAGTTCAGTTTCCATAAAAAAAAAACAGAAAAAATAATCGCCGTACGACACAGTAAAAATTTCGAAAAACGATGTGTTCTTAGAAGTTTGGTGTCAACATACTGGGGTGGCAGTATGTTGACAATGGCTGCAGACTGTGTTGATAAGCAAGCATTGTTCAACGTAAGTGAAGGTGCACTTTGTAAGCAATATATATTTGACAAAACTATCTATCGCTCTCACAGTGGAAAAATATACGTGGCTAACCTGCCGCCCTTTAGCACGGCACCTTGTCCTTATACCTTGTCACCTATTCTTACCCAGGGGATTTTTTTTTATGGAAACTGACATGGTTGGCAAAATTTTGTTTATAGAAAGCACGACATGTGTCACATTAGGCACCCATAAGGTGTCTACCGAGGCGCAGCCTCGTGAACAGCATCATCGAAATCAACAGCGTGTCGGACAGAGTGGCCTACATCATCATCAGACTGAACAAGCGGTATCAGCTGAAGGTGGTGCAGGTATACGCTCCCACGAGTTCACACGGTGACGACGAGGTGGAGCAGTTTTACGAGGATGTATCCAAAGCCTTAGAAACCAACAAATCTCACTTCCAGTACGTGATGGGAGATTTTAATGCCAAACTGGGCAAGCCTCTGAAGGGAGCAGTAGGTCCGTACGGTATCGGTGTCAGGAATCGACGCGGCCAGATGTTGGTCAACTATCTCGAAGCCAACCAGCTCCACGCCATGAATACCTTTTTCCTTTTTCAGGAAAAAAGGAAATGGACGTGGGCCAGCCCTGACGGTTGCACGAGGAACGAGAGCGACTTCATACTGGCGGACAGTAAATCGTCGTGTATAGACGTTACTGTCCTTAACCGCTTCGATACTGGCAGCGATCACCGACTAGTGCGAGGTACGCTGAAGCTAAACCTCAAGATGGAACGGCGCAAACTCATCCACAAACCGTTGGCCAAGCTAAACATACCGGACGAGACGCTCGAAAATTTCGAAGCCAAACTCGCGGATGCTTTTAGCTTAGCGCCACGAGATGAGGACGCCAACATCGACAAGGTGTATACGGGCTTCGTATCCGCACTAACGGACACTGCAGAGCAGCACTTCAGCAAAAGTCGACAGGCACCCCGTAGCAAGCTATCCGCAGAGACGTTGAGGCTCCTGGAAACACGACGGAATATGAAACCGGAGACCCGGAGTAGTGTCGTGCACAGGAACCTCAACAAGACCATAAGCAAGTCCATTCGCCGTGATATTCGCCGAGAGAACATGAAGATGGTTGAGCGCGTTATAGAGGAAAATCGAGGCAGCAAAGTGTTTGCCCGTGCCTTCTCTACCGGCGCTAACCAAATCTCGAAACTCGAGCGGGCGAATGGGGTTGTCACCGCAAGAAAGCCGGATATTCTTGAGGCGGTGGAGGAATTTTATGGCCAATTGTACTCCGCAGCAATCCCTGCCCAAAGTCCAAGCAAACCAGTCGACTCTGATAGGCGTGCGCCGCTCACTAGACACTACACGGAGGATCTACCCGATATTAGTGTCTATGAGATAAAGGCTGCCTTGAAAGGACTCAAAAAACACAAGGCTCCAGGTGAAGACGGGATAACGACAGAGCTGCTGAACGCTGGCGGACGACCGATCCTGAAGGAACTGCAAAAACTGTTCAATGCAGTTCTTGAAGGCGGTGTAGTTCCAGCCGCATGGCGAAATAGTGTCGTTGTCTTATTTCACAAGAAGGGGGATAGGGCGAAGTTGAAAAACTATCGACCTATCTCACTTCTTAGCCACGTGTACATGGTCTTTTCAAGAGTCATCACGAGTCGGCTGACACAGAGGCTGGACCAGTACCAGCCTCGTGAGCAAGCTGGATTTAGGAAAGGGTACGGCACCATGGACCACATATTTACTGTGAGACAAGTGGTGCAAAAATGCGAGGAGTACAACAAGCCGCTCTTCCTAGCCTTCGTCGACTATGAGAAGGCGTTCGACTCAGTTGAAAAATGGGCTGTCGAAAACTCCCTCCTCAGGTGCAGAATCGACCACCGCTACATCGAGGTGCTCCGAAATCTGTATCGGTCCGCGACGATGACTGTGAGGCTTCACGAGAATACCCAACCTATCCTCCTTGGTAAAGGCGTAAGGCAGGGGGATGTGATCTCACCCAAGCTCTTCACAAACGCATTGGAAGATGTGTTCAAGATGCTTGAGTGGGACAACATGGGTATAAACGTGAATGGAGATCTTCTCAGTCATCTGCGTTTCGCCGATGACATTGTTCTTCTGTCAAATTCCCGAGATCAGCTTCAGATCATGCTGGAAGACCCTTATACAGCGTCGATGAAGGTTGGTCTGAAGATGAACCGGGACAAAACCAAGGTCATGGCGACCGAGGTTATGAGTTTATGACGGGAGGACAAATTGTTATTGGCGGAAAAGTGATCGAACAGGTTGAAGAGTACGTATACCTCGGTCAAATTCTGCGGCTTGGTAGACAAGGTCTGCTTAAGGAGGTGGAGAGACGAATTCAACTGGGTTGGGCTGCCTTTGGAAAACTAAAATTCGTCCTGAAGTCTGACCTTCCGCAGAATTTAAAGACCCGTATATATGACCAGTGTGTCCTCCCGGTTATGACGTACGGGTGTGAAACGTGGACTCTGACGGTCGCTGTTGTCCAAAGGTTGAAAGTTGCCCAGCGAGCAATGGAGCGAGCCATGCTGGGAATATCGCTACGTGATATGGTGCGTAACGAGGCAATCCGCCGACGCACCAAAGTAGTCGATATTGGACACCGGGTGGCTAAGCTCAAGTGGCAGTGGGCTGGGCACGTTAGCCGAAGAGACGATGACCGTTGGAGTAACCGTGTCCTACACTGGCGGCCGTGGACAGGAAAACGGAGTGTGGGAAGACCACCCGCCAGGTGGGACGACGACATCAAGTACGCCGGCGGAAATCAGTGGTTCCGAATCGCTGAAGGCCGGGAGGACTGGAGGAAAATTGGAGAGGCGTATGTCCAGCAGTGGACGCTTACACGCTGACTGACTGACTGACTGACCAAGGTGTCTACCGACGCCCATGGACATTTAGACGTACGCGGGGGTTCCGAATGTCATGCCGGCCTGCCAGGTGCTTATTCACGCCTCTCTTGAAGAACATAATATCTTCATCACCCCTAGCTAGAACAATCGTGATGTCAGCCCATCACACCTTGGTGAACTAGGTTCCATGTCAGTGCTCTTCTTTGATCGTGCCGACAACACTGAACTGGACGGAAAACACGAACTACTTACATAGCCACTTCGACAATCTTTCATTCCGTTCGGTGGTACCAATCCGTGCTGGTTAAACCCTTCCACTTAGTAAGCTAAGATTTACTTCTATTTCTTATTTCTTTTGCCAAATTAATTTTCCATGTATGTGTGTAACACACACACAACGACGTACCAAGAGTTGCCACACACGATCTAGCCGTCATCACTGGAGAGGAAGACGCGATCTGGAATTTTCTCGCTTCATTGACCATAAAATGTAATATCCCGTTTAACTGAGCCCTCGTTAATCTATTTAGGAAGTCCTCGCCGTCGGCTTACTTCCGTGAGTTTTGCGACAGCGCAGCCGCAAACTCTACCGCGCTCGGTCTAAAAACTATTACAACACCCCCCATCTTCGCGGAGATCTTATTTAACTTCGTATTTGACCGTCGCCGACAGCTTAATGAGAATGCCGATGCTGCCGGAAAGTTGTCGGGATAGTTGCGGCGGAAGTTCTGCGTAGGCTACTTTAACCGGTGGTGTAAAACAGTTACTTTAAATTAATATGAGTACCTACATACTTATATTCTATCTAGGGATTCGTATATAGCCCCTTAGCGTTCGTAAGTACCAATATTTCATTTATAATTAATTACAGATTTTACTTCTGTAATATTTTTAGGTTTCCGTATCCCGTACGGAAGCCTATTACTAAGCCTACGCCGTCTGTCTGTCTGTCTGTCTGTCTGTCTGGCCGTCCGTCCGTCCGTCCGTCCGTCTGTCCGAGGGCCGTATCTCTTGAACCGTAATAGGTAGCCCGTTGAAATTTACACAGAATATGTGTTATTATGGCGGATATAACAACAAATAATAAAAATTGAAAAAGTAAAACATTAAGGGGGGTTTCCATACGAGAAACGTGTTTTTTCAATGTTTTTTTTTTGTGGTGCGGAAACCTCGGTGCGCGAGTCCGACTCGCACTTGGCCGGTTTTTTTATAATAGTTCAGTTTTTGTTAGTGCAAGTTTAGGATTATCAATATCAATGTTAGGATTGTGTTTAGTAGCAGAATTAAATGTTATAAAAAGATTAGACAGTTTTAGTTCCTTGCTTCATGGTTTCCAAGGTGTCGACATCAGCTCTCTGACTGTGCGACACTGCCAAGGACTGTCCTTCCGTTTCGATTCTAAAAATCTTTGATAAGGGTTAGCACCACATACCTTCAGCATGATAGGCGTTAGAGATTCTTCATCATTCTACTAAAATGTATCGGCGAAAACGCTTATAAATTATTTCGCTCTTTTGTGTAAAGATAAAGACTCGGTTCTGTACGCCTCTTTACATGTTAAACGTCGTTCAACATGAGCGAGCACCTATTAATCACGACCCTGAAAAAGTTGCAAAATAAAAAGGAGTCGTCGACCCAAAGCATCCATCGAGAGTAACACAATTTCGCAGCCCATTGTGGCCCATGCATCTTTCATCAGCCTACACGAAATCCATCACCGCGCCGCTCGGCTCGGGGGCGCGGGAGGGGGAGCGGGGGGGGCGAGATCACCTCCACTAAAAAAATCTAATATCACTCTAGCGCCCGAGACGGGGCGAAATTCTCAACAATTTCACCTCATGAATTTTAATGAGAAATTTTCTTAGCGCGCGACGGTTTTGAGTGATCCCGCTCAGCTTACATTCACCTGTTGGCGCCGCGGCCGCGCCGCCGTCTCGCGGTGAGCTGCGAAAACTGCGGGCGGGCCGGGGGTCGAACAGCTTCCAGATTATGCAAATTGGCGGGAGTCATCCTGCCCTAAGTGCCGCCGTGGAAATGGCGCACTCGGCACTCGCAGTCCGCCGGCGTCGGCGGCGTCGGCTGATGTAGACATCTTTCCATTTAATCAGTCAAATTCAATTGCGAATTCAATTTTCAGAATCCGTTTACGGCGCGATAGGAGAGGCTCGCTCGACATCAAACGTTACCGGTTGCCGTTCGCTTTGCCGTCGCCGGAGGTGACGCGGCGGGCCGCCCGGCAGGTGCGGCGCGGAGGTGGCTCCGCCAGTGGTACCGCCCCGCGGGTCGCGACGACGCCGACACCGACGCCTCACGACGAAAATAATCGAATTTTATTACAAAATTCTGAGGTGAAAATAATGTTTCTAATGAACTCTGGAACTTGACGACCACCTCTGGCTGATTGACGTAGCAATCAAGTTACCAGTAATATTTTGCAAAGTGGACTTGTAAAATTGGGCGGTGGCGGCGGAGGCGCGCGTGGGCCCAACAAAGAAGCACTTTGTTCTTATGGGCACGCTCTTAGCTTTTAAGCCTACTAGGGCAAAATGGCTTACGCAACCCTCGTCGGTTCTCTGTTTTCATCAAATGCCAATAGGGACCACCTACTTGTTTTTAACATAAAACGTAACTATTTTTTTTGCAAAAAAATGCTTCCTTGTTTTAAACTGAGCTACTTTTTTTGTACAACTTTTGCCACATGGTCACAAGCAAAAATGTATCATCTCCATATAAAAAGTCATAGAACAAAAGATCTCCAGTTCCAAGTCAATCGTTCCCTTTCGGGTGCTGCACTTTGATATAATGTCAGTTTAATATTCAACGCTCCCTAATAGCCGGGAAACTACATTTCGAAACAATGTTACTGTGCTGTGCCAGGCAGGAATGTTCCCTATAGCCAAAGATGTATGGATGGACGTCGGACCTTCCCCGCGCCACTGTAACACGATATTTATAAAAACGTACAAATAACATTCGTTGCCAACCAATCAGAGCGCGATACCACCCAATCAGAGCGCGCGCCGTCCCCTCCGCTACCCGCGGAGCTCGGCGACGCTGTTTCTCATATAAGCATTGGACAGTCTGACGTCCAAACTCTTCTAAATGTTCTTGCCTGTAGCCATGGAAGTCACATTTTCTTAGGGTCACTCCACATTTTTCTCTCGTAGAATAAACGTTCGTGCGACGAACATGCATAATGCTTTGGATGCGTCATCCACGCCGCCGTAGCAAGTTTGGGCACAGATTGTCTTATACGGCTCAACCACGGGAAATAATTACTTACCCAGAAACGCCACTGTCTTGCATTGCATACATGTTACCTCGTTGCAAGCATTTTGTCGGCATGCACTTAATTTGGCACGTGGTAATCCGCCGACGCACCAAAGTAGTCGATATTGTACACCGAGTGGCTACGCTCTAGTGGCAGTGGGCTGGGCACGTTAGCCGAAGAAACGACGACCGTAGGAGTAACCTTGTCCTACACTGGCGGCCGTGGACGGGAAAACGGATTGTTGGAAGACCATCCGCCAGGTGGGTCGGATCAAGTATGTCGGCGGAATGCAGTAGTTCCGTACCACTGACTTGGCAACCCAAAGGAATTGCTGGTATGGCGCACTTACCTTCTTGGAGATGATAATAGCTGGTTTGTGCTTTGGCCCCTCTGACTCAGCCACCCATACCGAATTAGATAAAAAAAAAGGTTGCGGCCAAAGCTAGGCAGGTAATCTAGTAAGCATAGAACAAATTGTGACAAGTTCGAGTGCAGTTTTTCTGCCACATGAATGATCAATAAACAATCAAATATACGAAGTAGTACTCGTAGGTACCTACTTATGAAATATTCTTGGTTAGCTTCAGGTATTACATGGCTAGAGCCAGGAACTATTCCAGCAGCTATCGAAAACAACAAACTCCTATATATGGCCTTTCTATGTATGAATTTGAACGCCTCTTGAACTGAACTATCTTCATGCAAATGTCTCGCCAGAATGTGCAGTGGACAGGTGGCCTCCGCTAGTAACTGCCGCCGGTCGGGCGAACTTTAAACTCTCATTTTGCTCGTAAAAAAAGATATAATATAGAGACGTAGCCTGCATGAAAATAGACATGCTGTTTAAAATACAGAGATTAGTTGGCGAATGCCTTGGCCTCGTTTGCCGTGTAAATATCCCTTTTCGAGGGTTTGCGAGCCGGCCTTGTTGACGGTAAACTTTCCATCCGGTTCGTCCGTCGTGTTTTCTGCCCAGTTCAGTGTAGCCGGCACGACCGAAGGGAAACACTGACATGGCACCTAGTCCTAGTGCACCGAGGTGTTATGGGCTGACATCACGGATGTTGTAGGTGATGTAACCAACAGTGTCCGTTTCCACAAACAAAATAAGAAGAAAACTGTCCCTTTTCGCTTTTCAACGTCATCTTCACTGGAGGCGGATTATAATTTTTAGCAGGCATTCGGAATCCCCGTGCATCACAGAATATCCATTGGCGTTGTTAGGCACCTAACGATGCCGCATGTCGCGTTTTCTATAAAAAAAGGTGAGATGTCTTGGGACACCCGACAGAAGCGAAACTTCTTACGCTTTTTACTTTAAATCCAATTGAATTGATCGGGATAGCGCTATCTATGCGATATACCAGTCAACTTATACAATGATTAGACTTCAAAAGACTCTCATAGATGGCGCTGGGCAGCGCAGCCAACGCTCCTCAATAAGGAGCGTTGCAAGTTGCGTACTTTCGTGACGTTTCACTTTTTCTGAGTTAGGTCCCCATCCCGAACATGCGTTAAAAGGCTTCTAAAGAAAATTATAAGCAATGAATTCCACATTGCATGATGTTTAAGGTTGAGGTGGAAACGATACCAAAAGTCATATCACTTTGACAATTAATTTTCCACTTCTGACAGAGCGCGACCAATTCCGGACTTCAACATCCAATCACGTCTGCTGCGGTCCAAGATAAACCGAAAACCGGAAACTCTGCCTCAAAATCGACCGCTGATTACACAGAGGTCCACACGAGGCTGGGGGCCCGTCGTCGGTTGATTAGACCCTCATCTCATCACTCATTAGCTTAACGAAACACGACGTTCCTGCTCCTGGAAGCCGATTCCAACCTACGCACATCTATGCGACGTAGAATACTCAATTCTAAATTTAAAAAATTGAATCAAATTTGTCGCTCGAAAGTGCTAGATTTTTTTATGGCGAGTCCAGTATAGCCAGCTATCCATAGGGAGATGATATTGGCGATGAAGAATCCAAAGAGGTGATATTGGCAATGAAAAATCCAAAAATGTGATATTGGCGATGGAGAATGCAAAGAGGTGATATTGGCGATGAAGAATCCAAAGAGGTGATATTGGCGATGGAGGATCCAAAGAGATGATATTGGCGATGGAGGATCCAAAGGGACATATTGGCGATGGAGAATCCAAAGAGGTGATATTGGCGATGGAGAATCCAAAGAGGTGATATTGGCTATGGAGGATCCAAATAGGTGATATTGGTGATGGAGAATCCAAAGAGATGATATTGGCGATGGAGGATCCAAAGGGTCATATTGGCGATGGAGACTCCGAGAGGTGATGTTGGCGATGCAGGACCCAAAGAGGTGATACCTATTGGCGATGGACAATCCAAAGAGGTGATATTGGCGATGGAGGATCCAAAGAGGTGATATTGGCGATGGAGAATCCAAAGAGGTGATATTGGCTATGGAGGATCCAAATAGGTGATATTGGCGATGGAGAATCCAAAGAGATGATATTGGCGATGGAGGATCCAAAGGGTCATATTGGCGATGGAGACTCCGAAGAGGTGATGTTGGCGATGCAGGACCCAAAGAGGTGATACCTATTGGCGATGGACAATCCAAAGAGGTGATATTGGCGATGGAGGATCCAAAGAGGTGATATTGGCGATGGAGAATCCAAAGAGGTGATATTGGCGATGGAGGATTCAAAGAGGAGGTGATATTGGCGATGGAGGATCCAAATAGGTGATGTTGGCGATGGAGGATCCAAAGAGGTGATATTGGCGATGGAGAATGCAAATAGGTGATATTGGCGATGGAGGATCGTAAGAGGTGATATTGGTGATGGTGGTGGATATTGGTGAATCCAAAAATATCCATCCATATTGGCTGGTAGGAGCATGTGCTTTGACCTCTGTACCCACGGTACGGTTACATACTTGGAATAGAGCTCCTGCCAACGCAGACCACCACCGGCGGCCCACATAGCCACTGTGCCACATACGACGCCTACCACGGGTTGGACATCGCTTCAGACTTGTCGCATCCACTATGAAGGGTCAACTTGGTCAGCAAGTGTCATCCTAATCAGTTTTGCGGCATGCGAAGATGGTAATTTGTACTGACTGTGTATAATATGTTTATTCGTCAAGCTGCAGCCAAGCGGGAAAGGGAACGGTGACTCATGCGAGAGGTCAGCGATTCGAAACCCAGCTAACGTTTTTTTTACAAAAAAAATAAACTCCAATAAAAAGTCCAAAAATCCGTATTTGAGTTAATTATACCACTTTGCACGAAAAAATCCTTTTTCCGTCGGTGTATAAGGAGGTAGGTATTACAAGAAGTGGCCAAGATACAAAACGTGAAAAATTGTTTAACTATTCTAGAATTATCAATCTATAAAACTTAACTTGCTTCAATCAATTTGTACCTAATATAATTTTGGTTTTTACATTCCAATGAAGGACAAGGAAAACAGCGTAGGGAAACCTGTACACTAACAATAGATAACTTAACATTTACATAGTTGACTGATATAAATTGAATTATGCCAATAAATTAATCTTCTTCACTCTTGTATAAAATGATGAAGCATTTTCCTCTACTTCCTACTGGACTTGTTTTTTATTTCTCCTGTGGAATTGAACCAGTACCTACGTCCCAGAGCGGCGTTGAGGACGCGTCCTGAATACAATAAGGCGCGGGTCCCGGTGCGTGGGAGGGCCGATTTCATTACATTTCAATTAATACAGTTTCCAGTTCCATTATTAATTCGGTGTATCGGGTGACGCCTGTAAATTGATGCCTTAGCGGAAAGTGATGGGCATTATTGAAATGCTGATATTTCCGTTATTAAAATCGAAGCCTCTTCCTGTCAACACCAATACTGATGCGGTACATATACCGTTTATCGATGTGTTTCACTTTGTAATAGTTTTCCGGAGAATTACCATGCTCGTCTTTAGAGGGATTCTTATGCCGCGTACTGACTGGTGCAATGTAACATGCAATTTACCACGCTATGCAAGAATTTGCCGTAGCAATGTAACTTGCAATTTGGCAATCGGCAGACTTGAACCTTAGGGGTTCGGAATTTCCCGAAACTAATTATTGTTATTTTGAAGCATTATTAATATTTTAATCTTAGGTCAATGTTTGAAGCCGGCCACCTAATGTTGGGGTTACGGTATTTGGGGTTTCAAAGAAAATATCAAAATGTTGAGCGGACAATAGGGTTGGGGATGCCTGGCGTGGTTTTGGCTTGGACGTAAGTATTTATATGTAGATAAAAGAACATAATAGAACATGTAACGAACTCCCATAAGTAATCTGGACGTCTCGCGCGCACGAATCGTGCCTTCGCCGCGCACGCTACGAGCTGTAGAAGTCGTGCGCGGAGCGATCTATCAATTGTTGCTTTTTTTTTCGGACGTACACAAAGGAGGGAAACGGGTGCGCGTAGAAGGTTCGTAGCACCTATATGCTCGGTTCTTGTGCGCAATGCGTCCAGACTGGTGGATAAGTAGAATGTTAAATTGCATGTTACATTGCACCAGTCTGTACGCGGCATTGCCGGCCTGATATTTCAATTTCAATTTAAATTCGAAATAATGTTTTTATTTGGTGACGTCAGCATATGATTCAATATCATTTGACCAGTTGCAACCATTAGAGCACTGTAATATATATTTGTATTTTGTATCTATGTGCAAGTGTGCACATACCCTCGCATGCTCGCACACATTTGCACATACATCTCATCTGCTCATCGCATACAGGCACACACAATCACACAAACATACGAACACACCCTTGCCGTCGGCATTGTGCCGCGGCGAATGTGTCAAACCGCGAAGCCACAAAGCGCCAATCAGCATTCAATTTGCCCCCAGTGACTTGCTGCCAGTTGATTTTAACCCGTCTGACTCGATGTAGGTTCTTCCTGTTCGCATATTTAACTATTACCCTTGCGCATTCGTAAGTTCCGTTACGCTCCGCTGGAACCTTTTTTATCTGATGCAAAAACCAAATGAAAATAGGCAAAGCAGAACCAGCATCGAATAAATTCGTTTCCTCCACAGAGCAACGATCGGTGGCCGTCGTCCCCAGGGCCGCGGCGCGATTTCTTGCTCCTCATTAGTAGCAAAATATGATAAAAAAATGCGAAAGAAAAAATTCAGTCTGTAACTACCAGACATTTGAAGTGGGGCTCGAACCCACGACCTTTGAATTACACGTCCGCTGCTCTTCCAACTAAGCAGCTCGGGCATCTGAGAAGCTCGTTGCATTTCGACTTCACAATGTTTACTGCGCTAACCGATACTCGGTGTGTTCGCGAGATTTCGATTGTCTTTGCACTATTTAATAGTGCAAAGACAATCGAATACCTAATAGTGACTATTAGGTACTCTACACGGCAGTAAATAATGAGCTTTAGAAAGAGAGAATCCGGGCGTAGAACGTCGTCCCTGGCTAGACGACAGGCTAGACACCTCTCACCTTGGCGCGGTCCTTCCACCGAGTCATGCAACGAGGCATTCGCGCCTACTTTGCTAAACACGGTGGTCGGGTGTTTGTGCTGAAACTTAACAGAGTTCTTGCAGCACAACACCGATTACTCTGCTTACCCTGATTGTCAGGATACAGCGTGTGATATGTATGTATGTATGTATGTATTTATGTATGTATGCATGTATGTATGTATGTATGTATGCATGTATGTATGTATGTATGTATGTATGAATGTATGTATGTATGTATGTATATATGTATGTATGCATGTATGCATGTATGTAAGTACAAATCAATAATAACGTTGTGAATGAAAAAATCACTAACTGCAATAAATTTTATTCTGCATTAATTCCAACTTAAAAATCGCTGAAAACTGTAATACAAGGAAAAGTCGATGAGAAAATATGTATACGTAGCTATTATTGTGCGATTATAAATATATTTATGTTGTTATGTTTTGTATTTATATATTTATGTTTATGTCGCAAGTAATACGAGCTGAAATTTGATCAAGAAAGAGTTGTATACGGCTGACTTCAAAGTTTGAGGAAGACGTAGGTAAAAAATAAGGAAATATTCTCCCGGGGAAGGGATAATACTCTCGCTCGTTACCCTCCGGGATGGAATTAGAACGAGATCGTGAATCGTGGTTAATCGAGAAGAAGCGACATCAAAAGGTAGCAATTGTGAATATAAACGAAAGCGGAGAAGATCCGCAAATATTTGGCTGCCATAGATTTTTTTTTTTATGGAGACGGATACGGTTGACTACATCACCTACAACATCGGTGATGTCAGCCCATAACACCGGTGAACTAGGTGCCATGTCAGTGCTTCCCTTCGATCGTGCCGGCTACACTGAACTGGACGGAAAACACAAACTATTTACATAGCCGTTTCGACCGACGTTTCATTCAGTGCGGTGGTACCAACCCGGGCGGGTTGAACCCTACCACCGAGTAAGGTAAGAAGGGAAGGGACCTACAGTTTTACGTGGAATCCGAACCACGGTCAGCCTCCAACGGTCGAGCGGTCACCCATCCAAGTACTGACCGCGCCCAGCGTTGCTTAACAATCAATAGCGACACCTCCTTTACTATCATTTTGTTGTTTGATTTACGTTTTGTTTATAGACGTCCAGAGATACCAGCCTTTCGGCCACAAAATCCAGACGTCTACTACCTGCACTCTTGCGAGTACAGTGATCATGTATGCCAGATCGAGGCCCCATAGCTGCTCTGTCGAACATCCGTTCTTCCGAAAAAATCCCGTGGGAAACACAGGCTGCGACCTTTCCCCAGCCGATCCGAGCCACCACCCGTCCACCCGAGGGAACCCCCGACCGAAGTCGAGAGCCGGGGGTGAAGCCTTCACTGCCACTGGGGTCAGCACCCTATCCAACCACAACCTGTGCCCAGGGCCTCAGCGTTTTGTACTAGCCTAAAGGCTTTTGTTTTCACCAGCTATGTATATGCGTGGAAGTGCATATGACCACCACCTAATGTGTACCGGGGATCCACCGGTCTCGAATGACAGACTTACGTCAGCGTCATTAGCTCGTGGAAAATCCATTCCACATCCACATATAAGTGTGTGTTGCACCGACATACCGATCTACATTATTCGCATGTCTACCAATTCTCCACATTGGTTACGGAGCTCTAAGTGGCTCACCACTCGCAGCTTTCGCTACTTATTCCCGTGTTAGGTGCTTGACTACACAAGTGCAGAAGCACCAGGGAATCAACGCTAAACCACAACCCCTGCGAGACCAACTCCAGTGTTCCGTGCAGAAGCACGAAGCATTCTGGGGCTTTTAACGGAACCCCGCAGTACTCAACCCATCGTTTAGGGTAGTATCTCATTTGACCCACCGATCTGAGTAGAGTCAGCAGCGTGAGCTAAGCGGAGGCCGAAACCCCCAACTTAGTACTCATGTTAGACAAGCAACGTTTAATGAGTAATCGTCGAGAACAAGTTCTCTACCACACATTATTTCTAACAGTGACGCCCGTTACACCGCCCAGTTGCGGGATAGGGTAGCCAACTGCTAGTTTTAAGGGTAGCCACCGTGTGGTCTGCATAGGGAAACGTCACGGATACTAGTACCCAACTCCGACACCTTGGACGACTGAACGCCTCTGCGATCCCGTACAAAGGTCGCTAATACGGGTCTATGGATCCTGGTGGCCGGGCCCGACACCTTGGGTAGACCGAAGTCTACCGCTGCGATCGCTCCCCAGCGACTACCCGTATCAATAATAGCGACAGTGATCAATAGCGACAGTGGATTGTCTGCACCACTAAGCTATGAGCCTGACATTAATTTTCTCCAACATTTACGTGGAAGGTGTCAAGGAGACAACTTTTAGCCATGACAATCGCCATAGCTGAACTGTCTTCCGGAGAGTGTATTTCCCTATTCCTTTAACCTGGTTGTCTTCAAACGTCGTATTAACAGGCTGAACAGCCTAGCAACAGTCCGCTAAACTGCTGGCATGGCGCCTAACTGAGCGTGATTTCGCGAGGAGAGGTGATTTTGGCTCTGTCGACTGCACTATTGGTCTCTCGGCACAGTCACCAATGTTGGTTTACATAAAAAAATGGCTTAGATATAGGTTGAAATGAAACCCCAGTGCGTGATTCAGACTCGGACTTGGCCGCATTTTTTATTTTAATTTTAACAGTAATGAATTTAATGTGTGAACTCTCTCGTCTATTCTTCGTTTCATGCATTTGATTCAACTCAATATTGTTTTATGACATTTTACAGGAAGTAGATTTTAATATTTGACGTTTATCCAGGCGCCTGCCTAGATTTTACAGAATTTGATACTTTTCCGGAGACGCCTACCACTCTGCCGCCCGCCCTGAATACGCGACGCCCCGCCCGCCCTTAACTTGTAATGCCCCGCGCGCCCTTCTGAAGCGGCGGCCACCCCGCACACCACCGCACAGTTGAGGCAGCGAGGGAAAGCAATTTCGTCAAATAATCAGGATGCAACATAAAAAATGTGAATGAACAAGCAAGCGCGTAACTTCCTCGAGTTTCGTCGAACTTGCCAACGAAATAAAATTCGTAGCAAATACTCCTAATCTCGAACACCCCATCGTCACGTCATATAGTCGTGCTGGTGAACACTTTTTAGGGTTCCGTATTCATGCGGAAACCTATTGCTAAGTCTGTCTGCTTGTCCGTCCGTCCGACCGTTCTACTGAATAATAGATGGTGCCACACGCTTCTATATTTTGCATTGTAGAAACACAAGAGATAGACAAATATGGATTTTTGACAGGTATGGTATAGCGGGTCTACGAAACCCTCCGTGCGCGAGCAAATCTCGCACTTGAGCGATTTTTTAATACAATCTTAAGAAAATAATTCCTTTATTATACATCCAGGTTAGTCAATCTGTCCATTATAATTATTATACTTAACCCTCTGTATCGCAAGATAATGTATTTTGTTTATTCCTAGCACAAGTATTGTGCAATGGTTTATGTGTAGTGGGAAAAATACAAAAAAAAATCACTGAGTAATATTTAGGTATTTATTTGCAAAAATACATATGATGCACTCGTGCATCATTGCGGAATCTCATTGAAAATATGTGGTAGCGGAGTTCTGTAGATGGTAATTTTATTTACATATTTACAGGCCTGGACATCCCCTAAATAATACGGAAATTGACCAGCTTCTGCAAGACTGGAACGTAAGTGAAGACGAGTACGATTCTGATGATTCGGTAGAAGATGCGGACTATGTTCTAGACTTTGGAGAAGAAATTGAAATCGTTCATGGGTCAGACGCTGAAGATGTGCAGGAAGAACAAGATAATAGAGAAAATCACGATCAGGCACTCCAGCAGCATCGTCTACCGACACCTGAACCATCTACTTCATCAGCAACTTTCTCGCAGTCACCTAGAAGCAACGATGTTTCACAAGCAGAAGGACGTTCCGTCCCAACGACTTCGGCCCAGCCAAACGTGAGACATAGAAACTTGATATGGAAAAAAGATAATCTAGTGCTTAGGTACGTCTGAACAAATCCAGTTCTTGGACGATACTTCTCTTGAAATCTTGAAATCTCCCCCTGAAATCTTAGAACTAAAGACGCCATGGTTTCACATACGGGGGCAAAAGCTAGTTTTTCCGACCAGTAGCTGCGTACTTTAGGCATGGGGACTACAGAAATGTAGTACACAATGCCGATAAATTGCTGTATGTCAATCGATGTGACGGAGAATGCTGTGTTAGGATTTTTTTGTGTGCTGTACAAATTAGTCTCGTTCTTGATCAGTTCCAGCAGTGAGGCCGGAAATGGATAGGAGATAAACTGCTATGGTGTTTCTAGTTCTAAGATTTAAGGGGGCAGGGAAGTATCGCCCAAGAACTAGATTTGTTCAGACGTAAGCACTAGATTATCTTTTTTCCATATCAAGTTTCTACGTCTCAGGTTTGGCTGGGCCGAAGTTGTTGGGACGGAACGTCCTTCTGCTTGTGAAACATCGTTGCTTCTACGTGACTGCGAGAAAGTTGCTGATGAAGTAGATGGTCCAGGTTCCGGTAGACGATGCTGCTCGAGTGCCTGATCGTGATTTTCTCTATTATCTTGATCTTCCTGTACATCTTCAGCGTCTGACCCATGAACGATTTCAATTTCTTCTCCAAAGTCTGGAACATAGTCCGCATCTTCTACCGAATCATCTGAATCGTACTCCTCTTCACTTACATTCCAGTCATGCAGAAGCTGGTCAATTTCCGTATCATTTAGGGGATGTCCAGGCCTGTAAATACGTAAATAAAATTACCATCTATAGAACTCTGCTACCACGTATTTTCAATGAGATTCCGCAATGATGCACGAGCGCATCATAAATGTTGAAGAAGATTTTGAGTGTAATTTTTTATTTTTCGTAACACACCCACATGGAATCAATGGAATAGTCACTTACCTTTGCCTCGACATTGTGGAACACGCACAGACTGATTTCAAAATATATATTTTTCAGAAGATCTGACCTCAAAGACACACTCCAAAGGGGTCACTATGAAAAAATTTATTTTATAACAAAAATATGCCCTCTAGTGGCCACCAAATGAACTTAAATGAATATCAAACTTGTTAGACAGCTGTCTAAACCTAAACAGCTTACACAGCTTCACATATTAATAAAGAGATGGCGCGCAAAATATATGATGCACTGATGCATCACGACGACACAGAGGGTTAACGAATATGCACCCAAATGGTTGCCAAGATATTTCGCGAAAGTCTGTGAATTTAATACCTCTTTGCGACTTTATTTACATTTCAAATAAAAAAAAATATTTCCGTACTTGATAAGTCGACCTACGATTCTGTAGATCTTTTATTCATAGAACCGGGAAAATTGGAACGCCCATCTATTTCCTCTCAAGTACAGCCTGGGATTTTTCAAAAGGAGCGGAAAAGGCTAATTAAAAAAAAAAGGCATGGCATTCGCAATCCCCGTGCGTCACAGAATGTCCATGGGCATCGTTAGACACCTACTTGTAGGTGAAACGATCCCACATGTCGCCTTATCCATAAAAAAAATATGAATGTGTTCCAAGTCCTCATAAAACTGTAGAAACCTTCTCTTCCTTTACAAGGTCTACCGAGAGAACAAATTATTTGTGTTTTTCGTTCAGTTAAGATGCACTGGCATTGTGTAGTTTCAAGAGGCACATGATGTGACGGTTTGACACTATGGACGTTGAAGGTACCCAAACAAATTAGGTCCCATAAAAACTGAAACTATTGTTTTGCCTAACTTCCCCACACGCAAAACGCTCAGCGGGCGTTTCCTGGAAGTGAGTCATTATGGGAGCAACGAGGAGCCCCGTGTCTCCGACGTCGCGTAGCCGCCGCTGACATCGCCTAACGAACGACCACAATACCTGCTTCATCCCTGCCTACACCTACAAACTAACTTCTTGTCGTGACAAAACAGTCTCTCATAAAGGTTATACAAGAAATCGTAATATAGCCCGGCGGCGGTTGAAGCTTGAATAAAAAAAGCTGGCAAGTGCGAGTCGAACCCACGTGGTTCTGTACCATTCGGTTTTCCGTGAGAGCTTTAAAACTTTGAATTTTCGTTTGGGTTTTCCTGTAAACTATAAAAGAGGCCGTATATCACGGATGAATAAGACTTATTAATCTATGCCGTATATTCTCTATTTTTTTTTTATTTTAGACTGAGTAGTTTCAGGATAAGTGATCGATGCTCGAATTTTGTATGTTGTTCTATTCTATAATATATATCTTTTAAATTATGTATTTTTAAATTATAAATATATATGTATATGTATTCTTTATAACGAGCATTTTTCATTGATACTCTTATTATACTCGTATCACATGATGTACTTGAGTATTTTTTTTTACTTTTACTGATTTGTCCCCCAAAATTTTAATTCGTTCGTTTACTCTACACGTCCGTGATTGGGTCATCAAACTCTATATATGTACAAAATTTCAACTTTTTTCATGGAGTAGATTCGGAGAAAATAAGCTGTGACAGACGGACAGACAGACAGACACAAGAGTGACCCTAGAAGTATTCCATTTTTTTATTCCTATTTTTTTAGGTGCGGATCCCTAAAAACGAATCAAGCATACATTAGTTCATAATACAGTACTAATGTAACGTTTTTTGTTTCTCGTTCGCTTCATATTAATCAGATTTATAGAGATCTCTCAGCGAGCTAGTGTGCATTTCGTGATTCGTTCGTCGCAGTGACCTAAATAAAATTGAAAAGTTTTATGAAACTTTGATTTTCTTAACTTATGTTTATATGGTTTTCCCTTAATGCTTTATAATGGTATGACTAAGGTACGATTGAAATAAAAGACAAACTGCACATTATGGCGAGATTTTTGTTTTTAACCAGAGGGGTTACTTATGAGTAATCTGACTTTAGATAAATTATTTGTTAAGCCGAAATATATTGTCGTTTTTGACAGGTATCTACGGAACGTGCCTCTGTCAAACTCGCACTTGACCGGTTTTTTTTTATGTAAAATAAAAACTGGTCAAGGTAAGACCATCCCAGTGTAACTACAGTAAGTACAGGAGAAATTTGATGCTGTGAAAAGAGAGACTTTGAAGGCTGGGGTAGATGAAACTCGCGCGGGTTATAATCATGTTTCCCAAGAAGGACGACTTTTTGAATTGGAGAAAAATCCACATCGCCAGCCTCGCTCTACTTTCACATTAAATTAATCCAGTGTTCATATTATTTTTTTAGTATTGCTTTTTTTCAGAATCTCAGAAATAGAAGACTTCTAAGTAGTATCCAAATAAAACATTTTTTAGGAATGGTATCGTTGCAATATTTGAAACTTCAGTGAAAGTACATAGATGTCGTCAAGCCGTTCTTGTATCCCAGTGGGGTATGCAGCGAAAACGGATCTACAAGTGCCACGATCCTTACACCTCTGTAGACTCTTCCACTCTCATCATATTACTAAGACTTGACCCTTTTTGAGTACATGCCCGATCTGGTACAGGTACGTGCGTCTAGGCTAGGGTAACTCGGGCAACGCTTCCCGACTCTTCCACTCACATTTGCTCCATAAACTACTTTCTTTAGTCTCCTATCATCCATTCTTCCGACATGACCGAACCTAAGAACTGGCCTCACCTGCATTTATTCGGAACGTTCCTTCTTGACTTTTTTAATTGGTCTGAGGTCACTATATCTTCTTTCAGACCACAACGCTCTCGCACTATACTATTTCTCAATCTATCTTAAAATCTTTTAATATATCTAATAATACTTTGCGAAACGAGGTGGTCGGTGTTGTGCTGTAATTTAGCAGAGTTCTTGTAGCACAACACCGATTGCTCTGCTTACCCCGATTGTCGGGATTCAGCGTGTGTGATATGTATGTATGTATGTATGTATATCTAATATCATAAAGTGGAATATCAGTTATAATTGCGTGCCTGCTCTGTGTATAACATTTTAACCTTAAAATAAATGGAGACGGTCGGAGCGTGCGAGGGGGCATCGGGGTAAATCGCGTCTTATTGTAAATATTTACAAAGATGAGATGACTATTTACCCGCAAACATAAACGATCGCAGGCAGAGCGAAAAGCAACTATAGTCGCTTGCGAGGAATTCAATAAGATAGACAGTGCATGAACAATGTGCGGCGAGCAGGTGAAGCCATCATAAAGGTGTGCACAACGTACAAGGACTAAATTAGAAGTACTCGATCTCTAGGCGTGAGCTCTCTCAACACGCCCCGCGGCATATTCCCAAGATATTCCCCGGTGACGTGGAGCATTTAGTGCTTGCTTTGTTGTGTTTTGTTTGTGGAACTTGGCAAGTGTTGGGATTGACAAGGAATTGGTTTTATCTACAAGGTGGGCCAAAAGTAATCACCTGATTTTCTTTGGCTGTAATTTTTTTTTTAAAAGGAACACATTGGTTCTACTTATGGATTATGTTTATTCAATGACTTAGAATATTTTTCATTAAATCGAGAAAATGATATTGGTCAAGTGTCCGCCGTCAGAATTTAATGACCATACGGGCTCGTTTTATGGAATTTTTCATCACTTGTGTCAGAACTTCCGGGGATAGGTTCTGTAAGTGCTTCAAGAGTCCGAGGATTGTTTACATAAACCCGGGACTTTAAGTAACCCCACAAAAAATAGTCTGGAGCGGTCAAATCGGGTGATCTGGCCGAAGTCGGAAATCTTCGACGAAATTCACGCTGCGTCAATACCACAGACGAATTATTGCGCAAAAAAATGGTTTCAATTATTCCGCGTTCTTGAGGAGAATAGCGTTCCATGGCTTATTGACGTGTATTCTGCATCAGTTTACTTCACAAATGTCAAAACATAATTTATGCCGCCATTTTGAAAAGTTATAGCGTCGTCCAATAGGGTGATTACTTTTGGCCCACCTTGTAGTAGATATAGATGATCAGCTTAAAAAATGTAAACTTTATTTATTTATTAAAATAACCTAATACAATAAAATTAAACTAAAATTAAGAAATATGATAAAACTAAATTAAATAACTTATAAACTAAACCTAAAAAATAAATAAATAAATAAAAATTAAAACTACCTATAAATAAAAATATTTCATTTCAATTTGACAGAGTCGCTGCACCGGTGCAAGTGCCAAGTACGCACGCCGCGTTACACCTCTGAATCTCAATGGCGATTCGCCGAACAAAGAAAGCTTTGGCACGGCGGTCACCAGATTTATCTACTAAAAGTTTTCCCAATTTCTCCGAGAATGTTTTGGTGTCTGGCGACCACGGCCCCAAAGTTTCTACGGCGAAAGGTTGAAATTCAAAGTGGTCGCGCAGCGGGCTGTACTTAGACAATTTGATGGCAGCTGCCTTAGATGCAGCGGCTCCGGCAGATTTGGAGGAGTCGAGTACATGGGACGGGGCCAAGGTGTCCACGCACGTAGCGTCCCACAAGAGCGCCTTTCCCTGGCACCATGGCACCAGCGTCATGCCGTCTGGCTTTCTCCCGTTTGTGCGGCATAAACCCGCTGGCTCCAGCGTAGACGGAATATTTACTGAAGCCAGCGAGCGTTTGATGATATTATTCAAGCCGCTGTGACGGGGAAGCCTGCCGGCACTTCTCTGGCACGAAAGGCCATGGATACCGCTGGAATCTACGCTATTACCACAGACGCAAATATGGGGATTGCACACTCCGGCCCCGACACGAAGAGCCACAGCTATACGTAGTGTGGTTCCGTCTAAAAGCGTCCCAAGACTCGGAGTCGGGTACGCTTTCAGCCATGCACCCGACTCCTCTTCCGCAGATGCCAGGATGCGCGCCCGATCCGTAACGCTCCCCTCTGACAATAAAATCTCACGCTATTTCATTGCCAGAGGGATGTCCCACAAACGTTGAAGTCCCTTGTTTGCCTCAGTCGGTTCGACGACATCTGGACACAGCGCCCTCCAGTGCTCCAGAGCCTCATCCATGCAGTCGATCTCACAGGCATTTCCGAGAGATTTTTCAAGAATTTTTCGGATGAGGCTAAGACTAGCATGGGTAGAAGAAACGAAAGCTGGCAGCGCTATGTCCGATGCTCGCCTGACACCTATCCTTCCTAAACGTGTTGGTAAGGTCGTGTGTGTCCATTGTGAATTTTGAATAATATAGATCATGTATGGAGTATTAAGTAGATTTAAAATTTTATATTTAATTGCTGCATAGTTTGGGCCACACGTTTGGGCTGTAGGGGTTAGGGTAACTTGTTTTTTTTTTGTATGAATTATCTTGTATTGGCTGTTGCTTAAAACCAGAGACTCCATGTATCTCGTCTCGTTAGCTATATGGAGTCACGTGCTGCCCACAACCTTTTCCTGTCGTGGGGGTGGGCACTATACAATGTTTTAACATTCTTAACCTGTTCTTTTAAGTGATCTTCATGTAAAATTAATAAATAAATAAAGAAATGACTGTAATGCCTCCTGGCTGTGAAATAAATGTTTTTTACTTACTTACATGTCCCGCGACATTTGCCCCCTAGTGAATTCAATTAAATATAGTTTAGGTATAGGTTTATAGACTCACCCTTCTTTATGAGCATGCGTATTCTGAGTCTTATGCAAATTGTGTGTGTTCATTATATTGGAGGACGAAGTAAATTGTATGATAAGTATGACGACAACAGTTCTACTTTTGAATTGTTTGAGTCGGTTGGAAATAATCGGTGTGGCGGGCGACAGCGCACCTACTCTCTAAAAGGAGGGATTTCTCAGCGCTTCTGTCGCTCTAGAAATATGTTTTCGTTCCCTTCAATAAGTCTCCTGCTGGGCTGACCCTCTGACAAAGGCGTTGGGAAAAGATTTTAGTGTAATGAACATATTTTCAGTATATTACCAAAATGGGTACCCATTTTTGGTTAGGCAAGCAATGATTTGTTGTCGTTCCATTGTACATACATCGCTGAATAGGTGTTACGTTGTACGTACTGTCGCTGGACTTATTGAATCGGTGGCCTTTTCATTCTTTTTTGTCAAAGGAATGAAAGGATAGTATGATAATTCACGTTTAGAAATAAGTTCTTTCTTACTAATCGCTTCCGATAATCAAATCACCTTGAAGTAAAACCATGTTAAAAGTAGAATAATCTCTACGACAATGATAAAATTGTTCGTTCCTCTTTGCCTTTAGAAATCTTTACTTTCACTAAAACTTGAACGGAATAGCGGACTACACGATCAAGCATTTTACTCTCAAAGTGTTCCAACGATTGAGAGTTGGAGTTTGAAGTTCTCTCCGAAAATGCTATTAACTTCAGTAATGAGCGCGTTCGCAGAAGCTTTTGACACGAGGTTGGCGTTGATTACGCATTTACACAGGTATTTCAAATTATATTTTGAAGTTTGTGCTTTTGGTATTATTCCCACATTTTCAACCGACTTCCCAAAAGGAGGAGGTTCTCAATTCGACTGTATGTTTTTGTATGTTTGTTACGCGATTACTCCGTCAATTATGGACCGATTTTGAATATTCTTTTTTTGTTTGAAAGGGGATAACCCTGAGGTGGTCCCATTTTAATTTGGCCAAGATCGGATTGGAAAACGAGGCGAGGCCGAAGGCCGAACGATTACGCCGAGTAGATTAATCGCAAAAAAATACTAAAAAAAAACTGTGAAATAAAAACTATTTAAAAAAATATAAAAACCGCCTTCAAAAATGTATGAAATAAAAAAACCAACTCTAGAGTTGAAGGCGGTGCTAAAGCAAGCAAAAATTATGCATGAAAGAAAACATGAGTGGATGATATCCTTTGTGATTTGTGTAGCCTTCTTTAGTACCGCCTTCAACTCTAGGGTTCGTTTTTTTTTATTTCATACATTTTTGTAGGCGGTTTTTATATTTTATCACTTTTGATTCGATCTCAGATTACCGACCTTTATAGCTGATATGTAGGCCTATGTTGGTATGTTGGTCTTTTCTACTAAGTTTTCCCGATTTGCTTAAGTTTAGCGTAAGAATTCATATTATTAGTCATTTCTGTCTATTTTAAGCAACCATATATTATTGCATGTTTATGTGTTATGTTTCTTTATAAACCCCTTTTACACTTCAGCCTTCTAATTACAGGCTTGGGTAGAATGTGGGTACATTTTCGCTCCTCAATTGTTTTTTTTGTAATTACTGTAATAATTATATTTAATTTAAATTATCAATAAAACTGTAATCACTTGAAAATATTGACCTTCAAAAAACGTCAGAGGTGTGTCAGTACCGTGACACCTACCCACCCCATTGGGAGGCTGGCGTGTGTGTGACATTATTTACATTATGTATAACCTTCAAACAAGCTAGACGTCCCCAGACGTTCAAACAAGCAAGAAGTTCCAGAAGTTTCGTTCAACGCCTATTGCAATGTTGCCATACAAAATAACAAATCGCTGAAAGCGCTTTCTGGCTTTTTAATGCCGCTGGCACATATGCGAGTACTCATATTTAGGAGATCTCTCTAATGTATGAACGTAAACATATTATTTCTTCTCGTCCTTGAGGCAGCTAGCTTTCTTACGTGTTGTCGACGTCTTTCATGTGTACAGGGGTTATTTAATTTTGTTTGGATGTTTTTATATGAGCTGTTCGTATGATTTCTGCTTGATGTTTATTGCTTTTTATGTTATGTTAATTCTTTATATGACCTGACTTAATTGGCTACTTTGACCTTCTAGATTCATGACGTTAGTTTCATTTACAGTGAAACTGTGCCACTACGTCTAGTAATACTTTCCTGGTATTTTTAGGTAAGGATAAGGTTAGGTTAGTCAAAGGTTAAGGTTACGTTAGGTTATGTTAGTTTAAGTTATACATTACATTAACCACGAAGGGCTCTCCAAATCTGTCAAATTTACATATTTTAGACTTAAGTATTAGAAGAACTTGATCCAGCAAGAACTGTTTTTTTTATCTATTTGATCGTAGCTAGCACGACGATGAGCTCTTGAATAACCCAGTCTCTTCCAGCCCGGTCGCGGCAGCTAGGCCCAAAGTCCCCGGATTCCACCACGTCGTACGGTGACACTTGTAAGCTCTCGCAGTCGCAAAAATCAATTTCGCCTACAAAGGGGCCGCTATCGTATCGCAGCGCCGCCGGCGCGGCGTCCCGTGCTCTCCGCGAGCGAAATTTAATTATATGAACCGTCCGCGATGCGCCCGGGCTTTAGATATCCGGGATTGGCCACGACAAGAGTAAGGTCGAAACAACCGTGAATAAATACAATGTCATTTATTTTATTTTTACAGAAAGCGATGTGAGGTGACAAACGACGCCCATGAACACGCAGATGTTTGTTGAAGTTGCGAATCCCATGGCGGCCTTACAGATGATTGCGCTCCTCTTGAAGGACTCGACACTGGGAGGATTCAAAAATTCGTCAAAGATCTAGGTTTTCCGTTCAGTTCAGTGTATCCAGCACGGTCAAAGGAAGCCATGCACCATCCTTGCGCCTAGCCAGTTCAGCAAAACCACACAAATCAATAGATGGTGGTTCGAAGATGGTGGTAGACAACCAACATTACGCACTTTGAGAGTTAATTACGACGACGACGTCGTCGGTACAATGATTATCTCCATAACTTTTGTAGATTTGTGCATATTATGTTTTTTCTTATGGAAACTGACACGGTTGGCTACATCTCCTACAACATACATATACACCGGGTGAACTAGGTGCCATGTCAGTGCTTCCCTTCATTTCATGTCGGCTACACTGAACTGGACGCAAAACACGAACTATTTACATAGCCGCTTCGACCGACGTATCATTCAGTGCGGCGGTAACAACCCGGGCGGGCCTACCCTACCACCTAGTAAGGTAATAAGGGACGGGAACTACAGTTTTACGTGGAATCCGAACCACGGTCAGCCTCCAACAGTCGAGCGGTCCAAGTACTGACCGCCCACAGGGTTGCTTAACAACAGTCGACTGGCCGTACCACAATGTATGTATGTCTCCTTCAAGCGACCTATTATCGACAAAATTCGACAAGTAAATTAAAATTAAAATTAATGAAAATGAGTAATACCACTATCATATGAAAATGAGTAAACCATATTTGTATTAATCTTAAAGGTTCCAAATAGAACTTCTGCCAGTATGGGTAGGTACTCGTAAAAAGTTGAATGTTTTATCACTTTCCATTGAGACCTTATTCAGTGCATCGTGGTACCACACTCCGGTCTGAGTACCTACCCTTAATTGAATCCGTTGTCTTAGGAAATTCTCGCAAGTTATTAAAGACCCCATAGAGAAGAAACAAAGAGGGCTTCGTCTTATTTACAGCGCTCGTTTTACATGTTCCTACAGAGCTGTACTCCATAAGGAAATCTAGCAATTTATCTTTCCGTAGAGAGGAACTGGGATGACACCTATTTCCGAATAAGAGGTCTAGTGGGGTGATGCATTTCTTTCTTTTTATACAACCTAACAGGTTCACTACATCCTCAGCTAAGCAGTTAATATTCAGCCAATGGTTGATCCGTCGCAACTAAATTCTGAGAATGATCCTTCTAGTTGGTAGTGCCGGCCACATCGAACTGGATGGAAAACACAAAGGATGGATATCGATTCGAGTGTGTTTAGTGAGGTGAGTATGTAATTGGGATAAATTACAAAATATTCAAGCTAACTACCGCAAATGCGCAGTCAGCATGACAATATTCCAACTTCTCAACGATGCAACGGCCTCGATACGAAAATACTCAAACTCAGTCAGAACCAATAAAGCTACATTCACATTGCAGGGGGAGACGATCAGACGGTGGCGCCGAGCGACGATACACAGGAGGATAATCTCCGGGGGCTAATGGGAGCAGTGTGGAGAGGCCCTTATCTTCCGGCCCAGGGATGCCCTTCAGGCGCAGTCTAATCGAATGAACCAGCAGCGCAGTATTCGCCGTCGACGTACATAGCACGCTTCCTTGTTGATTGTACACGTGTATGGTTAGAACATGCAGTTTTGCCAGATTCCGTTAAAATATCAAATTAAAATTCTATTATATACTTACAAGTGCTTCCCGTCAATTATTTGTAAGTTACGATAATATAATACTGATAATAAATTAGTAATTACTGTAGAACCTACAAAATATTTGTCCTCAAAGTTAAATGTATCTTACGAAAAGCTGTTGCTATTTGAATGAAACCTTAGTGCTGTCTCACTTCAACTATTGACTGTGTTTACGACCAAGAAGAAAAACTAAATAACTAATAAACTAAAACTAAAATGAAAATGTCAACATAGGGAAGAAACGTGAATTCTATGTTAAAACAATAATTATGTAATGTAATACACATCTTATCGAGAAATTATCATACGTTTATAGAGCGTTCAAGAGACTCGTTCGTACAGTCGTGAGTATTGGGCTAAAAAAATCACAAACGCACCTATAAGTCGTGCAACCCACATTTTAATACGATATTAAACGGTTAACAATACGAAAAAAATGTGACATGAAAGCTTTGAGAATATCATTTGATAATGATGTCGTAGATAAAATTCACTTCTTTTTGCTCTCACTTTTATCGTTGAAGATAAAATTTCCTATTCCTCGGTGCTCATTGTTTCCTTTGATCCCTGTCAGCTTGATCGCTTCGTCCCCATTGATGTTGCTAATGTGATGATTGATTTGAGTTCCTCTGGGACGTCATTATCGACATAAAATTTGGCATTGTTCGGGGACTTAGCGCTCTACAATCGATGCGGCCGCTTCCGTGGAGAACAGTCGCCTTTAGATAATATTGCTTTACTTACGATAAAGATGTCGCTACTATTATTGTTCGTATCCCATACAATCTTGAGTTTCATTCTGAATTATATTATAATTTGATGGCACTCGTTGTTATCCTTGTCCGGCTTTCCTTTGAAGCTTTGTCTCTTAGGCATAAAGTTAATTAATTAGTTACTTTTATTTTTACCGCCTAATGCATTTTCCAATTTAATGTTATGAATTTACTATTTTTATTTCTCGTGAGTTATATCAATTTGTCAATAAATGTTTTGTAAAACTGTGTTTACATAGAATGTATGTAATATTGTCATGCCCATGAGGTGGTTACAACAATGTATAAAATAAATAAATAAAGTTTTTTTTTGTAAATCTGCTTTTAATTATGTAGTAGGTATTTTTATTAATAATTTGTGTTCCAATGTTTTTTAGGTAATTTTTTATAATAATAAATAACGAGTCATTGAATTTCCCATTACCCTAATCCGTCTTTGTAGATTGCACTAGCACTACAATTAAATCCGTAACATCGAATGGCTTGTTCACACAATCGGTCTATTGTTGGCTTACATCACTTGGCACTGTCCCACGAATTGGTGAGTGGCTAACAATTATTCCCTCGAACGGACTGACTGGAGCCAGTCTTGCGACTCAGCCGGCGGCGTTATGAAAATGGATGCAACGATGCATCCCCAAGCCCCCGGTCGGCCTCCACTGCAACTCGTACAATTTGATCACGGCCTTCGATCGTGTCGGGAATTAACCAGAAGGCCAGGCAGCAGACGGCTCATGGCCACCCACTGATAAAGTGGTCTAGAAATCGGATCAGCCCGCAACGTCTGATTAGAGTCGAAGACAAGTCATGTTCCTAACGCGAGGTATGTATATGTATATGTATGTACGTATATACTCTTTATGGAACACAAATTTATACAAATTAGGCACAATAGTCAAGCTTAATGCAGTGAGGCATTCTATTCTAACTAACCTTTGGGGTGTGGTAGAGGTACATGCAAAGGTAAAACAGATGAAAAAGCTAAATTATGAGTTCAAGAGGTTAGAAGTTCATACAAGTAGGTATAAGGTTATAAGAATTTAGTATGGTTCCTGCGAGAAACATTTCCATGTGGAGATTTCTCGAAGACTCGTTCACTCAAAGAATGTGTCAAAGGCTACGAGATCGGTGAGCAACTAAACCGAGCCAATCTCATTTACGGCAGTGATTCCTAATTTCAACATCTATCCTTTTACGTAATAATGTCATTACTATCCGTTTCTCTGATGTCTCACATGAAAGGGACGCGAAAGACAAACGTCTAATAACAAACGTTCACGTACACTTTTCCTCTTCTCGAGCCTACTCGCAGAAATATAACGTGAAAAATTCGTCTCGCGTATTCAAAGTAATATCATTTCATAACAAAGCTCAAGCCGGTCTTGGAAGTGTAATCCAATCAAAGCAACGACCACACACAGCGCTCGCAATATGAAAACGTCGCCGCAGCCGCGCAGCGTAATCTCTTACGGTGAATATCAAAACATGCAGCAGCACAAATTGAAAATGCCACTACCCTCTCACCGCTTGGATATGTCCCTTCAGAGCTCAATCTGCTTAAAAGGCACTTAAGCATTCCGGGCTCACGAAATTCCAAACCGCACGCCCGACTCATGTCTGCTCTTGCCGACCGACCAGACGGATCAGGAAGCTTCAGTACAATATGTCAACTAATTCACACATTATCATTGGAATGTGTGTAGGTATATATACTTTTGACATTGGAAATGTCTTTTCGTTCGCTCCAGTGTAGGCTCCGATTTCACGAAAAAGTGAGATCCCCTTATATCTCAGAGAGTTGTGAAGATATGATATTCAAAAAAGACGCGTATTCATGAGAGCTGTAAGGTGCAAAAAGAATTATTCGAGAAAGTCAAAAACGAAAAAAGTTATGGCCGAGAAAGTCAAAAACGAAAAAAGTTATCGGAAAAAAATTGCATTTTTTTCACAATTTTTGATTTAGACGCTCGATATTTTGGAAACGAAGAACGATATAAAAAATTTGAGAAAAACTCCTCTGGACAATTTAGTCAGCTACAATTTGAGCCTAAAACAAAACGATCGGGTTAAGGGTTTGCCATGTAGCCTAACCTTTTAAAGATTTTTTTTCGAATTCCGTAGATTCATTTTCAATGCGCTCGATAGTCGATTTCGTGCCTCACATCTGTTTTTTTTCCTATTAACGACCAAGTATTCAACAGAAACACGATAATAATTCAAAACACACGCGTATAAACATGTACACCGGGATCCCGAGTATGTTTAGGTTTGAAGTGAATTGGGATTCCGTGTCGCGTCACACGTGATGCTCACGAGATATGGTTACACATGAACCAGTTCTTTAAGTTCAGTTCTCAGGGACTCAGTTCTTTAAGAAAATCGAAAGTAAATAACTTTATGTTAGGATCAAAGAGTTTGTACGTAATGCAAACTCTTTGGTTAGGATAGTCAGTTACAATTGTGTAACTCAACAGTCCTCAAGGACAACTTCGCAGCGTCAATATTTAGTTAATTTTTTTATTTCTATACTTACCTGACTTTATAATAACTGAGTAAAATAGCACATTACATTATTATTACTCCGACTAGCAGTTGATAACGAAACCACAATTTCGTATCACAATTCATTATCATTTGAATGCTGCAAAAGCTCGTTGGTCAGTGACTTCAGTCGACCTTGCGCAACCGACGAGCTCATACTGTTAAAAGGGTGTGTGCTGCACGCTCCAAGGTCCCTTCCGGAGGAGCCAAGCCAGGGGCTCTCATTGTCCGCTCTGTGCCGGGATGCCACAACATTCAAAAATAATATCTCATATTCCCTCAACTGGGGATGATTTGCAGGCAGCGTTGTTCGGGCGCTTCAGTAATAGACTGTGTCAGCAGCAATGATCCTACATTGGAACATAATATTTTGAGCTTATATACGTCAATATTCAACAATTGGAGTTGAGTTTCAATTATATCTACGTAGAAATTATAATGTATTATTAATATTACCGTAGACATATCTACATATACATACATACCACACGCTGTATCCGGACAATCGGGGTTATCAGAGTGATCGGTGAAGTGCTGCAAGGACTCTGGTAAAGTACATCACACACAACACCGGCCGCCACTATCAAACAGCAAGTAAGGCACGAAGACCCACCCGCTGCACGACTCCGTGGAAGACCGTGCCAAGTGGCTATTCTGTCGCCTTTGACCACGGTATCTTGTCCTTATCCCTTAGTCGCTTTTTACGACATACACGGGGAGAGATGCAGTAAGCCTATCATTTCAAGTGCTGACCCAACAATCTCTATGATTATTACCATAAATTAGGGGTTGGCGAAAATGACATATTAGGGATCATCGTAAAATGTATGATAAATTGATAATAGGAACTTCGTTTCATTAATCATGCAAGTATATCAATACGAGCCATAAAGGATTAATTCACTATTAATCACACCTCATTTTAATGTATTTCCTCTGTTTATTGATCACCTCCTAAGTTCTAAGAATGAACCTCCTAAGTTTTTGACTACACAAGTGGCACGATCATGAAACTCTTGATCGTATCGTTGATCTTGATTGTATCGTTTTAAAAAAAAACTTTATTCCGAATCATCAGGCAGGATAGGTACTTCGTCTCAGCACATTCCATGGATACGATAGAAAAACGGCATCAGAATTTATAACCCCAACAAATGCTCGAATCGATCTTCCAATAACAAAAGTTCTAAACAAGCGGTTACCGAACTTTTCTCCTCAGCCCGGCGAAATAACATTCAAAACCGTTTCACCGCGATGGAAATCAATTTGTTATCGCATTTGCACCGATAATGGCGGTCCAACATGGCGGTTGTGTGAATACAGAGAGCTGTACGGTTGCCGAGCTCGAGAGGGCTTCGAGAGGAGCTCTCCGGGGTGCTCCTGGGGAGGCTGAGGGGCGCAGGCCGGGGCGAGCTCGGGAGCAACCTGGGATACTTTAATACAGGGCTGCTGGCGTATTTTGTTATTCGTAAATATTTATTCTCTTCAATATCCTACCGGTACCTATATTCATAAGTTAGGAAAGAAACTATTTCGAGTTAGAAAGCAACAGAAATATTGTTTTTTTCGTAGACTATTAATTTGTATTCTTTTTTAAACTGGCATTATTTGCTAATATCTCGCTACATTCGGCAGCAATGTATGTAGATACCAGTTAACTCCTATAAAATTCCACTGAGACCTCTTTTCAAGTATTGCTTATGGTATCTTAATGGAAGAGCGAGTGTTGTTGGATCCACCAGGGGATTCAGCTAGGCTAAACGGATATGGTGAAAACGGGTATAAGTCACCTGCTCGATTCGTAATGTAAGTCTAGGGGAACCAGGAGCCATTATAGTGCCACTATACCGAAACAGAAAGCAGTACTTTACAGTTTTATGAATTATCACCATGTCAGTAAGTCAGCGTGTAAGCGGTCACTGCTGGACATACCCTCTCCAATTTTTCTACAACCCTCGGGAGGCCTTCAGCGGTACGAAACCACTTCTTTCCGCTGACGTACTTGATGTCGTCGTCTCACCTGGCGGGTCCTCCCACACTCCGTTTTCCTGTCCACGGCTCGGCTCGTCTCCAACGGTTGTCGTCTATTCGGCTAACGTGCCCAGCCCACTGCCACTTGAGCTTAGCCACGCGGTGTCCAATGTCCGACTACTTTAGTGCGTCGGCGGATTGCCTCGTTACGCACCATATCATGTAGCGATATTCCCAGCATGTTTAACATAATTTGGGTCTAGTCTGTGATGTAGCCAGCCATTCCATGTTACATAAAAATTAATAACACATAATCTGTGAAAATTTCAACGGGCTACCTATTACGGTTCAAGAGATACAGCCCTCGGAAAGACAGACAGGCAGACGGCGTAGGCTTAGTAATAGGGTCCCGTAACGGATAGGGAACCCTAAAAAAGCATTTTTGATGAATCGCAATCGTATATTACGATTTTTAAATGAAAGAAAATGAATAATATTATCTTGTCGTCCCCGCAAAGCACCTGCTTTGGCTTTGTCTGAAGATCTAGTAGTCAGTGGGGATTATCCTTTTGTTTCCGCTAAACAATACAACACAATCCTTCTTTAATTTGTTTTCAAAGTGCTTTTAGGAGTTCTGACTCCATTTAATGTGGTGGCTCGCGATTTCAAAGGAATACCTATTTCTTATTAATTAATTTAAGGTTCTGTCCGTAATTAAGGTTCGCTTCTACGAGAGGAAGAGGAGACAGAATGAACTTTCGTAGCAAGACAAATCGACTCTAGTGTGCGACGATAGGGATCACACGGTTTTAATGGGAGACTGAAGAGTGCTTACAATTTGTTTTTTTACTCAGTTTTTCTTAAACCTCTCGAAAATGATACTTTATTAAAAAGTACTTGATAATGAATTTAACACATTAAAATATTATATTTTCAATGATTGCAATGGTTCGTACTCAAAATTATGCGATCTTGAAAGGAAACATTGAGAAAGCTGTTTTTACGATTCCTTTTTTCCGTGTTCCTAGAAGATTTTTTAGATTATGTATGATTTATAAAACAATATACCTAATGCACAAAGGTACACTAAGTACACTCTATCCACTGTATTTTAACACATCTCTTTATAGCGACTTACGGTGCCTTAGTTTTTAATATATATATTTTTTTTATAAAAATTAATCGGGTATATTACCCATATCATCGTTCATTTTGTTTTATTTAATAGTGCTTTAAAAAATAATATTTACAATGGCCGTGAATATGTCTATGTACTGGCACTATAATATTTAACGTATTACATAAAATGTACTCAACCCTGCGCCAAGTAATCTGTGCCTGCGCGCATAAAAAATGTACATACTTGTTTATTTACAAAGTACTGGTACACTCATATATGTAGGTATGTAGAGTGTTTCGCAATGCCAAGTTTCAATGAATGTAACAAACTGGTATTAGGTTCGTTCATATTAAATGTTATAAATAATATTTTAGCTGTCCGATTGCCAAGTCAATGTGTTTTTTTATAGAAATGAAGATGTTAAATATAAGAGGAGTAACTAAATATTGATTATTATTAAGGCGCTTTGTGTCGTCAATGGCCTTGGCCGTCTGTGCGGAGTCTAACGCACGCTAAAACATCGCCACAGCAGAATGGGACCACAGAGATAGGAATCTTGCGTCGTCCTAGAGACGGCAAAATAGGTGCCGCACCCGCGCCACACCGCCCCGCCGCCGCCGCCGCGCCCCCGGGCCGGGCTGCGTACAAAATGCTTTCACGGTAGTCGTGTTTCGTGTTGAAAGTAACACGCACAAACTCAGAAGGTTCATTACGTAATCATTTCGCGACCAAATTCTCGAGTTTCTTGAATTAAAAAAAATCTAGTTATGTATTATATCAGCGATAAATTGCACGCAATTTACTGACATTTAATTCTGATAAATTTAATTAATAACAAAGAAGGGGATATATGTACAAGGAACAACAGTTATTGCTTTTTAGGGTTCCGTCAAAATTTAATTTTTGGTTTTAAGTTTACTCTGTTATTAACAGAGATCGGCATTAGGTAGTGCGATTAGATTCCAAAGTAGGTAAAGTTCGCGTGAGGATATAATATGGAGTTGTTAAAACCTGGGAAATTTCCCGAACTGGATTTTTCTACGGGATCGTATTTATTGACTAAATATAAACTTCTTTTGTTCTTAGGTGATTTTCTCTAGAAAGACCGGTTATGGAGATATATGATTTTTTTCAGAAATTTTTATTTCTACTCAATTTATAGGAAAACAGGGGAAGATGTGATAAAATAATAATCTAAGAGTGTATGGAACTGCTTACAAAACAAGACCTAATTTGTTGTCGCATCATCATTGGTTGTCGATTTATAGCTCGCTGCGATTCTGAATTATGCAGGACGGCATTTGTATGGAAAGCTCCGCCCCCTTTCCTGATTTAATTTCTCGAATGTTGATATCTTTTCGCCTGAATCTTATTTCTAGACGAAATATAAGAAACTTTTATTCTTACACGTTTTTCAATAAAATCGATATTTCCGGAGAAAAAAAATTCTAATTTTTTTTTTCCAAAATGTTCTCGGTTGTTGAACGTTTTAGTTACTGGACCGATTGCTTTCAAAATCGATATCTGGGTGTCTGTGTGGGCTCTGAATACGAATCTGTTATCAAAATTTAAAACAAGTGGCCGCCATTTTGAACTTTTAAGTTACTGGACCTATTGCTTTCAAAATCGATATCTGGGTGTATGAGTGGGCCCTGAATACGAATCTGTTGTCAACATTTATAAAAAGTGGCCGCCATTTTGAACTTTTTAGTTACTGGACCGATTGATTTCAAAATCGACATCAGGGTGTCTCTCTCTAGGGAAAATCACCTAAGAACAAAAGAAGTTTATATTTAGTCAATAAATACGATCCCGTAGAAAAATTCAGTCCGGGAAATTTCCCAGGAAATTTTCAGAATTCCCAAAGGTGGTGGTTTTAACAACTCCATATTATATCCTATATATAAGAAAACAAAGGTGCGCGAGTCCAACTCGCACTTGGCTGGTTTCTTTTGTGATTTTTTATGTTAGATATTGCATTGAAACACTTGGCTGCTATTTTACGTAAGAAAACATAGGTGCGCGAGTCCAACGTAAGAAAACATAGGTGCGCGAGTCCAACTCGCACTTGGCTGTTTTTTTTGTGATTTTTTATGTTAGATATTGCATTGAAACACTTGGCTGCTATTTTACGTAAGAAAACATAGGTGCGCGAGTCCAACGTAAGAAAACATAGGTGCGCGAGTCCAACTCGCACTTGGCTGTTTTGTTTGTGATTTTTTATGTTAGATATTGCATTGAAACACTTGGCTGCTATTTTACGTAAGAAAACCTAGGTGCGCGAGTCCAACGTAAGAAAACAGAGGTGCGCGAGTCCAACTCGCACTTGGCTGTTTTTTTTGTGATTTGTTTATGTTAGATATTGCATTGAAACACTTGGTTGCTATTTTACGTAAGAAAACATAGGTGCGCGAGTCCAACTCGCACTTGGCTGTTTTTTTTTTTGTGATTTTGTATGTTAGATATTGCATTGAAACACTTGGCTGCTATTTTACGTAAGAAAACATAGGTGCGCGAGTCCAACGTAAGAAAACAGAGGTGCGCGAGTCCAACTCGCACTTGGCTCTTTTTTTTGTGATTTCTTTATATTAGATATTGCATTGAAACACTTGGTTGCTATTTTACGTAAGAAAACATAGGTGCGCGAGTCCAACTCGCACTTGGCTGTTTTTGTTTTTGTGATTTTTTATATTAGATATTGCATTGAAACACTTGGTTGCTATTTTACGTAAGAAAACATAGGTGCGCGAGTCCAACGTAAGAAAACATAGGTGCGCGAGTCCAACGTAAGAAAACATAGGTGCGCGAGTCCAACTCGCACTTGGCTGTTTTTTTTGTGATTTTTTATGTTAGATATTGCATTGAAACACTTGGCTGCTATTTTATGTAAGAAAACATAGGTGCGCGAGTCCAACGTAAGAAAACATAGGTGCGCGAGTCCAACTCGCACTTGGCTGTTTTTTTTGTGGTTTTTTAATGTTAGATATTGCATTGAAACACTTGGTTGTATTTTACGTAAGAAAACATAGGTGCGCGAGTCCAACTCGCACTTGGCTGCTTTTTTGTGTTTTTTTATGTTAGATATTGCATTGAAACACTTGGCTGCTATTTTACGTAATAAAACATAGGTGCGCGAGTCCAACTCGCACTTGGCTGTTTTTTTGTGGTTTTTTATGTTAGATATTGCATTGAAACACTTGGCTGCTATTTTACGTAAGAAAACATAGGTGCGCGAGTCCAACTCGCACTTGGCTGTTTTTTTTGTGGTTTTTTAATGTTAGATATTGCATTGAAACACTTGGCTGCTATTTTACGTAAGAAAACATAGGTGCGCGAGTCCAACTCGCACTTGGCTGTTTTTTTTGTGGTTTTTTAATGTTAGATATTGCATTGAAACACTTGGTTGGTATTTTACGTAAGAAAACATAGGTGCGCGAGTCCAACTCGCACTTGGCTGCTTTTTTGTGATTTTTTATGTTAGATATTGCATTGAAACACTTGGCTGCTATTTTACGTAAGAAAACATAGGTGCGCGAGTCCAACTCGCACTTGGCTGTTTTTTTGTGGTTTTTTATGTTAGATATTGCATTGAAACACTTGGCTGCTATTTTACGTAAGAAAACATAGGTGCGCGAGTCCAACGTAAGAAAACAGGTGCGCGAGTCCAACTCGCACGGCTGTTTTTTTTGTGATTTTTTTATGTTAGATATTGCATTGAAACACTTGGTTGCTATTTTACGTAAGAAAACATAGGTGCGCGAGTCCAACTCGCACTTGGCTGTTTTTTTTTGTGATTTTTTTATGTTAGTTATTGCATTGAAACACTTGGTTGCTATTTTACGTAAGAAAACATAGGTGCGCGAGTCCAACTCGCACTTGGCTGTTTTTTGTGATGTTTTATGTTAGATATTGCATTGAAACACTTGGCTGCTATTTTACGTAAGAAAACATAGGTGCGCGAGTCCAACGTAGGAAACAGAGGTGCGCGAGTCCAACTCGCACTTGGCTGTTTTTTTTGTGATTTTTTTATGTTAGATATTGCATTGAAACACTTGGTTGCTATTTTACGTAAGAAAACATAGGTGCGCGAGTCCAACTCGCACTTGGCTGTTTTTTTTGTGATTTTTTTATGTTAGTTATTGCATTGAAACACTTGGTTGCTATTTTACGTATATAAGATACACATTCCTATAAATTATATAATGAAAGTAAGGCATGTTGTCGTGATATTACAAATATTGTTGCACGTTGTGTGCCGTTCGCCGTGTCTAAGCAACACATAGTACTACGGCAAATAAATTTTCAAAATGAAATATCATGAGATTCCTCAAGTTTTTTTTAGCTTTCAGTTGGTCCACAGGCATCCCTATGTGATAAATTAACTTTCTTTAGTGATGACTTACGAGTTATAGTTAATTTTATAAGAAAAATCTCGAAAACACAGTTTGCAAAATTTCGGCACAGATTCCACGTCCGCATGGCCCGGCGGGGGCGGGCAGACTGAGGACCGCCGCCTCGCACGGCCGCTCGAGAGTTCGGTTCCGTAAAAAATAGTCATAAATGTAATTGTTTTTCTTGATATCGGGATAATCCTCCGTCACTTAAGAGAGGATGATTTGGCGAATTTTATGAAAAAAGAACCAATTCAATCCAAGCAAAATAGCTTGAGTAATGTTTATTATAAAACTAACTTTCTTATTATTAAAGATTAAGAAAAAATTGTCCGTTACATGAAAGATGATAACACACATATTAACATATATTTTTTTTAGATTTTTCCTATTCACTAATTCTGAAAAATTACGGATATGCTGGCGGCACTAAGCACCTTAAGTAGAAAATATAATTTATGACAACATGGGATCTTACAACTTTTTACGGTGGAAAGGTTGCGTGCGAGACTTGGCATCTTTTTATATTATATGTTTTGGTGGGATAGAAGTTACTATGTAGGGTTCCTTACCCCAAAAGAGCAAAAGTGGAAACATTATAGGAACACTCTCGTGTCTGTCTGCGATTCTGTGAACGAATTTAGATTTTGGGAGACAAATTATAAAGTTTATTTTTTTGCAAGTTCCTCATGTGTTTATTTATGTCATTATAAGGAATATAAATATATGTTTATATAATTTTAAAATGCATAGTTTTAAATATATTAAAGAAAATACTCAAAAATGGATCCCCCCCCCCCTAATTCAGAAACTAATGAGTCTAAAAAAAAAAAAAATAGGAAATACATAGGTCTATCTTATAGTTAACAGAAAACCCTAAACGAAAATCCTAAGTATTTCAGTTCTCGCGGAAAACGGAACGGTACGGAACCCTCTCTACGGAAGTTCGACTCGCACTTGACCGCTTTTTTACATTTAGTATATAGAGATAGCTAGACCGCTAGTATAACTTGTATATAGCTACGGCACACCATACATCTATGGCTCAAAGTTAAATTATTTTATGCGTCTTGATTCTTCACTACCTTTTCGTTAAGGCGACCGGCCAGCTATCACAAATTCACTTTGATGCTCAGCGGGGCTATTCTCTATAAGCTATTCATCGACTGCAATGCTCTTAATAGCAATTTCCCATGATCCGTTTCACTTGATTATCTGTTCCAACCAGCTTTTTCAATGTGTCTAATAATGAAACAGAGCTGCGGTTACCAATATTTTTGCGATAATCGGTAAGGATTATGCAGGCTGAAATGCCTAGGATGACGCAAAGACTGGAACGTATCAAAAACGATATCTTTCCCGTCTCTAGACGAGACGAGACGAAACCCTCCTTCCTTGATTAACAGATTTCGAAATTTGCCAACAAAATATAAACGAAACCGCAAAATTCATCCACGCATGAGGCATTCGCAAATCGTGTCTTTTTTATGCAGGGCTTATTTGCTCGGAGGCCATAACAATCCCGTCAGAATCGCCTACATGAATTGAAAGAGGCTTCCGCGCTCAGCCGGCGCGCGGCGCCCAAGGGACCATGTTTGCCCGCAACACTCCAGTCGCGAGAGCCCGGGCGGGCTATACAACTCAGCGGGGAGCAAATCGGCTGGCAACCCACTTCATTAATTTTATATTTATTTATATTAACACACGACAAGATTGTAGCAATAGTATGGCAACTAGTTCCGGCAGAACAAAATGTGCAGCCGGTGACATCACCATCCATTTCAGGTTCCATACAACATATAAACAGGCTGATTTGCGACCCTTTCATACTATATGCTACTATAGTATACTATAGTATGCTACTATCGAGTATAGTAAAATAATGACTTTTCCCCTGCTCGAAGAGTGCAAACACCCTTTCTATGTCTTTACATTCTTCAAGTCGATTGCGATACACGCTTAAATATGACTAACTAGCTGTGCCCGCGGCTCCGCCCGCTCTCATATCTGACTTCTCTGCTAACCTCATAAGATGAAAAATAGCCTATATACACCAAAAAATCCACAAAAACTCACTAAAAACACGAGGCGCACACGTCACCGTCCGCGAACGCGAAGAGACCGACTGAAGATCGCTTGTCAAAATTATTTTGACAGGACAAGCACATAGAAGTGTATATTTTTAGGTAGCCTACTCTTTCACGAATAACTAGACATTCGTTAGAAGAGTTAAGAAGGATGTTGCACGTTACAATAAATGTATTTAGTATGACATGACTCGCGCCCATAATATGGGTGTTCGCACTTGTGGACATTCCTGCCCGCGCCCATAATATGGGTGTTCGCACTCAAAGGGTAACTAACGACAGTTAAATCCGTAACTCAACAAGTCTTCTCTATCGAAGTGTCTTCTCTATCTTTCGATGTTAAGAAGACTGGGATGGCATTACATTGTTTGAAATAACGAATTATCCCTAAAACAAACTGACAGACAGCTGACGCTATTCATTAATTCTGCATGACAGATGTCAATTTGACTTTTCTTATGCGCCTGTTAGAAAGATAAATGACTGAACACCCAGACTTAACTTTAAGTTAGCTTAGGATTCTTCACTTCCACTGACTTTTATCGTGTCTTTAAGATGAACATAAGTGGACTTGCTGGTTACTTAAGTACTTGTTTAGTCTGCGTTAACGCATTCGGCCCTTAGTCGCTTCGTATCAGTCGTATCGCTCCGCCCAACCGCGTCGCGGGAAATGTGACCCTTATCCAGGCTGCACGACGACGCATCAGCGTTCATACACACAGTCAATGCTAAAAGTACTCCTTTGAAACCTTGTCATATGAAAGCTTTCATAACTTTCCGGAGTATTTTGTAGGCCGTGAAGCATACTGAAGTATGACAGAGTTCTTGAGGTGTACGCCTCTGTTGTGCGAATATAAATCGTTATGTTTGGCTGCCGCTTGCTAACCGACAATGTTTTCGATTACTTACATACGAATACGTACTCCTGCACAGACAACTAGACTTGAAGCTGATTTCACCAATGGGGACGTCATACTTGTACAGATTTTTTTCATTGGAAACACATTCTTAGATTATGAAACTCATGTGTTTTTTTTTATGTAATCCGGTATGAGTGGCTGAGTCAGAGTGGCCAAAGCACATGCTCTGACTAGTCAATATCACCTCCGAGAAGGTAGGTGCCATAGCGGAAAAATCCCTGGATTGCTGGCTATACTGGACTAGAGGAAAACACAACGGAGGCTGCTATGCGGTCATCTTACATCCAGTACGGTGGTATCAACCCACTCGGCTACAATTTGAGCCTACCACCTAGTAAGAGGCAAGGGAAGGGACCTAGAGTTTTGAACGGTGAAGCAGATGCACGTAATTTTTTTTGTCGGAAAAAACTCATTGGTACACGCCGACCAGATTCGAACCTCGGGCCTCCCGCATGAGAAGCCGATGCCCAACCAAACCAATCGTCCACCCGCCGCTTACTTTTGGCTTCGCCGTATAGTCGGCAATAATAAATAAGCATCGTCATCATCATCATCATGACGCATTGTTGCACTGCTGGACACAGGACTCTCACAAGGCAAGCCAGCGCACCCGATGTTCCGCTCTTCTCATCCATCCACTCTCAGCTATATTTTTAGGTCGTCTCTACATCTAGCCGTGGAGCGTCGTACGTTACTGTTGCGATTAGAATACCTCAACGTAAATGTAGGCCCGGACTTCATGCATCGGTTTCTCCCCGGAGTTGACTAAAATAGGCCACACCCACCGGTGCGAGCGACGCAGTGAGAAACGGATGCATGAAGTTCTCACTCTGTCGCTCGCACCGGTGGGTGTGGCCTATTTTCGTCAACTCCGGGGAGAAACGGATGCATGAAGTCCGGGCCTAAGCATGTTTTCAGAAAGAACAGTGGTACGGAAAACTCTCGATCCGTACGACCACGTAATTACCCGGTTCTTATTGTTTGTTATTATATGTACTTTAGAGTTTGCACTCTAATCACACCAAGTTTGACGCTGGTATCTTGTTATCGAAATATACCTATTAGTTTCGCATGGTGCATTACCTGAATTTTGAACCGCACAGCTCTCGTAAAAGAGATCAGAGAATATTAAGATTTTTTTTATTGTTAATATTCTCCATTATAGGATCCACATAAAGGATTCTATGAAGGAAGAACCAACACGATATGGAAAGACTATAGACTAGGTACAAGTACAATGGAAGTATGTAAATTATAACCTTACTTAGAAGCAGCACCGACATAGCAAGTGAACATTTCGTCTAAAAGGATTCCGCAAAACATATTACACGTTTTTCGAGAGGCATAAGAGAAGCAAACTTCTCCGCATGAAAGGCTCGGTGAAGTGCCAGATGTATTTGAAGAACTATAAACCCCGCAAATATGTCAGTCTCGGTAGCTCAGTGGTACGGTCGGTCGACTGTTGTTAAGCAACGCTGAGCGCGGTCAGTACTTGGATGGGTGACCCGTTGGAGGCTGACCGTGGTTCGGATTCCACGTTAAACTGTAGGTCCCTTCCTTTCTTACCTTACTAGGTGGTAGAGTTTATTCCGGCCGGGTTGATACCACGGTTGGTAGAAACGTTGGTAGAAACGGCTATGTAAATACTCTTAGTTCGTGTTTTCCGTCCAGTTCAGTGTAGCCGACATGAAATGAAGGGAAGCACTGACATGGCACCTAGTTCACCCAGTGTTATCACGGATTTTGTAGGTGATGAAACCAACTGACACGCAGTTTCCATAAAAAAAAAATTGGTAGTGCGCGTGGCCGCTATTTTAGTGACGTCCAGCTCTATAGACCAACCGTCTGTACCGTTAGCAACTCTGTCGGGCATACGCTTGTCGAGTGTTGAGTTGTGTTGTGATTGTGAATTCACACATTTTGTTTGTTATTGTTATATTTTCTCGTTAATAATAATAAATAATATTATGGCTGCTGCTAAACGGTTTTACATGTGGCTACGTCAGCCCCATAGTTTGGAAGTGTCTATTCGTAGGTATACCTGCTTGCAGGTATACAAACTGCACTATGGGAGTTTTCAACGAAACAACAAAAACGATTAATTAGGTTAGGGTTAAATTATAGAAGATGCGTCGCCTGTAAATTAACCCTGGTAATTTTTTTTAAAACCACCAAAACATTCACTTTGATAGTTCTTAGTAATCTCTGTTTGGGGAGAAAACTCGCATAGTGCAGTTCATACCTACGAATAGCCCTGCCCCCATAGTTTCGATTATTTCTAAGTTCATAATTGATAAATGTAAATTCTTAATAATAATTACCTACAATAATTATTATAAGACCGCGTTCGGTGGCGTGCCTTGGGAGAGGCCTATGTCCAGCAGTGGACCGATACAGGCTGATGATGATGATGATGATGATGATGAATTACCTACATAAAGGAAATTTGTTGTTACCTATTTGTTTGCTGACTGTATATTTTAGTGTCAGCTGACGTCACATCGGCGTTAGTTTGACAAGGTTCCAGCGTTCTAGCAATTTGCACATACTTTATAAGAGCTGAATGTACTACATTTTCGCCTAGCATCCAAGTCCATGACAGAGGTCATTCCCAGTGATGTGGGTGAATGCGTAGTGCTCTCGAGGGCTACATCTGAGTTGCGTCGTTGTGTGCAGACGGGAAATAGAAAAACTTTGTGAAAATCGAAATAAAAGGTTTATGACGGACGAAATAACATTTCAAAATATTGTGACTTGCTTTTTGGAGAATATTTGGGACATAACTACTCTTGAAGTTTTAGACGCTGTTTTCATTGTGTGCCTTCAATAACTTTGGCCGTATGGCTGCGTTCGAGTTAAAGACGAACACGAGCAACAGAATTTGTCATGGAAAATAGTATATCCGAGTAACCTTTGGAAATCATACATACATACATGCATATCACACACACTGAATCCCGACAATCGGGGTAAGCAGCGTAGTCGGTGTTGTGCTGCAAGAACTCAGGTAAATTACAGCACAAAACCGACCACCACGTTTCGCAAAGTATTCAAACAAGATTTAATCGATCAAGCAGCAAGTAAGGCTCGAAGACGCACCTGCTGCATGACTCGGTGGAAGTGCCGTGCCAAGGTGAGAGGTGGCGAACCTGTCGCCCTTTAGCACGGCATCTTGTCCTTATCCCTTAGTCGCCTTTTACGACATGCATGGGGAGAGATACAGTGGGGCTATTCTCATTAAGTACCGGCCCCACACGGTGGCACGGTGGAAATCATGTAAGAATTTTTTTTTTCATTCCAACTTCATCATTATTATTACGAACGCGGTTTAAAATGATTTTACCGTGTTGTCGAAACAATCTAAAATTGTAGTTTTTGCATTTTTTCGAAGTTCGTGTTTCAGGTGCAGCCAATTCCTAAGGAAGAGCCGATATAAACGTTTTTTTTTTTATGGAAACTGACACGGTTGGCTACATCACCTACAACGTCCGTGATGTCAGCCCATAACACCGGGTGAACTAGGTGCCATGTCAGTGCTTCCCCCTTTGATCGTGCCGGCTACACCGCTCGCTTCAAAATCGGTGAGGTGTTCAATGTAACCAAATTATAAAGTAGTCTATGTAGCCCTTCAGTATATGCATTCACTGCTCGGACTGCTCACTGCACGGATATACATCTCTCCAATTTTCGCTCGCTATGCGTGCAAGAAGGAAATGGCAACGGAACCCTCTGTGTGAGAAACAACGTTCGCACTTGACAGGCTTTTTACTTACAGCTTTAGCGTACGCCTTGCCGATGCCATCAGTGCTGCCCGTGACAACTGAAACAAGACATTCATAATAAAAAGATTTGCAGTATTGAATTAAGTGGCGGGTCATGGTTCGCACACTTGATTTCAAGGTTGTTTTATGGAAACTGACACGGTCGGCTACATCACTCCTATTGGTGAACTAGGTCCCATGTCAGCGCTTCACTACGGTCGTTCCGGCTACACTGTTCGTTCAGTCCTAGCGCTTAATGTTGATTGGATCGTGCACAAGTCTCTAACTAGGATAAAGTTCTGGATCTGTATTTTCACTTTAGGACGGGACTGCAAGGCTTCGCAGGTGTGCTCAAAAGGGTCTCCGCAGATCGGAAAGGCCCTGTCTGTGCACAGGGGCAGTGTGCAGAATTAAATGATGAATAATAGAACGGTGGTGCAGCGGTCAAGGCCTCATTTACCGTCGTGCTTTCGGGCCGGATACGGAATAAAGGATTTTTCTTTACGTAATCCGCATGCTACCGAATGTCCATTGGCTTCACTAGACACCTTATGAGTGGCTCGGCGTCACATGTTGCGCTTAATATAAAAATGTGACGCTAGATGGCGTTAGGCATTCATGCATTTAAATGAAAAAAAAACTAATTTCTTCCCACCATCTGTACTAAAAATGAGCAGTGGATTTGTAGCGGAATCACTGCTGCATTCACTCGATTTTCAAATATATCCAGCAGCATAGAAAAATTCACAGATCTCATGGATTACATGACCTTGGGTACATTGAAAATGACTTTTAGGGCGTATTAGAATATAAAAAATGTCAATTTAGAAAAATTTACAAAAAGTATAAAAAAAAACTATAAAATAAAAAATAAAATCTTTATTTTCAAGTATATGCATACAAGAAAACCATTTTAACTACTCACGCTGCAAGATAAAGACGACTCGTAACTCGCGTAACGGAAAATAAAAATAAAAATCATAACTCCCAAATTTTTCACTATTTTTTTTAAATCAAAAAAATATCCCCAGATATTGAGTCAACCTACAATATAAAAATATAAAGTTTAAAATATATATTTAGAAATATCTTTAAAAGTGCCCTTTTTAAACCTCCTAAAACGGACTATTTTTTAAAAGTTTTTTTTTCTCAAAAAATTCTCAAACTTTTTAATATTTATTTATTTTTTCACCATCTTGTAGCACTCATCGATACGCGTCATTTGCCACCCTAAATATTTACGTAGCCTTAAAACTCACGACACCAGGGCGAATTCGCACTCTCGCTGGACTATACTGAAGCGATCGAAAAGCCATTTTCAATGTCAAAACAGTCGGGTCGTTCCTATTCACAGGGGAGGTTTGAGGTTTCACAAGGGAGGCGAAGCGAAGTGAATAAAAAATTTATGAAAAATAAAGGCAACACCAAATTCATTTCACTCATATATTTCATATTATGGTCATAACATAGAGCCTACGTAGCACCACGTTCATTCATGCATTAACGCCAAGATCCGCGTTCTAAATCCGCTCCGTCATAATTCACCGCTACTTTCCTCACTCCGGGCATTCACCGCGGCAATCAGCTCAGCACCGAGGGTCTATGATTTCCCGAGCCGCGAGCTCGAGCAAAATCCTATAGGAAAATACTCGGGTAAAGCGCCCAGTTACTAGTCGGCTTACTGTAGTTTATGTTTGTTTACTGAAGCACTGTTATAATTTGAAATGTTCTGTCCTTTTATGTATTTCTTTGTTTGTTGTATTTATTGCTGCGTTGAATTTATATTATTTTGTTGTGATGCATATATCTAATTTTTTTCTGTTCTTTTTGTATTATTCTGTTTTTGTTCGTCTTTTTGTTATTATAAGGTGTTGTTTAAGTTGTTATTTTTAGTGTTAATCTTTGTTTATAGATAAAAAATAATAGTCTCGTGCTTATGTTTCTTAATGTTTATTTATTACTCTGAGCCCATCTGAAAAACAGCGCTATAGCATAGTTTAAACTTTAAACCTTTTACTATGGCTATTAGGTCACCTTCTGCACCTATAGCACATGCTGAGATGGGTCCGTATTGTCATTACTTGTGTTATGTTAAATTAGGTTTACTTGTATTTTATGTTTCTGTAATAATTTCTTCTTTTTGTTTTTTTTATATTTATGTATTTCTTAATGACAATTAATAATATTTTTCTTTCTTTCTTTCTGTGAAATATTTTAAACTTATTTAAACTTTGCTCTCTGATTGAATAGGATGATACAATTGGCTAAATGGAATTTTAAATGCCCTATTAGTACTGCTTCTTCGTAGGTGTACTCGTAAGTAAGCCCCGTTTCACACATACATGGCACGGCACGGTTGCCAGGCTGCGCATAGGCAGTGGCCTATGCACCATTATATAACCTATAAAATTTAACTTTTCAAGAAGATCGCTCGAACGGTTTCGGAGCTACAGGTTGTGATAGTCAGACAGACGGACGAACAGACGGGCGGACGGACACCTGACCGATTTTATAAGTTTGCCTGTCAGCGTCGCTTACTACGGAATCCTAAAAAGTAGGTAAAAAGTTGACTGTAAGAAATACCTGTAAGGGATAAGTCCGCCTCTGCACGTTATGTAAATGTTCTAATGTGCTTGTTGAACATTTCTTGGATCAATAAAGCATTTTATATTCTATTCTAAGTAGTTAAGCTCCCTTCGGCCACCTACCTAACCGGAGTTTCGTTACTGGTTACGATGAAGGAATTATTTTTCCTTACACGTAACCAGTTTCGATGAAGGAATTATTCTTCTTTTTATTACGAAACCACGGTTACGTACAAAGAATTTTGATAGATTATGGATTTTTACAAAACTACTCTTGGATTATGGATTTTTGCAAAACTACTTCTTCTATTTTTACAAAAATCCTGGCATTTGTCCCGGTTTCTGAACAATTTTAGGGCACAATAATTTTTCAATTCATACCTTTTTCCATCGAACCTCGCGATGTAGGTAAGTCAAGTGAAGTACTAATTATTAGAATATGAAACCTCTTTGATATTAAAGTCATCTGAATTTTAAGACATATATGTGAAACATTCTACATCGAACTTATCCACCTCTCTTTACTAATATAAAACGCAAAGTTTGATTGTTGAAACTAGGTGTCATGTAAGTGCTTGCCTAGTGACCCGGTCATTTATTATATCCTGTCCAATCACCGGCTCGGTCGCCCTACTTCATAGTCGATCTCAATCGCGTGGAAGGTTCTAATTAGCGGCAGGAAGACTCCGGGCGCGCTCTTCCGGTCGCTAACGGCCGCTTCCGGTGAAGATTGGCGCCACTTCCGGTGCGGGTTGGCGCCGCATCCGGGGCGGGCGGATCGGCGGGGCCTCGCTTGGAAGGAATAGTTCTTATGGAGTTAAGAGGTGAAGTGATCGGAGCGGAAGCCATGTGTGGAAGTGGAACGTTCACTTTTGAAGTGCAGTGTATTTGTTTTATAGTTTTTACCGGTGGCTTTTACCATAAGCCATGTCAGCCTCGATAGCTCAGTGGTGCAGACAGTCAACTGTCGCTATTGAATGTTAAGCAACGCTGGGTGCGGTCAGTACTTGGATGGGTGACCGCTGACCGTTGGAGGCTGACCGAGGTTCGGATTCCTCGTAAAACTGTAGGTCCCTTCCCTCCTAATCTTACTTGGTGGTAGGGTTTAACCCGCCCGGGTTGCTACCACCGCACTGAATGAAACGTCGGTCAAAACGGCTATGTAAATAGTTTGTGTTTTCCGACCAGTTCAGTGTAGCCGGCACGATCAAAGGGGGAAGCACTGACATGGCACCTAGTTCACCCGGTGTTATGGGCTGACATCACGGACGTTGTAGGTGATGTAGCCAACCGTGTCAGTTTCCATAAAAATAAAAAAAAAATAAAAAAAAATAAAGACCACTTGTAACTCTGAAATTGAACATGAGGTAGCTGATCCTCAAAATTTCCGGGAAACAAATTGCCTTAGGTATCGGAACCGATCGGAACAGTAAATATTAGGTACAAAATATTACGAATATCGTGAAGAAACAATAAAATGACAATATGAACGTCAAATGTTAAAGTATTGACAAGGTTGACTGGAAGAAATTGAATGTGAATAAATTTAATGTGATTTATTCACCTTTTGAACCTCTGTAAAGTTATAAATGGTTACAAAATGTATGAGCGATATCGATTCCACCCTGTATGGTAAATTATTATGAAGCTTATTTGTTTGTTTGTCAACACTCGGAGGATAGAAGAAAACTTTACTCTCCGTGTTCAGTCAGGAGGAGAAACAAGTAAGTTCTAGGGAGTTAATCAGTGTGATATGGTTCTACAGATATATCTCCGCTCTAAGAACCTCTTGAAATCCTCTCGCAGTCCATACGGTTCCTTTACGGTACTCCATTCTGCAGTGTTCCTACTCAGTTTCTTCCTCGTACCGGTGCTTATAAAATGCGGAGACCGAAATGCTTCATATTAGTTAAAATGCTTCATACTCTTTTCGGTAGATGGCGCGCGCGCATACACTTTTTAGTTTCTTCTATGGGAGCCCCGTGAATTTTTTTATTTTTCCTATTTTTATTATTTGTTGTTATATCGGCCATAATAACACATATTCTGTGAAAATTTCAACGGGCTACCTATTACGGTTCAAGAGATGCAGCCCTCGGACAGACGGACGGACAGACATACAGACAGATGGCGTAGGCTTAATAATAGGGTCCCGTACCGGATACTGAACCCTAAAAACGAATATAAGGCCTTATGGCTTAAATTTTACTAGACGAAATAAAGGCGTTTCTTCTCTAGTCCAGAAAAATCAGCAATCCAAGGAAGTATCCGATATATGGCACCTTCTGGAAGGTGATATTGGCTGGTCGGAGCACTATAATCTGGCCTCTCTGACTCGGTCACACATACCGGAATACATAAAAAAAAACAAGGCTACTTTCGATATATTCTCGCAGTTGATAGAAACAGAATGCACCCACAGGTTTGCATGCGGACAAGTTGGCAGCTCAAGTTTATCGGCTCCCCGGACTACGCCGGAAGTGCCAGCACTATCGGCGGCCATATTTATTGCCTCTTACTTCCGGTCCACGTCTTACCTCCGGGCGATTCTTATTTTTCTATCGAGTGTACATACATTGTGTGGAAGAACCTAAACCAATATTGTGGTGTGTCGTACGCCGAGTGTTTGAAGAGGCAGTGGATGATGCGAAGAAAATTATGTGATTTTTAGGTTTCCGCACCCCGTACGGAAGCCTATTATTAAGCCTACGCAGTCTGTCTGACTGTATGTTTGTATCTGACTACTGTATCTTTGGAACCATAATGGAACCAACCAAAGGGAAGCACTGACATGGCACCTAGTTCACCCGGTGTTATGGGCTGACATCACGGATGTTGTAGGTGATAAAGCCAACCGTGTCAGTTTCCATTAAAAAATAATAATAGGTAGCCGGTTGAAATTTTCACAGAATATGTGTTATTATGGTGAATATACTAATAATAAAAATAAATACAAAAGTAAGATATAAAGGGGTCCCCATACAAATATCATAATTTCCAGAAGACCTCCATTCACCCAATCATCTAAACAAAAAAATTTGAACGGTCACCGATAGATAAAGTGATACGTGCGACTGCGACTCTAAAGTAAAATAACAAATCCGACCATTACGCGGTGGTACGCAAACTTCGGTGCGCGAGTCCGCCTCGCACTTGGTCGGTTTTTTTTACACTAGAATCAATGTCTTGTAATTTTTCCATGTCATAAGATCAGAAATCTTAAGAAGTTTAAACATATTTTTAAATGAATGTCGCTTTAAAAGTGTACCAAAAGATTGTGTAGAGTGCATACTCTACATTATACTATACTTACGAGTATAATTTCGCAATTTTCTAAATAGATTCGTGTGTTGGTCTAAGAACGCTGTAATTTAATAACACAATTATTAAATTAAACCATTGAGAGTTTTTATTTCAATATTTCTTTATTTTTATTAATAAGAGTATCGACATTGGTTCAGTCGCCGATTTTCTGGATTTTAACAAAAAATAAAGTCTGAGCAAAAGTGAAATACATTTTGCTCGACATGAAAAAGCGTGTATTGCCGAATATACATTTTCGTTTGCAGAAAAACTTACGTCGAGAGGGAATACATCTAGAGGTGCGGTTTTTAGGAAATGAAATCCGCGAACTCGCACAAAAATACTTTCATATAACCGACATTGATATTTTCTATATTTTTTTGAAGTAGAATTCCACTGTGACTGATGAGAGCCACCCTACATTTCCCTATCTACATAGACTTAAGATCGGTAAGATAAAAATTTCGGTGGAAATTTCAAAATTTTGCTAACTGTACTTGGGAACCCAGCCCTTATATCGATAGAAAATCTTCTTTCGGGAAAATATACAAAAAAGAAACTTCTAACTTGCACAAAGTTACCTACAATACAAAGAAGTCCAATCTTCGACGCAGTGTTCGCATAGCCACTTATCTGAAACTGCTTAATTAACGCGCGCCACTTAATACCGTGCCGTCTCCGCCGCTGCCGCCCCGCCGCCGTCGCCACTTCACTCCCCATTAATGCAGATACAGTCTTCTTTTTATGCGCCGTCTCTACCCCGGTAGGGCCCTACGCCGGAGAGGAGAATGTTCTAAGTCCGTTTACAACACTTTTATTAGCTGGCCCAAATGGCGTGTGTGATATTTTTGGTAGAAAAGAAGGACCTTTATTCGTATAACTGGAATGGTGTAAAAGATTATTTATTTTATTATGAAATTCAATTAAAAAATACACTATAACAGCGTTTCTATTATTCAGGGAATAATCCTAACAAATAAAGTGAAGTTTCTACGGGCGACCAGTCGTATTAATTTTCTTATAACTCGAAAACCACTTTATTTACACATACAGTTTTCGCTGTTACATTATGTCACTTCTCAAGATGGTTTAAGGCTATAAATCATGACGTTACGTCATCGACAGCATGAGCTGTGAGCAAAAAGTCACGCGAAGCGAAGCCGCGGGAAAAAGCTAGTAAAATATAAAAGAAAAACAAAGTTTTACAGAGAGTTCTCCTCGGCATTCATATTTTTGTTCAGATGTGAAACAACTCTTGCCTGTCTCTTTTGCGACATTTGCATAAAGATTATAATTCTCACTTTAACTGGTGACTTGAAATGTTTGTGTGAGTTCCGTAGTTAAAGTAAGACATTTCTCCGCTGTCTACATTTAAGGATTTTCCAACTGTCATATAAATCAAATTAAACGTTAAAACTATTTTGATTATTTTGATTTATATTCACAAATTAAAGTTTTCATGTAATTCCAGAAAATTAAAAAGGTATTTGTGGTTGTTATACCCAATAATACGAAAATTTCAGATACCTCCTCCTTCGGCAAGGATTTTATAAAAAAGTGGCAAGTTCCGACCGGTAACTTGGTTTGTTGGTTGTTTTTTTTTTTCATGAATTAAATCAATTACCGCACCAACGTGCAGACCGATACAATTGCTGCGGCGACGAAGCAGAAATCCATTTACAAGTTTCTTCTTTGCAAATGCAAAGTGGAAAGGCAGAAAATTTAAAAAGGAAATGGACTTTAAAAATGCGCTCTCGTCTCGAAGTCGGTAGCGTGGTCGGTAGGGCTTAGTGACTGCCGTTATTTGCTAATAAGTGAAAAGTTATTTGTTCTTGCGGTATACGACAGGCCGATTTTGGAGTTAGCTTGATCCGAAGTAGGTTCGCCGAGAAATTTTAATGGGTAATAATAATAGCTGAGCTGGCGGCTCCTTTCGCATTTTAATCGTTAATGTGTTTTTTTTTATGGAAACTGACACGGTTTGCTACATCACCTACAACATGCGTGATGTCAGCCCATAACACCGGGTGAACTTGGTGCCACGTCAGTGCTTCACTTCATTTCATGTCGGCTACACTGAACAGGACGGAAAACACGAACTATTTACATAACCGTTTCAACCGACCTTTCATTCAGTGCGATGGTACAACCCGGGCGTGTTAAACCCTACCACTTAGTGTAAGGTAAGAAGGAAAGGGACCCACAGTGTTACGTGGAATTCGAACCACGGTCAGGCTCCAACGGTCGAGCGGTCATCTTTCAAAGTCGATTAAAGTAAATGTAATAACAATGTCGACCGAACGTCCATGGGCGTCGTTAGACACCTTCTGGGTGGATCGGCGCCAATGTCGCACTTTCAATAAAAAAAAAACTATTGCCTATTCACGCCCCTATTGAAGGACCCGAGGCTGTACTTAGGGGACGAAGATATCGAAACGGACGGAAATGGGCAGAGTTTACAGGTTCTTTTGTGCAATAAAGTAGGTATATTTTCATTTAATTTCATATTCATTTCATGTTTTTTTGTTTAAGTATAATAAATATTTGCTTATTCAATAGTTTACATAAAACCTTACGTAACTTTGTTTACTGTTTTATTCAAGTACTACCTTTAATTTACCAGGAAGTACATACTCGTAATTCGAAGTGTAGTGTTACATCACCTTGCTTATCTCCTGCTATGTAGGTAGCGTGCATCTAACGTCAATATTTGCTTATATCTGTCGTTCACAGCATAAAATACAATTTGTTTAGTCAAGCAAGACGTAAGGTGTTAATGTAAGTGTTATGTGACGATGGACAGTATAGTAGTTATTATGGACGTGACCTGTACCTAAGTAATTGTACACTTCTTGAGAATTTAATGAAATGAAAATATATATTATTGCAAAACTTATAAATGTGCAAGAACCTCACTGCCTAATGTATAATGCTCAAATTAAAATATTTTTTTAGTTAAAACTTTTCCGGAGCAACAGAGTGTACGTAACTTTTGACTTTGTACCGTGTGGGGCCGGTACTTTAAAAGAATAGCCCCACTGCATATCTCCCCGCGTATGTCGTAAAAGGCGACTAAGGGATATGACTCCCTTCTTATATTACTAGATGGTAGGGTTTAACCCGCCCGGGTTGGTACCACCGCACGGTCGGTCGAAACGGCTATGTAAATCGTTCGTGTTTTCCGTCCAGTTCAGTGTAGCCGGCACGAATGAAGGGAAGCACTGACGTGGCACCAAGTTCACCCGGTGTTATGGGCCGACATCACGGACGTTGTAGGTGATGTAGCCAACCGTGTCAGTTTCCATAAAAAAAAAATCTAAGTCATCCTACGTTTTATCAATTTATTCATAATTCGTGCAAAAAATTATAGGTACATACTTTAATTTATTTTTTCAATACTTCGTCATGCATGTGTAATTTTTTTACATACATTAATCTTATGATGTTCTAGATAATTCTAGCTATGGAAAATAGTAAATTATTTAAAATAAAATATGTAGATAGTTTTATAAACATTCGAACTCTGCAGCAGAACCGGCCGAGAGTCACCACCTTAAAATACAACTAGACCAACCGCTTACAATAGTAAATAAATAGTAAATAGCGATGTTTCGACAATTAATTCAGAAATAGAAGCAGCACGGATCTCCAAACATGGCAGCGGTAAAGTAGTACAGATGACTGGAACACAGGTTCGGGGTACAAGATATAGGGCGTGTCTCCCCGGTGCCATCGGTACTATTGTCTGCGATGACAACGCCACGGCCTGCCGCCCGCCCGCCCGTGACACGCGACGCACGCCCCGCCGCCGCCGCCGTCACCGCGCCGCGCCAGCGTCGTCGTCGCCGACGTCGTCGTCCGTCGTCGTCCGTCTCATTGTCACGTGCGAAATTGATGTGACGAGCCATTTGCTAGATGAACATTTTCAATCATCTCCCTGCTCTGTTCCCCGCGCACGCTGACGGTAAACCTTAATCATACTTTTTTGGTGGATCGACCAAGCGTCTACGGTTGAAAAAGCACATAAAACCGTATTGAACGTAAGCGAGTTTTCTTGCGCCTGCTTTCGCGCAGTGTTAATGAAATGTGCAGATAAAAATAATATTGACCACACCAAGTTAATGTGTGTATTATCCATTGCATCAATAAAGAAATAATATCAGAACCACGAATACAACTGAAATTGCTCTATATTGAACGACTTTAAGAGAATCTTACTAGGGGTTGAATAGTAAAAAGTTAAAAATAAAGAGAATAATCCATTGGCCGCCCTCAGTCCAATTTGATCTAAAGTACATAATCCATTGGTCCTTCTCGAATAAAGGAGTAATGAAGCCATTCAAGATGGTAAGAAAATTAATGATCGGACCTAATGAAGATATTTAAGATATTAAGAAAACTAATTGATAAGATTGTTATTATGTAGCCATTTAGCGTAAACATAAGACAACCCTCGGCCTACAAAGCTTATTCAGGCTTTACTGGATATTTAGAGTTCACAATATTATGTTCGTAACTATTAATTTGAACCGTCGTCGTCCGTCAATAACACGCTTTACCTATAATAACTGGAAACTTCTTCTGAAGGTATACCAGGCATCACGTTACTTTGTCTATGTGAAGTTAGCAACGCGGACAAGTCGCGACGCAACCCTTGTCGCACCTAAACGTACTAGGTAGGTGTACCGGTGATGTCCACACTTTTCTCCCAACGAATCGACGATTTGTAGGGTCACTCAGTCGGGTACTATCATGGACATTGCTCGGAGGAACTTGCTTCCCTTATCCCTTGCCATCCAACTTATCTGCGCAGCACTCGCCGCAGAGAAACTGAGCACCCTTTTGTTGTTGACATTGGGCTTTTGAGAACCCATCGGTTCTCAAAATCGTTTCTTTGTGTGGAACTGTCTTCCGGCGAGTGTTTCCCGAATCCATTAACCTGGGTGTCTTCAAACGTCGTATCAACTGGCTAGACAGCCTAGCAACCGCCCGCAAATCTGCTGGCATGGCGCCTCACTGAGCGTGGTTTCGCGAGGAGAGGTGTTTTTGGCTCAATCGACTGTACCATTGCCTTGGTCCCTCAACATAGCCTGGGTGGTTGGTTTACATTTAGAAAAATGGGGTAGATCCACAAGTAGGTAGGAGACAAGGTCTCCACACAATGGATGGTTTCAGACGAATTTCACATAGACGAAAAGTTACAATCAACATTGACATATTATTTCCAAGGATCCGAAACAGTCTGGATCCCGCGATATCCCACATTACGCATTCTGCACCCATATTATAGGGCTTCCATCAATGATAATGCACGGGTATTGATATTCCATTACGCTCACCTCGCGTTAGGGTTGACTTAGATAAGGATACCTTGAGCGTCACCCTCGGAGAAGTTTGGACCGTTCGAGAGGGTCGTTAGAAGCTAGATTGTGATAAGAAATTAAATTATGTACTACATGATATTCAATTATGGCGAATAGTTTCGGAGGAGACGGCTTTTGAGCCCTCTGTCTCTTTAACGGGGTTTCGGTTCGCTGAGGATAGACGACAATCGTTTAAACTTGGGTACACTTGAGACCCGTAGTGGACATCGATAATAACAATATGGAATAGGTACCGTGTGGGGACGGTACTTAAAAATAATAGCCCCACTGCATATCTCCCCATGCATGTCGTAAAAGGAGACTAAGGGACAAGAGGCAAGGCAAAACAAGGTGCCGTGCTAAAGGGCGACATGTAAAATCAAAACAGGACAAATTCAACGAATGATGAACAAAGAATAGAGAATAAAGAATGAATAGGATAGCCGCTTCTCCACGGCTCTTCCACCGAGTCATGCAGCAGGTAGGTCTTCGTGCCTTATTTGCTGCTTGATAGTTATCCTAATACAATTTATAATTTACAAGAGAACTTGCAGCTCAACACTGATTACTCTGCTTACTCCGATTGTCAGGATACAGCGTGTGGTATGTATGTATGGAATAGTTTTCAGTACGCAGAATAAGATGACACTGGCGGAGAAGATTATATGTATGTGTGGGCACGCAGTGAATACCATTCAGTTTAAGAAGAAGATGACGATAAACGCGAAGTGTGAAGAAGGTATATGGTACGACCAGGAGCATATCGGATGTGATAAGGTGACTATCGAACATTCTCCAAACTGACAACCGGAAATATTGGTGTCTCACAGGGGTTACAGTTTACAATATTATGCTATTAAACATGAATTTGCTAGAATTCCAGTTTCCAGTACAAAATATCTTGTAATCTGCATGGTGATAGAAAAAAACAGAGCGTATCCGTCATTCATACCTCAACGGGGAATTTGACTTAAATAAGATTGTTTTTAAAGTGACGAGATGGAGCAGTATCCTCATTTCCAGTAACTAGGTACTATATGCTGTGCGTGTTTACAATTAATAATTAAATGTCACAGCAAATTGTCTTGTTTATCGCAACACTTTCGTTTCGTTCGCCTGAATCCGTATAGCCTTGTCTGATAGTCGAGTCGTATGGGAATTTCACCGTTACGTCCCTGCCCGAAGTCTGATCCACAGTGGGGGCGATATCAGCAGAAATTATCACGTAGCATTGATCATGCCGGATCCCCGAGGATTTCCCGAACGTTTGATACCGATCTCATCGGCTATTCGTTATTAGAATGGTAGGGATCTATACAGATGTTTCCAGTTCGACGCCCGGGCTAGTCGACCGGACTGGCTGGTCTCGGATTTGATGGACCAATTACATGGCTGTTTAGGTTGTGCACTGGCCAGTTTGTATGTACAGATTGCTGAATATTCTTTATGTGTGAGGTCGGTTAAAAATGTGAAGCCAAAATTAGAATTTCTAATGATATCTAATGCAATGGCCGATAACAAGGAATAGAATCGATTTTTATGAACACATAGTAGGTATATTGTATAACGGATGGAATCCCTGACCAGCATTCGTAGGGCAGAGGTGAAAAGGGGATGAATTTATTTATTGAATTGAAATTATTATTATTATATTTACTTATCAATTTATTGAATTCAAAGTATCTACCGTGTGGAGCCGGTACTTAAAAAGATTAGCCCCACTGCACATCCTCCCGTGCATGTTTTAAAAGGCGATTAAGAGATAAGGGCAAGATGCCGTGCTAAATGGCGACCGGATAGCCACTTCTAACCTTGGCACGGTCCTTCCACCTAGTCATGTAGCAGGTGGGTCTTCGAACCTTACTTGCTGCTTGATAGTTATTTTGTCCGAACATTTTGCGAAACGTGGTGGTCGGTGTTGTGCTGCAACTTACCCAGAGTTCTTGCAGTACAACACTGATTACTCTGCTTACCCCGATTATCGGGATACAACGTGTTGTATGTATGCAAAGTATCTGGAAAATTACCTTATTTACAAATATAGAAGAACAAACGAATCCATTGATTACAAAATCATTCAAATTAGTGTAACCATAGGTCACAAACATACAAACAAACAAACAACGTACATAGGAAATTATTTTTTTTACTAAATTATAATTTTCTTCACGTAGTCGGGCAAAAGGGTAAGCTGCTTTAAAACTCCCTCGCCCTCGTTAGAAAGCGTGAATCGAAATTGTAAGTTGGTATTATTCGGCGTGAAGTTGGACAATTAATCGAAGGCTGGTGGTTGCCGGTGAAGGCTGCGACCGTAGTCTTTATTATACGGATAGACGCGCCTTTGTTGACATTCAGCGATTTGAAATGTCTGTCTACTAATGTATAAGGCGTCTGTTTCCAGAATACAACCGATGACGGTTATGACGTAACAGCTAGCGGTACCGTAGACAAAAAAGTCGGATAGACGAATGCTCCCGCCACTAGGTGTTAAACTGAACTGTCGTTACTTCTTATTTCAGGCATAGAAGTAATATGTACTACCATATAATAATACTTCTACGTAATTAAGTGACATGACTAGTGAGCTAGCGCACACGTAATAATCATATTACTTGTCCTTTTTTTACTCATATTGGCATTTAAACACAACAAAATGTTAGTAATTAAAACAAATAACACAAAAAAACACAATTCGCACACGCGGGAGGGGTAGGTAGCTCAATTACACATACAATACGAACGTGGCTACGCGGTATTATATTCTTTGGCTACGCGATAGCGATACTAACGCTACTGAGCTGGGCGTCAGCGGGTGTAGGGTGAGGCGCGATGTGCGGAAGCGCGGGCCGAGGTAGCGGCAAACCAGAAGAAGACAAGTAATATATTGATTTTTAGGGTTTGGTGCCAAAAACAGTATAAAGGGATCTTATGGTGAACTGTTAGTGTTCAACCATATTCGGTGGTGCATGGGAACTTTAAAGTAGGTACCTGGATTAGTTGAGCTGAGCTGAAAGATTCAGGCACAGTGCTCATAAATCCCTTATTTACTTTTACCCACTTAGATGTAGATAAAAAGATTCGCCCGGAGTCCGTTCCGCATCTTTGCAGTTTGTCAAGTCAGCGTGTATGCGTCCACTGCTGGACATACGTCTCTTCAGTATTCCTCCAGCGCAGCGGTACGGAGCCACTGCTTTCCGCTCATGTATTTGATATCGTTGTCCGACCTTTGCAATGCGACACACACGACAGGCAAGTGTTTGAATCTTGTGCTATATAGGGCCCGTTCACCGCACAGAATCACAAGCACTCCAAAGTCGAATTCATAGTTAGGCCAATCTAGAGATTGGCAGGTCCCTGGTAACGGCAGCGGTGGCGGCGGCGCGGAGTCTAACGAGCGGTGCCTCTTTGTCTAACTTCACAGGTAGACACCTAATTGTTACAAGAGAAGTTATTCCGACACCTCCTGCCTCGCCACCACCCTCCCGTTGGTTTTCCACGCCACCTCCAGTTCTATGGACGGACAATGTCTCGTGTCTTCACTCTTCAGTGTGGATGTTTTACAATGTCTTTATGGCGGAAGCCTTCCATTGTCGGTGTTTCCAATTTAGGTACCTAATTCTATTTTTGTTCATAATTAGTACCCAGGTGACAAGTTACTTTTAAAAGCAAATTTTGTGGTAATTAGTCTTGTTGTTCTCCGAAAAACTTCATCCGACATGCTAATTTTCAATATTATCTACTAATTAAACTTGTTTAGGTAGGTACCTATCGTGGTTACAGTACAAACTAAGAAATCTAGGCGGGATAATAGCATTACTTGAAGAAGATAAGGGATGTGACTCCCTTCTTATATAACTAGGTGGTAGGGTTTAACCCGCCCGGGTTGGTACCACCGCACTGAATGAAAGGTCGGTCGAAACGGCTATGTAAATAGTTTGTGTTTTCCGTTCAGTTCAGTGTAGCCGGCACGACCGAAGGGAAGCACTGACGTGGCACCAAGTTCAACCCGGTGTTATGGGCTGACATCACGGATTTTGTAGGTGATGTAGCCAACCGTGTCAGTTTCAATAAAAAAAAAAAAAAAAAAAAAAAAAAGATAATAGTTGTTGAAGCTTTGTAGCACGAAATAACATGTTTCGGGCCAAACGTTTGGCCCGCACATCGATATGATTAATTTGTTGTGTCCCTAGCATACCTATCTTCTTACTCCCTATTTCCCCGCATTATGCATTACTACTATTTCTGCAATTATGACACTAATTTGTCCTAGCCACAGAGCAAGAAATGGCGTGGAAGACGTTTACCGATCGCCGCTACCTCATAGATGCTAGTCAGTAGGCCAAATGTTAACTTTCTCCAAAATACTTTCATCGCTTGTTAGTTGTCTGGTATCCATGTTCCGTTCATCCCGTCCGGTATAACCAGTTCTAGCATCGATAATGTAGCTGCGATGACTTGTATAACATTTCCGTTATCGAATCAAGCTTCTATCAGTTGAGTTACTACAGCCAATTCGGGTGTGTGTTCATCTGTGTCATCATGTGTATCATGTTTCAACTACTGTGTGAAGTTTAACGAATGTGTATGCGATATTTTCAATCGTACCTAAGTCTCACTACCTACTTGAAATCATTTAATTTTAATATGAACTTTTTTTGAGCGATATATTTTTAGCTACACTAGAAAATGTTCTTTTTTTAGTTGCATCATTGCGTTACGAATAATTGTGGTCATATCTTTGAAAGAAATCAAATTCTGAAAACTCTGTTCAGGCTATCAGTCGATAATACCTGAAGTAAATACTTACTCATTACGTGATCTGAAGATAAGTATCCAATCCATAAATAAAAATAACATGTACAAAATTGCAATGAAAATTTCACACAGAGCTACAAAATCATCCATCACCACACCTGGTAATAAAACCAAGGCCATATCACCACACTTTATCGTAGTTTTTTTTACATTATCTTAGCGTTACATAGGTACTGTTTTAGGCAAGGCGATCGGTTATTCAGTGTGAGGAACACTTTCGAGCGTTCACAAGTTTGGCGCGTTCCATTTTTAAAACTTCGAAGAAACCAGAAAATGTTGACTAAAGTTCGGTTTTTAAACTTCGAAGTAGACAGACATGTTGACTGGTTTTGCTGACGAATCGCTTTCGTTAACTCATGTTTGTTTGGTTTTCGTGTTGTATGTTTCATGTCTTTTATGCACTGCTGTGCAATGAGGAATTTCTATTATATTCTGACATGTTTCACCCAATATTTACCTACAGAATTATCAAACTGTTCGTATCCTCTATCACAATGAAGTTTCGTGTATCTATTTGATTTGATACTGGTATAGGCGTAGCACAACACCTAATATTGTTCCAACGGATGATCTTATACCAAATCAAACTAGTCCTAGTCCTAATTGGCTCAACACATAACAGTCCGTGTAAATAAAAACCTAGAATAGGCATCAACTTGCTGAGGAATTGGAACAAAGACTTCCGACGAGTTTTCCATTCAGTTCTGTCGGCATGATCATAGGAAAGCACCGACATGGGAACTAGGGCAACAAGATGTTATAGTTTGACATCACGGGTGTAAGTAGTATGTGATTTAGCCAAAAACAACCAGGTCAAAATAGCGAGCATATAGGTCTTTTTTAGGGTTCCGTAGTCAACAAGGAACCCTTATAGTTTCGCCATGTCCGTCCGTCTGTCCGTCCGTCTGTCTGTCCGCGGCTTAGCTCAGAGACCCTTAGTACTAGAAAGTTGTAAGTTGGTATGGGCATATATATTAATAACGCCGACAAAGTGGTAAGATAAAACTTTTGAAATAAATTTTTTTTGGGGTACCTCCCCTACACCTAAAGTGGGGATGAATTTTTTTTTCACGTTTAACCCATCGTGTGGGGTATCGTTGGATAGGTCTTTGGAAAATATTGCAGGTTTGTGAAAAGCATTTTTCGATTTAGGGATCCGTTTGCGAATTATTAAGCTTTTCAGTGCTAATTTTTGTTAGAGTCAAGTGTCCCACCAGCCAGCTAAACGGTTGTTATTAGATATGTGAAAAAATTCACAGCAGTAGTATATATATCGAAATTAAAAAGAAAACTATCACAGCTAAGTAGGCTCTACAGGTTGACGAGTAATAGTCGACCAACTTATAAAATGTACGGACGACAGCCATCATTTCACTGTTGAAGAACTTTTTCAAATTAACATTCATTTATTTCCCCTACAAAATTATACAAATAATCAAATAATTTATTTTGATAGGGTTCCGCAACTACGGAACCCTACACTGCGCGTGGCCCGCCCGACACGCACTTGGCCGCTTTTTTTTTAACTGACGATGGGTAAAGGGGTGTTCTGTATCGGAAATAGATCGTATTAAAATTATAAAAAAGGGTGGTAATATTTTTATATTTTATTTTTATAATTTATTTTATAATAAAAAAATACTTAACTTTATTGACAAAAAAGAATATACATATGCACAACTAACAAATAGAAACATTAAATTAAAAACTATACTAAATCTAAAATCTAACTATCTAATGGTAAGCGTCCTGACGGCATGACTATCGTTCCGTGGCGTGAGGGAAAGTCTCTAGTATGGGATGCTACCTGCGTTGCTACTCTGTGCAGCAGCCATGTTAAGGCATGCTCGAAGCGCGCCGGCGCGGCGCTGCCGCTGAAACTGCAGCCCGCCACAAACACACTAAGTACAGTTCGGTGGCACACCATCACATCTTCACCGCATTTTCGGTTGAGACGATGGGGGCATGGTCAGAGGAGGCAAAGCGGCTTACCAAAGATATTGGGATGGCCCTGTACGCTGCTTCAGGAGAACATCGATCGCTCGAGTTCCTGAGGCAGCGTATCAGTGTGGCCATCCAACGAGGTAATGCCGCTAGCGTCCTCGGAACCGTGCCCACATCGTCTCACCTGGAGGAGGGTTACTAGTTTTCTTTTATAGGTTTATTAGGTTTTATAGGTCTGTTATAGTAGGTTTATTTAATTTATTTATTTAGTTTTAGATAGTTAGGTTTTAGATTTAGTATAGTTTTCAAAAAATACTAATATACTCTCCTCAATACATTTAACACCTTTTGCTAAGAAACTATGTTTCTATTTCTAACAATTACTGAGATAATAATTGTGAAAGTTTATTAAAGTAATTATGGCTATCTCTCTCACACTCGTTTGTCACACAAACGAGTGTGACAGAGATCTATCCAGCTAGTGCATGCGAATCAAATGTAAGTAAGAATGTTTAATATACGCAAGGTATGAAATCGCCATTTCTGGGTATTTATTTCCATTGTCTTATCTAGACTAGACCATATACTCATCCAAACAACAATAATGACGAGATATTAATCAAAGCAAACAGACGTCGTAGGCTTAGTAATAGGCTTCCGCACGGAAACCTAAAAAAACGATAACCATTACATATAAGCCTCAAACTTGGTTTGATTATAGTGCAAGCTCTAAAGTAAAACAACAAATAATAAAAACCGGCCAAACGTGGTTGTACAGCAACCTCAGTGCGCGAGTCCGACAGAAAGAAGAAGACCGAAAGAAAATGTTAAAAATTAAGGGGGGCCCCCATACAACAAACGTAAAATAAAATCGATTAGTCACACTATTGAATAATAGATAGCGCCATAGGCTTTTATACATTGCAATGTTGAAAGACAAAAGATAGGCGGGTAATAGCGGATAGATATTCTTGAATATTTACTTTTTCGAAATTTGAAAAAAACAATTTCATTTTGGTTTCTTATTTATTCATGACAGTTTTCACATTGACTGACGTATTTGATTTTCAAATATGATATCTTTGTTTATGTTGCATTACTTGCATTTGTGGACATAATTGTTACCACGGTTCTGATTGTTTCCAGGGTTACGGTTACTTCCTTGGTTACCGTTGTTACTTCCTTGGTTACGATTTTTTTTAGATACGGAAACCTCCGAGCGCGAGTAAAGCTCGCACTTAACAGATTGTTTTATGGTTCCGTACCGAAGCCTATTACTAAGCCGACGCTGTCTGTCTGTCTGTCTGTCCGCCTGTCCGTCCGAGGGCTGTATCTATTGAACGGTAATAGATAACGTTGAGAAAATGGTGTTAAGTGGTTGTAGGAACGTATGGCATCTGACATTTATACGGCGTTGCTGCTTACGAACCTTTGTTGTCACTGAAGTGCAAAGCATTGTAAGCTCTATTTATCGATTTTCACGCTGTGGCTAGAAGTCGCCACAGTGTAATGTTAATGTAGGAGAAGCTAAGCCGGGCTGCCAATTCATTATCTAGATCGATTCGTGAGCTACCTAGTAACCATGCAAGTACTATACACTACAACACTAATACTTTATCGAACTGCTACTAGTCATCATTATCAGATTATAAAATAAACATTACAGTACCTAGATACTTACAACTATTTGTTATCGAAATTGGTTTGTTTGTGCTTGCTTATTATTTTATATTATTTGTATGTAGGTAATGCTCAGCGCCACCAATAGGTATATCGCTATTGCCATGCATTTGCTTAGAATATTATGTTCCTACTAACGCAGCAAGTACCGTGTGGGGGCGGTACCCCCACTGCATCCCTCTCTGTGCATGTTGTAAAAAGCGACTAAGGTATAAGGACATGATGCCGTGCTAAAGAGTGACAGGCTAGCCACCTCTCACATTGGCACGATCCCTCCACCAAGTCATACAGCAGGTGAGTTTTCGTGCTTGCTTACCTACTTACTGCTTGATAGTTCTCTACGAGGGGTTAGTCACTAGAGCAAAAAGTGTACACCAGATTACCGGTAGCCAAGATTACCAGGATTACCTTGTGATATCCAGATTCCGAAGGATTCCAAAGATTCCTGGGGATTTCCAAGATTCTTTAAGGACGACCAAAGATTTCTAAGGGATTATCAAAGATTTCTAGGATTACCAAATATTCCAGGATATCGTATGATTTTAAGGACTACCAAAGATTCCTAGGGATTACCAAAGATTTCTAGAGACTGCCAAATACTTCTAGGGATTACCAGGATTGTTTAGGGATTAACAAAAATGTTTTGGGATTTCCGAAGATTCCGGGACTTCAAAAGAATCCTAGAGACCATTAAAGATTCCGAGAGACTTCCAATCTACCTAAGATTACCTGAGATTACCAAGATTTTGATCGGATTGCCAATGATTTCTTTGATAGATTCCCTGGTATTCCTAGATTCCCTGGGATTACTGGATACTGCCTAAGATTTCCAGATACCTCGGCCTCCCACCTAAGGTTACCTGAGATTACCAAACAATTGTACACCAGATTCCCTAAGTGACTGACCCCTCGGTTATCTACTTACTTTTTTAAACGCGGTGGTCGGTGTTGTGCTGTAATTTACCGGAGCTCTTGAAGCATGACACCGATAACTCTGCTTACCCCGATGATCGGGATACAGCGGTATGTTATGTTATGTAACGTTACTAACGCAGCAATTAATCAACTGAAACAGGACATCATAAACCTGAAGACGAGGCCCGTTCAATTTCCTTTTTACCACCTTTCCAAATTCAAATGGTAATTGGAACTTACCTTTAATGGAGTAATTATATTATGTCCTCAAAGCGGTTTATTGGAGAAACATTTCGTCGCAAGACGGCATACAAACGAACGCGAAAATCGACAAGCGCAGACTAAGCCCATGTCTTCGGCCCTCAATAAAGCCAAATTGGCCGAAGTCGGCTCAAGCCTGGCCCGTCGAGCTGTCGAACTTCGGATAGACGTCGTCGCGTCGTCGTCGTCGCGTCGGTCGGTCGTCGTTGTCGTCGCGCGCGACGTCTTGTCTCAAAGACTAATGCTGACCAATAACCGTTGATTGTCGTCGATTAATATAGCCGCACTAATTACGGGTTTATGACTTATGGTATGCCAGACTGATGGCTCGTCGACCGTGACTGTCCGTTTGGAGTGGATCCTGTATAGGAGTGTAATGATTAAGTGATGCTTATAGAGTTGTACCTTCTATGTAGGTACCTATGTACTTATATGATGGATGACTGATGAGACGAGCAATTTATCGTAGGAACAGTGCAATGTTAGTACACATGAGTTTTCAAAATTTTCAAAGAACTTCAATAACTTCGGTAAACGAAACCACCACAAGAAAACCTATACATACACTAACAATGCGTGCGCCGATACGGCACCCCTGCTAAGCACCCCGCGCGCACCCCTTTGGCGCGCGTCGTCGGGTCGGCCGCCATCCCGGACATATACCCCGCACGGTGGTTGAGAAAATAAATTCCAAACAAAAGTGCGGTGAAGAATAGCCTTGAAAATAAATGTGAAACAGACGCGAGGGATTCTAGTATTTTTATTTATATAAATACCTATTTTAATTTATATAACTAGAATGTAAGCAGCCTCCAACAACGTAATCAAGTTAACACACAATTTCACCAATCACGACCAATCTAATAAGAGCATTATCACATAGCACATCTTATCCATCATAGAGAACTAATAGATCCTGGGTTGCTTTGGACGCGGCGCGGAGGCGCGTCATGCCACACGCCCGCCCGCGTAATCCGGCGGCAAGTCTATGCCAAGTTTGACCACCACCGCCGCGCACCGCTTCAATCTCAGTGAGCTAATATTCTATTACCTCAATGATAGACCTACGTTTATTCGATAAATCAGTAGCTAGTGCCGATCGCCGTTTGTCCAGTACTTCCGTCATGACGAATGTTCACCGCCATGATGCATGGCGGTCCGAGGTCCGACCGACTAAGCGGCCTGTGTTTGACCGTCTGTCCACTATACTCTGTTTTGCGAGACAAGCCAGTACTAGAACGGTAATAACAATGCGCAGTGAAGCGCTATTGGTTCACGTCAACTCACCGCCGCCGGCTTGCCGCGCTGCCACGCTCAGTCGTGTTTCCAACCTCGCGCAGTGCAGACGTGTAAACATTCATAGTACTACGCATAATCGACGAGCATATATGAAGAGCAATAAGAGAGTGGAGAAAACGACAGAGTTGTCTCAGGCAGGATCGTGGCACGCGGAGATGCGTTGCTTCTGATTACCCCATTGGAAAACTGGCGTGACGTTGTATTTGTGTAGGTATGTGTTGTATGTACTGACAGCTATGTATATAATATCACCTCGAAGTGGGCAAGTGTTACAGAACGCACATCAGTGTCTCACTTGGAATCAAGCAGCCCCAACATATAACTCAATTTGTTCCGTATCAGCGGAGCGAGCCGCACTAATAAAATAACACTTTTCCAGAGGACGAGATTCGTCCCTGAAACTTGTACGCGGCTCTAGTAGATAAAGCCCGAATATATTTCACTTCGGTCGGACCGAATATTGGGAGCGACAAACACTTTCTTTCGCGCGGGTGAAATTAAAATTGATGGATTGGTGTGAGTAAGAAGAAAATAAATACGATCAAGTTAACGTGATAGTACCGTTTTTTTTATGGAAACGCGCTTGGCTACATCATGTACAACATCCGTAATGTGACCCCATAACACCGGGTGAACTTGGTGCCATGTCAGTGCTTCCCTTCATTTCATGTCGGCACTGAACTGGACGGATAACACGAACTATTTACATAGCCGTTTCGACCGACACTTCATTCATACCATTTGCGGTGGTATCAGCCCGGGTGGGATAAACCCTACCACCTAGTAAGGTAAGAAGGGAAGGGACCTACAGTTTTACGTGGAATCCGAACCAAGGTCAGCCTCCAAAAGTCGAGCGGTCACCACTACATCCGCTGATGGTGTGCTAATGATCCAACCGACAGTTGACCGACCGCACCACTGAGCTACCGAGGCTGACAAACTTAAACAATACTACAACTAATTAGTACAACCATACCTTAATACAGACCGCATGCTGTATTCCGACAATCGGGGTACGCAGAGTAATCGGTGTTGTTCTGCAAGTACTCCGGTAAATTATAGGACAACAGCGACCACCACATGTAGCAAAGGATTCGGACATGATAACCTATCAAGCAGCAAGTAAGGCGTGAAGACCTAGCTTAAGTGAGCTTATTATATCAGCAGCAGTAAACAATTCTAAAGAGGTGGACATTCTGAAAGCTCACATCCCATCTAACTTTTGCTGCAGCTCTCAACGGTAGGAGCGCGCAACAATTTGCATGTAGCCGAAACGATCGCGACCGAGCCCGCGACTCTCAACCTTTGGCCTCGTGGAATTAGTGTGCGCGCTGAATTATTCATGCAACGAGGTCGTGTGTCACTGGGGACTGTCGCCTATCGAAAATTGGATTCAAACAATTCAATCAATACTCATATTCAGTACAGTTCTCCTAAATCTGCCAGCATCGATAACTGAACTAAAAAATAACAACATATTTTACTACCTATGTTGCATTTATTTGCACGAGATCGTACCAAGCTTTCATCGCTACAGACTTAGCTCATTTTAATGAAAATATTAGTTATATTAATGTTAATTTTATTCCTAAACATGAATGTCATAATAGAAAGCTTTGTTCGGCTTCTCAATGACCTAAATAATCCCCGAGGTAGTCATATTTGTGTAACGTTGATATCTCTAAACACACAATTATGTTTGTGAGTGCGGCAGGGTAGCCGTTTGGGACCTGAACTATTTCTTCTTTCTAATGTTTGTGTGCTAAATGGAAACACTATCCCTGTAATATGGAAGGTTAATATCCAAAGACGACATCACATTAACCTTTATAACACTAGTGGAGTACAGTGGGGTGGGCAGTCACATTTAGGAGGACGGAGAGCGCATTAACGATGCCGCTTTAATTTCTTTTAGTGTTCGCCGTTGGCAGTTACTGAGAGTTTACTCTAGATTAGCATCACGTTGTTCCCGCTCGGACAAACCCACCAAATCCCTTTTCGTATGTGGAATCTGAAAAGCCAGCGACTTAGTGGTAAGTTTTTTTTAGTTACTTACTGGAACATCAATGAGAACAACTGTCTGTTATATCATTTTTTATCTATTACAACGAATTATATGACTTTTTATTATGACCGAATTAAAAAAAACCATTGTACGCTTGAAATATCAAATTTATTTACACATGTGGTTCTTGCGTGCTGATAAGCTTACATAGATATCAACTCACAATCTATTTTCACTTTCATGAGATAAAATTAAGTAAGTGGTCAACAGCTAATCATCGGATTTTGTAAAAATAACAATTCTGGCATGTAAATTAAAACCAAGAAAATTGCATCCACGTAGAATTTCAGCTATGAATATAAGTTAGGAACAATACAACATTGATAGCCACTAGAAACTCGCTCTAGCGACTTCGTATAACCACAAACGCTTCACTCGAAATTAGTTCGCGGCTTCCCTTCAAATATGCAGGACGTTGGCTGAATACTAGATCCGATGTCCACTCGGGTTCGCCCGCATGCCCGCGCGCTCGCTCCGTCCAACACTAGTCTAGCTAGTTACCCCATACTCGTACCGTACATGCTCCACTCGGTAATTACTGCTGGAACTCTGTTGAATTTTTCAGCAATTCCGCATGTACATACAAGCACGCCTGTTGGTCATTATCCTGCAGTTCGGTGAAGTTAACATGCTTTTGGAAGTACTCGTGGCCGATAACACTTAGTGGTGTGGCCTCGCGTGTGAGATCTGAAGCTTCTAAATGCAGGTAAGCAGTTAGAATTTTCGAACAATAAAGCTGAAGTCATATCATGCTTGTCTGGAGGAATCTGTATCTCCGTCCTTACATATGTCTTGCAATATTATTGTAAAATGTAAATGAGAAATGGGTTTGCTCGCTTACAACTCCATAACAGCCAAACCGCCAAACGTGTCAGTCAGTCAGCGTGCATGCGTCCACTGCCTGACACAAGCCTCTTCAATTTTCCTCTTTGTCCTCCCGGCCTTCAGCGGTACGGAACCACTGCTTTCCGCCGACGTACAGTTCCCTCAAAACTTTAATGCCGCTCGACCTACCTCGCAGTCAAAAATTTTAGTTCATAATTCGTAGAACATAGGGTAGACTTTGATGTTGCTCGCATCTTGGGTTCGCGCAAGTGCAGTGAAGCTATTATCAACCCTATGATCTACGAGTGATGACCTAAAATTCGTTGACTGAGCGGCATTTAAGTTTTGAGGGAACTACTAGATGTCGTCTTCCCACATTCCATTTTCCTGTCCACGGCCGCCAGTGCAGGGCTCGTTTACTTCAACGATCGTCGTCTCTTCGAACAAACTGATTTACATGAGACTAAATTAGCAGCGGCTAAAGTAATTAATTATTCAAAATAAATGTATGAGTAAGCGTCACTTGTATGCTGATACTGGGCGCAATCGAGGTGACACGGTCAGTCGATGAATCGCGTATACACTCGGTGCCAGATTCCATTGTGTCGCCTTCGTTGTGTAGGTGTTCTTCCGCTCGTTTCTGCTTACCCATACGACCCACTTCTTGAAGATTATTTCATGACTTTGCAAAAGTTGAGTCAGTTTTGAACTCTGTTGAAAGGCGCTGCACTTTCTTAGGCGCATGTGTGCACTGATAAGTTTTTCGAATAGAGCAATTTTGGCTTAATATCCTCCCGCAACTGTGATGGATGAAATCGGTGAAATTTTAAAGGCTACAGACAAGCGAAAGTTACCACTGCTGCTATTCATGTGCAAGATTGACTGGAAGAAAATTTATTTTACAATGTTCGCCTTCTGCGCCGCTGTAAAGTATAAAGCAGGCTTGCACACATTGCTACAACGGCAAACATATTAATTAATCAAGCGTGCATGTGTGCTTCCGCGGCAATCGCAAACATTACTGTCCTTTTGGCTTCGCCGTAGTCGGATAAAACACAATCTCGAGTGCACGCGCATGTGACTACCGCGGTCGTCGAATTTATATCATACTAGCTGTGCCCGCGGCTCCACCCGCTCTCATATTTGACTTCTCTGCTAACCTCATAAGCCATTTAACGTAAGGAAAAGTAGCCTATAATTGATGGGAAGAACCAAGCTATCCGTAGAAGCAAACTGTATTAAAATCGGTTTAGTGGTTCTCGAGTTATAGGCGGACAAAGAGACAGACGGACAGACAGAAAGCAGACGTTGGATTTTATTAAAGGTAAGGAAGAAACGGTCGACCAATAATTAGTATTTGGGAAGTGGTATGGAAAAGACAGATTCCTTCGATTAACTGCTACATTTGTTGGTTGGTTGGAAGATAATTCTCTCGGGACGATCAGTTGAAGTCGCCATGTTTGCATTTCGGTAAATTTTTTAAATTCTATAAGTGAGATGAAACTAAAAGATTTGCCTTATTTGGCCGATGTGTGGCTTCGTACCAATAAAATGCATATAATACAATTTCAGCAATCAACATTGCGAATATTCTCAACGTGCAAAATATTGGAAATACGGCTGTGAAAGGACGTGAAAATCGTAAAATCACGCCAGTTTGCAAAACACTGAAACCGATCAACGACACGCGATCAAACCGAATGACTTTTAAAAGCGACCAAAAAAACCAAACACAGCTTCAATGGTGGCAGTAGCCCTATCCTAGGTGTTGCCACACAGATCAACCGCGACAACGATCTGCTTTGGTAAAGGTCTCATACAAATAATGTAAACTGTAAACTGTAGAGAATGGCTATGGGTTTGGTACATAATGATAATGTTACATTGTTAACTAAATGTATGTTGAGTTGGCAACTTTACCAAAAAAATTATTTCGTGCATAATTTATATTTATTTTATTTTATTTTATTTATAAACGGATATCGTGTAAACGTGTTGCATACCACACGCTGTATCCTGACAATCGGGGTAAGCAGAGTACTCGGTATTTGTGTACTCTTGTAAATTACAGCACTACAGCGACCACCACGTTTACCAAAGTATTAGGACAAGTTATCTATGAAGCAGCAAGTAAGGCACGAAAACCCACCTGCTACATGACTCGGCGGAAGGACCGTAACAAGGTGAGAGGTGACTAGCCTGTCGCCCTTATGCACGGCATCTTGTCCTTATCCCTTAATAACCTTTTACGACATGCACGGGGAGTGATGCAGTAGGAATATTCTTTTTAAGTACCGAACCCACACAGTACCATGTTGTGCCAATGCCAATGCAGAAACCTTTCAGCAGTTTATACTTTGTAAATAAAATTTAATTTTTTTATTTGTTTAACATGTTTGTTAATCAGATAATTTTTTCTTTTCATATTCCGTTTGAAAATTCATAACATCCTGCCCGTTACATTATTATTTATTTATTTAAAATATTGATATAATTCGTATATTAGTAAAAATATTATTAAACACAGTTGAATACGGTAACATAGTTATTAAATAATTAACTAATCTAAAAATTATATAAACTAACTTAGGAAATAAACTAACCTAAAAAATATATTTCATTTGATTAAATTAAAAAGACATATCTAATTGTTTTACGATCGTTGCTCGGGGTCCCCACCCCCTCCGCCCTTATGCCTCAAACCCGCCGCCACCACTCCGCCCCCGCCCCGGCACCCGGTGCACTATAACATTTTCCATTTTGCGCCGTGTCGTCGCGTCGTCGCATTCAATTCTAATTAATATTTAAATCCAATTCAATTTTCCACAAATCCCCCAAAGGCGACTCCGAAACTGCGCTCCTGTTTTTCCGCAAAAACCCCGCACGTAAATTACGTGAAAATTGATGGCGATATTACAAAGCCGTTTACGTCAATATTAAAAAAACCGGTCAACTGCGACTCGGACTCGCGCACCAAGGTTTCCGTAGCACCACGTAATTGATCGGTTTACATTATTTGCTGTTTAAGTTTATTTAGTTTTTCTCTCTTGCAATACATGCAAGAGAGAAAAACTTAAAGTTTTTTGGTAGAGCAAAAACAAACAAAAAACCAAAAAAAAAACATTTCTTGCATGGGGATCCCCCTTATTTTTACTTTTGCTTTTCATATTATTTGTTAGTATGTCCGCCAAAATAACACACTTTCTGTACTTTCATTCAATCAACCAGCTACCTATTACGGACAGACAGACAGATAGGCAGACGGCAGCGGCGGCGTAAGCTTAGTAAGGCTTCCGTAACCCTAAATATCATCGCGTCGACGAACGCGCCGTTCGGTCGCGGCGACAAACAAGAAACAAGTTTATCGCAGTGAAAATAAAATTTGAAAACTCAGCTGTTTTCGTCGATTCAGTTTCAGTAATTTTTACAGATAATGCTAAAGTTTTATGAATATGTTAAAACTGTATATTGTATAATGCTAGCTGAAACTTACAAAATACAAGATGGTAATTACTGCGTCTGCACGAGTGTAGTGCATGCATACATTACCATGACCTTAGTAGCTAGAATTTAATCATGTACGCTCATTCATTCATTAATTACACATCCCAATCTACGGTCAGACTTAAAGAGTCAAGAGAGCAAGAATTGTTTTTTTTTTTTTATGGAAACTGACACGGTTTGCTACATCACCTACAACTTCCGTGATGTCAGCCCATAACACCGGGTGAACTAGGTGCCGTGTCAGTGCTTTCCCCTTTGATCGTGCTGGCTACACTGAACTGATCGGAAAACACAAACTATTTACATAGCCGTTTCGACCGACGTTTCATTTAGTGCGGTGGTACCAACCCGGGCGGGTTAAACCCTACCACCACAAGTAATATTAGGAGGGAAGGGACCTACAGTTTTACGAGGAATCCGAACCTCGGTCAGCCTCCAACGGTCAGCGGTCACCCATCCAAGTACTGACCACACCCAGAGTTGACTGTCTGCACCACTGAGCTATCGAAGCTGACAACTGTTACTTTATCTTTTTTTTTTTTGTTATCATTATCAACTCTCATAATCAGTTGCACGTGTTCGCGGGACTACCTTTTCGCTTATCAGTTTCCCCGCTGCGTGCTCCAAGAATTCGTGACTCTCCCTACTCGTCACGTAATATGAATATTTTTTCTTTCCATGAAAGAAAGAAAAAATATTATTATTCTTCAAGAACACATAATAAATATACCTATATACATACATACATAACACAGACTGTATCCCGAAGCAGAGTAATCGGTGTTCTACTGCAAGGACGAAGGTAAATTACAGCACAACACCCACCAATACGTTTCGCAGTGTTCGGACAAATATAACTATCAATCAGCAAGTAAGGCACGAAGACCCACCTGATGCATGACTCAGTGGAACGATCGTTCCAAGGTGAAAGGAGGCTAGCCTGTTGCCCTTTAAGTAGCACTGCATTTTGTCCTTATCCCTTTGTCACCTTTTACGAATTGCACGGTCTGCCCGTGTACAACAGATATAAACATTATTTCTCGTGTGAAATATTCCAAAGACTTCGCAGGTTGGAAATCAGTGCAAGTTTCGACAACTAAGAAGGTACCTACCGAGGTCTGTCCATGGGTCTGTCGAGGAATAAAACATTCGGTGACGTCGCGAATACTTGTCAGCCTCGATAGCTCAGTGGTGCAGACAGTCAACTGTTTATTGATTGTTAAGCAACGCTGGGCACGGTCAGTACTTGGATGGGTGACCGCTCGACCGTTGGAGGCTGACCGTGGTTCGGATTCCACGTAAAACTGTAGGTCCCTTCCCTTCAAACCTTACTCGGTGGTAGGGTTCAACCCGCCCGGGTTGGCACCAACGCACTGAATGAAACGTCGTCGGTCGAAACGGCTATGTAAATAGTTTGTGTTTTCCGTCCAGTTCAGTGTAGCCGATACGATCGAAGGGAAGCACTGACAAGGCACCTAATTCACCCGGTGTTATGGGCTGACATCACGGATGTTGTAGGTGATGTAGTCAACCGTGTCAGTTAACATAAAAAAAAAATTATGTTCATAAATCAGTCACGGGTACCTACTTTTCGAGCATAACCTGCTTATTTAAATTTAAGCGCATACTATAAGTTATAAATTTATATCATTGGCGAAATCATTGGTCAAATAATAGCTTGGATGAAGAAAGACATTGCGAGGAAATCTACAGTATAAAAAGGAATGTGCAATCACGTAGGCTGCCTGGTTGCCCTCGTGGAGGATAAGTGCTGGTTGAGGCTTTAGAAAAGGACTCCATTAAACTAATGCAGACGGAGTAGCCAACCAAACGTAGTAAACACAAAGCCAGTGAAATAAGAACATGCTGTGTCTGAGATTCCCACGTCGAACCCGAGTCACGCAATATAAAACAACATCAACACAACATTATATCACAACTTCCCTTCTAAAGACCTTCTTATAAAGACATTTCCACTCTAACATAACTTCAACGTGCAGAAGATTTCCTGGACTCCTATCCGCACCTTTCGCCCTCGGGGCGATTCGATGCTGACAATATTTCGTAATACCGCCTCAAATAGTTTGCCAAAAGGAAAAACTGGCCATAAGTCCGAAAGTTTTCCCATTTCCAGCGGCCTGAGTCCTCCTCGCCGGGAGCAGAACAGATATTTAAAACTTGTGTATTTACCCGCTGAGAATTGGCATTTCGCAAAATATGTTTAAAGGAGATGAAACTCTTTGCGCATGACTTAAAGTGCCAATTTTGTTTGAATAGAAAAATATTGCGTGAACATGCAGGTGACGCTATTATATCGTTCAACTACCTTTTGCCGGCGGCTTCGCTTCCCATTACTTTTTGCTCATAGCTCAGGCCGCCGATGATGTAGCGTTATGATTTATAGCCTAAAACTATCTTGAGAAGTGACAGAATGTAACAGTGAAAACCGTATGTAAATCGATACAGTGCTTCTCGATTTATAAGGATATTCATTGACCTACGTTACGTTACACGGTCGCCCATAGAAACTTCGCTTTGTTTGTTAGGGTAACGTGGGTTCGAAAAAGAATATCTATGGACAAATTTAACTTCGCCAAATGTGTACTTATATCCAAAAACTCATACCTATAATTACGCCTCGAAATGAGAACCTCCTGTTTTGAAGTCGGTTAAAAGAAAGAGTAATATAGAAGAAGAAGACACTAAAAAAATCAGGATTGATAAATACGCACTATGTATCATATAATAAAATTTCAATAAGCACAAATCCAAAGCAATCATAATCAACCAATTTTAATAAATATTGAGTTTAGTTAGATCGAGAAAGAAAAAAATATATAATACAATAAGTACGTACGTATAAGTAGACAGACATTTTAAAAACGAGAGATAATAGAAAATGTAAAAAAAATTGCGTACTTTCCTTCTCACCTTACTAGGTGTGGTAGGGTTTAATCAGCCAGGGTCGGTACCACCGCACTGAATGAAATGTCGGCCGAAACGGCTATGTAAATAGTCCGTGTTATCCGTCCAGTTCAGTGTAGCCGGCACGACCAATGGAAAGAACTGACATGGGACCTGTGCATGGGACCTAGTTCACCAAGGTGTTATGGGCTGACTTCACGGACGTTGCAGGTCATTTGGCCAACCGTGTCAATTTCCATTTTAAAAAAAAGTAAAAAAAATACTCAAAACTTTGGAAAAGTTATACTAAAATTGGGCCTAAGGGAGCTAGTTCGTACGTAGATAGTAGCAGGAAGCAGCAAGCAGCAAAACTTACTACAAAAAGAGCTATTTGCTAAGAGGCAGCTCCTTACAAATGCCCCTCCAGAGACCAATAATATGATTTTAAGAGACTTAGGTTCCACTGAAGAATACACCGAAGCAGTGCATGGTTAAGAATAAGTGGATATCAGATTAGATATCAGTAATGGATCAAATAACTAAGTATTACGTAATGAGAAATTAATGGAAATTTTATTAGACAATTGACGATTTTATTTAATGTAACGTGAATGAATTCTTGCATACTTCAATTATCAAATACAACATATGCCATATGTAAGTATGTATTATTTATGTTGGATTATAATTTACGCGGTTGTCACCATTGAAATCACGCATTTCTTCGGATCGTTTAGCCTAAAGCCTAATAGACTATTACTTAATCTGTGCTTATAGCATCATATTATTAAGAAACAAATAGGGGCTTCACCGTGAGACGGGTGTTGATGAAAATCAGAGTCATATTCCTGTTAAAATCAACTAGTCATATAGTAGTCTTTAAACACTATAGGTGTTTCCTACCACCAATACCGACAAAAAAAACCATAACGAAATACGTAAATTAAGTGCTTACTTATATACTACCCATTTGAACTCGGTTGTATTTATTCTTCAGAGACCCCTTCGCTATAAAATATTAATTGTCCATGAAAGAATCTGCCGACGCGGAATACTTTGACTTATATCGTCAGCAAGTAAACGCAGCCAATCTAACGATCGCCGAGGGAGCCGTGAACACTTCACTCGCCTGAGAGTTTCAGTTTCATGAAAAATGCCTTAAGGCGAACGCGGAGCGAGCCATAACTTGATACGGCATCCATACGCGCCGGAGATAAATCTAGAAAAATTACTTAAGTACCATGATAAACTACTAGGAAAAGGAATAAGAAACGCGGCCAGAGGCAGTAAAACTGGGTATGTTAGAATACTACAGTGTTCATTGGGAGGATCTTAGAATCTACCAGAACCAAAAGGTACCACTGTGATAAAAGAAGACAAAAAAAATGGCCGCATAACAGCTTCGCCTGTGTCCTCTAGTCCAGTATAGCCAGCAATTCAAAGGGAATTATCCGATATTGTGCCTTTTCAGAGGTGATATTGGCTGGTCGGAGCGTGTCCTGTCGCCCCTCTGACTCAAGATACCCATATCGGATTAGAAAAGAAGAAGAAATAATACATTAATATATACTATATAATTTTATAAATAACGATATAATTTTAGGTCAATTTCACAGCAGCAAAGTGCACCTATATCGCACCAGTGAGATTGACTGGCAAGGCGATAATAGTACCGGTCAGCGGTTGTCTCTGCAAACCAATCAAGAGCCCGAGACCGCTCAAATTCCTCAACAAAAGGCTTTCCTAAGTGCGAGATCGTCCTGTTGTTTGATGGCCTCGGTCCCAGATTTATTGGTTTCGTCGCTCGGCCATTAGTGGTGATCGGATTTGTCCCTCCAGGGACGCTGGACCTACAATGTAGCTAAGGGAAAAACTGTCTAAATTGTTCTAGGCTTCCATCGAAAGTGATATTATAGGATTACTTACGATCGAACATTGCAACCCGTCGAATGATCTTTGCCCCAATTAATTATCTTTGGATTCATAAATTTCAGTACTTATCATTTGTGTAGCAATAAAGAATTGATGTCATTCAAATAATCTGAGGCAGTGCCAACAATGAAAGATCAGATAAAAAGATCCAGGACGACCTAAAACCACAAAACAGATGTCTCGTCTGTTCCGTACCCCGCTTCATCAGGGCAGGCTCTGGTGTAAATTTCCCAGGATCATCTCTAGACGTGCAAATTGCCCAATTACAGTCCCCGGAATCTTCTTGCGAGCTATTTTCCCGCGGACTGGGCCCGGCCCGAATGTTTTCCCGCACATTTTTGTAATCTCTTTATGCGGGCATTAGATAATTCGGAATTAGCCGTTACACCCTTATTTACGCGGCTCGCGAGCGGCAGGATTAAGGGATGTTTAAATATTGCGCAATCTTTTGGACCAACATTGCATACATCTGCAATCTTCGCATGTAATCTGTCATGGCGCCAAATATTTTATTACATAAATATACTAAATAATAATAACTCGTGGATGGAATTTGACAGTAACAATCACTATAGGTATATATCTGCCGTGTAGAAAATATAACTCCGCCTAGTAATATTTTATCTGATTCTCGGTGTTTCCCGACAACGGAGGGCGGGTATAATACTAAGTACATAAACATAATACATACCTCACGCTGTACCCCGACAATCGGCGTTGTGCTGCCAGTACTCTTGTAAATTACAACACAACACCGACTTAAATATAATAACTTAAAATACCATAGACGTATTTCTCTATGGCAAATACTAATACTCCATTTAAGTATAATACTTAATCGAGTATACAAACAATACAAATTAAATACGTAATATTTGAACCGCTTCTTAATAACTCGCCACCGACCTTCTGGCCAGCAAATCCTTTTTATTGGACCCGCTCATTTGAAGGCTTTAAATTAAATTGCCATGTTTTCTTGTGTAAACTTTATTTTCACATTGGCTACCCCGAGTCTGGCTACCATCCAGGTTCATCGAGGGTAGCATTCGCCGCGAAAATAATTTGTTTAAGTGGATACTTAACTAAATCCCGATTTAGCAGACTAAAATTAGCTTTCCGTAACATCTTCCACGGTCGTTTCGTTCCGTTACTTTCACGCCAAAGACTGGTTTGCAGTTCACAGTAAAGTGGTACACCTATTAAATTCTGGTGTGCTAAATAAACATTCAAAAATAAGTTTAAAAAAATTTATATTTTCATAATGTAGAAAACTAGCTTCAGCCCTCGGCTCCGCTCGCATGAAATTCGAATTTAAAAAAATACTGATGTAGGTATGAGTAAGTAGCAGAATTTTCACCGTAAACGTAAACGATAACTCTCTCGAAGAAATTAAGTCAGTAAGGTCGAGGCCGAAAACCGAGCTGCATACACGTAAACGGTTTACCTAAAGTGTCAAACTTTCATACTTACTAGCTAGCTAGCCCATCAACTACCTAGCTGCTAGTCCGGCCGGTGTCCGTTTTGGTACCCTCAGTCAGGTGAACAATTTTTGGCATACTAGGTGCCATGTCAGTGCTTCCCTTCGGTCGTGCCAGCTATACTGAACTGGAAGGAAAACACAAACTATTTACATAGCCGTTTCGACCGACGTTTCATTCAGTGCGGTGGTACCAACCCGGGCGGGTTGAACCCTACAACCTAGTAAGGTAAGAAGGGAAGGGACCTACAGTTTTACGTGGAATCCGAACCACGGTCAGCCTCCAACGGTCGAGCCGTCACCCATCCAAGTACTGACCGGCCCAACGTTGCTTAACCACCAATAGCGACAGTCGACTGTCTGCACCACTGAGCTACCTATCGATGTTAATATTCGATAATGCTAATGCCAAAATGTTAATATTCTTTATGAAGAAACTGAAAAAACAATTCTCAAAATAAAAAGTAACATTACAAAAGTTGTTTAGTTTAACTTCCAGTCGTAGTGTACCTATACAGGGTGTTTCAGTTTAGGGTTTCGTAACTTCAGGGTTCGAAAGGGGCTCATATTTAAAGACGAAAAGCTCTGAAACTTTTTTCCAGATTCCGTCATTTTATAGTACTTTTTGGTGAAAATCGTTTCATCGAGCTTTGGTGGATGGTTAACGTCCACAATTATTAAATGAAAATAAAATGTCTAACTTACATGCTTAACTACTAGAATTGTACTTCATGTAGGTAAGTTACAAACACTTAAATTCGAATGATATTGAAAGAAAAAGGGGACATGATTGGGCATTGCACTCCCTAGATTTAGACAGCACTGTTGCCAAATCTTACTGTCCATCAAGTTTTTATTACAATTTTAAAAGTTTTTATAAAAAAAAAAATCGGAATTTCGATTGAAGTGATAAGGATTTTTTTCTTCTAATAACGAGTACCTTCTATTCCTGAAGTTTCTCAAGCCTTTCCTGAAACACCCTAGAAAGAAAGGCCCATCGAAAACCGTACCATCGTCTTAGTTCGAGAATTCGAGATAGTGGGTCGAGCGCGGACCGATATAATAATATGCGATACACGAACTCCTTGAACTTGATCGGCCGCGTTTGACATTGAGAAAGTCAAACTCGCTTGAACCACGCGCCGGCGCCCGCGCCGCCGCTCATTGAGGTTGTCACTATTTGCATTAGGATGGTAGGTATCAGATTTGCAAATGAGTTGCTAATATTAAAATTTAGATTCATGAAAATAAAAATAGAAATTAAACTAAAAATAAAAAAAAGAATTCTCTTGCTTAATTAAATGTTTCGGGGGACCCGAGTAAAATTTTTTTTTACTTAGCGGTTCCCCGGAGCCTCTATGCTGAAACAATTTTTTACTTTTTAAAGGTTGTTGATGTGTCGGTTTTTTTTTTATTTGTAACTTTTTATTGAATCAATTATACCGAAAAAGCTTAATCTTCAATTTATCACCCCCACAAAACGTACATATTTCCAATTTCCGAGCCAGTTACACGGATGTACTTAGGTACCTGATAGACGGCAGACCGTTGTTGTTTGCTGCAGTAGTGAAATTGCGTGCATGCCGATCAAATTATGGTAACAAGGTAAAATTGTGTTCAAATATGAACTAGGTACCTATCTCGTTGCTCGTTTGTATTTGCAGAGTTGTTGTGGACAGTAGTTAGTAGATAGGTACCTATAATATTTTTCATACAAACACTAGGTACATACATACATACCACACGCTGTATCCCGACAAATCGGGGTAAGCAGAGTAATCGGTGTTGTGCTGCAGGACTCCGGTAATTTACAGCACAAACAAAACTAACCACTGCGTTTAGTAAAGTAGGTAGGTGACAATATAACTCTATAAAGCAGCTAGTAAGCACGTAAACCAACCCGCTGCATGACTCGGTGGAAGGACCGTGCCCAGGTGAGAGGTGGCTACCCTGTCGCCCTTTAGCGCGGCATCTTGTCCTCCGCCTTTTACTACATGCACGGAGAGATGCAGTGGGGCTATTCTTTTAAGTACTGGCCCCACACTGTACTTAAATAATGTGCATAAAAATGCATGTGCATTGTTATTTATTATTATGTTAAATCTACCCTCAAAACAATGCAAACATTCGTCGCGCTTATAGCGCCCCCGACGAAGTATAGCTCCCTTCTATCTAATCCACTGTTCCCGATTCCAGAAATAAATTCCCTTTGCAACACACAGATGGCGTTACGCAACGCTTATTATTTTTCGTCAGACAGACAGACAGACAATAACGCCGACACAAAGTGCCGAGTCAGCACTGCCGACAGACAACGAAAACTAACTAGTGACTGGTAGAAACCCGGAAGCAAGCCTGAAGCGACGACGACGACACTATGAGATAAATTCTTACTTATAAACAATCGAAAGTAGGTAGTAGGTACTCACGTGCCCAGCGGCCCTTCGATTTGAAATCCACTTTGTTTATTGCCGGACCCACTGCGTACTTATACACGAAACCAAACAAACATTTCACCACAGCAATAAACAACACAGCCAAAAACGCTACACCCACTTTCTCCAGCCCACTGAACGCCATTTTCTTCACAAAATGCTTATTTCGTGTAGATACTCAATGTAAATAACGAATTCAAACGGAGTGAGTTCCTGTATTCGAAATTTCTAAATATTTGAGAAACACAACACAATAAATGCGACAAAACAGAAAGTGAGGTTATAACGGAGAGAGTTCTGCTTTACCGACACGAGCAGCGCATGCGTACTGAACTGACCACCAGAGGTTGGAAGAAAGCGGACATGCGCTGTGATAGCTCTTCGAAATTGGAACGAGCGGAACGAACGAGACAGCACGCAGCCAACTCCGTCGAGTGAGCAGCGCGGAAAGCTGATAACGATGACGTTTGACGCATACGTACTGCTCAGCTCAGTATCAAGACGGCAGTAATGACAAAATCAATTTGAGTCAATTAACGTACTGCCTTTGAACGTGAATACTCAACCGTAAGCAAACTCAGAGCGCACTGCTAGGAAGTAACATCTGATTGTTAACATTAGTAGGTAGGTATCTACTTGTAAAAATAAAACCTACAAGTGGAGTGCAACAAGCAATGCCAAAATATGTTAGTCAGTGTGTAACAGCTGATAAGCGGACTTCAGCATTTCAGTCAGCAGCATTTGACTGTAGGTATTGTAGTTAAACGCATGGTAATGTGTGAATAAATGGGTGAGGTCGTGTTTTTGATTATTATAATAGTTGGCTGGCTATCTATTATCTATCTATCTATTCGAGAATAATTGATTCATTGTGACTACGTAGTAGGTACATAAGTAGTTATATTTACTACTTAGGTAGGTACTCAAACAGCAGTGGAATTTAGTTATGTATAACCTTGAAAATGTATATGTATATATGCTTTATTGAGCATCAATTTATACAAAATAGGCACAATAGGTGAGCTTAATGCCGTGAGGCATTCTATTCTAACCAACCTTTGTGATGTGGGAGAAGTATATGCAGGCGAACAAGAATAGTTTGTGGCAATGTATTAAGAAAGAAAAGCAATATGATAATGATAAACTACAAACGAATACTACATAAATATTTTAATATACGCATATATGTATATAATAGACTTACATATTATGTAGGTAATTAAATGAGTGGTACTGTTGTTTAACAACATCAACTGAATGACAAGAGAGAGAGAGAGACAGAGAGAGAGAGAAGAGGGGAGTTAAGTAATGCAATATAAATGTATTTACTTCAGTAAGGATAGGAAAAGATTCTTCAAATTTATCTTAAATACGTAGTGGAGCGTAAATGCACGGGCAGATTATTCCAGATGCAAGCTGTTTGTACTGTGAAAGAGTCCGTGTAGTACGAACTTGAGCGATCCGGTATTGCCAAGAGTAGGTTGTCAGCAGATCTTAAAGCCAGACCATGAGAAGAAAGAAATTCAAACCGTTCACTCAAATATTTGGGATCGCAGGGTCATTAAGTGTGCGGAAGAGAAGAGAGAGGGCGAGAGAGTTCCTGCGACCACGAATATCGAGCGACTGAAAGCGAGCTCGATATTCAGAAATATGGTCGTACTTGCGCAATCCGCAAATATAACGAATGCACAAGTTGAGAATACGGTCAAGTTTGTTGAGGAGATCCTCATTTAGGTCAAGACAACACACATCGGCATAATCCAGAATTGGCAATAAGAAAGATTGAGCGAGCGTAAATTTTGTGCCAATGGGAATTAAGTTTTGCAAATGCTTGAGAGAGTGCTTGCTTCCGAAGATCTTTCGACTGATCTCGTTAATCTGCACACTCCATGTAAGAGATTCATCGATCATAAGCCCTAAATTTTTAACGCACTGGCTGTAGGGCAAGGGTCTTCAACCTTTCTGAAGTCAAGGGCCTAGTATACTCTGATATTGGTTTGGCGGGCCGCAACATAAGAAAGACATTACATTGTAAACTAAAAGTAATTAAAAAGCAATAATATAATCATTGAACTTATTTATTACGTAATTTTACAAACTAGAAATGATTTTAATACAATTAAATCAATGAGACGTTTGACATTGTTTATTCTTAACTAATTTATCAATATCTACCCCTATAGTAGTCGTTGCAATTCTCAAACTGTTTTCAAGGTTAACATCGGTGATTCTGGTTCTTGCCTTCGACTTTACGTTTTTCATTCGAGAAAATAATTGTTCGCAAAGATATGAGGTGCCAAACAGAGATGTCATTTTCAGTGCATGATCTCTAATTTTAGGAAAATCTGAAATAGGGATGTATTTTGAGTAAAACTCGATCAAACCTAAATTGAATTTGTCCTTCAAAGTAGAGTTGCACTGTAATTCTATCAATTCCATCTGAACTTCTTCTCTGTCTGTAAATAGGTATAATTTGTAGACATGTGAATTAAATTTTGTCAATCTAATGTCGGGCCGCCAAGGACGCAACCGCGGGCCGCAAGAGGCCCGCGGGCCGCGGGTTGAAGACCCTTGCTGTAGGGGATAGCTATATGCCGTTGAAAACAACGGCGGGGCGAGTATCCCTGTCCAGCTTTGCCAACAATTTAGGTGATCCGATAATAATAACTTGCGTCTTAGCTCAATAACCTCTTGTTTTGTTAGCTTAGGTTGTTTGGCACGACAAATAAGGAATATGAAAGAAGCAATTAAAAATTATAAACGTATCTAATAAATAACATTTGGTTTCTACTAATAAACCGATATTGAAATAATGAATAATGATGAAACGCCAAATGTGATTACCACTTTCATTATTCGAAATCGGAATCCAAATGCGACCGCTTTTATACTGAAACTGAAGTTTTCAAATAACTGACAAATTCTGAAAATGGAGATCGGAATGGGGAAGTATGGCGTTGGGTGTTGGCTGGGTGTGGGAGGGGGGCGGGGTCCCAACTCATCAGGATAGTAGCTGAGACAGTTATTGGAGTTTTCAAATTTCAAACAAATATTGCGATTCTCAAGTTCGACTGGACGTGAAAAGTTGTGGATAGTCCCTTGGGCGAATTCAGAACGTGAACAGTCTTGAATTAATTTTTTGTTTTTGTCTTTAGATTCTTTGTTCGTATATCCGTCCCTCCGGAGCATACTCAAACTATACTGGACACAACTGCTGCTGAAACGCTGAAAGAAAGAGGGAGAGGTACATTGTTTCTGCCTAAGTACACAATTGGGAAACAAACATTTTATGCATGTATGTACCTACGTAGAAAGTCTGAATCTCTCCCGTGCATGTCGTGAGAGCCTAAGAGAGAGAGAATAAGGGATAAGGAGAAGATTCCGTGCATAAGGGCGACGGGATAGGCACCTCTCACCTTGGCACCTCTCACCTTGGCACGGTCCTTCCACCGAGTCTTGTAGCAAGCAGCTGCTTACTTGTTGCTTGATAGTTACGAGTATCTTCTCCTAATAGGTACTTTGCTAAATGTGGTGTTAGTGCTGTAATTGACATTAGTACTTACAGCACAACACCGACTGCTCTGCTTACCTCGATTTTCGGAATACAGTGTGTGGTATGTAATGTATGTAGAAAAGAAAGGGGTCATATGGAAAAAAATTACGAAACCAACAAATCACGTAACTACCTAAACCTTGATCCGGAAGAGAGAGAGATAGGTAGTATAATTATATATTTATTTATTTACTCTATTCGGGAAATAAACAGCCTAAACAAAACAACATTACAAAAAGCATAAGTCAAATATTACGCCTATAAACATATTTTCACAAAAAAAAAAAATTTAAATTATAGCGTAGAACAATTTACAGAGTATTAGGGAGTTTAAAAGTGGCGATGGTAGTGGAAGTGAGGAAGGGGGGAGGGGGATTATGTAGTTTGTTATATCGGAATTTATAATAATTGATTGGTTTATGTTCAATGGAACACCAATATTCTATAATTTTTATAGATAGTAAATACCAGGCCGATGCCCACGAGCCCACAGCATAACAGCAATTAGAGTGGCGAACGACTGGAACATTGGAACTTCACCAGACGAAGTAATAAACGGACTTATGTAGTACCAACCAATTCAAAATAGACTAGATAAATAATAATTAATAATATTGCCAATTAACAGAAAGTGTTTCAACACATCACAACCTGTAAAAGTCGTTCGGTATTTTTTTTTATTGAAAGCGTGACATGTTGCGCCCAGCCACCCATAAGGTGTCTAACGACGCCAATGGACATTCGTGCGTATACGGGGGTTACGAATGCCATGTCGGCCTGCCAAGCAGGTGCCTATTCACGCCCGTCTGATAATCTTCTTATTTTGTTTTTATTTATACTATCTACATATAGTCAGTTTGTAAGGTCCGCACTAAGTGGTCAGCGTCACTGCTCTCCTACAATTTCTAAATATTACTTACATAACATCCAGTAAGATTAACGTTTTAAGAAGGTACAAATAAAAGAATAATTAATTGGATGTTGTTGAAGGCACCACTTTGTAAATCAGCAACTCATCAACATTCTCGTGCATAGCCTAGCTAGTTGATGCAAAATGCGTTATTAATTTATTATCCATACTATCAGTTACACGTCATTTTCCATTCTCTTATCTTGTCGTCATCATCTCGTATATTATTTAGTCGAAATCTACGATTTAATAATTAGGCCGTTTGCTGTTTTGTAATAAACAATATTTCTATTTGAAATGTGAGTTTCATTTGTTGTATGGCTAATAAAAGCGCAGCGTATTGTGTATCTGTATGTTCATTGCGTTCTAGGTTGTACTAGGTACAAGGTTAGGCTTAAAATCAGCGGCACTGAAATGCCAGTGCCACATGCTGCGCCTACACCTCTTTTTCAATTCACAACATGTATACGGTATAAAGATTGTATGTCATTTATTATTAATAAGGTAATTGAAAAATAAATAATTTTGAATTTGAATTTGAATAATTTGAATTTGAATTCTATATTCTCTACTCGGATGAATAAATCATTGCAAGCTCAAAGATGTTTTTATGGTGTCTCTTTATCAAAGGGGAGCCCCTCCGGCTTCACCGAGGTTTCTCGCCATCCCCGAAGAGGAGCATCAGAAGCAATAAACATAACGAAGAGGCCATCCAGGCTTTCAGTGCAGCCCCTGTCAGGTCTCACGCACTCTATGTACTTGCGCGCGCTAACTACCTACCGCCCGGTGGACCGCCGCCGCCGCGCTGGTGGTCTAATTCAGTGGAAATTCGTCAGCCGCGCGAAGCATACCTACACGCTCGCCCACGCAACTGCGCGCATCTGCAAAGCAATAATCACTTTACACTCGATCGTTTAGGTACATTTTCGCACGCAGCGATTGGCGACGTAAAACAGTAGGCCAGCCATACTCAAAGTGTGCTCCGCGGAGCCCTAGGGCTCCGCGGGAATACGAGAAAAAAAAACAATACACCTCTCCTCTCTGGCTCGATTCAGCTCGGCTGCGCAGACGAACTCAACTCAACTCTCTTCTATCAAACCTGATATCAACCAATTCATGAAAAATAAGGAGCAGTTTCATACCCCCCATTAGATATTTAATTATTGTTTTTTCTCTTTTATTATTATATTATGTAAGTTACATTGTAATATAATTATTATTAAAGAATGCACAAAAACTAATTTTTGTTTATTTTAGGGCTCCGTCAAATATTTCGCTTTCCAAAAGGGTTCCGTCACCAAAAAAGTTTGAGAACCGCTGCAGTAGGCTATTAAAGCTTAAGGTATGGAACTATTTCTATGGAGTGATTTATCTGTTACGAAGTAATTATTAAGTAATCTGAGCCCCTGTGCTGGTAAAATACTAGTAGATATAAACTAAAAAAAGTAGGTACAAGCACAAAACTGTTTAGTTCAGTAAAACCCCTCTTACATGGAAGTCGAAGGCAGGAAAGTTCCCATGGCACGTGATGTGATGCCCTTTTGCGCAGCCAAAACTGACGATTTGCATCGATTTGCGGCCCCACCTCCGCCAGCAGCTCCGCGCTGTCCAAGCGCCCGCGCATCACATCAAACGGAATGTTGCATCAGTCAGGAGTCTCCTCTCTTCTAACGTCAACAGGTTGAAGTGTCTGCAACTAGTGACATAATCCGTAAATGAAGTTTTACTGATGTAATTGATGTGTTTTATAAATAAAGATTGTATGCGTTCAATTCTTTTGTTGTGTACATCGTACCTTGGACACCAAATACTGCTGGCATATATTCAAGCGTGCTGCGAAGTGCGAACGTACGCGCAGTAAACAGTTTTTAGGCACGCTGCACTACCCAACGGCTTACATGTTCTGAGAACAAAACCAAGATTTTTGAAGGCTTTGTTAGAAATGCATTCCACATGACCAGAAAAAGTCAGTTTACTATCTAAATGTATTCCTAAATCGCGGAAGTATTTGAGTTTTGTATTGAGTATGTAAATAATATCGTATTTGTGCGTCTAGTAAAACTGATAATTTGACATTTATGTGTAAATAACTGTCAAATTGTATAAAATAAATTTTATTTGATTTGAAGTCAATCCAAATCCGTCGATCCACAGTTTTCTCCAGCTCTCGGCAGCCTCGGAGCTCGACAAGTCAGCGCCAAGTTGGATCCGACTCGGTGAGATATCGGCGCATTCTCCAATAGTCGCCTAACTATGTGAGCCGCCTTTATTGCAGTCCCGGCAGTCCCGGCAGTCCCGGGCCTAACCGTGGCGTGGCGTGGCTTGCTGAACTCAACGATTTCTGCAATGAACAAAATTATATTATTTATTTGGAATTTTTATTTTCGTACTAAGAATGTCGGCAATATAATATTATGTAAAGCTCTAATATACAATGTTGACCAGTTAGGAGATTCGCCCTTTCGGAGGGTGCTAGTAGTAGGTCAGAAAAAATTCAAAACCTATGTATAAAAAACCGGCCAAGTGCGAGTCGGACTCGAGTACCCAGGTTTCCGCACGACAAAAAAAACATTGAAAAAACACGTTTCTTGTATGGGGACCTCCATAAATTTTTCACTTTTTCAATTTCAACCCAGGCTGGTTAAACTCTACCACGTAGTATAAAGGAGCCATATATATGCTGTGATAAAGGCTGTGATAAAGGTAAGAAAGGAAGGGACCTACAGGTGGCATACAAGCTGCTAAAACTGTGTATTATGCTTACTTCGATAGTCTTATGTCTTATGGATTATTATTTTGGGGAAACGCGGCGGAATCTAATAGAATATTTATTCTTCAAAAAAGAGCACTGCGTTGTATACTCAGTATGAGGGCGAGGGACTCTTGTAGAAATGTATTTGATAAAATAGGAATTATGACATTACCCAGTGTTTATATTTATCAAAATATCTGCTATGCTAGGAAATATATATAGGATGCTACGCTTCACTCTGATATGCACAAGCATGATACTAGGCATAAAAATAATGTTCTAATTACGAAGCACAGGTCATCTAAAATGTCGAAAAGTTTTGTCTGCAACAGTGTTAGATTGTATAATAAAATACCAGAAGACGTAAAAAATCTAAATGATACTTTCTTTAAGAAACATATAAAATCAACTCTTGTAAAGAAAGCCTACTATACTGTAAAAAAGAGGCATTAGTCGACAGGACTATATCTTGAGGTTCTGACTGCATAATTAGTTAGCGCATGACTAGGTAGTATTTGTACCCAAATTTATTTACTAACCTATTGACAACTTGATACTTCAAGTATCTTAATATTTTTATTATAATTTTTTTTATTATTTGACAATACTACGTTGTAGTATGTATACTCATTACTAACATTATTGAGTTGATACAAATGACATATCAAAAATTTGACAAAGGCTCTTTACACCTGATCCACTTAATTAAGTCCTTGCAGTCAGAACTTCAAAAATAAAACAAAAATCTGCTTTTTATCTTGCTCTCAAGCTATATTTTCAATCGACTGTAGGCGGTGTTATTATGTGGATAGTCACTAAATGCTTGTAAAAATGATTATGAAAAAAAAACCCTGCGAAGTTTCTTACCGGTTCTTCTTCGTGGGTGTAATCGAATCGGATAGAACAAATGGTGACAAATTCGAGTACAGTCATGCTGTCTAATGAATGCCAAATAAACAATATACAACAATATACAATATACAGTTTTACATGGAATCCGAACCACGGTCAGCCTCCAAGGGTCTAAGCTAAGCAAAATCCACGTATTATTGAAGTTATATATATGGTAAATGCTCAAGGAGATATAAGTACCTAACATCCGGTTATTACAACTGGATTATAAAATATCACAAACTCCTCGGCTTTCTCAAGTCCCAGTTGTTGTTGAATTAACATAAAAGGACTTTAGGTCGCTTTATTTGCTCACATAAATGCTATTTTGTACGTAACAAAGAGGAGCAATTTAACTCCTGAATACCGGCTAATGTTGCTCGGGGAGGTAACGAAGTTTGAGTAGTCGGTATGGGTGCGGGATCCGCTTACCCTTAACCTTACCCAATTTAGTTTGGCGAACAAAAGCCCTAACACACCTGGCCAGAATTTAGTTTTACCTAATTGATCGTTTCGGACTCTCTAGAATTGCATAAAGATAGTAAATTCAGTGATAAGTTTAAATTTAATAATAGGTAAGGCTTTAGTGTCCGGTCTTCTGTTCTCTGATACTAAAAAAAAAATTGCAAAATTATACACTCTTTGCATTCGCAAAGAGTGTTGCATTAAATCTGTCGTTTTGCCTGTAACGAGTTAACTCGAAAATGGTGGAGCGTCGGTCTCTGTAGCTCAGTGGTGCGGTAGGTCGACCGATCCACTGAGCGAACGTGATCATAAAGCACACCTGGACGCGGTCAGTACTTGGATGGGTGACCGCTCGACCGTTGGAGGCTAACCGTGGTTCGGATTCCACGTAAAACTGTAGGTCCCTTCCCTTCTTACGTTAATATTGTGATAGGGTTTATATAGTAAAGTACATACATTCACAACTTCGCTCCCATACAGACACCGCGGGCGGAGCTTGGGGGAAAAGTTATTAATACTTAAATAAATAAATCATAAATAATATTAATATATAAAAATTCATTCAAGAAATATTTTGTAAATATAAATAATTTATTATAAATAAATTAAACCAATTTAAACCCAAATTAAAAAATTCCTAGATTTCACATCTCTACTTCTTATAAAAGGGACGTCTATCTGTATGTATGTATGTTTGAAGTAAACTCCGGAACCACTGAACAGATTGCACCAATATGGAAAGAGTTGCTCTTGAGTCTCTCACCATAGGCTATATACCATCACGCTAAATAACCTTAGGGCTGAGCAGTATCAAAGAAAGTATAGTATGGACGGGAGAGAGAGAGAGAGAGAATATAAGAGAAGCGATTGTATTTGGGTTTTTTTTTTTTTTTTTTATGGAACCTGACACGGTTGGCTACATCACCTACAACATCCGTGATGTCGGTGTTGCTACAAATCGGAATTGCTATTAAACCGAGTCTACCGCGAGCGAAGCCGCGGGAAAAAGCTAGTAGGTATGTACATAAAATATTCAACCCGTTTGAACTGCATTCAATAAAAATGAACAATGAATTTTCAGTTCCCGTGGAATCGTTTAACAATAATTTAAACTTTGTAATTGAAAACAATTTTCACGCAAAATAACAAAATAGGTATTCAGTTAATTTCAGGTGTGGTGTGATCCGTAATTAATTAACGAACGAGCCTTCTCTGTGGATAATGAAAGTAGTTTAAAGGCAGTTCCGGTTCGGCTCAGAGGCACTGTGTGGACATAGGTCGTTTGGGACCGCAGTACGCCCGCCGCAACCCCCGCGCCGCATTTTAGCAAGACTGCCAACTCGACATTGGGGACACTCTCTGATTGGTTGATACTCGGGCGCGATTTTGATTTTTAGGGTTCCGTATTCATACGGAAGCCGGGGGAGAGAGAGAGAGAGAGACTTGAGAGAGAGTTACTAAGCCTACGCCCCGCGCCGTCTGTCTGTCTGTCTGTCCGTTCGTCCGAGGGCTGTATCGTTTGAACCGCAATAGGCAGCTGGTTCAAATTTTCACAGAATATGTGCTTATGGCGGATATGCTAACAAGTAATAAAAAAAGCAAAAAGTAAAAAAAATATATACATCACCATATCCATCTAATACATCCCCATATCCATCAAAATGTATACATCCAAGTATGCAGAAGAGCGCGATCTACCGAATTATCCAAACATTGAAACTACAAATGTATGAACTGTCACAGATAGTTGGCGTGGCGTGATACGCTAGGTACGTGCGACCGCGTGATTGCTGCGCACACAAGAAACATATGGCCACGGAACCCTCTGTGTGTGAACAACGCTCTCCTTTTTTTTTAGAAGAACATCGACCAATATATTTTTTTTTATGGAAACTGACACAGTTGGCTACATCACCTACAACATCCGTGATGTCAGCCCATAAAACCGGGTGAACTTGGTGCCACGTCAGTGCTTCCCTTCGGTCGTGCCGGCTACACTGAACTGGACGGAAAACACAAACTATTTACATAGCCGTTTCGAGCGGCTTTTCATTCAGTGCGGTGGTATCAACCCGGGCGGGTTAAACCCTGCCACATAATAATATAAGAAGGGAGTCATATCCCTTAGTCGCCTTTTACGACATACACGGGGAGAGATGCAGTGGGGCTATTATTTTAGAGTACCGGCCCCACACGGTACAAAATAAATATCATCCGACCAATAAGAGCAAAGCCCACAATATGCTCCGCTTTCTTGTGCGTGTCTTTCGCGTCAGGAGGATGGAGGTGACCATAGCGACCAGGAAATAGTATCTATTTCAAACCGGACCACACGGAGGCTCGCGTCCCGCAGCATGTTCGCGGACACTTTGAATCACTTTAGCTGGAACGGTGCCATGACAGTCTGCTGTAAAATAGCGTCGATATAACTCTGTGAACATTTCCATCCGGGAAATTTTGATGACAAGGTGCATTATTTTCTACTATTTTAGAACTCGTCCTGCCTGCGTGTAGCTTGTGAGCTCGAAAACGACTCAATTAATACACATGCACTTTTCACCAGTGGAATCTGTCTGGCATATCTCCGGGCTTATGGAACGCTGTACATATGCTTGTGGTATTTATGTACGATATTTTTCCAAGGAGCCCATCAGTGAACGAAAAACCTATCTTATATCTCAAGTTTCGCATCCGTTGTACCTGTGTAGATTTTCCATAAAGCTTTAACTTTTCTTTTATAGAAACTGACACTGTTGGCTACATCATCTACAACATCCGTGATGTCAGCCCATAACACCGGGTGAATTTGGTGCCACGTCAGTGCTTCCCTTCGGTCGTGCCGGCTACACTGAATTGGACGGAAAACACAAACTATTTACATAGCCGTTTCGCCCGACCTTTCATTCAGTGCGGTGGTACCAACCCAGGTGGGTTAAACCCTACCACCTAGTAATATAAGAAGGTAGCCATATCCCTTACAAAACTAGAGCGTCTAGTTTACTACTAGTATTACATATTTCCTTTAAAATTCTCTCATTCCCATGCTCCCCATATTGCCCTATATGCTCTTCTCCATACTTTCCGAGCGCAGCGGCACAGTATTTACCCACAGTTCGGAGCAGGCACGCAGACGGGAAAGTTTAGGGTCTAATTGAAAATTTTCAGCAACTTTTTATCACTCGCAGACCAAACAAACTAGTTTCGGTAGATGGGGCGAATTAGCGCGTCAGAGCCGTAATTATGTATGTACCCAGCTAAGCCGAGCTCGGAGTAGGCTACGACACCCTGGATATATATACACAGAAACGGCCTTCTCAATTTCCATATTATTGATAGATTTTTTATTTTTGAATTTACATTATGCAATGTGTAACACATAGTTTGCTAGCTAGAGACATCTTTCAGCGTTCCATTTTTAAACTCAACGAAACTACTCAGACGTGTCCGAGACGTAAGTGTTTAAGTGAAAGCGTGACGATCGCTTCTCTTTGCTTCAGTTAGCTTCATTTTGTTTCACACGTCCCTTCGCTAGAATTATCTTCTTTACCATAAAATTCCCTGCAAGTTTCTTGCCGGCTCCTCTAATCGAACCGGATAGAACCAATAGTGACAAAGTTCTAGTGTAGACTATATAATATACTGCCATACGAATGATCAATAAACAATATAATATAAATTATGTATATCTGTACATAATTTCGTCTTGTGCGAGTACTTTTTTCTTTTATCTCGTCGCCAAGCTGATATCCCTTCCATGTATTGATTTGTATGGGTACGACTCTGCCGGGTCTGGTATGTAGTCACTCCGAGGCTGCCTGTTACTGTTGAGTGGGTGAATGGTCAGGTAAATGCCTGCCCAGTGCATTTAAAATTATGGAATGGGTATAAACTTGGACAGGTGAAAAGACATTAGTGTGCATAAATATGAAATCACAAAAAAAATACGTCTAACTAGAGCCTTGCTATTGTTACTAGGTGGGAATATAACAACCCTAATTTAAACAAGTGCGAGTCAAACTCGCGCACCGAGGTTTCCGTATCGCCATGTCATGGCTAGCGCCACTCACGTAATCTATATAGCGTGTTATGAACTGCTTCATATTAGTTAAATGTCATGATTACTTAAAATGCTTAATAATCTATTCGGTAGATGGCGCGCGCGCATACACTTTTTGGTTTCTTCTATGGGGACCCCCGTGATTTTTTTACTTTTTCTTATTTTTATTATTTTTTGTTATATCGGCCATAATAACACACATTACGTGAAAATTTCAAAGGGCTACCTATTACGGTGCAAGAGATACAGCCCTCGGACAGACAGACAGACGGACGGACGGAAGGACAGACCGACAGACAGACAGACAGAAAGACAGACGGCGTAGGCTTAGTAATAGGGTCCCGTACCGGATACGGAACCCTATAAAATCGTAGTCTGGTCTGGCTGGCTGCCTGGTCACACCGATCATAGTTCGACTAAGCACACTTGATACTTCAGTTAATAAAATTGGTTTTTCCTTATAATTCCAAAATTAGTTTTTTCATGGAACTCGCGACTAGTCAGACACCTACGACTACGAGAGGTGTGGAAAGGGAGCCAATCAGATGAACTCACAGAAAAATCTTATTGACAGTAATATTCATAATATTCCTAATTTCTGTTTTTATTAATAAATTAGTTAATTAGTAGGTATTAGGAAATAAAATTACTTGCTTATTGACAGAAATATCGATTTGAAACTGTACGCAACTATGAAAATATAAAAAAGTATAAAATGTACTTTATTCCTGACGGTGGTATTAAAAACGTAAATAAATAAATAAATACAAATTATGCTGCCATTTAAAAATGAGGGTTGCCTATAGAGAAATAATATACGGTTGCCATATTCACACCATGTAACAATGCGACGGCCAGACTTCTAACTCAGTCACTCTTGTGACCAGCCTATGCAAATTGTGTGCCTAAGATTATGTTGGAGACTAAGTAAAACGCAACGTATGACATATCAGTTCTACTGTTTTGAATTCCTTGTTTTCGTATAGCGTGCGGCACAGAACTCCGGCACTGTGAAATTAGTGTAAAAGCATCTCAGTTGTAAAATATCTTGAGATGAGCACATCCCAGCTGGCATACTAGAAGATACTAGAGGCACAAGCTTTGGTGCTTAGTTTTCCAGGCAAGATTACTTCGACTGTTTGAAGGCAGTTTCAATCTTTCCCGCCTTATTATGCTCGGTTTTATATATACGAAATTCATTATTTTGTTCATTTCTAAAGTTGCATCAATACATACATTCATACCATCGCGCTTTATCTATCGGGCGTTGTCCTGGAAGAACTCTGGTGAATTACAGCACCGACCACCACGTTTAGCAAAATACTGGAACATGATTATCATACCTAACTGAGTGAATGAAGAAGGAGCGCGCCGACACGTGAGAGGTGGTTAGCCTGTAGTCTGGTCGCGTCTGGTCGAGTCTGGTCGATTCTGGTCGCGTCTGGTCACGTCTGATCGCGTCTGGTCGCGTCTGGTCGATTCTGGTCGCGTCTGGTCGTTTCTGGACGCATCTGGTCGCGTGTGGTCGCGTCTGGACGCGGCTGGTCGCCAGGGCGCTCAGTATACATGGCACACTCATACATAAACCGAGATACTCGGTAGTAGAATAATAATAAGCCTAGTCGCTTCGTCCCATACGCCCATATCGAGTGGCTTGAGGCCCGGCTCGCGTGGAAGGAGCACATTAGGTCCCCCGAGCGCGCTGTCGGGGGGCACATTCGTCCACGTCGGCGCCCACTCAGGCGTCACTTGGAAAATGGTGCGGGCGTAATGGACACTCGCGGCTCCCAATATGGACATGTACAGATGTACTTCCCTTTGCGGCAAAACATTTGAAAGAATTGAAGGAGCATAGCAGATGAAAAGGTAATATGGTGAGCACGCATGAACTCGATCATAAAGAAACATTTTACATTCATACAACTCGGAGTCGTTTTAAATGTGTGCATAAATACCGCAGAACATTTGAGTTAGTTAAAGGAGAAATGGAAGTGTGGTCGATGCGCCGCAAGTAAGTACTGGTTGGCTTACTTCATACTGAGCACGAGATCGCATGACTCAGTACAGACGTTCACCCCCAGTAGAAATATGTCTAAGTAGGCTACTTTTATCGTAAAACAGACTAAATATATCGCAAGGAACATGGGCATCGTGGTTTCAGTACAAATTCTGTACTACTGCCGTTTCATGACACTTCCAGTTACTCCATCACTTCGTGATAAAGACGAACGTTGCTTGTAAGTTCAAGTTTTATCCTCCTGTGTTCTTCGTTAAGGGCCGTTTTGAAGAGGAATCTGACAATAACATTTTAATATTTTGTGCGTTATTATAAGTGGCCGCTTCTTCTTACGTTCGAAACCCGATGAGCGTTCTCGGATTTTCAAATATGTAATACATATTAAGTAGGTGCGTCTGTCACTCCGGTGAAGGAAACACCACGAGAAACCCTCTACACTTACTTCATTTTAGTGTACAAAATTGAGTACCTATCAGAAATTTATACATAATCTGATACCTAACGTAAATAAAATACTATAAATCGAGCTATAAATACATGAAAAAAATATGTGCAACAAAAATTTTCTGTTACAGTACCAAGCTAACACAGCAGGAATAATCCCAAGAGACTTACAACTATTTTCGTTCTGGAGACTCTTATGAAGATCTGTCGAAAGTGCCGAGTCAGTACTGGCGGTGCGAAACGTTACTCCTGCGATAAACGTAAATTGCACTTAATAAAGGCTGATCTCCAAACAAATTGCTTTCCTATATCTCGCGACGAGCGACCACGGAGAGAGGGATACGTGTGAAATGTCGCTTCGCGATGAATGTCGACTCTATTTACGAAAATCGGCATGCTTAGCCGAGAGACCAATAATGGTGCAGTCGACATAGCCAAACCTACCGCACCACGCGAAACCACGCTCGTTGAAGTGCCATGCCAGCAACTTTTAAGTTTCCAGTCCTTTCCTTCAAAGTGTCCAGATTTAAAGTTTCTATAAACAAACTTGCTTGTGAAACTCTTAAATTCTTTCTAAGTTATACTTATGCGAATAACTTTGTCTATTAGCCCGCCCCTACGTGTTTTCCACATCCCAACGGTTAGTTAGTAAAGAATGCCGCAAGGCATTAAACTCGCCTTTTGTAATCTTTTTATACAATGGCGGACAATAAAGTGTATTTTCATTTCATTTCATTTCATTTTCTTTTCCCTATGTTGCGCGTTTGACTGCCCAAGCATGACTGTTTTAAGTCAATTTCAAATTTTTGCATATCGCCCACATCTCTGCCGACAGAAGGTAGAACAGCGAGGCACGGAGCGTGGCCGAAAAAAGGATTGGTTGACAAATGAAGCGGTGCGTGCGAGCGGCGATCAGGGACATCGCTCATAGAACCGACACGCGGCAACTCCACGCCTTCTCCGAGCGCACACCGAGTCCGTGGAGACGATGTGCTGGCTTCAGAAGCTGATGCTTCCTTCATCTTGTTGATATACTAAAAACATCTACTACTGCAAATTATTACAAGTCTTCCTCATCTTTTCTTTATCTTTTTTCTAGACCTACGAACTTCCAGTGTGCATCAATTATATCGTTATCTTTTTTATGGAAACTGGCACGGTTGGCTACATCACCTACAACATCCGTGATGTCAGCCCATAATACCGGGTGAACTAGGTGTCGTGTCAGTGCTTCCCTTAATTTCATGTCGGCTACACTGAACTGGACTACAAATATAATATTTCTCAGCATCCAGATAATTCAATAAGAACTTATTTTATATTTAATTTTATAGCATAAATTTATAGCAAACCATGATATTACAATGACTGTGGGTAATAGCAAAATTTAACTTTATATGTATACTTGAATTCGAGCACAATTGATAAAATAATCTACAGGCTTTGTGAAATTACAAGAGAAGAGAATGCGTTACTTTTTTATTGCCAAGGAAAAAAATTCTCGTGATCAGATCATCGATAAAATATTCTTCCAATATGTCGGTCATCACTTTTTGCTTTTTCGTAACACTAAATTTTGTTTACTAAACTTAATTGTGCTCCACCGGCCCCTACTTAAGAAGTTGAAAACTTTAGAACTACTTCATCATACCCGAGACGATGTTAAGTTTCTGGCTTTGAAACGTGATCATCAATTTGGTATTGCTCGACAATCTACGGTTCTTTTTAATGTAGCTAACAATGGTTGGATACATCATCCGCAAATAAATTCAATCGGCTATATATTACGGTTCCGAAGATGCAGCAGTGTAGGACAGACAGACAGACGGCGTAGGCGTAGTAATAGGTTACCTGTACGTACGGGGTACGGAAACCTAAAAATGGTGCCATCGATTCACTTCCAAATGTCGTGAGGGTTTTTCCTATAAATCTCTCCCATAAAATGAAGTCTCCGTCCCTGTTCTGATCCGTGATTACTCGGAATGCGTTCGTTTCTGCGTAGAGAGAATAGCCACGCCATTATTCACTGGCCGCCATTACATCGCCCTCTCCTCGATTCCTACCCTCTACCTCCTACCCCTTACCCCTAGGCGCTGGCTACTCGGACCCACATATCATTTGTAATTTTTCGCTTATCGTTCCAATGTTTTGCCAATCGACTACGATATTTGTGAAATATGATTTATTTCTGGAGCACTTTTTATGCTCGCAACAAATCGCGCTAGTTTTGGTATATTGGGAACAGTTGTTTGGTTCTTTCAGCAGATTGCCTCGCTGCGTTTGTGGAAAATAGTGTTTCCGGATAATAACTCATATTCGGAAGGAAATTAACAAGCAACGGTATAATTAATTAAAGCGTGTGATTTTTATTTTACGAATTTGGTTTACTACGAAAGTAATAATTTTAAATATTAATATTTACTATGCCGATATGAATGTTATTTTGACATATCTCTCACCATCCATAAACTTCACCCACAATCTGAAGGACAACGTGGTCCGCCTTTTCTGTAACAAAGTGTAAAAAGATGTGTAAATATTCATTACTTACGAAAATGCCGTACATTTTCTGAACAAGGTAGTTACTTTTAATGCATGTGCTTCCATTTCGATAATTAGGGTGCTCTACCAAAAATGGTACTCGTACAAACCTACCGTAAACTTACCTTAAAAACTCTTATAGGATGACTTTTTTGTCGGTCCGTCTGTCTGGCAAGACCCTTTTTCTCAGGAACAGGTAAAGGTATCAAGTTGAAATCATTAATAAATACTAAGGCCGACGGTCCCTAAGAGGTGTGAAAAAATTCAAAAGCATCTAAGTCTAGCCAATCAAAAGATACGGTCATTTACCTAAGTCGCATTTTTATGCTCGCAAACTCACTCATAAAAATATTTCCCGTTGACCTAGAATCATGGAATTTGAAAGAAGCAAGGTCTCGCAGAACAAGTCAAGGAAAACCGTTAATTTGTAATTATATGACATAAAATATGCTTTTAAATGTTTGTTTTTGTTTTTTATCTATCGTAAAAACGTACATACATACATACAAAGTGTGATTATAGTGCAAACTCTAAAGTGAAGCATCAAATAATAAAAACAGCCCAATTATGTGGTAGTACTGAACCCTTGGTGCGCGAGTCCGAATCGCACTTGGCATTTTTTTTTCAGCATAGCCATATGTAGGGTATCCAATTTTATAAACCCAGAAGAGGAGGTCAATAACAACAAGGACATTCAATAAAAACATTTGAGCCGAAACATTACATCTACCTACCTAGATAACAATACTTTAAAATTTAGCTTTAACATTTATATTATTGATGAACAGCTAGTATAAAAAATACCGTAAATAAACAATCAAAATTAATATTTTGATTTGAATGCTACACTGCACTTAAATTTAAAATCCCGGACACAATGGAAATTCTGCCTGGACGAAAACCAGGGCATGTCCTGGGGAAAGAGGACGGGTGGCAACCCTGGCCAAATGTCGATCATGTTTCTGTCGACATCGTGCTGTCGATCATACATATCAAAAGCATAAATCCATGAGTTAATGCAATATTCTATAACAATAAATTTCTTTATTTCAGCCAACTAGGGCCATACATTGAACAAAAAACTATAAAAACATAATGAAAACTCAAACTAAACAATATTAAAATAGTTATCAAATGAATCTAAGGTAAAAGTACCTAGCACACTTGCGGCATTTCCCCGCTGGATGGCAAGGCTAACTCGTTGGATGAACTTCTATAACATGTTTAACTAAAAATACTTTTCTGTTTACAAGCATCCATGATAATAAGAAAACTATATGGTATCACTTTATTTATTCAAATAACACTATTATTTCTATAAAGTGGTCATTATATTGTTTTCCGACATTGTGTGTTGATACTGTGTTGATGGTTGATAGCAAATAACGACTACATGACCGTTTCCAGATCTCTCCTGGTTGGCAAATTTTCTCTAAAATTTATTTGATAAATGCATTTTTATCACAAAATCTAGTTGCTTCATGGTAAATTTATTACTTTGAATGTTCGAGCAAATATAGCATTAAGTAAGTACATCAAATTAAAATTAGCATAAATAATATTACAATACACACATATTATAGGGAAAGACTAATATATCAAACGATTTTATAGGAACTGATAGACAAACTTGGATAAGATCACAACGATGGATTGACATGGCACCCATATTGGCACATATATTGAAAGTACCAATAAAAAATATCATGTGGATCGAATCGAGAACTTTCTCGTTTTTCGAATCGACAACCTTTTTTTGGAAGCCGCATAAAAGACATACATAGGCATACATAATCTGTTTCCTTTCGCAAATGTACAAATGTAACACGACAGGATCTGCCGACAGGAAATTGTGGGTCTTTGAGTGCGTCGCCTCTCGTCGCTTTACCGCCGCCGCCCTGGGGGTTCAGAGCAGTGGTGTATCTGCAGACGCGGAGAAGGAACCACTTTATAGGGAGTGCTCTTTGATCGAAGTTGCCGCTCTGACTCACCTGAAATTCTATTGTACTAGTGTTACTATATTTTTCAGGACGGAAATCTTTAATGTTTGAATTGTAGCTTCAGGTATATTAAATAACTAAATATAATATACTACTTGAAACTCAAATCGATCGATCTCAAATCAAAGTCAGGTATATACGGCAGGATTTGACACCAAGAATGTAATGTATGCAGGCCAGGAGGCTACTGCGGTAAACAACACAAATAAACGAACGAATTTAAGGTTTATTTTTAACCCCCGACGCAAAACACGGAGGGGTGTTATAAGTTTGACGTGTGTGTGTGTCTGTCTGTGGCATCGTAGCTCCGAAACAGATGGACCGATTTGGATGCCGTTTTATTAGGATTTTTTTTCTGTATTGTTCTTAGCTATATATTTTGTAATCAAGTAATTAAGTAATAAAACAATTAATTATCTTAAAAAGTGGACCGATTTGCATGCGGGTTTTTTTTTTTGTAGAACACAGTTGATAGATTTCGAAGGCCAGACTGGGTTACCAGCGCCTAACAGACAAAGAATTGTCTAGAAAATAAAAGAAGGTACCTATAATTTTTCTTTTCAAAGTGAAAGATCAGTTAAAGGTGCCTATTAGAAAACGAATGTGCGTATGCTTGCCAGTTAGAACTGTTAGATCCCTTCATTTCCCTTATTACCTTTAACACCGACCGGACTCTGAGTTTTTCGTCCAGTTTTTTTTTTATATAAACTGACACCCTTATGGCTACATCACCTACTACATCCGTGATGTCAGCCCATAACACCGGGTGAAATTGGTGCCACGGCAGTGCTTCCCTTCGGTCGTGCCGGCTAAACTGAACTGGACGGAAAAAACAAACTATTTACATAGCCGTTTCGACCGACGTTTCATTCAGCGCGGTGGTACCAACCCGGGCGGGTTAAACCCTACCACCTAGTAATATGAGAAGGGAGTCATGTCCCTTAGTCGCCTTTTACGACATACACGGGGAGAGATGCAGTGGTAGCCCCACTGCATCTCTCTTCTTCTTATCCTCTTCCTCGCTATTCTTTTAAAGTACCGGCCCCACACGGTACAGCCGGCAATAACATCGACAGCTGAAGCACTGGCACGACACCTAGTATGTCAGTCAGTCAGTCAGTGTGCATGCGTCCACTGCTGGATATAAGCCTCTCAAATTTTCCTCCAGTCCTCTCGGCCTTTAGAGGTACGGAACCACTGATTTCTGTCTACGTACATGATGTCGTCGTCCCACCCGACGCGACGGGTGGTCTTCCCACACTGCGTTTTCCTGTCTACGGCCTCCAGTGTAGGACACGGTCGTCGTCTCTTCTACTGGCGTACCCAGCCCACTGCCACTTGAGCTTGGCCACCCGCTGTCCAATGTCGACTGCTTTTATTTGACGCCTCAGCGGATTGCCTGTTTACGCACCAGTGTTACCGGATCACGTAGTGATATTCCCAGCTCGCTCCATTGCTCGCTGGGCAACTTTCAACCTAGTATTTATGTAGGTTGACATTATTTCCATATCTGACATCATCAATACTAATAATATATCTGCAAGGGATGGTCATGGAGTAAGTACTTTGTTTTATGAGATAATGCGTCTGTAGACTATGTTGTATAGTTTTATATTGTATTTTTATGACGGAACATCGAAAAATAGAATTTTAGAATTTTGGATATTTTTTACCATACTTAATGGAACCACAGATAATATAACACGTAAATAAAAATTGTTGTTATTTACTGAATATTACTACAGGCAATTATGTAGAGACAAAAAAGGGGGAAACAATTATAAATGAGAAAGCGATAAAAATGTTTAGTTAAAATTTTATTAATCAATCCCCTTACACCGAAGTGATATAAACAAATTCTACAATTATTATATTTTAATTCACACTTCGTATGAACCACAAATATTTCACATCATACAAACCCCTAATCTAAATCAATAAATACTTATATAATAAATAGGTACTTATCGGCAACACGTTTTAATCGACATCTTAATTTGAAAATATCAGAAAATCACGAATAACTCCCCCGTTATATAAATGGTAGTGACAATTTGTTTAGGAAAAGAAAATCTTAGATTTTGGTTTAATTTTTTTTTATTCAGATTTATAAACGCCAACTACTATTTATAAAACTTTCTCAATATACCTTTTACTTTAATACTTTATTTCTTGAGCTAAAACGCCTACTAAGAATAGTTATGTACTAACTTAAAACGTATATTATCTCTCTCCGCATTATAACCACACATTTCAATTTTTGGAGCAGTATAGATATTTGTATCATCATGGTTATTAGTTTTCAATTATTAGAATAATGTCGATAAACAACAATAAAAAATAATATTCAATAAAATAAACTACAAGGTGGGCCAAAAGTAATCACCTGATGTTCTTTGGTTGTAATTTTTTTTTTAAAAGGAAAACATTGGTTCTACTTATGGATTATGTTTATTTAATGAATTAGAATATTTTTCATTAAATCGAGAAAATGATATCGGTCGAGTGTCCGCCGTCAGAATTAATGACCATAAGGGCTCGTTTTATGGCATTTTTCATCACTTGTGTCAGAACTTCCGGGGATAGGTTCTGTAAGTGCTTCAAGAGTCCGAGGAGTGTTTACATAAACCCGGGACTTTAAGTAACCCCACAAAAAATAGTCTGGAACGGTCAAATCGGGTGATCTGGCCGAAGTCGGAAATCTTCGACGAAATTCACGCTGCGTCAATACCACAGACGAATTATTGCGCAAAAAAATGGATTCAATGATTCCGCGTTCTTGAGGAGAATAGCGTTCCATGGCTTATTGACGTGTATTCTGCATCTGTTTACTTCAAAAATGTCAAAACAGAATTTACATTTGCCGCCATTTTGAAAAGTTATAGCGTCGTCCAATAGGGTGATTACTTTTGGCCCACCTTTTGTGTATTAGATTACGAAGAATTATTGTTAATTTTTTATTGAGGGAGGCAATAATTTTCAAAAATTTGGCACATAATATTGAATAATAGCCAATTTATAGATTGTCATTATTAAATGTAACTCGGCACAAACTTGATAACTACGGGATGGTGTTCACCAGCCGTTATATCTCATGTTCACCGAAAGTACTAATAGCAGTTTATCGAACTCGTAGCGTAGCTATAACTGTAGCGTTCAAAGAAAAACATTAGAAGACTATCGAAATAAATTTAGCGAATGTAAAATTATGCGCCTCCCTAGCTTGTACTAACTTGCACGCAGTACGCACCTCGAGCAACCCCTGTACCGGCGTTACTCACTCGCCGATGTGAGTATGAGAAACGATCTCACTCAACCATCAGAAGGCGTTCGCTGAGGCATCAGGCCCGGCTATTGGTTGAAATATGCGAGTATTTGTGTAAGTTAGCGAGTGAGTTAACGCCGGTAGACCCGCAGATTAGCTTAGCTACGTGCTCCAAAAGGCGTAGTACCCAAAACTGACAAGCTAGGAGCAAAGTGTATTGGATACTGTTACGTGGAAAGCCTTTGTTTCCCTTTCCACCTACCCCAATGACAAACACGCCTGACTACATGTATGTATGTAATAAGATTTCCTGCATAATCGTTACGTACTCTAGGAGCTAGTAAGACATAATATGGAAAACACGTTAATACACTAAATTGCTTATAATACCCCCGGTGATGAGACTAGGTGTTCACATGAGGTCTGACGCGAGGTGGTCGTCGCGCAGGGCGCAGACGGCGCGTGCGCGCACCGCCCCGCCGCCGCCGCCTCCGCCGCCCACGTGGTGCAGCACCTCCGGCAAGGATCCCTCGCCGTCGGCCGTCAGCAGAGTCTCCTCGGTGGGGTTGCGCGAGTACTTGCCGCGAGTCTGTCAGGAGGTGTGCAGGTAGTCGGGCGCGAGCGCGCGGTGCGCCTGCGCGCGCATCGCCCTCTCATGGTGCCGCAGCCGGTGCACGATCTCATCGTGCAGCACGTTGAAGCACATCGCTGTGAGCGCTAGCCCGCTCACTATATACACCGAGCAGAACCAAACCGTCGCGGTGTGCGCGCCGCGTCGCTGCCCAGTCGCGCCCGGCGTCAGGTGGCCGAAGCCGATCGTGCTGAGGCTCATGAAGCAGAAGTAGATACCGTCTATCAGGCTCCAATCCTCGAGGTGGAAGAGCACGACCGCTCCGAATAGGATGTAGGCGAAAATAGCGCAGAGGCAGAGCAGCACCGGAGCGAGAATGGAGAGGCCGCGGAGGGACGCGCGCGAGTCGGTGTCGGCGCAGCTGAGGGAGTCGCAGTCGCGCAGGAATCCGAGGCTGGGAGTCTTGTCCTTGACGGAGACGGAACCTGCTCGGTGCGCCTGAGCGGCCGATATGATGGTGCCGGATGGGGATCTCACGTAGTAGGGCTCCTGTAGAGGAAGCGAGGGACCGCGCAAGTCGTCTCGGTGCTTGTCCTTGTGTTCGTCGTCGGGGAGGGAGCGCTCGTCGAGGCAGCAGTAGCCGCACTTGGTGCAGAGGCAGCAGCAGAGCGCGCGGCTGCAGACACCGCGCGCCAGGCGCGACAGCAGCGCACCCACCACGGATAGGTACAGCAGCGTGAGCGGAATGCCGAGCACGGCGTAGCCGATCGTCACCGCCTTGCCGAGAGCGGTGCGCGGCGCTACGCTGCCGTAACCTGCAACAACCATACAATCCATATTTAGAAATGAACATGGCAACAGCCTCGATAGCTCAGTGGTGGAGACAGTCGACTGTTGCTATTGATTGTTAAGCAACGCTGGGTGCGGTCAGTACTTGGATGGGTGATCGCTCGATCGTTGGAGGCTGACCGTGGTTCGGATTACACGTAAAACTGTAGGTCCCTTCCCTTCTTACCTTACTAGGTGGTAGGGTTCAACCCGCCCGGGTTGGTACCACCGCACTCAATGAAACGTCGTCGGTCGAAACGGCTAAGCAAATAGTTTGTGTTTTCCGACCAGTTCAGTGTAGCCGAAGGGAAGCACTGACATGGCACCTAGTTCACCCGGTGTTATGGGCTGACATCACGGATGTTGTAGGTGATGTAGCCAACCGTGTCAGTTTCCATAAAAAAAAATTTAAACTTCTCTATTTGTGAGAAATACACGAAATAGAGTAGGTACTGATGAGAGAGAGAAAAAAATGGTAGGTTAAAAAATAGAGCAAACATTTCAACGTGGAAGCCTCGCAAGAGAACTCTACATCAGGCTGCACAAGCACTTATACAAGCACTCACATCACAGGCCGCCGATGACGTAGCGTAATGGTTTAGCCTAAAACAATCTGGAGAAGTGACAGAATGTAACAGTGAAAACCGTATGTAAATCGATAAAGTAGTTCTCGAGTTATAAGGATATTCATATATTGACGTACGTTAAGCGGCCGTCTGTGGAAACTTCGCTTTCTTTATTAGGAAGATGCCCGCTCTCTTTGTCCGCTCAAATCCACTATGAAGAGTTTTCAATGACCTACCAAGGTAAGGTAAGGTATTATGTTTTTTTGTTTTTTTTTATGGAAACTTACACGGTTGGCTACATCATCTACAACATCCGTGATGTGAGCCCATAACACCGGGTGAACTTGGTGCCACGTCAGTGCTTCCCTTCGGTCGTGTCTGGACGGAAAACACAAACTATTTACATAGCCGTTTCGACCGACCTTTCATTCAGTGCGGTGGTACCAACCCGGGCGGGCTAAACCCTACCACCTAGTAATATAAGAAGGGAGTCATATTCCTTAGTCGCCTTTTACGACATACACGGGGAGAGATGCAGTGGGGCTATTCTTTAGTACCGGCCCCACACGGTACATGTATGTATTTTTATGTTATTTTTATTTATTTAATTTCACTTTTTTTTCTGGAAGACCTTTGCAACCTACTGTTATCTTGTTTCTGTGTGAAGTATTGTAAATTTCTATTGCACTTCTGTATGTTATCTTCTGTATTCTGTATCTTTGTAAGTGTTTTTGTGTGAAATAAAGTATTTCTATTCTATTCTATTCAAAGAAACAACATCTCATGATACTAGATGATAGTATGTAGGTAGGTTAGCTATAATGAGAGCGAGTTACGTATTTCTATGTTTCAGTGCCTCAATCCTTTATACCACGAGCCGTTAGTGTTCTATTCTTTCGCGTTGTGCGTTTGTTGATTCGAAGTAGAAAAGTAGCCGCTTGCTTGTATTGTATTGATATTGAACCGGTTCATTTGGCTCGCTACGAGAGCTGAATTTATGACTCGCTCCTCCGCTCTCGGCCGTATTTTCTGATAGATATAGGTTAGTGTGTTTTTATTGCCTGCCTCCATAGTGTAGGAACACAACAGCCGCACAACCTTACAGGAACGCGAGAAACGCGTCGCTCACAACGTACCTACAATCATGTCAGTGTCGGTAGCTCAGTTGTAGACTGTTGTTAAGCACACCTGGGCCCGGTCAGTACTTGGATGGGTGACCGCTCGACCGTTGTAGTCTGACCTTGGTTCGGATTCCACGTGAAACTGTAGGTCCCTTCCCTTCTTACCTTACGTTTCATTCAGCGCGGTACCACCGCGCTAAATGAAACGGCTATGTAAATTGTTCGTGTTTTCCGTCAAGTTCAGTGTCAGTAGCCGACATGAAATGAAGTCAGCACTAACATGGCACCTAGTTCACCCGGTGTTATCGGCTGACATCACGGATGTTGTTAGGTGATGTAGCCAACCGTATCAGTTTCCATAAAAAAAACACGATTTCATGGCGCTGCTCTATGTGCCATGTCTGCTTCCGTTTGATCGTGCCGACTATACAGAACTGGACGGAAAAGAAGCAAATGAAATTTGTTTTTTATAGAAAACGCGACATTTATCATCATTCACCTACAAGTAGGTGTCTAACGATGCCCATGGACATTCTATGTTGCGCGGGGATTGCGAATGCCATGCCGGCCTGACAGGAGTCTTGACGATATGAAGCAAAGTGACTGTTACGCCGTTAAACTATGGCGCCCCGGTCCTTATCGTTGTATTTATCCGTGGTGTTTGTTGGCTCCCCTCGCCCAGGTTGCCTCCACTTGAAAGCAGTTAATCATTATCTGTAACTTATGGGGGAAAGGGCGAGGAAGATAAACTATCTCACTTAACTTGCCGGCTGCTGTTGCCTCTCCTATAAGATCATGTTAGTGGCCTTTATCTACGGAATGAAGCGAAGTTTTCCACTCAAATTGAAAGGTATTTATTTATGTGTCTTTATTATTGCCTAATGGAATGTCGGTTTTCTTAATCATCAGTTCACCGATGAGACATGATACATCGATCTTGCGCACACAAAGCATTCAAGTTTATTTGTGCGCAGAATTTGCATCACACAGCTCGCAAGTCGTACGTAACACGCGTGTTAATTTTTTTTTTTTTTTTTATGGAACCTGACACGGTTGGCTCCATCACCTACAACATCCGTGATGTCAGCCCATAACACAGGGTGAACTAGGTGCCATGTCAGTGCTTCCCTTCATTTCATGTCGGCTACACTAAACTGGACGGAAAACACGAACTATTTACATAGCCGTTTCGACCGACGTTTCGTTCAGTGCGGTGGTACCAACTCGGCCGGGATAAACCCTACCACCTAGTAAGGTAAGAAGGGAAGGGGCCTACAGTTTAACGTGGAATCCGAACTACGGTCAGCCTCCAACGGTCGAGCGGTCACCCATCCAATCACTGACCGCGCTCAGCGTTGCTTAATAACAGTTGACTAACCAACCGCGCCACTGATCTACCGAGGCTGACGAATTTTCTTATCCCTTAGTCGACTTTTACGACATGCGATGGGGAGAGATGCAGTGGGGCTATTCTTTTCAAGTACCGACCCCACACGGTTAAGGCTGATACTGAGTCCGTAAGTGTGAAAATATCAATACGACAATAAAGAATGCGGCAGCATTACTTCCTTTTTAGCTTTCCGTATCCGTCGTACGAAACCCTATTACTAAGCCTACGCCGTCTGTCTGTCTGTCCGTCTGTCCGAGGGCTGTATTTCTTGAACATTATAGGTAACCCGTTGAAATTTTCACAGAATATTATATTGTGTTATTATGGCCGATATAATAACAAAAAATAAAAGTAAGAAAAAGTAAACAATTCACGGGGGTCCCCATAGATGATACTAAAAAGTGTATGCGCGCTATCTGCCGAAAAGAGTTTGAAAAAAAAAAATTAAGCATTTTAACTAAAAAATCGTGTCAAACTTTTAATTAAAAAATCGTGTTTCTTGTATTGGGACCCCCATTAATTTTTGGCCTTTTCTATATTTTATAATTTTTTGCTATATCCACCATAATAACACATTCTGTGAAAATTTCAACCGACTACCTATTACGGTTCCAAAAGATACAGCAGTAGGACAGACAAACAGACAGACAGACAGACGGCGTAGGCTTAGTAATAGGCTTCCGTACGGGAAACGGAAACATAATAAATAAACCTAGATATAAAATTTCTTCCAGTTCAGCCTAGGCAACCATGGTTCCTAGCACGCTTATAGCGTTCCCTCTTTGAATTCCCAGGCTATGTGGCGTAGGAACAAAGCCTTGGCACGCACCGGTCACACCGGGCTATCCACTAGCAATATTGCGATAGTTTCTGCAAAAGCCAGTGCGTCCGGTGATCACGCACCATGTTTTACATATAAACCCCTGACTCAAACGGAGGGGTGTTATAAGTTTAACGTTTGCGTGTATGGATGTGTCTGTCTGTGACCGATTTGGATGCAATTTTTTTTTTTTGAAAGCAGGTTTCTGTTAGTTTAATGTCAGCTTTTTATATAAGTTAAGTTATAGTCTGGGGGCGTAGTGCATCAATGACGTAGGTTTTATCTTTGTAATTTCGTGTTTTACATTCATTGTAACATTTAAGGAATAATGTGCATCGAAGTATTGAAAGAAGATTAATCTTATGGAAAAATTCCACCAGTCTCGCTTGCTGAAGTGAAACTATCGAGCGGAGATCGAGACTGATAGACGGGAGAGTCGTTTATTTTCAGTATGCCGTCTGATAGCGTTTCGGTCTAGGGAGCATCATCTTGGCACTTTTCAATCTTAGCAAAGTGTAAAATGCAAGTCATCAAATCACTGTCTGTGCACGGCACGAGATAAGCCGAAACAAATTCTACTGAAATTTCTTAAAACGCTAGTTACTCAATAAAATAAAAATATATTTACCTAACAAAATATATGTTTGTAGGGCGTGTCATGGTTGGATAATATAACCTGCTACAGTCGCGATGTCAGCCCATTGCACCTCCCTCCTGTCAGAACTAGGTGCAATCTCTAGAATAACTAGATTTTTATTTCTTCATTAGATAAATGCAAAACGGAACATTTAAAATTCTAAATTGAATGCAAGTTGACTGAACGCAGGAGTTTGTGTCATACCTATTACTTAGAGAAGAAGCAAACACGGAACACTGTTCGAAAATTTAGAGATAATACATCATCGCACCGATGGCGGAATGGTTGGTGACGCGCTGGGGGCTTAAGCCGGAGTTCCAGGTTCGAATCCTGGTCGGGACGTATTTTTTTTTCTTCATTTTCGGCTTTGAATTTATATAATGAAGTAATATAAAAATCGAGTACTTGCTTAGTACTACTACATATAAATAAATATATATGTATTTATAATATTAAACTTGATTTTTATTAAACGAGACTAGCTGAAAGTACACAAGAAAATATTCTTAGGCACTTGTGTTCGTTGCATTTAAAATTCCAATCCTGAAGCAGTCGACCGAACCAACCCATTTCATTTATTTATCTTCTTTTATTTATTAGTTCTTCTACAAAATATAGCTTATGCTTAAGCTTACCCTGTGGAAAGAGTATTGCTTTCTGACTCGTCTGTCGGCTCGCATGTTTACGCTGCATTGTGTCTTTTCATCTTTTCGGCAGTAGCGTAGCTTGAATTTTATCAAAGAGGGTTAAATTTTCATATAAAGGCTGGTCAAGCTGAATTTATACCCAAACCCCCCCCCCCTTATTCCTTAGAAATACCAGGAGTAAGCAAGAACTGTGAGTGATGTCCTGCACGTGATTGCTCTATGCTACTCTAAAATTATCAAACCAGTATTACCTAGATATTTTAACTACTTAGTTGCTAGCGGCATGCGCGCGCGCGATGAAACGTCGTTGTCGCCGACGTTCATAAGTGTCGATCAATGACCAATCAGCGCGCTGCATTTCAAGGCCGTATGCGAGTATTTAATGTTGTGTTACAGCGCCATCTGCCAGCGGTGCAGTGTTACAATTGCAATTTTTCAAATAAAAAGTCTACTAAATATTATGTACTATGTCAGATAGAAAAACATTCTCATCTGCTTTATCCACACCAAAATATAACCACACATAAGCAGACGAAAGGTTTTATACCGCCCCCTAAAATTCTACGGCACGGGACCCCCTCCTTGATGTGCTACTGGCAGTCGGAGAGCCTTTGCAATATCAGTGAGCAGATGTTTTATTGAAGAAAATATCCGCAGAGCAAATCAGTCGTGACGAGGATTTCATATCAATATGCATGCACTCGCGTCCGGAGAGGGAAGAAAAATGCATTACCATTTTAAAATTCGGTATTTCTGCATTCGCTGTGGTAATGTATGAGTAGTATATAGAGAGAGTAATATATAGTATATTGTAGAGTATGCGTGGATTTACAATGAAACATCGATTGAGAAAAAGAATGTAGTGCAAGACCCTGAAGAAGATGTGGAGACAAGCATTCAGATTCAGATATTGAGATTGAGACATGCATATTCAGTATGGTTCGTCATGTGCCGTTCAGCAATGCAATCTTTAAGGAAGAACCGGGTAAGAAACCTTTAATAGAGCGTTTTTTTAATATAACTACATACTTAGTTTTTATTACGTTAAATATGTCATACTATGTGTAAGCATTGAGAAGAGATTTATGCAGGGAATGTGAATGAAAGAGTTATTTATTATTTATATTGTTTTGTGCACACAGGTACCGCAGCAGAAATCGCTTTCATAAACTTGTTGTTTGTATCATTTGAAAGCAACGCTAATTATTATACTCCGTACCGCTCCGAAGTAGCCAGGAGTAATTCAAAATTCATACAAACCCACGGTTGGTTGCGCCCCAAGAACCCTTTAATTACTCGAGAGGGACATAAACGTAATAATTTTCGAGAAGTCCAACCCCTTGTGGCCTTATGGTGGACTTAATTATCTTAAATATTAGCCTGCGAAGCCTTCACACTCTTCTCACTAGGTTGGCAAGGTACACAGACTAATTACCCGGTGTTAGTGTGGCAGAAAAGAGGAGAGGCGATAAAATATTTTTTTCTTAAATTTTTTACTTACTTGTGTTTTTATTTGTAAAATTCAGAGATAAAAGAATTCTAAACGTGTAATCGGTATTTGCTAACGATTACTTATTTAGCGCAACGCGTAATCAGTAATTGCATACAATTTACTTTGCCAAATACGTAATCGTTTGCACATAAATTACATAAAAAGGAGCATAAAATACATTTTGACAAAAATACGTGATAGCACAAGTGTGAGAGAAATATACCCCGCATTGGGACGCATACATTACAAATTACTTACAAATTTAGGCTGATTGCGCCAACACAGACTTAACAAATAAGTAAGTATCCGACTTAAAGGTAATTCAGCCATTTAAGTTTCTAACAGACACTTAAGAAAAGTGAAACTGACTTTCAGTGAATGAATCGCGTCAGCTGTCTGTCAAACTCATTTTAGGGACTATTAAGGCATTATTTTCAAAGAGTTTGTATTACGTCGCTGCGCTCCTGCGACGTAATACAAACTCTTTGATTATTTTCTGCAATGCAGTGTCATCTCTGTCTTCAGGCTCTGTCAATTTAATACAAATTATATCGTTTTGTAATCGATATTTTTTTTTTGTTCTGATTAGATGGCTGAGGTTGGATACTCAACGACAACAAATTTCACCGCCAACCTATCTTGTAGATGAACTCTCGCTGACTAGTGTGACTGCAACTTGATGAAGATGCGTGGATTGCAAAAGTTACGACAAACATATTTACCGGAAGCTCGTGTGACAACTATTCAGTGCGACATATAATGATATCGAAAATGGCGGGCGAGAACGTTTGTGTACGCTAAAGTGAGTGCTTCATGTTTCAGAATCTGAGTGAGAAGTTATATTATCTACAGAATAACTTTTGATTGTGAAAATACTTGAGATACAAAAATGGGAGAAGAAGGTGGCGTTCGAAGTTCGTTCAATTTATTAAGATAACGCCGAGCCAGCTTCACTTCTTCTCACCGAGAAAGTTCTTCAAAGCCACCGCCTCATAGAAACTTTGAAGCTCCTTAAATAAGAGTACTTATACTCGACAGCTTCTTAAAAGTGCTAGATGTCTCCGTGGCTTCTTCAGCGTTAAAGTCCCACTCAATTGAAAATCGGATTAAAACTAAATGGACTATGATATGGTACCGCACCGATATGGTAAGGTCTACTGATTTCAATATGATTTCGCAGGAGAACTATTTTGTACCTACTGAACAAATTGTAATATTCGTACACGTGACATTTCTGTGGATACGCTTTTTGTTTTTGACAGGGAACTCTGTCACTACTCCGGTACGGGCGGTACTTTGAGGCGGCGTGCGACGCAAAATAGTAATACCCAGTCCAAGAAGCTTACTATTCAGTCGTCATTTAGCCGAGCGCGGTGCTGCATGTGTATATCGCGAGAAAAAACGCAGCAATAGTTTAGGTTTTAGGTTTTTTATTATCGTTCGTAGGCAAATAAATTTTGCACTTGAATTCGTTCTTTCGAATGGCAACTATGTGAAAAACAATATAAACAATGACAAACAATGACAAACAATGACAAGGGCTGTACAGAACCAGATAAAAGACAAAAACAATTTAAGCTATCATTTGCTTAAAGACTACTACTATTTACACTTACCTAATACTACTACTATCTACTTAATTTAGCGTTAATTATTTAAGGTAGCGTCAATAAACTTGTCAATGAAATATTTTAAGGTACAATAAATAAAATAAAAGTACAATTTACAAGGTACAATAGCATCAAAAGAATTGTCAAGTAGTATAGAAATATTGATAATTTATAACTAAGACAATTTTGTAAGATTGATTTATTTAATTTTGTCTTTGAGAGAAAATTGTGGGATAATGCTTTGTATATAATCTGACAGGATTGGTTACGCCGCGCCGCCTGCTAGACACGTGCTATCAGCCCATTTCACTTTCTTTTTTTATGGAATCTGACGCGGTTTGCTACATCACCTACAACATCCGTGATGTCAGCCCATAACACCGGGTGAACTAGGTGCCATGTCAGTGCTTCCCAAAAAAAAACCAGCCAATTACCTGGTGGTACGGAACCGACGGTGCGCGACTCCGACTCGCACTTGGCCGGTTTTTTTTCTTTTTTGTTATTTACCTTGTGCCTAGTAGAACTATTTACTTACCTATGTGTAAAAGAACCACACCAGTTTAAACAATTCACATAAATTAAAATTTTGAAAATCTGAAGAAAACTTTTCGTTATTTAGTTTCAAAGTCAAAAACCTATTTCATTTTAGCCAGTTCCATTGTGAGAGAGAAACGGTATATTTTTCCACGATGCACTTAATGCGGAATGCAATGTATTCCGAGCAACATTTTGCGTTTCGGTAAACATGTAAGTTAACTTGTCCGAATACTTTGCTAAACGTGGTGGTCGATGTTGTTCTGTAATTTACCAGAGTACTTGAAGCACAGCACCGATTATTCTGCTTACCCCGATTGTCGGGAGGATTGTCGGGCGTGTGGTGTGTATGTATCTACGAGTATGTAAGTTATCCCAACTTCACTAGAATATTTCATCATATCTCGGTTAGAGCATAGGCATCATCGCAGGAGTTTGGTCTGAAGTTATTTTAATAACCTTAATGAAAGCTTTACCCACGAAGACAAAGCCGTTTTATCTGGCAGGGACCCAACAACTTGGTTAAATTTACAGTAAAATCGGTCAGTTTCTGAAGTCGTTTACCGCACGCCGCCGCCGCCGCGCCGCGCCGCCGACAAGAGCCAAGTTTTTAATTAACGTCTGTTTTGAATTTAAATATGTTTAGCACTCGACAATTAAATTAAATTTTCGTCAATTCCTGTCTCTCGCCCGACAATGCTATTTTGCCTGCCGCGTGTTCGGCTAACCTCCTCTCTTCTCTTTTAAAATTAAGTTTCAAGTAAAATTAAATAGATTTTATAAGTGGAGTGACGAGGGGCGGCCGGCGATCGCTGTTCTCTGGACCATACTGTATTTTTTTATGATTTTGAAGTGAGACAAACATGTTTTTGCGGACAATAGTTAATTAGTTTTAAGTTTAGGTATTGTTATTAGTCCTAATAGTTCTCATGTATTAAAATAAAATAAATTCTTTATAAAATTAATATAAGCCACCTCAATGAGCACAGCAGCGGCAGCGGGGCAAATAGTTAGTGTTTTCCGTTCAGTTCAGTTTAGCCGACTTGAAATGAAGAGAACCCGGTGTTATGAGCTGACATCACGGATGTTGTAGCAAACCGTGTCAGTTTCCGCAAAAAAAAATTATACTTTTTCAAAATGTATTTCAATATTTTTAATATTGTTTTAGTTACTTCCCGCCGGCACGACAGATACGCTAATAGAACTTTCGTTTTAACTCCAAAATAAGAGTACCTACCTACATATATCATAAGATTACAAGACAACAATAATAAATGTTTAATAATAATTCTGCACTACACTTGCCATCATTCTTCCTCACTTAAGTACTCTCATGCATGACCCAAAGGTTGACTGTTTATTCTGTATGTTTTTTCTGTCTTCTGTATCTTTGTTAGTGTTTTAGAATAGAATATAATAGAATGGAAATACTTTATTGCACATAAAGTATTTTTTCTATTTTTGAGTTCTATTCTAATAAATTTTTACACTTTAATTAATTTTGAATTATGATAGTAAGCCGGAAATGTTTCTCATTATAGCAAACAGCCATAGACATAGCTAGGTAATAAATAAATCTTTACTGTCAGAACAAAATGGGCACTGGTCGCCGGGGGGAGCGGGCACATCTCTTGCCACCGAGCGAGAGGACAGCGATCCCGGGGCACGCAGCTTGCAGCTCCACGTTGCAATTCACTTATTTTAGGACCGCCATTTCATTCTACATTATGCACTGTAAATACTTGTAAATGTTTACGTCCTTGAAAATGTAGATTTTTTTTTTCAAATCTTATTTTAATGTTAAAGAACTTGAAACTTGCAAGTAACGTATGTAGAATTTTCCTACTAAAACAAGTCAAGCTTTATGTTGCAGAATAATTAACCGCACCCAAAGTAAAATGTTCATTGGTTTTAACGTTCCGTACCGTAAGGGATCCTATTACTAAACCTACGTCGCGCGTCGTCGTCCGTCTGCCAGTATCTTTTGAACCCTAATAGGTAGCTGGTTGAAATTTTTACAGAATATGTGTTATTATGACGAATATACTAACAAATAATAAAAAACCCGCCAAGTGCGAGTCGAACTCGCGCACCGAGGGTCCCGTATCGCCATGTCACGGCTAGCGCTAATCACGCCATCTAGATGGCGTGTTATGAAATGCTTCATATTAGTTAATGTCATGCTTCATAATCTATTCGGTAGATGGCGCGCACGCATACGCTTTTTGGTTTCTTCTATGGGAACCCCGTAAATTTTTTACTTTTTCTTATTTTTATTATTTGTTGTTATATCGGCCATAATAACACATTTTTTGTGAAAATTTCAATGGGCTACCTATTACGGTTCAAGAGATACAGCCCTCGGACAGACGGACGGACGGACAGACAGACGGACGGACGGACAGACAGACAGATAGACAGACAGACAGACAGACAGACGGACGGCGTAGGCTTAATAATAGGGTCCCGTACCTTATACGGAACCCTAAAAACAATCTATTAAGATTTTTTTGAGTGTTTCAAGAAAAGTTTTTGTTTTGTTTTTGCTCTATCGTAAAAACGGCAATACATACAATAGTCAAATTTGGTATGATTATGGTGCAAACTCTAAAAGTAAAACAAAAAATTAAAAAAACCAGCCAATTACGTGGTGGTACGGAACATCCATGTACGGAACTCAAGGTGTGCGAGTCCGACTCGAACTTGGCCGGGTTTTTTTTCATGTAATATTTTAATTTCGAGTTTCACTGTTACTAATCTACAGTACAGTGATAACAATCATTGAAACACTCTTTGTTCTATACATTTTTGTTTTGGCACATAGGTACATACTTGGGTACATATTTCACGTTGTCCATCGATTTGTATATACCTACTCCGAATATGTACAAAAATTCAGGATTGTGAGTGTGGCACGGCACGAGGTTAAAAAATCACGCTGTATGTAATTAGGTGTTGGCACGGAACCCTCGCACGGTGGGGTATTTGAGCGATTTGGGCGGCCAAAATTATTTTTGTAGTTTAATCGGTTGTAAGTGTACTATCCAACTAATTTATAGCAAATTTAGTGATAGGTACTATTTTTACATTGAATAAAATGATTTTTTTCTTATTTTCACTACATTTAATTATGTACATGAAATAAGAATAACCAAATTTACAACGTAGATCAGTCAGAAGATGAGAATTCCTCGTCAGATGACAATTCAGATTCACCTATATTTTCCCCATCATCAGACTCTTCGGTGTCTTGTGCTTCATGGGGTTCCGTAGGAACCAGCATATCTTTTGTTTCTTTTTTCCATTCGAGTCATTATTTTAGCATTTGCTGGCCCTGAAAAAAAAACGGTCCAGAGCGAGGCAAGCTCTCACAATTAGGGTTCCGTACTAAAACAACAAATGAACTTTCTTTATTTATGTACATAATAGTTTTTCTTTTTTTCAGCAACTATAACATATTCGAAAAAATCTGCCTGTTTTTTTCCTGTTTTCCTGTAGTCTATGGCCTAATGTCTACAAACCCTATTAAAATAAAATAAATTGCTTTAGAAACCTAGGAGAACAGGGGGGGGAACGGTAATTTTTTTCACATTTTTAGGTATTTCTTTAAGACCACTACACTAAAAATTATAAAAAATCCAATCTTTTTAAAATCCTTACAATTAGCTCTTTTCAACGATACCCCACACGATATGTTAATAAAAAGATTTTTTTTTCATTCTAAACTGACCCCCTTAATAATCTAAAATAAAATTTTATCTAGTTATTGGCTAGCGATATATGTGCGCGTCATCAAAATCTATCATTATGCCAAATTTCAAGTTTCTACGTTTCTTAGTTTTCGAGAAAAACCTCTGACAGTCGGACGTACGGACGGACGAACGGATGGACGGACGGACGGACGGACGGACGGACGAACGGACGGACGGACACCGTAGTGATCTTATAAGGGCTCCGTTTTACCTTTTAAGGTACGGAACCCTAAAAATACAAGGAAAACTTACACTTCGTAATTAAATGCAATTACGACCTATGACGTTCTATGACAATTTTTTCCCAAGACCAAGTGATTCCGGGGCTACTTTTTACAAAATTATATAGTAGAAAGATCAAGGTAGTTGATACATGTAATATTTTAATTTCGAGTTTCACTGTTACTAATCTACAGTACAGTGATAACAATCATTGAAACACTCTTTGTTCTATACATTTTTGTTTTGGCACATAGGTACATACTTGGGTACATATTTCACGTTGTCCATCGATTTGTATATACCTACTCCGAATATGTACAAAAATTCAGGATTGTGAGTGTGGCACGGCACGAGGTTAAAAAATCACGCTGTATGTAATTAGGTGTTGGCACGGAACCCTCGCACGGTGGGGTATTTGAGCGATTTGGGCGGCCAAAATTATTTTTGTAGTTTAATCGGTTGTAAGTGTACTATCCAACTAATTTATAGCAAATTTAGTGATAGGTACTATTTTTACATTGAATAAAATGATTTTTTTCTTATTTTCACTACATTTAATTATGTACATGAAATAAGAATAACCAAATTTACAACGTAGATCAGTCAGAAGATGAGAATTCCTCGTCAGATGACAATTCAGATTCACCTATATTTTCCCCATCATCAGACTCTTCGGTGTCTTGTGCTTCATGGGGTTCCGTAGGAACCAGCATATCTTTTGTTTCTTTTTTCCATTCGAGTCATTATTTTAGCATTTGCTGGCCCTGAAAAAAAAACGGTCCAGAGCGAGGCAAGCTCTCACAATTAGGGTTCCGTACTAAAACAACAAATGAACTTTCTTTATTTATGTACATAATAGTTTTTCTTTTTTTCAGCAACTATAACATATTCGAAAAAATCTGCCTGTTTTTTTCCTGTTTTCCTGTAGTCTATGGCCTAATGTCTACAAACCCTATTAAAATAAAATAAATTGCTTTAGAAACCTAGGAGAACAGGGGGGGGAACGGTAATTTTTTTCACATTTTTAGGTATTTCTTTAAGACCACTACACTAAAAATTATAAAAAATCCAATCTTTTTAAAATCCTTACAATTAGCTCTTTTCAACGATACCCCACACGATATGTTAATAAAAAGATTTTTTTTTCATTCTAAACTGACCCCCTTAATAATCTAAAATAAAATTTTATCTAGTTATTGGCTAGCGATATATGTGCGCGTCATCAAAATCTATCATTATGCCAAATTTCAAGTTTCTACGTTTCTTAGTTTTCGAGAAAAACCTCTGACAGTCGGACGTACGGACGGACGAACGGATGGACGGACGGACGGACGGACGGACGGACGAACGGACGGACGGACACCGTAGTGAGCGACGATATATGTTAAATGTGTGAAGTATGTGTCAGAGGTGTGCATACTTAAAAAACTGCATTTGTTCGTAAGCTCACTACGGTACGCCCCTCTTACGATACATCATTCACATATCCCGGACGTGACTACCACTAATGACACTGCTTATAGGATAAATAAAATGCTCTTTAACTTCACAGAGTCTGTCCCCAATACTATTTACCTAGATTTAAATTGCCTACCAAGACCGTGCTACTCGAAAAAGGGTTTAATAAATAGTACAGGTCTGAACATGCTCGTTAGTCAAATTCACAAATGTAATTACAGTGTCAAGACGTCTAATTTAAAGTTCCTGTCTCTAGACAAAAGTGTGACTGAGCAAAAAAAGACCTCTTTTTTATGCCAAAGTCCAATAACAACAGTACTGTACAATTAAAAAAATCTAGTTATTCGCCTAAGTTAGCAAACAGTACTGTAAAAATTAATAAAACTAAAACTTGTAATAAGAATGAAAAACATCTTAATAATAAGCTAACAATTGGGCATCAAAATGTTCAAGGCTTACGAGGAAAATGCCAGTTACTAGAGTTATTTTTAAAAGACAACCATGTAGACATATTTTGTATTTCAGAATCTTGGACAGACTCGTGTGAATTACTCACTCAACAAGTACCGCATTATTCTGTAATAAGTAGTTATCATAGAAAAATTTTTATTAGAGGCGGGACAATAATTTTTGTTAGAAACGGCTTGAGAGCAAAGAATAGGCCAGATATAGTTAATATGTCAGTTGAGAAAGAATTTGAAGTTAGCTGTATTGAGATGGAATCTGTTATCATATTGTCTGTATATAGGTCACCCTCAATGAGTGTATTGTCGTTTTCAGATAAATTAGAAGAAGTTTTATATAAAATTAATAGTAATAACAATAAATCAATAGTTCTATGTGGTGACTTCAATGTTCGGTTTCCTTTAATTAAAAATGAAAAACACGATTTATCTGACCTAATGGATAGTTTCTTACTTAACCAAACTATATATGAATACACTAGAGTAACTGATTCATGCGCATCATGCATAGATAATATTTTTACTGATGCAGAAACGATTCAATGTAATTTATCTCACGGTATTCACTCTGACCATTATGCTCAAATAATCTCAATTAAATGGGAAACAAAATGTATTAATAAATCTGTATATAAATTGAGTAGAACCGTTAATAGTGACACAATAAATGCGTTAAATAAGGATCTAGTTGTAGAATTTGGAAAATATGAAAATAAAATTGACTTTAAATACTTCTTTAACACTTTTGTTAGATATTTAAATATGCACATGCCTCTGAAATCTAAACGAGTAGTTAAAAAAAAACATTTCGCACAGTGGGCCACACCTAGCATTGTAAGAGCCAAAGAAAAATTGTTTCTTTTGTATGATTTGTTAAAACAAAACAACAATGCAAATCTTAGAGCGTATGTTTCGTTGTACAGTAAAATTTTTAAGCAAGTTACAATTAAAGCCAAGCAATTGTTCTTAAAAGATAAACTGTTAAAATCTGACAACAAAATCAAAATGGCCTGGGCTATTATTAAAGAAGAAACAGGCAAGTCTCCTAAAAATAATGACACAAATATAGAATTAAAAATAGGAGACGACATTATAAAAAATAGCTCAAGTGTTGCAAATCACTTTAATAAATATTTTTCTACTATTGCTCAAGAAACAACAAAACATGTCAAAGCAAGTACTGAAGCAGCATTAGAATATCTGCGAAGATACGCACCACGAGGAAATGAAACCATCACTTTCAATCCTGTATCGTTCTCCGAAATTAAAACAATTATTATAGACCTTAAATCAAAAAACTCCCAGGACTTGTGGAATGTCTCACCTAAACTACTGAAGTCACTAAGTTTTAGTCTTATAGAACCATTAATTAGTGTTATAAATCAATGCTTTGAGGACGGCATATTCCCAGATTCACTCAAAATAGCTAGATTAGTTCCATTGTTTAAAAAGGGATGTCATAACAATATTGGAAACTATCGTCCTGTATCTTTGCTTCCTGTATTTAGTAAAGTGTTTGAAAAAGCCGTGGAAAAAAGATTAATTAATTATTTTAATGATAACAACATCTTAAACTATAAACAATTTGGATTCCGCAAGGGCAAGTCTACAGGAGATGCCATTGCGTCAATGATAAAAGCTATATTTCAATCATTAGATAATTCTAATCACACTTATGGCATCTTCTGTGATCTATCCAAGGCATTCGACTGTGTTAGTCATGACATAATTTTAATGAAATTAGAACATTATGGTGTAAGGGATAAAGAGTTGCGTCTTTGTAAATCATATTTGAGTACCAGAAAGCAGGTGTGTGATGTTAATGGTAATAAGTCTGGTGTGGAATCCATTTCTATGGGAGTTCCTCAAGGTTCCATACTGGGACCATTGCTCTTCTTAATCTATGTAAATGACATTTCTAGTTGTATTAAAGATGATATTGAGTTAGTAATGTTTGCCGACGATATATCTGTAGTTTTAAAAAATAAAAACATTGCGGAATTACGTGAGTCCTTCATCAATGTAATTCAGTCATTAAAGTGTTGGTTTGATTCCAATAACCTCTTACTCAATGTCAATAAAACAAATGTAATGCACTTTGCACTTGGAACTCACAGACGTATTGTTAATCAGGAAATTGTTAAAACAGCAGAAGATCTGACATTACATATTTCCAAAGAAATAACCTTTTTAGGAGTAATATTTGATCGCACCCTAACTTGGAAACCTCATATAGATACGCTTGCTGGTAAGCTAAGTTCAGCTTGTTATGCCATAAAAAAAATTAAAGAATTATGTGGCATACAAGCTGCTAAAACTGTGTATTATGCTTACTTCGATAGTCTTATGTCTTATGGATTATTATTTTGGGGAAACGCGGCGGAATCTAATAGAATATTTATTCTTCAAAAAAGAGCACTGCGTTGTATACTCAGTATGAGGGCGAGGGACTCTTGTAGAAATGTATTTGATAAAATAGGAATTATGACATTACCCAGTGCTTATATTTATCAAAATATCTGCTATGCTAGGAAATATATACAGGATGCTACGCTTCACTCTGATATGCACCAGCATGATACTAGGCATAAAAATAATGTTCTAATTACGAAGCACAGGTCATCTAAAATGTCGAAAAGTTTTGTTTGCAACAGTGTCAGATTGTATAATAAAATACCAGAAGAGGTAAAAAATCTAAATGATACTTTGTTTAAGAAACATATAAAATCAACTCTTGTAAAGAAAGCCTACTATACTGTAAAAGAGGCATTAGTCGACAGGACCATATCTTGAGGTTCTGACTGCATAATTAGTTAGCCCATGACTAGGTACTATTTGTACTCAAATTTATTTACTAACCGATTGACAACTTGATACTTCAAGTATCTTAATATTTTTATTATAATATAATTTTCTTTTTTTTTTTATTATTTGACAATACTACGTTGTAGTATGTATACTTATTATGACTAGGTACTATTTGTACTCAAATTTATTTACTCACCGATTGACAACTTGATACTTCAAGTATCTTAATATTTTTATTATAATTTTTTTAATTTTTTTTTTATTATTATTTGACAATACTACGTTGTAGTATGTATACTTATTACTAACATTATTGAGTTGATACAAATGACGTATCAAAAATTTGACAAAGGCTCTTTACACCTGATCCACTAAATTAAGTCCTTGCAGTCAGAACTTCAAAAACAAAACAAAAATCTGTTTTTGATCTTGCTCTCAAGCTGTATTTTCAATCGACTGTAGGCGGTGTTATTATGTGGATAGTCACTAAATGCTTGTAAAAATTATTATGAAAAAAAAAACCCTGCGAAGTTTCTTACCGGTTCTTCTTCGTGGGTGTAATCGAATCGGATAGAACAAATTGTGACAAATTCGAGTACAGTCATGCTGTCTAATGAATGCTTAATAAACAATACAATACAATACAATCTTATAAGGGCTCCGTTTTACCTTTTAAGGTACGGAACCCTAAAAATACAAGGAAAACTTACACTTCGTAATTAAATGCAATTACGACCTATGACGTTCTATGACAATTTTTTCCCAAGACCAAGTGATTCCGGGGCTACTTTTTACAAAATTATATAGTAGAAAGATCAAGGTAGTTGATACATAAAAAAGAATTGCCGGGAAATGCCGGGAAGTCCAACTAATCATCTCCGATATCTATAAAAATGGGACAAAAACAATAATTATTTTAGAATTATTTAAATTTTTTCTACAGTGGTCATAGTAGTACTTATTTCAATGAAACTATATAAAAACTATACACACTTACCCGCTCTGTTAAAATCCATAAAGCTTCACTGTTATCAAAAACCCACGGTTCTAATATTAAATTAAGAAAATGTTGTTTCGCACGGAACTCAAAGAAATACACGTACGCTCAAACCGACAATCAAGTTTCGACCCACCTGTGCGGGCCTGTAGTTACGCGGGCAACGTAACGAATGTTACTGGATAGTTCCCTCATGAGTCATCTTTGGTGCCCTGCCCGTATTTTCAACTTGCGTTCATTTTTACAAAATGTACTTATGGCCGCCCAGATCATTCCAATACCCGTTAGTGCCTCGGTGCGCGAGTCCGACTGACACTTCGCCGGTTTTTCATTTCCCACATATACCTACTTGACACCTGTAACTTTGTTAACGAAAAAAAAACATCAGAAAAAATATTGAGATCTTGAAAGACAGGTAAAAGAATATAATATTATATAGGTTTAAGTGGTTTTGCTAAGTAAACCGATTGTATTTTTACCCGACTGTGCAAACCAAAAAGGAGGGCAATGTTTTTATTGTACATATTTTAAATTCATTCAGCTCAGATTCGAACGTTATCTGCAAAATAATAAGTAACTTCGGAGTCTGCGATGACGGTGTAAAGTTTCCGCCAGCCTGTAGATTATGTAAATAGCTATGAGGCCGGCAACTTAGCGGTAAACAAGACGGGAGGAATTATTCAAGCACCGCTACCGCAACTGAATAATTTGACAACTCAAGACGCTACCTCTCCGCGGGGCGAGCTGCTCTTCCAGTTACCTGCTGTGGGACGGCCTGCCGCGTCGGTATTATAACCGGACGGAATCCATCAGAGCTCCTGGATGAACCTTTAGATAATGTGGGATACACTCACTCACAGAAATTTTCAATCTTATGTTCGCAGAAGCATAATGTCTAAACACCGTGCTAAAGGGCGACAGGCTCGCCACCTCTCACCTTGGCACGGTACTTCCACCGAGTCATGCAGCAGGTGGGTCTTCGTGCATTACTTGCTGCTTGGTCGACTGAATCTTGTTCGAATACTTTGCGAAACGTGTTGGTCGGTGTTGTGCTGTAATTTACCAGAGTCCTTGCAGCACAACATCGATTACTCTGCTTACCCCGACTGTCGGGATTCAGCGTGTGTGATATGTATGTATGTATGTATTTTTAGACTTGTTTGTAGACATTCTCACTACGTTTCAAGGAAAAAGATAATCTCGTTGCGATTTATACCAGGCTGAGAAAGAAAGTCCACGCGGACGTAGTCGCGGGCACAGCTAGTATAAAGAATAAGCTAGATGGTAATTCAACAATACGGAAAGTTCAACATTCATTTTTTTAGAAGATTTTCAGTAAATTATAAAATTAACATTTGAGTTCACCTTCTGCCAGTCACGCAAAGGTACGTACGAGTAATTCACAATCCCTTAGAGAAGTGGATCCTCATCACAATATTTGACTACATATTTATGTAATTTACTCGTTGTGCATACGATCCTGGTACTTCTTTCGCGTCACCTACGCTCAAGCACGACTATGCATCCGGTTCACGTCCGTCTCTTCCGTGAACTTATCATTATTTACGACAGCACAAATGGACAAGCTGCGTGTCTGTTGTTGAAATTTATAGGTGCCGCATCAAAGTTGATGGTGAATCTATTCCTCCCTTGCTGCGCCCCGGCCGGCACACAGCACAGCAGTGATATCAGCTATTCTTTAATTTGTTGTTTCTCATTTTACGTAAACAGTGCCGCGACTACGGACCAAATCGATCAAAAACTCACGTGAAAAGACATTTTGAAGCTATGCTTGTCAATGTTTACTCGCAATCCACAAGAGTTTTGGCATCAGATCGTGACTGTAGGCACGCAGTAGCAGATTGCTAAGGGGAAACAAATTTCCGTTAAATGAGGAGATTATCTTTACTGTGAATGAACATTTTGAGGGCTTAAAGCACCGCTACCGCAAGCTTTCTTTTCCGAAGGAATAACACAATTTGAACACAGCTGAGCCAAGTGTGTTGAGCTCGAAGGACTGTGATGTTGAGAATGAAAGATGTTCTTTTATTATTATGATTGCGACCTGACAGTCGCCTCTTGAATTACCCGAGACCTATACTTGGAAATATATGGGCAGGGAGGACGTTCCAGAGTTTACTGGTTCTGTAGAGGAAATATGTATCTGTAGAGCCGATGCTACGCTTCCGCGGTAAGTCCATCGTGTAGTCACCACTAGTTATTAACTGAGCTTCTTCCGTGTGCCGGTTAAAATATTTATTTAAAAAAAAACGTGGAAATACAAATATTCTTCATTTGAAACGAAAGCGAAGCTCTTTGGGTTTTTCGAACCAATTTCAAATGCCTAAATATATTCCCACAATCTCCATCCTAAAGATCCATCCAATAACGTACCGCGCCGTATTTTCCAGCACTTAAAGAACCTCGTACATAACGAAGATGTGGAGCAAGCCGGCATTAGGTCGGAATATATCGATATCTCCGTGACTCTACAGCCCACTTGCATTATATTAAACCGATCCATCATCTATACGCGCTCGGTGAACGGGATCTATACCGATTTCCGAAGAGCGGGGGGAGTTCCCAGACATTACTAGCAGTTCCAGATGATTTGGTAAATTTCAGGCGCTACGGAAAGCGAACGCTACGAACGGTTCCAGACGCTACGGCATGTTTGACACGCTATGCTAAATTCAATCACTGCGGAAAACTCCAGACGCTACGGAAACGCTGCGAGCAGTTTCAGACGCTACAGGATTTTTCACACGCAACGGGATATTCCAAACGCCACTTAACGTTCCACACCCTACGGAATGTTCCAGATACTGCGGGATTTTTCACACGCCACGGGAAGTTCAAAACGCCACTGAATGTTCCACACTCTACGGAAAGTTCCAGACTCTACGGGATTTTTCACACACCACGGGAAGTTCAAAACGCCACTGAAAGTTCCACACCCTAAAGCAAGTTCCAGACGCTAGGGGATTTTCACACGCCATGGGAAGTTCCAAACGCGACTGTAAGTTCCACATCCTACGGAAAGTTCCAGACACCACGGGATTTTTCACACGCCATGGGAAGTTCCAAACGCCACTGAAAGTTCCACACCCTACGGAAAGTTCCAGGTACTACGGGGAAGTTCCAGATTCATCGGAAATTTCGAGATGCTACGAGCATTTTCAAACGTTTCGAGAGGTTTCAGACTACGAAAAATTCTAGAAGGTACATATAGAAATCCTAAGTGTATTATTTTAATAGATTGTGCACACATATGTAATTTAAGTTTAAGTCGCACAATGACCATAAATATTTTCATCTTATTCCATTTTAGTAACCTACTTATTGCCATTCTATGGTGACTAAAGCACATAGGCCGTAGTCCAAAGAGGGTTTTCATCGGCATTGTTCCGGCTCTCATGATTATCCCGCGCTGCGGTTAGGTGCGAGGAGCGAGCTGCAGTTTCAGAGATGAATAGCGCAGGCGCGTGGCTCGCGACACCACGTAAATCTACATTTATTTACCCCTCGCTTACTGCAAATTAACTGTCATCTGGCTGCCATAAGGCGCCATGTCTGCTACCAAGAACGTTAGAAGTGTGCTACATCCACAGAACAACGATCGGGCCACACCGCCCGCACCCGGCCCCTCGACAAGACCGGACTTTTTTGCTCTGTGGCTGCATCCATTCCGAAGGCGGCCGAAGAATTCACAGATTATAAATACATGAAATCAGCGTTAACGGTTTAAATATTCATTCACTTGAAATGAAATTTTCAATATAACATGAAACGATTAAATTGTTTACTACTATAGGGTCCGTAGTAATTTTGTCAGCTAGGAGTTCAACTTTTCCAAGACGTTTGTTTACGTTTGTTTACGTTTGCGCGTTCAGTGCGAGAGAGCGGCGTTCACACCAGCTCCTTCCTTCCAAGGCACGTCGAACTGTCGTTGGTACCCCCTGGATGTAGAACCACTGCAAATTCGTATGGATATCGGCTCCCTAAGTGTGTTCTATCACTTATCCCTTGGGGAGGCTCGGAAAAGCTCTTTGACGCGATACCGTCGTCCCTATTCCACATCCGCACAACGGGCAGGGATTACATCCATAACGCGCTGAACTTACCGCGGATGCGTACCATCGGTTCTGCAGATCTTTCCTCCACAGAACTGTCAATCTTATTCGAGTACCACTTTAAAAATCTGACCGGACGCCCCGAGACGCGTTCAAAATAGAACGAATCTGAGGAAACCCGGACGGATGGCAGCGCTAGATGAAATATCCCGGAGAAGGCAAACTGCCAAATCAGCTAGCTAGTAAAAGAGTCAACAAATTCAAAAACAATTCGCTTCCTTCCCTTTCGTCGCGAGGCGAAATGCGATGCCTTTGTTTTGATTCGGCCTCCAGTTCACCAGGATTCAAATTAAGAATCGAATATAAACTCGAGACGAATACATTGCGATTCTGTAGCAGCATTCACACAGATTAATTAGTATTTCTTCTTGTTTTTTTTTATGGTAACTGACACGGTTGGCTGCATCACCTACAAACACAACATCCGTGATGTCAGCCCGTAACACCGGGTGAACTAGGTGCCATGTCAGTGCTTCCCTCCATTTCTTGCACCTATACTTGTATTGGCTTACTTGTGATCCCTTGTATTAAAAAATTATCACGCGCGAGTCGAACTCGCGTGGAGAGGGTTTCGTACCATTCAGTTTTCCGTGAGAAATTTAAGACTAAGAATTTTCGTTTAGGGTTTCCTGTAAACTATATAAGAGAGTACTTGTTTTTTTTTTTACAAAATTTTAGACTCATTAGTTTCGGAGATAAGGTCGATATTCGTATATTTTCTTTAATATAAGTTAATAATTTTTATTTAGTAAATAGTTTATTCAATTCAAATTAACATAGTTATGAAATAATTAACTAATCTAAAAATTATATAAACTAACTTAGGAAATAAACTAACTTAAAAAATAAATTTCATTTAGTGCTTTTGAATTAAATAATATATTTTAAACTATGTATTAAAAAATTGTAAAAAAATGTATACATATTTGTATTCCTTAAACGACCCCTTTCCTTTGATAGTTGAAATGAACTTGAATAAACGAATGCACTTGAAAAAATAATACTTTTTATTAACTTTCTAATTTGTCCCCCAAAATTGAACCCCAAAAGTCAAACTCTATAATATAATATACACCAAATTTCAACTTTTCGTCCAGTAGATTCGGAGAAAATAAACTGTGACAGACAGACAGAAAGACAGACGATAGTGTTCCTATAAATAATAATTTCGTTTTTTCCTCTCTTGAGGTACGGAACCCTAAAAAACACTATTTCTGAATGCCAACGACCTAGAAATAGCGCTTTGTATCGATGCAAATGTCGACTGCAAATGACAGAATCGCGCACATTTTACTCGAACATCGTATTCGATTCCCAAATTTCTGGCTAGTGAATTGTTGGCTCGCTCCTTCGCCGCCGGTGTTCGTCGCGTTGTTGCTCGTGGGTACTGTAACATGGCGCAGCTTTGCATAATTAGATGAGGGGTTCGCGCTCGCAGACTTGTCCGCCTTATCGCTGGCACGGCAGATCGCTAAGCGAGGTTTCGCGAGGAGTGGTGTTATTGGCTGTGCCCGATTGTCCGATGAAGTCATGCGCACCGCCAATATACTATTCTTTAAAAAAATATATTTGATTGTACAAATACGAGGGCTGAAGTATGAATTGACTTCTGTACAGATTGAACTATTTTATTAATACTAATAGCTTTTGCCCGCGGCTTCGCTCGCGTGGAATTCGTATTTCAAAAGAAGAAAGTAAGTCATTAAGGGCGAGGCCGCAGGCTGAGCAGCGTTCAGGTTAATGATAAACCTTCTCGAATAAAGTATGTAACTACTGACCGAGACCGAATGCCGAGCTCCTTTCAGGTAAACGATATTTTTCTCGAAGAAACTAAGTTACCAATGGCGACGCCGAAGGCGGAGCTCCGTATAGGTAAATCATATACTTTCTAAAGAAAGTAACTAAGGGCGAGGCCGAAGCCCGAGCTGCGTTCAGGTAAATCATAATCCTTCTCAAATAAAGGAAGTTAAGGCCCTGCCGAACGCCAGCTGCGTTCACGTAAACGATATTATATTCTATCTAAGATAGCAAGTCATTAAAGGTTAGGCCCGCCCGAGGACGTGAGAAGGTTCACCTAAACGCAGCTCGGCCTTCGGCTCACTTTCATCGAGAAGAATAACGTTAGCTTGAACGAAGCTCGGCTTTCGGCCTGGCCCATAGTTTCTTAACTTTCTTCGAGAAGATTTATTGTTCACAATTTACATGAACGTAGCTCGGCCTCTTAGGTACTTATTCGTCGAGAAGAATATCGTTAACTTGAACGAAGCTCGGCCTTGGGTCTCGACCTTAGTTGCTTACTTAAAACTCAGTATCTCATAAAACAAAGTAACTTACTCCATGACCATTCCTTACAGATTTATATTAGTATCTATTGATAAATACTATATATTATTGTATTACTTATTTTACATGTAATTATTATAGTCAACCAGTTAGGTTATATAAAAACGATATATTATGACATTGCATAGATAAAATCCGCATATAAACAAATTGAGCCGTTTTTTATGATGCCGTTATTACATAATTGAGTTATTTAAAGACATCTCGATCCTTAGGAATAATTGAAAAAGCGCATATTTTCATATAAATATCGAAAAAAAAACTAGCCTATCCGATTCAGTATCTGAAACTGTACTTCCTGCCTTCGGGTGTTCGACAGGTTTTTTGTTCACCGTGTATATTCAGAACACTGCTAAAAATGTCTAAACTAAAAAGCTAAAAATCACTCTTAATATGCAAATACGCCCTTACATACTCTATTAAAATAAAGTCTTATGGAAAGCCTATGTATCTATCGGTATTTAGCGTAAACGTACGCTCCACATCGCCGAATCACGATGAAATCGTTTGATTTGCGCCGCTGCTGGATTCCTACAATCGTGCCTACAAATAACAGATGGAATCCCCAGAACGCGAGCGGCAATGCCGTCTGCTCAGATCCGGGAGGTAGGAATGTAGTGGACTGAATTTTATTGGTATCGATATTTGTTTCTCTTACTATACGAATATACATGGAGGACGATGCTATTCCAACGAAATATATTGAATTTTATGGATCGAATATGAGTGAAACAGTTGAGAAGGGTCGTCCTAGAGGTCGAGAATATGTTCCAAAATCAATTCATAAGTTAATTTTTACACGAACCTATTTTCGCCGCGTGAGTAGGCTGCACGGCGACAGTAGAGAAAGGAGAAAACTAAGTCAACTCGCGTCTTTCTGAACTAATTCGAACGAAGCTTTTACAAAAACATAGGGCTTTACTCGGTGTAACATATAGGCTACATAGCATCACGCTGTTATTCATCTGAGCTGAGCAGTGGGGCCGGAAGTGAGCCCAGTCGGAGAAAAACCGTAACTTCGATATTCATTTATGTGAGTTACTCGAAAAATACTCACAGAATTTCAAGCAGTGTGATCTGTGAAGTTTTACAATTATTACTTGTACCGTGTGGGGCGGGTACTTTAAAAGAATAGCCCCACTGCATCTCTCCCCGTGTATGTCGTAAAAGGCGACTAAGGGATATGACTCCCTTCATAAATTACTAAGTGGTAGGGTTTAACCCGCCCGGTTTGATACCACCGCACTGAATGAAAGGTCGGTCGAAACGGCTATGTAAATAGTTCGTGTTTGCACGAACGAAGGGAAGCACTGACGTGGCACCAAGTTCACCCATTGTTATGGGTTGACATCACGGATGTTGTAGGTAATTTAGCCAACCGTGTCAGTTTCCATAAAAAAAAATTAAAAAATTTGGGAAAATCACAACGTAATGAAATAATGTTTCATTTTGTTACAGAAATGCAGTGATATCAGTACCAGCTCTGTTCACGAGGCGTATCGTTCGTGACTCCACTGAGAGCGCGTCTAACTCGGGGTCAATGTGTACGGGGTGCGGGTGCGGGGTGGGTGGGCCTTGATAACAGCGCTTTGTCCGCAGCTCAGCCCGGATATCCGCGGCTCACTGTGAATCAACAATAACGTTTACGCACTGACGTTGCGCGCAACACGCGCACTTTCTGTTAAATAGTTTCATCGACCTACTATGTGTTGTCTTAAAAATACTTAAATTCAAAAAAGCAATATTATACAAACTAAACAAATTGTAATACTCGTACACGTGATGCCTCTGCGGATACGCTGTTTTTTTTTTTTTTTTTTGTAACCACTTTTTGAACCGACTTCCAAAAAGGAGGAGGTTCTCAATTCTCCTCTTTTTGTTTTTTTTTTTGTTTTTATGGAAACTGACACGGTTGGCTACATCACCTACAACATCCTTGATGTCAGCCCATAACACCGGGGGAGCTAGGCGCCGTGTCAGTGCTTCCGTTCGGTCGTGCCGGCTACACTGAACTGGACAGAAAACACATTATGAGGTTAGCAGAGAATTCAAATATGAGAGCGGGCGGAGCCGCAGGCACAGCTAGTTATGTATAATTATAGGTTTCTCCCGTCAGTATAAGCGACCAACTTCAGTAAAATCAACGCCTGCCAAAGTCCATTCGTACATACCCAAATCAGTGAGATATTTCACTCCAACAGCTACCTGCTCTCCCGCCATATGTAATCCTGCGCAATCTTCGCCTCGCCCTAGTTATGATTTTCACCAGCGTCTGACCGCGCCTGGTCCCCGGGGCGCAGTAAATTCCGGCGTAATTGGGGCCTACTTGGAGAGTTCGCCCGCCCTCACCGGTAGGGCGGGCGCTCTCTACGCCGCCCTGCCGCGCCGGTAAGGCGGGCGGGGAGCCTGGTCGTTCGCGCTCTAGCCGCAAAGCTAACAGACTCTAAAGCCACGGACGATTATAATCAAGAACGAACTACTACGTGCGTGGAAAAAGGAATAGCGCGGACTTATCGTCGTTAATAATAATATATTCATCTATATAGCTTGTAGTATATAGAAAGCATTTGGTTTTAATTCAATTTTTTATTTTTTTTTTATTTATCTCTTTATTTCAGCCAACTAGGGCCATATTAAAAACTACTTTTTCTCCATTTGTGTCTGTACGGGTCCCAATAGAGGGATAATATATTATATCAATAATTATGAATTATTGTAAAATATATATTATACAATAGAAATACTTAATTCTGCCATAGAAAACTGTAACATCGAAATAATTTGTTTTTCCACGTTTAAAATAAGTAAAAAGAAGTTTCTACGGGCGACCAGCGGCCATGGAACGTACGTCAATTATGTTTTTTTTTATTGAGAGCACTACATGTGGCCAGGCCTTCGTCACTCGCTCAAGGTCGCGAGTTAAATGCCTACCGCTTGGCGTACCGACTAATCTACAATTAACAGTGGGCTGCTGCTATCCAGCCAGACCGGGCGCGTGGCGCTTTCGAATTTAGAAAATGTCGAAATCACGTAATTATTGTGCAGTGGACGGGTGCAAAAGTCAACAGACAAATGAAAACTTGTCTTTTTTTTCAATAATAGGTACATAATAATAATAGGATAATAGGTACATTGTAGATGATCATTGATCATTAAATTTATTGATCAAACAAAACTATCACTGGAAGGTTGCACGCAATGCACGCTTCGATGTGAGAAACTAATTGTGACGCTAACGCATGCATGAATTTGTTCGCATGAATTTGCCGTACCTAAATATCGTATCGTTGGTAGCTAGAACGATAAAAGTTGGTAGGTATCATCTTCATTTTATTCCTCACAATAAGACAGCACAAAGACACAGCCCTTAGACGCGCTGAACGACGCGCTTTCGAGATAGAGTTACACGACAGAAAGAGAAGCGAAATGTAGGCAGTTATCGTGTTTAGGCATGCAGCTCTGTGCGAGTCAATTTGTACTTTATCGCGTCGTCGCAGAGTAGCTATTTCTTTGTGAGTGTTTGTACAGAGCAGCTTCTGTACGGAGTACTCTTTTCTATTCTGTGATGTGGCGCCGAGCCTCCCATGAGGTGTCTAACGACGCCCGTCTACATTCGGTCGTATGCGGGGGCTGCAAATGTCATGCCGGCCTGACAGGTGCCTATTCAGACCCACGTAATTTTTTTTTTTTGGAAACTGACACGGTGGGCTACATCACCTCGTCTATGAATATTCTTATAACTCGAGAACCATTTCATCGATTTACATACAGTTTTCACTGTTACATTATATCCCTTCTCAAGATGGATTTAGGCTATACGTCATACTCGTAACGCTACGCCATTGGCGGTCTGAGCTGTGAGCAAAAACTCACTGTAAAAGCTAGTGTAATATAATTGGAAGTTGTCTCGCAAACTATGTGCCGCCTTGCTGGTGCAGGTTAATACGAGCCCGCGTATGATTTAAGTGCTATTAAGAGTAAACCTCGTCTCGCTAGTTCGGGCCGCTCTCGAGCCTGGCGCGCGGTAGTGCTGTCGGCTTTGGATACTGACACTTAATTTCATATTTCATACTATAACCCCAATATAACAGCTAATAATAAGGTCGCTACAAATTAAACTATGGTAAATAATTAAATATCTCTATAAAAAAAACTGGCCAAGTGCGAGTCGAACTCGCACTTCGCCATCTAGATGGCGTGTTATGAAATGCTTCATATTAGTTAAATGTCATGATTAGTTAAAATGTTTCATCATCTATTCGGTACATGGCGCGCGCGCGCATACACTTTTTGGTTTCTTCTATGGGAACCCCCGTGAATTTTTTACTTTTTCTTATTTGTATTATTTGTTGTTATATCAGCCATAATAACACATATTCTGTGAAAATTTCAACGGGCTACCGATTACGGTTCAAGAGATACAGCCCTCGGACTGACAGACCGACGGACGGACAGACAGAGAAACGGCGCAGGATTAGTAATAGGGTCCCGTACCGGATACGGAACCCTAATAATACGTTGGCTTGCGCGGCCACTTCGAATTCCTGGCCTTTGCTGTGGAAACACATGGCGTGTGGTCACCCGACGCGAGGATCTTCGGAAACGACTTAGTAAAGATCCTTATCGATAAGTCTGGTGACCGCCAAGTCTTTCTTCTTTCAGCGAATAGGGGTAGCCATTCAAAGGGGCAACACTGCCAGCGTATTGAGCACTGTGGCGGAGTCAGCTGAGTTGGACAACATATTTTACTTACAGTAAGCCTATATTTAAATAATTATTGTAGACTTTATTAATACTTACCTAAATATAAATTGATAAAAAATACAAAAAAAATCTATCTTGAGTATGTTTCAAGATATCTACATTGGTGAGCGCTCTCCTAGGCAGCCTTTTAGCAATTTATTGAACCTTAAAAAAATATTCCCGCCCCTTTTTTATATTGTTTGAGATATAAACCATGTCCAATAGCAATTATTAAAAAAAAAAACAAAAACGTGTACAGGATTACTTTGTAAAACACCGCAGATTAAAACAGATGACTCTGTACGAGTATGTGAAATAGAAGCCAAAATAATTGGTTGAATATGTTTTCTCGCTCTGCGCTGGGCCTTGTCACATTTTAGCTGTTTAGTGGCCAGAATGTATGTTTTTTTCTTATTGTTTATTGAGAATTCCTACAGTAGTAAAACTGCACTCAAACTTGTCATAAGTTCTATATTTTAGAAGATTTGCCGTCATCGTAATTCATTAAACATTCTCATTTTATCAACACGACATGCCTTATTACAACACATGCGATCACACCTACCCACCTGCGGGATCTATGTGTGGGGCCCATTGTTCTTTCCACGTGCCGGGTCTTTATGTGGGTCCAATGTTCTTTCCACCTGCGGGGCCTTTGTGTGGGGTCCAATGTTCTTTCCACCTGCGGGGACTTTGTGTGGGGTCCAATGTTCTTACCACCTACGGGGTCTTTGTGTGGGGTGCAATGTTCTTTCCACATGCGGGGTCTTTGTCTGGGGTTCAATATTCTTTCCAGCTGTCGGGTCTTTGTGGGGGGTCCAATGTTCTTTCCACCTGCGGGGTCACCCTGTCTGTCTAGCTCTGCTGTATTAACTTCACCGAAACTCTATTATTACCACACTACTGTGCCCTCAGTTCCGCTGATCACTTCCGACCCTACTGCTCAGCCCCTATTTATCATATCGCATACTGGCTTTCGGTCAATAAAAATTTCCGCGGCGCGGGTAGTCAGCACGGTGTCTCTTGATCTGGGTTGGGATCTGTACCGATTGGGTTGGTACTAACGCACTGGATAATATATAGCCGCATATCAGCCTCGACTGCGTTCTCCTCAGTTCAGTATAGCCAGCAATATCTGGCATCGTATGGCATTTTCACTGAGGTGATTTGGTTGTTGTTTTCGGTTGTTGGTTTTCAGTCGCTTATTGTGTGTTTTTTTTATTGTAAAAAAAAACCTGAAAAACAGCTTCGCTATCTACATACGTACATACGTAGCGTCACGTCTGTTTCCTAGTGGGTTAGGCAGAGACAACGGATTCGACGTGCCACGATCCTGACACACCTCTGCCGCCTCTTAGTTGCTATTATGCAAAATAAACGTTTATCTTATCTTATCTTATCTTATCTCTTCCACTCTCATAATGTTCTTCATACATGCTCGTCGGTTACGGGTACTACGCACTTGACCCTTTTTGAGCACATGCCCGATCTGGCCTAGGTACGTGCGTCTATGGCGACCCTTCCCGACTCTTCCACTGACATTCGCTCTATAAATGTCTTTAGTTAGTCTCCTATCATCGATTCTTCCAACGTGACCGAACCATGTGGCAGTGTGGTGGGTATTAACTACATACAATTTCATATTAAACATAATTTTCACTTTGTCATGAATTGCCGCATCTGTCATAAATCAGCACATGTTTGCCTTGGCAAATATGTTTGTAAAGTAGACTAAGTGCGCACATTGAAAAAATTTCCTGTGAAGTTCTTCGCTGTGATAATCGTACTGGCGGAATGTTACAATGTAAATAAGTATGACAAATCTGAGCGCAGTGTACTGCCAATAGATGCTAAATAAACAATAACTACAATAAACTATAAACCGCCGAAGCATTCCTTTCTCAATCCTTGTCACTATATCTTCGCAATCTTGAATAGTGAATCTGAGTGGGCTCCATTTTCCTCACCAATTGTGCACCAAAATGTTTACAGGCAGTTGTTTTTATTATGTTGTTTTGTAAATGTGTCACGAATAAATAATTTCTCTTTCTTTCTTTATTTCATCATAATATGATGAAATATAGCACCAAATAGCACATATTATGTGCTATTTGGTCGAAGAAATTACATTTAAAAAAATTAAGCACAAACATTTAGTCACATATAAATAGATACGTATTTTCAGGACGGAGGAATAAAAACGCTTCACTAATGGATTTCCATTTTTAACTGAACCTAACAATTCCAATCGTGTTATATGTGTTTTTTGACCTCCGACCTTCAAAGCTCTCAACGTATCAGCATTTTAACGTTGTACTTAGTTTGTTACATAATACATAAGGCTTTGCGGGTACATCGCTCGCTGAATGTAGACAGGTTTCTTTGTTTTCTTAAATTATGTATGATGTGAAAAATAAACATTTATTCGGAATGGTTTGTACTTGAAACTAAAAACTTGAAGACAAAAAAATTAAGTAAAAATAAAGTTTTCACAATACTTTTTATAAAAAAAAATTCAGTGATGATATTCAGTTCAAGATACAAATTTACCTGTTTCGGATGTAGGTAAGTAGATATAGGTGTAGGTAATTCTCGTGGCACTGCACAGCGTGATTTTTAAACGTGCCTTGCCACACTCACAATCAACCATAGCGATTTTGTGCTTATGGACAATAAGTATGTAAGTATATATTTAGGTATTATATAATATTATATAAACTGTAATTCATATGTATTCATGTATACTTTTAGTTAACTAGTACGTACGTGCGTAATGTAGTATATTAAAGTTTATCATAGATATATTCCTTATATTATATTTTACATTCCCACACTTAAGTCTTTTGCTACTACCTACTTATATCTCACAACATACCTACGACTCTCAAACATCTAAAGGTTGACTGGGAGAAATCCCTGTAAGGGATAATTCCACCTTTTTTTTATGGAAACTTGACACGGTTGGCTACATCACCTACAACATCCGTGATGTCAGCCCATAACACCGGGTGAACTAGGTGCCATGTCAGTGCTTCCCTTCATTTCGCGCCGGCTACACTGAACTGGACGGAAAACACGAACTATTTACATAGCCGTTTCGACCGACGTTTCGCTCAGTGCGGTGGTACCAACCCGGCCGGGATAAACCCTACCACCTAGTAAGGTAAGAAGGGAAGGGACCTCCAGTTTAACGTGGTATCCGAACCACGGTCAGCCTCCAACAGTCGGGCGGTCATCCATCCAATAACTGACCGCACCATTAAGCTGACGAGGCTGACGATCCCTTAGTCGACTTTTACGACATGCGACGGGGAGAGATGCAGTGGGGCTATTCTTTTTAAGTACCGACCCCACACGGTACATACCTTTGCCCATTATGTAAATTTTTGAAGTGAAAACTTCTTTAGCGGCGCTGGGCACTTTTTGTATGGGGGAAAAATGTATAACTCGCGACACCGTCGCCACCCATCGTGGTGTCGCGTAAGCGTCATTTTTAAAATGAAACCTTAAGTCATTGCATTAAGGGTTAAGTTAGAGTGGCACGGGATCTGCCGGCATTCCCGGAGTGCAACTGTTAAGTAGGGTTCGGTAACACGTTTATGTCTCTCTTTCTACTAAGTTCTGCAAAATGAATGAAGGGTTCCGTGACAAATGCATGTCTGTCCGTTCTACAAAATTTTACAATTTTAAACAAAGGTCCTCCGACGGTTATTTTTTCCACAGTTTACCGGTTCTCTAAAGGAAAGATCTACAGAATCGGTTGGTACGCATCCTCGGTAAGTCCAGCGTGTAGGGATGCAATCCCTGCCCAATGCGCGTGCTGCGAAGGTGGAAGGGGGACGGCGAGATCGCATTAAACAGCTCCTCCGAGCACTCCCCATGGAATAAGCGATAGAACACACTTAGGGAGCCGACATCGCTACGGTGTTGCAGTGGTTCTAGATCGCAGGACACTTCGGGGTCACCCACTAGTCGCACGGCTCGACGTTGGATTGAGTCCAGAGGCGCAAGCTGGTATTTGGCAGAGCCATCCCACATGTGCGAGCAGTACTCCAAGCAGTAAATTACTTATCGTTTGTTACTGTAAAATATTTTGAAGCAATAAAGTATTTCTATCTATCTAACTTATTTTTTAATTTTTGACGTGATGACGTCACGTCTTATAAATTGATGAACACCGGCTGCACACACGAAAAAGTGTCACGTTCCATCTGAACCTGTATGTGCAAGCGAGAGCGCGTAACAAGCGATAAAGAGGCATATATGGAGAGTAGGAAATACAAAATATATTTGTCCGTCTTTTGCGAGCCTCGAACCCGCAGTCCCTGCCACCAATATTGTGTGACCGACCAGACGTCTTAACCACTCGGCTAAATCGATCATGTACCTAGCGAAGCGAATTCGGTCAACAGTATGTGAAGATTTCAGCGGTAGTTTACTTGATTCGCAGTTAGGTAGGTGTTGCAACGTTGTAGTATGCGCTTTGATATGTAGATGGCGTTATTTAGGATTATAAATGAAATACTTCAGCGGTAGTTTACTGGATTCGCAGTTAGGTAGGTGTTGCAACGTTGTAGTATGCGCTTTGATATGTAGATGGCGTTATGTAGGATCATGACGTTATCACGTAAAACTATCGTCCGTAAACCGACTTTACAGACAACCAATTTTTTTAAGTTAAGAACAAACATGTCTTTTTCAACGTTTTTTTTTTGCGCTATCGTAAAAAAAGTACTACATTATATTTAAGTTATCATACCCCAAAGGTATTCTGTTAGAAAATGTTTGCCCATATTCTATTTGAGTGCAATAAATATATACAATACAATACATACAAGCGTCAAACTTGGTGTAATTATAGTGCGGACTATAAAGTAAAACATTAGATAATAAAAATCGACCAAATTTGAGTCGTACTCGCGAACACAATACATACAATACATATAAAGTGTGGTGGTACGGAACCCTTCTCGGTGCGCGAGTCCGACTCGCACCGGCTTTTATCACTGTAGATTAGCAACAGTGTTAAAACTCGAACTTAAAATATTACCTGAAAAAGCAGGCAAATCCGGCGAAGAGGGACCTTAAAAATTTATAAAGCCAAAAAGGTTTTTAATTCTACTTTGGTTTTATTTAAAAGGGTTATGTAAGGTGAACATTTTAAATACACTTATTTTATTTAGAAATAATGTACTTTATTAAGGTTTTCACACATACATATTCGCAAGTACTTTTAAAAATTCGATCTTAAAATATTTCCTAACTCTCTTTTTCGGTTTCGATATTACGAGAAAAATAGCTTAATTGTCACCATTGCGTAACGTTCAGTAAGAAAGAAAGAAAGAAAGAAAAGAAAAATATTATTTATTTTCATTATAGATCATACATAAGAAAGAAAAGAAAACATTACAAGAAAAGACAATTATTGACAATATGGACCCATCTCAGCATGTGCTATAGGTGCACAAGGCGACCTATAGAGCTGTTTTTCAGATGGGCCCAGTAAGAAGCCGAAGAAACAAAAGGTTTGCGAGGTCGGCGCCGCATTCTCCAAGTGCCGAATTCTCCAATAACCAGAACTTGTCAGCCCTTTGTTTACGCTTCGCAATCTCTCCTGCCGGGTGTCTCTTAAGATGCCCGCTCCACTCCGCGCTGCCCAGTCTGACGTACCCTGCCCTGTCACCCCCTTCTCAGCGCCGTAGCGATTTTTTTTTCAAGAGGGCACATCACATTTCTCGTCCAGCTGTGCCACCACACCCGCCTACTTCGATTCTGTCTCCACTATGGGGGTTTTGGTGTGTGGGGGTAACGATATAATTAAGTATGCTTGCTTACTCTAACGGCAAACAATTTTTTTGTTTGCTTTAAGTTAGAAGCTTATCGCCGACCTCTGAAGCTGTCACCTGGAGCAAGAACCTCTATAATATATATATCTTTATATATATATAATTCTTCTGTACGTGTGTTTGTCACCTAACTCCTCCTAAACGGCTGGACCGATTTGGATGAAATTTTGTGTGTATATTTGAGTGGGTCCCTGGATGGTTTGAAAAGACAATTGAACCCGGTAGATGGCGTCGTGATAAGTCCACGCGGACACAGCAAATATATGACGAAGTCGCGAGCACAGCTAGTATAATATATATAATAGCCAATCAAGCCGCCAAAAGTCGTGCTTAAGTTTCTAGTGTTTTATTTATTACTCTGGGCCCATCTGAAAAACAGCGCTATAGGTCGCTTTGTGCACCTGTAGCCACGCTGAGATGGTTCCATGTTGTCATTACTTGTGTTATGTTAAATTAGGTTTACTTATATTTTATATTTCTGTAATAATGTTTTGTTTTTATTTTTTCTTTTATATAGGTATGTATTTATTAATGACAATTTTTATTATTACTTACATGGTATTATTCTTATTAATATTTTATCTTCAATTCTCAGGCTTAATGCTACTACCTACTTATATTCCACTATATTAATCAAATTTCAAACATCCAAAGGTTGACTGTAAGAAATCTCTATAAGGGATAAGTCCGCCTTTGCACCTTATGTAAATTTTCTAATGTACTATTACTGTTATTGTTGGAGCAATAAAGCATTTTCTATCTATCTAATATTTTTCTTTCTTTTTTTCTTCTTTCAAATGTATTTGATACTATAGGTAGCTCTCGCTTGCTACGATCTGATCCCTCTCCCTTACCTCTCTTAGCTAACAACCTCCTCAATTTCACGCTAGGAATTGTGGCTTATTACGTTACTAGTTCCCTTCTACGCACTACTCCTCTGCGAAGTTCCTGCCCTCCTTGCTACACCACTGCCCTTCTCCGGGCCAGTGTCCCGTGCGACTCCCTACCTTCTCGGCTTCCAGTTTATCCCCAAAAACAAAACGGTAGCAAGAAAGTGTGATAAATAAACATGGTCCTGCCCTGCCCGCCCCTTGTCGTTTCCCGTCGCCCCGAGGCAGCCCTCCCACCGTATTGTTCAAAAGTCGGAAGGGATATTCTGGAATTATTGTCAACGAGTCGTAATGGCGATGAAATTGTACCAGAGGGCATAGATAAACTATGCCCACTGGTACAATTTCATTGCCATGAAAAAGACGGTGCAAAAGACGTAGTCGTCGTCGCGTTCCCTGTCTTTTCTTCAATCCTTCATTAGGTGGTATTCTCAAATTGTAGCAGACTGGATGGGTACCACCGTACTGGTCGTAAAATGCATATCAGCCTCGGCTCCGGCTCGTTCTCCTATAATCCAGTATAGTCAGCAATCCAAAAGGAAGTTTTCGATATGGCACCTACCTTGTCGGAGGTGATATTGGCCGATCGAAGCATCTGCTCTGGCCCCTCTGACTCACCCAACGGATTACATTAAAAAATCTACTTGCTCCTTGCTCTGTGTGAATATGTATGCCTGGGGATGAGTATAGATTTTGGTGGCACCGTGCCGCGTGACTCTCTTTACCAGTCTGCACCCTCGGGTATCATAACACCATAACTGCGTCTTCAATTCGATGTGGACCTTTTTGTAATTGACAAAATGCAGTGTAGCATGTAGTACAATAATACCACTCAATTTCTGGTCGAAGAGCTGCAAGCGTTCACCGCAACGCAACGTAGCGGCCCTAGTATGGTCTATTCGAAAAGCTTCAAGTCCCCGGCGGCGGCGCCATAAAACACGCGACTAGCTAGGCGCCACCTCCGCCGCCGCCTCAGTCGGCGAAGTGTCGCACGTCGCTGGCGATCGCAGCGATCCTATCGGTGATAGTCGGCGTCGATATCTCGATAGCAACACACACGTCCGGCGCCGGACGATAGAGCTAAACTGTCGACAAGATAGGGCTAAACTGTCGACAGGAACTGGTGATATTACGAAAACTGCGAATTGCGATGCATACTAAAACTGCGTTTATGAAAACGTTTACTTTGAAATGCTCTAAGCCCTTCCTTTCTCAATGTTTTAGTGTTCTGCAGGACGTTGTGAAGCTGTCTGATACTGATGTGTAGATCCGTCTGAGGAAGATATTCTTCAGGGTCCACCCATGCGACGGGTGGGTGACCCTAAAGTGTCTTTGTCCCGCGAGCTAGTACCACTGCAAATATCTCCATAATTAGTGTGTTCTGTCGCTAATTCCATGGGGATTGCTCGGAGGAGTTGTTTGACGCGATCCCGCCATCCCCTTTCCACCGTCGCACCATGCGCATTGCGCGAGGGATTGTATCCCTACACGCTGGACTTACCGCGGATGCTTAACAATCGGTTCTGCAGATCTTTCCTCTACAGATCTGGTAAATTCTGGAACGCTCCCCTCGCCTATATATTTCCTCCCAAGTAAAATCTGAGTCTTCAAGAGGGGCGTGAATAGGCACCTGTCAGGCCGGCATGGCATTCGAACCCCCATGCCTTCCTTACCCATCGAATGTCCATGGGCGTCGTTAGGCACCTTAGGAGTGGCTAGGAGCCATATGTCGCGCTTTCAATAAAAAAAAATCTTGGAACTTGGATTGAAATAATTCGCGGCATGGAATTTCAAGCTAAACTGTACAGTATTACATTTTAAAATGGTTCTAAAGTGCTGCAGTGTGTTTATTCAAAAGGGCCACCGCGCGCAAGGTGAAGAATCAGCTCTAGATTTACCGAGCTCTCGACTCTTCGTGCGACCTGGGCCTGTCGACGCTACAACAAGTGGAGGACAACCGCCGTCGGTCGATCGACTGATTTACGACACTTGCCGACACCGCTTCGAGTGCGCGCCGATAAATCACAGGCTAACCCTACCGATGAGCGTCGCTTATTCGAATTTCGAATTCAGTTGAGAGCTCTGCCGCTGAATTATTGCATCCAATGGCGCGAAATGAATTGAAGTTGTTTATGAATTATCGCCAGGTTAGTTCCTAGTTTGAAAATTAGGCATTGTCTGCTAATAACGAACAAGGTTGAGTTCAACTCAAGCGCAGCGTCCGCTCACCCGGCCGCTTTCCCTCACCGCGTCCACGCCGCCGCCTCCGCCGCGACCCCGCCTCCGTCTCTCAGTGAAAAATTGCTGAACATGAAAATAGTTAGGAGCTCGACCATATTATCGTACGTGCTTTTTGTATTTTACTTATGTTTAAGTCTTTCAGCATTCATTTGTTAATACCATTCCCATAGTACTATTGTGGTACTATCCTCTCTATCCGTTAGGGCTGGGCCCTAAGGGATAGAGAACTCTCGAAGCCCAACAAAAATGCAAAATCACTTTCATTTGAGTTGGCCAACTGTCTATGCATACAAAAAACCGGCCAAGTGCGAGTCGAACTCGCGCACCGAGGGTTCCGTATCGCCATGTCATGGTTAGCGCCAATCACGCCATCTATGGCGTGTTTATAAAATGCTTCATATTAGTTAAAATTCATGATTAGTTAAAATGTTTGATACTCTATTCGGTAGATGCCGCGCGCGCATACACTTTTTAGTTTCTTTTATGGGAACCCCCGTGAATTTTTTACTTTTTCTTATTATTATTATTTGTTGTTATAGCGGTCATAATAACACACATTCTGTGAAAATTTCAACGGGCTACCTATTACTGTTCAAGAGATACAGCCCTCGAACAGACGGACGGACGGATGGACGGACAGACAGACAGACAGACAGACGGCGTAGGTTTAGTAATAGGGTCCCGTACCGGATACGGAACCCTAAAACTAATTGAGCCGGTCCATCTGAAGTGAGAATTATTATTATTTTATGAAAAATAACTGAACTTATGAAAAATAAGCAATCCTTTTTCAAAATTCATAATTCTGTGATCGAAAACTTTCCTAAGGATCTTATATTTTGTCGTATATCTATAATAATTCATCCGTTCGTATTTCCGAAACTGAATACGATTTAAATAAATCCACACTGAACCCTCTTTGCCTTGTAGAGCGTTGGCTTGGCAGGCGTCATCCGCAATGCCTTGTTGTGTTACATATTTATGCGAAAAACCCCTTTCAAGTGATTCCCGATAACATCCACTGTAACACCACGTACTATTTTATGAGTGGTACATAATCATTAAAAATTTACTCATTTCAATGCCTATTATTCTAAACGTAGGTTTAGAAAACAATAAACAATAAATAAAGTTATGTCTATTTTGTATTAAATATATTTTGAAGTGATAAAGTTTAGAATGCCAATTATTCTTAGTGACAATTGGCTGCAAAAGTTCTAATGATTTGTGAGTTTTCTGTACGTTAAAATGAAGCACAAAGAAACACGAGTTTGAATTGTTTTAATTAACTAAATAATGTTTTTAATAATTATACCGTTGAACGAATTGCTCTTTTAACTTGTTGTCAGCCTCGGTAGCTCAGTGCAGGTGCGGTTGGTTGTGATCATAAGCACACCTGGGCGCGGTCAGTACTTGGATGGGTGACCGCTCGACCGTTGGGGGCTGAGTGTGCTTCGGATTCCAAGTAAAACTGTAGGTCCCTTCCCTTACCGCCTACACTGAATGAAACGTCGGTTGAAACGGTCGAACAGTTCGTGTTTTCTGTCCAGTTCAGTGTAGCCGGCACGACCGATGATAGGAAGCACTGACATGGCACCTAGTTCGCCAAGGTGTTATGGGCTGACATCACGGATGTAGTAGGTGAGGTAGCCAGCGTGTCAGTTTCCATAAAAAAAATTGGTTGTCTGTAAAGTCGGTTTACGGACAATAGTTTTACGTGATAACGTCATAAAGTGGTAAGACTACGCATGTCGTTTTTGTTACGTTAGTATTTCCGAAAATAATTCTTAGGTGGTTATAAAAAAAACCCTAAAAAAAATTTAACACCGTAACATTGCTTAAAAAAGAAAAAAACATTTAAGGGATTCGAACCCATGGTCAAAAAATACAAATCCTACACTCTTACCACTGAGCCACGAAATCACATAAACGACCAAACGAATATCGGATTCCCTTGGTTCGCTTTCGGCTTGGGCCGATTGTGCCTCTCTATCGCTTGTTACGCGCTCTCGCTTGCACACACAGGCTCAGATGGAACGTGACACATTTTCGTGCGTGCAGCCGGTGTTCATCAATTTATAAGACGTGACGTTATCACGTCAAAAACAACATAGGTGCCATGAAATCAAATATTCTCATTCAGCTGTCGTATCTTGAACACAAACCATACCCTTTTAGTAAGTGTGCGTGTTTCTTAACGTCGCCGCCCTCGCTATATTCGGTGCCAGATGTATCTGTCTCTCTTCAGACAGAAGCGTAATTCTGTCGTGCGTCGTTGGCTGCCGAATTATTATTACTGAATTTGTATTCCTACATCTTTATTGAGATATAAACATCTGAATCAAAATTGTAACAGATTGTGTTGGTTAGTGTTGACATGGATTTCCTTAGGTATTTTATATTAAATCTCGACATATAACGACGACGAAATAAAACAGTAAAGGGTATTTTTGTCTGTAACTTTCGCAGTACCACGTAGACAACGTTAATAGAGCGAAATAACGCACGAATCACTTTAATAAGAAAAAATATGTGGAAATATGACGAGTATGTGTAAGAGGAAATATGTGTATGTATATGAGCAAACATCTGGAGTAAAACAAAAATTTAAAAATATTTTCATCTATTTCCTCCTAATTACAGCCTGGGGTTTTTCAAAAGGGGCGTGAAAGGCTCCTGTCAAGCCGGCATGGCATTCGCAATCCCCGTGCATCGCAGAATATCCATAGGCATCGTTAGGCACCTACTTGTAGGTGATACGATTTCACATGTCGCGCTATCCATAAAAAAACATTGTTTTCCCTGGTGTTTTATTATGCATTTAAAGATTTAGCGCTTGCGTTATGTATGAATTAGAAATCCTTGCTCTGGAAGAATTTGTAGAAAATTGAGCTTCCCTGCCATCGCCCACATCAAAATACGCCCCTGCTCGACATCAATCCTCTACTCGCTCGTGCACGTCCCGCGGTCTCTCGAGGAGTCTACAGAAGTGACGCGACGGTCTCTCAGAGATTCTCACGCCCAGCAAATGTATCGCTTCGCTGTATGTATGTTCCGTTACATTGCTAGTCGATAGAGTTAGGCCCGTCCACATTGTTCACACACACCCCTGGAACGATGTTCTGTCGACACGGTTATGAAACAAGTGCGTGTCGGGCCAAGCGCAGTGTAGGGTTCCGTAGTTGCGGAACCCTATCAAAATAAATTATTTGATTATTTGTATAATTTTGTAGGGGAAATAAATGAATGTTAATTTGAAAAATCATTTTTGTTGACTCTAACAAAAATTAGCACTTAAAAGCTTAATAATTTTCAAAAACCCGAAATATTTTTCAAAGAACTATCCAACGACATCCTACACGATGGGGTAGACGTGAAAAAAAAAATCATCCCCACTTACGTGTGGGAGGTAACCTAAAAAAAAAATATTTCAAAATTTTTATTTTACCACTTTGTCGGCGTTATGAATATGTATCAACTTACCACTTTCTAGTACTAAGGGTTTCTGAGCTAAGCCGCGGACAGACAGACGGATAGACATGGCGAAACTATAAGGGTTCCTTGTTGACTACGGAACCCTAAAAAATTAGAAGTTGCGCCGTTAAGAACTGTACTTTGAGGGTAAGAAGAACCGCCTGTTCATTATTACAGTTCATTGACAGCTCCCGCAGGGACATGTCAAGTTTACGTCTAGTCGGAATTATAGTCACAGGTTTAGAAATAGTTTTGTACCGTGTGGGGCCGGTACTTAAAAAGAATACCCCCACTGCACCTCTCCGCGTGCATGTCGTAAAAGGCGACTAAGGGATAAGGACAAGATGCCGCGCTAAAGGGCGACAGGGTAGCCACCTCTCATCTTGGAACGGTCCTTCCACCGAGTCACGCAGCGGGTGGGTCTTCGTGCCTTACTTACTGCTTGATAGTTATCTTGTCGGGCTACAATGCTAAACGTGGTGGTCGGTGTTGTGCTGTAATTTACAAGAGGTCCTGCAGCACAACTCCGATTGTCGGGACAGCGTGTGGTATGTAAATAGTTTTGTAGAATCTGCTAGAAGTGAGAGCGATAGCGCAAGGCCACTTTTAGCATAATGTCTGCTCAGCCGAACCCCGAGTCTGCGACAATTTGCATCCGAACCGAAACTGTAAACAACGCAGAATACAAAGCTATACGGGACAGCGACCGGAAGCTCGATTCCAAGTTGTCATCGAAATAAATACCCAGGAAAGGCATTGTCATTTGTGAAGTACGTGAATTGCTGTTTTTCAATCTATTTTTGTGGATCTATCTATAGCTGTTAACGGTTTTATTTTCACTTATTAATGTGACCAGACGAATACTTTTTCGTGTAATTTAACAGTGCCTGTTGAGATGTTAGGAAAAAATTGTCTTTTTTTTAGTATTTTTAAACTAATTCTAACTCTCTTCTCTTCCGCACACTGAATGACCCTGCTGCTCCTAAATACCTGGGTGAGCGGTTGGAGTTCCTCCGTTCCTATGGTCTCTCTCTGAGATCATCTGACAATCTACTTCTAGCAATACCAACTCACTCTAGTTCGTTTTACACGGACTCATTTACAGTCAATGCCGCTCGTATGTGGAATCATTTCCCTGAATAGGTACGGCGCTCCACTACTATCCACATGTTTAGAGAACGTATTCGCAAACTGTATCTTACTGATTCTGATGGCGACGAGTAACATAATTTAATTTCACTTATTCACATACGTTCTTGTAACTTCTATTCAGTTGGTTTTATATTATAAAATATATGTGTATATATATGTAATTTATGCATAAATATAATATGTACGTACCTTATAGTATTAATTTTATGTATGTATCTATGTACCTATATGTTTGTGTCCATTTATTTCATAGTTTTATTTTTCACGCTTCTCTTTTGCACTGCATTGTCCGCCCAATCAGCTTCTCCACACCCCAACATATGGTCTGCGTGCACACCATTTGCAGTAGAGGAGAGAAATGTGATAGATATGCATATACATTTGTAATGTCACCTTTGTTCACTTTTCTTTCACATTATCGACAAGGTGTTGACTACTTTAAGTATTAAATTGCGAGCAAGTAGGTACCTAGTATACAAAGAAGGCAAGCTACGCATATTACAATACATGAACGTCAACTTTTCCATCGCTTTCCTTAAGATTGGTACCACCGCAGGCATTCAACCTAGTTTATCAGGTGATGCAGACAACCGTTTATATATTATATTACGTCCCATAAAAATGCAAATTTTGCAGATAATAATATGATATCCTAACTTATAACGCGTAAAATCTGTAACAAGTTGGGCGCGCTGTCGTCGTTTTCAAAATTTCTAGGAGAGCTTCTCAATAAATTCGCTCGCAATTTTCACTAATATTTTCTAGTACAAAATAACATTTTCTGGTCAAAGAATACTGAATATAATTTGCCGCGAATCAAAGCAGCGGTGACAGCTATCGTGAATAAAATAAATTCAGTAGTACGGAGAGTGTGTACGCTATTTTTTAAGACATACTGTTTATAAGTAACTGTATAAATGACAGACATCCCGGGCACGTACTGCAGACAGGCCCTGAGGGTTACGCCAAGCACTCAGTACATTATTTAGTTCACACTTGCGGCTCCGTCTCTCCTATATACACTAACCACCTGTTGTAGCTGCTGTATGACAATGCTAGGCTGTAACCAGTGAATTATGTTTATTTCCGCATACGACCGAATGTCCATGGGCATCCTTAGCCACCGGGTGGATTGGCGGCACATGTCGCGCCTTCAATAAAAAAAATATAAAAAATTAATACGCCCTGTATTATAAATCGGGCGGAAAAAAATCGCCTGTTCAATAATTTGTCATTTCAACTATAACAAAAAATAATTTCATATTAATACATGACCTACAGACCTAGCTAGACGACTTAACAATCATGTAGACAGAATTACGATGTTGAAAGCTGATCTACTTAATCTAAACTACCATAAAAAAATTAGAACGTGACTGGTTTAACCTAGGAAATCCTGAAATATTTCATCAACTCATTTACGCTATTTCTCGTTTTCATTTTGTACCGTGTGGGGCCGGTACTTAAAAAGAATAGCCCCACTGATTCACTTCCCGTGCATGTCGTAAGAGCCGACTAAGGGATAAGGACGAAATGCCGTGCTAAAGGGCGACAATCTAGACACCTCTCAACTTGGTGCGGTCCTTCCACCTAGATATGCAGCTGGGGGGTCTTCGTGCCTTACTTGCTGCTTGATACATATCTTGTCCAAATGCTTTGCTGGACGTGATGGTCGGTGTTGTGTCGTATTTACCAGATTCCTCGAAGTACAACACCGATTACTCTATTTACTCCAATTATCGGAATATACCGTGTGGTATGTGTGTATGTATGTATTTTGTAGCGAGCAGTAGATTTTTTAAACATAAAAATTGTCTCCATGCCCTATTAAAATGCACGCCTATGGATATACGCGTAGCATCTCTCTCTACGGTCATTCCGCTCACAGTAGAAACTCGTATTTTCTTCAGTTTTCTGCGAAACCTATTGAAATAAAAGCGACATAGCCTGCACCCACTGCAGCATAAAACACGAGCGTACATGCCAGCGGCGGTACGCAACTGAATACTGAATATCTCTCAGTGAATTCCAAATAACGTGGCGGCAATAACTCTGTCCGATGCGCGCGGAGCCGCAGACAAATATTTGCTAAAATCCCGAGGAACGCCCTCAAGGAAACAATCCGAGGAATGAAAATTTAAGGAGTCGCGTTCCTCTGTCCGCCGTAAACCCGAGCGGGGCCACACCCCGCTATAGTCCCGTGTCTCCCCAGTCCCACCCTACCAGCGCATCTATAGATCTACTCTACACAACCCAGTAGTGAAGAGTATTAACTACCTACACTTCTTGTCTCCTGAAATATTTCAGTAGTTAACTCTCCCTACACACACGTACGTTAGAACATCGATGTGTTAAAACAGTAAACACATCAGGCAAGGAAGCCGTAGGAATGGATGAAGGAAGAGAGACCAAAGCACCCTTTTGTTATTGACATTGGGCTTCTGAGAGGCCATTGGTTCTGTAAATCGCTTCTTTGTCACAGCGCTAGGATGTGGAAATATTTTCCGGCACAGCGAGTGTGTTTCCCGAATCATTTAACCTGGGTATCTTCAAATGTCTTAACAGGCTAGAGAGCCTAGCAACAGTCCGCAAATCAACTTGCATGGCACCTAACTGAGCGTGGTTTCGCGAGGAGAGGTGATTTTGGCTCTATCGACTCTCTCGGCGCAGCCATCCATGTTGATTTACATAAAAAAAGTGGCCGGTTAGGGTTAAGGAAACGACCTGACAAGATACGTAATTGTCGACGGATTTACGAGCATATCGTCCGTCCATACATCATCCTCAGCATTACTGGCTCAGAGATATGAAATTTTCTCAACACCAACCCACCAAAGGTCAAAATAGGAATGACAACAAATAGTCGTAGAAGTGCACTTGCGTTCCACTGTGGAACGTGAGTCCCGTGCCCGCATCCCGTATCGCCGCCGCTACTCACATGTATATTCAATGACGCTCATTCTAACTTCAGCGAGAAACATTTTTACTGCGACATCTTGTCACAATGTTTTGTTTATGTTTACAATATTTGTACAGCCTTTACGAAATTCGTTTTTTTTTTTTCGTACGGTATTTTCTTTTGATTCCCTACTTTTTCTTTGAAGCCACAGCTTCTCTTTAACGAGTACTATGTAACTTGTCTAAACACAAAATCTCCCTGTCCTCGCTTAAACCACTCAATCCTTGTCCAAATAAGAGAGTATTTTTAACAGAACTAAGCTCCCGATAACAGACATTAACAGAAGTAAGATGGGAAATAATCTCGGCTCACGACAAATACATTTTAACTTTCCCCAGTCACGATAAACTCTCTCCGTTTTAACAATCTGTTTTGGCCTTCGTTGGTAAATTTATGCAGGATTTTATGTAAATACGATTTTTCAACTTCCTTCCGAGAAATTGCTTTGACTGTGTAAATAGACACATTATTATTGGACAAAGAGCTGGTAATGCTTCGTCTAATCTCTGTCGGTTGCGCGAATTACGAATTTATTTATTCTAATTTAATTTAGTTCATAATCAACTCGAGAAGATTTATGAGCTTGCGTTTATGATCATCAAATCACCGCGAAATTAAGTTCAAGTCACATACAAATTACAAGTTTAAAATCACCATAACATAATAATTTCACCCTAGGGTTCATCTCTTGACAATATTCCTAAAATAAATTTAAAAACCAAGATACTGAATTCTACAGTGCTGAAAAAAACTGATAAAATTCTAGACTACGTGGCACTTACCGATAGTCGTGAGCACGGTGAGGGAGTAAAGGAAGGCCTTCGCGAAGGTCCACTCGTAGTCCTCCCCCGGGCCGACCGGATCGAGTCCGACGGCCGCCTGCAGCGCACGTGGGCCGCCGGGCATACCGCCCGCGCCGTACTGCGCCGCCAAGTCCGCCGCCACGCGCGCCACCAGGTGCTCCTGGAACCTCGCGATCTCCTGCGCCGCCAGCCGAGTCCAGTTCTCCTTGTACAGGATATTTAGCGACACCGTGATTTCCCAGATGTTCTCCACAGTCTGCGAGCGCAGCTCCGCGCTCGCCTGAGCGATCGTCCAGTTCGACTTCGTCGCTGGATTCTTTTGTTTCGTCTGATAGGACGTTGTCGCCAGCGTCTTCTGGTGCATCTTGGCCGCGCCGCCCTCTATCGCCAGGAATATGAATGCGCCGAGCAGCGTGTAGGCCAGCAGCAGCGCGAATATTCCCAAGTTGGTGACGCAGCCGGCGATGAGACCCTTCTTCTTCGACTTCTTGGTCTTGACACAGAAGCAGCACGTCGTCTCCGCCTCGTCTTCCTGCTTGTACGGGTCGCTCTTGCCGGTTTTCTTCTGCGACTTGCCGCCGTGGCTCTTGTGCTTGCTCTTTTCCATTTCTTTAATCTTCACTACTCCGGGTCTACATCATCGAGATTATGCTTTACTTGTTCTTGGTGTTTCGTGTCCGCGATGGTCTTTCGCGTCATTGTTCAATGATTATTTATTTCATCTCCAGCATTCGAGTCTCGGCCACGATGGTCGCGCTCATTTCGTACTTTCGCTGAGAGCGTTCGTACGTTCTCATTATAGCTGTGTATTTCCTACTTCGGTAAGAACCGAGTTTACGGCCAGATCGTGGAGCTCGCGGAGCGGCGTCTGAGTCTAACGATCACGGGTGCCATTACAGTCGCCGGGGAGCTCGCCTCGATTACTGCAACTGTAAGAGAAAAAGCGACGGTCAGTATCAGATTAGGACAATCTGATCGCTTCGCGAAGGGAGCTCGAGTGCACTTGAAGAGGAATGAAGTGCTGCGCGTCCAGTCGCCTGAATCGGACGGATCTGTGACTGAGACTAACTCGCGGTGATTTCGAGAATTGTGATTGTTGGTTTTAACGGCCAGAATCTTTTGTGTTTTGTTTGGAGGACGAATTTCAATATTAAATTTACTAAGTACCAGGAATATGAATAGTATAATTTATGGTGATGATTTAGCTTAAATTCCACAAATTGAATCACCAGAAAATATTTATACAGTATTGGGTGCAGATATGTATTATTTCATATTTAAATATCATTTCATTTTATCAACCTCGTGATCACCACCCATATCTCACAAACTTCGTCAAAATATTTCCGATACCGTAAAAAATATTTCCGTAAAAGTGTGTTCGCTGCAAACAAAATCACATTATCGAATCCAGCGATTTGGGACGGCGCGGCGGCGGGCGACACCGACGACACGTTACCGCGTCGTCGGTAGGCGCGAGTTGGCCGCGCAGTCGATCCGATGTGGGGGAGGCAAATATTGACTCGACGCAAACATCGTATCTGAGTTGTTACAGTACTGCCAACCACCGGTGCCGTCGCGTCGTCCCGCTGTGGATCTGCCGCGAAGGCTTGTACACTTTGTCTATAGAGTCTACAGTCACTATTGCTGCTATGACGGATGCATGATGCATCCCCCACCTGTGTGTCGATTACACGTGTGACTATGGGTTTGGATCAAGTGGATGATCTGTCTGGCTTAAATAAAATAGATGATGGATTTAGATGTTTCATGGATTTAGACAAAATGTGTGATAGGATATGGCTAAATTAATAACAGGCTTAGACCAAAAAAATTACAGATTTAAACAAATTGGATTACTTTTGTTTTAGTTTCATGTTTTAAGATCATTTTTAGATGTTTCATGGATTTAGACAAAATGTGTGATAGAATATGGCTAAATTAATAACAGGCTTAGACCAAAAAAATTACAGATTTAAACAAATTGGATTTTATTACAAATTGTTTTAGTTTCATGTTTTAAGATAATTTTTATCATTGCTTATGTCGTGTTTATGTAATAAATATTATGTGCTAATTAACCGACCGATGTAGACCTACAAATTGTTTTAGTTTCATGTTTTAAGATAATTTTTAGATGTTTCATGGATTTAGACAAAATGTGTGATAGAATATGGCTAAATTAATAACAGGCTTAGACCAAAAAAATTACAGATTTAAACAAATTGGATTTACTACAAATTGTTTTAGTTTCGTGTTTTAAGATAATTTTTATCATTGCTTATGTCGTGTTTATGTTATAAATATTATGTGCTAATTAACCGACCGATGTAGACCGATGGATAAAGAATTTAAATCAAATTTAAATAAAATAAGTCATGGATTTACGATATGCCTAGGTTGACGATGGGCTTGGAACAAGTGGATGGTAACCCCTTCGTTCACGCAGTAATGTAGTTCGTCCAACCATACACAACACGGCGGCGCTGAGGCGGGCGGCGCTGCGCGGCGTGCGCTAAACATAGTCACACTTGGAATCGACCTCCCGCTGAGATACGGATACAATGGATATCATCCTTGCTATCATACATATCCATGTTGTTTTATTTAACGAAAAAGGGGCCTTCTATGGGATCTGTCTGTCTGTCCGTCTGTCGGTCACAAACAAATATCTCTGGATATTACTGAACCGATTTTGATGAAACTGCCGCCAAATTACGCAGAATTTTGCCCTCAAACAGGCCAGAAATAAATGTCTCTAATATTTATGTGGAAAGTACAGGATACCCTAAAATGTGAACGGATTTATTTTTATTTTTTATTAATCGAGTACTGTGTCATCCTACAGGTCTTGATCGAGTATTGTGTCATTGATCTTCTATACGTCGTGTGCGAGCGCTCTTGCTGAAACAGCAAGAACGCTCGCACACTGCCCTTGTAGAAAATATAATAATTAGATCAATATCCGAATTCCCGTCCGCACGTGAAAATGGTTCACCTTTACCGGTTTTTTATTCATGGTCCTAGATAATTAAATTTAACATTTTTCTAAATATCTAAAGCTTTAGAATTATAATTATAGTTTTGATAGTTTTTATGGAATCTGGGGTCAGTGCATTTATGGATTATTTACGAATGAAATAAACTATGTCACGATAGCACAGTTATACTCAATAATTGTTGAGTCAACGTTCGTAAGAATATACAGGATGCTGTAACGGGCAGTACATTGTAACGGGCAGTACATTAATTTCGCCAGCGTAATCCTCATGTTTTTCCGAGACGAAAAAGTAAATTAAGTGTTTCCCTAAGGGTCTAGTTTTGGTAATATTAATTTTTGAAATGTATGTTTTCGTCAAGTGTAATTTTACGCTCGCGGGGGAGGGTGCTGGCGCGGGAACGGTCGGGGTCGAAAAACTCACGCCGCGCCGCCGCGCGCCGCCGCGCATCTCCTCGCTCCGCGCACTCGTCCTTGCTCGCTCACTCACCGCGGGCCTTTCATTCCCACGTTCGTGCGGAACATTAGATCCTTTTTACACAAATTAATCAATAAGTTTGTATGAAAACTGTAACTCTTTATTTAAAGAGAATTCAGAAAGACAGTTATTTGACTTTTTTGTTACTATTGTTCCCAATAATCATTTCCCATGTAGTGGCCGTTACAACAGCCTGTATAAGGCCAGCCGCACTGAAAGCGATCAGAGCACACTAGCCTCGTCTCGTTCTATTTACGCTCATGATTAATTACCTGTAATTATAATAAATCAAGTCGGTTATTGAATGTTCACTGATCGTCGTTGTCGGCGCGGAGCGGGCGCCTCCAAATTAAATAATAATCAAGATTTTTGTACAAACCATTAGACCTTTCACTGCTCAAGGCGATAAAACAAAATCAATTTAGCCTAGTTCTGCAGTATGTATACTGCCACAAATGGTGTAATAGACCTTATGTGTGTACAATTAAGAGTTATTTTTGCGCTAACGTCGTAGAGGGTTGGTTCGATTGGGGATGAAGCTCGATTTTCGTTTTATATGATTTAGTGTGTACTCGGTCGCTCGGCGGTCGGGGCGGGCTGAGTTTACGTTCTGTGTAGAGCGCGGAAGGCGAAATGAACTTTATGGATCTGAGATCTTAATTCCAAAAGAATCTGCGATTAAATAAGTCGGTAGGTATTTCCAGAGAGCAACGCTCTCTGAATTATTTGCTAGAAATGTTTGGTAATATTGAAATATTGACAACTCAAAACCGAAGCCCGCTAGCTGGAAGATCTTGAAATTATCTGTTTTTAATTATTTTCTCAAATTACTGAGTGGTTTAATCATTTCACTGTTTTAATCAACCATATTATTATATAATAGAGAAAACTATAGCTCCTTGTGCGTTTGCATTACAACAATTGTTTTTTATTTGTTTCTTTTGTTTAATATTTTATTAAAGGGATAGTATGTTGTTGACTATTTTGTTGTGGATAGTCAAGATTTTGTAGGTATAATATAATTGGTTTGTTTAGTTTTTTTTATATTTTGCTATACTAATCTATGCCAATTGCAAATATTTACATATTCGTAAACTCGAGCGTCGAGTTTTCAGTATCACCACGTGATTAGTCAGTTTTTTGTATTTTTTCTTCTACTTTAGAGTTTTGGCTACAATCACTCCAAGTTTGACGCTTGTATGTATTATCATTTTTACGATAGATCAAAAACAAGAAAACGTAAAAAAATACGTTTCCCTTATGGAGACCCCTTAATTGTTTCTTTTTTTTTATTATTATTTGTTAGTATGTCCGCCATAATAAAAATATTTTGTGAACGTTAGAACCAGCTAACCTATTACGGTTCAAAATATACAGCCCTTTAAAGGTAGGATCAACAGACAGACGGACAGACGGACGGTCAGACATACAGACAGACGGACGGCCAGATTGACAGACAGCAGACAACGTACAGTATTCAGCGGTAAATAATTCGCCTCGGGCTTTAGAGAGAGACAGTCTGGTTGTAGAGCGTCGTCTCTGTCGCACTAACTCGCAGGTCTCGGCGCTCTACAACCGGACTGTCTCTCTCCAACCAAAGCCCGACGCGCATTATTTACCGCCGCGTACTATCCCTACTAGGTATGTACCACAGTGCATTTGATGATCTGTGGTATGTACATATAAATAAATAGTCAATCATGTCAGGTTTCACAAAAATTTAGAGTGTTTTCATTTTACGAAGGCACGTGGGGTATGAGGTAGGAAGTGGTGTGAGACCGCGCGGAGCTCAGTAGGGAACGACTCGGTTCGACGGAGCGACACGCGGAGACGTGTAGAACGTGTGTACCGACCGGGCACCGAGTTCGTTCTCTACTGAGCTCCGCGCGGGCTTTAGCCATATATATGCTGTGGCGCGGGGCCGCCTCTCGCACCACTTCCGACCTCGTACACCTCGTGCCTTCGTAAAATGAAAACACTCTAGCTACTAGTAGTCATAATTTGAAGTCATTATTTAGTTTTAAAGCAAGTGATCACAATATCAAAGCTGGCTAGTAAGTAAGTACATTTGTTTTAGTTATACAACGATTTAGTTGTTGATCTAAAGTCTACGGGTTATAATAAGGGACCACGCAAACTATCGATGTAATTTTGCTGAGCAAACAGGGCTCATCTCCGGTCTAGGACAATTCGCCACCACCGTTTCATCGCCAGCCACGCCAACTTCAGCTACTCACTAAGTAGCGAAGTCCTCTTCCCGACTATTCACCGCGAACTTATTCGCTCGGTCGTCGGCGTCATCATGCCGCATGCCGTACGTATGCGGCGGCGCCCAAACCACTATCGGTAATTTCGCATCGCCCGACTCGACGCGGAAACATAATTAATCAAACATTGTGTACATTGTTGTTGGCTACTTCTCGGAGAGAGTCCGAAATACCTGATTTGTGACGGTTTTACAAAAAATCTTCCGCTCATAACAATCAATATTGTAACCCTAAACTCAATACATTTTGAAGTACGTGGTTGAGTTAGCCCTACGCAAGTTTTCATGGCGTTGAACTGTCGGACGCGCGAAGTGTCCGTATAGTAGATTGGGTCAGAGCCCATCCCGGCTCAACTCAATCGTTTAGTCGCCGAGCAATCGAGACATATATGTGTTGTCATCAAAACCGACTATACAAAACACGACAGCGTGCAGTCAGCGGCGCATTTCCGATTAGGTACCGACGAGAGGCGGCGCGCGGCGGAGCCCGCTCCGGGAGCATTATTTATTCGCATTACATCTCGATTTAAAACCCGGCGCCTTCCACAAGATTTAACTCCGCGTCGCCCGCCTCCGGACTCCCCGGCCTCCGGACCACGACGAGAGAGATATCGTTTTTCTCGGTTGCTCTCTGAAACGCCACGCCTGACGCCATGCGCCAACAACATTTGTACCACAGAAAATTGCACAGAAATGTCTTTTCCATTAGTATTGTTTACTATTAACTTATCAAAATGTGGTAGACATGGGCAGGGTGATTTCATTTGCAGGAAACGAACAATGCTTGACAAAAATAATATTTGTGAATGCATACATAACGTATGTACGTAATTATTCTTTATTGAACACAAATTTTTACAAATTAGGTACAATAAGCGAACTGGCTGTGCCAGCCGGGTTAGCTGTACTTGTTTACATTTCAACATTCAATGATCGTGTACCTACGCTAATCGAAATACTGAACGAAATGTGTCAGTCCGGTACAAAGTTCGTGCACATTCATTGTGACGACACAACACATTGTGACGTGAGGGAACGCCCCCCTTTCTACCGTGGTTCATACCCAACACGCCCACAAAGACTAATCACTACTATTAAAATAATGAGGTGGTGTATCTGCCAGATACTCTCAGACGCCTCATCCAACCCTCCTCTGAAATTTTGCATGGGCCTGACACGATGAGTTTCGAATTTCAAGCGAGCAAAGTTGAGAGCAAAAGATGAAACTATAAATGCAAACATTTCCCATGAGACGGCTGATGTAATCGCCACCTTCCGGTGAACGAAGCGAACCAAAGAGCTACCCATCCAATCGATGTATCCAAGGGACGAGCGGTGGAGCGAGACAGCAGGCTGACTGGCGAGCGAGACGGGGCATTGACGCTTCCGGTGCGGAGGGAAATCAGATGTTGTCGGGAGCCGTGTAGTGAAGACGTCCGATCATTAACAATATTAAAAAATCTGAGTAAAACTATTGCCATTTTGACGTGGAAGGATGGATGGATGTAAGCTATAATATGACGTCACCAACACGAAACATATACCGGGAAAAGGTCAATGCTCGCTCAGTGTCTAAGTAACGCACATGACAAAACACATTATCAGCAAAATGAGGAAGGTAGCGCAAATACAACAATAATAAAAAATATATGTTAATATTATTTGCAGGCACAGTGAGTCATTAAAGTTAGACGATTTTTTTTTTCAATTTGTTTTTAGATTAACCATGAAGACCAGATTTTTTTTTTTTATATTTTTTTATATTATTTTTTTATCAAGAGAACACATACATGCCTTCTCCACGTGCCATCTTGACTCCACGTTTAAAGAACGCCGGCAGGAGTGCGAAGTGACCCTACCCCAGAATTTCTTTATTAAAATTTACACTCGTCAACCAGTGGAACGCGAATCGCGTGACAAATTTTTGTGGAGCGTCAAGCGAGCTCGCATCTTTTGGCGATGCGAATAGTCGTCCAATTTAAGTTTTTAGTTTCGGTTTTAAGTTTCGGCCCTTATCTGGGGACTGGTAAATTATGAGCACCTTTAAATAACTCTAACATACCCTTTACTTGCTACTATATATACTATATATATATATATAATAGGGTGGGTCTATTTTTTTTTTTTTATGGAGACTGACACGGTTCTCTACATCACCTACAACATTCGTAATGTCAGCCCATAACACCGGGTGAACTAGGTGCCAAGTCAGTGCTTCCCTTCATTTTATGTCGGCTACACTGAACTGGACGGAAAACACGAACTATTTACATAGGCGTTTCGACCGACGTTCAGTTCAGTACGGTGGTACCACCCCGGGCGGGATAAACCCTACCACCTAGTAAGGTAAGAAAGGAAGGGACCTACAGTTTAACGTGGAATCCGATGCACGGCCAGCCTCCAACGGTCGAGCGGTCACCCATCCAAGTACTGACCGAGCCCAGCGTTGCTTAACAATCAATATCAGCAGTCGATTGTCGGCACCACTGAGCTATCGAGGCTGACGAATTCATTCCACAACATCCCTTATACTGAGGACTATGAACAATAGAAAAAAATAATCTTTACTTGATCATGATTTTAGGCGTATTGCGACTTTGCCAGCCTCCTAATGACCTATTAAGCAGTGAGAAATGTTTTAATTATAGAATTAGGGAAAAGAATAATAAGCAGTTTTGAATAATTTTATTTAGTTAGGTACCCAAAATTATGAAACGAAGACCACGCCTCGCCATCGTCAACTCTCGCCGGACTTCAACAAATAAAACAGGCAAATTACCGAGGAAATCCAATCTTAATTGGCTTAACTTTTATTTACCTGTTTGAGATACTCCCAAACAAACTTCGTGAAAAGGGTACGTTGGCTCGGATTAACGTTTCATACCCGCCTCAGAGGGTAGAGTGACGAGTTGTCTAAACTGGCAACCCAGTATCCACTGTCACAGCTGTTTATTCTGGCAACACCAGCGGTATGGTGTGTAATACCTGTTGGAGAAACCCATCGATAGCGTCTTGAAACTTCAGTCAATAGCACTGGAAAGAAGGAAGTAAACAGTGTTGTTTGTCGTTATACGGAAATACAAGTAGATTTTAAACAACACAATGAATAGAGGAGGGTATATTACAAATTATTAATCTTACGAACACAGAAAAAAATGGTATAACAGTTTTAGACAGCAATCGTTCACTTCCAAGATCTCAGAATTGTGAGTGCAATGAGAACCTATAATGTTTGTTTTAATTTGATAGGTAGTTTTAATTTATATTTTATTTTGTAATAAGCGTTAATAAATATATTCATTAAAGTTTAAAAACAAAAGTATGTATTAAATTGTTCATTGAGTACTTTTTCGGGAAATTTAGGGAAAACTGTGCAGTCTTACCGTAAAAACTGTGTTATGCAATACTGACAGACAACTCGCAGCCTAAACCGGTATGTCCAGAATCACGAAAGTTTGCATAGGATTTCCCTATAAAATTTAGTTGAGCACTAAGAAAGGATTATTTAAAATTCATGCCATAAGGGGATATAATAAGGGACGAAAGTTTGAATGGGAAGTGCGTCATTTTTGAAGTTTTGTTGTGTACCGAATTAAGGTATTCTAAAATGTTTTATGGCTTCTAAAATGCTTTTATGGCAGTGACAGTTGAGAACGGAGATTAATGGAAATTTGTGTTTAGACTTCTGTTTATAAAAAATTCAGTTTGTATCAGCGTTTTTGGAAATTCAGCCCTAATATATGGAGGGAGAGAGAGAGATGCCACGAGCAAAAAGCTTTGTTGAGGTCTGCTAAAAGGTAAAAATATTTTATTCTTATAAATTCAAAAAACATAACATACAATCAAACAATAATATCTTAGTCAAAGAGTTTGTATTACGTCGCGTCGCTGCGCTCCTTAATACAAACTCTTTGCGACAGACGTTTGTAGGCTTCGTAATAGACTTCCGTACGGGGTACGGAAACCTAAAAATGTGAGTGCGGGAGAGTTTATATTTATAAGTTAAATTTGACGTCTGGCAACCCTGCAATGAGACGAATAACTTCTTCGAGCGGGGCGATAAACAAACGAAACGAAAAGAAATGCGGGAATCGAATGAGCTCGATGCTGGGTTTAAATTTGGCGCGCTTGCAACTCGCCGGGAACTTTATGGGCGGATAAAGGAGGGGCTCACGGGATAAATTTCATCGAGAAAGAGGACGGGAGGTTCTTCCTGTACCTGTAATTTATGCCTCGGAAGGTGGATACCCTACGCATGCATCATTTTTAGGGTTCCGTATCCATGCGGAAGCCTATTACTAAGCCTAAGTCTGTCTGTTCGTGCGTCCGAGTGTGTATCTATCTGTTGAACCGTAATAGGTAGCCGGTTCAAATTTTCACAGAATATGTATTATTATGAGCGAATATGGGGAGGGGGAAGGTGTGGCTCTAAGCTTGCGATGGCTTCACCGAACATATCCGGGCCCATCGGCAGTAGAGGAGGGTATTAATCGAGGTCGGGACTAGCGAGTGGCCACTCTAAATTTCCCGCGCATGCTTCACGTTTCGGCTCGCATCAAGCCCTCGTCAGCTAGTCTGCGTTGACTAGGACGCGGGGAAACACCAGTCCCGCTGTCGACCTCCCTCTCTCTACCTATTCATATTCTGTAGGATGCTTCCAGTGACGTTTTCGAAGCTCTATCCATGTATGAGCTTATCGTCGATCTTGGCAGCCCTAGATTCTTTAAGAGCCTGTCTTGAATCCGTTCCTCACAATCCGGTCTACTAAGTTGCAGTACTTGTTAAGTTTGATGTTGTGGTCCTTCGGTATGTTGCTTTCCCATGAAACTGTAAGTTCAACAAGTACTACATGTATTCAACATTTTGCAAATTCAACATTATGGTCCAGAAGGGTTTTGTCGCTTTTGAGAATATGAGTATATCCGGTCTTAATGCTGTGGTACAGATTTCCGAATGCATCTGGTAATGCTTCTCATGTGTGTCCGTCAACAATTCCCAACCCTTTGCTGCTCCCAAATTTGAAGAAGGTTTAGTCTTAACTTTGGGCAGCTTTTTGGCTCCAGGTTTCACATAGACCTTCTGGAAGCCGCTACTGGTTTGCCCTTTCCTTTTGAAGGTGTGGAGCTTGCGATGTCTTCACCGAACATATCCGGGCCCATCGGCAGTAGAGGAGGGTGTTAATCGAGGTCGGGACTAACAAATAATAAAAAAAAAACGTAAAAAATAGGGGGTCCCCGTACAAAAACGTCCTATGAATTGATTACTACATATTCACGATACCAAATAATTTTCTTCAAACAACCAAAAAAAGTACAGGCACAATAATTTATTTCTACTTTGTGATAGATAACTGTAGGAAAACACATTTTTTTTGGTTGTGTGGCCAGGCAAGCAACACGATTTGTGAAATTTGAAAGGTTAGAAAACAGAGATATAAAACCATTAATTATAGACTTATGTAGGTCATTATCGAATAAAGTCTATAACCTGCCCAATTAACAAACACCAGAACAATTGAATCATACTAACGAACGGACAGACCGAGTCACGTTGCGTTTTATAACAGCCTGAGAAAGATCAAGTCCACGCGGACGTAGTCGCGGGCACAGCTAGTTATAGAATATTTTTAGAAATTCAGGCCACCGGCTATTTCTCTTCAATGCAAAGACTGCAGGTACCAGAGGTCAAAGTTATTGCCTGTGGACATTTAGAACATACATATGCCGTAGAGGTCACAAAATGAAACAAATGCGCTACTGGGATCATAAGATTGTCAGCCTCGGTAGCTCGGTGGTGCAATGGATCGATGTGGGATTATGAACATTAAGCACATCCGGGCGCGGTCAGAACTTTGAATGGTGACATTTCGACCGTTGAGGCCGACCGTGGTTCAGATTCCACGTAAAACTGTAGGTCCCGTCAAGGTGGAAGGGTTTAACCCACAGAACACCTATTGGTTTAACCATCTGTGGTTTAACCCAACCGGATTCATACAACGCTGAACGAAAGGCCGGGTAGCAGAGGCTATATAAATATGTAGTTTTTGCTTTCCCTTCAGTTGAGTGTAGCCGGCACGAAAAGGAATGCAATGACATGGTACCTAGTTACTTCGAGCATTCCTAGTTAGCATACCTACACCTGCTGCTTCACCGTTCGGAACCGGTGTAAAACTGTAGCCCTTGCCCCTTACTAGGTGGTAGGCTCAAATTGTAGCCGACTGGGTTGGTACCATCGGTTGATACCACCGACATGGTTGGTGGAATTGAGTGGGAACCTAATTAAATTTAGGGCTTACAATTCTGCTCACTTTGTCTTTATACCCTTATGCACGAACCTAATTTAATGTTTGACGAAGTGAACCGTCTTGAAAGCCGTCTTCGGCAATGTTTGATAGTATAACCCTCTCAAATTGCTAATGCGCTGGAACCATGTCACAATGATGTATTTTTTTATGCCATAAGTGCTTTTAATAGGACTTATGTCAGGCCTCACGCACTCTATGTACTTGCGCACGCTAACTACGAGTACCTACCGCCCGACGGGCCGTCAGCGGTCTATTTCAGTGGAAATTCGTCAGCCGCGCGAAGTATACATAGACGCTCGCCCACGCAACTGCGCGCAGCTGCAAAGCAATAACCACTTTACACTCGATCGTTAAGGTACATTTTCGCACGCAGCAATTGGCGACGTAAAACAGTAGGCTATTAAAGCCGAAGGTATGGATTTGATTTATCTGTTACGAAGTAACTATTAAGTAATCTGTGGTACCGGCGCCGCGCCGGCGGAGTACCGACCGACATAAATCAGAAATATAATCCAACAGGCTAGGAATTGGGATTGTACCGCGCACCGAGATCTTCTAAATTGCCGATTAAATTGAAAATGTGCCATTTCATTACCAGGGAGCTGCGTTCATAAGTGACTCGATATTACACTCTGCGCCGCCTTCCGAACGGATTCGGGCTAATAATATTATAGCATTTAAACCCCAAATGTAATGAGTGGAAAGTCCATAGACGCGTGTGCGAATTGCCACAGAGTATAGAGTCGATTGGTTGGTGGAAAAAAAGAACTGAGCAAGTTTGGTTGTATTAACTGGCCCAATCGCAGCAAAATATGTTCGATATTTTATTTTAATTTTGTATTTTTATTTTATCGGAAAGACAAATATACAATTCACATAGATTTGTGTAGGCGTACCGTACCTATGTGCCCACCGCACAGTGATTCCCAAGTACATACATTGTTACACATTATGGTAAACTAATCGAAGCAACTTACAATCGTCGACGTTTCGTCCCTCGCTCTGGGGACATCGTATTGTCGAGCGAGGGACGAAACGTCGACGATTGTAAGTCGCTTTGATTAGTATACCGCGTAAGCGAAAACATTACCACATATCTATAAGGCAATTAATTACTTATTTATAATAACACTAAACATTGATTTTTTTGTTGACAATGAACCTAGTGCCGACAGGAACACGATGTAATGAGCTATCATCACGGGTGTAGCGGGGGACATAGTAGATAGTGTGGTGATAGCGACACCTATCCCACAACTGAATAATAAAGATCGATAATAACCTACATCGCTTCGCGACGAAGAAATAGAAAGATCTGGCACACAAGCTTCACAACAGAAAGATTCACAACAGGTGGCGAATAACGAATAAGAATTCCATAAGCCATTGTTGAAATATCAAATACGCCTCGCATAAATACAGATCGCTTGACAGAACAACTGGTCACTAGCCCATACAACATCAGCTGCAGCTACACGTGGATCCAGAGGACACAACACCGCTTCACATTTTACCTTATAGCTCCACAATAGTATAGATAGACAGATTGATGAAAGGCCATCTTGAACTGTCTGTGAAGAGAAAACTTCACCTGTTCGGTCCATAAAGTTAACTCAACATTCTTGGCAGTGAACATTCTAGTATTTTACAGCTCTAAGGGACATGCGACTGTAATGAGTTTCAGGAACCGAATTTAAATTAAATGTGACACGGATCTCGCCGAGTTGGGATAGGCCTCGACGCACTTTTTAACCCCCGACGCAAAAAACGGAGGGTGTTATAAGTTTGACGTGTGTGTGTGTGTGTGAGGGTGTGTAAGGGTGTGTGTGTGTGTGTGTGTGTGTGTGTGAGGGTGTGTCTGTCTGTGGCATCTTAGCTCCCAAACGGATGGACCGATGGTCAGACTAGACGAAGTCATATCGAATTATGGAATGCGAACTCTACGAATACTCATATTTACTGAATTCAAAGAGACGTAAGAAATTAATCAACAATTATTAATTTACTTTCGACCGCGGCTTCATTTGCATGAAATGTATAAAGTATTTGCAAAGTCGAAACGTACTAGTCGTCTAGATAGCGCGTAAGACAGACATACTACACAACCTGAATGTTACAGTGTAGGTAGAAAATAAGATGTGTTAAACTGGCGACATACAAACAAGTATTGCGTGTAGTGTGTATCTATTCTTCAAAAGGGTCCGAAATGGCTGTTCGTGGATAAATGAAGTATTCTAACTTACTGAATAGATGAAGACATCAATAAATGTAATATGAGACAAACTAAGCAACAACCAAACGCTTCTAATAGATACTGATTAAAATTCAGTTTAAAGTAATTTGATAGCGCAAACTAATGGATGGTTTGTAGTAACACCCGAGGGGAGTAGGAGGTACCTACTTGAATTGAACGACTTGTTTTACAAACTTTAATTTTCTGGTGAAATATTTATATTTTCGTTCTCCCTATTTTCTTTTCATGCATACTCGTTTCTTCTGTTTTTACTTTGCTTCTCTTTTGTACTTCTACATAATTACTTTTTATTGATTGATAGGTGCAATTGTTTATCTGTTTCATCGAAGATTTTTAGTTTCACAGTATTATGAATGTGTTTATGTATTTTATTAAATATTTTCTCTCATATCAGTATATATTTATATATATTTATATATTTATTATGGTTTATATTTATGTTTGTTATTACGTTTCTGTCCTAATGTCTGCACTACCCTTACCTTAATTATTCTTCTTCACCTTACTTTCCAATCAAATCCAAAGTTTGATTGGAAGAAATCACTTAAAATTATAATTCCGCCTTTGCAAGCTATTGTTCTCTTGTTTCTCTGTGTTTTAATGTAAAGGTTTATTTTTCTGCCGTATGTTTTTTCGCGTATCATTGTTTGTATATCTTATGGTGTTCAATAAAGAATTATATTTCTTTATTTATATTATGTCTCTATATCTCGTCCTTTTTAACCGACTTCAAAATAAGGAGGAGGTTCTCAATTCGACTGTATTTTTTTTTTGTTACCTCAGAGCTTTCCACTGGGTGAACCGATTTTGAAAATGGTTTTTTTTTTATTTTAAAGCTGGCGCTTCCCTTGTGGTCCCATTTTAATTTGGTCAAAATCGGATTGGAAAGCGAGGCGGAATCGCGAGGCCGAAGGCCGAGCGATTCCGCCGAGTACATTAATAGGAAAAAATTACTAAAAAAACTGTGAAATAAAAAACTATTTAAAAAAATATAAAAACCGCCTTCAAAAATGTATGAAATAAAAAAAAATCTAACCCTAGAGTTGAAGGCGGTGGTGCTAAAGCAAGCAAAATAACCGACCGCCTTCAACTCTAGGGTTCGATTTTTTTTTATTTCATAAATTTTTGAAGGCGGTTTTTATATTTTTAGAAAAAATATTTCAATTTGTCTGATTTTTAGTTAATTATTATTGTAGATACCTACGTTGCTGAATTCACCCTATAGTCGTTATATAATATTTTTTATATTTCCTCGTGAACTTTTTAGTACATTATAGATACATAATATTATATCAATATTGTTCTTCCTTACATGTTATAAAGGGTTACGTCTGCTGTCTATATGTATGTGCGCTCTAGAACGGCTCAACCGATTTACATCCATGTTTTCCGAAGCAAATCTGGCATGATTCAGAAGATGATAAACATCACGGTACTATACTGATAGTCAGAAATAATTGAACGTACAGACAAATCTGAGTCTAATTTGCTGTTAAATTTTTCAACAATATAAATACCTACAATAAATATACTATTATTTTATCATCAATAAGTAAGAGCAAGCCACTTTGTTTTATGAGATTTTGCGTTTGTAGACTCTATGTTAAAACTTATACTAAAACTAAATTGACGATTTTTAGAAATCTTTTCTGTATGTATGTACGAGTATGTTCCTCCATAACTCTTAAACCGATCATCCCAATTCGATTAAACTTCGTACAAGCACATTTAACTATACGTGGCACAGGATAAGCTAAATAAAATTCAGTTTCGGTTAAAGATGTTGCTCTCATACAAACCGAATTGTTCCACACGCCGAAATAAAGGTACGGTAGCGGGGTTACTTACTTTCTTCTTTTTAAATACGAATTTCACACGAGCGAAGCCGCAGGCAAAAGCTAGTCCACCATAATTCCGATGATCTTGCAAAATAACAAAAATACCTAAAGCACAATCTGACATGAACTCTTCAGAGAAGCAAGTTTGCGTGTACCCTCGTTTCTTGTCACTGCTTCTGACTGAACATTCGATTTAATTCGTACACGCGTATGTGCCTAACTTGGGTACAAGTAATTTCTGAGGTTGTATAGTTTTACTAAGCAATCCTGGAACACGCCTCCATCTCCGCTCGCAGACTGAATGTTTGTACTCGCTCACCCGCCGTGGAAAGTGTTATGAGTTATGACAATATCATGTTAACTATGAGCAGGTGGTGTGACGAAGTCTTGCTGTTCTTGCTCTACAGGGTCAGCAAGTTCCAGAGATAACAAAACACATTGTGCCGCGCCGAGCTTATTGTATAGATGGAGGGCTAGAAATGTTGGGTTTCGAAAGAAAACTACGCGTTGTCGCAATTCGTAATTTTTTTTTAAATATATAACTGTTCAACTGTTAATAATACTAGTGTAAATTCTCAAAGAACGTAAGTACCTAATAAATTGAAGGCGAGGCCGAAGGCTAAGCTGCCTTTATTTATGTTTCTTAGAAATGTCTTAGCCGACATCTTTGGTTAAATCTCTACAAAGCGTCTGTTTTTCCGACCTTCTAGTCGTTCTTCTGCTCTGGGCCCTGTTATTGTAACGCCTGACCGCAGCAGCCTTAAAACTTCAGACTGAATTTAGTTGGAGAAAGATTTTACACGTTCGGGCGCACCGAGAGGCCGCTCATACTCCCAGCACTTTGTACATTATTAACAATCCCTTCAAATATGTGAGATTCGAAATAGTAACTGTGATTTCTTCGAGACACTACCGGCTACCTAAAATTATACACAGTGATTCAGCAATGACTACGAAAATTGTGATTTTATTGCTCAATTGAACAACTTTTGGGGTTTGTAATTTTTTCGAGGTCTAAAAAATGCATTATTTCCATACATTTTTATACCGAATTTACCGCCACAAAGATGTGTGAGAATCGTGAAAGTTGCCCAAATGTTGATATTCATTGTTGCATCACCACGTGTTCTAGTCTATTTTTACTGAGGGCCTTCCCAGTGCCCTCATCAACCGTGGCATTGTATTTATATAAATTTTTTTTTTATGAAATAGGCCGATACTGTCTGATGATGATGATTTTGATGATGAAAAAAAGGGAAAAAGCGGTGCTTGCAAAAGGCTATCGAATCCACAACCTTTCGCTTACTAGGCAAGGTATTTACCGCTTGGCCACAAGGTGCTGGCTCTCTAATCTGTAGGAAGTTTAGGCAGTTTATTGACCAAAGACCAAGACCAATCCAAGACGAAAACCGCATAAAAAAACTGGGGATACCATACAGCAATAGGACGTTCTTCTCATCGGCACAACTACTCATGTTGCATAAATCGCAGATTAGGCCGGCCCGGCCGGTGTGATAGAATACTGTAGCCACATTTGGTAAGGCAGTCCGCAGTATCTGTTGACGTCCTTGAACTCAGGTGCGCCGAGCCGTCCGTCTTGTGGGAGATCCGAAACTCACTGATGGTCTGGAATCTCTGAGCCACAGGCGAATTGTAGGGTCACTCAGTCTGTTCTACAGGTATTATCATAAACGCTACTCGGAGGAACTTGCATCCCTTATTCGTTGCCATCCAACATATCCTCGCAGCACTCGTCGCAGAGAAACTGAATACCCTTTTATTGTTGACATTGGGCTTTTGAGAACCCATCGGTTCTCAAAATAGTTTCTATGTTGCACCGCTAGCGTGTGAAACTGACTTCCGGTGAGTGTTTCCCGAATTCTTTAACTTGAGTGTCTTCAAACATCGTATTAACAGGCTAGACAGTCTAGCAATAGTCCGCAAATATGCTGGCATTGCGCCTCTCTGAGCGTGTTTCGCGAGGAGCGGTGTTTTTGGCTCTGTCGAATGCACCATTGGCCTCCCGAACCAGTCGCCCATATTGGTTAACATTAAAAAAAATCGCAAATTCAAACCAATGCAATGTCGTTTTGAAGAACACTAATAAATGCAAATATTCAACGTCTTGTGGCGCATCGCCTCTTCTTCTCCGCCTTTTGCGTTTCTTATATTCAGCAGTCCCGCCCCTTTTGTGTCGGCAGCAAGAATTGTCTGCTCTTCGGATCGTAACTTTGCATAAAAACAAATCGGGAATGCTAAATGTTTGGAATAGAAGCTTCACGAATGGTTGTGGGTGAGCGCTAATGCTGAATCACGATGACGACAATTCAGTCGCTGACAAACCATTCAAAATCATAGAAGCTGAATGGAATAATTATGTGTGCGAAAATACTAAATTAATATTAACATTATACTCATTATACTATTATCGCAATGTTTCCGGTTACGTGGTACATGAATCAGATGTACATTCATACATGATTCCTATACATGGACGTAAGTAGAGGCCTTCTGATAGTCAGAAATGCGACCGCGTCCAGCGTCCGGTCCAGAGACTACCAATCTTCACGGCTCCACCGAAACCAGAAATGTGTTCAGAGAAGTATCTGTCCCACCGAAGCGAGTGTCACGTCCACGTCCAGTCCAGAATCCTCTTGCATTCGTCTCAGTGGCTGTACCCATGCCAGAGGTCTGTCTTGGCTCCACCGACAGCAGAGATGTATCTTGACCACACCGAAGCCGCAGAAAAAAAAACTGCCTCCACTAACAGCCCACCAAAAACCAAATACACGAACCAGTCACCAGAATAATATTTTCATTCCTCCTATCAGCAAATCAGGCATTTTTTCCAATAGAAAAAAAAATAAAAGCCAGCCATATTCGTTCTGGCCCCTATATGGCTATATAGCTTACCTATTCAGATTATAATTTAGACATTTTTTTTCTAACCAGCCAGTAAATTTTCGCAACTTGTCACAGTGGAAAAACACTATGTAGGTACCACGTTTGATTCGAGAATCAATTGAAATTTCTAGACATTCCAATTTCTAGAGGGAAGACACCGTCTGACCGTGGTACTATCTTCGTCGTGGGCTCTTCTGCTGGCAAAGCATGGCTCGGGTGGTAACCAGAATCAAGCTTTGGCAGCCATAGACACAGTGAGCTACATGTGCACCGACCTTTTCCAGCAAGAGATGTCCAACCTACCTAGGCCGAAGAACCCTCTCATCGCTATAATCTACGTCAGCGGCGACCGCCAGTTGACATCTGACTGGACGACGTGTCGGGTGTTCCCAAATACAGTGTGGGGTCGGAGCACCCTAGCTGTTCACCTCTCACCTTGGCACGCTGCAGTTGGCGCTGTCCTTTCACCGAGTCATGCAGCGGGTGGGTCTTCGTGTCTTACTTGCTGCTTGATAGTGATCTTGTCCTAATACTTTGCAAAACGTGGAGGGTTGCCTACATCGAAATGCTACTTCAATACGTCCCCGCGGCTGGTACGAACTAAGTTAGGTTAGGTTACGTTAGGGACGTATTGAAGTAGCATTTCGATATACGCTGGAGGGTCGGTATTGTCCTGTAATTTACCAGAGCTCTTGCAGTACAACTTGATTGGATTGCCCGCTACGTATGTATGTATTGTGTAGATCTCATATAATGCATAGTATGTATAAACCTCGGTTGCTCCTAAACATTAAGCACACCTGGGCGCGGTCAGAACTTGGATAGGTCACCGTTGGACCCTTGAGGCTGACCGTGGTTCGGATTACACGTAAATCTGTAAGTCCCTTTACCTTACTAGGTGGTAGGGTTTAACCCGACCGGATTGGTACAACCTCGACGATGGTCGGTCGAAGCGGCTATGTAAATTTATAGTATTTTCAGTCCAGTACAGTGTAGCCAGCACGCCCAAACGGAACCACTGACATGGCACCTAAACTACCAAGGTGTTATGGGCTGACGTCACGGGTGTAGTAAGCGATGTAGCCAACCGTGTCAGGTGTAACTAAAACAACTGTGTCACACTTGCGGACTCGTGTATCTTAATAAGCATGAGCATGAGCATGAGCATAATGATGTCCAGTCAGGATTCGTGATTAACACCAGATATTTCATATACACGGTGTTGCAGTTGCCCCCGTAATATTTTTAACTGACATAAGGGGGTTATTCTATATGTGAAACTAAACAACTTCTGTGGCGAAAAAAAATTTAAACAAAAATTGGTTGTCTGTAAAGTCGGTTTACGGACGATAGTTTTACGTGATGACGTCATAAAGTATATAAATTGCGAAGTCAGATACAAAATCAGTTCCGGCGGATATGTTTTTGTAGAATATAAAATATGTAAAATAAATTTAAGTACATGATAAAGATGTGATAATAACTAATAAAAAATATGAGAAAATAACGACTATTAATTTTTGTTTATTTTATATTTAAAAAACCTAAAAAGCCAATAATATTAATTATCAATATAAACATCGTGTTGGAACTCAAACCTACATAACGCCATCTACATGTACAACGTTGCAACAGCTACCTAACTGTGAAATCAAGTAAATAGGTACCGTTAAAGTATTTCATTTACTATTGACGCTAGATGTGGACGCTAGATGTCGCTCCATGAAATCTTCACCAACTGTTCCCAAATTCGATTCATAAGTACACGACCGATTAGCTGTGTGGTTTAAGACGTTCGGTCACAATATATTGGTGGCAGGGACCGCGGGTTCGAGGCTCGCAAAGACGGACAAATATATTTTGTATTTCCTACTATTGTATATGCCTCTCTATCGCGCTCTCGCTTGCACACACGGGTTTAGATGGAACGTGACACTTCTTCGTGCGTGCAGCCGGTGTTTATCAATTTATAAGACGTGACGTCATCACGTAAAAAAAAAGTATTTTTTCCATACAAATTTTAAATACCAATTCTCAAAATGTATGGAAAAAAAATTTTTTTTTTCTTTAAATGAAAAAGTCGTAGAACAAAAGTTGTTCTATTTCACGTACAGAATCACCCCCTTTCGGGTGTTACGGTTGGGGTTGCAACACCGTGTATAACGCCTAGAAGCTAGCCGCAGCCGCAGACATCGAAGTAACCAGTAAACACATGACATGGTTGAATCATGTTGAATGTACTGAATGCCTTGAACACAAGGATCTGGCGGTAAGTATACGGCAAAGATAGTGAATATATATTTTTTAATAATAATTTTGACCGGCCTCAATAAATTTATTGTTATAAAGTTTGTATTGTATTTTTCAAATCGCATATAAATAAGTGTATCAAAGTATACTGTACTCGTATTAACATGTTAACGTTCATATGACCTCGGTCGGTCAAAATGATAATATTTTCCCCAAATTAAAAGCTTTATCTAAACATTTCAAAACAACATGTGTTTCGAGGATCGATTACACGGTGGGTGGGCGTCTCAATACGCCCACTAGGGGGCGTCACAACGCACAACACGCGCCGGCTTGCACAGTTGCACTTGCACTTCGCGCGGGCTCGCAGCGCTCGACATGCTGGTAGTTAGTGCACAATGAAGAGCTCAACAGTTCTCGGCTTACTGCTGCTCCTCGCGGGCCGTAGTGCGGAGGACGACGCCGACCGACCCATCATCAAAGCTAACAATGGCGACCTAATCATCGAGCCAGCCGTCGGTCGAAACGTGCACATCAGAACCAGAGGACACAACTCCAAGATATACGCCGACGACGTCGACCTGACGCAAGCGCTGCGAGGAAACTTGACGAGGTACGATCCTACGCAAATTGCGGGCGGTGGGAGCTCCTCGAGCGAGGACACAGGAGCCATTATCACCTACATCACGGGTCCGGGTGGACTCCTCAGCAGAATGAGTCGCCTCGAACAACGTTCACTCACGCGCGACGGTAACGACTCCTCCAGTGTTTTGCTGAGGTCCTCAGTCAACTCTTTGCGTCGTCAAGTTCGTGCGTTGGCCGCACAAATTCACGAAATCTTGAACAGCAACGGTTGCAGCTCGGGTCCCTGCAAGAACGGTGGAACTTGTCAGCGCGTCGTCGATGGATATTTTTGTCAGTGCCCTGTAAATTGGGAAGGTAAAGATTGCGACGCAGACGTAAATGAGTGCCGGAATTTCGCCGGCACCGACCTAGGCTGCCAGAATGGTGCCACCTGCATCAACCGCCAGGGCTCCTACAAATGTTTGTGCACATCGGGCTGGTTCGGTTTTCACTGCACGAGGAGAGCCCAGGATTGCTCGGGAGGGGACGCCGAGATGTGCGACCACGGCACTTGTCTACCGATAACTACAGGAAGCGGCATCGTATGCATATGCCATCAAGGATGGAAACAGAATGATACACACCACGCGTGCACGATCGATGTCGACGAATGCACAGAGTCAACGAAAACCCACTGCTCCGTAAACCCTCCCGTGGAGTGCATCAACCTGCCCGGCTCGTTCAGGTGCGGTTCGTGCCCGAAAGGTTACCAGGGCGACGGCTACAAGTGCTTCGATATAGACGAGTGCGCCGTGGACAACGGCGGGTGTAGCAAGAATCCTATAGTAAATTGTCACAATACTATAGGCTCTAGAATTTGCGGAGCATGTCCTCCCGGATACCAAGGCGATGGAACTTCCTGCGCATGGAGAGGCTCCTGCAGCTTTAGCCGTGGAGGTTGCCATCCGTCAGCTAGATGCGTCGAAAATCTTGCAGTTAGCGCTCAATTCGTTCAGTGCGTTTGCCCGACTGGAATGGCAGGCGATGGAGTGGGAATCGGCGGTTGCTATATACCGTCACTCAACTCGAGTTCAGCGGATTGCAGTGGAAACCCTTGTGGCCAGCACGGGCAATGTTACGAGTTAGAGAGAGGAATAACATGTATTTGCGGTCAAGGATACGTAGGCCCGTACTGTGATCTTCCAAAGAATTATTGTGCGGACAACCCTTGCAAAAATGGTGGCATTTGCAAATCGGATATGTCTGCCACGGGGTACAGGTGTGAATGCACAGCTCTATATTCGGGTGATACTTGCCAAAATCGTGCAAGGACCTGCGGCGGTGTACTGGAAACACAAGAAGGTAGCATTATTTATCCGCATCCCAACACCTTCAGTACCTACAATCATAATTCTAGGTGCGTTTGGTTAATACAAACCGCTCATAATAAAGTCATAAATGTTACATTTAGTAAATTTAATCTGGAATTTTCTCGCACCTGTGCATTCGACTTTCTTCAAATTCACGACGGCCGTAGTTCCGCAAGTCAACTCATAGGAAGGTATTGTGGAAACGATTTGCCCAAAGGTGGAAATATTATATCGAGTCACAACACCTTATACTTTTGGTTTCGCTCAGATCAGACGGTTTCTCATGAGGGGTTCTCTTTACATTGGAACAGCATAGATCCTGTTTGCGGGGGTGAAATAGACGCCACGACACACGGTGCAATCAGTTCTCCGGGTTCACCGGGCAATTATCCTCCGAATAGGGATTGCAACTGGCATTTGTCGGGAGATCTCGGGAAACGTATACAGTTGGTTTTTTTCAGGATCGGCTTGGAGGCTCATCCAAATTGTAGCTTTGATTATTTGGAAATATTTGACGGGGCTCACAGCTCGGACCCGCTTCTCAAGAGGTACTGCAACATGAGCCAGCCCGCTCCGCTTGAATCCGCCGGCTCCGAAATGCTTATTCATTTTCACTCGGACGGTTACAACTCAGGTGAAGGATTTCAGATCGCATATAAACCGGTGGAGGGCGTGCCGGGGTGCGGTGGTCTCTACACACAGGAGAAAGGAGAAATTACGCCACCGTCCTACGACGGAAGATACTTACATGGTTTACTCTGCGATTACAAAATTCAAGTTCCTCACGACACGAAAATTAGTATTCAGTTTTTGGATTTTGAACTGGAAAGGTCCTCGGGTTGTCGATTCGATTACTTGTCCATATACGATGGAGCATCCTCAGACTCTAAATTCATCGGGAGATACTGTGGACGAAATAAACCCAGTAATTTTGTTTCTACTTCCAACACTGTATTTATGCAATTCAAGACAGATTCGTCGTTGGCTCGTGGGGGGTTTAGGATTTCATATAAAATTATATGCCAAGAGACGTTCACTGAAGAAACTGGTATTTTAAAATCGCCGGGATATCCTCAAAACTATCCTTCCAATAGAATATGCGAGTATTTTATATCGGTTGCGCCCAGTAAGGCTATTCGGCTTTCTTTCCAACACTTCGATATAGAGGACAATAAGTACTATGACTGTCAATACGACCACCTCGAAATAAGGGATGGACCTAACGTTAATTCAACTCTGATCAATACATACTGCGATCAAAATATACCAGCAATGCAAATGTCGACCCATAACTACATGTACCTAAAATTTGTAACAGACTTTAGCATTTCTGGAACGGGCTTTTTGGCGAACTATTCCACTGTCGACGTAACTTGCGGAGGAATATACACCGCGCGGACTGGTGTCATCAGTCATCCAATAGATGAGCAAGAACGTTACGACAACGAACAAGAGTGCACTTGGATAATGCTGGCACCCCCCGGATACAATATCAGGATAACGTGGATGCGGTTCGACTTGGAGCAAATATCTAAATCATGTTGGGCCGATTACGTAGAGATGAGCGAGGGACAAAACAGCGAGCAAAATTACGGCCGATTTTGCGGAAGCAACTTTCCACCGTCAATTACAACTGTTTCAAATCAACTTAAAATCAAATTCGTATCAGATGACTCTATACGATCTAACGGGTTTTCCTTTACGTATGTTATGTCAGATAGTAAGTCGCACTGTCGTGCTACTTACTTCTCACCGCACGGCTCTCTCCATAGTCCGGGCTGGCCGGCCCAGTACCTAGTGAACAAGGATTGCGTGTGGGTTATCACAGCGCCAGCCGGTCAACAGATCATGCTAAATGTTTCTACCTTCGACTTAGAGCGCACACGCTTGTGCTCCGATGATTACTTGGAAATAAGAAACGGCCCGGCAGACACGTCGCCTTTCGTCGGGAAGTATTGTGGGGTATCGATTCCTCAAAAAATTACATCCCACGGAAACTCACTGTATCTACACTTCCATTCCGATAGCTACTTGGTAGGTCGAGGTTTTAAAATTGAATGGGACGGAACCACGACGGGATGCGGAGGCACGCTGACCGGCTCCTCGGGAGCTATAACGTCTCCGAACTACCCGCAGGCTTACAGCGAGGACGCCGAGTGCTTCTGGAGAATAATTGTTAGCGTTGGCTCGGCCGTGAGCATCAACCTTATAGATATAGATATGGAGCACTCCAGCAATTGTTTCGCAGATTATATAGAAATATACGACGGACGGGACACCAGCGCCAAAGTGTTAGGCAGATATTGTTCCATGGATCACCGTACGTCCGCCGTCAAGTCGAGCACTAATCAGGTATTCATCAAGTTCCGATCCGATGTAAGTCTTCAAGGGAAAGGTTTCTCTCTAACCTACTTCACAAATTGTAATAATGCAGTAACCGGATACAGCGGTGTGATAGAAAGTCCGAACTATCCAAATGAATATCCCACCAACATAGACTGCTTGTGGACAGTACATGCTCCGAAAGGAAACACGATCAATGCTACGTTCACTGCTTTAGACTTACCGGAGAGACTTTATAACTATCACATATGGAACCGACCACACTCTTACTACTCTTACGGAACCCATAGTACAGCATTTCCGATGAATCGAAGACCAGATATGGTCAATGATAAATGTAATAATGGTTATATACAATTAAAGGATGGAAAAGATAATGATTTCAACAGTAAAGTGTGTGGATCTACAATTCCCGCAAAGTATGTCACACAGGACAACACACTTAATGTTAAATTTATTTCTGGACCATATTTTAGTAAATCGGGATTCCGGTTGGAATGGGTAGTGAATGGTTGCGGTGGAATCATCAGAAAGCCCTATGGAAAAATCGTTCCACCGGCTCACAGGCGAGGAGTTCCAGGCCCCACAGAATGCGAATGGGTTATCGACACACCCTTAGGAACTTCTGTAAAAATGTTCATACTCGACCTCAACATGATAGACTCAGCTAACTGCACGGTCGACGCGATAGAACTTTACAACGGAATGAACGCATTGGCTCCTCTTCTCATGAAAATTTGTCATCGGCAGGTTATGCCTTATCAAGTAGAATCTACTAGTAATTTATTATTTATGAGGTACTCGAGTACTTCCGGCTATGCTACATTAAAATTTAGGGCAGACTTCTTCACGACGAGAGCTAAGTGTGGCGGCCGGTTTATCGGCACGAGCGGCTTCTTCACGTCACCGAACTATCCTAGGAATTATGATAGTAAAACTAATTGCGAGTGGCTCATCAAGGTGCCACAAAATCACAGAATACAACTAGACATTACAGATCTGGATTTGTACTCTGTACTGTACGAAGATGAGTCTTGTCACGACACATTAGAAATTTTTGAAGGCTCGATAATTGAAAATTTAAATTATACTATCAAATACTGTCCCAAAGATAATTCCAATTCTGTAAAAAGTTTTATATCTAAAGGTAACGTTATATCAGTGCAATTTAAATCGGGAGATGAGGGAGCGAAAGGATTTAAAGCCAATTTTTCCATGGTGTGTGGTTCGCAGATAATGAGTCGAGGTGAGGGGATTTTGAAAAGTTACCCATCCTCTGCTATGCATTCTAATATAAACTGTACCTGGACATTAACAGCGGAGAAGCCCGAGCAGAAAGTGTCAGTCACATTCACTCACATGGTTCTACGGACATCTATCGAGTCAGACACGGCCAGGCGTTGCTCGTCTGACTTTTTGAAAATTTTCGATGGAAATGATGTCCAAGCCCCAATGAAAGGTGAGTACTGCAGTCATAAAGTCCCTCCTACAATTGTTAGCCACGGCAACTGTATTACTATACAACTGGGATCATACAGTGGTAGTGTTACGGGTGAGTTTTCAGCTCATTACTCCGTTCTAGACACTGCCTGCGGTGGAACGTTGACATCAGAAGAGGGCACAATAGCCTCACCCGGCTACCCCGAAACCTATTCCATGAGCACTGATTGTGTATGGTTCTTAAAGACTTCACCGGGGAACAAAGTGTGGCTAAATTTTGAAAAATTCGACATAGAAAGCTCGCCAAACTGCAACGAGGACTACGTGGAAGTGAGAGAGACTGACGGTGCGGGCAAGATTTTGGGCGCCCATTGCGGCAACGAGGTGCCCGTGGTAGGTACGGTGGCGGCACAACTATACATCAAGTTCCACAGCGACGGCTCGGGCACGGCGCCCGGTTTCTTGGCGCACTACGGCTTCGTGCACGGTAACGACATCACCGGCCAGACTTCCGGAGCAGTGAGCTCCCCGCTCTTCCCGCTCTACTACCCCGGCGCCGGTGACTTCTCGTGGAGGATCACCACAAACGCTTCCACTTATATTTCGTTAACATTCTCACAGATAGAGATCGACGTCCGGGGCAGCGTGTGCTACAATCACCTCTCAATATACGACGGCTACGATAGCACCGCTCCCTTGCTGAAACAATTTTGCGGCTTATTGAATAAAGACGAAAAAGACGTTCGTACCACTTCCAATATGGTCTATATAAAAATGGTTTTGGACGATTCCAATGCGCGGTCTTTGTTTTACCTAAATTGGATGGAGGTCGAGAAGAAAGCTTTAGAAACTAACCCGATTTCGAAAAACAACTGTGGGACCAATATAACGGTAAATGTTAGCCCATACCAATCAATACAAATAAATTCACCCAGGTATCCCTCTAATTACGAGGATAATTTAGATTGCGAGTACGAGTATCAGACGACACCTGGAAGACACCTTTTAATTAAATTCACCGATTTTCATCTTGAGCAGAGTGAAGATTGTTTTATGGATTACGTGCAGATATACTCCGGTGTCGACGGGACGAACGACTGGCATTCCATATCCGAAAAGTTGTGTCTACCCACTGTAACATCAAACGATTCGCTCATAACAACCAACCTAATGAAATTGGTTTTCCATTCAGACCCATACATATCAAAATCAGGATTCCATGGTATGGTGTACTCGGAGTGTGGAGGCATTCTCACTGAATCATCGGGGGTTATAGAAGCTACTCACTCGGACAGAAATAGTTTTGGTGTAATTACGAATTGTACTTGGATAGTTAAAGTTAAACCCAGGCGAACGATAACCGTACGGTTCGAAAGATTTCATGTGCCGGACTCTTCAGATGGTTCTTGCAAAACAAACTATGTGATGCTGAGAAACGGGGCTTCGATAGAATCGCCCTTTTTAAGTTCTACTCGTACCAAATATTGTGGCGAAAATATTCCTGAATTGGACCAATTAGAGACGTCTGGTAATACACTATTCGTTACTTTTACAGCTGTCTTCATGAATCCATTGGATGGTTTCAGATTGGCCTATGAAGAAAAATCTATCGACTGTGGCTCCTCATTCAAACTAGACTCCATTGAAACATCGAGGGTAATACATTCCTTAAACTACCCCCAACCACCTTTGCCGTACTCTGACTGCCGGTGGTCCGTCATGGGCCCACCGGGAGAAGTTTTAAGGTTAGAATTTATAGAGCGGTTTGATTTGGCTTACCCGCTTTTATATGAATGTGTGAAAGAGTATGTCGAAATTAGGGACGGTGCTACTGAGAGTTCTCCTCTTCTAGGACGCCATTGCAATAGAAACACTATTAGTACTATAAAGACCACCGGCAACGCTATTTTTGTCAAATACATCACATTACTATTATCGCCCGGCGATGGCTTTAAAGCAAACATTTCCGTAGATATGTGTGGTGCAACATTGCGTTCTTCCTTTGGAGAAATTACTTCCCCTGGGTACCCCAAGTATCCAAACTTACCGATAGGTACAGTCTGCGAGTGGAAACTAATAAGTCATCCGGGGAATTCATTGTGGATCAATCTACGTGACTTAAGTTTACCGGAATCCGAAGATCCATGTGCCACCAAAATAGTCGTAGAAAGCTCTTTACCAGCAAACAAATCAACTCTTGTTCAAAAAACCTTCTGTAGTGATGAAGACGATATCAGTCCCATTAGATCAATTTCCAATGAGGTCATCATTAAGTTTTACATTCAAAAACCTACTATTGGTATTGACACTTCGCATTTCAAGGGATTTCGGTTAAACTTTAACTCGACCATCGGTAGTTGTGGTGGGAACATAAATTCTCCTAGCGGTTACATCGAAAGCCCCGAATATCCACAACGAATGACCACGCGTTATTGCAACTGGCAGATCGAAGTTCCGGACGCATCACGACGAATACGATTAGAATTTTTGGATATAGACGCCTCAGGCAACGACCTCTGGATCGGTATATACAACGATATCGGATATAGTGCTCCCTTGGTCTTTATTCCCAGCGCAGACTGGGACTCTTCCAGGAAAGTTTATGAATCGTCGGGCAATACCATGACAGTCAACATAAGGTCAAGAGCGAATTCTATCCGACGCGGCTTTAGAGCAAGATTTACTTCAGATGAACCGGCTATTTGCGGAGGTTTACTTCGAGAGGAATCTGGATCTGTCACATCTCCTCCGGCGATGGCCAATCAGTCCTATTATTGTCAGTGGCGCATTTCACCCGAGAGAACAGACGATACAGGGTCTCAAACAAGTTTGGGAACCAATATTACGATATATATTAATATAAATTTGACGTCAGCGGGTTTATGGACGAGACACTATTGTCGCAGTACATTTATACACATTTTGCCAGGAACCGAGCAGGCTGACGGCTCCAATCTCATTAGGGAAAATTGCAACACCGAAATTGATATTTTAAGTCTTCCAATACCTAGTTTTAAGATAAATGCCTATCAAAGCAGGGGACAAACCCTCAACTTCAACATTACCTATAAAGTCCAACCATGTGGAGGCTCCATTGAAGTCGGCGATGACGATGTCGATCTCTTGAACCTACCTATTAAATATAACGATTCCCTCGATTGCGCGTGGATTGTGAAAATACAACCAGGCAAACTCGTACAGATAGCATTAGAAGGCACGTTTTCATCGTCCTGCTCTGAGGAATACATAAGGGTCCATCAAAGTATGAACAAGAATGCTCCCGCATTAGGTGAATATTGTAAGAGCAAATCTGCTACTCCACTTGCATTGCACTACAAATCGTTTTACATTCAGTATCACTCTGACCGTTATAACAATGCGACAAATGTCAAACTTAAAATCAGCGTTGGAAATTCTAAAGCGTGCGGTGGTGTACTAACAGGCTATGAACACGCTCTTATGACTCCGAACTATCCAAAAAGCTATTCGGAGGATCAAGAATGTACTTGGGACATTTCAACTTCATTGGGAAATAGAATTTCATTGAAATTTCTAGGCCGATTCCATATTGAAGACACGGTTAATTGTACTAAAGATTATGTCTTGGTGTTGGATTGGCAGAATGACGATTATACCCAAGTTGGTAGATTTTGTGGAAGAAACAAACCGCAGAATGTCAATTCCACCAGCAACCGCATGAAGGTAATATTCCGATCAGACTCTGGAGTAAACGCCGATGGGTTTAAAGCTTGGTGGGATCCAATTTGTGGTGGCGAATACACAGCTACAGAAAATGAACAATATCTGTATAGTCCTAACTATCCGGAATATTATTCTAGTAATCTGGATTGCAAATATAAAATCACGGCAACGGGAAAGAAAGTTGTTATAAAGTTTATAGACTTTAATTTAGAATCGACCAACGGCGGTAATTGCGACTTCGACAACCTCACTGTAACCGGATTCGAGCAATGGGGATCGACAGAAACATACTGCGGAGAACAAGCGCCGCAAACACACTCGTACCAAGACGGTGCTAATTTACATTTTTTCACAGACAGTACTTTACAAAGAAGAGGCTTCCAGATAATGTATAAGATTAAAACATGTGGAGGAGAAATAAAAAATCATAGTGTCATCACATCAGGCGAGGAAGGTGGTGCTTACGAGGATAATCTTAACTGTGTGTGGAATATAACGGCACCCACTAACAAAAACGTAGTTGTGCGGTACTCACATTTCGACCTAGAAGGCTCAAGTGACTGCTCTATGGATTATGTGGCCATATACAACGGATCCGAGATAGTTGAAGATCAGCTGCTGAGTCGTCTCTGTGGACATTTAAATACAACTTTACCAGTTCTAAAGAGCAGTGGGCCATCAATGATAATTCAGTTCGTCAGCGACATCAGCGGCATTTACAACGGGTTCAAAGCAGAAGTATTTTTCAGTTACGGTGTGTCAGTAGGCTGTGGCGGCGAAATCGATTTGACAAACGGCAATCAGAGAATTGTTAAGTCGCCCAAACTTCCAGGAGCTCACGTGTATGAAAAATATTTAGACTGCCACTGGAGTGTCAAGGCCCCCGCCGATAAAGTCATTAAGATAGAGTTCACGGCATTCAATATAGCACCATGCATGAATACCAATCAGACCGCCATCGGATTCAGCAACTGCACCTGTGACTCGGTGCGCATCCGCGACGGCGCCAATCCGACCAGTCCGACCATAGGAACCTACTGCGGTTATAATATTCCCCGTAAAATTACTTCTTCGTCCAACTACATGTTCATTATGCTTTATACAGACGGCGACACCGAGAGCGGCGGGTTCGAGGCTAAACTGTCCGTTGTGGAATCCCAGTGTGGCAAGCAGCACTTCGTTGCGAGTAACTCATTGCAACACATCAAATCACCGCAGTACGACTTGGGCTACGTGCCACGCGGACTACATTGCACCTATCACGTCACCGAAGGTGAAGGCAAGCGGCTTCACATCAAGATCAAGAAGCTCAACTTAGAACCGGAGTCGAGCGACACCCACGAGTGCACTCGCGATAAACTTGTCGTTTCGGGCTTCACGATGCATAACAACGTTACGCTCGGCAAAAACTTCATCCTGAACGGCAACTCGCTTTTCAAGGAATACTCTTCGGAGTACCTCGGCGAAATGAGCACTGCGCAGCGGCTGCATACGCTTTGCGGCGATGCCGAGTCGCTAGACATATACGTGTACGACTCCGTAACACTGAGACTGTTCACGGAAGCCGCGGACACCGGGCGGACGTACAGGGGATTCGATATCGAACTTACGCACTCGGACGACTGCGTCAGGAACTACACCGAGCTGCAGGGAAGGATACAATCCCCCACCTCGAACGACGACGAGCATTGCTACACGCTAATAACGGCGCCGGTCAATCGCACGGTGTCCGCTTACTTCTTCCAAATTATGTCGTATTGGCCCGATGAGGATGTATTTTTGGAGATCCGGGATGGCGACAGGAGCGACTCGCCACTGCTCGCGCGGTTCGCCGGCCCGGAAGGCACGCTGGCCGCCGCCTTCTCCACGGGCCGCAACATGCTCTTACACAGACAAACCAAGAGTCAATATTACGCGATAGGTTACGATCTCAACTATATGACGACCGATAAAGGGCCTGGGTGTGGCGGCAAACTGCACGGGCTAGTGGGAACCGTAACCAGTCCAATGTATCCGGAGCCGTATCGCGCGGTTAAGTCATGCGAGTTCGAGCTTCAGTCAATTTCGAACACGAAACTGAAGTTGCGTTTCAAGAATTTCGACCTGGGCGCGCGTGCCACGTGCGAGCAGGTGTACGTGCAGTTGGTGGACCGCGCGGGGACGGTGGTGCGCAGCTACTGCTCGGATGACGCTCCCGCCGATTACACCAGTCCTGATAATTACGTCAAAATAATCTATCACACCACCATGAACACGGGAGGCTCGGGCTGGGTCGCTCTGTTTGTTGGCGTGGCGAATACTGCCGTTTAGCTAGCACGCGCGAGCTAAACGTTACATTAAATATACTATATATAGAGTTACATACTTACATCAGAAGCTATGCTCGTAGAGTTTTACCGTTTATAATTTATTTGTGACATGCTTTTATATGTATATTTTGCATTAAAACTGAGCTGAATTATATATTCCAGTCGCAGAAAGTTGATTTTGCAGAAACACAATTCCAATATTATACGTTTAGGCACTTGCCTATGTGCTCCTGTGTGTTTAGGTAATTAATGTAATATGGCAGTTGTTTTATTGTAATCATTCTATGTTTTTAAATTCTGTACAGTACCTGACCGGTTCGGTTATTTTAACCTACCTAGGTAGGTAAGGTATACATACACACGATTGCAAGTATGGATAGTTTTTGTAAATTATTTATTACATACATACTGTAAATAAATACCAAGCCTTACTGCCATAGCTATGTTCTTACTGCCGCTAATAACTAATAATAACTAATAATACTTTTATATTATAAATTTTAGCGATCAGAAAAATAATAAGCTTTTCTCTAAATTATATTTTGAAATTAGTTTATCTTATACAGGGTTTATTATATTTATATTTATAGTTATGCTATGTACAGACAATGTTTATTGTATTTACTAAGCTATGCATATTTAAACTAAATATAAATAAATATACATGCACGAACATAATCTGAAGTTTTCTTTGTGTCATTTTAAAATTGAAAAGTAAAGTAGAATAATTAATATAAAAGTTAAATTACTAATTTAAAAAAACCCGACCCTTAAAAAGTCTAACATAATTTTCGTTTACTTACTTAAAGGAGTCGAAGGACCGCTAAGTAAAATACCCGCGCAGCTTGACTTTTTATATTTTATTCACTTAGCATTCCCCAGACTCCTTAAGGGTCGAGAGTTACTTAAATTTCTAATTTAACTTTTATTTCAAGCTTTTTAAAAAAAACCGCATGCAAATCTGCCCACTTTTTAAGGTAATTTATTGTATGATTACTTAATTACTTAATTATTTGATTACATACATAGCTAACAAACATCCCGATTAAACCAGCTTTCTAATAAAAAAACCGCATCCAAATCGGTTCATCCGTTTGGGAGCTACGATGCCACAGACAGACATACACACATACACATACACACATACACCCTTGTTTGTTTTAAGTACCATGCGAGGACCCCCGTTTTACTCATTCAGACCGAGGACCTCTCCGTATCTGGACTATACGAAGTCGTACGATGACCTCGACAAGACAGATGTGCGCCAAATTTATTCGTGGAAACGCTCAAGCGCTTAGTGTTTCGATATCTCCTACTCTTTCTAACTTGAATTGTGACAAACAAAGCGAGGACACAATATACACTCGCAAACCTGTCTGGCGACGTCCATTCGAGGACTTTGTGTTAGGCTAAACGAGGACCTTCGCGACCTGTCCAGCCATGCCATTTCGAGGACCTAATAGCACACCAATTCCTGAAACGTTGTATTATGCGAGGACCTTGTGTTGAATTTTCTACTATCAAACAGGGGACATTTTATTCTAATTTCTTCTGTACAAAACGAGGACCGGGGGAAGGGGAAGGTGAAGGGGAAGGGAAGAACGCCGCTGCCGCGCCGCCGCGCCGGTAGAGGAATAGAACAAATCGTGCTCCCACTCCCATCACAGTCACTCGGTCGTCAGTCGCTTCGCCCGACATCTCGGTTGTTATTACAGTACCACTGCATTCAATAAAATATGTTTGAAGCTGCAAATGTACGTGTTTTTCCATCGATGTGTTTTCCATCTTCTAGTTCAATACAGCCGTGCTCAGATAAAGGAAGGTTCTGAAATGGCACCTAGGGTTCCTTCGGCATAGTTGTGTGTTGGGCTAATATCACCGCCTTCAACTCTAGGGTTCGTTTTTTTTTAGGTTTTTATTTCATATATTTTTGAAGGCGGTTTTTATATTTTTATTTTAAATAGTTTTTTAGTTTTCCTTTTTTTAGGAAGTCGGTTTTATGTTTTTTAAAACTTTTTTTTTATTTCACAGTTTTTTTTAGTAATTTTTTGCTATTAATGTACTCGGCGGAATCGCTCGGCCTTCGGCCTCGCGATTCCGCCTCGCTTTCCAATCCGATCTTGACGCAATTAAAATAGGACCACGTCAGCTTCGATAGCTCAGTGGTGCAGACAGTCAACTGTCGCTATTGAATGTTAAGCAACGCTGGGTGCGGTCAGTACTTGGATGGGTGACCGCTGACCGTTGGAGGCTGACCGAGGTTCGGATTCCTCGTAAAACTGTAGGTCCCTTCCCTCCTAATCTTACTTGGTGGTAGGGTTTAACCTGACCGGGTTGGTACCACCGCACTGAATTAAACGTCGGTCGAAACGGCTATGAAAATAGTTTGTGTTTTCCGACCAGTTCAGTGTAGTCAGCACGATCAAAGGGGGAAGTACTGACATGGCACTTAGTTTACCCGGTGTTATGGGCTGACATCACGGACGTTGTAGGTGATGTTGCAGAACTTAGTAGAATGGACAGACATAAACGTGTTACGGAACCCTACTTTTATTATAAAATAACCGTCGGAGGACCTTGGTTGAAAATTGTGCAATTTAGTAGAACGGACAGACATACATTTGTTACGGAACCCTACTTTTATTATAAAATAACCGTCGGAGGGCCTTGGTTGAAAATTGTAAAATTTAGTAGAACGGACAGACGTACATTTGTTACGGAACCCTACATTCATTTTGAAATAAATGTTAAATTTTGTAGAACGGACAGACATGCATTTGTTACGGAACCCTACATTCATCTTGCAGAACTTAGTAGAATGGACAGTAATAAACGTGTTACGGAACCCTACTTTTATTATAAAATAACCGTCGGAGGACCTTGGTTGAAAATTGTGAAATTTAGTAGAACGGACAGACATACATTTGTTACGGAACCCTACTTTTATTATAAAATAACCGTCGGAGGGCCTTGGTTGAAAATTGTAAAATTTAGTAGAACGGACAGACATACATTTGTTGCGGAACCCTATATTCATTTTGAAATAAATGTTAAATTTTGTAGAACGGACAGACATGCATTTGTTACGAAACCCTACATTCATCTTGCAGAATTTAGTAGAATGGACAGATATATAAACGTGTTACGGAACCCTACTTTTATTATAAAATAACCGTCGGAGGACCTTGATTGAAAATTGTAAAATTTAGTAGAACGGATAGACATGCATTTGTTACGGAACCCTACATTCATTTTGAAATAAATGTTAAATTTAGTAGAACAGACAGACATGCATTTGTTACGGAACCCTACATTCATTTTGCAGAACTTAGTAGAATGGACAGACATAAACGTGTTACCGAACCCTACTTAACAGTTGCACTCCGGGAGTGCCGGCAGATCCCGTGCCACTCTAACTTAACCCTTAATGCAATGACTTAAGGTTTCATTGTAAAAATGACGCTGGCGCGATGTCGCGAGTTATACATTTTTTACCCACCTAAAAAAGTGCCAAGCGCCGGTAAAGAAGTTTTCACTTCAAAAACCTCAGGGTTATCCCCTTTCAAATAAAAAAAAAAAGAATTTTCAAAATCGGCCCACAATTGACGGAGTAATCGCGTAACAAACATCCAAAAAAAGAAAACATACCGTCGAATTGAGAATCTCTTAGGTCTAAAGTAAATTTCTCGTGAAGACAAATGCAACGAGCCCAAACACGATGGGTTTATCATGTGTAGTTTAGGAGTTCCTATGGCCACCTTCTGTCTCCATCATCAGACCAGCTCGATGGTACTCGGTACAGTAGGTACCGGTCAGGTACCATAATAAATTAAGCGCACCTGGCCGGTCGGAAAAGATAAAAAATTTCAAATTTAGAATATTCATGAAACAAGGGTCCGAATATGTATCACTAGTAAATATCGATTCATGTATTTCAACAGGACAGAGACAATTTCAAAATATTAGGTACTAGCTGTTGCCCGCGGCTTCGCTCGCGTGAAATTCGTATTTCAAAGAAGAATCTAAGTAACTAAGGGCGAGGCCGAAGGCCGAGCTGCGTTCAGGTAAACGATAAATCTTCTCAAATAAAGTAAGCAACTAACGGCGAGGCCGAAGGCCCAGCTGCATCCTGGAAGACAATAAACCTTCACGAAGAAAGTAAGTAACTAAGGGCGAGGCCGAAGGCCGAGCTGCGTTCAGGAAGACGATAAACCTTCTCGAAGAAAGTAAGTAACTAAGGGCGAGGCCGAAGGCCGAGCTGCGTTCAGGTAAACCAAAAACCCTCTTCTGCCTTCGGGCCTCGCCTTAAATGACTTCCTTTCTTCGATAGCATATAATATCGTTTACTCCATCTATTTATTTAATAAAATATATAAAAAAGTAATATTAATAACTAAATAATTAAAACCTACCAAACAAACATTAAAACAACTATCATAAAAGGGGCGTTTTCAAATGTTCCTAGAACACTTGCGGCATTACCCCGCTGGATGGCAAAGCTTACCGTTTGAATGCAGTAGGCCCTTGATTGCGGGACACCAGTTGCGTCCACCAGCAGAGACCCAAGCCTCTTCAAGAAGCTTTTGGCTTCAATGACTGCTCCACGGACCGAGGGTTTCAACCGCAAACGCAACAAATTCGAAATCATTATATATCTATAATATTTATTGCGTTTGAGGCTGTCCGGTCCGCCCAGGCCTCGGCCGCGCCGGCCGGTCTTGAAGATGCCCGAACGTGACTTGGAGCCAATGTGAGAACACAAATGGCGTCCCACATCAAAGACCTACCCTTGGCCCATGGAACTAAGGTGATACCATTGGGCCTCTTGCCATCCAAAACGGGAATAACCGCAAGGTTTTAGGATGCACGGTATGTTTGCCGTCAGAAGCATGGACTTTACAATAAAATTTAAATTAATTTAACTCAATCTTAATATCGCTTAGTTACCTACTTTATTCGAGATGGTTTAGCTTCATCCAGAACGCAGCTCGGCCTTCGGCCTCGCCTTAGTTACTTACTTTCTTCAAGAAGGTTTACCTTCTTCCTGAACGCAGCTCGGCCTTCGGCCTAGTCTTTAGTTACTTGCTTTCTTCGAGATGGTTTAGCTTCTTCCCGAATGCAGCTCGGCCTTCGGCCTCGCCCTTATTTACTTGCTTTCTTCAAGATGTTTTATTATTTATCAGAATGTAGCTCGGCCTTCGGCCTCGCCTTAGTTACTCACTTTCTTCAAGATGGTTTAGCTTTTTCCTGAACGCAGCTCGGCCCTCGGCCTCGCCCTTAGTTACTTCCTTTCTTCGAGATGGTTTATTATTTATCAGAACGAAGCTCGGCCTTCGGCCTCGCCTTAGTTACTTACTTTCTTCAATATGGTTTAGCTTCTTCCTGAACGCAGCTCGGCCTTCGGCCTCGCCCTTAGTTAATTGCTTTCTTCGATATGGTTTATTATTTATCAGAATGTAGCTCGGCCTGCGGTCTGCCCATAGTTACTTACTTCATTCAAGAAAGAATGTTTTTTTTCTTCCTGAACTCAGCTCCGACTTCCGCCTCGCCCTTAGTTACTTTCATCGAGAAAGAATATCGTTTACGTGAGCGCAGATCCGCCTTCGGCTCCGCCTTTAGTTAATTACTTTTTTTTTATACGAATTTCACGCTAGCGAAGCCGCGGGCAACAGAAATATAAATTGCGCCAATGACAGCGACATAAGTTCGACTTAAATTTTTTTTATTTTTTATTTATCAAACATTTTGTCACCGGCCAGCTCTCGTCGAGATGACAGTTCTCCGTTGTCAACTTGTCATTTAAATTTTATAATAATTTTAATTTTTATTATATTTTTTTGTTTACTATGTTAATCCGGGATATACACTGTCACTATACAAAGTTTCGTCAAATTCCGTTCAGTGGTTTTTGCGTGATGCGCGTACAGACAAAGAGAGATTATTAATTTAACGATTTTATTATATGTATAGATTTAATACTTTTTAGTTCTTTTTTTTTTTTGTTTTTTTGAAATCTGTTTAATATTTTTTAAAACAGTTTTTATTTCATTCTTTTTAGTAATATTACATAAAAAAGAATAATCGAAATCGAATAATCGAAATCGATTGAAGTGGTACAGAATTATTCGCCATATGTGTCAGACTGCAAATTGCTGAATAAGTCCACATCACAAAAGTTTTGCTGAAGGTAACCACACACCATACTAATTTATCAAACTGAAAATTGCCGAATACGACCACATCACAAGTTTTGCTGAAGGTAACCACACACCATAGTATTATGCTGATTTTTCGAAAACCACTCAACCAATTTCGATAAAATTGAAATGGGACCACTTCGGAAGTATGACCTAACTAACAAAAAAAGAATTTTCTAAATCGGCCCTCAATTGACGGAGAAATCGCGTAACAAACATACAAAAAAAAAAAAAAAAAAAAAACATACAGACGAATTGAGAACCTCCTCCTTTTTTGGAAGTCGGTTAAAAAAACAATACACACTCAGCAAAACGTGTCCAAACCGAGGACCCATGTGTGAACTTCACACATGGGTCCTCGGATTGGTTAAGAAAGTGGACTTGAGTGTAAATCGAAGTGTGTAAAATACGACGGTGGCGCCGCCCTGGTGGTCACAAATTTTGACACTCTGACTAAAATTATGGCGACCAAATCGAGGACCGTTTCCGATTTCCGTATTTCTTAGACAGAAAGGTTCAGAATCGCACGGAGAATACGACAATGGTGACCATTCAATCCGAGGACCCAGCAAAAAGTCCTCGGTTTGAAAATGTCCTCGTATGTGCCTTGTGTATTCAGGTGCACGTCCTCGGATAGTACTTAAAACAAACACACACCCTCACACACACACACACACACACACACGTCAAACTTATAAGACCCCTCCGTTTTTTTCGTCGGGGGTTAATAAAACCAAATCCGGTGGCGCTTCCGTTCAATTTTGTACTTGTACCTACCTAGGTACATAACCGGGGTGGGGGGGCGGGGCAGAATCAGGGGCAGGGGCAAAGATAGAAGCAGAGGCAGAGGGAGGGAGAGAGGGAGGGACAGAGGGAGAGAGGAAGAGAGGAAAAGAGGAAGATAGGAAGAGAGTAAGAGAGGGAGAGAGGAAAAGAGGAGAGAGGAAGAGAGGAAGAGTGGAAGAGAGGAAGAGAGGAAGAGAGGAAGAGAGGAAGAGAGGAAGATAGGAAGAGAGGAAGAGAGGAAGGGAGGAAGAGGGGAAGAGAGGAAGAGAGAAAGAGAGGGAGAGAGCCACTAACTCAAACTTATTCTGCGTCAACCGTACATGATCGTCCTGCTGGTAGGATCCTGGGCGAGTTATCGTTGAGGTTCTGTTTAGATATATTTTCTTCAACATCGCGCGCACTCATCTCACATGTTTCCTGGTGACTTAGGTTACCGTGCACACATCCTGTTTGTCTCTAGCTGGAGGCGTTGCCGTCGCAGCATCCGGAGTAGTATATCTCGTGATACGCATCTCCCGGGACAGACAGACGGACTGCGCATTTGGGGATGCTGACTGGAGCGGCGTTTACGATTCCGCTATTTATTGCCACTTAAAATGTTTTCTTATATTCGCTCATTCCGACGGTGAATTTGAATGGCCATTTGTTTTATTGTGGCCTCGTTAGGATGAAAGGATGCCGTTTTTATTTTTCGATTTATAGATTTCCGATCGTGCAAAGTGCCGCGCTTGTTTATTCCCGCCGATAGATGGGGTGAAAGCGAACAATTCAAAATGTTAGAAGCGTCATCAACTCGTGGAGTTATTATAACAAACATCATGTTGACACGCTGCACGGAACTTCAGTTAGTCCATTTGCTGTTGTGGTGCCTCGCTGTGTGGCTCGCTGAGGTGGGCTTCGGTTTTGGTAACTTTGGTCTCTTGGCACAGTCACACATGCAGGTCTTCATAAAACCGGCCAAGTGTGAGTCGAACTCGCGCACCGAAGGATCGCCATGCCATGGCTAGCTCCACTCACGCCATCTAGATGGCGTGTTATGAAATGCTTCATATTAGTTAATGTCATGATTAGTTCAAATGCTTCACCCTCTATTCGGTAGATGTCGCGCGCGCATACACTTTTTTGGTTTCTTCCGCCCCCGTGAATTTTTGACTTTTTCTTATTTTTATTATTTGTTGTTATATCGGCCATAATAACACATAATTCTGTTAAAATTTCAACGGGCTTACCTATTACATGCTATTACGGTTCAACAGATACCCCCCTTGGACAGACAGACAGACAGACGGACAGACGGACGGACAGACAGACAGACAGACGGCGTAGGCTTAGTAGTAGGGTCCCGTACCGGATACGGAACCCTAATAAAAAAGAACTCGCGTGGAGAGGGTTCCGTACCATTCCGTTTTCCGTGAGAAATTTAAGACATAGCGTTTTCGTTGAGATTTTCAAATCTCTGACGACGATGAAGTGCCTTCTACGAGTGCCTCCGTCATCCAGGAGGATTCAGGAGAGATCGTTGCCAAACTGCAAGCGAAAAACGTGATGGCGGCGGAATTTTAATTGCTATATCGAGTAGACTGCAGGCGGTTAGGTGTAAGCAATTGGAAAGCGATAACGAGGATCTATGGATAAGCATATCACTAAATACTAGAAATTCAACAAAAAACTATTTTTATGTGCAGTGTACCTAGCGCCGCCACTCTCTCCGCCTCGCCTCGATTCACAGCTAGACAGCATCAGTAACGCGATGCATTCGATAGGTACGAATAACGATGTACTCATTATAGGCGACTTCAACCTTCGACAGATCACATGGTCACTAAATTCACCCAATGAAACAAAGTGTACCTTGACGTCTCCCGCAAACTACAACTTTAACATGGGTCATTCGCTCATAGACTTTATGGCGCTAAATAATTTTAATCAGTTTAATCACATAAAAAATCACGAGGATAAAATTCTAGACCTAATTTTTTTCAATGGTGCTTTGCTAACTGCAAACAAATGCAGCTTCGCTCTTAGTAAAATTGACACGTATCATCCACCAATTGAAATTATCTACGACCAACCTCAAATTAATTTTCTAAAATACAGCTCAGTGAACACATTTAATTTTCGTAAAGCAGACTATGAGCTCATCACAAAATCACTCGATTGCATAGACTGGAAATTAATTTTGAATGAATGTTCTTCAGTGGACAACATGGTCGATGTATTTTATTCAAACCTACGCAATGTAATTAAAACCCACGTCCCCATAGTAAAACAATCACGATGCCGGTATCCCGCATGGTACTCGAGCGATCTCATCAGATTAATTAAGGAGAAGGACAAATATCGCAAAAAATATAAAAAATTCAGCAATCCGCTGGATAAAATTAGTTATGACTTATTAAGAAATCGTTGCCACAAATTGATCAAAAAGTGTCACTCTGTCTATTTGGAAACGATAGAGAATTCTCTATTGTATAATCAAACGAATATTAAAATGTTTTGGTCCTTCATAAAATCAAAGCGTAAGGGTAAGAGTACCATCCCTAGTGACATGTTTTACATGATAAAAGGGCTCACACGCCAGAACATATTTGTGAATTGTTTGCTGACCATTTCTCATCCGTTTATGAAACCACGAACTCGTCCAGCAACCCTAGCGTCACTTCTCGCTTGGAAAATGAATTTACAGCGGTGCTCAGTAACCTCACAGTTGATATTAAAACAATTAAAAAAAAACTCTATAGTCTAGACCCTTACAAGGGAGCGGGACCAGATGGGATCCCATCATTTTTTGTTTTTAAATGTGCAGACAGCCTTGCCTACCCACTTAAAGTTATTTTCAATAAATCCATATACAGCGGTGTTTTCCCCTCTACATGGAAACAGGCAAATGTGATACCAATACCTAAAGGCGGGGACACATGTGATGTGCAAAATTATAGACCCATATCTATTATCTACTTTCTCCAAGTTTTTCGAAGCAGTAGTATGTCCCATTTTAACGCAACATCTTAAACAAGTTTTAATACCTCAACAACACGGCTTCCGTGGCAAAATGTCAACGTTGACAAATCTTACTTGCCTCGTCAATGATCTTTCTCAGGCACTTGATAACACTAAACAAGTTGATGCAATATATACTGACCTAAGCAAGGCATTTGACAAAGTCAATCACTGTCTATTAATATACAAATTAAATTGCTACGGTATACATGGACACCTTTTGGATTGGTTCTCTTCTTATCTTTCTGGGAGAGAACAGAGAGTGGTGGCCTGTGGTTACAGTTCACGATACGTGGACGTCACTTCCGGTGTTCCCCAGGGATCACACTTGGGCCCTATCCTTTTTTTGGCTTTTATAAACGACATCCACAGCGTTATTAGACACTGCAAGTTCCTCATGTTCGCAGATGATCTGAAAATTTATTATATTTATTAAGCGATTCTACAAAATTACAAGAGGATATTGATCATATTGCAGTTTGGTGCGTAAGTAATAGGCTTGCTCTAAATTTAAACAAATGTAAACATATTACATTTACGAGGAAAAAACAACCCTTGCGTACCAACTACAGCATTCAAGGAGTGCCACTTGAAAAAGTCCAACAAATTAGGGACCTGGGTGTAACTTTAGATAGCAAATTATCCTTCAAATTTCACTACGACAACATAGTTAAAAAATCAAATAAAATGCTAGGATTTATATATAGGAACTCTAGGTCTTTCTTGCACGCACAGACTAAGATAACGTTATTCAACTCCCTGGTACGTAGCACGCTCGAATACTGCTCTGTTGTCTGGAGTCCGCATTTCGATGTTCACACGCAGAGAATCGAGCGAGTACAAAAACGCTTCCTTCGTCACCTAACGTGGAAAGCCAACCTACGGTCATCACTAAAGACTTATGAAGACAGGTTAAAAAAATATAAATTTTCTTCTTTAATTACTAGACGCAAACTAGCAGGCCAAATGCTACTATATAAAACTGTGAACTCTCAAGTAGATTCTACGGATATATTGCAGCTTATCACCTTCCAGATTCCGCGGTCATCAGTGCGCTTATGTAACTTCAACCCTTTTTACGTACGTAGGTATAAGACATCACTTGGTCACTTCAATCCTATAGCCCGCATTTCACGAGAACACAATGAGCTGTGTAAAAAGCACGGCCTAGACATGTTCTCCATGTCTCCCAATCAATACAAGAGAACACTGATAACGCTCTTAAATTACTCTTCGTAGGCGCCTGCCTACCAAGAACATCGAACCTACTTGCAAACATTGACATAATATCATTTAATGCCTGCAGGAAGGTTCTGTAGTATGTGTATACGTCATGTACCATATTTTATGTAAGTTGAAGCACAGGTTGAAGTCAGTGTTTGAGGTATATATGTGCCTATGTATGCTTGTGTATGCATGTATGCGATGCGTATATGCATATGTATGCATCTATGTGTATGTGCATGTGTGACTCTGTGTTGATGGGTGTTGTGTTTATGCGTATATGTATATATATATATATAGCGCATATTTTTGCATATGTTATAGGACTTGGCATATAATATAATATGTTATATATTTTTCGTAAGTAGTTGTTTCGTAATGTAGTAAGGTAACATTGTATAAATTGGTATAAATCTCGCACACATTGATTTTGATTTGTTTCTTCATCTTGTTCATGTTTTACTGTTATATGATTCTTTACTTTTGATTGAGTACTCACACTGTATTATGTAATTTCATCATCCTTTCTCTTTTTTATTGTTTAGTTTTGTATTAGATTAGTTTTCCTGTTAAATTGTTGTTAATATATTTAAATAGTATCATAATAGGTGGATTGGGTGGGTAGTTGCGATGTTATGTATACCGAAATCCGGAGCCCAACGACAGCGCGGGGCAGGCGCGGCGCGCCGCCTCCTCGCGCCGCCTCCTACGCGCCGCCGCGACGCCGCGGTGCCGAGGCGGCGCGGCACTCTCGGCGCTGTGGTAATGCAGTGCAGCAAACAAGTAGGTGTACGGAACGGAACCATGGCGACCGACCACGCCCCGCCTCCGCCGCCACCTCCGCGCCGAACCGCTGAGCGAGGCGAGGCGAGCGAACCGAGGCGCGCGGCGCCTGCGCATCGCGCTGTCGTTTGACTCGGTACTTACTCCTTCCTTCACTGTCTTGCGGACGGACGACGATGGACGTCACGCCACGCACTATCGTTCCGATGAATGTAGTGTTTCCTATTATTGAGTAGACATAAGGCTAGTTTTAAGAATACCTGTGTTATTTTATGTCATGTTGTGTGTCCTACTTGTAGTAAACCAAATAAATAAATAAATAAATCCAACCGCAGCCATCTTCTTTCATTTAACTCTATCGAACGAGGATTTAATGAAACGAATATCAAGACTTCCAGATGATAAGAATGTTGAGGAGATGCATTGTATTGTATTAAATCATTCATAATATAAATAATTAACTAGTGTTCTTTATTTTTCAATAACATATTATTTTACAATGTTTTTTCAATTTATATTCCTTTTTCGCCATTATGACCGCGCATGCTAATTGAACTTTTTTCAAACCTTATCGATTAAACTACAAACAATTAATATCACATTTAGTAATTTTATGTGCGCAAATGTGCACATGCTCGAACCAACCCCACCACTTTCACCGAGCTCAAAACTCGTGCCGGTTGCTGTATTAATTACTAGCTTTTGCCCGCGGCTTCGTTCGCGGTAGATTCGGTTTAATATCAAATCCGATTTAAACGCAAATATGATAATAAACGACACCTTCTTTTATATTTTCTCTTTCTGTCTCTCCCTCCCTCCTCCTCCTTCCGTCCATCGTCTCCTCTCCTCCCACCCCCCACCCCTCCGTCCTTTTCTCCCATCTCCATCCGGCACTACCAATAGACACTAAATTCCGTTCACACTGTACTTTCTTTGATACTGCTCAGTTATATTGCTACTTAGCGTGATGGTATATAGTGAGCCTCAAGAACTACTCTTAAATGTAGTGCAAACCGCATCAAAATCTGTTCAGTGGTTCCGGAGTTTACCTTAAACATATACAACGTGGCTAGTTTATGACTACCCTACTACAAAATAAGAAAAAAAAAATCGGAGTCATTTGTTTTTTATGATATGAGTATTTTTTTAAAAACGTTGAGAATTTACTTCTCGTACAACATTTTTAGGTACTACGATACGACTACAAATTTGAAAATATAATTGTAATTTTTTTTTTATTGGTAGCCTTCATAACTCTGCTATTGATCAGTATCCCAAATAAAACCAAAATGTCCATAGTTTTATCACAAAAAAAAATTATGTAAAACATTTCAACGTTTTTCAAAAAATGCTCATATAATAAAAAACAAATGACTCCGATTTTGTTTTTCTTCTTTTTCCATGGGTAGTCATAAACTGGCCTACTCCCTGGTTCCCGCTTGACATTGAGTTTTAGGACATACATATACATACATACAGACAGACGTTCCCTTTTATAAGAAGTAGAGATAGAGATTATTATTATTACCGAATATTGGTAAGTATGCCTGGTCTATCTCTGTTACAAATTACTTTATCGACACGCGTGTTACGAGCCGTCTGATGCAAATTCATTCCCCACTCCTACAATCCACGCATCCCCAGCGACATTAGTCCGCATCCAAGCCGGACTAGCACCTACTCGGGGGTGAAATTGGCTGCGCCTGAGGCTTCGACCTCGGGCACAGCCACCCAGTTCGGAAGCAATACGAAAACAAAAAAATTATATACACAAGTAGTTAATGTTGGAAACGTAGTACCCAACTTATCTAATATAATATGGCGATAACAGTTCTAATGAAAGGTTAACCGGAAGGAAACACTTCTTAGTTATAAATCCGCCTTTTTGTGCGTTCTGTATGCATCGCTCCCCGTGTATGTCGTAAAAGGCGACTAAGGGATAAGGACAAGATGCCGTGCATAAGGGCGACATGCTAGCCACCTGTCGCCTTGGCGCGGTGTTTCCACCGAGTTATGGCAGCAGGTGGGCCTTCGTACCTTGCTGCCTGATAGCCAGTTAACTTGTCCGAATACTTTGCTAAACGCGGTGGTCGGTGTGGTGCTGTAATTTACCAGAGTACTTGCAGCACAACATCGATTACTCTGCTTATTCCGATTGTCGGGATATGGCGTGTGGTGTGTTGCTGTTATGATATGTTTAATGTTCTATTATTTGTGTACAGTATTATTGGTGTAAAACTGTAGGTCCCTTCCCTTGCCCCTTACTAGGTGGTAGGTTCAAATAGTAGCCGACTGGGTTGGTACCACCGTACTGGATGTAAGATGACCGCATAGCAGCCTCGGTTGTGTTCTCCTCTAGTCCAGTATAGCCAGCAATCCAGGGAAGTCTCCGGTATGGCACCTACCTTCTCGGAGGTGTTATTGGCTAGTCAGAGCATGTGCTTTGGCCCCTCTGACTCAGACAACGATACCGGATAACATAAAAAAAACGTAAATAATTGTTAATTCGACTACCTACTCTCTTCTATTCCATACGTTTGAATTGTTTGGTAAAGAAGTGAAGAGTGACCATTACCGGCCGGGCCGCGCGTGATGACTTGGTGATGGCGCCATTCTGACGAGTGCGTCGCGTCGGGGCCTCGCAATTTCATTGCTATTTTCAGGTTTAATGGGTCTATAGTAATTCATCAGTTCGAGTAGGTACCTACACCGATTGAATGCCAAGCGGTTAGAAATGAATCCACCTCTAATAATGGTTAAAAATGAGTTCCTTTAAAATTCTATACATATCAACGTAACTAATATCTGCTACCCAGTGAGGTAGGTAGAGACAAAGCATCTCCACGTGCCACGACGTACGTACTACGTAGGTTTCATAGACGTATATTATTTCTCTATGGTAGCATTGCACATGCAAACCTGTTATACGCATATTTATTTTTATTTATTTATTTATTAATTTAGAGTAAACAACAGTGTGATCAACACAAAATTTACAAAAATACAATGGGTCACACATACACCGCTAATACGTCACTACAGATAAAACTAAGTATATAGCGTAAGAGAAAGAAAAGTACATTTAAACAAATCAAAACTGATAAATAAACAGTTAAAATAGAAAAAAATTATAATAATTTAAAATAACTAATCAATTAAATTAAAACAGAACAAAACTAAACTAAACAAACATTACATGGTACTATTACTAAAATAATAAAAACAAAACTAAGGCAGAACTCCATCACTTAGTACTAACAAAAAATCTATCATGCGCTAACTTTTTAACCCTCTGTAAGCTGTCATTGAATAAGTCCACTTCCTTGTAGTCACTGTTGTACTTTTTGCTGGCTCTGATTATAAAGGAATTCTGTCGATAGCGTGTGAGGCAGAGTGGCACATGCAGCAGACAGGTAGATCTAGTCAGGTTGGGACGACACGGCACTCGCACGAGCAGAAGACTGAGAAGCTCAGGGCAATCAACTTGAGCGTTATGGCTGGCTATTTTCATTAAAAATGTTATATCGGCTATTTCTCGTCTCTTTTCAAGCGGAAGTAAGTTATGATATTTGAGACTGTCTGTGGTATTATTGAACTTAAGGAAATTACGGTAATTTAAGTGTTTTACAAATTTTGATTGAATTTTTTCGAGTCTATTTTTATAAATTAGATAGTGGGAATTCCATTTATGTATAAGGGACCGTGCACATACCACGTGGACACTTATTGGGCACTTTTTGACCGCCCCTCCCCCTCTCTCCTCCCCCCCCCCCCCCCCCCCCCCCGTGGACAATCGTGGACATTTCCGTTACCCCCACTTTTTCCCACGTGGAAAATGTCTTACCTTACTAGGTGGTAGGGTTTATCCCAGCTGGGTTGGTACCACCGCACTGAGCGAAACGTCGGTCGAAACGGCAATGTAAATAGTTAAATATCGCGTCGACTGTTGCTTCACGGCAATAATTTCCATATGCAGACAATATATGTAACAGAATAAAGATACATAATAAATGCAAGTTTTCCCGGGAAGTACATGCATTTGTTCTACTTTATAGATACAGCGCTACATAAAGCTGAAGCGGCAGCGACCTCCGTTGTCGCCCGCCCGCCCACGCATAAAGCTACGAGTACGACGCTCGGTGGCTACCACCGCCAGTATACCGAAGCGCCTGCACAATTTACTATAAAAGCTCCCAGAGCTGTCCAATTTAATTAATCGGCTTGTGGCCGAGCAGTAGAAAGCGAAAAGCAGTGGGTTCTGTTACCGTAGGGTGCAGTAACAGTGTGTAGGTACTTTCTGTCTCTCAACCTTTCCGCTTTCGGATAAGCACATTTCTTAAGGAAAGTGTGGCTAAGATTCGGACGACATGACGTACAACCGTGTAGGTCGGGGTCGGTAACAACACACTTAATTTCATGTCGGTAGAAGCCGCTATAAGAAATAAGAATAAATTTTATTTTATTTGAAAAACGGTCAAGTGCGAATTTTACTCGCGCACGAAGGGTTCCGTAGATCCCCTCTACCTCTAATGACCCTCTAATAATCCTAACCTAATGTTGAGGCGGTGCATGTCGTTTTTGTTACGTTTCGTTTCGAGCCGAGTGTTCACGAAAGGAGCCAAAGGAGCCAGGAAGGAGCCAGGAAGTCTTTCAGGTGTCGAACGCGCCATTTCTATACCGGTGTATTTGTCTTCGTTCTATGATCGTCCCGCGGCGGCGGCGGCGCGGGCGGCAGCGCGTCCGACCGATAGCGTATCTCTAAAAGCATTGTCAATCTCTATATTCCTCAGGCCAGGGAAATAACGCGATTTTTATCGCTGAAATAATAATAAGACGAAAGAATTTTTTTTTTTTCAAATTACACCCAATTTTTTATAGATCTTCTTTCTCACTATATAACACAGGGTCTAAACAAATAGACTACTTTTATAGTTTACGAACTAAAATGCCGTAAGTAAAATGGCCATCATGGTTTCAGTAAAAGTTCAATAGTACGTTATTCCGTGATCAGAACTATACAGTCCATCAGTCAGCGTTTTAGTGTTCACTGCTGGACATACGCCTCTTTAATACCTTTCGGATCCTCTCGGCCTCCAACGGGTTCCCATTCCTAACTAATAAATAAAGAGCAGTTTGTAACGAAAGACCGACACGACGCGTCGTCGCCCGTCGTCGATTCTACTTTCGCTTATAACTCGATAAATACTCGTTAATGCACATGAGGTTTTCACTGACGTTTGCATCGTCATCTAAGGATGCTTATAGGGCTCAGCTAGTCTCTAAGAAATAAGCCACGTTTGTTTCAGGAAAAATATGAAAGAAACTTTTTTCATTTTGACATCTCAATAATTTTAACTTCTAATGGACACCATTAGAGTAACACGTTTAATATTGCGGGATGATTAGTGAAAAAAAAAATTAAAATTTATAAAAACTGGAAGAAAATGGGATATTTAATAGAAGGTAAAGCCGAAGAGGGTTATTTATAATGGGCCGCCTTCAATGAAACGCGGGACTATCAAGGGAGAGGTGCACGGTTCAAATCGTAATTCGATTCGGGTCTGAAATAGAGTTGTAAAGATGCCGTTTTTTGCACTTTGATACGGATTTATTTGACTTAGGTACCGTGAAAAACGGAAAAATACGAAACGTATTTTCATATGAAATACTTGCTCTTTTCGCATTTTATTCCTGTTCTTTGCTTGAAACCAAAAAGTGAGTAGGTAACCAAAGTTCGCATCGAACACCGTAAAACACGGAAAGATTCAACAGCAAAAGGAAAGAGTCGCGAACAGCTCTATCGCAGAGAAGCCTATCATTTAAAAATTATGTAGGTACTCACAATACTTCTTTGTTTTAATTCAACTATTTATCTATGCCGTAACATAATTTCATAACATTTAATTATACGGTATTGTTTACCTTTTAGTAAATTGGTTGGTTAACTACTCAATAAATAGGTATAATATCATACCTAATCATAAAACATATTTACTTACTTGCCTAACTCAAATAGGTATCAGATCGATAGTCTGCCTGCGTGTGATTTCCGTGCTGATGCTGACTAATGCCAGTTAAACTTTATTTAATGTGATGATGACTGATGAGATGACAGATTAGCTGTCACATTTCCATCAATACTAAAGTCGCGTAAAAGAAGAAGATGATTATGTATGACATTTCCGATTTCAAAATAATCATAGAAAAATAATATACCAAATAATCATTATTAAACTTTAAAACAATCGTTTCCATAATATTCTGTTCTGAACTTGTATAGCATGCATGCGTGCAACAAACCTAAAGTTCTACTGTCACTTGAATTTGACTCTTAAAATGAATGTTTTAGGTACTAAAATACGGCAGCACCGTGATTTGCCGACAAAGCAATGGTCTTAACGCGCGGTTTTCTTTAAAGACGCGCGGCTTCCTTTGAAGACGCGCGGCTTACTTTGAAGGGAAACAAAGAGCGGTGCCGACTGCCGCGTAGTATGCAATTTTGTGTTCTATGTATATCTGTCTAAGAATCATATTGCAATTACTTGTGAAGGCACGAAGCAAGAAGTCCATTTCGTCAAGCTAAGATGAACCTAATAATTAAGACAAGATGATCTAAAATTCGCTGTACTTTGAAGCGTTGACGCCGGCCGCTGTTGAACCTACGTAAAATGATTTTTTTTTTACGTAGGTTCGGTTCAACAGTGCAATTTTATTTTTCGTTCGTTTCTCGTCTGTCTTTACGTTCGGGCGGTTCGAGCACGTTTGTATTTGTATTGTAGCACTCACGCACGACTACCAAACCAGTGGGCTACAATTTGAGCCTACCACCACAGAATATCTAATAGGTACTGTCGTACCAGAAGCGACACTCCACAAAGCCACATAAAGGAATAGCTACTCTTGCTGAGACGCAATAAAGTGCAATTCAGCTCGCAAAGCGCTGCATGCCTAACTCGAATAATAGCCTACACCACGCTTCTCTTTCTATCGCGTAACTCTATCTCTTTTGGCGCGATTCGTATCGTGTTAGGGTTTTGCCAGTCAGTAGGTATAGAAACAATAAATTGAGAATGTGAACCCTGTTGCTAAAGAAATAGGACGCGTGCGATTCAATGTACCAACGACGCGACGTCACAGGCTCACAGCAGTCTAATTTATAATAGGTAGGTAAGTAGACCGTAAAAGACGCGATTTTTTTTTTTGCGTATGCTGCGCACTCGTGTTACTAGTACTAGTTACTCTATTTACTAGGCAACAACTACTATAACTAGGTACACCTACTTAATTAGGAAACTCCTAAAACTAGATGTAAAATGAACAAAATATAAATATTTCCTACCTTCCAGAATCTTTCGGTAAAGTAAAAAAAGACAACGTTGAGTTCTTCTGTTTATTGAGACAGCCGTACACGCAACCATTATTATTAGTATTACGATGCTCCAATTGCTTCATTATTATTATATCGAAGAATACGCACAGAATACTTCATAGGTACTGAATAGAATAGTTCGTTCCATCCAGGCGATCGACTGTATGCGTGCGCTCGCAAGCGCGGGGCTGCCCGCCGGGTTTTGTACTCTCAGAATATCGCGCGCTGTAGGTGATTATCGCGGTAGGTATGAAGGAGTGTCTGAGGCCTGCTACCACCTAGTAAGGGGCAATCTTTGTTTTAATTTGTGTTTTATAGGGTTCCGTATCCGTCGTACGGTACCCTATTACTAAGCCTACGCCGTCTGTCTGTCTGTCTGTTTGTCCGTCTGTCCGAGGGCTGTATCTCTTGAACCGTAATAGGTAGGTACCCCGTGAAAATTTTCACATAATAGGTATGTTTTATTATCAGGGATCGGAATTAGGTAGAGTGATTTGATTTGGTACCAAAAGTAGGTAAAGTTCGCGAGAGGATATAATATGGAGTTGTTAAAACCAGCACTTTGTATGGGAATTCTGAAAATTTCCTGGGAAATTTCCGGGACTGGATTTTTCTTCGGGATCGTATTTATTGACTAAATACAAGCTTCTTTTGTTCTTAGATGATTTTCTCTAGAGTGGCCGCTTATGGAGATATAATTTTTTTCATAAATTTTTATTTCTACTCAATTTACAGGAAAACAGGGGAAGATGTGATAAAATAATCTAAGAGTGTATCGAACTGCTTACAAAACAAGACCTAATTTGTTGTCGTACCATCATTGGTTCTCGATTTATTGCTCGCCGCGATTCCGAATTATCCAAGGACAGCATTTGTGTGGAAAGCTCCGCCCCATTTTCTGATTTAATTTCTCGAATGTTGATATTTTTTCGCCTGAATCTTATTTCTAGACGAAATATAAGACACTTTTATTCTTGCACGTTTTTGAAAAAAATCGATATTTCCGAAGAAAAAAAAATCTAAAATATTTTTTTTCCAAAATGTTCTCGATTGCTAATGTTTTTTGGCGGATTCTTATTTCTAAACGAAATATAAGACACTTTTATTCTTACACGTTTTTCCCTTAAGTCGATATTTCCGGAGAGAAAAATAAAACAACCTATTTTTTCATATTTTCTCGAATGTTGATGTTTTTTCTCCTGAATGTTATTTCTAGATGAAATGTGAATCTGTAGTTTCAATCATTAAAATTATTTTCAGGATCATTTAAAAAAAGTGGCCGCCATTTTGAACTTTTTAGTTACTGGAGCAATTGCTTTCAAAATCGCTATCTGGGTGTCTGTGTGGGCTCTGAATACGAATCTGTAGTCAAAATTTAAAACAATTTGCCGCCATTTTGAAATGTTCACTACAGATTCGTATTTCGTCTAGAAATAAATTCAGGCGAAAAAACATCAACATTCGAGAAAATATGAAAAAATAAGTTGTTTTATTTTTCTCTCCGGAAATATCGACTTAAGTGAAAAACGTGTAAGAATAAAAGTGTCTTATATTTCGTTTAGAAATAAGAATCCGCCAAGAAAACATCAGCAATCGAGAACATTTTGGAAAAAAAAAATTATATTTTTTTTTTCTCCGGAAATATCGATTTTATTGAAAAATGTCTAAGAATAAGAGTGTCTTATATTTCGTCTAGTAATAAGATTCAGGCGAAAAAATATCAACATTCGAGAAATTAAATCAGGAAAGGGGGCGGAGCTTTCATCGCGGCGAAAATTTCATCCAGTATTGGTATCATGCATGAAAGAAACGGAAAAACCCCGTGTTTTTCGTTTTATTCAAAATGTATTTGTCGGTATTTTTCTGCCTTTACAACACTAGTCTGAAACAAGCCTTATGTTGTATTTTATTGCAAACATTTCTTTGACTAAAATTAAATAACCTAAATTAATGCTTGCACATTATAAAATGTTACGTCTGCCGTCTATCTATATGCTTATAACTCGGGAACGGCTCAAGACATTTAGATGTGGTTTTCACTAACGCGGTCTGAGTCTGACACATTATAAATTGCGATAACCTTATGTGAACGGTGTCACAGGATTATCTGCTCTCGATCGATCTATCGAAGGGAAGCACTTACATGGCACCTAGTTCACCCGGCGTTATGGGCTGCCATCACGGATGTTGTAAGTGATGTAGCCAACCGGGTCGGTTTCCATAAAAAAAAAAAAATCTACTATCGGCCGATTTTACCGGCGGCGCCCTCGGCTAAAATGTATCTACAGGTTAACAGGCCAACTGTATGAGAAATTTAACTATAACCGACATACAAAATATGTTAACCGAAACTCAACCGGAGATTGTAAAATCGACCCGACGAGATAGTAAAGCTCCAGCTAAGCAATGCCATCTAGCTAGACAATATAGAATTTGCTTACATACCTGAGTTTGTTGATCTGATTTAAACATCACTTCCTTGATCGGATGATGGTTTAATGTTTATAACAATCCGCAATGTGAAATGAGTATTTATTCTGTGTAAAACGTCGCACATATTGCCCTTAAGTCAGCTGTACCCATTAAGGTTATATTTTTAACACACATGCTTCCTAATGTTAGCTAATTATTGTTGACGCTTCAATACACTTAATTACTTAGAACATATATATTTATTATGTAAGATGTACGGGGTATTGTTTTCAGAGAATTGACACATCAATGCATGAAATGAACATTTCGCTGCTTGTTTTATATCAATGTTACATTGTATGTGCACTGTTTAACTTTTCCGATAGTGTTTTCTTAAGGTTTTTTAAAATCTATGTTTATTAGTTTCGTTGCAAGGTTTATGATCGCTTCGAGCACAATATTATTTCAGTATTATGACATCGACTGAATATGCTTCAGGGCGACACCGGCGCCATCTTGGCGGCTCCAAGTCGCACGCATGCGCCTTCTGTACCGCCTAGAAAACACCGTCTACTTTAATATGGAGACAAGTAATGTTGTCTATTTATAAACGTAATAATTTGTTGAATAGCTTTTTTGTTCAAAAAGTGGTATTTATACTTTTTTGCAATAAATGATTTCCTTATAATACATTGTATTGTAGATTTTATTAGAAATTGTGTATATAGGAAGGTCTAAATTTCAATAAAACCGCCAGGATTAAGTAGTTGTCGTTTCGGGGAGGTTTCTACGGGCCTCGCAAAATTAATAACTGTTTTGTTTCTTTTGTGTTGAGCGATAAATACCATAGGCTAGTATATATATTCGGTGGTATACTTAGTTGAGGCATTGCAGAGTGCAATGAATGGTGTGACGTCGCGACGCAGCCTTCTCGTACAATAGAGCCTTCGGCGGGTGACCCACATTGAGACTAACTTTAGGAAATACTTTATTTCGCAGGGCTAGAGACAAATTAAAAGCTCTTGCTCATTTTGGGTGATTCTCTGAAATATTATTGAGGTTTTAACGGCTTTACTCGCGATCGCCTCCGAGCTATGTGGCTCAACGTTTTATGAGATATTGCGTTTGTAGACTCAATGTATGACACTAAAACTAAATTGACGATTTTTAGAAATCTTTACTGTATGTATGTATCTATGTATCCGTACCGTAATGTATGTATGTTCCTCCATAACTCTTAAACCGATCAACCGAATTCAGTTGATTATACGGGACACAGGATAGGCTAAATAAAATTCAGTTCCGGTTACGCTAATATGTAGCTCTCATACAAGCCGAATTTTTCCGCGCGCCGAAATAAAGGTACCGTAGCGGGCTTACTAACTTTCTTCTTTTTAATTACGAATTTTATGCGAGCGAAGCCGCGGGTAAAAGCTAGTAAAAAATAAATTAAATAATATATACTTACTTTTACATTTTTATACTCTCTTGCATATTTACTTGCACTTTCAGTGTTAGTTATTGTAAGTTATTCAGCTTATATAAAAAAATTATTGTTTAATGCTTATAATTGAATTTACCCATTTATTATGTATGTTTTGTAACGTGTGTTTCCCAAATAAATAAAATGAAACGTCGTCGGTCGAAACGGTTATGTAAATAGTTCGTGTTTTCCGTCCAGTTCAGAGTAGCCGACATGAAATGAAGAGCACTGGCATGGCACCTAGTTCGCCCGGTGTTATGGGCTACATCACGGATGCTGTAGGTGATGTAGCCAACCGTGTCAGTTTCCATAAAAAAAAAATTTATAAAAAAAAATTCTCTTTTCTTCATTAGATCTTATAGAGGTCATTGCGGCGATTCTCTAGTCTCTTTACATCTCGCGTTTCCCTCGTAGTAAAAGCAAATATGCGGGACCACAGAATGTACTGTCAAAGGTCCCCTCGGTTCCTTTGTCCGGCCCTGACCGAGCCACCTTCCCCGTGCAGAGGGACCTCACGCCGCCGCCGCCTCCTCCCAAACAAATAACATTTTCTGCTGTCGGTACATTACCTTTAACAGTGAATACATGTGCCGGAAGCCGGCTGTGGCACTAGCCGCTTCGCTTGAACGAATTATTAAACATTTTGTTTATTTCACTTTACCTGTATTGACGTCTATCGTTTTAGAAAAATATATATAGGTAACATTATTGAACCCCATAGTTTTTTTATTTCAGTTTCAGTTCCGTGAGTAATTTTATGATTCGTCATTTGAACTAACATTCGGAGATATGTTTCAGCAAACATTTTAAATTTAAAAGTGTCTGTTGTTTTATATATATTAATATATTATTTAGATTCGGACTAAGCGATGATTTAGACAGATAGAAAATGCTTTATTGCTCCCAGAAACGTTCAACAGTAATAAGTACCTACATTAGAAAATTTACATAAGGTGCAAAGGGGGACTTATCCCTTACAGAGCTCTCTTACAGTCAACCTTTGGATGTTTGTAGAAGCAAACATTGTTAAAATCGGTTCGGTGGTTCTCAAGTTATAACCGGACAGACAGACAGACAGAAAGCAGACGTTGGATTTTATTAATGGTAAGGATAAGGATATAAGTACGTAGTAACAAAAGAGTTGAGCTGAGATGATTTAGTATGTGAAACTGATACATTTTTTAACTGTAACCTTTTCTAGGAAGTTTGAAAATTTTCAATTTGTAGGCGGGTTTGTATGAAGAGAGGGAAAACAATCTCAAAATAAGAAGTGGTAGAAACCTTTTGTTCACTTTCAGGTGAAGAATCACACTTCTCTGATACTACGACTATTTAATGTAACACCAAGTATGTAAAATGTTTCTAGAATAATAATAAATAAAGTGAAGTTTCAGGCGACCGGGCGACGGGCAACCGGCTACCGACCGTGTAATGTACGTCAATATATGAATATCCTTATAACTCGATAACCAATTTATCGATTTACATACGGGTTCCACTGTTACATTCTGTGACTTCTCAACATGGCTTTATGCTATAAATCATAACGCTACGTCATCGGCGGCCTCAGTTGTGAGTAAAGAGTCAAGCGAAGCGAAGCCGCGGGCTTTTATTTTAAAGATTATTTCTCGTAACGTCGAATAAATCCAGTGTACAAGTCTTTTTACAAGAAGTTTTATTTTCATACAAACTTATTCAAGAAGCCCTTCGCTTCAGTTAATTAATACTCCAAAGGGTACTCCACCCACATATTTGTCTCCACACCCAGCAAACTAATTGTGACATAAGGATTCAAATATTTACCCCAATTTATTCGGACTAGCCGAAAATGAATATTAGAATTAATTTTAAAACCCTTTTTGTTTGAACGTCGATCGCCAACAGATGTCGCTCTCCCACCTGAATGTAAAAATAATGCTAATCATTAGCAGTAGGGACGCGATCACACGAGCGACTTCTGAAACATTTTTTTTTTTAATAATTTGTTTTATTTCTGGAAGCCCGGCACGGTGTCGCGGCGGAGGCTTCCCAGGGCTCCCCGAGTTCGAATACAATTTGCATTCACAATATCGACATTAGCGAATAAATAACAAAATCTCACAAATAAACATTTCATGTCTTCCACTTTAGTGGGCTGGTCTCACTCAGCTAATTTTTTCCCGTAACCTTTCTAATAGTTCTAGCCATAGGTTTAACACAAGGGGTGCTGGCACACTACTCATCAATCCCCAATCATCATGGGGCTGCATTTGAGAGCTCCTTCCGATATGCTGCCAATAAATGCTGGAATGATCTGAATCACCTCCACTAAAGTTTTTTTAAAAACATTTAAATTTCAAATATAAATTTAAACTATCCTTGCTAAAATATCAGAAGGGTATCAAGGGTACAAACTATTTTTTTTATTATTATTTCACCTATCTATGCTTATATTTTTATAAGCATTATATATTTTATTATGTAAGAGAGTTTGGGTTGGTAGGAAGGTAATACTTAAATAAAGCAATGTTTATTTCTCATATAATTTTTATTGCTATGCACACGTGTCATACATAAGAAATGTGTTATGCTTATTAAAGTATTTATGTAGTATTCGTATGTAGTTTATCATACATATTTCTTTACAGTCTTAACACATTGCCACAAACTATTCTTGTTCGCCTGCATGTACTTCTCCCACATCCCAAAGGTTAGTTAGAATAGAATGCCTCGCGGCATTAATCTTGCCTGTTGTACCTATTTTTTATAAATTGGTTTTCAATAAAGAATATATACATACATACATGTTATTGTGTAAGTCTATTATGTAAGTTTACTATGTGTCACTTGTGTTAGGCTAAAATTCATCATCCTAGCTGTGTGGGCAGGATTAAAGCTGTGTCATACATAATCATTATTTCATTCCTATGATTGCTGTGTAATCTGGTATGTTGTCTATATTCTGTCATGTATTTTGTAAATCTGTGCATTTGAAAATAAAACATTCTTTAGAGTCCGACTCACGAAAGAAGTCCCGCGGAAATACGTATTATGCACTCTATGTGTATGACCGTAGTAGTGCCGCGTCTGCGGGACTTCTGTCGTGAGACGGACTCTAGTTTACTAGTGCGAGGGGCCTGCAGTTTTAGAGACGGCTTTCAACGAAGCCACAGAATACATAAATAGTACTAACGCACAGAAGGAGCACTCTAAATAGACACACAAGTAAATAGCTTCGCCTGCAACGACGCAATAAAGTGCAATTCAGCTCGCACAACGCTGCTTACCTAAAATTATATGCACCTACAACACGCTTCTCTTTCTATCGCGTAACTCTATCTCTTCTAACGCGGCTTGTTTCTTGAATTGGCCCGTCAAGCCGGGCCCGCCGATGTGACTTGTAGCTTCATAGCTAAAGCACAGATTACTAAATAGTTACTGCAGCTAAAGTGCGGAGTGCTCCTGGCCTGACGGAACGTAACGTTGCGGTGAACCGCCAACTGTGCGCCAATGTTTATGTAGATGCATACATACATAATGTCAAGCCTGTTTTCTAATGGGGTGTCTGTACGAGCCACGATCCTGCCTGACACAACTCTGCCGCCTCACATAATTATTATTTAAACATGCTCGTCGGTTATACTTGGTCGCACTTGAGCCTTTTTGACCACAATATGTCCGATCTGGTATACCTAGATAGATAATAATTTTAATACTATGATAATTATGATAAAAAGTCAAAAATGTAAGTAAGTCATTCAATTCTATGCACATCGTATTGAAAATCCAAAATGTCGTACCAAGCTTATACTCAATATCAGTGGCGGCTGGCCCTTAAGTGCGCTCGTGCGCCGCACTACCACAAAATATAGCGCCTTCGCCCGAAAGAAATAAATCAATTAAAATATTAAACATTCTCCATGATTGTCACCGATCGAAGTAAAAATATCAAACTGAATTCGTTCCTATTTCCTAGACAACAAGGCACGATTTTGCTGTACGTAATACGTACTACATACGACGTATCGCCCGCGCCGCCGAGCTCGCCGCCGAGCTCGCCGCCGAGTGCAATTACAAAACACCGCGAACGTCTACTATGAGAAAATGTCAAACGCCGCTGCCCCGCCGCGTGCAACAAAACACTCTTCATACGATTATGTGTGGAACAAGGTTGCATTTTGCGTGTGACACACGACGGAAAAAGAAGGACAGTATATTGTGGAAAGACGCGCGTGCGACACGTCGCGGGCGATTCGTTCTGCTTGTGAGTCCGTCTGCCTAGAGTCAGCGCGCTGCGCTGTCATGTGATGATGTCACATACCCGTTAGCGCGCGAATATTTAAAATGGAATATGGTTAGGTTTTGTGCTTTCTGTCGCGTGATACTGTGAATTAAGTGGTGCCGATATTTGCCTAAGCGTTGGATAAAGGTAAGGCTTTACAATCAGGTGATCCCGGGTTCAATTCCTACTTTTCAAATGCTTTTATTTTTATATACTTTTTGAAGTATTTTTGGGACATTACTACTGTTTTCTTTTTGAAAGCTGCAGTAATGTTGTGGTCTATGGGTGTGTTGATAAAGGTACTAAAAATGAGTTAAAAAACTTGTTTGGATTTATTTTCTTGTTTTTTTGCAACTCATTGAGTGTCTTAAGAATATTCATGCTAGGTACGTACGCAGGCGTTTAAAAAATTCGTAAGTCCCGATCTTAAAATAACATGACGGGAATGTGTTGGGAAACTTGGTATTTAAGTACCTAGGTAGGTACTTAGCGCACTGCCGGTCACGTAAGTCACCAGCCGCCACTGCTCAATATATATTTCATCGACTGCTTCGTAGATTCCCTACAAAATTCGCTCGTGTACTCGGCGACAAAGAATTATCTATTTCGAACGGGGGTTTTTCGTACAATTATGCAGAATCATTTTAACTTTTAATTCAAAAATTTATCAGTACGACAGATGTCTGGAGAAGGAAAGTTGAAATGTTTTCCAAATTTTCAGATAATCTCATCTTTGGCCGTTTACATAATCTGAAGGCATAGGAGTGTCCCCGCTAAGTTCGAGCACGGTGCGCGCTGCTGGCGACAGTGCCGCAATATCTCTTCACCACTCGCTTCACCAACGAACTCCGTGTCCGTTATAAGAAAAGATACACAAGAGTTTTTTTTAAGTGGTAGATTTCTCTAGTCTTTTTTCTATTCCAAGCAAGAAAGATAATATTTAATATCTCAATCTTCAACTTGCATATCTACCCATGTGTTTACATCAATCCATGTATGTTTTTATTTTATAAAAATATTTTAATTAAAAAAAAAATATTTCCCCCACTTGACGAAATCCACTTGCTTGACCACATTATCACCAAATGTCGCGACAGTTCTACGACAGACAGACGAACCCTCTCGCCGCCCGGCCCGGCTACACCGCACTCCGCGGCCCGTGCCTGCTATAATCCGAGGATTTTACTCTTCTTCACACTGGATTATCCTTGTACGCTCGCGAGGCAATGGCTATGCGACCGAATACACTTGAGCTCTTATGAAGAGATCTTATGAATGTGCTGTAGGGTAATGCGGAGTTATTGTGGTCTTTGCATAATAACTTAATAAGTAATAACTATCTCACAAACCGCTAATTACCTATGGAACGCATTAACTAAAACAAAACTCACTGAAACTTACTAAATTAACTATTGCTTATATTAACTATAAAAATTTACATATATAAACTAACTGAATATTTATAAGAAGGTACTGGTGATGTGTTTTTAATCGGCCATAGGCACATTTAATTATTATTAAAAAAATTGGTTGTCTGTAAAGTCGGTTTACGGACGATAGTTTTACGTGACGATGATGACGCTTGGGCCGATTGTGCCTCTCTATCGCTTGTTACGCGCTCTCGCTTGCACACACAGGCTCAGATGGAACGTGACACTTTTTCGTGTGTGCAGCCGGTGTTCATCAATTTATAAGACGTGACATCATCACGTCAAAAACTAACTATTATAAAAGTATTGTATGCTCGCTATTTATTTATTTATTATATAATCATTAGTCACAGTTAAATTAGTATTATATAGGATAGAGAAATAAATTTTAAAGTCGAACGAAAAAAACATTTTGACAGCGATAACGTGATAGAATTGAACTTACGACGATACGCGATATTAAGTAAAAACCACATTTAAATCGGTTAAGCGGTTCTCGAATTATAAACGAAACGGCAGACATTGTATTTTGTATCCACGCAGAGATAAGAGACGCCTGATGTTTCCCCAACTGTCAGAGGCCAAGTTATGCTGTCGGGGTAGCACCCTCTAAGCCGGCTGCATATGTGGGTCTCGCTGATTTATTACGCCATTTTGTTCTGAAAATTGTATTCTTAAAACTGCGCTCGCTCTAAATCCGAACGACGGATTACCGCGCCGCGTTGCGCGCCGCGCGGTGCTATTGGTCCGGCTGCGTTCCCACGCTCGACGTTTGACTACGGAACAGAAGGAACTCTTACCTAAACCCGGCCAAGTGCGAGTCGGACTCGCGCACCGAGGGTTAGGGTTATTGGCCGGTTTTTATTTTGTAATTTTACAATAGAGTAAAAATATTTAGTGAATCCTTCGTATCACGCCATCTGTCGGTGACCATTTTTAACCCCCGACGCAACGGAGGAGTGTTATAAGTTTAACGGTTTTTTATTTGAATTATGGTTTAATCGGGATGGTTCTTAGCTATGTTTGTAATCAATTAATTAAGTAATAAAAAAATTACTTATCTTAAAAAAGTAGACCGATTTGCATTCGGTTTTTTTTAAAGCTTGAAATAAAAGTTAAATTACAAATTTAAAAAAAACCCCGATCCTTATAATGTCAAAAATTATTTATCTTTACTTACTTTAAGTAAAGAAACTTTAAGTAAGTAAAGAGAAATTATTTTTGGAGTCGGGGGACCGCTAAGTAAATAAGATGTAAAAACTCAGCAATATTTGAAGAAAGGCAGAAAGAAAACTACCCTAATTATTCTTACGAGCGAATGAACATTTTATTTCATTTTCATGCAACTACCTACACACTCCCACACATACACCCTTCCACGCCCTCACACACTACTCTCTCGAATTCACATGTACACATACATACTTAATTTGAATTAATTGTATTTAGGGATACGGGTGGAATAGAAAATTATATTCAATTCATTAGGTTTTAGGGAATATCTGTAATTGGCGAAAATAATTTCTGTCCACTAATCATGTAATTGTAAGTTGTAGATTTTATAAATAAATAAATAAAATTGGGCACGTTTGGTTCTAAACTTGTAGTGAAGCAGTAGGTATTGATTCCGTCATTTGTCCAAATATTACCCACGATTCGATAATTTTGGATTTCCTGAGTAAATTGCCTCGTAAAATTACATTATTAATGAAATATACCGATCGCGCTCGGTCAGACCGGGTCCACAAGAGTCTACTCAGCGATTTCTTCAATTATATTGCTGAATTTGCGATTAGATATCGGCGCGCTTGGCAAATTTGCCTGAATTAGTTATCTGGGTTGACCGAACCCTTCTATTAAATAGTTTAGGCAAAATCGGTCGCCCTTTTTCTTGGATTTGGATTTACATAGTAAGTATGCTCATTATTTCATTGAATAATAATACGGTATTTTAGATAGAGACTAAAATAACTGGTATTTTAGATACGTACATACATAAAACGTGGTATTTTACATAGGTACCTACTTACTTACGTAATGGTATTTTAGCTGTTAATTTTTTTATAATTTTTTTAGGTTTCCGTACCCCGTACGGAATTATTAAGCCTACAACATTCTGTCTGTCGTCCGTCTGTCTGTCTGTCTGTCCGTCCGATGTCTGTATCTTTGGAACCCTAATAGCTAGGCGGTTGAAATTTTCACAGAATATGTGTTATTTTTATTTATTTATTGTATCTTCGACATGTAGGATATATTTACAATGCATTTTGGCTTAGGTATACTTAAATAACTATATGTCTACACAATAGTGGACATTACTTTCACTACTACAAACACTACTTTCTTAAAAAAATAAGTGGATGGATCGATCGCGTCGTTCGTCGTCGCATATCCGCCCGCAAGCCGGTGATTTGTACGAGTCGTACCAGGAGAGTCTATGTCAAACTCACAGTAGGATAATAAAAGGGCTGGATTGTGATTTAAATTTCTAATCCCAGATCACTTTCGACTATACTACTCATTCCGTATAAGAGATGGCGTGATGTTTAAATAATTGTAAAACGTCACAGATCATATTGCTCGAAATTCTATGTACATCGGTTGAGGTTTTTCGAGTAAATCACATTCGACTGCGTTCACTTCCGACCCCACTGCTCAGCTCATATGAATAATGACGTGATGCTATATGTTACACCGAGTAAAGCCCTGTTTTTGGAAAAGCTCCTTTCCAATCCGAAAGGAACGTTCAGTAGTTTTTTTTATGTGATGCGCGAGTTAAGGTTCCAACTCAATAAATTGTCTTTTAAAAACATTGATTTATTTCGAACAATGATACAATGTGTGTGACAGCATAAAGTGTGAAAACTGGAAACTGCAAACATGCAGTTCTAGCTAAATGTCTGGGTGGTCCTTCTGCTTGAAGGGTCGACCGTGTGAACCGCACCAACAAACGTACACAAACACACAAAGATACGCAATTTTTTAAAATGATTTCAACGCATTATATAATACTAGCTTTTGCCCGCGGCTTCGCTCGCGTGAAATTCGTATTTGAAAAGAAGAAAGTGCCCGCTACCGTACCTTTATTTCGGCGCGGAACAACTCGGTTTGTATGAGAGCCACATCTTAGCGTAACCGAAACTGAATTTTATTTAGCCTATCCTGTGTCCCATATAGTAAAATGTACATGTACTAAGTTTCATCGAATTCGGATGATCGGTTTAAGAGTTATAGAGGAACATACATACATACATACAGAAAATATTTCTAAGAATCGTTAATTTAATTTTAGTGTCATACATAGAGTCTACAAACGCAGTATCTCATAGAACAAAGTAACTTACTCCATGACCATCCCTTACATATTTATTATTAGTATTGATTAGTTATCCTTCATCCCCCAACATGTGTTTTTTTGCAAATATTTTGAATTTGCAGACACCCCAATTTTAGAATAGTGTTATATTTTATTGATAGGATTAATAATCAACTGCAAAACTTTTACGTTTTATCTCTCGCAAGCATCTTCACAATTATTTACAATGCGTAATTTACGTAGTTGTAATTCATTTTGATATGTCTATCTTGGACAAACCATCCAACTAGGGAAGCACAACTTTGACAAGGAGGCCAACAGAAGGATTCAGTTAGGCTGGGCGGCATTTGGGAAACTCCGCCACATCTTTCCATCGTCCATCCCACAGTCATTGAAGACGAAGGTCTTCAATCAGTGCGTTCTGCCAGTAATGACGTACGGAGCGGAAACTTGGACCCTGACGATGGGCCTGGTCCACAAATTTAAAGTCGCTCAGCGAGCTATGGAAAGAGCAATGCTCGGCATTTCTTTGACCGATAAAATCCGTAACGACGTGATACGTCAAAGAAATAAGGTAGTCGACATTGCTAAGAAAATAAGCAAGCTGAAGTGGCCGTGGGCTGGGCACATCTGTCGCAGACCCGACAACCGATGGGGTAGACGGGTGCTCGAATGGAGGCCACGTACAAGCAAACGTAGCGTGGGACGCCCCCCGGCTAGGTGGACAGATGACCTAAAAAAGGTAGCCGGGAGTGGATGGATGAGAAGAGCGGAAGACCCCGTGTGGTGGCGTGCCTTGGGAGAGGCCTATGTCCAGCAGTGGATCGATACCGGCTGATGATGATGAATTCATTTTAGATAGAACCGTCGTAGATCTGAACGAGAACTATGACGTATGTTGAAGCAAACGAAGCAATCTGAAATTAAAAAACAAATATTAAAGCAATAGCTTACAAGAGAATTTGTAATGCACTTACTTATTCATGGTAGGGCGAGGTGCCATCTCCGCCGAGTAGTTAGTACAATCTACATCTATTCTAATATTATAAGGAGGTAAAGTTTGTAAGTTTGGATGAGGAGGTAATCTCCGAAAATACTCATCCGAATTTACAAATTCTTTGGTCAATATTTAGAATGAACCTTCAGGATGGAGGCTATGCGTAATTTTGGCTGTTCTTAATTCTAATAAAAATATTATATTAAAATTACATGATTTTTTTTATTGTCAGTTATGTAAAATAAAGGTCTCCGGAAGTTAATCAAAAATACATAATATATACCTACATATTATATATCAACATGCATTTATTTTTATGCTTTAAATATTTTTTGACTACATCAATTATTTTATAAGCGGCGACCTGTAATCGGTTTACTTTTTACTAACTGGTAAGCTTCTCGAAATCAAATAAATAAATAAAATACATGGAACACTCACAGGCAACAGGACCGCGCGCCCCAGACAGAACAAATCGAGCACCCTGGTCTCGCCGGCCGCACTGCCGAGCAAGGACAGCCAGTGCCGCAGCTCGCGGTACGACGAGGGGGCGAGCCGTGAGCCGTGCGCGCTCAGCGCGAAGTTCATTTCGTTAAGACTGCGCTCGTACTGAATGAAAGAACTGACATAGGACTAACTGACTGCTGCTTCACCGTTCGGAACCGGTGTAAAACCGTAGGTCCCTTCCCTTGCCCCTTACTAGGTGGTAGGCTCAAATTATAGCCGACTGGGTTGGTACCGCCGTACTGGATGTAAGATGGCCGCATAGCAACCTCGGTTGTGTTCTCCTCTAGTCCAGTATAGCCAGCAATCCAGGGAAATCTCCGGTATGGCACCTACCTTCTCAGAGGTGATATTGGCTGGTCGAAGCATGCGCTTTGGCCCCTCCGACTCAGCCAGCCCTACCGGATTACATGAAATAAAAAAAATTTTAAAACTGACAGAACTGGACAATGGATATGACTCCCTTCTTATATTACTAGGTGGTAGGGTTTAACCCGCCCAGGTTGGTACCACCGCACTGAATGAAAAGTCGGTCGAAACGGCTATGTAAATAGTTTATGTTTTCCGTCCAGTTCAGTGTAGCCGGCACGACCAAAGGGAAGCACTGACGTGGCACCAAGTTCGCCCGGTGTTATGGGCTGACATCACGGATGTTGTAGGTGATGTAGCCAACCGTGTCAGTCTCCATAAAAAAAGAAATCAATGATCAATAAACAATAAACCTAATTACATGTGTTCCCATCTATCGGTGACTGCTCATGTATGTAGTACAAGCTGTGCCCGCGGCTCCGCCCGCTCTCATATTTCACTTCACTGCTAACCTCATAAGCCATTTAGCGTGATAGTAAGTAGCCTATAGTTGATGGGAAGAATCAAGCTATCCGTAGATTTTTTTTTATTAAAATCGGTTCAGTGGTTCTCGAGTTATAAGCGGACGGACAGACATACACTTAGACAGAAAGCAGACGTTGGATTTTATTATAGGTAAGGAAGTAGTAGCATGCTTGTCTGTAGTTAAACTGTTTAATCGTTCGGAATATGACGCTGAAAAAAATACTTTCTTTTATCCTTTAAATTTTTTACTTTTTGCTTTTTGAAATTATTTATCTTAAATTAGGATGACTATGAAAATGTCAACAGGACACCTATTACGGTTCATAAGATATAGCGCTCGGACGGATAGACAGACAGACAGACAGACGGCGAAGACCTAGTAATAGGCTTACGTACCGATACGGAACCCTTAAAACGACCGGTGAAAGGCGACCGCCGATTTCTGTTCTTTGGGTGGTGAGGGTGACTCGGTGATAGGACCAGTGTGAACTGGTTCAACCCTACCACCAATAGTAAGACAGGAGAAGGTACCTACTATAGTTTTACATGAAATCCGAACAGTGAAGCAGCATGTGTTTATGAATGTGTAATTTACTTACATATAGGTGCAACCGGTCACACGGATCGGCAACTATCAGCAGTTCCCACAAGTGCATCGATATTATCAAGGCGAACGCTGCCATCTCCAGGACGGAAGCTTTGCCTGAAAATATTGTGTTTCATTTCATTATATATTTCCATGTCTTAGCTACCTACTGAAGTACCTACACTTGAATTCGTCATAGATTTTATATTCGTGAAATACAATCAGACAATTAAAAACGAAACATAATTAAAATAGGTACTGGAGAGCGAGAGGTAGAGATGCGGGTAGGAAGACAGAGATATGGTGAGAGTATGTATATATATATGTATATATTCTTTATTGAACACCAATATTTATACAAAATAGGCACAATAGGTGAGCTTAATGCCGTGAGGCATTCTATTCTAACCAACCTTTGGGATGTGGGAGAAGTATACGCAGGCGAACAAGAATAGTTTGTGGCAATGTATTAAGAAGAAAATCAATATGATAAACTACAAACGAATACTACATAAATACTTTAATATACGCATATATATGTATATAATAGACATTATGTACTTAAATCAGTAGTGCTGTTGTTCAACACCATCAACTAAATGACAAGAGAGAGAGAGAGAGAGAGAGAGAGAGAGAGAGAGAGAGAGAGAGAGAGAGAGAGAGAGAGAGAGAGAGAGAGAGAGAGAGAGAGAGAGAGAGAGAGAGAGAGAGAGAGAGAGAGAGAGAGGAATTAAGTAATGCAATATAAATGTATTTACTTCAGTAAGGTTAGGAAAAGATTCTTCAAATTTACCAGGTATAGAAAGAGGTGAGAGGATATGGAGAGGGAGAAGGAGAGGAAGAAGAGAGGACTGACAGACAGGCGGCGGCGTAGGCTTAGTAATAGGCTTCCGTACGGATAGGGAACCCTAAAAAAGAAGATCTGCTCACTATAAATGCCAATGATGAAGTAGAAAGTGACGATAAAGTCGCAGGAGATTCCGACCACGACCAACAGGAGCGACGCGCCGTAGCTGCCGCACAGTTCCCGTTCCCGCAAGCGCACCAACCGCTGCACTGTACACCCGATCCTCAACCGCCGCTCTACAGCTCCTGCAAATTATGAAAGAGATATTGAAGCTACAGAAGATCACGACCACGACCAACAGGGGTGGCGCGCCGTAGCTGGCGCACAGCTATCTCTCCCACAAGCGCACCAACCGTTGCAGTATACACACTTCTTAACCGTCGCTCTGGAGCTCCTGCTAATTATGAAGTATAAAGCGACGATAAAGTCACAGAGGATCACGACCACGACCAAACTTTCTTTTCTATCATTTTATTGATTTACGTTTTTGTTTATAGACGTCCGGAGATACCAGCCTTTCGGCTACAAAATCCAGACGTCTACTACCTGCACTCTTGCGAGTACAGTGATGATCATGTATGCCAGATCGAGGCCCCATAGCTGCTCTGTCGAACTTTCGTTCTTCCGAAAAAATCCCATGGGAAACACAGGCTGCGACCTTTCCCCAGCCGATCCGAGCCACCACCCGTCCACCCGAAGGAACCCCCGACCGAAGTCGAGAGCCGGGGGTGAAGCCTTCACTGCCACTGGGGTCAGCACCCTATCCAACCACAACCTGTGCCCAGGGCCTCAGCGTTTTGTACTAGCCTTAAGGCTTTTGTTTTCACCAGCTATGTATATGCGTGGAAGTGCATATGACCACCACCTAATGTGTACCGGGGATCCACCGGTCTCGAATGACAGACTTACGTCAGCGTCATTAGCTCGTGAGAAATCCATCCCACATCCACATATAAGTGTGTGTTGCACCGACATACCGATCTACATTATTCGCATGTCTACCAATTCTCCACATTGGTTACGGAGCTCTAAGTGGCTCACCACTCGCAGCTTTCGCTACTTATTCCCGTATTAGGTGCTTTAACTACACAAGTACGGAAGCACCAGGGAATCAACGCTAAACCACAACCCCTGCGAGACCAACTCCAGTGTTCCGTGCAGAAGCACGAAGCATTCTGGGGCTTTTAACGGAACCCCGCAGTACTCAACCCAGCGTTTAGGGTAGTATCTCATTTGACCCACCGACCTGAGTGGAATCGGCAGCGTGAGCTAAGAGGAGGCCGAAGCCCCAACTTAGTACTCATGTTAGACTAGCAACGTTTAATGAGTACGACCACGACCAGCAGGAGTGACGCAATCTAGCTGGCGCATATCTCTCTCTCCCGCAAGCGCACCGAGTGCCGCACTACACACACGCTCCCCAACCGCCTCTCAACAGCTCCTGCTAATGAAGTAGGAAGCTTGGATAAAGTCACCGGAGACCACGTTCACGACCAGCATGGGTGACGACCCGTAGCTGGCGCACATCACTCGCTCCCGCAAACGCACCGACCGCCGCACTATACACACGCTTCCCAACTCCTATAGCCGCTCTACAGCTCCTGCTAATGATGAAGTTTTTATTACCCCCAAGCGGGTAACCTGATCTTCTTTCCCGTCCCCACCGCGGGGAGGCGACGATCATCTACGACCTTTCGCTTATTGTTTCCGCACAAAAAGCACGGAATCCCTCTATAACTCGATCATCGAGAAATAGCTCTTTGCTCAGGGGGGGAGTCCAACCCAGCATCGCGGACCACGTTCTCACGTGTTCCCCTTGCGTTATCGCTCAGGGCAAACTCAAAGATGACATGGTCTACCGAATCAACCGGTTCCCCGCACTCGCATCTGCTATCATCTGTAATGCCGAAATTACAGAAGTATTTTCCGATCTTTCCATATCCAGTCAGCAACTGAACAAACTCGTGATTTACTCTGATGAGAGGTTTTTTTTTTTATGGAAACTGACACGGTTGGCTACCATCACCTACAACATCCGTGATGTCAGCCCATAACACCGGGTGAACTTGGTGCCACGTCAGTGCTTCCCTTCGGTCGTGCCGGCTACACTGAACTGGACGAAAAACACAAACTATTTACATAGCCGTTTCGACTGACCTTTCATTCAGTGCGGTGGTACCAACCCGGGCGGGTTAAACCCTACCACCTAGTAATATAAGAAGGGAGTCATATCCCTTAGTCGCCTTGGTGATTTTGGTTCAGTGGACTGCAACACTGGTCTCTCGCCACAGCCACCCATATTGGTTAACATATAACAAACATAAAACTAGTTTCCAAACGTAGATACCGTCCTTCGTCTTACTAGGACGCCCTGAATGAGGGTCGGCAGAAACTACTATGAAAATCGTTCGTGTTTTCCGGCCAATTATGTCTAACCGGCATAAAACAAGGAAAGCACACATAGTTCACATTATGGATCAGCGTATGCTTTTTGAACCTCTTATTAAGTGTTTCTGTTTATGTTTTATTATAACAGTTAAGAAGAGGAGAGGAGGGCAGAAGAGAGGAGAGAAGAACTAACCGGAATCAACTGTATCGGTCGCGTCGTCGTGTTGCATGCTCAGGCGCACGCGTGTTCCCAGTTCGTATACCAGTATGTTGAAGGTCATCTCGGACATCATATGCACAGCGCGCATCAGAACCATAGACAGGGTGAGCAGATTTAGATCCGTCGCTGTAATACACACACAGACGTATATATATTTCAAATATAATTTCGAAAACGGCGGGTGGCCGAGTGGTCTGGGCGTCGGCCTGTCTTGCGAGAGGTCCGAGGTTCGAATCCGGTCGGTGTGTAGCAATGACTTTTTTCTGACAAAAAAATTTACGTGCATACCTACACCGGCTGCTTCTCCGTTCAGTGTAGGTTTCTTCCCTTACCCCTTACTAGGTGGTAGGCTCAAATTGTAGCCGACTGGGTTGATACCACCGTACTGGATGTAAGATGGCCGCATAGCAACCTCGGTTGTGTTCTTCTCTAGTCCAGTATAGCCAGCAATTCAAAGGAAAGTCTTCGGTATGGCACCTGCCTTCTCGGATGTGATATTAGCTGGTCGAGGCGTGTTCTTTGACCCCTCTGACTCAGCAACCCATACCGGATTACATTTAAAAAAAAATACAGTATCGGTGGATAGGGCTCTTTGACATGGAGCCTCTGCAATGTACGTACATTTGTGATCTTCCACCAACAGCCGGCTGAGGAAGACAATCATGTTCGCTACTAGGGGCAGGAGCATGCAGACATTCGTTCTGTATACCGACCAGCCTTTTACTTCAACGGGACCACAAAGCAGATCGATCTGGAAGATAAAATCACGATATTTCTCCAAGAGTCTTAGTAGTTAATGAAAACCTTCCACGTCACCTTGTATGAAGGAAATCCAGCGTTTGGGAGGTTCAGAAACCAAGGGTTCACATGTGAGTTTTAGGGTTAAAATTAATTAAATTATTTTTTGTTTTTTTTTTATCCATACGGAAGCCTATTACTAAGCCTACGTCGTCTGTCTGTCTGTACCTATGCCTGTCTATGTCTGTCTGTCCTGTCTGTCCGTCCGAGGGCTATATTATATCTTTTGAACCGTAATTTTCACAGAATATGTGTTATTATAACAGATATGCCAAAAAAAATTATAAAAAAACCAAAAATTAAAATATTAAGGGGGGTCGTCATAATATTATCATAATATGTGGAAGAGCCAGCTCCATATACCGAATGATCATTTAACTAAAATTATAACTACAAAAGTATGAACCGAAAGGTATGAAAATGGTCACCGATAGAAGGCGTGAAGGAGGATACGAAGTACTCAATATTTTACTCTATTGTAAAAAACGGTCATTTGTCGAAAGTAAAACAACAAAATAAAAACAGAACAATTACACGGTGGTACGGAACCGTTGGTGCGCGTTTCCAACTCGCACTTGATCGTTTTTTTTCTGTCAGTATATCGCTCTGCCACAGCTCCTTATTTAGTCGAATTAAAAAAAATATCTGGGGGTGGGAGTCGCTTCGCACTCTTGCCGCTGTTCTACGGTAGCACGTGGAGAATACATGTATTTCTGTTGATAAACAAATTAATGTCAAAAAATATAAAAAAATCTGGTTTCCAAAAAAATCGTCTGATATCGTCTATGACTCACTGTGAAGGCAAATTATATTTTTTTCATTATTATTGTTGTATTTCCGCCACCTTCTTTTGCTGATATTATGTGTTTTGTATGTGCTGTACTTAGAAACTGAGCATTGACCATTTTCTCGGTGTATGTTTCATGTTGGTGACGTCATATTTTAGCATACACGCATCCCATACATTGTACAACTTTTTTAAAGTGTTGTTGGATACAAAGCTAACTGGAATAAGTAAAATTTTGAGATAAGCCTTCTGTGCCGCAAGACAATTAGATAACGTTTGCTTGTCCCAACCCACCTCTCGAAATGTTTTAAAGCAGTTCTCAGCCGTTTTGATTCTTCTCCTCGTGGTGAGGAGCATGGCTGCCGTCTTCGATACATTTAGCAACAGAACCACTACTATCACAGTATGCAGGATAATGCTTTTCTTGCCAAGCAACGTTAGATATGCGTAAGCAACATCTGAAAAATTAAATTTTCACATTAATTATCACAAGGGCGTAGCCAGGTACAGGCAGGGGGGGGGGGCCCTGCCCCCCTCTAGCAGGATGTGGGTAAGTGCTTGGAGTGCTCCCGAATCGAAGAGTAAATAGGTAATTTTAAGCAATGTTCCATTTATGTTCCATGGTGGTAGGCTCAAATTGTAGCCGACTAGGTTGGTACCACCGTACTGGATGTAAGATGGCCGCATAGCAGCCTCGGTTGTGTTGTCCTCTAGTCCAGTATAGCCACCAATCCAGGGAAGTCTCCGGTATGGCACCTACCTTCTCGGAGGTGATATTCGCTGGTCGGAGCATGCGCTTTGGCCCCTCTGACTCAATCACCCATAACGAATTACTTAAAAAAAATTAAAATCATTAAAACATGTATCATTCGAAAATCCCAGTCCAATGTTAAATTGTCATTGGTTGATTTTAAAGAAATATCACAAAATTTCTGCCGATACTATCTACCATTTACAATTCTCCGTTTATGGAGCAGAACAATGGTATTAATTTTATACTATAAACTACGGAATGACCAGAGAATACCTCGATCTACCAAGAATAACAAGAATTTTTTGTTTTGTTTTTATGGAAACTGAGACGATTGACTACATCACCTACAGTACTCTTTTCTATTCTGTGCCTCCGTGATGTCAGCCCATTGTTATGGTGTTCCGGGTGAACTAGGTGCCATGTCAGTGCTTCCCTTCATTTCATGTCGGCAACACTGAATTGAAAGGAAAACAGAACTATTTACATAGCCGTTTCGACGGACGACGTTTCATTCAGTGCGGTGGTATCAACCCCGGCGTATTTACCTATTAGTTTTCCCTTGTCTGCCCCCTCTGAACAAAATCCTGGCTACGCCCTTGAATTATCATCCAAATAGGGTTACGTAATATGCAATACATAATGCAAAACATTTGCACTCCACAGTTCCTACTACACAGTGTACACACTGCATCATAATTAGTTGGCACTTGACTAGGTACGATGTGTTTATTAATCGACTGACAACTTGATACGTCAAGTATCTATTTTACATAATATTTTTATTTTTATATTTTGACAATTGTACTACATTATAGCATGCGTACAGCATAATATACACTACAGACATACATAAAGGTACTCTAAAACATTACCATGTAAAATCGGCTAAATGTGAGTCGAGCTCGCGCTAAATATCCCAAGCGGAATGAAAGAAAACACAATTTCTTTGGTAAATACATAAAACAAAATATATTGTATGGTAGCACGGAACCCTCAGTGCGCGAGTCGGACTCCCACTTGGCCGGTTTTCTTGTATATAGGGTTCGTTTTAATTATATATCTTTCTTCGTTATTACAGTAATACAATTAATGTAAATAGTGTAAAAGACGCGTTAATAAAAATATGTAAAAATAAAAATAAAAGAATATATAAAATATTATACTGATTAAAATATTTTTTTATTGCACAATAACAATGAAATAAAATTAAAATTAATACCTATTAAATAAAAAATATTTCATCCATCTCCGCCGACCCCCCCCCCCCCCCCCCCTACCGTACCCAAAACACTAGCCGCGTTGCCCCTTTGAATCTCCAACCCTATTCGCTGGAGAAAAAAAGATTTCGCGCTTCTGAGCTGATCCGTAAAGCATTTTGCGTCGGACGACCACACGCCAAGGGTTTCCACGGCGAAGGATAAAAAGTCAAAGTAGTAAAGTGTAGAATATTTGCTCTTCTTAAAATTTTGGGCCCCGAGAGCAGCAGACCCGGCAGAGATGGAGGAACCGGCAATGTGAGTGGGGGCAAGGGTGTCCACACACGATGGGTCCCACACCAACACCCTCCCTTTGCTCCAGGGGATCAACGTCATGCCATCGAGCCGCCTACCATCGTCACGACATAAGCTAGGCGGTTCTAATAAACTTGGAATGTCCCCCGCGGCTAGGACTCGTTTTATTAAAATATTGATCCTGCTATGCCGCAAACGACGGCCAGCGCAGCGCTGCGCTGGCACGACAGCCCGTGGTGACCATACGGTCAACGTTGGTGCCGCAGATGCAAAAAATAAATATTATCCAACACATGATAATGATACAAAAAGTAAAGATATAATAGATCGTAATAATTTTATTCATATGCAATGGTACTATGTTTTTTTAAATAAACACACGTGAGAAACACTAAACTACAAAAAAAAAACAGTAATGCAAAATTTCAGTCAGGTCAAATTGATTACGCGTAATGATGAGCAGTACAGTGGCGCACACGAACGCCACGACGGACAGATGCAGTCGACCGGATTCATCCATGGTGCACGGCAGTACTCCAGTGTAGAGACCCCAGCGTAACAGTCGACGTTCTACGTTGGCTCTGTCACCCTTTTTCAACATTCTTGCCTTATTTCTACCGCTACCTATATTTCTTCTCTTGTACTAAAGTAAGTACTTCGCCTATAAATCAATACTAATAATAAATCTGTAAGGGATGGTCATGGACTAAGTTACTTTGAGGTACTGCGTTTGTAGACTCTATGTATGATACTAAAACTAAATTGGCGATTTTTAGAAATCTGTTCTGTATATATGTATGTATTTTCATCCATAACTCTTAAACCGGTCATCTGAATTTGATGAAACTGAATACAAACACATTTCATTATAAGGGACACAGGCAGGATAGGCTAAATAAAATTAAGTTCCGGTTACGCCAAGATGTGGCTCTCATTCAAACCGAATTGTTCCGCGCGCCGAAATAAAAGTACGGTAGCGGGCTTACTCAATTTCTTCTTTTTTAAATATGAATTTCACGCGCGCGAAGCCACGGGCAAAAGCTAGTTGTTTATAATTTCATACCGATTCAAAGAGTCGTCGACACGACAAGACATTAGAATTAATTCGATCGTTTTGAATTTAGCAATCTTCAGGGTTGCAACGTTTTAAACCTCATTTGAATGGAATGTACTTTCAGATAATTTATTTGGTAGTGTTTAGCAAGCCTGAACAGGGTCTACTGAAAAAAAGACAACGACAGCTACAAAGTTCTTTCCAGCAATGCTGCGATTAAAAACTTTTGTACGCTCACAAATCGTACAACGTGCCCACAATCTAACGTTAGATTAATCGACAAATAAAGATTAGGTAAGCCTTCGTAAATCAAAAACACATCATCCAACAATAATCAAACATAGTTAGGTAATTTGTGATGTTAACAATATTGAACAATATTTCCTCCCCTGTTCATACATGTCACAATTATTACAAATGCTGTAATTATAACAACATTATAATCCATCACACATCAAGTACACACTTGAATATGCTAGTGTCTGACATATTGACATGCTTAGGTGCTTCTATTAATATTATTTACTTAACAATATTAGGTGATGATATATGGGCTTAAAGCTTGTTAAACTGATACTGAACGAGCAGAATCAAATATGTGGAGGCAACGTAGACAATCTGAAAACAAAATAAGTATCATGCAATCAATATTTAGGTTTCTATACATTACAATTTTAGAATCCTTAATTAGGCTTCCCTTATCCCATTTCTGCAGGTGCATACCTGCCAAATGCGCCCCATTTTTACGATCCTTTTAAGATTTTCTAAATAGTGTTGTGTCACTCGCACTCCTATAGATCCATGCCTCTTAATACGGTAGGGTACATGACCATCTGTTGTTGAAACCTTGGCGAACTAGGTTTTTTTTTTATTTTTTTTTATAGAAAGTGCGACATGTGGCGCCGAGCCACCCATAAGGTGTCTAACGACGCCCATGAACATTCGGTCGTACGCGGGGGTTGCGAATACCATGCCGGCCGTACAGGTGCCTATTCACACCTCTCTTGAAGGACCCGAGACTATACTTGGGGGGAAAATGTCGACAGGGAGAGCGTTCCAGAGTTTGCCAGTTCTGTGGAGGAAAGATCTGCAGAACCGATTGGTACGCATCCGTGGAAAGTTCAGCGTATAGGGATGCAGGCACCATGTCAGTGCTTCCGTGCGACAGCTACACTGAATTGGACAGATCCCACGTAGGTACTATTTACGGAGCCGTTTCGACCAACCTTCATTCAGTGAGATGGTACTAAACGTACGGGTTAGCCCTACAACCTTAGTAAGGTAAAAATCCCCGTTTATAGTATTTTTTAGTTTTTTATGTAATCCAGCATGGCTGGCTGTGCCGAGGGACCAATGGTGCAGTCGACAGTGCCAAAATCACCTCTCCTCGCGAAACCACGCTCAGTTAGGTGCCATACGCAGATTTGCGGACTGTTGCTAGGCTGTCTAGCCCGTTAATACGACGCTTGAAGACACCCAGGTTAAAGGATTCAGGAAATACACTCGCTGGAAGACAGTTCCACACTCTAGCGGTGCGACAAAGAAACGATTTAGAGAACCGATGCGTTCTTAAAAGCCCAATGTCAACAACAAAAGGGTGTTGAGTCTCTCTGCGACGAGTCATGCGGAGATAGGACGGGTGGCAGGGAATAAGGGATGCGAGTTCCGCAGAGCAGCGTCCGTGTTAGAATTTGTAAAACAGACTAAGCGAACCCACAAACCGTCTGTGACTCAGGGACTCCAGACCATCTGTAAGTTTCGGGTCACCAACAAGACGGATGGCTCGGCGCTGTATCGAGTCCAAGGATGCTAGCAGATAATGGGGACTACCCTCCCAAATGTGACAGTAGTACTCCATGACCGGCCTAATCTGTGTTTTGTACAACAGGAATAGTTGTGCCGGTGAGAAGAACCGTCGATTGCGGAAAAGTATCCCCAATTTTCTGGATGCAGTTTTGGTCTTAGACTCGATTAGTTGCCGGAAACCCACGTCTTTGGAAATAGTGGTTCCCAGGAGGTCCAGGTGTTCCGAGATAGGTACGACGCTGCCTTGGAAACTAGCTTGGAAAGGAAAGGGGTCGACCTTAGCAGATAATGCGCAGCACTGAGTCTTGCTAACGTTGAAGGGGACAAGGTTCTCCTGGCCTCATACAGCTACTTTTCCGAGAACGTTATCGACCTTATCAACAACTGAGCGTTGAGCCTCCCTGTGCCGCGAATCTCTACTCTTCCAGTCCTTAACATAGTCCTCGTGCTGTCGTCTGCATAGCTGTGTATCATGCCCAAGGACAGTAGATCGTTTATAAAGATTAAGAAAAGCGTAGGCGACAGCACAGAGCCCTACGGAACACCAGCGTTGATTGGAAAGTCGTCCGATTTCGAGCCAGTATAAATTACTTTTCTCGGATTGACACCTCCTCGTGGTTGAAATAGGCTGTGCCTAAGACTCCATCTCTATCACCGTTTTAACCACCTCCTATCAAGTCTAGGCCAACCACCGAGCAGATGTATGTAACCATCGTGATGTATTACATATATGTATTACATACATAATACAGCTCAGTGAGGCCAACAGTCATTTCATCACATTTGGCAAGAGTAAACTGGCAGCTACTTTATATCCGAAGGTGGTAAAAACGACCGTATCTCAGTCGCGTAATAAATTACCCTTATGACATTCAAATGATGAAAAATCTGTTCAACCATTATAAACATGCAGGTAAATATTGTAAATATTGCACACTCTACATTACGATCACCAAGCCGTGTTGAGGCAAGAAGAGACAGCTTTGGAGAGAAAAAATATACAGAATGTTTCGGGATAGGGTTTCGTAACTTCAGGGTTCTAAAGGGGTCCATATTTGAAGAGGAAAAGCTCAAAAACGTTTTCTCAGATTCGGTAATTTTATAGTAATTTTTAGTGAAAATCATTTCATCGAGATTTTGTGGACGGTTAACATAACATCAGCCTTTATTAAAAAATAAATAAAAAAAATGACTACCTTACATGCTCTAGTACAATTGAACTGCATGTAGGTAAATTACAAACACTGAAATTTTAATGACATCAAAATAAAAAGGGGACTGGACTAGGTCATTGCACTCCCTAGACCTAGACAGCACTGTTGCCCAATCTCCCCATACTCACTCACTGTCCATCGAGTTTTTATTACAATTTTCAATTTTTGTATGAAAAAAAAATACGGAATTTCGATTTGAGTGATAAGGATTTTTTTCTTCTAATAATGAGTACTTTCTATTCCTGAAGTTTCTCAAGCCTATCCTGAAACACCCTGTATTTTTTTTTATGGAAACTGACACGGTTGGCTACATCACCTACAACATCCGTGATGTCAGCCCATAACACCGGGTGAACTAGGTGCCATGTCAGTGCTTCCCTTCGGTCGTGCCGGCTACACTGAACTGAACGGAAAACACCAACTATTTACATAGCCGTTTCGACCGACGTTTCATTCAGTGCTATAATAAACAATATGAGTGAGTATAATAAACAATTTAGTATTAGTAGTATAAATGTATCCTTTTGCCAAATAAGTTTTTTTGTTTTAATATTTAATTAGACCTTGACCAGGAGAAGCCTGTTGACCTGACACACGCCCAGCACGTCGAGTCGGAGCCTCGTCTCGGCGCGCCTCTCCACCGTCCTGCGCAGACTCTCCAGCGCGTGCGCCGGCGCGTCCTCCCCCTCGCTCGACGCGCGCAGCAGACAACACGCCGCCAGCTCGACCAACTGGCGATCCTGTCCCGACCACCACCGTAGATTAAACCTTTGACCTGGATGTCTTCAAACGTCGTATAACCAATCTGCTGTTATTCTTAACGCCTCTGTGAGTGTGCTTTCGCGAGGAGAGGTGTTTTTGGCTCTGTCGACTGCACCATTGTTAGGGTTGCCATACGTCCCCTACGGGATTTCCGGGATTTGTCCCCTTTTCCAGCCATATGTCCCCTTGTCCCCTACCCATGCCAATTTGACCCCTATATAAAAAAACATTAAAAAAAAACTTTTTTTTCAAGGCGCTTGTTCGGTGCGTCATTATCCCTGGTAAGGGATAGTTGTGGATTGCGTTGCGATAGCAGGATGTCCGACTCAACGGTGCCTACAGATTTGTTAGAAATTCTTCAGTGCTATGTGCGTGAAAAATGAAAAAAAAACGACAGAAAAGTATGACTGGTATACCTATAAAAAATAAGATTTCATTCCTTTTGAGTTCAAAGTGTATTTCTTGTTCTAGAAATGGGTATAATTTTTTTAAATAGAAATGTAAATGTGTTCTTTTATTTCTGTTTTTTTTTTATTTTGTCGACCAAACCTGTAACTTACTAGCTACATACATGAAAAAATATCAGAACAAAAAGTGGCTAACCTCCAGGTTTGTCCCCTATTGACTCCATGAATTTATCGCAACCCTAACATTGTCCCTCGTGCCGAAGAAACAATGGTAGCGTGTCACTCATATGATTGACCTACATCGTGGATTGGCGATGATTGACGTGATAGATTAAAAAATATAGTGTGCATCGAAGTCCAGCAAAAAGCCGTAAAATAATACAATCTCTGTAGTATTGATTTGTAGAGGGATATTTTTTAATTATGGTAAACTGAACTTTACAGCAGTAGACGTAAGGGAACATACCCATGCCACGTGACCGATTTGAGGGTGAGGTGGGGTTTGTCAAAATAACACGCTCATACATGGACATAAACCAAGGCATGCCACCACACGCGATGTTCCGCTCTTCTCATCCATCCTCGCCCGGTCGGCTATCTGCATCCATACTACCAGTCCCAAGACAAAGCTGTTTGACGTACAGACGTCTCTGTCGCACGCCTCACCTACATATTATGTAGATGCGTGTGCTTTCTTCGCGTAGTTCAGAGTGGACATTGGACAATTCCGATTTTGCGATACTGTACATTGGTTAACTGAAGCTATGGATATACTCCCCCCAAGTATAGTCTCGGCTCCTTCAAGAGAGGCGTGAATAGGCACCTGTCAGGCCGGCATGGCATTCGCAACCCCCGCGTACGACCGAATGTCCATGGGCGTCTTTAGACACCTTATGGGTGGCTCGGCGCCACATGTCGCGCTTTCTATAAAAATAAAACTTAATTCTCTTTCTCTTCTAGTAGTGGGGACTAAGAGAAGGAGGGGACCCTCCTTCTCTTAGTCCCCACTCCCCAGTCCTTTTGATACTCTCTAGACCCCAAATGGTAGGTAGTTCTTTGACATTTCGGTAGAAAAAAGTCGTGACTAACCATATCGATGAGACGGTGGCAAGGTTCACAAATGGCACTGAACCATACTATGTAGATGACGATCACCCCAAACGACAGCACAGAGCTCAGGTGCGAAGTTGGCGATACTGAAACAAGAATTTCACACCTACCTATATTCTTCACCTATTCAGGGTGCTTCAGAATAGGGTTTCGTAACTTTAGGGTTCGAAAGGGGTCCATTTTGAAAACGAAAAGCTCTAAAGCTGTTTCCCAGATTCGGTCATTTTAAAGTACTATTTGGTGAAAATCGTTTCATCGAGATTTGGTGGACAGTTAACATCCGCCTTTATAAATAAAAATAAAATGACTAAATTGCAACTTTTAACTAGTAGAATTGAACTGCATGTAGGTAGGTAAATTCCAAACACTTAAATTTAAATGACATCAAAAGAAAAAGGGGACTGCACTAGGTAATTGCACTCCCTAGCTAGACCTAGACAGCACCTCCCCATACCCACTGTAGGTACATCGAGTTTTTATAACAATTTCCAATTTTTGTATGAAAAAAAAAATACGGAATTACGATTTGAGTGATAAGGATTTTTTCTTCTAATAATGAGTATTTTCTATTCCTGAAGTTTCTCAAGCCTATCCTGAAACACCTGTATATTCACAAGTACATATATACTCTACCGACGACGACGTGCATTAGGACGGGTTTTAGGAACATTTTTCTTGTTTTTTTTTTATATATTTTTTCATTTAATTTTATTGGAAACACAAATAGGAAAACAACATTATACAATACACAAATAACGTAAAACTGTACAGGTAGGTATATGCGCCCCGAACACCGCGCATCCCAAATAGATACAGATATAAATAAGGAAAGCTAAGAAAACAGCAAAAATACAAAAATATAACATAAGTTAATAAAACTAACTTGAAGAGAAGGAGATAAACAAAGATAAATATGAAGAAAGCTAAAAACGAAAACTACCCGATGTACACGTTCATAAATTAAACTTTACAACAAAAACAAACTACTTTATTTTATTTATTTATTTGAAAGTTTCATCGAATTGGATGATCGGTTTAAGAGTTGTGGAGGAGATACATATATAGATAATGTGTATACAGAAACAACGATTTCTAAAAACCGTAAATTTGGTTTTAGTATCTTACATAGAGTCTACAGACGCAGTATCTCATAAAGCAAAGTAATTTACTCCATGCCCATCCCTTACAGATTTATTATTAGTATTGATTGATTAGTATTGATTACAAACATATGCATATCTAATTTACCCGTTACACGCGCTACAACACTCACATACACTGTCTCAGAATAAATATAATGAATGATGTGCTGGTTAGGAAGGCTCACCAGAGTTGGCGCCCCTGTAGGTGACTACGTAGAAGTATGAAGTGACGACCAGCTTGGTGAGGGTGTGCAGCATGCTCGCCAGCAGCGCCCACCGCATGCACTCGGTCACCTCCCGCACAGAGCCGCGCAGGGTCTCGTGCGCGTCCAGCGCTCTGCTTATGTGGATCAGGGTTCGATTTTGGCACCACTTCATGCCGGATACCTCTGGACGTGCATGTAATTTCAGATCAATATTACAATTGCAAAGGGATGCTTAACAATCAGTCAGTCAGCGTGTAAGCGTCCACTGCTGGACATACACCTCTCCAATTTTCCTCTAGTCCTCCCGGCCTTCAGCGATACGGAACCACTGCTTTCCGCAGACGTACTTGATGTCGTCGTCCCACCTGGCGGGTGGTCTTCCCACACTCCGTTTTCATGTCCACGGCCGCCAGGGTAGGACACGGTTACTCAAACGGTCATCGTCTCTACGGCTAACGTGCCCAGCTTACTGCCACTTGAGCTTAGCCACCGGTGTCCAATATCGACTACTTTGGTTAACAGTATGGCTTAACAGTATGGGATCTTTTCAGAGCTGGTTATTGGCTGGTCGGAGCAACCGGTACGGCCCATCTCACCCATGTTCATCTCAGTTGGGATATTGCAGAGCACATGAGTACGAGTAAGTATACGAGTAAACGGGTGAGCGACTCACCCAATTCGTACTGGATCTGTTAAATGCGATTGAGCAGAATTCTAAACCTTCAACTCAGTTGGAATATTGCAGAGCACATGAGTAAGTATACGAGTAAACGGGTGAGCGACTCACCCAATTCGTACTGCATCTGTTAAATGCGATTGAGCAGAATTCTAAACCTTCAACTCAGTTGGAATATTGCAGAGCACATGAGTAAGTATACGAGTAAACGGGTGAGCGACTCACCCAATTCGTACTGGATCTGTTAAATGCGATTGAGCAGAATTCTAAACCTTCAACTCAGTTTGAATATTGCAGATCACATGAGTAAGTATACGAGTAAACGGGTGAGTGACTCACCCAATTCGTACTGGATCTGTTAAATGCGATTGAGCAGAATTCTAAACCTTCAACTCAGTTTGAATATTGCAGAGCACATGAGTAAGTATACGAGTAAACGGGTGAGTGACTCACCCAATTCGTACTGGATCTGTTAAATGCGATTGAGCAGAATTCTAAACCTTCAACTCAGTTTGAATATTGCAGAGCACATGAGTAAGTATACGAGTAAACGGGTGAGTGACTCACCCAATTCGTACTGGATCTGTTAAATGCGATTGAGCAGAATTCTAAACCTTCAACTCAGTTTGAATATTGCAGAGCACATGAGTAAGTATACGAGTAAACGGGTGAGTGACTCACCCAATTCGTACTGGATCTGTTAAATGCGATTGAGCAGAATTCTAAACCTTCAACTCAGTTTGAATATTGCAGAGCACATGAGTAAGTATACGAGTAAACGGGTGAGTGACTCACCCAATTCGTACTGGATCTATTGAATGCGACTGAGCAGAATTCCAAACCTTCATCTCAGTTGAAATATTGCAGAGCACATGAGTAAGTATACGAGTAAACAGGTGAGCGACTCACCCAATTATAGTACTGGATCTGTTGAATGCGACTGAGCAGAATTCTAAACCTTCATCTCAGTTGAAATACTGCAGAGCACATGAGTAAGTATACGAGTAAACGGGTGAGCGACTCACCCAATTCGTACTGGATCTGTTGAATGCGACTGAGTAGAATTCTAAACCTGCATCTCAGTTGAAAGTACACCATGGCCATAATAGATCTGAGTATGCACGTGTACACAGTCGGCGATCTGTGCAGTGCGTACACCACCATCATCCCGGGCAGATCTGTTCGAGCTTTTGCAAAAACTACATGTTAGCAGTAGATTGAATAAATCTACCGTGCAAAGACCAAACAGCAACTATAATTTGGTTGATTGATACTAATACAAGTGTAAAAGGTACAGCTGCTCTGGTGGCTGTTGTGCAAGAATTTTATGGAAGGTAGATCAGCTTTCAGTCGCTTTACCGAACGTTCAAATCAGCAAATCCTTTCGTAAAATTAAGTAGAGATGTTTCCGTTTACGAAGCCGCACAGGGTAATAATACGAAAACAGTATACTTATCGCCAGGGCGCTAACGTCTTTTTTTTTTAAATTGAAAGCGCGACATACAGCGCCAAGCCACCCATCCGGGGTGTCTGGCCGCCATGGCATTCGCGGGGGTTGCGAATGCCATGCCGGCCAAACAGGTGCCCATTCAGGACCGGATTCTTCTATCTAACTTCCCTACATGCCTTCGTAAACGAAAACTTTTACGTAAATATACGTAAAATTTTGAACAGGATTGATACCACAAGCAGCGGGGCTATCCTGTATTAGCAATTCATCGCTACTTACTAGCAATTTCTCATGATCCGCCTCACTCGCTCCAATGGGCAATTGTAAATGTTCTAATGTGCTTATTACTGCTTTTATTTTCTTATTATTTGTGTCTGTGCACACACGGACAAGTCCTAGTGTATGTACTTAACAAAATCTATCTATATCTATATCTTCTATACATATAATAAAATCGTTAAATTAATAATCTCTCTTTGTCTGTACGCGCATCACGCAAAAACCACTGATCGGAATTTGACGAAACTTTGTATAGTGACAGTGTATATCCCGGATTAACATAATAAACAAAAAAATATAATAAAAATTAAAATTTTTATAAAATTTAAATGACAAGTTGACAACGGAGAACTGTCATCTCGACGAGAGCTGGCCGGTGACAAAATGTTTGATAAATAAAAAATAAAAAAAATTTAAGTCGAACTTATGTCGCTGTCATTGGCGCAATTTATATTTCTGTTGCCCGCGGCTTCGCTAGCGTGAAATTCGTATAAAAAAAAAGTAATTAACTAAAGGCGGAGCCGAAGGCGGATCTGCGCTCACGTAAACGATATTCTTTCTCGATGAAAGTAACTAAGGGCGAGGCGGAAGTCGGAGCTGAGTTCAGGAAGAAAAAAAACATTCTTTCTTGAATGAAGTAAGTAACTATGGGCAGACCGCAGGCCGAGCTACATTCTGATAAATAATAAACCATATCGAAGAAAGCAATTAACTAAGGGCGAGGCCGAAGGCCGAGCTGCGTTCAGGAAGAAGCTAAACCATATTGAAGAAAGTAAGTAACTAAGGCGAGGCCGAGGGCCGAGCTTCGTTCTGATAAATAATAAACCATCTCGAAGAAAGGAAGTAACTAAGGGCGAGGCCGAGGGCCGAGCTGCGTTCAGGAAAAAGCTAAACCATCTTGAAGAAAGTGAGTAACTAAGGCGAGGCCGAAGGCCGAGCTACATTCTGATAAATAATAAAACATCTTGAAGAAAGCAAGTAAATAAGGGCGAGGCCGAAGGCCGAGCTGCATTCGGGAAGAAGCTAAACCATCTCGAAGAAAGCAAGTAACTAAAGACTAGGCCGAAGGCCGAGCTGCGTTCAGGAAGAAGGTAAACCTTCTTGAAGAAAGTAAGTAACTAAGGCGAGGCCGAAGGCCGAGCTGCGTTCTGGATGAAGCTAAACCATCTCGAATAAAGTAGGTAACTAAGCGATATTAAGATTGAGTTAAATTAATTTAAATTTTATTGTAAAGTCCATGCTTCTGACGGCAAACATACCGTGCATCCTAAAACCTTGCGGTTATTCCCGTTTTGGATGGCAAGAGGCCCGATGGTATCACCTTAGTTCCATGGGCCAAGGGTAGGTCTTTGATGTGGGACGCCATTTGTGTTCTCACATTGGCTCCAAGTCACGTTCGGGCATCTTCAAGACCGGCCGGCGCGGCCGAGGCCTGGGCGGACCGGACAGCCTCAAACGCAATAAATATTATAGATATATAATGATTTCGAATTTGTTGCGTTTGCGGTTGAAACCCTCGGTCCGTGGAGCAGTCATTGAAGCCAAAAGCTTCTTGAAGAGGCTTGGGTCTCTGCTGGTGGACGCAACTGGTGTCCCGCAATCAAGGGCCTACTGCATTCAAACGGTAAGCTTTGCCATCCAGCGGGGTAATGCCGCAAGTGTTCTAGGAACATTTGAAAACGCCCCTTTTATGATAGTTATTTTAATGTTTGTTTGGTAGGTTTTAATTATTTAGTTATTAATATTACTTTTTTATATATTTTATTAAATAAATAGATGGAGTAAACGATATTATATGCTATCGAAGAAAGGAAGTCATTTAAGGCGAGGCCCGAAGGCAGAAGAGGGTTTTTGGTTTACCTGAACGCAGCTCGGCCTTCGGCCTCGCCCTTAGTTACTTACTTTCTTCGAGAAGATTTATCGTTTACCTGAACGCAGCTCGGCCTTCGGCCTCGCCCTTAGTTACTTAGATTCTTCTTTGAAATACGAATTTCACGCGAGCGAAGCCGCGGGCAACAGCTAGTTATGAATAATTTTTAAGATGAGGGTGTCGATGTCGAACAAAAAATTGCCTTCGTCCAATACAAAAATTGGAATAAACTTTCACTAATATTGTGGTTTCAATGGAAAAAGAAACTTACACTACAATATCTTAGTTGCTACTTGAATGTTTGTTAGAGCAATAAAGTATTTTCTTTCTATCTATCTATTTATCTATTAATTCTGAAATGAAATCTACCAGACAAGGTTTATCATAATAACCTAACCCGTTGAAATCGGTCAAAAATAATAAGAAATGCATAGTTACTTATTGCCAGACCGGTGTAGGGAAGAAATTCATCCGTATGGAAATAATCTAAAAATTCCAGAAAATTAGCCACCTCATGCAGAAAATGTGCAGAAAACACAACAAACAGAAACCAATCGAAAGCCTTCACTTCACGCCTGAGTTCCTCGTGGCTCAACTCAAGATTCATCTGAAACAATCGTCATAATTTTTACATACATACAGACCACACGCTGTATCCCGAAAATCGGGGTAAGCAGAGTAATCGGTGTTGTGCTGCAAGTACTCTTGTAAATTACAGCACAAACCTACACCATGTTTAAAAATGTATTAGGACAAGATAACTATCAAGCAGCAAGTAAGGCACGACCTGCTGCATAACTCGGTGGAAAGACCGTGCCAAGATGAGAGGTGGCCACCCTGTCTCCCTTCAAGCACGGCACCTCGTCCTTATACCTTAGTCACCTTTTATGAAATGCACGGGGGTGCAGAGATGCACGGTACCTAATAACGGTAATACTTTTTAAACTGTAAAATCCCGTAAAATTGTTCACAAGAATCGTAGATCGTGCGTTCAAATCGAGTTCCATGTGAAAATGTATGCAAATCAAGAGTTCGAAAACTGTTGGCTAAATTCTTTTCTTTTGGCTAAATTTTTTGGCTACCCAAAAAGCTAGTTTCATTCTGGCAAAGCGCCTTCAATTACGTCGAACATGCTCGGGTTGGCTGTCTTGTTCTTCAGTCCGTGTATTCAGTTGTTCGAGTCGAGCAATAAAAGTAGGTTGTACCTACTTATTAATTTTCGGTTATATGTTCGCCGAACGTGGCCAAGTACCCAACATGGTGAAACATCCTCTCTTGGGTAATATTCCTTCTCACGCGAAGAAGCTCCACTTCTTGAAACGCTATGAAAGGCCGACTAACTAAATGCTAACGCTAACCATAAACATCGGCAAACGAGGTTTGGTGCTCGTCATCCATAGAATATGCTCGAAGTAATATGTATGACTATTCGTTCCCATAATGCCAGAGCATGAATTCTCAAAGAGCGGGCACTGGGAATATTTCCATACAAAAACTTTGATCTCGAAAGTCAATAACGCCATCTATCTATAACCTCACATACGGACGTTTCAAACTCATGTCACTCTAGTATGAATGGGATTACGATTTTGTTCTTTTTGTCCGGTCCAGGTAGGTAGTTTTGAATGTATTGTATCTGTTCTCACTCAACATTTGAACAAGCTTCCACAGTTGATTCAAAAGAGCAAAAAATAATTCTTACTATATCTGCAGTTCTATCGAGAGCTCTCAATACTCCCGGTTGGTTGAAGGCCAGAACCAATGAGAGCAGCAACAGACTCCTCGTGACAAACTCCATGTAAATGGTGAGCTGTGTGGCTTTGGACGCAGCCAGCGATGCGTAGATGCCAACCACGAACACTTCGAAAAAGACTGTTCACGGAAAGGTCGTTGAAATTGCTTTTGGAGAAAATCGCGGACAAGCGGGTCTAAGGATGGAAGGTTGAGTGCAGCTGGGTTAGCCAGAAAAGGAAAATATGGGAATATGTTTCAGTGGGAGTAGAGAGTATTATAGGAGGGGGCTGACCGGTGTTGGGATTCCACTTTAAACTGTAGGTCCCTTCGTGGTCCCTTCTCTTCTTACCTTACTAGGTTGTAGGGTTTATTCCGGCCGGGTTGGCACCACCACAATGGACGAAACGTCGGTCGAAACCGCTATGTAAATAGTTCGTGTTTTCCGTCCAGTTCAGTGTAGCCGACTGACATGGCACCTAGTTCACCCGGTGTTATGGGCTGACATCACGGATGTTGTAGGTTAGGTTATGTTAGGTTAGGTTAGGCCAACCGTGACAGTTTCCATAAAAAACCCAGGTTCTCATCAAGTATGAAACATTAAAAATGGTACAAGCAAACATTTAAATATTAGGTTATAGAGTGGGCATTGGCAACAGTTTCATTAAGCTGGCGTGTCACACTAGTTACTAGTGAATAGTGACTAGTATGAGCGACTCTTGTTACCTAGTAGACCGGACTCTCAGTGAAGTTCCGTTTGCAAAAATTGCGGACCTCATTCTGACTTCTGATATATATTGTATAGATCCCAGACATACAATTAACAGATGTTGCCAACCAGTTTTGTGGTCCCCCTCTTCCCCCCCCCCCCCCCCCCCCCCTCCCTCACAAATATTATTAGTAAATTACAAAGATTTTTGGTTTTAATTATGAAATTTCATTAGAAAATTAGTACTTATGGGTGCCTATATGTGTCATAAATAAAATACTTGCCAGTACATCAATAGAAAACAATTTTTTTGATGAAATATTACGAAATTTACGAAAAAATGGCTTACACATGCAAGAAACAGTTTGATTTTGTTACAAGTTTTTCAAAATTATAATAATAATTTCAAATTATTCTTTCAAAATTAGTTAATAGTACGCTAAGGGGGGGTTCTGTATTGGAAATAGATCACTTTTGAAGAACAAAGAATTTTTTTTTTTAATTTAAAATGTAAAAAAAAAATTTTCTTAATCGTGTCAGTTTAATGCCAGGAACAAAAAGGTCTTCCAACACATAGATCTCTTTCTTCAAAAAATTGTGAAAAACCAAAATTTTAGTTTTATTAGTATGGAATAGAAAGAATTTGATTTTTTTTACCAACTTACACGTGTTACATCATGATGGTAATGAAGACTTTTTTATTACTGTTATGAAACTGAATCGGTTAGGCTATAAAAATCAACCACCTATTTTTTTATTTAAATACATAAAAAAAATATTTTACATAAAAAAAGCCCAAGGTCCAAAAAAATTTATATAGGTTTTACTCCCTATATGATACAGAACCCCCCCTTAGCGTACTATTAACTAATTTTGAAAGACCTTATATGTAGATCGTTTTTTTCACTAACTTTGTATAAGTCGAGGCATGCTTTCATAGAAATTTCACTAGCAGTAATTGACAAATGACAAATAACCGTGAACATGGCTTTTTATAATGTCGAGGGTATCAGATAGACGAATTACAAAACATTTCGCGGTCCGCTATTTTTGCAAACGAACATCTCATTGGAGCCTGCTCTATAGGTAACACAATCATAATCTACTCATTACGATTTCGTTCGCTTCGTCCGGTCAATACAGTAACTAGTTTGATTCAATGTCAAGTACAAATGAATCCATTATGACAAGAAAAACTTCGTTTTCTGCATAGGTGCATACACTCGAAAAACATAACCCTCCTTTTTTTTAATGTAAACCAGCATGGGTGGCTGTGCCGAGAGACCAATGATACAGTCGACAGAGCCAAAATCACCTCTCCTCGCGAAACCACGCTGTTTTTTTTATTTTTGTTCCATTAAAACACCTCAGCTATTTATAGGCCGAGTCCTTGTACAGCTATCATACAGCTCGCCCCCATGCACACTCCTGCACCCTGGTTCCAGCAGGGTGCAGGTTCCTTCTAACGCATTCCATTTATTTTAGTATATTCAAGTTTAACCATTTTCGAGGTTTACAGTCTTTGAGGTTTTCATAATTTACACTTACATATTTCTACTTACATTTTATTTACTATCTACTATCTGTCTATTTACATGTTTGTGTGCTAATTTAAGTAACTTAAGTACTAACATTTTTACAAATCCTTACTATCATTTTTACATTTTTAATACCCTTTTACAAACACTTTGTACTAACATTTTTAATACCCTTTTATAAATTTAACCATAAAATCTGACTTATAACTAGAGTGAGTCGTAAGTGCTATTCTCCCTCGTCACAACAGCCATTATCTCCTCACAGAACATGACGAAGGCCTCCCCTACTTTCTCGTCGTCAACTAGCAGTGCGGCATAATTTTCCGACTTTGTATCCATCCTGGCTACAACACCGCGCTCAGTTAGGTTAGGTTAGGTTAGTTTAGGTTAGGTTAGGTTAGGTTAGGTTAGGTTAGATTAGGTAGGTTTTGCTTCGCGCAGTCGGGTAAAAGGTTCCCAATGGTCAGGTCAGGTCAGGTCAGGTCAGGTGAGGTCAGGTCAGGTCAGGTCAGGTCAGGTCAGGTCAGGTCAGGTCAGGTCAGGTCAGCTATAGTTAGGTTAGGTTAGATTAGGTAGGTTTTGCTTCGCTCAGTCGGGTAAAAAGGTTCCCAATGCCCACATACATACATATACATACATACCACACAGGCTGTATCCCGACTATCAGGGTAAGCAGAGTAATCGGTGTTGTGCTGCAAGAGCTCTGGAAAATTGCAACACAACATAGACCACCACGTTTAGCAAAGTATTCGGACAAGCAGCAAGTAAAGTCAGTGGAAGGACTGTGCCAAGGTGAGAGGTGGCATATCCTGTCGCCCTTTAGCATGAAATCTCATCCTTATCCCTTAGTCGGCTTTTACGACATGCACGGGGAGAGACGCAGTAGAACCCACTCTATAACCTAAAAATTTAAATATGTATGGCGACCACAATCTTACTTACACAATGACAGCAGCATAGTGACGTTATAAACACGCCTCCACCTAATGGGCCTGGCATTCGAGCCCCGCGTGTCCAAACACGTAAGTGCCAACCAACCAGCCACACGGTACAAGCGGCGGACATTCTTCGTCGACCAGAGACGAGGGCGGTCACTGGATGTAGGTTTTAACGTTTTTGTTTGCTCCATTCTGCTCACCGTGATTCCAATGACTGACGAATCGCCTTGTGTGCTTTTGTGGCGGTGGTGCGGTGTAGAAGAGAAATGTATTCATTAATGTGAATAATTTATTTTTTACCATCTATCTAGGCAACGCTTTGATCATAGAATTATAATTAAAGACAGACAGGTTAAATTTATTTTTTGCGATCCACAGGGCATTAGGTGAACCCCTGATGGAAGAATGCAAAATACTGACTAAATTGTTCGTACTTAGTAGCCTTCAGAAGCTAGAGATGCTTGGGAGAAAATTGTTTAATAGGTGCTGTGGGGCTGGCATAGTCGCAAGGCGGCTAAAGTCCTATTCAAATAAAGAAAGAAAAAACCGGCCAAGTGCGAGTTGAACTCACGCACCGAGCGTTGTCATGGTCAGCGCTGCTTCATACTGTTTTCGGTAGATAGCGCGCATACACTTTTTAGTTTCTTGTATGGGGATTTTTTTAGTTTCTGTTATTTTTATTATTTGTTGTTATATCGGCCATAATAACACATTCTGTGAAAATTTCAACGGGCTACCTATTACGGTTCAAGAGATACAGCCCTCGGACAGACGGACATACAGACAGACAGACAGACGGCCTAGGGTATATAATAGGGTCCCGTACGACGGATACGGAACCCTAAAAATAGCAATATTTGGCTTTGATATTATTATAAGAATGGTATTTCTTTGTTTCTCCGCTTATTAATATTTCAAAAATACAATGAAGGAACTGCACACCAACATTGCTTGCTAATGTGGTGGACATGAATATTACTTTAAAATTTCACAACTCGTTAGTGCACTCTGATTTCGACCAATACGAGACCCCAGCGGCGCGGCGGCGCGGTGCGTTCGTTGTGACAAAAAAACTCCAACGAAATGTATTAACTGCGTAATCGAATCGTTACCTATTTACATAAATCGAATATAATGAGCTTTTGATGAAGGCAACGTTTAACTTAGATCTAAACCTCGGATCTTGGGTGTAAAAAATATGTTTGTTCCTTTATCGGTAAGTGGTCTGGCTTTAATGCATTTTCGAAACTGTGACAAATTCATAATTATGTTTGTTGATAACACATAATAAAACACAAGGAAGAAACCGAAAAAGTGTATAATATAATCACTCATTCAGAGCTACATACAAGCTTCAGAGATTATTTTACAAGTGGTTTAATTATTAAATTTAAGAATCTCATCGTCACAAATTTCGCAAAATATTCCATTTGACTAGCCTCAGGGAAATTTTATTTAAGAGCTACAAAAATATGTTTTTCTTCTAACTAAATACTCAACTCTATATAACAAAAGGAACGGTCCATAGCATGCATATACCAATTAATACTCGTTGACAACAACTTGAAAACAATACTTATGACGGAATTACAACCATTATATAAAAATACATAGGTAAGTGAAGTGAAAGTCCTTTTAGGTTATTAAACCAATGAACGAGAGCCTAAACATGTTCTCCTTTCTGCTCACAGTTCAAACAAGCATTGTGATCCTCCCGTCCGCTCGTTGGTTCAGCGGAGTGTGCGCCCTGACGTACCCCTCCACTATGTCCGAGTCGTACCCTATCACCGAGACGTCCACACGATTCTCGCTCACCATCTGCAACATATTTCATCTTTGTTAGGAAGCGAGATTATTTTAATAGGCATTAAAAATCATATTGTTTGTACTATCTTATGTTCCCTTTAAAAGGTTGACTGGAGAAAATGTCTTCATGGGTTAAGTCCGCACTCGTTGGTGGCATTTGCACTGCGTGTACTCACTGTATTATATGTACCTATGTAAAATATTTGTGGAGAAATTAACAATTTGTATCTATTTCAATTAAATATATTTTAAAGGTTAACTGAAAGAAATCGCTTATAGTGATAAATTCGCCTTTGCGTCCTAAGTTCCGTTCTGCCCTATAGTCTTTTGTAGTCAGAATTCTCAGTAAAATTGCTTCTTGCTATATTTCACTTGCTTTCAAGCTATGTTTTCGATATCTCTTTAATGATTAAAATATAATGTTGCCGCTGGGGTAGTGCATCGCTTTACTTTGCTTACGCTGACGCTTGGTCGGGGTCGCCTCTCACCAAATTGACTTATACAGACGCAAAAACAAGCGTACCGTAAAGCCATCCCCGCCATCCGCCAGGAATGCGGCCGTGGTCAGTCGGACGTACTCCTCGGGGTCTAGCGGCCGGTACTCAGGGCCGGTGAGTACCGCGACCGACACCACGCGCTGCTTCACGGCTCGGCTCGTGTTGAACTCCACTCGCATTCCTGCGACACGACATACCGTTTGATATTAGGCTCAACTACCTAATAAAGCGGCCAACTTTATGAAAAGTCAATGCGGGACATTCTTGGGGATAGGGGGTGTGAGTGTGAAGAACTGAGGGTGTGTCGGAGAACTTACTGAAGTTATCATTTATTTTTAAAATATATTTCTAAATTCTGGGTTTTGGTTAAGAATGTCATAAAAGTTTACACAACTGCCCAAATTAAATTTTACAACAAGCATTGCACGTAACGTTTCAACTTTAAGTTACGATTTTTCCGAAGTCCATAAGACATTCATCAACGAAAATACTCGTTCTGTAGGTGCGTTCGTCCTTGTCAAACAAAGTAGGTACTGGACGATGCCAGGCAATTTTTGAATGACTTGAAAATATGGAAAATGCGGGACATGCGGGACGCATTAGACGTTTTACGGGACTATTTTATTAGTTGTGGCGGGATTACAACTGCTATTGCGGGACGGTTGGCCAACTTAACCTACCTAACCTAAGGTAACACTACCTACTGCGGAAACCCTCGACATGGCTCACTCTGCCGATGCTAACTCATCCGTTTAACGTCGCAGGTCCAGAGCCACCTCGCCGCCCTACTGCCGACCAGGACATGTTAGATTTCAGCACCATCTCCCCTGCTGTCGCTAGAGCTGATAGGAGGTGCTCCGACCTCGGACATCCATCACAGAGTCATTAGCTGTTTTCTTCACCACACATGCGGCTCCAGCCGTCGAGAGACTGCGGAAAATGCCAGCAGCAGCTTGGTCGCTCGTAGCCAGCCAGCCGCTCACTGCGGCTGCGACTGCTATAATATAGGGCGGGCAAAGTGACAGTAGGGCAAAAAAGCCCGATAAGGTTGTGAAATTCTTATTCCGACGAATACTTACCGATTTTATTCGCAGATTCCACATTCCAGACCCTAGCTAAAGTAACATAACCGTGCCTTATAATCATATAGCCTTTCAACTGTCAACTGACTTGATTGGCTACTTCATCTGCTACACCGGTCATATAAACCAATGACACCTTGTTCCTGTCGTCTGTGTTTCCCTTTTGCCGCGCGAGCTAACACTGGACGAGAAATGACGATCGAAGAGTGTATGTGGGACCATTGTTGAAACACTCCTACATCCACTCCTCACCGCTGATTTTAACATTTATCGGTTTTTTGAACCCTCACTGGAGAAACCGGCCACCCTCTTGACTATTCTGCCCCCGAGGCACTGCAGAATCGCGGGAATCTGAGGAGAGGAGGCATCGGAATACGTATGCTTACCTCCAACTTGCAGGACATTGGGTCCTTTGAATGGTGAGTCGGCCCACGCCTCCTGCACGCTGTACTCCAGAGTCTCCAGCAGATGGCGCCCCTGTATCCGGAAGGTCTGGATGCGGTCGTGATACGGCAGCATGTCGAAGATCATGCCCGCTGTTATAGCTGCAACATTATGCATTAAGGTTGAACCAAGTAGATAAGTATGATGTTACCTTGCAAAGACTACGGATTTCTGAACTACCCATACACCTTGTCTAGATGTACAGTCCGAGATACTGTACTAGGTGCCCGGCATTGGCGTTAGATGAGGCTTCGGCGTTATCTTGTTCACTTACTCACTGAAAATTCTTGCTTCAGCAAAAATTGTCTTCAGACAAACTAAGAGCAGAAATGACGTTTCAAGATGGCGCGTTTAGTTGCGTTTTGGGCGGGTGCCTAGTAAAGTACTATGTTGGTCCGTATTTGAGAGTTTGGGATACTCGATCCAGCGTCGAGCTGTGCGACTGTGGGTGACCCTGAAGTGTCTCGCGATCTAGAACCACTGCAACACCGTAGGGATGTCGGCTCCCTAAGTCTATCGCTTATTCCATTGGGAGTGCTCGGAGGATCTGTTTAACGCGATACCGCCATCCCCTTTCCACCTCCGCACAACACGCACTAGGCAGGGATTGCATCCCTACACGCTGGACTTACCGCGGATGCGTACCAAAGACAGGCCAGCGGAACACAACTTGGTCGCCTCCCGCCTCCCACTTGGGTCCCTCTTAATGGGAATGGATTTTGTAAACCCATTAAACAGTCTTCTTGACCAATATTCAAAAGTAGAGTCTACTCCTAAGATTAAGTTGACAGTGACCAATGTGGATGCACAGTCCAACTCCGGCAGACGCTCTAACAAATAACGAACATACAAATATTATGCAAAACGTACTTCCTTTAGGTATTCCGGTTTTCAAGTTGCCGCGCGCAATGATACACACATCAGGGAATGTAGTATTTTGTTTCTGCTTCACCTGCAGGGTACAATCACTCGTATGAGAAAATATTATTCTTTTAAACTTAGAGGTAACCGTGACACTCTAGTTCATCACGAACTATTCGTGTGAATCATGATTCCTCCTCACGATGCTCTGCAGGAGGAGGGCCACTCCTGGGAAAAGTGAGCGGTCGAGCGGTGACCCATCCAAGTACTGACCTGACCGCACCCAGCGTTGCTTAACAATCAATAGTGTGAAAAAGAAAAAGTCACAATCAAGATGGTCTCTTTCTAACGCTGGACACGCATCATTTGCCGCCGCGCGCCGCCGGTCGGGAGCGGTACATACATGTTCCAGCATGGCGTCACAGTAGACGTCGCCGAGGTTGCACTCGCCGAAGACGCACGCGTTATAGTCGAGCGTCACCCGCGTCTCCCCGTACACGACGCCCTGCGCCGCGTGCACCAGCGAGGCGTACGGCGCTAGCAGCTGCTTTATGTGCTCATCTGGAACAGCATCATCATCACTGTTCATCATCCTTCATTGTTTATTTATTTATCATTCGTCGTATATCATAATTACACCACTCTTGTGCTTGTCACAAGTTTACATTTTGTATCAGTTTCTATTTCATGTAATTAAATTAAGAGAGGCTATTGTGCAGGTGTCCTAGGTACCGCAGGGGCGTTGGCAGAACTGGAGGAGATTTACCTTATTTACTAGCGCTCCCACCGCACCCCCAACGCTTAACCGGTGCAACCCTCCTTTTTCGTCATTTATTTAATTGTAATAGTTATATTTCATTTAAAGTTTATTTTATTATAACTATTTTTTAAGATTTTAGTTTTAATTCGTCTTTTGTTGTCCAATATTAATAATTTAATTAAATTTATTATCTTATATTTTGTTACATACAAATAGTAATGTATATTATGAATAAATTAAATCTCAATGTAATTAAAGAACCGACGAGAAACTTAAAATGTATTTTACAAGTATATTTCTTAGTGACTACACATAATACACCGCTTTTCGTGATTACAGTTCGTCATAAAATTTTGTTATCACGTTTTTTAGTCATGTTTATTATAATAGTACGTACATCATCACCGTTCATCGTGACAGTTAGTTTGTATCATCATCACCGTTTCTTCGTACTTAGCTTCATAAATTGACTGCATATATTAACGGTTGCTTCCTTATACATATTTGAAGTCTGCATTTTTGTTAAAAAGAAACCAGAATATTTTAGAACAATAGGTAGTACACATAAATATAACACTAGAGGAAAAGAAAATTTATGTGCTGAACAACCGCATACGACATTATTTCTTAAAAGTGTGTATTACATAGCAATAAAAATATTTAATGAAATACCAAATAACATTAAAGAGTTGGTATTTAATAATTTTTAAAATGTAATTATATAAATGGTTAGTTGACAAATGTTTTTATAAAATAAATGACTTTCTATCTATTAAGAATTAGTTTTAGTTTTTTTTACCTAAGTATATGCTTTTATTAGAATTTTATGAATTATTACATTTAATGAATTTCGTAATTTTATGATTGGTACGATTTTAATTTGGGATTTTATGATTTTATAACTTTGAACCTCTATTGTATGTATTAAATAATTTTATCAATTGAAAATAATAATTAAGAATGAGTGTGATTATGAGTTTAATAAGATGGTCTATACTAACAAAATGTGTGTGTGCTTGCACAGCTTTTTGAAGGAGGGCTGTGGCTGGCAGGCGCTGTTGCACGCCTACCCGGGCAATTTGTAGAAGGAACTTATTAACCTATTTATATATATGGCACTGTTATACCACTACAAATACGCAATAAATTATATTGATTTTATTTTGTTTGATTTGACATTACCTGGTATAAATGTTTCTAAATATCACTAGGCTCAATCCACGCTAAGAGTCACATCGAGAAGATCCAATATATTGTTCACTCTAACTTGTGCATACCTTCAGGGTATGATCGGTTGAGGAATATCGGGCCTCCTTCCCATGAATGATAGTTCCCTCGTAAGTCAAAATACACCGACAGATTGCCCATGTACTTCGTGAACGCCGAAGCTTGCACTATCAGCACCTGCACATTTTAACAATAACCCATAAAAGTTATCGAAATTAACTACTAAATACACCATAAAGGAGAATCGTTTCCAAGGGCTAAAATCCATGCCTCTGTTTTGTATTTGCTACTATGTGACGAGCTAGATGATATAGGGTTAGTTATGCCCGCCCCGATTGGTATCACCATGCTGAACGAAAGTATATCGAAACGGTGTTATAAGAAGGTTCGTTTTAACGGATATCAACTTCTAATTGGCACCTTGTTTCGAGAAGGAAATTGTCGCATATGAATGAGAGTCTATCGAAACGGTGTTGTAAGAAAGGTTCGTTTTCAGGCACAGAACAACGATCGGGCCACACCGCCCGCACCCGGCCCCCCACAACAAGGAGGACGACAAGACCGGACTTTTATGCTCTGTGTTTTCAGGATATCAACTTCTAATTGACACTTTTTTTTTTTTTTTTTTATGGAACCTGACACGGTTGGCTACATCACCTACAACATCCGTGATGTCAGCCCATAACACAGGGTGAACTAGGTGCCATGTCAGTGCTTCCCTTCATTTCATGTCGGCTACACTAAACTAGACGGAAAACACGAACTATTTACATAGCCGTTTCGACCGACGTTTCGTTCAGTGCGTTTAGTACACTTAGTTTCGAGAAGGACATTGTCGCATATGAACGAGAGTATATCGAAACTATTTGAAACTGTGTTGTAAGAAAGGTTCGTTTTCAGGATATCAACTTTTAATTGGCACTTTGTTTCGAGAAGGAAATTGTCGCATATGAACGAGAGTATATCGAAACTATTCGAAACGGTGTTGTAAGAAAGGTTCGTTTTCAGGATATCAACTTCTAATTGGCACTTTGTTTCGAAAAGGAAATTGTCGTATATGAACGAGAGTCTATCGAAACGGTGTTGTAAGAAAGGTTCGTTTTCAGGATACCCACTTCTAATTGGTACTTTGTTTCTAGAAGGAAATTGTCGCATACAAACGAGAGTATATCGAAACTATTCTAAACGGTTTTGTAAGAAAGGTACGTTTTCAGTATATCAACTTCTAATTGGCACTTTGTTTCGACAAGAAAATTGTCGCATATGTTGGGCTAAAACTAGAAGGGCCAATGCAACCAACTATTGTCAGACCGAAAGAAACACTTAATGATCACCTTATGATCGCTCCTATCACTGGGCTGGACGATGACAGGATACACATCGGCTACCTCCTCTCCGCTCGGAGCTGGCCCGTTCCACATCAAGCTGTGTGAGTGGCCTCCGACGATCACGTCGATGTTCTCACCGTAGCGCGCTGCGATGACTCTGGGGAGCAAACAGTATTGGCGGTATGTTAGCCCGGTGTTTACATTTGAACCTTCGAAAGGAGCGAGCAAAGCTAAAGCGAGAACTAAGCTGCTTTACCAGGAACTTTATCAAACGGGGTCGTCGTAATCGTGACCAAGGAGGTATTGGGTTTAAAACCCCCATTAATTTTCCTTTCACTTTCCTTATTGCCAAGCGATAAACCTAGGTCTTGCGCGAGATACCCGATGGAGTTGGATTTTCTTTCTCTTTCCGAGAAGGAAAGGAAGATTTACAAGAATACAGATATACCTAGTGCATTTCCTTTAAAAACTCCTCATGCTCCCCATGCTCCATGGTTGTAATTCCATTTAAAACTGCAGTTCCCTCCCTTATACCTACCCCACTAGGTAGTAGGGGTCTCCTTTGATATCGTCGCACTGAATGAAGATTTCTCAAAAGGGCTTTAGATACAATATAGCCCATATTTTAAGTCCAGTTTAGAGCTGACACAGCCGAGCACGTGCATGGTATAGCACATATGCATAGCATAGCATGCTACCTAGAAGGTGTAATCAGCCGACATAATGGTTGCAGTAGGTATATAACAAAGCATGTTATGCTAGGGAAGCGATAAGGTATTGTACTCACTTGTCGACGGCGAGTCCACAGTGAGACAACAGTACTATGATGTCGACACCTTGTTCCGTGAGGTAGGCTGCTTCGCGCCGCGCCGCCTCACCCTCGTTGGTGAACCTCACGGCGCCGGGAGAGGACAGAGTCTGCAACATGATAGTAATATTATTGTAATTTTTTTATGGATACGCGAGACACTTGGCACCGCCAGCGTAGATTGTTGAGCCGACGACGACGCCCAAAAGCATTCGGTTTCGAACGGGGGCTGCATGCCGTGTTTTTTTTTTTTATGGAAACTGACACGGTTGGCTACATCACCTACAACGTCCGTGATGTCAGCCCATAACACCGGGTGAACTAGGTGCCATGTCAGTGCTTCCCCCTTTGGTCGCTGTTGTGACAGATTTTTTACGCTTTTTACGCTTCCCTTGAAAGATTCTAAGTCATATCCTGAAGGAAACACATCAGAAGGAAGTGAATTCCAGAGTTCGCAGTGCGAAAGATAAACGGCCGTATTTAAAGCAAAACATTTGTATAGGTACCAGTTAATTTTTAGGTTTCCGTATCCGTACGGATGCCTATTACTAAGCCTCCGCTGTCTGTCTGTCTGTCTGTCTGTCCGTCCGTCTGTCCGTCCGCCCTTTGTCTGTCCGAGGGCTGTATCTCTTTTTGTTTACAGCATGGTCGGACTAGTCCGCGGTTTGCTTGCAGCCGCCGCCAGTTCAATCATCATGGCGAAGAAGATCTGATAAGAAACTTGCATTGTTTTAGGTTCTGTACCTCGAATAGGTGAAAATGTAACCTGTTCCTAAACCTACGCCGTCCATCTGTCCGTCTATCAATCTGTCCTACCTTTAATTTAAAGGGTTGTATCTTTTGAACCGTATATAGGTAGCGGGTTGAAATGTTCACAGATTATGGTGGATATCTCAACAAATAAAAAATAAAAATAAAGGAGGGTCAAGTATTTTTCAACGATTTTGTTTTTGGTCTATCGTAAAAACGGTATTACATACAGGCTTCAAACTAGGTGTGATTATAGTGCCAACTCTATAGTAAAATAGCAACTCGGTCAAGTGCGAGACGGACTCGCACTTGACCGGTTTTTAAACTTATATGAACTTACGTACGATTTCAGAACTAAACGTTCTTTTTAGGTTTCCGTATCCCGTACGGATCCGATACGTATCCCATTACTAAGCCTACGCCGTCTGTCCGTCCGTCCGTCTGTCCGTCCGTCCAAGGGCTGTATCTCTAGAACCGTAATAGGTAGCCCGTTGAAATTTTCACAGAATATGTGTTATTATGGCGGATATAACAAATAAAAAATAAAAAAAGTAAAAAATTAAGGGGGTTCCCATACAAGAAACGTGTTTTTTTCAATTTTTTTTTTTCGTGGTGCGGAAACCTCGGGCGCCAGTCCGACTCGCACTTGGCCGGTTTTTTATCTTATATCAGTCGGTTAGCGTTTTTGGTCCACTGCTGAATACAGGATGTATCAGGATAGGTTTTCGAAACTTCAGGGTTCGAAAGGGGCCCATATTTGAAAATGAAAAGCTCTGAAACTTTTCCCCAGATTCGATCATTTTACAGTACTTTTTGGTGAAAATCTATTCTTCAAGATTTGGTGGATGGTTAACGTCCGCCTTTATTAAATAAAAAATAAATTCTAACTCATTAATAAAAATAGGTAGGTTGCATACATAATTAGTACGACTGAACTGCGTGTAGGTAAATTCCAAACACTGAAAGTTCAATGACCTCAAAATAAAAAGAGGACTGAATTAGTTCACTGCACTCTCCAGTCTCACTGTCCATCGAGTTTTTATTACAATTTCCAACTTTTGTATGACCAAAAAAACAACGGAATTTCGATTTGAGTGATAAGGATTTTTTTCTTCTAATAATGAGTACTTTCTATTCCTGAAGTTTCTCAAACCTATCCTGATACACCCTGTATAATCTATGCCTCTCACATCTTCCTCCAATCCTCCCGTCCTCCTATTACGCAGTCTTTGTGCACAATAATTTATTCTATTTATAGGCATAATAATATGTACATAATATGATATAGTTTGATAAGTGTAACCAGCCTAGAAACGACTCGTCTATAAGAACATTAAGTATATAAGTAAATAAATAATTCGTAATTTATAGTTCCAACTGTCCAAACAATTAACACAAACATGTTAGCAAGATAACAGAATAAAGTCAGTCTGGGCTTCTCAGCTAAGTCACAGAATACTTAATAGGTACTATCTAAGTACGCAGTCATCGCAAAATTAAATACTTTTTAGGTATCCGTATCCTGTACGGAAGCCTACAACGTATGTCTGTCTGTGCGTCCGTCCGTCCGTCCGAGGGCTGTATCTTTGGAACCGTAATGGCTAGCCGGTTGAATTTTTCACAGAATATGTTTTATTTTGTTGATAAACAACAAATAATAAAAAAAATTCAAAGTGAAAAATTAAGGGCCCCATACAAGAAACGTGTTTTTGTTCAAATGTTTCTTGTGGTGCAGTAACCTCGATGCGCGAGTCCGACTCGCACTTTACCGGTTTTTATGTAAACCAACATGGATTGCTGTGCCGACGGACCAATGTTGCAGTCGAAAGAGCCAAAAACACATCTCCTCGCGAAACCACGCTCGGAGGGGTGCTGTGCCAGCAGATTTGCGGACTGTTGCTATTTGAAAACACCCAGGTTAAAGATTCGGGAAGCACTTTCGCCGAAGGACAGTTCCAAAGAAACGAATTTGACAACCGCGAACTTAGAACTTATATGTCGTGTGAGACTGGAATCTGTGGAAATAAGATTATTTATTACAACAATATGTACCGCGTTGGGTTGGTACCTACTTGGTCGGGTCTTCGTGCCTTGCTTGCTGCTTGATAGTTGTCTTGTCCGAATACTTTTTCTAAGCGCCGTGGTCGGTGTTGTGCTGTAATTTTACCGAGTTCTTGCAGCCTAATACCGATTACTCTGCTTACCCCGAATGTCGGGATACAGCGTGCGGTATGTATGTATGTAATATGTTAAGGGTATATTAGTTACCGCAGTGTCAACTGTTATGAGCCCGATGATTCCAATTTTCCTCCCGCCACGCTGAACAACGACGTGGCTCTTGTACAAGTTCTGAAGCAGAGGCTCGTCGGAAGTGTCCATGTTGGCGGCGACAATGGGAGCCCTCAGGTGCGACAAGTAGGGCGCTAGGCCCGCGGGACCGTCGTCGAACTCGTGGTTTCCTATCGCCTGCGACAAATTCATATACTTAGTACAAATGCGAAGTTGGTTCCTTTTTCTCCTTCAGGTTTCTTTCTGTTATCGTTTTTCTTGTTTTCGTTTTATATGTAGCCTATAGGAGAAATAAATATTTTCATTCCATTCCACTCCATTTCATTTCCATTCCATTCCATTTCATTTCCAATCCATTCCATCCCATTTCATTTCCAATCCATTCCATTCCATTCCATTTCATTTCCAATCCACTCCATTCCATTCCATTCGATTTCATTTCCAATCCATTCCACTCCATTTCATTTCCAATCCATTGCATTCCATTCCATTACATTTCCAATCCATTCCATTTCATTACATTTCATTTCCAATCAATTCCATTTCATTTCCAATTCATTCCATTCCATTCCAATCCATTTCATTTCTGGACTGAAACTGGACGGAAACACGAACTATATACCGACGTTTCGTTCAGTGCGGTGGTATCACCCTACCACCTAGTAAGGTAAGAAGTGATGGAACATACAGTTTAACGTGGGCATGAACATAATGAACATCGAGCTTTAGAAAGAGACAATCCGGTTGTAGAGTGTCGTCCCTGTCGCACGGACTCGCACGTCTCTGCGCGATAGGGACGACGCTCTACAACTGGATTGTCTTGTTATATTTTGGCAAATTTATACAATATCTTTATAAATTATAGCCTATGTGCTATTCTGATGTATAAGCTATAGTACTGTAAAGTCTCATCAAAATCCGTTCAGTCGTTTTTGCGTGAAAGAGGAACAAAGATCCATGCATCGATACATCCATACATCCTCACAAACTTTCGCGTTTATAATATTAGTAGGATTTCATTCATAGGCAATGACCATAGGTAGGTAACCTACGCTTGGACCACATACGACTTGCTTGGACATTTCGAAAATTCCGCCAGTTCTAAATTCAATGCGAAGAAGAACTGACTCTTGGAGTCCTCTTAGCTATGTGTTCATTCAACTGACATGGGCATCGTGTGGCAGAAGGTTCATGAACTGTTGCGTGATGTTCCACTTGAGCAGAGTGTACCAGTAGGTGCCCTGGAAGCTGTCGCCGGCGTTCAGCAGCAGCGCGCGCGGCTTCTGCCGCAGCAGCGCCGTCACCTCGGCGTACAGGCGCGGGAAGCCGCCGAGGCATTCGTTGTCGTTCGTGCGGCATGTCGTGTACGATACAGATGTCTCTTCGAATCTGCAATGAATATTTTTTGTATGTATATAGTATGGGTGGCTGAGTCAGAGGGGCCAGACATATGCTCCGACCAGCCATTCTCACCTCCGAGAAGGAAGGTGCCATACCGGAGACTCCCCTTTGGATTGCTGGATATACTGGACTAGATGAGAACACAGGTGAGTGGGCTATGCGGCCATCTTACATCCAGTACGGTGGTATCAACCCAGTCGGCTACAATTTGAGCCTACCACCTAGTAAGGGGCAATGGAAGGGACCTACCAGTTTTACACCGGTTCCGAACGGTGACGCAGTGGGTGTAGGCAGTAGGTATATACGTAAATTTTTCCGTCAGAAAAAACTCATTGGTACACGCCGGCCGGATTCGAACCTCGGACCTCTCGCATGAGAAGCTGGCGCCCAAGACCTCTCGGCCACCGGCCGCTAAAATATGTCTCAGAATCTCTGCAATCAATTAAATTTTAGATATTAAGTTTGATATAGAGATATATAGAGTTAGTATATAGATATTAACCATAGAAAAAGTATCCGCTACGAACACTCAACTGTATTATGTGAGGTAGTTTAGGTAGGTAGGTACCTACCCAGTTTATGCCAAAGAGTTTGTATTACACAAACTCTTTGGTTTATGCAACGATCGATGAGACAAGGACTGCATTATTCAGGGTTCAAATTCCAAATAGATTCTTTTACAGTCGGCTCTACCAGGCTCTACCTAGAAGATAACGCAGATACCTACCTACAACAATAATATAACATGTTACCATAAGAATCAATAGGGAATCGTGCAAGTTGACTGAATGCAGTCGATTGCTACGTAGGTACCTAGTATAGAAAATGCAACTGTTCAAAATTTTGAGATAATACGTGTCAGCCTCGATAGCTCAGTGGTGCAGACAGTCAACTGTCGCTATTGAATGTTAAGCAACGCTGGGTGCGGTCAGTACTTGGATGGGTGACCGCTGACCGTTGGAGGCTGACCGAGGTTCAGATTCCTCGTAAAACTGTAGGTCCCTTTCCTCCTAATCTTACTTGGTGGTAGGGTTTAACCCACCCGGGTTGGTACCACCGCACTGAATGAAACGTCGGTCAAAACGGCTATGTAAATAGTTTGTGTTTTCCGACCAGTTCAGTGTAGCCGGCACGATCAAAGGGGGAAGCACTGACATGGCACCTAGTTCACCCGGTGTTATGGGCTGACATCACGGACGTTGTGGGTGATGTAGCCAACTGTCTCAGTTTTAATAAAAAAAAAAAAAAAAAAAAAAACCTCATCTACCCGATAGCGAAATCCAGAGGAGAAATGGTAACGCGCTGGGGGTTCAACGGCTCAAGTCGGAGTTCCAGTTTTGCATCCTGGTCGGGAGTTCGGGACGTATTCTTAGGGTTCCGTATCCGGTACGGGACCCTATTACAAAGCCTACGCCGTCTATCTGTCTGTCTGTCCGTTCGTCTGTCCGTCCGTCCGTCCGTCTGTCCGAGGGCTGTATCTCTTGAACCGTAATAGTTAGCCCGTTGAAATTTTCACAGAATATGTGTTAAGTATTGTGGCCGATATAACAACAAATAATAAAAATAAGAAAAAGTACAAAATTCACGGGGGTTCCCATAGAAGAAACCAAAAAGTGTATGCGCGCGCGCCATCTACCGAATGGAGTATTAAGCATTTTAACTAATTATGAATTTTACTAATATTAAGCATTTAATAACACGCCATAGATGGCGTGAGTGGCGCTAACCATGACATGGCGATACGGAACCCTCGGTGCGCGAGTTCGACTCGCACTTGGCCGGTTTTTTCTCTTCATTTTCGGCTTTGCATCTATTTAATGAGAAATAGAAACCCGCATTCAAATCTGTCCATCCGTTTGGTAGCTACGATGCCACAGACAGACGGCGGCGTCAAAGTTATAACTAGATTTGCGTCGGGTGTCAACAAAAACCATCTATCTGACCATCTATGTGATGTCGACAAAATGCTGTGGATTTGGGTTCATCTCTTGTACTCCAAGCAGGACCTAATCTGCTACCTACATACCAATACCGACTATAAACAACCACTAGGTACTCTAGATAGATAGGTACCTCAACGATTGTATTCACGTTTTAGATTATATCGTCTTGCTTAGGATCATCGGAGACAATTTTTTTTTTCAAACTCGAACCTACAATTTGGATGAAAATGTTTTTTTTTATTTATTGACAGCGCGACATATGGCGCCGAGCCACCCATAAGGTGTCTAACGACGCCCATGGACATTCGGTCGTATACGGGGGTTGCGAATGCCATGCCGGCCTGACAGGTGCCCATTCACGCCCCTCCTGAAGGACCCGAGACTGTACTTGGGAGGAAATATATAGGCAGGGAGAGCGTTCCAGAGTTTACCGGTTCTGTAGAGGAAAGATCTGCAGAATCGATTGGTACGCATCCGCGGTAAGTCCAGCGTATAGGGATGCAATCCCTGCCCCGTGCGCGTGGTGCGAAGGTGGAAAGGGGACGGCGGGATCGCATTAAACAGCTCCTCCGAGTACTCCCCATGGAATAAGCGATAGAACACACTTAGGGAGCCGACATCGCTACGGTGTTGCAGTGGTTCTAGATCGCAGGACACTTCGGGGCACTGCTTCGGGGTCACCCACTAGTCGCACGGCTCGACGCTGGATCGAGTCCAGAGGCGCAAGCTGTTATTTGGCAGAGCCATCCCACAGGTGCGAGCAGTACTCAGAGGACCCCGAGGCAGGCCTCAGACACTCCTTCATACCTACCGCGATAATCACCTACAGCGCGCGATATTCGGAGAATACAAAACAGTCCGGGCAGCCCCGCGCTTGCGAGCGCACGCATACAGTCGATCGCCTGGATGGAACGAACTATTCTATTCAGTACCTATGAAGTATTCTGTGCCTATTCTTCGATATAATAATAATGGAGCAATTGGAGCATCGTAATACTAATAATGACTAATTTAATTTAATGATTAATTTTAGGTAAGTATATATTTGTATTTTTATACTTTGTATATGTGAAATTAATGTAAATATTGTAAATGTGTTAATAAAGAATAAATAATGACTACTAACACTAATAATACTATCTCGGTGATGAACGAATGATGATAATAATAATAATATGATAATTTTGTGTATTTTTATAAGTTTTTGTATAATATAAAATATGTAAAATTAATATAAATACTTAGTAAAAATGTGAAAATAAAGAAATGATAATAATAATATGTCAAATCAAATAATTTATTTATTTCATTATTTCATGTACGCATTTACAAAGAGAGGCTCTGCAATAGAAGAATCTGCCCCGCAGAGGCAGTTCCTGATTCATAGGCATTTTGAGCTTATCTAATATACAACAATTAAAATAAGAAACTAATTAAATAAATGAATCAATAAAATTAGCATGTCATCATCATCATTATACTTCCGAGAAGCCACAGAGTTTTGTCAAAAAAAAAACTGCTAAGTAATTTATTCGTCACACAAGACGACAACCCCAACACGATACGAATCGCGCCAAAAGAGATAGAGTTATGCGATAGAAAGAGAAGCGTGATGTAGGCTATTATTCGAGTTAGGCATGCAGCGCTTTGCGAGCTGAATTGCACTTTATTGCGTCTCAGCAAGAGTAGCTATTCCTTTATGTGGCCTTGTGGAGTGTCGCTTCTGGTACTCTTTTCTATTCTGTGCCCGAGGTGTTCGCTTAATTTAAGCGACGTGCCTTGGAATGAAGGAGCCGGTGTGAACGCCGCTCTCTTCGCACTGAACCCGCAAACTTGTGTCTTGGAAGCGTTGAACCGACCAAATTACTACGGCCCCATTCGGAAATAGAGCCGAGTGTAGCTGTGGACCTTTATTAGTATAGAAAGATGCGAAGAAGCCACTTATCACAAATGCCATCTGACTTTGCACTTATCAGAAGATAAGTGGATGCTGGCTGAGTACCTTGATTGTAACCTACTTACTCCCGATCGTACGTGGCCAAAGAATTCAACAAAAAGAACTGCCATTTGCATACAATTTACTCCGACGCAATGCCACAAATGAGATAATATGGTAATAGTACTTATAATAAGATGCTGTAATATGCACATTGCATAGGTACAATTTACTTCGTCCCTCTTCTACACTTTCCAAAGTAGGTACACGAGTAGGCACAATACTTTCAACGAGACCTCCCGGAACCCTATTAGGATAGGCAGGTACATTTATATAAGCCTACAATCACAGATTACTTAATAGTTACTTCGTAACAGATAAATCACTCCATAGAAAATGTTCCTACCTTCGGGCTTTAATAGCCTACCACGAGTCAGTAAGCCTGAATGCGCTATACATAGGAGGACAGGGGTAGCCGCGCGCCAGCGCAAACGCGCCAGCGCGTCAGTCTAGCGCCGGCGACCGATCTTAGTCTCCGTCCGCCGCTCAGGTGGAGCGAACGTGCGCGTCTGTCACAAAATGCCTCATTGTGCAGTGCTTTGGTGCAAAAATTCGTCGAAAAATTCAAACTTGAACACAGATGGAGTCACCTTTCACGAGTAAGTACTTTCATTCAATTTGATAGCATTTTTCGCTTGAATTTCAGTAACAAACATCGGCGTAAATATGTATGGAGAGCTCTATTCTGCTTACCCACCATAGGTCGACTATCGTGTTGGATGCAGTTAGATCTTGTAATTTTTTTTGTTTATTGATAATAAATATGTATGTTAAATGTATACAGATATTTCATGCATTCTGCCTTATTGCCAAAGGACATTTCTTCTAGTCAACCTCAGCAGGTTTCCTCGTTCAATATTCGTTTATCGCGCTTTTTTCATTCAACCAGTACCTACCGGATTTTACTTTTGAGCGACTCTAAGGAGAAAGGAATTAATTTCTTTAGGTCATGCGTCTACCGGGAATATCAGATCGCGGATATTTAGGAGAATTAAAAATAATTGACGTAATAGTTTAAACGTTTGCCTTTAATGTCAGAGATTCAGAATGTATAGAACGTATATAAATGTACAGGATGTATATGTAGATGGTAGGGTTCAACCCGCCCGTGTTGGTACCACTGCACTAAATAAACGTCGGTCGAAGTCACTATGAAAAGTAGTACCTACGTGTTTTCCATCCAATTCAGTATAGCCGGATCGATTAGGGGGAATCGGTGACAAGGCACGTACCTAATTCACCTAGGTATATTTATTTATTTTAGACAGGCAGTCTTGGCTGATGTGTCTAAATCCGGTTTTTCTTCATATTTTTTATTTTATTTGGTTCGTTTGTTTATTTTTTTTTATGTATTTATCGATCTTGATTATTTTTATTATTTTAGTTTATTGTAGTTTTATTTTATTATTTATATATTGGGCTCCCATCATCGCTGGTACCAAACTGAAGCATTATTACGATGATGGAGCCATCCGTATCAGTTTCCTAAAAAAGTTAATCTTTATGCTTAACTATTTTCGCATACATTTTGATAATTTTTATTATGGAATACACAACTGTAGATTTATAATAAAGTATCCGAGGTATCTCAGAACTTAGAACTATGATCGTGTTTATGCGAAAATCTGCAAATTCGCAAAATTGTGAAAGGGGCGTTGCCTTTGTTCATTTAAGAGAAAGTTATATTATTCCCTTGATGTAAAGAAGGGTTAAATATTGTTAAATCCGTTTCATCTTTTCATCGCGAATCGACACAATGAGCGACTTATTGTATGAATCCCGTTCAAATGTATGGAAGACTGGCGTCACTTGGCTACCTACTCGCTCGGCCAATCACGGCGTTCCATGCGCCGCTCCCGCCTCAGACTTCACACCCCTTTGGCGGCTACCTCGGTTCTCATACAAACGATGCCGTATTTCGTATCCAGGCTTACTGACTCGTGTAGCCTACCCTTTCACAACGCCAATCGCTGCGTGCGAAAATGTACCTTAATGATCGAGTGTAAAGTGGTTATTGCTTTGCAGCTGCGCGCACTTGCGTGGGCGAGCGTCTATGTATACTTCGCGCGGCAGACGAATTTCTACTGAAAAAGACCGCTGGCGGCCCGTCGGGCGGTAGGTAGTTAGCGCGCGCAAGTACATAGAGTGCGTGAGGCCTGCTACAATGTCTACTGTCTGCCTGTCCGTTCGTCCGTCCGTCCGTGCGATGGTTGTATGTTGTATCTTTGGAACCGTAATAGGTATATAGCCGGTTGAAATTTTCACAGAATATGGATATAACAACAAATAATAATAAAAAATATAAAAAGTGAAAAATTAAGGGGGGTCCCCATACAAGAAACGAGGTACGGAAACCTCGGTCAGGCCTCACGCACTCTATGTACTTGCGCGCGCTAACACGTAGACGCTCGCCCACGCAACTGCGCGCAGCTGCAAAGTAGGTAATAACCACTTGACACTCGATCGTTAAGGTACATTTTCGCACGCAGCGATTGGCGACGTGAAACAGTAGGCTATTAAAGCCCAAAGCCAAAGGTAGGAACATTTTCTATGGAGTGATTTATTGTTACGAAGTAACTATTATGTAATATGTGCCTCGGTGAGCGAGATCGACCCGACTTGGCCGGTTTTTATTTCACAGCCGTCCACTAGTTTGCACTTAGATAAGTAGGTACCTACACACATACATATCTATCTACATGTCATTACACCTTATTCCGATAACGGGGTAAGGTGAATAATTGATGTTACGCTACAATAACTCGGGCAAATTGCAATCCTTGTTAAAGTGCTCCAATGCAATTGAACCTAGTTAGGTACCTACTTCCTTAGGACAGCTGGAGTACCAAGCGTTCTTGATTGGTAAATTACAATACAACCATCATCGTGAAACTAGACCAATTTATTGGCAGCATCGGTAGCTTAGTGCAGTGGTAGGTACATACGATCGATCGACTGTTGTTAGTCATCATAAGCACACCTGGGCGCGGTCAGAACAAATATTTAGTATAAAACTACATTAGTATGCGTACCTACTCACCGGGAGCATTCGCTTCACGCACTTCGCGCCGCGAACAACAATTCGCGCCGCAAACAACAATTCGCGTCGCGAACAGAATATCGCGCAAAATATAATACCTTAATAATAATAATGGATGAAATGGATGAAATTGATGCAAAGGATAAAATGGATGAGATTGAAGAACTTGATGAAATGGATGAAACTACCTACCTAGCTATATTATTTTCCTAAGAAGACTGACGGCGCGAAATATAGCTCGCGGCGCGAATTATTGTTCGCGGCGCGGCGGCGCGAATGTTCCCGGTGAGTAGGTACACTCCATAATACCTACATTTCTGTTGTGCCGAAGTAGAACTTATTGCAGCGTGCAATTTCTCCGAGTCAGTCCTAAGCAGTGGCGGCTGGTGACCTATGGGACTGGGTGTGCGCTAGCTACTTAGTACTATACCCAAACGTGAATCTAATGGATACCGCGATCTTGACTTATTTGCAAAAATTATGTACCCACCCAGCGTCCTAATTGCTCGAAGAAAGCGACACTTCACTGCGCGCGCAGTGGCCACGAGCGAGCCGCGCCCGCCCGGTCAGACAGCGTGCGGTACACGTCGATGTGCGGTACTGATATTAATGTTTGTGTCGCGTCGGTGTCGCGTCCTTGCCGCGCCGGGCAATGAAGAAAACATCACAATGTACATGTTAACTGACGAAAAGTCGTTCAAACTGCTAAAAAACGGATTTGCAAAACATCCCGGCGCGGCGGCGCGGCGGTTGTCGGTCGACGGGTCACGCGACGACGGGTCTCGCCCCGAACTGAGAAGGCGCGGCGCGCCAAACAACGCCTGCCTACCTCTTTGGGTGATTCCATTTTTTGACTTTAACTAAAATAGCGAAATATTTTCGTAACGCATTAATGTTTGTCGTAACATTCGAATATTTTATAAATTACCATTCGAATATGTATCAAATCGATATTCGAATAATTCAAATATTCAATTGCAAACTCGGTCTGTTATATATAAGAAACAACCCATATTCCAAAAATGGACTCGCCGGTCGAGTGGTGCAACAGCGTACATACATGTAGGTATAATGCGCGGGACGGATCTCGGCGTGTCGTCGCCGCAGCGGGCGACACGCCACGCGCATACACTATACAAGTACGGTGCGGGTGCGAGGGAGAACACTGACGAACCGCTGCGGCGGCGACACGCCGAGATCCGCCCCGCGCAGTATACTTAGCGCTTGTGTGTATCTTCGACCCAGAGTTTGGATCGCCCCCGCCGCGCCCGCGCGCTCCCGTCCGCACGTGCCCGCGGTCGGGTTCACGATCTCGGCTTACTTCGGCTCATCGTCGGCTGGCTCGGTCGCGACGTGTCGCACGCGCGTCTATCCACAATATACTGTCCTTCTTTTTCCGTCGTGTGTCACACGCAGAACGCAACCTTGTTCCACACATAATCGTATGAAGAGTGTTTTGTTTCACGCGGCGGGGCAGCGGCGTTAGACATTTTCTCATAGTATCAATACAAGAGACGTTCGCGGTGTTTTCTAATGCACTCGGCGGCGGCGAGCTCGGCGGCGATACGTAGTATGTAGTACGTATTACGTACAGCAAAATCGTGCCTTGTTGTCTAGGAAATAGGAACGAATTCAGTTTGATATTTTTACTTCGATCGGTGATATTCATGGAAATGTTTAATATTTTAATTTGTTTATTTCTTTCGGGTGAAGGCGCTGTTTTGTGGTAGTGCGGCGCACGAGTGCACTTAAGGGCCAGCCGCCACTGGTCCTAAGTCAACCTTGTACGAAACGGCCGCGGCCGGTGACAACAGCGCATTAGTCAGTCAGTCAGTCAGCGTGTAAGCGTCCACTGCTGGACATACGCCTCTCCAATTTTCCTCCAGTCCTCCCGGCATTCAGCGATACGGAACCACTGATTTCCGCCGGCGTACTTGATGTCGTCGTCCCACCTGGCGGGTGGTCTTCCCACACTCCGTTTTCCTGTCCACGGCCGCAGTGCATTAGCATTACTATAATTCAATCCACATGGTATCTTCAAAAAATTCGATAAACTCATTAGTGCACACTGCACACCCAATAATCGAACCTCGAACCTCTCACATCATGAGGTATGATATTATGTATGACCGACCTGCCTTATATCCTCCACACACGATGAGTTGGATTACGTCCAGTGGAGTCGCGGCGTCATGGATTTTGAAATAGGTAATTGGAAATCCAAATTATTTCGTGACTCCACGCAATCCGAGTGAGATGTCTTGCGTTGACTTTTCTTGCGTTTTTGGAGTCATGCGTTGGAATCACGTGGAGTCGCGTCTTTTTTTTTATGTAATCTGGTATGGTTGGCTGAGTCGGAGGGGCCAAAGCGCATGCTCCGACCAGCCAATATCACATACGAAAAGGTAGGTGCCATACCGGAGACTTCCCCGGGTTGCTGGCTATACTGGACTAGAGGAGAACACAACCGAGGCTGCTATGCGGCCATCTTACATCCAGTTCGGTGGTACCAACCCAGTCGGCTACAATTTGAGCCTACCACCCAGTAAGGGGCAAGGGAAGGGACCTACAGTTTTACACCGGTTCCGAACGGTGCAACGGAGCTCCGTTCCGTGTGTGGCGGGCTTTAGTCAGTCGGCTGCTCATTGATTGGTAATGGGTGAATAAGTACCTACATATTTTATTCAATACTTACATAGTACCTACCTACTTACAAATTCTTTTCACCTGTCCACAAAAAAACAACTAGTAAAACGTCGTATTACTATTTAAAAAAAAAATCGATTTGTCATTCTGTGCCTTTATTCTTCGAGGCCTGTATATTATATCTACCATCCTTCTTAGTTTAAAAATAAACCAAACAGTGTCTCACCTAGCGTGAAAATCATTATAATGTATGATGTCCAATTTCCATAATCCTTCAAATGGCAGTGCGAAACTGTTCACCGTACAAACTTTTAGAAGAAACAAGCAAAAACGTTGACTGTTCATTTTATCAAAATAAAAAAATATCTCCAACCAAATTCACGTCTTTTCTTGACCTCGCGTATTGATGAACGAAACAAGCAAAGAATAGGAAACAAGCGCGTGCAATTACAACAACTTTCACACTTCAACGCTCGCGGGCAACTGACTGACTGAACTGACTGACGGACGAGTCAGTCAGTCAGCATCAGCACTCAGCAGTCAGTTTTGTTAGAGTGCCCGGCACGTAACTTGGCCGCTGTGCGAGCGGGACAGCGTTATACCAACGATCGCATGCGTATAACGTCGTCCCTCTCGCACAGAGGCCAAGTTACGTGCCGCGCGGTATACAACCTATCTTGCTTGTGTTGTATGTAACGAATGCCTATTTTTCCACATTCGCGAATACGAATGCGAATACGAATATTTCAAAATGATATTCGCGAATACAAATACGAATACGAATATTGAAAAATTTTATATCCAAATGAAAAAACACTTAAATTTTCTATTATTTTATTATAAATGTAGATCTACCTACATTGAGTCCTAAAATTATATGAATACGGACTTATTTTAATGTTTTTCTCTGTTTTTGATTACTTGACACTGCATTTTGAAAAAACCGCACCCCACCGCACACACTACGCGCCCATTGGTTTGCGCGTATACGCCACACCTACCTACCAATATTGTTGCGCCTCACTCTTTCATTAGTAAAACACGCGAAGTAAAATATTCGATAAATATTCGCTATGTTACAACCGAATACGAATACGGATACGAATATAATAGGCTTCCGTACGGGATACGGAAACCTAAAAATGAACCGAATATTCGGAATTTCGAATGCGAATACGGATATTCGTTACATACAACCCTACAATCTATATACGGCCCACAACTTTCCAACCAGGTGCGTCGTCGTCGCAGCAACAACGCAACGCCCCAGGGCGCGCCGCCTCCGCCGCCGCGCCTCCCCGCGCCGCCGCTTCCGCGCCGCCCCGGCGGCGCGGGCGAGTCACGGAGTACTCTTTTCTATTCTGTCTGTGGTCTCGCGCCCGCGCGGCGGGCGGCTCGTTGGGGGCTAGTAGCGGTGGTCACGGCAAATACTTTTGTTGAAGTGTAAATGACCACCATTGACTTATACTTATCATATCACTGATGACCACACCGTCTGTTTTTCATTTGACGATTTTCAGAAACTTTATTTTTTATGAAAACTGACACGGTTGGCTACATCACCACAACATCCGTGATGTCAGCCTATAGAGAACATCGGGTGAACAGCCTATAGATAACTCGGCTACACTGAACTGGACGGAAAATATGAACTATTTACATAACCGTTTAGACCGACGTTTCATTCAGTGCGGTGGTATCAACCCGGGTGGGATAAACCCTACAACCTAGTAAGGTAAGAAGGGAAGGGACCTACAGCACAGAACGTTTTACCCTACAGTTTTACGTGGAATCCGAACCACGGTCAGCCTGCAACGGTCGTTTCACGCTTCAGTTTTTTTATTTAATTGGTATGGGTGCCTGAGCTAGAGAGGCTAAAGAACATGCTCCGACCAGCCAATATCACCTCCGAGAAAACAGGTGCCATACCGGAGAATTCCATTTGGATTGCTGGCTATACTGGCTGGACTAGAGGAGAACACAGCCGAGGCCGAGCGATCCCGCCGAGTACTTTAATAGCAAAAAATTACAAAAAAAAACTGTGAAAAAAAAACTATTTAAAAAAGTTTAAGAACCACCTTCAAAAATGTATGAAATAAAAAAAACGAACCCTAGAGGAAGGCGGTGCTAAAGCAAGCAAAAATGATGAATGAAAGAAAACATGAGTGGATGATATCCTTTGATTTGTGTAGCCTTCTTTAGCACCGCCTTCAACTCTAGGGTTTGATTTTTTTTTTATTTCATACATTTTTGAAGGTGGTTTTTATATTTTTTTATGTAGTCGCCAGATGGATCTTTCAGGCAATATAAGTATTATATTTCTATCTGCTTCCTATAGATTAGCCATACGAAGACGACAAAAGTTCATGATTTTCGGCACATGATTTTTCAGAACGGCCCGCGTTCTGAAAAAACGAGGACAAAACGAAAAAGACAAGACATTCATCGAATTCAGGTCAAAAGTTTGGGATCCTCTGATCTACTACGCAACTGAACCAGACCAACCAAAAAACACACAGACTGCCTGCAGTGTTGCAGACTGAAACAAAGTGTAAGTTGACCTCTGTCACGGATTTGCCTCGGTCGGTCTGCCTGCCTGCCTGCCTGCATGCAGCAGGCAGGTAAACGATCATGGTGGCTATGTGGCTATATTTATTTTGTTGTGTCGGTGTCGGTCACGGTCGGTCAGACAGATCCAAGATCAGTCTGTGAATGTACGTACAATTAATTTATTGTAATGTAATGTACTACCTGTGGTACTACTAAATACTACTAAGTACTACCTACCTACCTAAATGAAATTTGTACATAGATATTTTGTTGTGTAGATGTATGAAGATTGGCCTAGCTAACACCGCCAAATTATGTTGAAGAAAAACATCGAAAGGGAGGTAATAATTACCTAAATGTTGAATGTACGAGGTTGACTGTAAGAAATTGCGGCAATAAGCAGCAATTTTCACAATCTGAAAAAAATTCAAAATACAACACAAATCACAATACAATTAGGTCGACCGATGTGTTAGTCAACATGCCGGCAAACATGGTCGATCGACGATCGATTATGAATGAATGACTTGTTTTCACCGTAGGTACAATGGTAAGTACATTGCTAGATAATAAGTAGAACAAGAAACACCTCAGGGCCATTGGCGTAGCAAGGTAGGGGCCGCGCCACCGCTGGTGGCACCTAACTGAACGTGGATTCGCGAGGAGAGGTGATTTTGCTATATTGGTGATCTGTTATATATATTTTGATTAGATAATCTATTTATATATTTTTAGTCTCACCTGACAGTGAAAATTTATTTTCCATTGAAAAAAAAAACTTAAATTGTCTATTACATGTAATACCTTATTCTTCCAACTTCAGGATGATGGAATCTGAATGGCTTCGGGCTGGTATTAAATTAAAACAAATAAGATATTAAAATCAATATTGTACTATTTATTTATATTATTTGTTATAAAAAAGGTTTTTCCATAAAAACATCACAAAAAGTACACATCGGTTTCTCCACATAAAGTTTAGGATGAGCCGCGCTGCCGCATATCCGGCAAACTAAATAATCTTGCTCGAGTATCGGCTGAAGGCTCACAATACAGAACTGATTAGGATGTCCGCTTGCACACTTATATTCCGACAGGACCTGTTCACAGTAAGCGCACTTGTAGGAAATGCCTTCCATCTGTTGCGCACTGGCAAACGCAAGCGCCTCGCTATTAACGTATGAATTAACATCGCAACAATACTTTTGACAGTAAAATTGAATGTAGTTATAACAACCCTGAAACATGTCCTTCTGAAATGGGTCTAATTTCTTGTAATTTGCTTTACACAATTGAAATAGTACATCAATAAGATACACAGCGTGTCGAACGAGGAGTGTGTCCTTTATAGTTTGAGGAGAAAGTGTATCAAATATCGAAGCTGTAACCTTGCGTAGTAACGAAGTATTGTCATACAGGCGCCATAATATGAGGTAGAGTTTCATGTAGTAAGTTCTCAGGTTAGGTTCGGAGAACACATCGGCGAAGTTAACGTCCGGTAGACATTTGTCTCTCATGAGCTGCAACCGGAGTAGTTCTACGCAGTCCCACATGTTGGTCAGTTTCTCTGAAGGATTTTTGAGTAGCACAGCTACGCTGCTGAAATCTTCAAATTTAAGCAAAGTAATAGCTATGCACGTCTTATTTCGTCTCATGATAGGTTTTCTTATCGCAGTCGTAGCCCAGATAGCATTATTTGCAGATGCCGACATATCGTACAGTGTAAATTCTGGATACTCATCCTTGAACTCTATACTGACATATTGAACGACGATATCGTCTTCCTTCACATTAATATTGACCCTAAAAATGGCACAGTTTGTAGTGCCTATGTACAATGTGTCATTACACGTTTTAGTCAAGGCTGTAATTGCATAGTCATTGACGTTGTACCAGTACTGCGATAATAGTTTGTTGTCTGCACTAATAAGGAACACCAGAAAATATCGGTATTTTGTACACACCAATACAGTACGATCTCCACTCATAAACCAAGTCACCCGGTTCAATGTCATTAAATCCTCGTAGGGCCATAAAACCTGTGAAGTTTCAATATGAATATTATTCGCTTCTATTCGGCCTTCAAACATTTCTATAATGCCGTTCAATGCCGAACACACAAGAGAAAATGTTGCTTGGGTTCTAGAAATCCACGTCACCGTCTTTACGTCACCGATTTTGGGATCAAACTCCTTTATTAATTTAGCATGCATTTCATCTGTTTCTTCAGCGTAAACTATTTCCCAGAAGATAATTGTTTTATTTCTCTGTGCGGTGACAAAGAAACAGACGTTGGGGCGGTGCGTGGAACCCCAGCAAACGCAGCAACTCTTCTTTTCAGTGCACCTATCCCGTAAAACATTAATATCTCGCGTTTCTCTCTGAGTATCTTTGCTAATCAGTTTGGTGAGCTCTAGTAACATATTCCATCCGCCTCTCCGTCGAACGTAGAAAAATACCGCGCCGTGACTCGTGAGAACGGCGAGAACGCCTCGACAGCTGAAGTCTCTATCCGGTCGAGACCACTCGAAATTCGTAATGACCACCGGGTCCTCTGTACGCTTTATATCTTTCGTAGAGGGGGTACACTGCGCTAGGTCTAGACCTGGGTCTTCAGTGCTTCTGGTCAGACCAGCGGCGTGGTCGGCGCGCGGACATGGCAGGAAAGAGGAGGATAGCTCAACGTTTTTGCTGTAGCTGCCGAGGTCGCAGGTAAGTTCGAACGTGTCTATACCAGGGACGGTGAGCACACTCAAAGTGTGGCCGCTCCATGACGCGCGTAAGCTGGCCCCTTTAGGGTGGGTCATGTTGATTCTGGACAACTCTTGCAGCTTTCCACTCATTATTTCCGTTTACTTTTCGTTTGTCGTTCGTAGTAATAATTTTATTCGGCGCACCTGACGACTTTTTTGCGTTTGAATGTTTTATTGACATAATCAGTGTTGCCAGCTCAAATTTTGAAATTCTCCTAGATTGACTTCGAAAATCTCCTAAAAATCTACTAGAAAATTTTCGTTCTCCTAAAAAATTCTCCTGTTATTCAAATTATAAAAATTTCGCCACATTTTTAGTGTTCCTTAAACGTACGGGACCATATTACTAAGCCCAGGCCGTCTGTCCGTCCGTCTGTCTGTCTTACCTCTAAAGAGCTGTATCTTTTGCACCCTGAAAACCGGTCAAGTGCGAGTCGAACTCGCGCACCGATGGTTCTCTGTCAGTCAGTCAGTCGGTCAGCGCGTAAGCGTCTACTGCTGGACATACGCCTTCAATTTTCCTCCAGTCTCTCGGCCTTCAGCGGTACGGACCACTGCTTTCCGCCGACATACTTCATGTCGGCGTCCCACCTGGCGGGTGGTCTTCCACACTCCGTTTTCCTGTCCACGGCCGCCAATGTAGTACATGGTTATTCCAACGGTTGTCGTCCCTTCGGCTAACGTGCCCATCCCACTGCCATTTTCATTCATTACGCACCATTTCGCTTAGCTATACTCCCAGGCCAGCCCAGCATGGCTAGTTCCATCGCTCGCTGGGCAACTTTGGAAAACCACTAGTCAGAGCTCACGTTTCACACCCGTACGTCATAAACGGTAGGACGCACTATATACGGGTCAGGTAATAATATATACAGGTCAGACCTCGGGGCTAATTTTAAATTTCCGAGGCCCAAATTTCCTACTCAGTTTAATTCCTCTCTCGACCTCCTTAAGACCTTGGCTACCAAACCAAGCAGTATTTAACCGAATATACGTACCTACTCTTCCTTCAATCTGTTCCATCACTTCTCCGCCAATAATGATTTGTCCTCCCGTCATAACCTTTCATGAAATATTATATAGATTTATCGTTCCGAGGAAATATACAGAGAAGTGGTGTTCCAGCGGCTGAGGTATGAGGTAAGGTAACGGGGAGGCGGAGCGCAGAGTCGAGCGGAAGAGAGGAGCGCGCGCGGGGCGGGAAGCGTGTGGGAGACGGTCTGGCGGCCGGTGTGGGGGCTCCCGCGGGGCGGGAAGCGTGCGGGAGAAAGGCAAGGGGTAGGGAGAACGATTGCACTCGTGCGTCGGTGTGCATATTGTCTTTTCATTCTAACACTTCATCTCCAGATTCGCCATCGCACCTTCGCATCGACAAATGTATTAGTTTAAAGTAGGCGAGGCGCGATCGCAGCAGGCAGGCGACGACTGCGCGCTGCGGCCTTTCGCGCTCGACTGAGAAACTTGAGGATCGTGAACCGCAACTCGGTGGAACATGTTATGGCCGAGTGATTTATCTAGTACGTAATAATATCTTTGGTCATAATCACGATTGCCATTCTAACCACCACGTAAGTCGCCTGTTTTAATTATGTTTTTTTTTTAGTTTTTAACCACACCAAGTTTGACACTTGTACGTATTACCGTTTTTACGTTAGAGCAAAACAAAACAAACTATTTTTTTTAAACGCGTTTCTTTTATGGGGAAGCCCCTAATTTTATTTTTTTTTTCTTTATATTTGATAGGATGTCCGCCAATAATAAATAACACATGATCTGTGAAAATCACAACCAGCTACCTATTACGGTACAAAAGATACAGCCGTTAAAGTACTGCGGACTGACGGACAGACTGTCGACGTAGGCTTAGTAATACTACTGATTATTACAAAGAATACTTGTAAATAACATTGATTGATGACAAAGTGTTCGTTCTGTTAGGCCCGCCCGGTAGTCGGCTGATTGGTCGATCAATGCACGCACACACTCACAGAGTGTCACATTATCCTATCTAAAGAGCAAGAAGGGGAACCTCGCTCTTATCAAAAGACAAATCCTATCGTATATTGTGTGACTTGAGATGGTTGATTGATTCACATACAGTGTATTCATTCTGTTGTCACCGTACATACCGACATATTTGTTTGTTACTAGTAAATATATATTTCTGACTCCTAAATCTTCTCCTGTAATGATTTTCTTTCTCCTAAATTTTCTCCTACTCTCCTGACAGACAAAAACTTCTCCTAACACCGCTGAAATTCTCCTGAATCTAGGAGAAAATCTCCTAACATGGCAACACTGGACATAATTGACAGTCAGTGGACAGCAGTGAGAGTGACACTTGCTTTCTTCTTTTTTTTTTGTTTTTTTTTTTCTTTTTTTTAGATTAATTCGTTTCCTCCCGAAACAGGCAAAACTCATTAGAGTATACAGCCATTTCTTTTGTAGCTTTAACGTCTGTTGTATAAATTCTCGGCCCGCGAGAACCACAAAAATATATTTTTTTAATTACAACGACGACGCGACAAACTTCCGCCGTCCTTGAGATAGGCAAAGGTGGAACCCCATACAGCCTTGTCTGTTGTTATTCTTTACTAGCTTTTGCCCGCGGCTTCGCTCGCGTGAAATTCGTATTTCAAAGGAAGAAAGTAAGTAACTAAGGACGAGCTGGGCTCAGGTAAACGATAAACCGTCTCGAAGAAAGTGAGTAACTAAAGGCGAGGCCGAAGGCGGAGTTGCGTTCAGGAAGACGATAAACCATATTTAAGAAAGTAAGTAACAAAGGGCGAGGCCGAAGGCTGAGCTGCGTTCAGGAAGAGGATAACCTTTTCGAAGAAAGTAAGTAACAGAGAGCGAGGCCGTAGGCCGAGCTGCGCTCAGGAAGACGATAAACCTTCTCGAAGGCAGTAAGTAACTATGGGCGAGGCCGAAGGCCGAGCTGCGTTCAGGAAGAGGATAACCTTTTCGAATAAAGTAAGTAACAGAGGGCGAGGCCGAAGGCCGAGCTGCGTTCGGGAAGGCGATAAACCTTCTCGAAGACAGTATGTAACCATGGGCGAGGCCGAAGGCCGAGCTGCGTTCAGGAAGAGGATAACCTTTTCGAAGAAAGTAAGTAACAGAGGGCGAGGCCGAAGGCCGAGCTGCGTTCAGGAAAACGATAAACCTTCTCGAATACAGTAAGTAACTATGGGCGAGGCCGAAGGCCGAGCTGCGTTCAGGAAGAGGATAACCTTTTCGAAGAAAGTAACAGATGGCGAGGCCGAAGGCCGAGCTGCGTTCAGGAAGACGATAAACCTTCTCAAAGACAGTAAGTAACTATGGGCGAGGCCGAAGGCCGAGCTGCGTTCGGGAAGACGATAAACGTTTTCGAAGACAGTAAGTAACAGAGGGCGAGGCCAAAGGCCGAGCAGCGTTCAGGAAGACCATAAACCTTCTCGAAGAAAGTAAGTAACAGAGGGCTAGGCCAAAGGCCGAGCTGCGTTCAGGACGACGATAAACCTTCTCGAAGAATAAGTAACAGAGGGCGAGTCCGAAGGCCGAGCTGCGTTCAGAAAGACCATAAATCTTCTCGAAGAAAGTAACTTCTTTGTTACTTACTTTCTTCGAAAAGGTTTATCCTATTCCTGAACCCATCTCGGCCTTCGGGCTCGCCCATAGTTACTTACTGTCTTCGAGAAGGTTTATCGTCTTCCTGAACGCAGCTCGGCCTTCGGCCTCGCCCTTAGTTACTTACTTTCTTTGAGTAGGTTTATCGTCTTCCTGAACGCAACTCATTCACAAACTTTCGCGTTTATAATATTAGTAGGATGTATTTTGGGTAGGTTTGGAGTGAGGCCTGATTTTAGAAATTATTCCCAATTATCGGATGCATGCAAGCAAATCCGAAAGCAACAGCTGACAATGTATAATTTTTTGAAATGTGCGAATTAAGCCCTTTCATTTGATACCAACACGGCAATTTTTTTAGGTCCTCACTTTATGTCCTCTAGAGGGCGCCATATCCAATTTTATGGGACGTCGCATAGCCTATAACCAGCGGACGGTTAAGACGCATCAAACGATACCTTCGACTTGTCAAATTATGATAAGTAGTTTCGAAATTATGAGGGAACAGATGAACATGCATACATACATACAAACATACACACATACCGGTCAAACACATAACCCTCCTTTTCGCTTCGCCGTAGTCGGGTAAAAATAAGAATCTGTTCGCTAATATTGCGCGCATACTAACACTACGTACAATATAATAAACATACGATCAATTAACTTAACTCAAATAGGAACTTCAGTTAAGTAAATATCCGCTAACATCGACTCGCAACAACATTGAGGGCGAGGCCGAAGGCCGAGCTGCGTTCATGAAGACTATAAACCTTCTCGAAGAAAGTAAGTAACAAAGCGCGAGGGCGAAGGCCGAGCTGCGTTCAGGAAGACTTTTACATACGTTTGCACCTAAAATTAATCAAATAGATACCTAACGAAGTAAACCTACTTATTATTATTAAATCGAATTAAATAAGAAACTGCTCGAGACAATGCATACACACACCGCGCTCCGCAGACCGCACGCAAACACGTCCGTACAGGTCGATTTTGGCTTTATATAGTGCGAGCGCGGCAGCCTGGTGCGCTATTTATAGAACCACTCGCCCTCTCGCAGCGCCGCGCCCCGCACCCCCTCCACCGCCTCCGCCGTCTTCGCCAGGCACCCGCCGCCGCCGCTTACCCTTTAATTTGCGCGCGGAACACTTGGGTTTGTATGGGAGACTAATCTTAGCGTAACCGGAACTGAATTTTATGTAGCCTATCCTGTGTCCTGTATAGTTAAATGTGCTTGTACAAAGTTTCATCGAATTCGGATGATCGGTTTAAGAGTTATGGCGGAACATACATACAGAAAAGATTTCTAAAAATAGTCAATTTAACTTTATTATCATACATATAGGCTACAAACTCAATATTTCCCAAAACAAAGTAACTTACTCCATGACCATCCCTTACAGATTTATTATTAGTATTGATGATGTTGTTTATATATCGCGAATTGTTGAAGAAATGAAATCGTAAATGGATGGAAAACAGTCTGTGTTGGCAAGTAAATCTTGAGTGACGCGCGGCATATTATCAGGTGTTTTATAAATTTTCAAACAAGTGATCCAGAGTCTCATTCATTCTCACTCCTTGATTTTGTACATTGCCATCATTAGAACAGTATAGGCAGACGGCAGAGTTAATAATATTCATGCGATGAAGATGGGCGCCGAAGCGACAGTTGCCAAATCGAAGACGACATTATTATTATGGTGTAAAATTTTCTTTTCTACGGAAGATATTTGGAAAACCATGTTTTTTCTATAGTGTCGCGGCAAACAGTTGCATAGCAGCGTCCAGTTATTGCGTTTCTCCAAAAATCAGTCCATTCTTGAAAATTTTGTTTTTTATCGACAGTAAATATTTCCGAGTGGGACATGGCAACATCGTGAACAACGCCGCTGTCATTTTCAGTTATAAATTTCGCCAAATAATCACGTAATTCATTTCCTCTCACGCCGATAAGTGTGGGACTCCAGCTCAAATCCACCACAATGTTTTTCTGTAGCAAATTGTATAACTTCTCTCTTTCTTCTTTCTTTTGGTCCTTTTTATCTTTTCTTTCTTGCTTTGCAAAACTTTTTTTTTTATTTTGGCAAGTAAACTGGCTATGTCTATGTTTTATTTTACAATAAAAAGGTCATTGGGCACTTAAGTATGAAAAATTTACCCACGACCTACAGAAATTAATTGATGTGGGTTGTTTCGACATAATATGATGATTATAATGATATATTATATCTCTGGTTTACGAATATATGAGTCGCATTACCATAAATAATGAGAATTAGACAGAAAACGAAATTCTGTATCTTAGAAAAAAATATATTACTGAGGTTTATTTGCAATCGTACTATCTCACCTAATACGAAAAATATACCCAGAATCTACAGAAATAAAATAGTGTATAGAATTTCGATAAATTGTTCATGATGGATAAAATAAAATTCTGTATTTGTAAAGAAAAATATTTATTTATTTATTTATAAGATTATTCTATTCCATCAACTCTAGTACGCTTGTACATAATACCTCTTTGTACGCATTGTGTTTTTTACAATTCCTTCGTTTAAATTGCATGAATTTGTTCTTTGCAATAAATAGCTTCAACTTTTAAATCACTTGTTATATTTTATTAGCATGGTTTTTCTATAAATTTTTATTTAAAAGTGGGCTATACCTTATTAATTTAAAAGTAATTTTGTTTCTGTAGGCAAACCTTCACAAATTGGGTCGGATTGTGCCCAATGACCTTTAAAGCACAAAATAATTTTGCAATGAACGAAAAAAGCTATGATTTTAGTGAAGATTGAAAAGTTGACAGTGTGTTGTGAGATGTTTTTTTTTGGTTCTCAACTCTTTACAACTTTACTTTCTCTCTTCTCTCTTTACTTTAGAATTACAACTCTCGAGGCTGTATGGTATATAAACAATCTTTGCCTATACCGAAAAGGGATAATTCTGCCAAAAAAAATTGACGTTGACATTGACAAACAGATCAATCAATATTATTGTTAACAAAAAAAAAAAAAAAAAAATTAAACTAAAATTAAGAAATATTATTGTTAATCAATCAGAATAATTCTTTCAAATACATGTAACTACCCAGTCATTTATACTTATATAAGAAATACAATTGGAAAAATATAACAAAAATACCTGTATAAGAAGAAAATTGTGAATTGGCTGTATGGTCAAATGATCTTTGCCGGCCTATTAATGGCGAAAACAACAACAACAACAACCAATCAGTAAATGAATGTCAAATCCACGTGTTTTGTTTGTAGGTTTTTAGAGCTGTCAGTGTCAACCGCATCTAAACAGCTAGAGTCTGTGCTAGAGGGAAGACAAAAATGAATATTTATCTATATTTATTGTAGGTAATTTATACTACATAATTGTTCTGTGAAGCAGCAACGAGGATGGGTCGCAGCCGATACAATTCCAAGGCGCGACAAGTCGTAAAAACCAGCATTGATAACTCAGAGACACGACAGGTAGGTATCTTACTTCTCTGAATTTATGGGAAAATAACTAATCTAACAGCACTAAGATATTTCTTATTTCATTTGACACGCTTGGATCTAATAGCCATCGATGCTAATAGCAATAACATGTTTGTGTTTAAAGTGCATTTGAACCTCAAAGAGTGCACCAAATCATTTCTCACGCAACTCTAAAAATACAGTCAGTTTACTAGTTTTCAGTATTAGGCAAGAAGCAATAACTATAAATATAAATAAAATAAGTGTAAAAAATTTTTTTTCTTTCAGATTAGATTAGAATTCGATAAGAATGAATATGGAGGGACGGACGGTGCAAGTAACCAGCTGGTGCTGCCGTCTCAGAAACGACGTACCAAGAAGATTGTGGAGAAGAAAGAGAAGACAAGATTCTTGTCGAAAACACAGAGGAAACGACTTGAGAAGATTGTGGACAAGAAGAAGAAGAAAGAAAATGTAAGTAATTAAAGTAAGCAAATGCAGCTGTTTTTACGAACTAAACTTTCCTACAAAAGTGTAACTCGTAACAGCTAGCTAGCAACACCTTCACCTTCAAATACCTTCTTTGCTCTTTGAGAACAGTATACAGAACTGCAAATTTAAATGGGTTCATTAAAAAAAACATAAAATAAAAATTATATAAAACAAATGGAAGAAATCACTGCTAGTGAAAATAAATGGATGCGTATACTTATGTATGTGCGTTAGAAGTTCTTTGTATTGTACTTCTTTGGCCTGATTAAAAATAATGCGTCTACGCAACAAAAAAATGGAAATAGAAAGAAAAAAAATACCCGTAGTACTTGGGATTCAAACTTGTGTCCACCTGTGCGGCACTTGTTCCATGAAGAATACGACTTCTAAACCGCTAGGACTACCGCAACTTATAAATGACTTAACTAATTACCGCTTATCTATCAGGCAGCACTGCACAATACATACATATAAATTTTTTTTGTGTGCGGTAATGATGACGGTGATGTTTTTTCTCAGTTTACTCCCCATTAACGCGCCTAAAGCAGTTAAAAACTTAAAAAAAAATCGTTTTTGTTTTCTTGCATATTTATATTACTGGTTTGCAATAAGACAATTCTACTGTATTTGAAAACATAGGCATTTTGTCCCAGCGAGCCGCGCTCATAGAGTCGCTGGCGGCAGTGCAAGCAACGAGCGAGGAGGTAAGTCAGATGACGTCTATCTCGGCCGTGCAGACCATCGGCGTGAAGAGACTGCAGGAGCTGCAGCAGAAAACGGCGACAGCGGCGCTGGTTCAGAGCCAGGTGGAGCCAGGGAAACTGAGCAGTATTGCTGGTGCGTTCTTTGGAACATTTATTTCAATTGTTGTTTGAAGAATTCATCGATATGTGAGTTTATTTTTTATGGACACTGACACGGTCGGCTACTTCATCTACAACAATCCTGAATTGGTGAATTAGGTGCCATGTCAGTGCTTAACTTTGGTCATGCTGGCTTTACTGAAATGGATGGAAAACACAAACTACCTATTTACATTCAACTGACCTTTCATTCAGTGCAGTGGTATCAAACCGGGCGAGTTAAACCCTACCACCTAATAAGGTAAGAAGAGAAAGGACCTATAGCTTTAGATGGAATCCGAACAACGGTCAGCCTCCAGCTGTCGAACGGTCACCCATCCAGGTTCTGACCGCCTCCAGGTTTGCCGAGGCTGACAACAGACCAATAGGTTTTTAATGTATCTCTTGAAATTAAGAACAGCTAAACCTTTTCTCTGTATTTAATTTCTAAGTTTTTTATTGGATAATTTTCTCATAAATTTTTCATAACATTACCTATATTACTTATTTCCTAGAAATTTCAATTTGTGAAATCAATGTTGTTTGAAATGAAGGAATCGCAAACTGTTGGGAATTAAACTAGGTACACCATTTATGTAGGTTGTTAGTTTATTTTCATATCAAATTCAATTTAATTTATTTACAGGGGCCAAAAAAAGGAAACGCTTGTTAAAATTAGAGCCAAATGAAGTTGCTAAGAAAAATAAATATGACCCAAACATAGTCGGTTTGGAACAATCTTCTGAAGAAGATTCTAGCAGTGAATCTGAAAGTAACGATGAACAAAACAAAATATCCATAACAGAGACATCTGATGAATTAAAATTACTCGAAACTGTAGCTGTAGAAGTTAATGATGATGTTGAAATAATAAACAATGACAATAAAAAGAATCAAACAGAAAAAATCAATAATAAGAAACAAAGACGAGAACAGAAAGAAAATAAAGCCAATAAGAAAGAATCAGAAGATTTAAAAAAGGAATTGTTGAAATGTCCCAATGCACTCGTGGTGGTGAAGAGAGATCCGAAGGTGCAAGTGGCCCGATTAAAGCTTCCCATACTCGGAGAAGAACAGAAGATAATGGAGTTGATAAATGAAAATGAGTTCCTGATAATTTCTGGAGAAACGGGTAATAAATTTTTTTTTAATAAAAAATTACTTCTAGGCGTAACTTAAATAAAATTTGGACACTGACACATAGTAAGTAAGAATTTTCACAGAGTTATACTTTGATGACCAGGTAGGCCTTCCTTTAACCGTGTACAATAATGAGTTTTATTCTATACTATTCCAGGCCTGTTGGGTCTTTAAAAATGGCCAGTATTCTGCTAGATGCGCCTTGGAGAGTATTTCAAATGCCAGATGCAGCAACCACTTAACATAACAATTAACAAGAATAATTTGACTAATACACAGTAATACAACTTTAAAACACAATAACACAACAACATGAATCAACGTCCCAAATAATTTCAGGCAGCGGTAAAACAACCCAAATCCCGCAGTTCCTCTACGAAGCTGGCTACGCGGCACAGCAGATGATCGGCGTGACGGAGCCGCGACGCGTGGCCGCGGTGGCCATGGCCGCGCGCGTCGGCCACGAGCTCGGTCTGTCTAGTCGTGAGGTCTCATATCTCATGCGGTTTGAGGGCAACGTCACCGACGATACCAAAATTAAGTTTATGACTGACGGTTTGTGTTACTTTTTTTATATTTGTTATTCACCATATTACTGTACCTCGGGTTTAGTGAGAGTTTTTGTGGCATGTAGGTAGGATAGGTCATTTACTGCAAAGCTGGGTCAAGAGTTTTTCTTTGGAAAACTTGTACAGTGCACGTAAATTGCCAACAGTCCGATGTGCATGAAACTCTGCATTATCACTACAACCAGTTAGCTCTTCCACAAACCATAGCAACCTCTTTAGCCGCTTCCACACAAATTGTGGCCGCCCGTCGACCTGTAATTGCTTTATGGGTGTGTTTGGTGAAGTAATTGAAAGCTACGTTCTATGCTTTCCTTTACCGCTCTTTCATTTTGATGCTTCATATTACGACGTCCTGGGGGGTAACGTTGTTCGCGTCGTCCGCGACACCTGAAGATCCTCAAGTGACACATGCCTTCTGGGTGGTGGGAAAGGAACAACAAATGGTCTGCAGCCGCCCTGGTCGTCTTGCGGCCTTCATGGAGGACATAGGCTGGCTGGGGTAGCTAGGGATCGAGGGGTTTTGCACGAAGGTTGCACGACCAAGAGGAACTTCTCTACTTAGGCTGATCCGTTTCCTCTCCAAGCCACTTTTCAGGGCAGCCAAGTCTCCAACGATGATAGTCCAGGCATCCTGGGTATGGAGGTGTCCAGGGACGTTGGGTTTCGATCGTTCATAGAGTCCAAGGCGAAACTAGCGTCTCGAAAATTAGGGATCCTTTACCGATGTCGGCGATTTTTCACGCCGGTCCAACTGCTTACACTCTACAAAGCACAAGTAAGCCTGGTGATGGAATATTGCAGTCATCTTTGGGAGGGTTCCCCTGAGTACCTTCTTTCAGCCTTGGATTCTATTCAGCGACGAACTGTTCGCCTCATTGGTGACTCTGAACTCACAAAGGACCTTCAACCTCTAAAGCACAGACGTATCGTTGGGTCATTGAGCCTGTTTTATCGGTACTACTATGGCCGCTGCTCTGACGAACTTGCTTCCCTTATTCCTCCTCCTCGCCTTCGCCAAACCCGCCATACTCTCGCGGAACACCCCTTTGTAGTCGACAGAAGAGTTCTTCGAACTGCACGATTCCCTAAATCGTTCTTGTGCCTCAGTGCAAAGATGTGGAACGGGCTCCCAGGGAATATCTTCCCCCACTCCTACAATCCACGGATCTTCAAATCGCGGGTTAATAGCCTTTCCCCAGCAACATTAGTCCACCTCCAAGCCGGACTGGCACCTCCTCAAGGGTGAAATTGGCTGCGCCTGAGGTTGCAACCTCTGGCAGAGCCACCTAACAAAAAAAAAACTAGCTTGCAGGCTAAGAGCCAACCAACCAACGTTGCAACATCCTGCCTGCACTGGGCAGGCAGGTTACGGAACCAGCACTCAATAGTTTCACCGAATACATCCCCGGGTCCGTTTCAAGTAGGAGAAGTTCTTCGTTGAGTAGGAGAAGCCATACTTGACGTAGCAACACTGCAGGTGTGCTGCTGAGGGAGATACAGAGGGACTTCCTGCTGAGCCGCTACTCTGTGATAATACTGGACGAGGCGCACGAGCGCAGCGTGCACACGGACATCCTGCTGGGGCTGCTTTCGCGGGTCGTGCCGCTGCGGCTGCGGCGCGGACGGCCGCTGCGCCTCGTCGTCATGTCTGCAACGCTCCGGGTTGAGGACTTCACGCAGAACGCGAGGCTGTTTAAGACGCCTCCGCCTGTGATTAATGTGAGTGTTTGATCTCTTTATACACGGTGTTGCAACCCTAACCGTAAAACCCGAAAAGGGGTGATTCTGTACGTGAAATAGACCAACTTTTGTTCTACGACTTTTTAATTTAAAGAAAAAAAAATTTTTTTTTCTCCTCCAAATTTTGAGAATAGGTATTTAAAATTTGCATGGAAAAAAATTATTATTTTTTTTTTTTTAATTTCGCCACATAAGTTGTTTAGTTTCACATATAGAATAACCCCCTTATGTCAGTTAAAAATATTACGGGGGCAACTGCAACACCGTGTATATGTGATCTAATCTAATTTTATCATATTCCTATCAGACTCCTAAATACAACTGAGGGAAGTTGAAAATTTTTGCATGTTTGATACATGCAAAAATTTTCTCGCAGATACAGCTCAAATACTTTGGAAAATCATTAATATAAACCTATTATCCACGCAAGTCCACTGCAGACAGTTCTTTTTTTTTTTTTTTTTTTTTTATTGAAACTGACACGGTTGGCTACATTACCTACAACATCCGTGATGTCAGCCCATAACACCGGGTTGAACTTGGTGCCACGTCAGCGCGTCCCTTCAGTCGTACCGGCTACACTGAACTGGACGGAAAACACAAACTATTTACATAGCCGTTTCGACCGACCTTTCATTCAGTGCGGTGGTACCAACCCGGGCGGGTTAAACCCTACCACCTAGTTATATAAGAAGGGAGTCACATCCCTTAGTCGCCTTTTACGACATGCACGGGGAGAGATGCAGTGGGGCTATTCTTTTAAAGTACCGGCCCCACACGGTACAAATTTAATACCTACACTTTTAATAGACTCTACAAAAACTTTGTAAGCACAAGTATGATGCGCTTGTACCAACAGAATTATCAGCAAATTCGTAGTAATTTTAGCCTAACTGTAACTATTTGCAATTATTGTTGTACATAGATTGAATCGAGGCAGTTTCCTGTAACAATTCATTTCAACAAGCAAACTCCTGAGAACTACCTGAAGGAAGCATATCGGAAAACTGTCAAGATACACACTCGACTGCCAGAAGGAGGTGTGCTCATATTTGTAACTGGACAACAAGAGGTATCTTTGTGATTATGAAACTATAGTTCGTAAAATATAGCTTGATACGCGTGACAGATGTCAGAGTGACATTTCTTTGTATGCGTGACAGATGTCAGAGTGACATTTCAACAAAGTATAACATCTTATTGCGTGCATTTTACTGTAAAAAATACGGAACTTCATGCGAGGTGTTCTCGATGACATCTGTCACGCGTATCAAGCTATATTTTACTTTTTGTGACAGTGTATTTAAATTGTTTTATCTGTTCTATACCAACTTTGAGGTGACGTAGATATGGACCACTGAGGAAGTAGTGATACAGACTACACCAGCGGTGTACAACTGGTACTACACGGGCTCCCGGTAGCACGCGGCCTTATTTCTAGCCGCCCGCACAGAGACATTCCAATAAACAGAAACATTACTGTAATACTGTAATTTTTTTTTTATAAACAATCAAATTTATTTTTTCTAAAAAAAATTCTGTTGTCTTTTTCTGAATTCAACGTATTTCTAAAATTAATTTAGAAATACGTTGACTTCAGAACATGTTAAAAATTGCCTAATGCTGTCATATGGATTATATCTGGTCTGAAAATCAAAATAGCTAGGTATCCCATTAAAACTTATAGGTAAACGTATGACATCACGGATGTTGTAGGAGATGCAGCCAACCGTGTCAGTTTCCATGAAAAAAAAAAAACCTCATACATATGTACTGTCCCTACTTGATGGTGACCGCTAGGCTTGACAGAAATATGGAAGTAGCTCTTAAGGCGAAACCAGTTGGGCACCACTGGACTACACCTTTGAAACTAGGGCGCCACTGTCTAGATATTTAGCATAGAAGGCCATCATCTGATATTCTTTCTTCAAAAGGGTACCTTTCAGTATGTAAGCTAATAATACCCCTCTTATTACTTTATTTAAAAACATTTCAGGTAAACTTCCTAATACGTAAGCTAAAGACGAGCTTTCCCTACCGCAAAGACATAGACTACGCGAAAATAATCTCCAAGAAAAACATCATAGATCCCAACGACATCGAACTGGACTCCGAACCTGAAGATATATCATCCGAGGATGATGCCGTAGAGAGAGAGATGAAAAGAGCCAGGAAGAAGAGGAAGAAGGCCAAGTTACAGAGCAAGGTGCTTCCGAAGATCAGCCTGGATGATTACGACATGCCCGAGGACGACGGTCAGGCAGATTTGGTCCAGAGTGATGAGGATAGCGATGGACACTTGGATAGTGGCTCGGGTGAGGATGCAAACTTATTTTGTTATGTCTAATTTAACCAAATAAATAAATAAATAAATAAACCCCATGACTTACGATAGGCTGGCCCGGCCCCCAAAAGTTTGCGTCGAAAAATAGCGACTGCAATGAATTTTAAAACGAGTACAAATGGCAGGCAATATAGAACACACTTTAAATATATTCCCAGGAACAAAGAAACATTTTGATGGCTGTCAATTTATACCTACGTAAGTTCTAGTTTCTAATTAGACATTATTCAAAATGCATTATTTAAATAGCTCAATTCTTCATGTACACGTCAATACCTATATGAATTGTTATTGAGAATTTCGCTATTTTAGGTTAGAATATTTGGGATACAATTTCGAGTGTGTTTTGTTTTTCCAGGAGTTAAAATATCTGTCAGTGCTTCTAAATAACTGAATCCTCACTTTTTTTATATCGTTTTGTGGTGAATTTCATTGGTTTTCAAGTGCCAATAGTGTTTGTTGATCTAATCTCATTATTTTACTAAATATTAGAGTTTACGGGAGCGCCAAATTTCGAGAATTTTCCTGCGTCAAATATGGCATGGTAGCCAAGAGGGGTAAGCATATTTAATAAGGCAATAGGCTTAATCGAGCTCAACAACCTTATTGCATATCGGTTGCATAATTTAATAACATTTATATAGGCCTGTCTTGGAAATGAGAACAAAATAAATAAATACATTTCAAGGAAGGTTGGTGTGGAACTAAGCTTGCGATGGCTTCACCGAACATATCCGGGCCCATCGGCAGTAGAGGAGGGTGTTAATCTTGGTCGGGACTAGCGAGTGGCCACTCTAAATTTCCCGCGCATGCTTCACGTTTCGGCTCGCATCAAGCCCTCGTCAGCTAGTCTGCGTTGAATAGGACGCGGGGAAACATCAGTCCCGCTCTCGACCTCCCTCTCTCTACCTATCCATATTCTGTAGGATGCTTCCAGTGACGTTTTCGTAGCTCTCTCCATGTATGAGCTTAGCGTCGATCTTGGCAGCCCTAGATTCTTGAAGAGACTGTGGAGCGACTTCGCTGGTAGTCCTCTTACTCCGACTTCCACAGCGAAGAGATCAGTCTTGAATCCGTTTCTCACAATCCGGTCTACTAAGTTGCAGTACTTGTTAAGTTTGATGTTACGGTCCTTCGGTATGTTGCTTTCCCATGGAACTGTAAGTTCAACAAGTACTACATGCTTTGGGACTTTTGAGAATATGAGTATATCCGGTCTTAATGCTGTGGTACAGATTTCCGAATGCATCTGGTAATGCTTATCATGTGTGTCCATCAACAATTCCCAATTCTTTGCTGCTCCCAAAATTGAAGAAGGTTTAGTCCTATCTTTGGGCAGCTTTTTGGCTCCAGGTTTCACAAAGTTGACCGGAAGCCGCTACTGGTTTGCCCTTTCCTGGTCCGTGCAATTGACAGGTTGATGGCCTCTCTGATGATTTGGAGGACTTTATCATGACGGTAGGAATACTGGCCTCGCTCAAGTAGTATTTTGCATCCGCATAACATGTGTTTGGCCGTGCCTACGGACTCCTTACATGACGGGCATAGTCTATTTTGTAGATTTCCCCCATCTAACTAGGTTACTCGGGTCGGGGAGAGTAAGCTGGAATGCATTTAGGTAGAACTTAAGTAAAATCAAACAGGTATATTTTTTTCACCAATTGTATGTTTGTTATCTGAAAAATAATTGCAGAGCTAGAGGAAGAGAGCCTGCGAGCGTCGATCCGCGGGTGCCGGCAGCCCCTCTGGGCACTCCCGCTGTACTCGATGTTGGACACAGCGAAGCAGGCGCGAGTGTTCGCCGCGCCGCCGGCGGGGGCCCGGCTCTGTGTCGTGAGCACCGATGTCGCTGAGACGTCGCTCACCATACCCGGCATCAAGTACGTCGTTGATACGGGCAAGAAGAAGGATAGGTGCGTATCTTTTTAGTTTCTAAGCTGGTCACTGTTGTGTAGCAGTATGAACTATGAAATCTGACCGGGGAGTTGTATAATCATTGGGTACTAAATTTGCACTATTGTGTTAAAATTATTCTCTTCAAAAACTGGTTAAGTGCGAGTCGAACTCGCGCACCGAGGTTTCCGTACCACCGCGTGATTGGCCGGTTTTTGTATTATTTGTTGTTTTACTTTAGAGTTTGCATTTGCACTATAAACACACACAATTTGACAATTGTGTGTTTTTTTTGTATTTTATTTTTATTGAAAACGCGTCATGGCGCTGTTAGATACCTTATGGGTGAATCGGCGCCGAATCACCCATAAGGTGTCTAACGGCGCTCATGGACATTCAGTCGTATACGGGGAGTCTTTTTTTTTTATGGAAACTGACACGATTGCCTACACCACCTACAACATCCGTGATGTATCTTCTAGTGTTATACTTCTGCAAGTAGCTGCTGACACGGTTTGGTTCAATAGCGATTTATACGCACCCTCTCATCCTTCCTCGGGCGCCCTCACTTTTTCTACCCTCACTCTACCTTAACCTTCCCCACACACTTTTGTAAGCGAAATGCATACATGCCGCAGGCAGGCCTCACGCACTCTATGTACTTGCGCGCGCTAACTACCTACCGCCCGGCGGGCCGCCGGCGGTCTAATTCAGTAGAAATTCGTCAGCCGCGCGAAACATACCTACACGCTCGCCCACGCTAACGCGCGCAGCAGCAAAGCAATAATGCAGTTTACACGCGATCGTTTAGGTACATTTTCGCACGCAGCGATTGGCGACGTGAAGCAGTAGGCTATTAAAACCGAAGGTATAGAACTTTTTCTATGGAGTGATTTATCTGTTACGAAGTAACTATTAAGTAATGTGTGCCGCAGGGTGTATGACAGTGTAACCGGCGCGAGCGCGTGGCGCGTGGGCTGGGTGTCGCGCGCGGGCGCGGAGCAGCGCGCGGGGCGCTCGGGCCGCACGGGCCCCGGACACGCGTACCGACTCTACAGCAGTGCCGTCTTCCAACACGAGCTGGCGGAGTTCGCGACACCCGATATACAGCGCAAGCCTATTGATGACCTCGTACTGCAGATGAAGTGCATGGGCATTGATAAGGTGGCTGCTGTTCATTGGTTTAGTTTTAACATTAACCAGTCCTGGATTTCCCATTAGGCCGTATAGGCCACGGCCTAGGGACGGCAGATTTCCGAAGGCGCTGAAGAATATTACAAGTAACACTTGTGCTTTGGTATAGTGTAAGCCGTCAAGTTCGTGCGCGATTGTGAACGCAATACTCAAGCAAGTCACTTGTGGATAGAGTTTTCCATCTATTAAATGCTAAGTATCATTTGGGTAAAGGTTTTAAGTACCCATTGCGATTTTGTAATACTCCTATCCTATGTTATTTATGTTTTGCGCGGTAGCGGCGAAAGTCAAGTCGCCTATACTTAAGAACAGTCTGGCACTGACATTAACTGTGTTTTCGATAGACTGTAAGCGATGTTATTATGTGGCTAGTCACTAAATACTTGTAATAATATGACTATAAAAAATATGATTTTGATCCATTTAATCTTGTTTGAATACTTTGCGAAACGTGGTGGTCGGTGTTGTGCTGTAATTTATCAGAGTTCTTGCAGCACAACATTGATTACTCTGCTTACCCCGATTGTCGGGATTCAGCAGTCAGGGACACCCTGCGAAGTTTCTTGCCATTTCATGGTGGGTGTAATGGGTGTAATGCAATGGCTCATGGGTATTGGGTGTAATCGAGCCGAATAGAACACATTGTGACAAGTTCGAGTGCAGTCTAACTGCCATATGAATGATCAGTAAACAATACAACAATACAATACTGTACAGCGTGGGGGTCGGTACTTAAAAAAAATAGCCTCGCTGCATCTCTCCCCGTCCAAGTCGTAAAGCCGTGCTTAAAGGTCGACACGTTAGCCACCTCCCACTTTGGTACTGTTCTTCCACCGAGTCATGCAGCAGGTGGGTTTTTTCGTGCTCACTTGCTGCTTGATAGTTGTATTGCCTTAAAATCCTCTATACAGGGTGTTGTAACGGCCACTACATTAAATTTAGGAAATTATTATTGAGATCAATAGTAACAAAAAAGTCAAATAACTTTTTTTTAATTCCCTTTAAATAAAAAGTTACAGTTTTCATACAAACTAATTGATTTATTTAGTGTAAAAGGTCCTTAACATTAGATACTTTTAAAAAGGATCTAATGTTCCGCACGAACGTGGGAATGAAAGGCGCGCGGTGAGTGAGCGAGCAGGGATGAGTGCGCAGAGAGGAGATGTGCGGAGGCGGCGCGGTGTGCGTTTTTCGTCCCTAACCGTTCCCGCGCCAGCACCCTCACCCCTCGCGCGTCAAATTACACTAGACGAAAACATAAATTTCAAAGATTTATATCTCCAAAACTAGACAGTTTAGGGAAAAACTTTATTAACTTTTTTGTCTCGAAAATACATGAGGATTGCGCTGGCGAAATTAATGTACTGACCGTTACAACACTTTGTATATAGCAAATTTAGCTGTAATTATTTCAATATTTATACAAAGATAACATATAGCGCAGTGACTTTTGTTTTGATTCGGTTGATTTGAGTTGAATATTATGAATTAAATATTTTTGTATTATTACTAAATTTATGGTTTTTATATTTTTATAAATATTTTAAATATGTATTACAAAACACACATACTAATGTATTTCGACTAGTCATCATCAGTTACATATATGTAAATTAGAATTAAAGATAGGTTTATTGTAAAAACATAAACAAATGTCTGATTTCAATGTTTCACACGACACATAGAGAACATCCTTGAAGTAGTGGCCTGAATTTTACTATATTTTATTCTAGGTAGTGAACTTTCCATTTCCGAGTGCGCCAGACCGCCTGAATTTACGACTCGCAGAGAAAAGACTACAGATATTGGGTGTTCTGGAAAAAGCTGAACTTAATAAACCTAACCTGCAAGATGAAGAGGTAATTCAAATTAGTTTTTTTTTAAATAACATAGACTATTGTTGTGTTTAATTTGGACGCATTCACGCTGACTGACTGACAAATTTTTTCTTATGTTCAGCTCAGACTATTGTGCTGTGTGGGGCCGGTACTTTAAAAGAATAGCCCCACTTAATCTCTCCCCGTGTATGTCGTAAAAGGCGACTAAGGGATATGACTCCCTTCTTATATTACTAGGTGGTAGGGTTTAACCCGCCCGGGTTGGTACCACCGCACTGAATGAAAGGTCGGTCGAAACGGCTATGTAAATAGTTTGTGTTTTCCGTCCAGTTCAGCGTAGCCGGCACGACCGAAGGGAAGCACTGACGTGGCACCAAGTTCACTCGGTGTTATGGGCTAACATCACGGATGTTGTAGGTGATGTAGCCAACCGTGTCAGTTTCCATAAAAAAAAAAATAAACCCCTTGAAGAGTTAATTCCACAGAGCACGGAATACCCCCGCCCGCGCCCCCTCCTAGAGGCGCCCTGAGCGCGATTTCCCTACACGGTGTTGAAGCCTATAGGCGTGGCCTATGACTTACATATGTGTGTTGTGCGTGTGCATTGGTTTTGTGCGTGTGCCTAACTTGCTCCTCTTTGTGTGTAGTCTCGATAATAACACACACACACACACACATACGAAGCGCTAGTAGCACTGCGTCCAGTTATTGGGTTTCAAATATTATCGCTTAGGGCGCCTCTAGGAGGGGGCGCGGGCGGGGGTATTTCGTGCTCTGTGGTTAATTCTGTAAATTTTGTATAATAATGAATGAGTTGTTGTTCCCCCCAGTTGGTGAAAGTAACAGCTCTAGGCCGCGCGGTGTCAGCGTTCCCCGTGCTGCCTCGCTACGGCAAGATGTTGGCACTGAGCCACCAGCACGAGTTGATGCCGTATGCTGTCGTAATGGTCGCCGCATTGAGCGTGCCCGAGGTAATTAAACATTTCTCTAGTCAAAATATAAAAACCTGACATGAAGGTTATTATAAATGGGAAAACTGACGGAAGAAGTTCGGCGATCAGGCAGGGGAATTTGCCTATAGCATTTACCTACTCCCAACGCATGGGTGCCCAATCTTGTATGTACATATTCTTTATTGAACACCAATTTATAAAATTAGGTGCAACAGGCGAGCTTAATGCCGCGAGGCATTCTATTCTAACTAACCTTTGGGATGTGGGAGAAGTACCTACACGCAGGCGAACAAGAATAGTTTGTGGCAATGTGTTAGACTGTAAAGAAAATGTATGATAAAACTACATATGAATACTACATAAATACTTTAATAAGCATATATAATGTATATAATAAACATACATATTATGTACATTAATCGGTGGTACCGTTGTGCAACACATTCAACTGAATGACAGGAGAGTAAGATAAGGGGAGTAAACATATGTATGTAATATAAAATTGCATTTACTTCGGTAAGGAAAGGAGAAGTTTGTTTAAATTTATCTTAAATACATTCATAGACGTACAGGAGCGTAAATGCACGGGCAGATTATTCCAGAGGCGAGCTGTTTGTACTGTGAAAGAGTCCGTGTAGAACGTGCTTGAGTGAGCCGGTATTGCCAAGAGTAAGTTGTCCGCAGATCTTAAAGCCAGACCGTGAGAAGAAAGAAATTCAAATCGTTTACTCAAATATTTGGGAGCATCAGGATCATTAAGTGTGCGGAAGAGAAGAGAGAGGGCGTGAGAGTTCCTGCGACCACGAACATCGAGCCACTGAAGGCGAGCTCGATATTCAGATATATGTTCATACTTGCGCAATCCGAAAATATAGCGAATGCACAAGTTGAGAATACGGTCAAGTTTGTTGAGGAGATCCTCATTTAGGTCAAGATAACACACATAGGCATAATCTAGAATTGGCAATAAGAGAGATTGAACGAGCGTAATTTTTGTGCCAGTGGGAATGAAGTTTTGCAAACGCTTGAGAGAGTGCATGCTCCCGAAGACCTTTCGACTGACCTCATTAACCTGCACACTCCATGTAAGAGATTCATTGATCATAAGCCCTAAATTTTTAATGCACTTGCTGTAGGGGATAGCTATGCCATTGAAAACAACGGCGGGGCGAGTATCCCTGTCCAGCTTTGCCAACAATTTAGGTGGTCCGATGATTATAACTTGTGTCTTAGCAGGATTAACGAGCAGCCCGAAGCGCACAGCCCAATCGAGTACAGACTCAAGGTCTATATTCATGAGGGCTAGGGAAGTATGAGTGTCCTCGAGACGGAAGTGACGGTAGAGCTGAAAGTCGTCGGCATATAGATGGTAGAAACACATAAGAGAGACAACCATATTGTTGATGAAAATGGAAAATAGTAATGGAGAGAGTACACCTTGTAGCTTGTGGTACGCCGGCAGTGATGTCGCACCACTTAGAAGTGGCATTATTGACACGGACACACTGGCGACGACCGCTGAGATAGGAAAAGAACCAATCGAGTACTGACTGTGAAATGTTCAAGGAACGCAGAATAGCAAGAAGGATTTCGAAATCAACAGTGTTGAAAGCACTGCTGAAATCAAGTAGAACCAGCAGAGTAAGTTTCCGATCATCCATTGCATGACGGATATCATCGGTTATTTTGACCAGTGCAGAGACTGTGCTATGAGATGGTCGAAATTCTTTATTCTTTATTTATCATTTGTATGGTAGTACACTACGCTTGAATTTGTCCTGTTTAGTTTTTACAATCCGGTTCGATTACACCCACAAAGAAGAGCCGGCAAGAAACTTCGCAGGGTAATTTTTTTAACGTCTTCGATTACAATACATTGTGACTAGCTACACAATAGATACCGCTTACAGTGTTAAGATACTGTTTGAGAGCTAGAATAACTATAATTTAAGCTTGATAATTCTGTCTGACCACATAAAATCAAAAGTAAAAGTATAAATAAAATCAGGTGTATAAAGCCTTTGTCAGAAATTGTTGATACATATATCGTATCAAGTCATGTCAATTATAAAATATATTCATACCACATGGTAGTACAATGTCAAAAAAAATAATAATAATATTAGTAAACGAATAAAAATTCAAAAATAAATAAATTTGATACTTAATGTATCAATTAGTCAAATTAGTATTGAGCATGCGTCAGCAGTATAAATTAAGGTACAGGTTGTACCCTGTCAAACTTCAAAATTCGTATGCAGTCAGAATCCCAAGTCAACATGTTTGTAGCATTTTAAGTTATACCGGTGATAATACGAGGTAGTACAAAACTCAAAGACCAAAAAGTTATATAGAAAAAATATAAATCTGCGACAAATCCCGATTGATATCAATTTAAGAGGCAGTTTGAAGAAAGATACATGGAGAGTTGGGAGTGAACCACACGTTCAAGTACGTTAGATAAAAAAGGAAGTATGGAAATAGGACGATAATCCTTGAACTGAGTGGGGGAACTGATATTAGGGAGCGGTATCATGTCTTCCACAGCTCAGGAAAAGTTGCCGACACTAGCGAATGGTTGATTATGTGGGTGAATATGTGCACAACATTGTCTAATATCGGCAAAAACAGTTTCCGACTCATGTCATCAGGACCTACAGCCTTACTCTTAATAGAGAGGACGATACGTTTTACTTCACAGTCAGTGACTCTGGTGAAACCAAATTGATCGGAGTCGGAAATTAAGGCTGAATGCAACTTTCTAAGTGTGTGAGCCTTAACAGATTATAGGAGAAGAGGAGAAATGTTGGTTTAAGCCATCGAGAATAATCAATTGATTAATCTCAGATGATGACTTGCCGACACCTAGAGTGCGTAGAAACTTCCACATATTGTGTGGAGAACAATTTTCAATGGACTCATTGATATGGCGGCGTTTTGCATTTCTACACATCTGATTGATTTCTCGCAGCTTTGTATTTTTCCCAGTTTTCTTCTGTCTGTTGGCGTTTATGCCTCTTCCAATCTTTGCATATTCTAAGTTGGTCCAGTTGATTTTCATGAAGATAATTGAAGACGTGAGTGGACGAAGGTACTATGTAAAATTTTTTTAGAAATGCATTTTTTACCGTAGTAGAACGTGTTATGTGCCGAGTAATCAAGTGGCACTGACAGAAAATCCGAAATCACGACGGAAATAGGAGTTATTCAAGTGGTGAAGGTGTTATGTACACGAAATTGTAGGTAAACCATAAACTTTGACTTAATTTTTCTCAGCTTTTTGTTTTTGTTACAAAGCACCTTTGTCATGTGATGTCTTCAATTTATTTATTCCAGTTAATTTTCATGGACATAAATTATATGATCCAGTGGATTTTCATGTTCCAGTTAATTTTCATGATGATAAATTATATAATCCAGTTGATTTTCATGAAGATAAATAATATATTCCAGTAATTTCTATCCAGGTTTTATCTGGAAAAAGTGCCTCATGGCCCGCCACCGGACACACGTTGCTCCTGGGAGACCCCGGTGTGCTCATGCGCGCCGTCGGCGCCGCAGAGTTCAGCAGGGGCAGGGGGGAGGAGCAGCTCTTCTGTACCAAGCACGGAGTGAGGGAGAAGGCTCTAAAGGAAATAAGAAAGCTGAGAAAACAACTGACGACAGAAATAAACCTAAGCGTCACCGGTGCAGACCTGAGCGTGGATCCGAACTTGGAGCCGCCGAATGATAACCAGGCGAGATTGCTGAGGCAGTTGCTGCTGAGCGGGCTGGGTGATCAGGTCGCGAGGAAAGTTGGACTGGATGAGATGAAAGAAGGTTGGTTTGCATACACTTAGAGTTAGACAAATCCAGACAGACGGTAACCCTACATAAACACCATACACTGTATCCCGACCTCATTTAACTTTAAATCTTTTATCTTTCACTCTTTTAAAGCACTTTACGTTGGTGCAACGCACTTATTTTCTTAAGTCTAGATTAGCAAGTTAAATTGGCTTAAATCACTAAATTCGTGTTGGCGCAAGTGCAACTGGGCCTAATTTGTGTTGGTGCAAGTGCAAGTGGGCCTAATTTGTGTTGGCGCAAGTGCAAGTGGGCCTAATTTGTGTTGGCGCAAGTACAAGTGGGCCTAATTTGTGTTGGCGCAAGTGCAAGTGGGCCTAAGGTGCCCGAGTATCAAAATGGTCAGGTTTAGTCAGACCAGTTAATTATTGTGCTATGCACCGCTCTACCCTGATTCTAAACAACGTTTATCTTCAAAATGGTCACCAGGTCAAGACAAGCGCAAGTTCAAGTACGCGTACCACTGCGGGGAGCTGGAGGAACCGGTGCACTTGCACTCGGACTCTTTGCTCCGGAAGACGATCCCCGAGTGGATCGTGTACCAGGAGCTCTACGAGGCCGGGCACAACGACGGCAACAGAAAGATGATCGTGAGGAATATCACAGCTATCGAACCGGAGTGGCTCCCGGTCTATGTACCGCATCTGTGCAATTTCGGTAATTCACTAGCCTACGGCCTTCAGTATTATAATATGTCCTCCTACTACAAGTGCAGTTTTAGGGTTACATATCCATACGGAAGCCTATTACTAAGTCCCGTCTGTCTGTCTGTCGGTTCGAGGGCTGTATCTTTTGAACCGTAATAGGTAGCCGGTTGAAATTTAAGGAGGTTGAATTTAAGACTGCGGTACTACAGCGTGAGGCACAATTTGCAAAATTTGCCATTTTCGTTTCGGTTTTTTGTTCAACGAATTTAAAAAATATGTATAATATTAAAAAATCCTGTCTAAAAGTTGACCATATTTAAAAGTTGGTGGCAGATTTTTATTTTTATTTATGTCAAATTATATGTGAAAAAAAATCACAAACATACTACTAAATGGTCCTAAATACTCCGAAATGCTCTCTTTGTTTCGAAATTGCAGCTTTTCTAAAACATTATTTTGAGTTTATACTAATCGCAGATGATGTAAGATAAAATTTTACTTCTTTTGACAGATTTGGATATTCGTGTAATGTAAATTGGTTTAACAAACTTATAAAACAAGCGAATGCTTCGCTATTCAACCAGTGCATTTTGCAGTCGCATTTTGATGCTGTAGTACCGCGCTCTTAAGGCATATAGGAGATCTAGGCAATGTTTTTTAATCATCTGCCATTTGACCATTCTCTCTCGTTACAAATATTCACATGAAATAGCATAATGTGCGAAAATTTGGTGCGACCTTTTCTGGTATCCGCGCGGATACCTAGGAAGGCGGAGGGAGTAACAGATGTAGTATCCGTACGGGAACAGAAACCTAAAAAAATGGTGTTCCGTTGTATGGGCAAAATTCTAGATGATGCTTCCTTGTAATTACAATTGAACAAAGAGGTTATGGATGCTGGTTTGACAATTTGAAATACAATTAACTGAATGTTATTTTATTTTTTTCCCAAGGTGAGCCACTCGCAGACCCAGAACCGCGATACGAACCAAAGTCTGGTCGCGTCAAGTGTCACTTCAAGGGAAGCTTCGGCAAGGCCGGTTGGGAGTTGCCAATCGTCGAAGTGGACTTTCCCGACAAAATGGAGAAGTATAAGTGGTTCGGAAGGTTCCTGCTCGAGGGAATTGTGTTTCCAAAGTTGAAGAAATATAATGCGTCGTTGCTTTCACCGCCAGCGACGATGATTAAATCGTGGGCCAAGTTGAAACCGAGGACGGATATTCTGTTAAAAGCTTTGATCAACCGGCGAGCTGGCTCCCGGGACCAGTTGAAGGAGTTGTGGAGTAAGGAACCTCAGTGTGAGTGTGTTCAGTTGCCTATTACTAACTTGTGTATATATTCTAAGGGTATTTTAACAAGACTGATTTGCCTATCATTAGGCGACTTTTCACTAAATTGTTATCTATAATTTACTTACATACATATAACACACGCTGAATCCCGACAATCGGGGTAAGCAGAATGATCGGTGTTGTGCTGCAAGAACTCTGGTAAATTAAAGCACAACACAACACCACGTTTCGCACAAGTATTCGGACAAGATATCTATCAAGCAGCATGTAAGGCATGTATCCACCTGCTACATGACTCGATGGAAGTACCGTGCCAAGGTGAGAGGTGGCGACCCTGTCGCCCTTTAGCACAGCATCTTGCCCTTATCTCTTAGTCGCCTTTTACGACATGCACGGGGAGAGATGCAGTGGGGCAATTCTTTTTACGTACCGGCCCCACACGGTAATTTACTTACAGTATGACACAATTCAAAGGTTGGATCGTCCCTTTTGGTAAGCCGAACATGACCGAATGAAAAGTGACTTTAAAGACTGTCGCACAAAGTCAACTGATGTTACCCGGGCGGCGTCCAATATCTTTATGTTGTGTTGACTGTATATACCTAACTTTCATTAGGCTACTTTTCACTAAATTGTTATAATTGACTGTTGCCAGATCTACTGAACGAGTATTTAAAGTGGGTCCCAGAATCGGCGCACAACCAAGTATCACTCCTCTGGCCTCCACTGTGAAAAGTGACTTCAGTGCCAGAGCCATAGCCAACATAGTTCTTGCTTCATTACATTAATTATACCTGTAAGCGACCTGTATGTACATTCTGTAAATAAACATTTTATAGGTAGGTAGACATTACAGTTTTAAATAAAATACCATTTTGCGACGAAAATGTGGCTTTTATTTTTATTATAGAAAATGGTTGGCTACATCTTCTACTATTCCCGTGACGTCAGCCCGTCACACCTTATTGACCTAGGTGCCATGCCCATACTTCCCTTAGGACCTACCAACTACATTTAACATTCAATTGAATGCGAACTATTTTCATAGCCGTTTCGATCGACCTTCTTTCACTGCAGGCTGTGGTACCAATCCGGACTGGTTGAACCCTGCCACCTAGTAAGTATAGGGAATGGACCTACAATTTTAGGTGGTTTCCGGGCCACGGCCAGCCTCAACGGTGAGACAGTCAACCATTATCAGTCGGAATTCTATCAATGGACCAAAAAATCATGGATGGAATGGAATCCTATCAAATGATCTCGAACAGAGCAGTGAGCACACATGTATAAATGATTATTTGTCAATGAAATTCCTACCAATGGCCAACCATTAAACTTTGTAATTTTTTTAACCCAATTCCAACTTTGTTAAAACCCTACCACGGAACCTCTGTTAGTAGTTTTATTATAAACAGAGCCGGAACGGAAGAGTAGGGGGAGCGAGCGACATCCCGGTAACCCTATCGCGCTAGCGTGGAAGCCATGCTGCATCTGGTAAATTACAATACTCTGCTGTAGGCATGCAACACGCAAAAATATCCTCAAACCAGAACAGCTGACCTGCATTTTCTTTGCCGTATTTGTTCTAACTATGCCTATTTTTTTGGCATAGAGAGATATTTTCAAACGTTTTTAAATATTATACATACAGAAATACGGAGCTGTGTATATCGTAAAATTTTCAAGAGGAAAAAAAGGTTTTTCTTCAGTTCATAAATACGAAGATTTTGGTATGATTGCTATGTTCGTACTTTCAATGACTATTTCGAATTTTTCATGTTCCGTCCCGCCCCGCCCGCACGATGTGGGCGTTCGACACCTGAAAGACTTCCTGGCTCCTTTGGCTCCTTTTGTGAACACTCGGCTCGAAACGAAACGTAACAAAAACGACATGGACCGCCTCAACATTAGGTTAGGGTTAATGTAGCGATGCATCTTCTTTATATTAACCCTGGTTATTTTTTTTAAACCACCAAAACATCACTCATACCACACTTTCCTGAAGTCTGCCGAAAGGAGCTAAAGGAGCCAGGAAGTCTTTCAGGTGGCGCACCGCACGATGTTGTGCTGCACTGCGTCAAAGAGCAAGAAGGCTATGTGCTGCTGCTGCGTCCGTCATTCGTGCTTGTCATTTTAACACAAGCCATTAAAGCGAGATAGAACAAGAATAATAAATAGAAGTGTAGATCATGCGTGCGCTTACGTAAAGCTTGTTCAAGGCAGTCAACCAACAAACAAACAACTGTCAGTCAAGCAAGCAGTAGGAAAATGACCCAAAAATAAGAAGGTAGTAGATTTAAAACAAAATAAAAAATGTTATGGATCTCCTGCTGAGGCTGCGAGTTCCGGGCGCGGCGCGGCCCCTGCGCGCGTTGGCTGCCCGTCTCCTGCTCACACAAGTCGCTCGCTACACACGGTGAGTCTCCGCTCAACCTACTTGCACTAACTTTCTATCACATAACCTCATTCTTGCATAGCTTAGCGTTTATTATAGCTCTTCGTCGAATCAACAGTAATGATTTACTTTCATCTAACCTTGTATTCACGATAACATTTAGAAATTGAGTTTGTTAGAGGTAGCATATAAATTACCTCTAGTGTGATTAGGTGGTTCTAGATTTGCACATAGGTATTTTTCCCCATTAGGTATGCATTATTGTGTGTATGCTACGTAAGTAAATTTTTTTTTTTAAATTTATTATTAATTTTTTTCTTATTCTCATGCATTGTGTGCTCTATCCCATTAATTGTTTATATTGTCTTACAACCACGTGAATACGTAGAACACCATCATGATCACACCGGTGTCCAATTCCCATTCCACTAAATAATGTTTTCTCCCCACGGGCCACAAGTTTCAACTTTGTTTCACCCTTTGCCTCTGGAAGCATTAACCAAAACAATCCTTCTGCTACACCAGGTGGCGCGCCGCGATCGGCGCCGGCGCATTACTCTCGAAAAAAAATCATTTTGGAAGATTTTTCCATAAAACTTCATGAACTAACATATGGATTGTATTTACAGATAAATATTCTAGCTATAAATGGCATTTTTTTATTTACATTACGTCTTCTAGGTGACAAAATTATTTTGTAAAGTTGTTCTATGTGAAAATCGCGACCTCCCTCAGGTTTTTTTTTTTTTATTAATTTATTAGACCGCCAATCGGTCATATAGTATTTTTATTATAAACACTAATAAATAACGGACCTAATCATACCTTTCTTGTGTATCAGCAGCCCCCCGTGTCGTTCACAATAAAATTTGTATGTGGAAATTTGTATGGTTTGTATTGTTTGTATGGAGAAAACTAGGTCACAAAAATTGCTTATTTCTCGTAAATGTACTGTATACAAACACTATACGGCATATATTATTTCAACTACAGGAACTAAATAACACTTCTATCACCTCACTTTATCCAGAAAACGGATTTATATCGAGAAACAAGCCTCTAAAAACAGCCGAAATTGGTACCGAAAAGGAGGCATTTTCTTAGTATTTTTACGAAAAATTCAGATCAACTCAGCACAAACAAATGCACTCAATACATCCGGAATATAATGAAAAAGAGAAAAAACATCACTTATGGGTTCATCTGCACAAAGAAACACTCAGCAAACCCGAAAACAGAAGAGCAACGTACAACGCCCTCCTATTATAACCGCTGTCTTGATGACACTGACAGGGCGGTAAATCTGACATTTCTCTATGGAGGAATGGTTGTCGCCTAAAGGGAAATTTATTCTACTATTTGAATTCGTCACTTTCAAATACACACGGCTAAGTGAGATAAAAGAAAGCGGCCGATATCGGCCGCTCCATTCGTAAAGGTATAATGTATAAAGCGACCGATATCGGCCGCTCCAACGGCAAAAGGTTAAATGTCTTTAAATGTCAAGTTTTTAAACCCTTAAAAACCAAATAGGTAGATAATTTTGATGTGCAACGTCAAAAGTTCCAAAATGGGTTGGCTTTAAGCATGACATCATCTAGAACAGCGGTTCTCAAACTTTTTTGGCGACGGAACACTTTTGGAAAGCGAAATTTTTGACGGAGCCCTAAAATTAACAAAAAATAGTTTTTGTGCATTCTTTATTATTAATATGTAACATTTACTTACATAATATTATAATAAAAGAGAAAAACAATAATTCAATACCTATGTATCTAATGGGAGGTATGAAACTGTTTCTTATTTTTCATCAAATTGGTTGATATCAGGTTTGATAGAAGAGAGTTGGGTTGAGTTCGTCTGCGCAGCCGAGTTGAATCGAGCCAGAGAGGAGAGGTGTATTTTTGATTTTTTTTCTCGTATACTCGCGGAGCCCTCACAGAGGCTCCGCGGAGCCCTAGGGCTCCGCGGAACACACTTTGAGTATGGCTGATCTAGAAGTTTACATAATTAAATTAAAAGTAGGATTGTCATACATACTAGACTAATAATTATCCGTTTTACTAAAAAAATAAACCCTTTGGAAAGTGTCAAACTGAGATCTGTTTGTTTACCAGTTTTTGGCAAATGAAAATTTATAAAATCCCTACAGATTAGCAGAAGTGGGCAAACTAGAGCAACCGAAAGCGGGCGGAAAATATGAAACAGGACAACTCATACTACACAAAGTGTTCGGCTATCGAGGAGTGGTGCTGTTTCCGTGGCTAGCCCGCATTTACGACCGAGACGCACCGGGCAGGAAGGACGACCCCAGGGAGACTCCGGACCCTCCTGCCGACACTTTGTCGAATAAGGAAGTGAAAGGGCGGACGCACACCTTCTATCAAGTCCTTATTGATACGAGGGACGCTCCATACATAGTAAGTATCTTTGAGTAATTAATTAAATTTGTCAGCCTCGATAGCTCAGTGGTGCAGACAGTCAACTGTCGCTATTGAATGTTAAGCAACGCTGGGTGCGGTCAGTACTTGGATGGGTGACCGCTGACCGTTGGAGGCTGACCGAGGTTCGGATTCCTCGTAAAACTGTAGGTCCCTTCCCTCCTAATCTTACATGGTGGTAGGGTTTAACCCGCCCGGATTGGTACCACCGCACTGAATGAAACGTCGGCGGAAACAGCTATGTAAATAGTTTGTGTTTTCCGACGAGTTCAGTGTAGCCAGCACGATCAAAGGGGGAAGCACTGACATGGCACCTAGTTCACCCGGTGTTATGGGCTGACATCACGGACGTTGTAGGTGATGTAGCCAAGCGTGTCAGTTTCCATAAAAAAAAAAAAAAATTAAACAATTTGAAATTGGTAAATTATTGGGATAAATTGTATGTGTTGCGTCTTATTTATGGTTGTGTTAGGTATGTTGTTGGACGCCGTATCTGAAACTAATCAACAACCAAATCTATAGGTGGCGACTTGACATGAGCATTTGCTCGATGTGAATATTCGCATCGAGCATTTGTTCGTTGTGAGCAAATGCTCACCGACACCTTAATGTTCGTCTCCAATATATGCTCGACTGTGCTCCATATCCATCCAGTTTGCATTCTTCCACTTCTACATCCATTTCGGCAGCTATTTCCACCCATGCATCGTTTTTCTTTAGTTTTGTTCATTGATTTTATAACCCTGTCGGGACAGATAGACCACTCCATATAACAAATTTGGTAACGTTGTAAATCGTAAAACCAACAGAGGGCGTTAATAATTTTTCTTGATGTTGTCGTAAAACAAACAGGTGGCGTTAATGTTTGTTAATACTTCTATACTAAGGGCGCTATCTAGTTGAAATACAACATGTATCTAGGTACCTTTAATTGTCACTAGGCTGTAGAATTACTGCTACTAGACAAAAGATGGCGCTTTCATTTATATTTATAAAGAACATTATTTATGTAAATTCCAAAATTTTTAATTATATTTGAATAATAAAATTATGACAATTTACAATTAAACTAACACTTCTTATCAAATTAAATAAAATAAAAAAATGTTTTGAAAATTATTTGGTATACGGAACAAAATATTATTATGATTGTAATTTCCTGTTTGTGCGCTTTTAATAGATAGATCCACACAGAGCACGGAAAACCCCCGCGCGCGCGCGCGCGGTATTCCGTGCTCTGTGGATAGAACGTATTTATTTAGTTGAACAGTTAAACAAATACTCGTCACTCTTCATTCTAATAATGTCAGCATTGTATGTAAAAAAAAAATATGAAAACTGCCTTAAAAAATTTATGAAATTAAAAAAATCGAACCCTAGAGTTGAAGGCGGTGCTAAAGAAGGCTACACAAATCACAAAGGATATCATCCACGCATGTTTTCTTTCATGTATCATTTTTGCTTGCTTTAGCACCGCCTTCAACTCTAGGGTTCGATTTTTTTTATTTCATACATTTTTGAAGGCGGTTTTTATATATTTTTTTAAATAGTTTTTTATTTCACAGTTTTTTTTGGAATTTTTTGCTATTAATGTACTCGGCGGAATCGCTCGACCTTCGGCCTCGCGATTCCGCCTCGCTTTCCAATCTGATCTCGTCCAAATTAAAATGGAACCACGTCATGGTTATCCCCTTTCAAACAAAAAAAAAGAATTTTCAAAATCGGCCCACAATAATTGACGGAGTAATCGCGTAACAAACATCCAAAAAAAGAAAACATACCGTCGAATTGAGAATCTCCTAGGTCTAAAGTAAATTGCTCGTGATGACAAATTCAACGAGCCCAAACACGATGGGTTTATCATGTGTAGTTTAGGAGTTCCTATGGCCACCTTCCGTCTCCATCATCAGACCAGCTCGATGGTACTCGTACTCGTATTATAATATATTAAACGCATCTGGCCGGTCGGAAAAGATTTCAAATTTAGAATATTCATGAAACAAGGGTCCGAATATGAATGACAATATCGATTCATGTATTTCAATACAATGACAGAGAAAATTTCAAAATATTAGGTACCTATTCTACCTATTTAATACTTTTTAGTTCTAGTTTATTTTTTTTTAAGTCGGTTTTATATTTTTAAAACAATATTACATAAAAAACAATAATCGAAATCGAATAATCGAAATCGGTTGAAGTGGTACAGAATTATTCGCCATGTGTCAAACTGCAAATTGCTGAAAAAGTCCACATCACAAAAGTTTTGCTGAAGGTAACCACACACCAATAGTATTTTTTTGCTTTTTCATAAACCGCTCAATCAATTTCAATAAAATTTCAATGGGAGCACCTCTGAAGTATGACCTACCAAACAAAAAAAGAATTTTCAAAATCAGCCCACAATTAACACGTTGAACGCCATACGACCCACCGGTGGGCCTAGCGTACTTTTCGGTTCGGGCCAAGCCAAACTCATTATATCCGTAATTTTCATCAACTTGAGATTTTCATCACAAAGTTTATAAAATGCGGTAATTTGTAAGGAAAATAAAAATTTGCGACTTTTACCGTCTAATTTTCGAGATATAGCAGAAGGCTCACGGGTGGATCGTGTGGCCTCATATGAAGGATTTGTATTTTTCTGTTGGCTGGGGCCGCGGGGTCACGCCGCGGCCCACCCGTTGCGCACACGCCGCGGACGCAGCGATCAATCCCCGGTCCGGCTGCGTCGACAATTGAGGATGTTTTACGCTTTTCTCGCCAAAAATGATTATTTTGAAGATTTCGAGTTAACACAAGAAGCGCTAACGCAGTTAGAAAACATCGAGATAGATCTTCTGAACCGTAGTTTCGGAATAGATTCTATGAAGACGTAGTTCAACCAACGAAAAGAAGATGCTGTCGAATTCTTTTGTCGGAGAGTGAGGATAGCGACTATGAAATGCATATAGAAAGACGGAAGAGAATGAAACACACTCTGGAAAGGAAAGAGGGATTGGCCAGAAAAGTGAGAAGAACATGTCACCAATGTTATGCAAAGAACGTACCAATAATGGGTAGCAAACAGGCTAAAACCAAGTCGAAAAAAGTATCCACTTATTGCCAAAGCAGCCCAACTAAACCATTCCTTTGTTTGCCTTGTTTTAACATGACTCACGGATAATTCTTTATTGTTTATGGTTAAACCCTTTGGGGTTAAGATGATTGATTATTTTAAATAATGAAGTGTCATAATGTTGTGATTGTTCAATTTCATAAATATTTTGTTTTGTTCAATTTCATAAATTATTTTCGTAATAAATAATGTCTTCTTATTTGGCAATGAAGAAAATTTTATGTTCATTTTTATTTTGACGAATATTTTCTTATTATTTTCTGGTTTTATTAATTCTATTAATACAAATATTATTTTCTACCTTATCGTTAAGAGCAGCCCTAGCATCGTTACAATTAACTTAATAAAAAACTACAAGTTTCTATTGGATTTGAAAACCACGCCGTCCGCTTCGACTACAAGGCCATGCGGCTCACTTCCATATTGGCTTTGTAGCTGCGCTCTGTGGCTTGTAGGAAGCGTTTACGTAGGCCCTCTCACGCGGCTCACCGGTGACCCCCATGCCCTGAATGGTTCAGTAAGGAAAGGCTCACCGGTGAGCGGTGAGCCCCGTGGCCCAAACGGAAATACTGGATTTTTCATGTGGCGTTGAACGTGTAAGATTGTAATTTCCTGTTTGCGGTTTTACTCCGGTCCAAAGAATTTACAAACTCTTTGGTTGTACTTGGGTTGTACCTAGCTCCGCTTATTTGTTGTTATATCCGCTATAGTAACACATATTCTGTGAAAATTTCAACGGGCTTCCTATTACGGTTCAAGAGATACAGCCCTCGGACAGACGGACGGACGGACGGACGGACAGACAGACAGAGGAGGCTTAGTAATAGGCTTCCGTACAGGGATACGGAAACCTAAAAATAAGGGGTGAAATAGGGGTGAAAGTTTTTGTATGGGGAATCCATGATTTCTCTAGGTAAGGATATGAAAATTTATTATCTAGGCTTTTGGCACAGATTACTCAATAGTTACTGCTTTTGGTAAGAAATAATGAATAATGGTCAGGAAGAGGAAGGGGGAGAGAAAAGAAGGGGGAGTGGGTGGGAGGTACGTTTGTCAGCCTCGGTAGCTCAGTGGTGCAGGCAACCCTGGGCGCGGTCAACACTTGGATGGGTGACCGCTCGACCATTTGAGGCTGACCCTGGTTCGGATTCCACGTAAAACTGTAGCACCCTTCCCTTCTTACCTTACTAGGGTTGGTACCACCGCACTGAATAAAACGTATGTCGAAACGGCTATGTAAATCAAAGAGATTTGATGTAAATAGTTTTTTCGTTTTTTTCCGTCCAGTTCAGTATAGCCAGCACGACATGTCCGACATCACGGATGTTGTAGGTGATGTATCCAACCATGTCAGTTTCCATAAAAAAAAGAAGAAGAGGAGGAGAGGTATGGAGGGAAGAAGGGTTAGTGAATGAGGGTAGGTGTGGGGGAGGGAGGTAGTAGAGGGAACGAGGAGGAATGGATATCGAGGGAGTGAGAGGTTGAAAGGGGGAAGGGGCGGGGTAAGAGGGGGTTGCGGACAGGATGAGGGGTAGTAGGGGAGGAATGGAATGCGAGGGTGATGGGAAGGAGGGGCGACATGAGGGGAGGAAGGGAAGTAGGGAGAGAGGGAGGGAATGGGCGAAAGGGAAGGTGGCAAAGAGGGGGTCCGTGAAGGGTGAGGGGAAGGAGGGGAGGAAGGCGGGATCGAGGAGAGAAGACCGGGAGAGAGGTGAGTGAGAGATGGGCGAGGAAGGAATCCCTTCCTTCCTCCCGAAAAAGATAGAGAATATAAGAGAAGCGATGGTTTATTATCAATTTTGCATTTAAATCAGATTTACTATTTTTTTATTTTATTCGTCGTCGTGTCGTCGTCGGTAAAATCTACAATTTTACAATTTTATATAAAATATCATTGACTTATATATTCTGTAAAGCTTATCACAAATACATTAAACCCACCCTCTTTTAATCTCTTTGGTATAACACCACCAGCAGCATCGTAGATGGAAAAAATAGCCCTCGACTCAACTTTTTTTAATTCGGTGCCTGGACTCCCTACTTCATACTCAAAGACATTTTGTTCATACTTCAACTATTACTAAAACGAGACACCGCGATTATGGTAGTGTGCGTATCGCGTGAATACAGAACCGACCGTCTCAAGAGATCGCATCGATATTGTGTCATCCTTTTTCCACGCGCAGTAACCCGTATCGCTTGCCTGCACGCTCCACGCAAACATTTGCGTGTTCCAAAACAAGCGAACGTCGCGCGTCGATCGATAAATTGCCGCAACGGCTAAAAACTATGGAGGTGGCTTTTTACTTTCGAGCGACTGTAAGGAGAAAGGAAGTATTGTGATCGTCCAAAATGTCGAAGTTGAGAATGCGACTGATTTTTTTTTTTTTTTATTGAAACTGACACGGTTGGCTACATCACCTACAACATCCGTGATGTCAGCCCATAACACCGGGTGAACTTGGTGCCACGTCAGTGCTTCCCTTCGGTCGTGCCGACTACACTGAACTGGACGGAAAACACAAACTATTTACATAGCCGTTTGGACCGACCTTTCATTCAGTGCGGTGGTACCAACCCGGGCGGGTTAAACCCTACCACCTAGTAATATAAGAAGGGGGTCATATCCCTTAGTCGCCTTTTACGACATACACGGGGAGAGATGCAGTGGGGCTATTCTTTTAAAGTACCGGCCCCACACAGTACAGATTTGGGCTATATATCTGTCAACGATCCCAAAAAAGTGGTTTTGAGAAACATGTATGTGTGTGTGTGTGTGTGTGTGTCCATCCAGCGACCTTGTGCCTAAACTGCTCAACCGATTTCGTTCAAAATTCGTATTTAGTAGTTTGAAATGATAATCTAGGGTTACCTTTTTTAGTTTTTTTTCATTAAAAAAAATAAGGGTAGCTGTCATACAAATTATTTCGTTGAGGTCGATTTTCTTATAAATGGCTAACGATTTTTATTATTATTATTATATTTAATCCATCGTGTTTGTTTCCGTTTTCAAAGGTGGTGAGGTAAAAAAATATAATTTTAAAGAAGGTATCTCCACTTTATCCTAACCGCACGCGCGTATTTGAATTGCACGCAGGTTTGGTTGGTGGCTATTTGGCAACTAAAAATATAATAAGAAATAGGCATGCCATCTATAGACAAATAGGACAACTTAACTTTGGTCTGACATCTATGATGCAGAAGCGGCGAAATTATACATTTTATCCGCCAAGCTCACGGACTGACAAAACATGAAAATATTTATTGGAAAAATTATGAAAACCTTAAAATACACTATTTTGAAATTTCTACTTAATATAAAATAATCTTTAAATTTAACTATGCTGTTCCCACTTAGCATCGTTCTATAATTAGCAGATTTAAAAATATAATAATTATTTAATTCAAATTCGATACTCCTGGCGCCATCTTAGGACATAATTGAAGACTAATTTCATGTTACCTTTAAAACATCGCTGACGGTACATCTGACTCCCCCTATAAAATCAATGGTTTTGTTCAAGTTAGCTGCATACAAAATAGTAATATTGTCGCCCTAAATGCAGGTGACTTTTGAACTGTCATGTCATCTGTCAAAAGTAACCGCCTTTTTTTTCACTTCTTGTCAATCTGTCGTCGATAAAAGTTGCTTTCGCAAATTACAATTGAAAGTTCGTAAAATTCTGAAGAAGCTAATTAGCAGACCCTCGTGCCAGGACTCCTAGTACCTCCTATAGCTGCTGCGAACCAGGTATTAGTGTGGGGGCGAGCCTGGAAGGAACTGGAAGGGTAAGTCTCGACGCTGTGCCTGGAGCCCTGCTGGCTGCGAGGAGGCCAATCCTGGTGAGTCCTGGCATTTTGAAAACTCAAAACTACAGTCCACTCTATTGTATTCGTTCATTAAATGGTCTTCGAACCGAATTTGTTTGAACAGTGACTTGAATAAAAATGTGTCACTTTGAGGGTATTGCAAAATAATGCTAAATATTTATCGGTTTCTTCTTTAGTTTCCTTTAATAATATTATACTTTTAGTAAAGTATAATACATTTTATTGTTTTCCTTACGTAAAGTAGTGGAAATTTTGTCGTTGTCGTAAATTTTCGTAATTTTGTGATGAAAAAAAAAGTTGTCGAAAAATTTTAATTTTCTCAAATAATATTGTAATTTTTGTAATAACTGAAACATTCCGTCATTCCAACAATAAAAAAAAAGTTAAACTATATGGTAATTTTCGCGAATTTGTCAGATATTTAAGTATGAAATATGTTCATAGTTCTTTCGGTAGCTTCATTTACACTGAATAGTTACATTCAGTTATTATAGTAAATAAAACATTACCGAATAGCAGGGTGTTTTGTTTGTAGTGCCATTTACATTGAATAGTTAGATCCAGTTATTATAGTGAATAAAAATGACTGAGTCTCTGGATAGTAATGCAGCGGCAGCGGTAGACTTAGCACGCGTTGACAGAGATTATGCAGTAATGCGATTAGAACACCTTAGTGAGGCTGGTGATAGTTATACATTAAAAATACAGTGTGAGTCAGACCTAAGTAACATAACAAACAGTTTCCATGAGGCACAGAGACGTGTACTTGCCACTGTTCTTCCACATGAGAGAAAACAAGAGTTTCAGGTTACAAAGGAATTTGAGGAAAAGGTGACGACCATTCGTAAGAGATTATTAAAGTTCACCAATCCAAGCCCAACCTCCCAGGTATCTCAAGATGCTCCCAATGTCTGTGCGAAATTGCCTAGGATAAACTTAAAATCGTTCAACGGAAACCTTGAAAATTGGCTTCCATTCATAGAAATATTTGATTCGTTAATTCATAATAAGTCGAACATGGCAGAGGTTGAAAAACTACACTACCTGCTGTCCTGCCTTGAACAGGAACCACTAGATCTCATAAAATCGTACCCAATTTGTAATGCTAGCTACCTAGACGCGTATAACGCACTTCGTGAACGGTACCACAAAACGAGGCAACTGGCAAATACGTTCTATGAAAAGTTATTACATTGTGAATCGATTAAATCTGCCAGTGCTAACGAACTACAAAGATTAGATAGCATATTCTCTGAAAATTTGTCAATTTTAGAGAAATATGGGTTGCCCGACAAAAACTTCATGCTAGTACATCTACTGTGGTCTAAACTCGATCGTTCGTCTCGTATCCAGTTCGAACTGGAACATCAATCTAATGAAGTACCAAAATTCGAAAAACTTCAGGAGTTTGTTAGAAAACGATGTCGTGCATTGTCTGCGGCCTTACCGCAAGAAAATGATATAAAAAATGAAAAAAGTAATTCTCGAAAGCCGTCGGTCAATAATGGACCAAAGCATAAGTCGTCGTCGTTTGTCGCTACATCGTCAAAGTGCGGACTATGTTCAGACGCGCATAACATTCGTGATTGTCCCAAATTTTTGGAAAATACTGCTCTTGCTCGCTTTGACCTTGCAAAAGCAAATAACTTGTGCATACTGTGTCTACTGCCATCGCATTCAATGAAACAGTGTCGTTCAAATAAGAAATGTAATCGCTGTGGTAATTCACACCACACACTCCTACACTTTGAAAAAAAATCAACCGTTGAAGTAGATAAAAGCAATGAGTCATCTCACACTACACACTCAGACGCCCCCCCTACTGTGAATGTGTTGTCCAGTCAAGTCATCTCGGTTCGTTCAAATAGCCTGCTGTCATCGGCAAAGGCCTACTTAAAAAATGGACAAAACCAGTATGTTCCCATTCGCGTATTATTTGATAGTGGTAGTGAAACCAACTTCATAGCTGAAGATTGTCGCAAAAGGCTGAAACTGGACCTTGTTAAAACAAGTACATTCTCAGTCAAAGGAATCGCCATCGCTCTTGAGCAACCACTCGGGGTTGTCCAGTGCATGTTTGGCCCTAGCGCAGACTCATCGCAACATATCGTCGTTGAAGCTTTAGTGTTGAAAGATCTCAATCATCGTCTGCCATCGAGTCCCTTTGTAGAATCGAAAATAAAGGAATGGAAGCACCTAACTGGACTAAAGCTAGCTGACCCAGACTTCAATGTGTCAAAACCAATCGACATGATCTTGTCATCTCACATCTTCGGAAGGTCCCTGATTCCGGGATTGGTAAAAGGCGAAGTGCACCATCCAGTTGCATTAAACACAATCTTTGGTTGGGTAATCATGGGTGGATCTGAGGAAAGCTTCAATGAGTCACATAATAATTTTCACGTTGCAAATGTTACTTCACTGGACGATTCACTCAAAAGATTCTGGGAATTGGAGGACGTCCCTTGTTCTAAAAAATTATTAACTCTCAAAGAAAAACTTGCAGAAGATAACTTCATTGAGAAACACTGTCGGTCGGAAACGGGCAGATACATAGTTCCGATACCTTTTGCTGAACCTAACACCGTACCAATCTTCTCGGGTACCAGGTCAATGGCTTTAAAAAGGTTTTTTTCGCTTGAAAACAAATTCAAAACAAACCTTGACTTTCATGAAAAATATGTCGCTTTCATGAAAGAGTATAAGAGTAGTCAGCATCTAGAAAAAGTTGAGCCTCCACCTGTCGATTATGGACAATTCTATTACATTCCTCATCATGGAATTTGTAAGGAATCAGTAACCACCCCATTACGTGTCGTGTTTGACGCAAGTGCTAAAGATGCTCAGGGCGTCTCACTAAATAGCACACTATTGGAAGGACAAAAATTACAAACTAGTATCTTCAACCTTCTCGTTCGCTTTCGTTGGCACGCTATTGTATTCACAGCTGATTTGAAACAAATGTATCGGCAAATTTTGGTACCTCCTGCGGAATCTGATTATCAGCGTATTCTCTGGCGTAACTCCCCAAACGAGCCAATACAGGATTTTAAATTGACAACTGTTACATATGGTGTAAAATCTGCTCCGTTTCAAGCTCTACGCACCATATCCCAGCTCGCTAAAGATTCTAAGGAAAACTACCCGAACGCATCAGCAATCATTGAACGTGACATCTATATGGATGATGTCATAACAGGTTCGGAAAATATCGATCACAGTCGTATGCTGCGTACCGAGTTAACAGATATGTTTGCCTCGGCTGGATTCCATCTCAGGAAGTGGACGTCCAATTGTAAGGACTTTCTAAGTGATTTAAAACCATCCGAGTTATACACGGAACATTTTCTGAATTTTGATTCAGACGATCTCTCGCTCAAGGTACTAGGTCTTCGTTGGTTACCAATCACAGATACCTTCACATTTACTGTCGCAGTGCAAAACAATATTTGTACTAAACGTGTGATACTCTCGGAGATCGCAAGAATATTTGATCCGTTAGGTTTTCTGTCGCCTGTGACCTTTCTCAGCAAATATCTAATGCAACTCCTATGGATCTCCGGTGTATCTTGGGATGATGCACCACCAGAGCGAATCTCTCATGAATGGTGTACCATTAAGTCACAACTCCCACACTTGTCGTCACTGAATATCTCCCGCCGTGCTATAACAACAAAGGATGCGTTGCAGTTGCATGGATTTTGCGATGCTTCAGAGAAAGGTTTCTGTGCAGTGATATACATTCGATGTGAAAATGGAAAACTTGGAACTTCGGTTCAACTGGCGTGCGCTAAATCAAAGGTAGCACCGTTAAAAAGGATAACGCTACCACGGTTGGAACTGTTAGGTGCAAAATTATTAGCCGATGTAATGCATTCACTGCAAGAAGCTTTAAAACCGTTCTATCACTTTGACAAAGTATTTGCATGGTCGGACTCTAGTGTTGCTCTAACTTGGATAAAGTCGTGTCCGTCCAAGTGGAAAACTTTTGTTAGCAATAGAGTTAGTGACATCCAAGATAAAATTCCTCCAAGTTGTTGGAGACATGTTCGATCTGCAGATAATCCTGCGGACTGTGGATCACGTGGCCTCACGCCCGATGAGTTGGTGAACCACTCATTGTGGTGGACTGGACCCACCTGGCTTAGTGATTCTGAATCATCGTGGCCACGTTTCGCGTTGATGCTCGATGAAGATGCTCTTCAATACGAGCAAAAGATTTATAGTCTCCTCTCGTACAACAATTCTGATTTCGTATCTGAATTGATAAATAAGTTCTCGTCATTGCGAACACTAAAACGTGTACTTGCTTATTGTCGTCGTTTCATATATAACTTAAAAAATCGTTCCAGTAAAGTGACTGGAGCCTTGTCGTTTTCGGAGACTCATCAATCATTGATGTTTCTCATAAAGCACGTTCAGGAAGTATCGTTTGGTACTGAACTGCAAGCCTTGTCGAAAAGTAAGGAGAATTCTCTCCCTAAAGATTTGAGAAAATTGTCGCCGTTTGTTGATGATGAGGGTTATTTGAGGGTCGGCGGTCGCCTGGCTAATGCCAATATCCATTATGATAAAAGGCATCCCTTATTATTACCTAGACAACATCGTGTGACTACACTAATAATAGATGAGTACCATAGGAAGTTCATGCATCCTGGACTACAGACTCTGCATCACTTATTATCGCAGACGTTTTGGATTTTGTCCCCCAAACGAGCAATTCAGTCAGTAATCTCAGCCTGTCAAAAATGCTTTCGTTGTCGTCCAGTTTTAGCACCCGCGCCGATTATGGGTAACCTTCCCCCTTATCGTATAAATGCGCTAAAACCTTTCTCGTCTGCCTGTGTCGACTATGGTGGGCCGTTTATGATTACTCTTGGCCGTTATAGAGGCGCAAAATCGTACAAAGCCTATATCTGTGTGTTTGTATGCACCAGCACCAAAGCCGTTCATATAGAATTAGCCACTGAGCTAACCACGGAAGCCTTTATAGCAGCTCTAAGGTGATTTGTCGCTCGCCGTGGTAGATGTAACCGTCTAGTATCAGATCAAGGAAAAAACTTTGTTGGCGCTAGCAATCAGATGAAGACTGTCATGCAAAATGCAACCGAAGTTGAGGAAATGAAATTTGAATTTAATCCTCCTGGTAGCCCTCACTTCTCTGGTTTAGCTGAAGCAGGAATCAAATCTGTCAAAACTCATTTGGTAAGAGTTATCGGACTTCAAAGTTTAACGTACGAGGAATTATACACATTCTTGACGCAAATCGAAGCATTATTAAATTCTCGGCCTCTTACGCCAGTCAGCTCCGACCCCAGAGATCTATCAGTACTAACACCAGGACACTTCTTGACCCTCGAGGCTATGTCATCCGTCCCAGAAGAAGACCTGAGTAACCAAAAGATTAGTGTCTTAAATCGTTGGAAGCTAATTCAAAAAATGCATAGAGATTTCTGGGATCGTTGGCATAAAGAGTACATTCATTCATTACAACAAAAGCTGAAGTGGAATAAATCTCATCTAAACTTAGCTATCGGTACAATGGTTCTCATACTGGATGAACAGTGTAGTCCATTAAAATGGCGTACTGGTCGCATCACTGAGCTACACCCTGGTGCAGATGGAGTCTGTCGCGTGGTGACTGTGCTCACATCCAGTGGGTCCATGAAAAGGCCCGTAGTAAAATTGTGTCCACTACCAATGCAAACTAGTGAGCAATAAATAGCCCCTTGTCGTTGTCGTTATCGTTAAATCAAAACTTATCGTTACAATTGTCGTTTCAATTTTTCATTTAATTTCTTATATAACTTTATCGTTCCATTCTATCGTTTAAAAAAAAAAAAAATAAAAAAAAAAAATACAAGTATTTTGGTCGGCGGAATGTTCAAGTTAGCTGCATACAAAATAGTAATATTGTCGCCCTAAATGCAGGTGACTTTTGAACTGTCATGTCATCTGTCAAAAGTAACCGCCTTTTTTTTCACTTCTTGTCAATCTGTCGTCGATAAAAGTTGCTTTCGCAAATTACAATTGAAAGTTCGTAAAATTCTGAAGAAGCTAATTAGCAGACCCTCGTGCCAGGACTCCTAGTACCTCCTATAGCTGCTGCGAACCAGGTATTAGTGTGGGGGCGAGCCTGGAAGGAACTGGAAGGGTAAGTCTCGACGCTGTGCCTGGAGCCCTGCTGGCTGCGAGGAGGCCAATCCTGGTGAGTCCTGGCATTTTGAAAACTCAAAACTACAGTCCACTCTATTGTATTCGTTCAAGTTTATTAAAATTATCTTGATGGGTAGGATCCCAGAGTTGGCCATGATTGTGGTATTTATCGATGAATAAAAGAGTTTTTTCATGATTCCACTGCATTTTACCGATTAACAAAACAACACAGACACTGAAAACGCAGGCGCGAAATAAATGCGCTTGCGACGGCGCTAGCGACTGACCCTTAATGTAACATTCAAAGGAATTCGCCGAAAAACCGACAGCCGAGCAGAGCGCGCTCGGGCGCTCGGCGCTCGCCATCGAGCTGCTCAGCTCGCTGTACTGACATCCCGAATATTCGATTGCAACATGCTCACATCGAGCGAATATTCATGTCAGTCGCCACCTTAAGACTAAACCAAAAATTTTAACGCCTTTCCTCATGGTCATCTCCGAGCTATGTGGCGCAACGTTTCGACAAAGAACTGAACTGATCAGTTCTTTTTCAACTGTCGTACCGGCAGGCTGCTCATGAGGATGGGCCGTGCGTTTTGCCAGAAACGTTGAGCGACATAGATCGGAGACGACCGTGAGTAAACCTGTTAAATTTTAATAATGTTTAACAACTACGGTAATTAAAAAAACCTATTTAAGTTTGGTGTTTTTATATGTTTCGTTTATATTATAAAAAATATTAACGGAAAGCATACAGAGTTATGTCATAGCTGTTTATGTAATCTTTGCACATTTAATCTTTTCGAAATATAATCTATTGAAAATGTTGCATGACACAAATGTAAATTAATATATTTTGCTTCCGGCTCTTCATACGACCGTGGACATGAGGCCGGAGTGGAAAAAGAAGGTATTCCGCTAGCAATGTACTTATTTGTGTCCTGTGTCGTTGACAGCATGCTTTGCGTTGTCCAATTATTGCTAGCTTTCATTTTGACAGTAGCTATAAATTCTGATACTGACATTAGATTCATATCATACTTCATGACATAAGTATGTGCACTTTTTTGTTAAATTGTATAGTTTGCTTAATAAAATACATAATTTTAGGTTGGTTGTAAATCTGCAAGATATTAATGTTCAGAATACCTACCCATAAAATTGTCATGTAAGGTACCTACAATCGGCACTAAAAGTAGAATACACATGTGGAGTGAGACGCAGCGAACTAGAGTATGGCAAGGCTGTACAAGTGTGTATTCACTTTGAGAGTTGACTGTACAATGTTACTAAACAGCTATGACAGCTTGTGGAAGCATATTGGAGTTGACAAATTGATAAGATCTCAAGCTCTCGCGTCACGCCTGCGTTGCTACCTTGTCGATCAATGTTGCTTTACTGCATAATGTACCATTCCAACCTTTATTTCAGCTAATACTTACCATCCCAGGAAACATTTTCAGTTATTTATTAACATTAATTTTTTAAATTATTTCTGCTAAAATCTTATATCATCTTTATTTTGTGATAAAATTTGTAATTTATAAACTTAACAAAAATATTAAAATTAAGACAAAGTATATAATTATGTATGGCGCAATGAGACACCCAATCAATGTAATAATTTAAACTTTATAAATGAAGGGAAGCACTTACATGGCACCTAGTTCACCAAGGTGTTATGTGCTGACATCACGTAGCCAAGATATCAAAATAATAAATTGTATTGTCGTTTTTCCTCACATTTTCCTCTTCAATGTCGACAGTGTCATCACATCAGTATGTACATACATGTATAGCAAACAACAACTTCTGTTAAATAACACTTGTGATACCGACAGCGAGCTCAAACAGAAGCGGTGACGTTTCTCGGCAACCAGGAGTCGTCTCGCAGCCTGTACGCCATCCCCGGTCTGGACTACGTCGCTCACGAGGACATTCTGCCGTACACCTCTGTCGAGAGAGTGCCACTGCAGCATGAGCTGTTTGACAAGTTCCTCATGCACAACACTGACAAAGGTAACTAGCCTCTTTTAACTAGCGATTATACTAGTTCCGTCGTGACTGTTAAAATAGGTTCTGCTCAGACACTGGTTATAGAACATCACAATAAAGAAGATGAAGACTATGCAATAGGCTCACTGTAAGCGCGACTGCAAGCGCAGTACTGGCGGGCGTTCCTTGGTTTTGTAGAGATTTTTTTAAGCAAAGAAAAGTGGAAAATTTTCATTATGCGTCTTCCCTATTACCTTAACCTGTTTGCTCCCATAGGTTATAGTAATGCTTACCCCCCTGAAACTCAAATATTGCGTAAAATAATAAAGCCAGATCAATAAACTCTATTTTCACTTATAGCAAATGAAATTATCCAGAAATCTATGCCAAACAAGTGGTGATTTGCTTATTTCGAGGCACAGGCGGATTTTTTGAGCTCCAAGAAAAATGAAACACGCCTTACATTTTTCCCAATTTTTTCTAAACTAAAGTTGAAAATTCCCCTTTACATGTCATATACCAAATGCTGTATGAAGAACGCTGCCACTATAACGCTGAACAACATATGTACGAGGCCATTGAATTAAAAGCAAAATATTATTTTATTATTAAAAGCATCACCAAACTGTTATATGCGAGTTCATATTGGAAATAGCGCTAGCTGAAAGCGATAGTGGGTTATCTTAAAAAAGGTAGTTTTGAGATAAACACATTTTTAGTTTTCTTAAGTTCTAACTTTAGTTCTAACTTTATTATATATTTTTATTTTGAATTAGAATCACGATTGTTTAATAGATAAAACGCTTATTTTCTTGATTTAATTCTTTTGAAAAATATAAGTTTTCGTTTTCATAGTTAATTTTATGAAAATCTGAAAAAAACGGGAAATAACCCACTGTTGCACTGGAACCAACCTTGAAAGTTTGATGTAGGGATGGGCGTTACCGTTATTTTTCTAATGCAACAGTGGGGTTGTGAGCAACTGTGGGTTAAGTTTGAAATTGCATAAATAACTCAGTGTTGCTTTTAACTTTTAGCAATTTCTTGTAATGCGCTATGGTGTTGTGTTTGAAATTGTATAAATAACTCAGTGTTGCTTTATTTTTTTTAGAAAATTTTTTTTTTAGAATTTACCATTAAGCCAGTGTTGCATGAAATGAAATGCATGAAAACCTAAAATCCAACATTGAGTTATAAGGGGGATAAAAACAATTTTTTTCTGGAAACTCACTGTTGTCTTGGATGGAGCTCGATTTACTCGATATTTCTGTATACTTAACTCAAAATCGACTTTAGGGCCGATAACCCACTATTGCTTTCAGCTAGCGATAGGACTCCCCAAGCAACAACATATGTTCTTCACAAACCGCAGTATGCAAGAGTATAAACAATGGACCTGTCATTACAGAGCCACCATTCATAGCGCAAGAAACTCTGCGCGCATGGCAGAAGAAGAATCACCCATGGCTGGAATTGAGCGACGTACACCGGGAGACGACAGAGGGTGTTCGCGTAACCGTCATACCTTTCTACATGGGCAGCCGGGAGTCACAGACTGCGGCTGTATACTGGGTAAGTGTGACCAACGTCTAACGATGGAACGCACGCAGCCAGTGCGGGAGCGCGACAAACAAACCAATGAACGAACAGGAGCGGACTACAATTTGTAATGGTACTAAACAAGCTCACACTTCTGTTGGCAAGTCTACGATTTGAAAAATATTAACATAGTCTCATTTGTCTTTTTTTTATGGAAACTGACACAGTTGGCTACATCACCTACAACATCCGTGATGTCAGCCCACAACACCGGGTGAACTAGGTGCCATGTCAGTGCTTCCCTTCATTTCATGCCGGCTACACTGAACTGGACAGAAAACACGAACCTATTTACATAGTCGTTTCGACCGACGTTTCATTCAGTGCGGTGGTACCAACGGATTGGACATGGTAATCCCTGTGAGGGATAAGTCCGCCTTTGCCTCTCATATAAATTACTTATCGTTTGTTACCGTTAAATGTTTTGGAGCAATAAAGTATTTCTATCCATCTATCTATAATGTGTTGTACACAGTGGCGCTACTGCATCCGGCTGGAGAACCTCGGAGCGCAGGCGGTGCAGCTGCGGGAGCGCCACTGGCGGATCTTCTCGCTGAGCGGAACGCTGGAGACGGTGCGCGGGCGCGGCGTGGTGGGGCAGGAGCCGGTGCTGGCGCACCACGCGCCCGCGTTCCAGTACAGCAGCCACGTCAGCCTGCAGGCGCCCAGCGGCCACATGTGGTCCGTACTCACATCACACAACTCTACTATACATTATTTTATACTTTTTTTATTCATCATCATCATTATCATCAGCCTGTATCGGTCCACTGCTGGACATAGGCCTCTCCCAAGGCACGCCACCACACGCGGTCTTCCGCTCTTCTCATCCATCCACTCCCGGCTACCTTTTTTAGGTCGTCTGTCCACCTAGCCGGGGGGCGTCCCACGCTACGTTTGCTTGTACTTGGCCTCCATTCGAGCACCCGTCTAGCCAATCGGTTGTCGGGTCTGCAACAGATGTGCCCAGCCCACTGCCACTTCAGCTTGCTTATTTTCTTAGCAATTCTTACTTTTCTTATTAGTAGACTCAAATTCTAGCTAACTGAGTTGGTATCATCTTACATGACATAACTCCTCTGGTCTATTATAGGCAACAATCCAAAGGGAACTATGACATCTCGGAATTCGCTGTTCGGAACATGTGCTCTGGGCCGTCTGACTCATCACCTATACTAGATTGCATAAAAAAAATGTTAACGGTAGAATTTGTTAGTAGGTGAACTTATTTGAAGTACATATTATTAGATCCATGAGATCTCGCCCTGACTATAGCTCAGATTTCATGCTCAAGATGGCCCACTGTTTTTACCGTCGCATAGTGCCGCATAGCGCGGGGAGTGTCGACGTCATAGGTTCGCATGCGTAATTTGTAATTGCATGCAACTTGTTATTCAGTCTAACTCTTACTGCTAATTGTCTGTCTGATAAGAGAACAAGCTCTACAGAACGAGAGCTATTCCAATGTGTTGAAGGTTTAAAGTTGCGTGGTTTGAACAGGGGGACTTTCCGGATGGAGAGAGAGGACGGTTACACGTTCGACTGCCGCATCCCGCCGTTCTCCCTCGAGAGTAAACCGGACGAGGGGTCGCCGGCGCCGCCCGCAGCGCCCGCGCACTGACAACCAACCTGCGACCTAACCTTACCCAACCAGTAACCACTAGACACTCTCCTCTCACTCAACATCAAGTGTGGAGTGAAGAGAGAGATTCTATTCAAATTCAAAGTTGTTTAACACCTTGTACATTATGCAGTATAACTCCTTAGCACATTCAACATATTAATTTAAAACAATTATTTTGTGTTTTAAGAAAATATTGGATGTTTCTTCTTTCACTTCTAATAAAGATTGATAAAAATTTGTTTTAATTCAGACAAGCCTACATTTAGTGTTTCTTTTTATGTCATAATCAAGCAAATGGTTTTATCCGTACGTGATCCGTGTATGACCACTACGACTTCTTTGCGTAATTTTTAATGTAAAATAATTCATATATTTTGTTCATGTTGTTTTTTTTAGACTTATTTTAGTCATATCTTTAGTCTTGTTAAATAGTAATTTATGGAAATTACAGTATTCACAACTGTTTTCATGTAATGGTTTTCTCTCTCGCTCTCTTGAATTGTTTTACATTATGTCATTAGAAAAATGGCACACATTTTACATAAAACATAATTTTACTACTCTATTCTCATTCCTGCGAATGTTCAATTAGCTGCACTTTAGAAAATACAAAAGAAACACAATAAATAAAAAACATCCAATGGCAGCAATTCCGAAGGCAAAAAATTAAAATAAATTGGGGGAAAAAATGGTGATAGCTCATATAATTATGTAGATTGTGTAGCGAGAGGATGAATCTTATAAATGAAAAAAAATATTTCAAAACATCAGTTACAGAAGTTTTATTTAACAACGTTATTATAACACATTCTAATCTAACCTTGTAATACCTCTTGTTTAGTGAAGCCAGTATAAATTAAATTTGACTTGTATCTACATACAAGTTAAATTTGGTTTATATTTAAAATTTACATATAGATCGATCATAGCAGAGGTTGTGAAAAAAATACTTTTTACATAATTTTTTGTTAGTCGGTACCCCTAAACTATATATATACAAGCAAATTCAACGCATCAACATAATAGTAGGTATGTTTGTACTAACGATTGGTCTAAGTTTCATGAAAATGATCAACACCATATCTGCATCATTGTCAGTACGGTCAAAATACTATATAACATTTAACAACAGTGGATTTGTTCAGGCGGTTGATTTGGACTCGCTCCGTACTTCAATGAGAGGGACAGAACAGTATGCAATCTTAGAGACATTCGAAAACAATTCTTCTGAAGTTACCATTCACATTTCCTTATATAGCAAGTTTAACAGACCCATTCCAAATAATGGCCATGTATGTGTTAAAATTAAGCAACCAAAGCTGAGGGATACAGCAAAAATAAACTGAATGGTTATCATTAACGTAACATCTTCCACAATGCCACTGTAATGGCGTAACAACATAATAAACAACAGATAATGCTAACACTTTTTTTTCTAATCTTTTAAAACTATAATCCATACAATTACTGAATTGAAGATTTACTTAACATTTCAGTTTATAAAAATGCCTCACAATCAATTACAGAAGAAGAAAGGATTTTTCGAGACAGCAATACAGGACATAAATTTCTATCTGGAAAGACCAATTCACCGCCTGAACACACCTGTCACTACGGCATCTAGGTTTTAGATATTCTACCGTGCCAGCTGGGTAATGAGCGCCGCACACATTTCAAAGAACTCCATGGTGTGATGTCCCGCGGGGCCGGGGGGCGGGGACGCCGGCGGCGGGAGCGGCAGGGAGGACGGCCCTGAAGAGCTCATCTCGTCCTCGCTCCCCTCGCTCTCTCCCGAGAGCGACTTGAAGTCGAGCAGGTACGACTTGTAGTCCACTTGGTAGAGTTGGAGCGACATCATTACGTATTTGCTGGTCGTCTTGTTTAGGTTGCGCACTCTGTTTTACATTAATTAGGTCGTTATTAGGGAAAATTAACAAGTATAATAAATACTCGCAAAATTATCTCAGAAAATCTCTTGGGAAGCGTAGCAAAAGATTACATTTCAGTGGAAATTTCGCCGCCGCTTCCAAATTGAAAACAAAGGATGCATATAGGACGCCATTGTAAATTTAATGGTTTATCTGTCTTCACTGAGATGATATGAATGTGAGAAATATTGCAAATTTATAAAAACTTCACTGTATTCTATTTTAAATAAATGGTTCTCAGAGAGGAGAGTTGTGGGATCATAAAATGGTGAATGTTCTGTACCAACATTGTGACATCAACTTGATTAGTGTGTATAACTTACTGGACGTGGTACGGGTTGATGACTTTCCACTCGTAGTCGAGAGCCTTCATGGCTCGGAACACCTCCAGCATGATGTCGTTGGGCTTGCTCTGGGACCTGATGCCCAGGTGCCACTTCGCTCTGTCACGCCAGACATTGCAGTCAGTATGTACATGTTCACATAATTTTCGTATGGAAACAATACTTAATTAAATAATTTATTTGGAGTAGGCACTTGGACCAAAAAATACAAAAAGCAACTGTATCATTCTGGCAGTGCCGCAGTCTGCTGGGAAAAACATGGGGTGTAACCCCCAAAATTACCCAGTGGATGTACACTGCCATAGTGAGACCGATGCTATCATATGGAGCCGTGGTCTGGTGGCCCAGGTCCAAAATCCAAACTGCGGACCACAACGATGCAATTAGAGAAGCTGCAGAGGCTTGCCTGCATAGGTTGTGTACAACACCCACGGCCGCCATTGAAGCCATGCTCTGTCGGACGCCGCTGGACCTATTTGTCAGGCAGGAGGCAGTGGCGTCCGCACTAAGGCTTAATGCGCTAGGATTATGGAAAGGGGACGAACCGGTAAAGCACACAAGTGTCCTGCACACGGTGTGCAGTGAACTACCCCTATAAAGGGCAGGTGTCGGCAGCGGTCTGCAGACACCCCGGTAGACTTGTGGCTTTCATCGAAGACATACATAGGCTGGCTGGGGTAGCTCGAGATTGCGGGGTTTTGCACGAAGGTCCCCAACCAAGCGGGATTAGTTTGCAGCAGAGGTGTCTGTCGTGTCGGTTTGCGGCACGAAATCGCGCACGACAGTTTCGGGTACAGCCCGAACACGGTGCGTGCAAGCCGAAATGTTCCGAGCACGATCGTGTTTCCGTGCTAGCTAGGCCAGCCCGACGCCCGGTCGACACGATAAGCACGAACCGTGTTGACGGCATGCTGATGTGATTATGTGCGCGCGCACCTACAAGAATTTAGGATTTCTTTATTTATTTCTTACTTATACAATGTCAGCCCAACGCAAAATTTTTCCTATAATTAGGAATAAGATGTCAAAGAAACAAAAGAAACTCTTTTGTTTTGGGATTAGTCTGGCTACACTAGACTGCAGCCCTGCCTGTCTTGTCAGCTTAATTTACGAAGTTGTACACGACAATTTCGGACACAGCCTGAACACGGTTCGTTCTGTCTGAAATATTCCGACTACGATCGTGTTTCCAGGCTAGCTAGGCCAGCCTGAAGCTTGGGCAACACGATCGGCACGAACCGTGTCGACGGATCGCTGATGTGGTTATAGGTACCTACATACATTTCTCACACAAACATATTTTTTTCGTGTCTGTATGGGGCCGGTAGGTACTTTAAAAGAATAGCTCCACTGCATCTCTCCCCGTGCATGTCGTAAAAGGCGACTAAGGGATAAGGACAAGATGCCGTGCTAAAGGGCGACAGGCTAGCCCCCTCTCACCTTGGCACGGTCCTTCCACCGAGTCATGCAGCGGGTGGGTTTTCGTGCCTCACTTGCTGCTTGATAGTTATCTTGTCGGAATACTTTGCTAATCCGACAGTGTGAAGTGAAAACATTAAAAAAAAATACTTTTGTTTCGTACCTGGATGGACAAGTATATATATTTATATATTTATTTATTGGTGTATTATATTTTAGATATTTATTTAGTGATTTATATGTAGGTATATATTTATATTGCTTTTATTTAACTAGGATGTATTTATATGTATTATTATTTATTAATAAGTATTCTTATTATTATTTTATATTCAATTCTCACGCTCAATTCTTTTGCTACTACCTACTTACATTCCACTATATTAATCGACTCTCATACATCCAAAGGTTGACTGTAAGAAATCTCTTTTAGGGATAAGTCCGCCTTTGCACCTCATGTAATTGTTGTTTTTACTTATTATTGATGTATGTTTCTAGGAGCAATAAAGAATTTCTGTAGATTTTACTCTATTCTGTGTCACTTCACTCGCTCTTTGTCGCTCGCTAGCCTAGCCGCGCGGCGCGAGGCGGCATGTGACGCGTCAATACGTTTGATCTGCCGCCGCGTGCCGCCGACCAATGGCTATCGGCGGGACGCGCTCCGTCACAACGTTTGATTTAAATAGCGATACCGCCAAATAGGAGAAAGAGAGACAGAGGTATGGGCATTACGCATTAGACATGGAATCAAAGATAATTGATCGAATTTCGTATTTTTAATATTATTGCAAGCTTTTATTGAGCTTGCAATTTAAGTTTAAGTAGGTATGTATGCAGGTACATAAATGTTAGTTTGTGTGTTCAGTTAATTGCGAATGAAAACGACGAAACCTATACTTAACTGTGTAAAGAGTTTAACGTTACATACAGTTAACTACCTACCTGAAGGCAATAAGTGTTCACCTTCTACCTGCCTGTACAGTCCATATGTAATATTTAATAATGAATAATTATTAACACACGATTCTTAAAACAATACATACATACATATACATATCACGCACGCTGAATCCCGTAAATCGGGGTAGCAGAGTAATCAGTGTTGTGCTGCAAGATCTCTGGTAAATTAGAACACAACACCGACCACCACGTTTCGCAAAGTATTCGGACAAGATTTATCTATCAAGCAGCAATTAAGGCACGAAGACCCACCTGCTGTATGACTCGGTGAAAGTACCGTGCCAAGGTGAGAGGTGGCGAGCCTGTCGCCCTTTAGCACGGCATCTTGTCCTTATCCCTTAGTCGCCTTTTACGACATGCACGGGTAGAGATGCAGTGGGGTTATTCTTTTTAAGTACCGGCCCCACACGGTAATACAATATCATTGCTAAATCATGGCCCAGGCCCACTTGTGGCATAATAACTTCCGTCTCGTGTACAGCGGGCTGGCTCGTGTCGTGCGTGACACGAACACGAAACGGGCCAGCTAGGCTGAGCCGAGTTTAACCGAGCACGCGCGGCGTCGTACACAGGGCGCGCACGCTCGCTTGATTCCTGTGCACCGGGCTGCGTTCGTGTCCAACTCGACACGATACGACAGGTCTGGTTTGCAGGGCTAGAGCCAACCCCAAACCAAATCAACAACAACAACATGGAAACAATACTTTGTATTACAATAAGTGTAATACGAGAATATAGCTATACTCCTTACCGTTTAACAGGCGTACCCCTCTGTGCCTTCTCTCCAGGCTGAGTACCGACTGGTGTCTTCTCGCGCAGCGGTGCGATGCGCTCCGGGTGTGGCTTGTGGGACTCTACCGTGTGCGCCGCCGGAGGGGAGCTGCCTGCCTCGCAATAGTACGGCATTAGTTTTTTGTTTTTTTTTTTTTATGGAAACTGACACGGTTGGCTCCATCACCTACAACATCCGTGATGTCACGTTGTGCTGAGTGCGTGAGTGCTAGTTTACGCCCTTTGCAATGGTATACCACATGTCATACAAATCATTCACTATGTGAACCGATAGTTCCCGTGTTGAACACGGGCACTAATCGGTGCACCTATGTGCACCGATTAGTGCCCGTGTTGTCGTTCTGTTCTGTCCCTGTGCCTAATTTTGACCACATAGTGAATTATTTGTATGACATGTGGTATACCGTTGGAAAGGGCGTACGTTGGGCGTAGCGAAATTTTTAAAAGAAAATGAAGCACTCAATTGCTGTTAGTTTTTTTTTAATGAATTAAGAAATTAAGATTCTGTCACATTTTTACTCGTTCTCGGGACTTTGGGAGGTCATAAAACCTTTTCATGGTATTAACTTTATCAAATAATATTTTTTCTAGAACAAGATATATCGTAAAATTCAATAAATTTTATCTCGTGCTGATACAACCATAAACAAAAAAGTTACAAGGGTTTATAGCTGGGATTTTGGTAATTTTCAAAAATAAAGAAAAAAAATCGTATCTCGATACCACGTGACATCTGACAAAAGGTGTCATGGGTCAAAATGTTGCAAATGACCCCACTTACCTACAAAAAAATGTTGTCGGTTCATGTGCCGAACAACCTGTATATTAGATATTTAAATATGTACAAAATTAGTTTTAAGAAATGTGTGAATAAAGAAATAATAATTATTATATGATAGTTCCAGATGCCATGTATAAGGGCGACAGGCTAGCCACCTCTCACCTTGGCATGGTCCTTTTACCGAGTCATGCAGCAGGTGGGTCTTCGTGCCTTACATGCTACGTGATAGTTATCTTGTCCTCATACTTTACTAAATTTCGTGGTCGGTGCTGTGCTGTAATTTACAGCACTTGCAGCACAACACCATCTACTCTGCCTATCCCGATTGTCGGGATACAGCGTGTGGTATGTATGTATAATAATTCTACTGAAGTAGATAGATACTGACTGGCGATGTAAAAGTCCTTGATGTCAGCCTTTGCGGCTTCATCGGCGATTCGCTTGTTGTCTATGACGAGATGATAAGCTATAGCAAGCTGGTCGTGGGGATCTCCACTCAGCAGTGCGTTGTGGACCTCCAGTTCCTTCACACCGAACTTGTCGCACACTTCCTGGATCGCCTCCGTGTCGATTACGCTTCCGTCCTGTTTTAACACCGCTGTTGTGAGAATAATGGCGAGATATGGCGCTGCGTTCTACTGCAAGGCGTGTCTCAGAGGTGGCGCTAGTACAGAATGTTATGCGGCTTTTACTACCTGTTCTACGGAGCTACAACTCTTTCAAGAGATATACTGACTCTTGTATAACTCAACATATAAATGCTATCACAGAATGCTGTGTTGTTACCGGACGTGCTATGTCGTCTTCGTGGATGTAATCAAACCGGGTATTGTTTATTGTTTATTTAGCATCTATTGGCAGTACACTGCGCTCAGATTTGTCATATTTACATTGTAACATTCCGCCAGTTCGATTATCACAGCGAAGAAGAACTGACAAGAAACTTCACTGGAAATTTTTTCAATACAAATTGGTAAAACAAATTGCCATAAGTTCAAGTGCAGTTTCACTGCCATATCACAAAACAATAAACTACTGCTTGCAGTGTGTGTAGTGGCGCCATCTCCTGGTAGAACATGCAGGTTCTACAAAGAGATGCCGCCACCAGATTGTTACAGTATGACGCAAGTCAAAGTTTGCATCGTCCCTTTCCATCATCCAGAACATGTTCGAATGAAATGTGACTGCAAAGACTTGCACAAGGCGGTACGAAAGTCGATTCCTATTGGTCACGCCATCGATGTAACCTTTGAGTTGTGTCTTACTGTATACTTCATCGTCACGACGTTCACGTTATAGATATTTGGTCGATTTTAGCCCTCATTCAGAGACCAGATACCCCCTAATTTCAAATAACGTGATATATTGACGGCCCCATAGCACTTCTCAGTTCACAAGAAACTCTTCCACATAATGCACTTACCAGTTGTAAGTTTCCCAACCCTTCTTCCTCCTAAAGTCTGGGCTGAGTATACAGTGCTACAAATTATGAATAAGTGAATAAACTGGAACTAAAAGATAAGTTCAGTTTGCAAGAGCATGTGGTACCTCAAGATTTTGTTTATAAGCATAGTCAGAGGATAGTGAGTCGTCTGGAGGAGACCTATGTCCAGCAGAAAGTCGATGAAAAAGAGGAAGAAGTAGAGAGAGAAATGTCCGTTACCTGTTCCACAGGCGACGGAAACAAATACTCCGGCAGATCCTTCTGGAACCACTCGTGTTTCTTCACATCTTCGATGGTGGCCCTCTTCATCGGATCCACCTGGAGCATCTGACACAGCAGGCTCACCACACTCTTGTTCAGGTACTCGGGGATGGGGAAGATTCCAGTCTTGATCTTCCGGAAGAGCGTCGGAACGTGTTCGTCGTCGAACGGCAGAGTCCCGCAGAGCAATGCGTAAAGAATGACACCGCATGACCATACATCGACCTCTGGGCCCGCGTAGAGCTTGCCAGATATCACCTGAAAATAACAGCCCTATCTTAGAACGTTATTGGCTGACCATATCCAGATCAGATCAATCGCACAAAGCACAATCAAATGGAAGCACTGACATGGCACCTAGATCAGCAAGGTCGCTGACTACAATAGCCCTACAATAGTCCGCAAGTCTGCTGATGTGGTGTTTTTACCACACTGAGTGTGGTTTTGGGAGTCGAGGTGAAATTGGCTGTCGAGTACCTTTGGTCTCTCGGCACAGCTAAGTTACCCTCAAGGGTAAGCCACCAGTACTCATTGTGTTCGCATTACGTGATGTTTTTGGCAATTCATAGAAGTGATCTATTTCAATCTTTTTCCACCACAAATGTATAATTCAGTACACAAATTTACCTTGCAAGGCTGTTCTCAGGGGCGCATTTTTGTTTTGATATATCACTATAAGTTTAAACGTACCATCTTTTTTTTTTAAAGGAAACTGGCTACATCAACTACAACATCCGTGATGTCAGCCCATAACACCGGGTGAACTAGGTGCAATATCAGTGCTTCCCTTCATTTCATGTCGGCTACGCTGAACTGGACGGTAAACACGAACTATTTACATAGCCGTTTCGACCGACGACGTTTCGCTCAGTGCGGTGGTACCAATCCGGGCGGGATAAACCCTACCACCTAGTTAGGTAAGAAGGGACGGGACCTACAGTTTAACGTGGAATCCGAACCACAGTCAGCCTCCAACGGTGGAACGGTCACCATCAAAGTAATGACCGCGCTCAGCGTTGCTTAACAACAGTCGACGGACCGCACCTCTGAGCTACCGAGGCTGACAAGCCATCTATCTATAAATAGAGAATGCAGCATGGAAATGGTTCCCTCATAATCATCATTCACGTTTATTGACCCCAAATTGCACTACCTACGCCGATCACTGCTCATGAGTTGTTGGTGGAAGATGTGCTACACAAAAGAGTGGTGCATTTTAAGTATTACATTGAGTGAGGAATTACCTCAGGCGCGGCATAGTTGGGAGAGCCGCAGGACGTTCGCAGAAACTCTCCGTCCATCATCATGTTGGAGAGGCCGAAGTCTGCTATCTTCACGTGCATGTTGTGGTCGAGGAGCAAGTTTTCTGGTTTGAGGTCTCGATGTACGATCATGTGACGATGGCAGTAGTCCACGCCTGAAAGAGCATAAATAAAGTACCTACCTTACTATGAAGGCAGACTGTGTAAATTTTATGTTTTTAATTTTGACCTCGCTCGCACTACAACAGAGATAGGTATGTCACAAAATCCACAAGAGTCGTAAAATTATTATTAAGAACTGAGGATATTTTTAGTCCAATAGGAAATGTGGCTTTGGCTAATATTTACAAAACAAATTGATAAAGTTGCCAACTGTTTGTTTTTATAGGTGACATAATATCGCGCCGAGCCAACCATATGGTGCCAAACGACGCCCATTCACGCGCATTTAGTCGCATGCGGGGGCCATGCAGGCCTGCAACACGCCCCTCTTGAATGACCGGAGACTACTTGGGAGGATATATGTGAGCAGGGAGAGCGCACAACTCTGTGCGTGTGCGCCAGGTTAAAACACTGTATGTTAAGACCAATAGGTACTGTTCACCGACATCCCCCTTACCCCTCTCACACCCCCTGAGCGCTACGAATGCATTTGTGAATACCCATCTCTGTCTATCAATATGAAAAAGACAAGGATAGGTCTTCCACCGTCAACAGCTGTGATCAAATAGATATAGTGGGTTACTGAAACGCTGTTTTTATTGTGTAACGGCACAGATTACTTAATAGTTACTTCGTGACAGATAAATCACTCCATAGAAAACACCTGTCAGGCCGGCATGGCATTCGCAACCCCCGCATACGACCGAATGTCCATGGGCGTCGTTAGACACCTTATGGGGGGCTCGGCGCCATATGTCGCACTTTCAATAAAAAAAAATAAAAAAAAAAGTTCCATACCTTCGGCTTTAATAGCCTACTGTTTCACGTCGCCAATCGCTGCGTGCGAAAATGTACCTAAACAATCGAGTGTAAAGTGCATTATTGCTTTGCAGCTGCGCGCAGTTGCGTGGGCGAGCGTGTAGGTATGCTTCGCGCGGCTGACGAATTTCTACTGAATTAGACCGCCGCGCCGGCGGTCCACCGGGCAGCAGGTAGTTAGCTGGTAACGGTGTAATCTCGGTGTGGGCAGTCATTTTGTGAATAAGTGACGTAATGAAGCGGAAGTGACGTAATTTTGTGATTGAAGCACTGCATGTCAACAGCTGTCAACCGTGGCTAGATGTTACACATCTTTGGCAACTAGACTCGTTTTTTTTATGGAACTTGACATTATAGCCTAGCACACCTAAATGTCGCATGTAACATGTCAGCCCATAACAACCAACTGGGAAATTAGATGCCATGTCAGTTCTTCCATTTGGCCCTGTCAGGACACAGTCCCTACGACCGACCTTTCAATTAGTGCGGGTAGGAGGTACCAATCCGGTCGGTTTAAAAGCTACCACCTAAGTAAAGTGAAGAGATATCTACAGTTTTACATGGAATCCAACCACGGTCAGCCTCAGCGTTCGAACGCTCACCCATCTAAGTCTGACCGTGCCCGGGTGTTTGATGTGCACGATCCGTCAGATCAATCCATTGCACGACCGAGCTACCATTGATCACATTAATTCAAGTTCTGTAGTTACAAATGACTGTTAAAATCTGTTAAGGTCGGATCAGTCACCGCAGAGTAAGTCAGAGCGTGGTGAGTGCATAAGACAAACCAGAAATGATCTGCTGGAAGAATCGCCTCGCCTCGTGCTCCTGCAGTTTGCCGTGCTTCACGATGTAGTCGAACAGCTCTCCCCCGCTCACGTACTCCATTATCATGAAGATGTCGGTCGGCGTCGATATCACCTGCAACAATGTATCCCGTGTACCACACGCTGTATCCCGATAATCGGTGTAAGCAGAGTAATCGGTGTTGTGCTGCCAGTACTCTGATCAATTACAGCACAACACCGACCACCACGTTTCGAAAAGTATCGGACAAGATGGACAAGTGGCAAGCAGGGCACGAAGACCCACCCGCCGCACGACTTGGTGGAAGAAACGTGCCAAGGTGAGTGGTGGCTAGCCTGGCGCCCTTTAGCGCGGCATCTTGTCCTTATCCGTTAGACACCTTTTGCGAGATGCACGGGGGCTTCCGGACCATTTGTACCATTAGACGGTACCGTTGATGGTACAATTGGCACTGATTTATCCCACTAGTACCATTGAGGGTACAACAGTACCATTGATGGTACAACTGGTACCGATTTATCCCATTAGTTCCATGACTAAACAAACACCCAAGTGACACTGGGCCTGTCTTGCTTTTTAGGTTTCCGTATCCCAGACAGAAGCCTATTACTAAGACTCCGTCGTCCGTTCGTCCGTCCGTCCGAGGGCTGTATCTCTTGAACCGTAATAGGTAGCCCGTTCAAACTTTCACAGAATATGCGTTACTATGGCGGATGAAACAACAAATAAGAAAAATAAGAAAAAGTTAAAAATTAAGAACAAACAAGAAACATTTTATTAAAATAGATTAGTCACACTATTTAATAACAGATGGCGGAAACGGCTTTTATACATTGCATGCATTGTTAGGTGCTGTCATTTTCCCACCGTAAGGTGCTATCGACCTCATTGAGGCGTCTCTAAAAGATAGCCGCTTCATAATCTTTGGTCGTTCCAAAAAAAGAATTTTCAAAAGTTTGATGTTTGACAGATCACTTTTAAAAAATAAAGTGATGTTACTATGGTAACAGCTGTCAGTGGGCAAACATGGAGACCTATCATAACATAAACATAATATATCTGATAAATTCAAATTCGAAGACCATGCCACCTGAGCGGATATGCGGATATTATTGATAGTGGATAGATACGGAAACCTTCGCGCGCGAGTAAAACTCGCACTTGGCAGATTTTATATAATTAAAAATCATAGTTTTTAAAGGTTTTTTGACAAAACGAAAGAATGCCCGCATGTCTATATCAGAAAGAGCAAACAAAACTATTGTCGTAATTTTTCTAAGAAAAGTGTCTATCTAAAAACCCGTTTGATCCGATGCGTGCGTGTATACGATGCCAACATGTAGATGCATGCGCCTTTATTGTAGGATTGACGACTTGAACTTGAACATGCTAAAAAAGCTGCCTGATCGAGGGTCTTGATGTCTACAACTCAGATAATCATAGCTATAATATAATATTGTGCCCAACGGTACCACCGATTAATGAACATAATATGTAAGTATATTATATACATTATATATGCTTATTAAAGTATTTATGTAGTATTCATATGTAGTTTATCATACATATTTCTTTACAGTCTAACACATTGCCACAAGCTATTCTTGTTCGCCTGCGTGTATTTCTCCCACATCCCAAAGGTTAGTTAGAATAGAATGCCTCGCGGCATTAAGCTCGCCTGTTGTACCTAATTTTATAAATTGGTGTTCAATAAAGAATATATACATACATACATATACAATATTAGACATAAGAAATGAGTTATGCGATAGTGTGTAGTGGTTTGTGACAGAAACAGTAGGTAGTATTTCATGTTGCCACTGGGGTTGTGCATCGCTCGCTTGGTCCGGGTCGTCTGTCAACCTATAGTATAGCTGAGGGAGGCGATGGCCGGCCCCGGTGTGGTGCTCGTGAACGGGTGCTGTTTGCGCGGTCTGGCCTTCAAGTGGCAACGTGTTAGGCATATATATAATTTCATACTTCACCTAGTTCACCCGGTGTTATGGGCTGACATCACGGACGTTGTAGGTGATGTAGGCAACCGTGTCAGTTTCCATAAAAAAAAAACTTATAACAAAAAAACTAACATTTCTTTTGTCATTAATTAATGCATTTTAATCTGTCATGAATTGTGCAGTGTGCAGTCTTTGGGTGATGAGTAAAAGTGACAATTTAAAAACATTCCAGTGAAGTTTCTTACCAGTTCTTCTTCGCTGTGATAATCGAAATGGCGGAATGTTACAATATAAAATATTACAATATCAGCGCAGTGCAATCTGCCTAGAGATGATGAATAAACAATAAACACAATAGATTCAACCCCATACCCTTCCTTCCCTTCTTACCTTACTAGGTGGTAGGGTTTAACCCGCCCGGGCTGATATCACCGCACTGAATGAAACGTCGTCGGTCGAAACGGCTATGTAAATAGTTTGTGTTTTCCGTCCAGCTCAGTGTAACCGGCACGACCGAAGGGAAGCACTGACATGGCACCTAGTTCACCCGGTGTTATGGGCTGACATCACGGATGTTGTAGGTGATGTAGCCAACCGTGTCAGTTTCCATAAAAAAAAATAAAAAAATATTTTGGAAGCTCAAGAGTTGCGGAGAAATCGAACACCTCGAGACGCCCCTGGAAAGGAAAAAACCGCTCAGCAAGAGAAAGGTTCCCCCGAGACAGAGCCTACTTGCTTGATACATACTAACCTACAATCACCTCAACAAACAAGAGTCACACAAAAGCTTTAGAGGGGAGCGACAAACATGAGGACTACAACCGCATATAATAACACAATGGTTGTACACAACAGTCATCAGACCAATTTTAACATATGGTGCGATTGTGTGGTGACCAAGGACAAAACTCACAACCGCGGAACAGAAGCTTCAGAGCCTACAACGGCTAGCGTGTGTATCAACAGCAACAGCTGGCTGCATGATAAGAACCCCACCGGCGGCAGCGGTACTGGAAGTGCTACTGGGAATACTACCGCTGCAAACATTTCTGCAACAAGAGGCGACGGCTGCAGCTTTTAGGGTAAAAGTAATAACCCAGGCAGGCATGGTAATATCTTAACAAATGCGGTTAAGCAGAAACCAATCCTAACACCAATATGTGATAGAATACCAGCCACACATATTTTTGTTAAGGGATACAGCATACAACTTTACGAGGAGCAGAAAAATTTCACATGCGAAATAGACGTTTACACAGATGGATCCAAAATAGCGAATGGAACAGGAGCAGGCATATTCTCAATGAACCTAAACATAAGGTCAGCCATGTCACTAGGAAGTAACAGCATATTCCAAGCAGAGTATGTGTTGCGATCAAACAAGCAGCATACAGCGTAGCAAACAAAAAGATCAAGGATTATGGCATACGCATACTATCCGACAGTGCCTCCGTACTGCAAGCCTTATCCACCAACACCATAAAATCAAGCCTCATCATTATGGAATGTCATAATGCACTAGAGGTTATCGCCAAACACTACAGAATCATCCTTCAGTGGATAAAAGGCATGCAGTGTGTGTTTAGGCATTGAAGCAGCAGACGAACTGGCAAGGAGAGAGGCAGGGTGGGTGGTCGAAGGGCTTGAGACGATAGTGCCCCTCCCGTTTAACCAACTAAGGTTATGGATCAGAACACAAGCAAAAGATCAACACCAACTGCTGTGGTCACAAATAAACGACTGCAAGCATGTCAGAGTGGCGGTGCCAACTGCCAGCCATCAACAGTAAGCTCACCAAAGGTATACTACAGCTAAACAACAGTAAAATCAGACTGTTGGTAGGAACTTTGACTGGACACTATTCACTAAATAAGCACTTATTCATTATAGGTAAAACGGACATCCCCTCTGTGCAGGGGTTGCATGGGGGCTGAAGAAACGCCATCCCACGTGCAACTTCAGTGCGAGAGGGTGGTAAATGAGCGGGCAAACATTCTCAAAAACCCGGGGATACTCCAAGAGGCCTGTAAGGACGTCAGACGCCTGCAGGACTTCTGGAAGGAGCTGAGCTGGATGGTGTAGCGGCCGGGGTGATAACCTATGTGCGGAAAATGCCGATCTAGAAGAAGAAGACACAAAGAAAACTTCGGATTATGTTCTTGATGTATTTATTATTTATTATATAATAGAAAAAAATATAGTTTAATTATTATGCATAGCTTAGTAAATATAATATAACCGTGCATACAATAATGTAATTTCAAAATATTTTTACAGAACAGTTTATTATTATTATTCTGATTGCTAAAATTAATAAAATAAAAGTATTATATTATAAGTTGTAGAAGAGTGGCAGTAAGAAGCTAGCTATGGCAGCAAGGCTTGGTTTACTGTATACACGGTGTTGCAATTGCCCCCGTAATATTTTTAACTGACATAAGGGGGTGGTTCTATATGTGAAAATAAATAACTTAGGCGGCAAAAAAAATTTTAAACAAGAATAAAATTTCTTTTTTCCATACAAAATTTTAATACCTATTCTCAAAATGTATGGGGAAAATAATTTTTTTTTTCTTCAAATTAAAAAGTCGTAGAACAAATGTTGTTAGGTTTCATGTACAGAATAACCCCCTTTCGGGTTTAACGGTTGGGGTTGCAACACCGTGTATAATAAATAATTTTCAAAAACGATCTATACTTGCAATCGTGTGTATGTATACCTTACCTACCTAGGTAGGTTAAAATAACCGAACCGGTCAGGTACTGTACAGAATTTAAAAACATAGAATGATTACAATAAAACAACTGCCAAATGCAAACGTTAACTGTGTAATAGTTTACATTAATTACCTAAACACACAGGAGCACATAGGCAAGTGCCTAAACGTATAATATTGGAATTGTGTTTCTGCAAAATGAACTTTCTGCGACTGGAATGTATAATTCAGCTCAGTTTTAATGCTTTTGTAGTTTTGTTTGTCACAAAATATATAAAAGCATGTCACAAATAAATTAGAAACGGTAAAACTGTACGAGCATAGCTTCTGATGTAAGTATGTAACTTTATATTTGGTATATTTATCGAGCGTGCTAGCTAAATGGCAGTATTCGCCACGCCAACAAACAGAGCGACCCAGCCCGAGCCTCCCGTGTTCATGGTGGTGTGATAGATTATTTTCACGTAATTATCAGGACTGGTGTAATCGGCGGGAGCGTCATCCGAGCAGTAGCTGCGCACCACCGCCCCCGCGCGGTCCACCAACTGCACGTACACCTGCTCGCACGTGGCACGCGCGCCCAGGTCGAAATTCTTGAAACGCAGCTTCAGTTTCGTGTTCGAAATTGACTGAAGCTCGAACTCGCATGACTTAACCGCGCGATACGGCTCCGGATACATTGGACTGGTTACGGTTCCCACTAGCCCGTGCAGTTTGCCGCCGCACCCAGGCCCTTTATCGGTCGTCATATAGTTGAGATCGTAACCTATCCCGTAATATGGCTTCTGGATCTGTCTGTGTAAGAGCATGTTACGGCCCGTGGAGAAGGCGGCGGCCAGCGCACCGTCCGGGCCAGAAGTTCGCGCGAGCAGTGGCGAGTCGCTCCTGTCGCCATCCCGGATCTCCAAAAATACATCCTCCTCGGACCAATACGACATCACTTGGAAGAAATAAGCGGACACCGTGCGATTGACCGGCGCCGTTATTAGCGTGTAGCAATGCTCGTCGTCGTTCGAGGTGGGGGATTGTATCCTTCCCTGCAGCTCGGTGTAGTTCCTGACGCAGTCTTCCGAGTGCGTAAGTTCGATATCGAATCCCCTGTACGTCCGCCCGGTGTCCGCGGCCTCCGTCAACAGTCTCAGTGTTACGGAGTCGTACACGTATATGTCTAGCGACTCGGCATCGCCGCAAAGCGTGTGCAGCAGCTGCGGAGTGCTCATGTCGGCGAGGTACTCCGAAGAGTATTCCTTGAAGAGCGAGTTGCCGTTCAGGATGAAGTTTTTGCCGAGCGTAACGTTATTATGCATCGTGAAGCCCGAAACGACTAGTTTATCGCGAGTGCACTCGTGGGTGTCGCTCGACTCCGGTTCTAAGTTGAGCTTCTTGATCTTGATGTGAAGCCGCTTGCCTTCACCTTCGGTGACGTGATAGGTGCAATGTAGTCCGCGTGGCACGTAGCCCAAGTCGTACTGTGGTGATTTGATGTGTTGCAATGAGTTATTCGCAACGAAGTGCTGCTTGCCACACTGGGATTCCACAACGGACAGATTAGCCTCGAACCCGCCGCTCTCGGTGTCGCCGTCTGTGTAAAGCATAATAAACATGTAGTTGGACGAAGAAGTAATTTTATGGGGAATATTATAACCGCAGTAGGTTCCTATGGTCGGACTGGTCGGATTGGCGCCGTCGCGGATGCGCACCGAGTCACAGGTGCAGTTGCTGAATCCGATGGCGGTCTGATTGGTATTCATGCATGGTGCTATATTGAATGCCGTGAACTCTATCTTAATTACTTTATCAGCGGGGGCCTTGACACTCCAGTGGCAGTCTAAATATTTTTCATACACGTGAGCTCCTGGAAGTTTGGGCGACTTAACAATTCGCTGATTGGCGTTTGTCAAATCGATTTCGCCGCCACAGCCTACTGACACACCGTAACTGAAAAATACTTCTGCTTTGAACCCGTTGTAATTGCCGCTGATGTCGCTGACGAACTGAATTATCATTGATGGCCCACTGCTCTTGAGAACTGGTAAAGTTGTATTTAAATGTCCACAGAGACGACTCAGCAGCTGATCTTCAACTATCTCGGATCCGTTGTATACGGCCACATAATCCATAGAGCAGTCACTTGAGCCTTCTAGGTCGAAATGTGAGTACCGCACAACTACGTTTTTGTTAGTGGGTGCCGTTATATTCCACACACAGTTAAGATTATCCTCGTAAGCACCACCTTCCTCGCCTGATGTGATGACACTATGATTTTTTATTTCTCCTCCACATGTTTTGATCTTATACATTATCTTGAAGCCTCTTCTTTGTAAAGTACTGTCTGTGAAAAAATGTAAATTAGCACCATCTTGGTACGAGCGTGTTTGCGGCGCTTGTTCTCCGCAGTATGTTTCTGTCGAATCCCACAGTTCGAATCCGGTTACAGTAAGGTTGTCGAAGTCGCAATTACCACCATTGGTAGATTCTAAGTTAAAGTATATAAACTTTATAACAACTTTCTTTCCCGTTGCCATAATTTTATACTTGCAATCCAGATTACGAGAATAATATTCCGGATAGTTAGGACTATACAGATATTGTTCATTTTCTGTAGCTGTGTATTCGCCACCACAAATTGGATCCCACCAAGCTGTAAATCCATCAGCGTTTACTCCAGAGTCTGATCGGAATATTACCTTCATGCGGTTGCTGGTGGAATTGACATTCTGCGGTTTGTTTCTTCCACAAAATCTACCAACTTGGGTATAATCGTCATTCTGCCAATCCAACACCAAGACATAATCTTTAGTACAGTTGACCGTTTCTTCAATATGGAATCGGCCTCGAAATTTCAAAGCAATTTTATTTCCCAATGAAGTGGAAATATCCCATGTGCATTCTTGATTCTCCGAATAGCTTTTTGGATAGTTCGGAGTCATAAGAGCGTGTTCATAGCCTGTTAGTATGCCACCGCACGCTTTAGAATTTCCCACGCTGCTTTTAAGTTTGACATTTGTCGCATTGCTATAACTGTCAGAGTGATACTGAATGTAAAACGATTTGTAGTGCAATGCAAGTGGAGTAGCAGATTTGCTCTGACAATATTCACCTAGTGCGGGAGCGTTCTTGTTCATACTTTGATGAACCCTTATGTATTCCTCAGAGCAGGACGACGAAAAAGTACCTTCTAATGCTATCTGCACAAGTTTGCCAGGTTGTATTTTCACAAACCACGCGCAATCGAGAGAACCGCTATAGTCATTAGGTAGATTCAAGAGATCGACATCGTCATCGCCGACTTCAATCGAACCTCCACATGGTTGAACTTTCCAGGTAATGTTGAAGTTGAGGGTTTGTCCCCTGCTTTGATAAGCATTTATCTTAACACTAGGTATTGGAAGACGTAAAATATCAACTTCAGTGTTGCAATTTTCTCTAACGAAATATGAGCCGTCAGCCTGTTGGGTGCCTGGCGATATGTGTATAAATGGACTGAGATAGCGACAGTAGTGTCTCGTCGATGAACCCGTTGACGTCAAATTTATATTAATATATATCGTAATATTGGTTCCCAAACTTGTTTGAGACCCTGCGTCGTCCGTTCTTTCGGGTGAAATACGCCACTGACAATAATAGGACTGATTGGCCATCGCCGGAGGAGAAGTGACAGATCCAGATTCCTCTCGAAGTAAACCTCCGCAAATAGCCGGTTCATCTGAAGTAAATCTTGCTCTAAAGCCGCGTCGGACAGAATTAGCTCTTAACCTTATTGTGACAGTCATGGTGTTGCCTGACGATTGAAAAACTTTCCTGGACGAGTCCCAGTCTGTGCTGGGAATAAACACCAAGGGAGCTCTATATCCAAAATCGTTGTATATACCGATGGCAAGGTCGTTGCCTGCGGCGTCTATATCTAAAAATTCAAATCGTATTCGTCGTGACGCGTCCGGAACTTCGATCTCCCATGTGCAATAACGCATGGTCATTCGCTGTGGATATCCTGGGCTTTCGATGTAACCGCTAGGAGAATTTATTTTCCCACCACAACTACCGCCGGTCGAGTTAAAGTTTAACCGAAAACCCTTGTAATGCGAAGTGTCAATACCAAAAGTAGATTTTTGAATGTAAAACTTAATGATGACCTCATTGGAAATTGATCTAATGGGACTGATATCATCTTCATCACTACAGAAAGTTTTTTGAACAAGAGTTGATTTATTTGCCGGTAAAGAGCTTTCTACGACTATTTTGGTCGCACATGGATCTTCGGATTCCGGTAAACTTAAGTCACGTAGATTGATCCACAATGAGTTCCCCAGAGAACTTATTAGTTTCCACTCGCAAACTGTACCTATCGGTAAGTTCGGATACTTGGGGTACCCAGGGGAAGTAATTTCTCCAAAGGAAGAACGCAATGTTGCACCACACATATCTACGGAAATGTTTGCTTTAAAGCCATCGCCGGGTGATAACAGTAATGTGACGTATTTGACATAAATGGCGTTGCCGGTTGTCTTTATGGTACTAATAGTGTTTCTATCGCAATGGCGGCCTAGAAGAGGAGAACTCTCAGAAGCACCGTCCCTAATTTCGACATACTCTTTCACACATTCAGATAAAACCGGGCCAGCCAAATCAAACCGCTCTATGAATTCTAACCTTAAAACTTCTCCCGGTGGGCCCATGACGGACCACTGGCAGTCAGAGTACGGCAAAGGTGGTTGGGGGTAGTTCAAGGAATGTATTACTCTCGATGTTTCAATGGAGTCTAGTTTTAACGAGGAGCCACAGTCGACAGATTTTTCTTCATAGGCCAATCTGAAACCATCCAATGGATTCATGAAAACACTTGTAAAAGTAACGAATAGTGTATTACCAGACGTCTCTGATTGGTCCATTTCAGGAATATTTTCGCCACAATATTTGGTACGAGTAGAACTTAAAAAGGGCGATTCTATCGAAGCGCCGTTTCTCAGCATCAAATAGTTTGTTTTGCAAGAACCATCTGAGGAGTCCGGCACATGAAATCTTTCAAACCGTACGGCTATCGTTCGCCTGGGTTTAACTTTAACTATCCAAGTACAATTCGTAATTACACCAAAACTATTTCTGTCCGAGTGAGTAGCTTCTATAACCCCCGATGATTCAGTGAGAATGCCTCCACACACAGAGTATACCATACCCTGGAATCCTGATTTTGATATGTAAGGGTCTGAATGGAACACCACTTTCATTAGGTTGGTTGTTATGAGCGAATCGTTTGATGTTACAGTGGATAGACACAACTTTTCAGATATGGAATGCCAATCGTTCGTACCGTCGACACCGGAGTATATCTGCACGTAATCCATAAAACAATCTTCACTCTGTTCAAGATGAAAATCCGTGAATTTAATTAAAAGGTGTCTTCCAGGTGTCGTCTGATACGTGTACTCGCAATCTAAATCATCGTCGTAGTTAGAGGGATACTTGGGTGAATTTATTTGTATTGATTGGTATGGGCTAACATTTACCGTTAGATTGGTCCCGCAGTTGTTTTTCGAAATCGGATTCGTTTCTAAAGCTTTCTTCTCGACCTCCATCCAATTTAAGTAAAACAAAGACCGCGCATTGGTATCGTCCAAAACCATTTTTATATAGACCATATTGGAAGTGGTACGAACGTCTTTTTCGTCTTGATTCAATAAGCCGCAAAATTGTTTCAGCAAGGGAGCAGTGCTATCGTAGCCGTCGTATATTGAGAGGTGATTGTAGCACACGCTGCCCCGGACGTCGATCTCTATCTGTGAGAATGTTAACGAAATATATGTGGAAGCGTTTGTGGTGATCCTCCACGAGAAGTCACCGGCGCCGGGGTAGTAGAGCGGGAAGAGCGGGGAGCTCACCGCTCCGGAAGTCTGGCCGGTGATGTCGTTACCGTGCACGAAGCCGTAGTGCGCCAAGAAACCGGGCGCCGTGCCCGAGCCGTCACTGTGGAACTTGATGTATAGTTGTGCCGCCACAGTACCTACCACGGGCACTTCATTGCCGCAATGGGCGGCCAAAATCTTGCCCCCACCGTCAGTCTCTCTTACTTCCACGTAGTCCTCGTTGCAGTTTGGCGAGCTTTCTATGTCGAATTTTTCGAAATTTAGCCACACTTTATTCCCCGGTGAAGTCTTTAAGATCCATACACAATCAGTGCTCATGGAATAGGTTTCGGGGTAGCCGGGTGAGGCTATTGTACCCTCTTCTGATGTCAACGTTCCACCGCAGGCAGTATCTAGAACGGAGTAATGAGCTGAAAACTCACCCGTAACACTACCACTGTATGATCCCAGTTGTATAGTAATAGAGTTGCCGTGGCTAATAATCGTAGGAGGAATCTTACGACTGCAGTACTCACCTTTTATAGGGGCTTGGACATCATTTCCATCAAAAACTTTCAAGAAGTCTGACGAGCAACGCCTGTTCGTGTCTGACTCCATAGATGTCCGTAGAACCATGTGAGTGAATGTGACTGAAACTTTTTGCTCGGGCTTCTCCGCTGTTATTGTCCAGGTACAGTTTATATTAGAATGCATAGCAGCGGATGGATAATTTTTCAAAATTCCCTCACCTCGACTCATTATCTGCGAACCACAAACCATGGAAAAATTGGCTTTAAATCCTTTCGCTCCCTCATCTCCCGATTTAAATTGCACTGATATAACGTTACCTTTAGATATGAAACTTTTTACAGAATTGGAATTGTCTTTGGGACAGTATTTGCTAGTATAATTTAGTTTATCAATTATCAAGCCTTCAAAAATTTCTACTGTGTCGTGGCAAGAATCATCTTCGTACAGTACAGAGTACAAATCCAGATCTGTAATGTCTAGTTGTATTCTGTGATTTTGTGGCACCCTAATGAGCCAATCGCAATTAGTTTTACTATCATAATTCTTAGGATAGTTCGGTGAAGTGAAGAAACCGCTCGTGCCGACAAACCGGCCGCCACACTTAGCTGTCGCCGTGAAGAACTGTGCCCTAAAATCTAATGCAGCATAGCCGGAAGTACTCGAGTACCTCATAAATAATAAATTGCTAGTAGACGCGACTTTATAAGCCATAACCTGCCGATGACAAATTTTCATGAGAAGAGGAGCCAATGCGTTAATTCCGTTGTAAAGTTCTATCGCGTCGACCGTGCAGTTAGGTGATTCTATCATGTTGAGTTCGGATATGAACATTTGTATAGAAGTTCCGAAGGGTGTGTCGATAACCCATTCGCATTCTGTGGGGTCTTGGACTCCTCGCCTGTGAGCCGGTGGAACGATGTTTCCATAGGGCTTTCTGATGGTTCCACCGCAACCTTCCACTACCCATTCCAACCGGAATCCCGATTTACTAAAATATGGTCCAGACATAAATTTCAAATTAAGTGTGTTGTCCCGTGTTACATACTTTTCGGGAATTTTAGAACCGCATATTTTACTGGTGAAATCATTATCCTTTCCATCCTTTAATTGTACATAACCACTATTACATTTATCATAGACCATATCTGGTCTTCGATTAATTGGAAATGGTGTTCTATGGATTCCGTAAGAGTAGTAAGAGTGTGGTCGGTTCCATATGTGATAGTTATAAAGTCTCTCCGGTAAGTCTAAAGCAGTGAACGTAGCATTGATCGTGTTTCCTTTCGGAGCATGTACTGTCCACAAGCAGTCTAAGTTGGTGGGATATTCATTTGGATAGTTCGGACTTTCTATCACACCGCTGTATCCGGTTACTGCATTATTACAATTTGTGAAGTAGGTTAGAGAGAAACCTTTCCCTTGAAGACTTACATCGGATCGGAACTTGATGAATACCTGATTAGTGCTCGACTTGACGGCGGACGTACGGTGATCCATGGAACAATATCTGCCTAACACTTTGGCGCTGGTGTCCCGTCCGTCGTATATTTCTATATAATCTGCGAAACAATTGCTGGAGTGCTCCATATCTATATCTAAAAGGTTGATGCTCACGGCCGAGCCAACGCTAACAATTATTCTCCAGAAGCACTCGGCGTCCTCGCTGTAAACCTGCGGATAGTTCGGAGACGTTATAGCTCCCGAGGAGCCGGTCAGCGTGCCTCCGCATCCCGTCGTGGTTCCGTCCCATTCAATTTTAAAACCTCGACCTACCAAGTAGCTATCGGAATGGAAGTGTAGATACAGTGAGTTTCCGTGCGATGAAATTTTTCGAGGAATCGATACCCCACAATACTTCCCGACTAAAGGCGACGTGTTCACCGGGCCGTTTCTTATTTCTAAGTAATCGTCGGAGCACAAGCGTGTGCGCTCTAAGTCGAAGGTAGAAACATTTAGCATGATCTGTTGACCGGTCGGCGCTGTGATAACCCACACGCAATCCTTGTTCACTAGGTACTGAGCCGGCCAGCCCGGACTGTGCAGAGAGCCGTGCGGTGACAAGTAGGTAGCACCACACTGGGTCTTACTATCTGACATAACATACGTAAAGGAAAACCCGTTAGATCGTATGGAGTCATCTGATACGAATTTGATTTTAAGCTGATTTGAAACAGTTGTAATTGACGGTGGAAAGTCGCTTCCGCAAAATCGGCCGTAATTTTGCTCGCTGTTTTGTCCCTCGCTCATCTCTACGTAGTCGGCCCAACAAGATTTAGATACTCTTTCCAAGTTGAACCGCGTCCACGTTATCCTGATATTGTATCCGGGGGGTGCCAGCATTATCCAAGTGCACTCTTGTTCGTTGTCGTAACGTTGCTGCTCATCTATTGGATGACTGATGACACCAGTCCGCGCGGTGTATATTCCTCCGCAAGTTACGTCGACAGTGGAATAGTTCGCCAAAAAGCCCGTTCCAGAAATGCTAAAGTCTGTTACAAATTTTAGGTACATGTAATTATGGGTCGATATTTGCATTGCTGGTATATTTTGATCGCAGTAGGTGTTGATTAGAGTTGAATTAACGTTAGGTCCATCCCTTATTTCGAGGTGATCGTATTGACAGTCATAGTACTTATTGTCCTCTATATCGAAGTGTTGGAAAGAAAGCCGAATAGCTTTACTGGGCGCAACCGATATAACATACTCGCATATTCTATTGGCAGGATAGCTTTGAGGATATCCTGGCGATTTCAAAATACCTGTTTCTTCAGTGAACGTCTCCTGACATATAATTTCATATGAAATCCTAAACCCCCGACGAGCAGCCGTCGAATCTGTCTTGAATTTCATAAATATAGAGTTGGAAGTAGAAACAAAATTACTGGGTTTATTTCGTCCACAGTATCTCCCGATGAATTTAGAGTCTGAGGATGCTCCATCGTATATGGACAAGTAATCGAATCGACAACCCGAGGACCTTTCCAGTTCAAAGTCCAAAAACCGAATACTAATTTTCGTGTCGGGAGGAACTTGAATTTTGTAATCGCAGAGTAGGTCACGTAAGTATCTTCCGCCGTAGGAAGGTGGTGTAATTTCTCCTTTCTCCTGTGTGTAGAGGCCTCCGCACCCCGGCACGCCCTCCACCGGTTTATATGCGATCTGAAATCCTTCACCTGAGTTGTAACCGTCCGAGTGGAAGTGAATAAGCATTTCGGAGCCGGCGGATTCAAGAGGAGCGGGCTGGCTCGTGTTGCAGTACCTCTTGAGAAGCGGGTCCGAGCTGTGAGCCCCATCAAATATTTCCAAATAATCAAAGCTACAATTTGGATGAGCTTCCAAGCCAATCCTGAAAAAAACCAACTCTATACGTTTCCCGAGATCTCCCGACAAATGCCAGTTGCAATCCCTATTCGGAGGATAATTGCCCGGTGAACCCGGAGAACTGATTGCACCGTGTGTCGTGGCGTCTACTTCGCCCCCGCAAACAGGATCTATGCTGGTCCAGTGTAACGAGAACCCCTCATGAGAAACCGTCTGATCTGAGCGAAACCAAAAGTATAAGGTGTTGTGACTCGATATAATATTTCCACCTTTAGGCAAATCGTTTCCACAATACCTTCCTATGAGTTGACTTGCAGAACTACGGCCGTCGTGAATTTGAAGAAAGTCGAATGTACAGGTGCGAGAAAATTCAAGATTAAATTTACTAAATGTAACATTTATGACTTTATTATGAGCGGTTTGTATTAACCAAACGCACCTGGAATTATGATTGTAGGTACTGGAAGTGTTGGGATGCGGATAAATAATGCTACCTTCTTGTGTTTGCAACACATCGCCGCAGGTCCTTGCACGATTTTGGCAAGTAACACCCGAATATAGGGCTGTGCATTCACACCTGTACCCCGTGGCAGAGGTATCCAATTTGCAAATGCCACCATTTTTGCAAGGGTTGTCCGCACAATAATTCTTTGGAAGATCACAGTACGGGCCTGTGTATCCTTCACCGCAAATACATGTTATTCCTCTCTCTAACTCGTAACATTGCCCGTGCTGGCCACAAGGGTTTCCACTGCAATCCGCTGAACTGGAGTTGCGTGACGCTATGTAGCAACCCCCGATTCCCACTCCATCCCCTGCCATTCCCGTGGGGCAAACGCACTGAACGAATTGAGCGCTAACTGCAAGATTTTCGACGCACCTAGCTGACGGATGGCAACCTCCACGGCTGAAGCTGCAGGAGCCTCTCCATGTGCAGGAAGATCCATCGCCTTGGTATCCGGGAGGGCAAGCTCCGCACATTCTAGAGCCAATAGTATTGTGACAATTTACAAGAGGATTCTTGCTACACCCGCCGTTGTCCACGGCGCACTCGTCTATATCGAAGCACTTGTAACCGTCGCCCTGGTAACCTCTCGGGCAAGAACCGCATCTGAACGATCCGGGCAGGTTGATGCACTCCACAGGAGGATTTACGGAGCAGTGGGTTTTCGTTGACTCTGTGCATTCATCGACATCGATCGTGCACGGGTGGTGTGTATCATTCTGTTTCCACCCCTGATGGCATATGCATACGATCCCGCTTCCTGTAGTTACCGGTAGGCAAGTGCCATGGCCGCACATCTCGGCGTCCCCTCCCGAGCAATCCTGGGCTCTCCTCGTGCAGTGAAAACCGAACCAGCCCGATGTGCACAAACATTCGTAGGAGCCCTGGCGGTTGATGCAGGTGGCACCATTCTGGCAGCCTAGGTCGGTGCCGGCGAAATTCCGGCACTCATTTACGTCTACGTCGCAATCTTTACCTTCCCAATTTACAGGGCACTGACAAAAATATCCATCGACGACGCGCTGACAAGTTCCACCGTTCTTGCAGGGACTCGAGCTGCAACCGTTGCTGTTCAAGATTTCGTGAATTTGTGCGGCCAACGCACGAACTTGACGACGCAAAGCGTTGACTGAGGACCTAACACTGGAGGAGTCGTTGCCGGCGCCCGTGAGTGAACGTTGTTCTAGGCGACTCATTCTGCTGAGGAGTCCACCCGGACCCGTGATGTAGGTGAGAACGGCTCCTGTGTCCTCGCTCGAGGAGCTCCCACCGCCCGACACTTGCGTAGGATCGTACCTCGTCAAGTTTCCTCGCAGCGCTTGCGTCAGGTCGATGTCGTCGGCGTATATCTTGGAGTTGTGTCCTCTGGTTCTGATGTGAACGTTTCGCCCGACGGCTGGCTCGATGATTAGGTCGCCATTGTTAGCTTTGATGATGGGTCGGTCGGCGTCGTCCTCCGCACTACGGCCCGCGAGGAGCAGCAGTAAGCCGAGAACTGTTGAGCTCTTCATTGTGCACTAACTACCAGCATGTCGAGCGCTGCGAGCCCGCGCGAAGTGCGAGTGCAACTGTGCAAGCCGGCGCGTGTTGTGCGTTGTGACGCCCCCGGGTGGGCGTATTGAGACGTCCACCCACCGTGTAATCGATCCCCGAAACACATGTTGTTTTAAAATTTCTAGATAAAGCTTTTAATTTGGGGAACATATTAACATTAACATATTACTGCATCAGCGACGTCAGCCCATAATGCCTTGTGGAATTAAGTGCCATGTCACAATGTGGGCGTACACTGAACTGGATGGAAAATACTAACTATTTACATAGCCGCTTTGACCGAACTTTGTCGAGGTTGTACAAATCCGGTTGGGTTAAACCCTATAACCCTACCAACTAGTAAGGTAAAGGGACTTACAGTTTTACAACGGTCAGCCTCAACAGTCGAACGGTAACCTATCCAAGTTCCGAATGAGCCCAGGTGTGCTTAATGTTGCACGTAATGTTTACACATAACTATGCATTGTATGAAATATACATACACAAATATATATAAATACATACATGCATACCGCACGCTGCATCGCGACAATCGGTACAAGCAATGTAATCGGTGTTGTGCTGCAAGGAGACTGGAAAATTACAGCAGAACACCGACCCCCACGTTTCGCAAAATATTCGGACAAGTACTATCAAGCAGCAAGTAAGGCACAAAGACCCACCTTTTGATGCCCTCGGTGGAAGGACCGTGCCGAGATGAGATGTGGCTATCCTGTCGACCTTTAGCACGGCATCGGGTCCTTATCCCTTAGTCGCTTTTTACGACATGCACGGGGAGAGAGATGCAGTGGGGCTATTCTTTTTTCCACGCCATACTTTTTTTAATTATTTACTAGCTTTTGCCCGCGGCTTCGCTCGCGTGAACCCGTCTTGCCTGTTAATACGACGTTGGAAGGATTCGGGAACACACTAGCCGGCAGATAGTTCCACACCCTAGCGGTGCGACGAGGAAACGATTTTGAGAATCAATGGGTTCTCAAAAGCCGTAAGAAAGTGAAGTGAACAATAAAAGGGTTGTGCCGTTTCTCTGCGACGAGTACTGGTAAGATAGGTTGCATGGCAAGGAATAGTACTGTGTGGGGTCGGTACTTAATAAGAATAGTCCCACTGCATCTCTCCCCGTGCATGTCGTAAAAGGCGACTAAGGGATAAGCGGCCTGCAGACACCCCGGTCGACTTGTGGCTTCCATGGAAGACATAGGCTGGCTGGGGTAGCTGGAGACTGCGGGGTTTTGCACGAAGGTCCCCAACCAAGCGGGATTAGTTTGCAGGCCTAGAGCCAACCCCAAACCAAAACAACAACAACAACAACAACAACAACATGGCAAGGAATAAGGGATGCAAGTTTTTCAAAGCAGCGTCCGTGATAGTAGCTGTAGAACAGACTGAGTGACCCTTCTAATCGTCTCTGGCTCAGAGACTCCGGACCATCAGCGAGATTCTAAGAAAGTGGAAGGGTCACAGGGGTTCCGTGGGTTACAGCCGGAAAAAGCACAAAACGCTCTCCCTAATCAAAAACGTGTTATAATATATTTTTAATTTCAAACTTTTAGTCTTGCTATTCAAATAAATATGTTAATCCGCCAATAATTTAGTATAAAAAATTAGGCATAGGTCACATAAATTTAGTTTTTATTTTCACAATAGGTAATTAACTTTTTTAATTGACTTGGTGTTTCGCCAACAGAAATACGATCATTTAGGTTTCCGTAGACGAAAACAATTGGGAACCGCTGCTACAACGGACCTAAAAGTGTAAAATAATTTTGTCTAGGTAGTTTTTTTTTGTGCTTGCATCATATCTGCATTCGGAATGTGACCATAAGCAGATTTTCTGTGTGATGTTGGTCATGTCAGTCGAGTCATGCATTGATAACCCTCCTCGTATGTCTGGTTCTTTACGTGCTTATTTATGTCCTATCCTCCAGTGCAAGGATGTGATAGCGATTTACCATACAGATTTAAAAAGAAAAACGTAAATAAAAATAAAATAAAAAACTATGTTCTTAAAATGAACCTAAAAGTATAAAATCATTTCCCCAAGCCCCACACAGATTTAACGCTGCATCCCGACAATTAGGGTAAGCAGAATAATCGCTGTTGTGCTGCAAGAACTCTGGAAAATTGCAACACAACATCGACCACCACGTTTAGCAAAGTATTCGGACAAGATAACTATCAAACAGCAAGTAAGGCACAAAGACCTGCCTGCTGCACGACTCGGTGAAAGGACCGAGCCAAGGTGAGAGGTGGCAAGCCTGTCGCCCTTTAGCACGGCATCTCGTCCTTATCACTTAGTGGCCTTTTACGACATGCACGGGGAGAGACGCAGTGGCGCTATTCTCTATAAGTACCAGCCTCACACAGTACTTTTCTACTTTGTTTCTACTATATTTGTTGTTACACCCGCCATAATAACACATAATAATAGCTAGCTAAGTATTATGGTTCCAAAGATACAGGCATCGGACAGACAGACCGTTAGTAATACGACCGACGGGCTTAGTAATAAGCTTCTGTACAGGGTACAGAAACCTAAAAATGTGGGGCCAGTGCAATAGAATAGGAATAAATCAGCGGTTCCAGACTAGACGCAGACTAGCTGACGAGGGCTTGAAGCGAGCCGAAACGTGAAGCATGCGAGGGAAATTTAGAGTGGCCACTCGCTAGTCCCGGCCTCGATTAATACCCTCCTCTACTGCCGATGGGCCCGGATATGTTCGGTGAAGCCATCGCAAGCTTAGATCCACCCCTTCCTTCTAAAACATCTATGCCTAGTTAATTATAATATTTAGAAAATCGTATATTAAGCTAACTAGAACTAACGGTGAAAGACCCTGCCTCTCACAACACAGGGCATCCTAGCGTGAGAGACAGGACTATAAGTAAAATTGCTAGTTTAAGCCCAGAGTGTACTTAATTATAATTTGTAAGAAAAAAAAGTGTAAACTAGGTTAAGTTATAGTGAATTAATTAATAATTAGTGTACTTAATTAAGTTATATTATTCTATCTATTCTATTGTTATTGTAAAATGACAAGCCGTCAGATTTTTTTTTCTATCGTTATGCGGAATTGTTTCTATGTGTGATTCATGTCAAGGGAAATGTATTTTAACCATATTATATCTAAAAATCGAATAAGAAAAAGAAAAGTGTCAGCCTCGATAGCTCAGTGGTCCAAACACAACGGGTCCAAACAGTGAGACCTACATGTGGAAAATGCCCACCAAGAAGAAGAAGAAGAAGAAGCTCAGTGGTGCAGACAGTCAACTGTAGCTATTGAATGTTAAGCAACGCTGGGTGCGGTCAGTACTTGGATGGGTGACCGCTGACCGTTGGAGGCTGACCGAGGTTCGCATTCCTCGTAAAACTGTAGGTCCCTTCCCTCCTAATCTTACTTGGTGGTAGGGTACCACCGCACTGAATGAAACGTCGGTCGAAACGGCTATGTAAATAGTTTGTGTTTTCCGACCAGTTCAGTGTAGCCGGCACGATCAAAGGGGGAAGCATTGACATGGCACCTAGTTCACCCGGTGTTATGGGCCGACATCACGGACGTTGTAGGTGATGTAGCCAACCGTGTCAATTTCCATAAAAAAAAAAAAATTATTCACTGACAGCCTAGACTCATATTTTCGACGCCGCCCATCGGGTCCTGCTTCACACCTTTACTGGGTTTTTATGCGCGGCTTCCGCATGAGGCCTGCCATCACTTTGTGAGTATAGATTACCTGAAGATATCAATTTTATTTATATGAAAAAAACACAAAATTTAAAGGTAACAAAAAATTCTGACAATACAGTTCATGGATTATTCTTTATTTCACAAAATACTGCGGGACGTGCCGGCGGCAGCTTCGACGCTCGGCGCAAGCCAGACAGTCACTGCGACCGCTCTAATATAGAGGGGACCATGTGAAGGCAGGCGTCGCGCGGAACACTGCCGAAAAAACCTAGTGAAGGTGTGAAAGTCTAAAGACTAATACATACATACATACATAGCGTCACACCTGTTTCCCGGTGGGGTAGGCAGAGACAACGGATCTCCACGTGCCACGATCCTGACACACCTCTGCCGCCTCTTCCACTCCCATAATGTTCTTCATGCATGCTCGTCGGTTACGGGTACTACTAAAGACTAATACTGTTTTACTTATACATTTTCTAGAGTTCATTATGTAGCGAAAGCGTGCAAATAGGTCAGCAGTTTTAGCATTTACTATTAATATTTTATTTAATAGACTAACAGAGCTGCCCTGCGTAGGCTGTTCCAAGATTCTACTACTCTGTTTGTTGAAAGTGTCGTCGAGGGTTTTTACATAGCATTTTAAAATAGAGTAAAGAACATAAAGATAGGTGTGTGGGTACCTGGTACAGTTTGATGATGTGCGGATGACGAAAGAGCTTGAGGTTCTGTATCTCACGGCGGATCTTCCCGACCACGTCTAGCGACTTGATCTTCTGTCGGTTGAGGATCTTCACGGCGACCTTGTGCTTCGTGAGCTGATGCTCGCCTACCTTCACCTGAAAGTGCATTTATTTATTTTATTTATTTATTTATTTTAGACAGGCAGCCTAGGCTGATACGTCTAAATCCAGTTTAACTTTGTTGTTTTTGTCATTATCTTGGGTTTTTTTTTTAATTTAATTATCGTTCTTGAGCACTCTTTTTGAGATTATGTTTTATTCGTTAAATATTTATCTAGTCTATTTTTGAGTTGGTTGGTACTAAGTGCGCTTATTACTTCCTCTGGAAGTTGGTTCCAGTCGTCCACCACTCTGTTTGTTATGAAATGTTTGCGAGTATTGCTGTTAAAGATTGTTTGACTTAGTTTCATGCTGTAGCCTCGAAGATGATTGCATTGTTAAAATTTATAATTTTGTCTTTATTGACGATTGCAGGAAGACGATGCAACGGGTTGGGGTTTTTGGTAGCAAGGGTGAGTTTAAAGACAGTACTAATGTATAATTAATCAGCCTCGGTAGGTCAGTGGTGCGGTCGGTCGACTGTCGGTCGTGATCATAAGCACACCTGGGTGCGGTCAGTACATGGATGGGTGACCGCTTGACCGTGGTTCGGATTCCACGTAAAACTGTAGGTCCCTTCCATTCTTATCTTACTAGGTGGTAGGGTTTAACTCACCTGGGTTGATACCACTGCACTGAATGAAAGGTCGGTTGAAATGGCTATGTAAATAGTTTATTTTTTACATCCAGTTCGATGTAGCCGGCACGACCAAAGGGAAGTAATGACATGGCAGCTGTTCCCCAAGGTGTTATGGGCTGACATCGCGTGATGTAGCCAACCGTGTCAGTTTCCATTTTCTGTAGCTGATGAAATAATCGTTTATCCAACTGTCGAGATATACTCGATGGTGCAATTAACAAATTCTGAACAAATTTGGAAATAAATACTTGAGTATGTAATGATGGCAATTTCAGTACCTTGCCGAAGGTGCCTACTCCGAGGGTGGCGCCGAGGGTGTAGTAACCAATTTTCACTATGGGTGCTCCGCCGGCCGCCACCGGCGACCCCGTATTGACCTCCATTGCAAGACCTGTAAAAATTTTGCATTAAAAAAATGTCTCAACTCTTACGATAACAAAATAACACATCGAAGGTTGATAGCATTTACCTTCCAAGTTTCTTTTTCGTTCAATACACAGCAAACAAGATGAAAAGCAATTACTATTATGAAAAGAATGAAAATCACAGTAGGTACCTACCTACGATCCAGCAGCGGAGCCAAAGAGGATATCTTCTTCTTCTTCTTCTTTTTATTTCTGGCGATTAGCCGATATACGTTCGACTTATTGCGCCAATATCAAGTCTTGAAAGATCCACGGTAATAAATAAGTACTACTTCTCACATAGAGAAAACAAATAATTTTGATATAAACAATGAATAATTTGCACTCAGATGAAGGAGAAAATTAAAAGGGAAAATGTATAAAAGAGGATATATGAGCGGAGCAAAACAAAACGAAAGCACCACAGATGATTGATTTACTGATAAAAGCACAGACAGACTAGAGATAAATAATCAGTAAAGCTGTGATTGCGATATCGAAAGGGTGGACGGAGCGGGGTTGAGGGTTGTGGAAATAAGCAAAGAGAAATGTTTCAACTAAAAGACGAGCGTCTCTTCGTAGTAAGCACCTGACAGCTAATTTTTTTTTTCTTACGGAAAGGCAAGGATAGTGTGACCGTATAGCCATATGTCTTGTTTTTTATTCTTCTTCTCATTTGCATTTGTTGCACCTCGTAAAAAAAATACAGGAGCATGAAGGACCACATAATACTGCTATTAGAAAAGACTTAGCCTGCGGAAATCAAAACTATGGCCAAAAATAAAAAAAATAAAATTTCACCAAAAAAATGTCATACAAAATGGCGACTTCCACGAATTTATTTTCAATAGGGATTTAGGATTGTCTCTTCTCCGGCTTATAAAAACACTCTAGGGAATAGCCACACTAACAGGTTATGTCCGGGCGGTGTGGATTTAGTTTTTCCGCAAAGTATGTTAATTACCTCCATTGTCCTTTCAAATTGTAATAGCAGTTTGAGCTGGGTGTGGGTTAATGAGACGACTGGGTACAATTATGACACAATTTTAATAAAGAGATGTGCACACAAATGACAATTGAGTTCCTAATTCTACCTTATCCTATACACACCCAATATGACCAATTTCAAATTAAAACCAAACTTAGCCTAGACACCTTAAAACTAAACACGGAAAATACTCTCAAATGATCTTAACCTAAACTTATCCTAATAGGGCGCCAGACGCTCTTCGTATTCGGGTGAGCGTCTACCCGTCGTTTGCCGGCTATCTCAAACGTTAATTCGTTCTGGACCACTTTGGTCCAAACAATTATAAAATTTATATTCCGGTCCAGAGGGACCGGTGGTGTTCAATGGTCACGTCAGACGCTCCTGACCGTGTAAAACAACCTATGCACTAGATGGGCCAACTTGCCTCCCTTCGGTCCAAAACCAATAAATTGTGTCTTGCGTCGGACGGACTGCTAACACCCTGTGTATGATTCAAATGGTTACATTTACCCCAAGTACGGGTGTTCACACGCGACCTGACTATTGAAGTGGTCTCACTTCGGGCCAAAATATTTCCCTTGACTTTTTTCTTTGAACATGGGCCCTCGGCGCTCCGCGCTCGACCCCGGCGGTACACGCACGTTACAATTTCACATATACACACTTTACATATGAATACACAACCATTTCATCAAATCGTTTCGCTAAAATATTTCACTTGGCTTTTCTTAACCATAGGCTCTCGGCGCTCTACGCTCAATCCCAGCGGTGTACACACGTTACAAGCTCACGGACACACTCATTACTTAAGAATACACAACTATTTCAACAAAATGTTTCGCTAGAATATTTCAAGTCTTTTAATATTAATGTCTGGGGGGGATCGGACCTACTCGCACAGATTGCACCCGAGATTACTAGTACGTGGCACTACTGGGGTGGCTCGTAGACTTATAGCTGCGCGGCGGTACGCGGTGGAGTTCGGGAATGTGGGTCCGCCTAACTCCGTTGCAGTTAGCCGGCGAGGTCAACGACCGGCAACGAACCTTCTCGAACCACGCGGCCGACCATTTTGCCGCGCTGTTACGGCGACCGGTTCAGCTGTCCCGCCGCGTGCTCGACGACTTGGAAGGCGGCCGGGCGACGGAGCCTCCTCGCCTGCTCGGCGGTGCCGCGTCACAGGCGTGGGTGCCTATGCCGGGGTCGGACAAGATTGCGTACAATGGGAGCCAACTTAGCTGTGCGGTCGTGGCGATGGCTGGAACACGGGTCACGTCACCGCGGGAGCTAGGCTCGTAGTCTGCAACTCAAGAGGGCGTGTCGGAAGGCCTGCAACCACATTCGCTATGTGTTATTTCATATCCTCGCCCCTTCATTTGTACTTTCAGGCTTGGCTCCTAGCGAGTGTGGAGGATTCCAATTAACGTTAAATTTGCTACTCACTCTCTTGATTGTATCTCTCGCGTGGTGGGTGACTGACTCTGTGAATTTCTCGATCGGTGCTCCGATCTTAATCACACACGACGCTTCGATTTCTGCTGTTCGCTTCCGATGGCTGCCAATGTCTGACTGAGGCTATGCTTTATAAATTTCTGGAAATCGCCGTAATCGTCGTCGCGCCCTCTGCCGGTCGACTGCCTCGTTATTTCTTGTACTCGCTCACTAGTCGCATCGACCTGTGGCTGTTATCGCCTGCGCTGCGAGCTGTGCTCGCATGAACGTGTCGTTGTGCTCGGCCGCTAGATGGCGTTGTGTATTATTTTCATGTGTGTCCCTACTGAACCGTTTCAAAATGTTGTCAACACACACCTTATCTGTACACCATTCTGTACGATGAACGACGAACTTGCTTCGCTTCTCGACTTTCTTTAAAATTTATGCGTTGTGCGGTGGCAAGGCAAGGCAAGCGCGTAGTTTGTTTTTTTTTTCAGCAGCGTCAGCTGTCAGGTGCTTACTGCAAAGAGACACTCGTCTAATGTCCGGTTTCAAAAAAATACTGGCTGACTTAAGATTTTTATAGCTGTCAAGATGTTGTAGAGTTGTCAAAACAATTTGACAGCGGTAGACTTGAGTTTCGAGTGCTGCCAGATGCTACGCTGTTCTGCTTTTCCGTGAGCATTTTCAAAACAAATCCGCTTTAGGCTTTCGGCTACGTGAACGAATCACCTTTTTTTTAAGCTACTGTGTCTGGGGTCTGCTGTTTATACTTAATGTCGGTCAATATTAGGCGAGAGAGATGGTCTTACTCCCGTTACAAATTTGTGGTTTCGGTTCAAATCCGCCTTTTCGGGATATCGAATCCTCCTTTTTAAATTTTCCTGTGGCAACATTGATGTGGAAACCAAATGCGAGAAGTGAGTGAATCACATCGAAAGAAACTGAAAATAATAAATTTTCGTTCTATTTACGCATGTAACTCGATATTATAGTTAGCTTCTATCTGCACGATGCCGGTGAGCCCATTTTATTATTCATATTCAAAGGCGAGAGCGATGTTAGCTTTCGGGTGTGGTTGCTGTTGTACCCGTCTTACTTAGGTACCTCATTTATTTTATCATCTGGCCGCTTTTGTTGATACATTATTGATTTGTTAAAACCGAATTGTATGACGATTTCCAATAATAAATATAAAATAAAATTATAGGCATACCACTCAACGCTGACGGAGCATTCGCAAAGTATAGGCAATCTGGCGGTGTTGCCACTACGCACCACATTCCGCGGCCCCGCCCCCACCGGTGTCGCGGCCGCCGACGTGGACATCATCGACGAGGCCCTATCCTACTTTAAGGCCAACGTCTTCTTCCGTTTCTACGAGATCAAGGTATCGCATGCTTTACCTATAATGTCAGCACATTACACTAGGTTCCTGGTGTAATTAGGTGCCATGTCGATGACCTTTTACTGGCGACACTCAACTGGATGAAAATCCTTCATTCAGTGCGGTGGTATCCATTCCAAACAAACCTAATCGTACTAGTAAGGCATGCGGCATGGCACGTAACTATGCATTTATTATCGCTTACGCGTCAGCGCATGTGCAACAACCGACTCTGCAAATCGTTCCGGTTTTGTCCGCGGGTACAATTTGTTAGGCAAAGAAAAACAATTTTTCAATATTAATAAGTTTTGGAAAACACAAATTATGAACATCTATAGCAAATTTAGCATAGTTGTAGTCGTCAAAAAATTTCCTACAAAGTTATCTGCCTATACCTTACAGTGCACTGACCTTTGTTTTGAATCCAAATTGTTTGTTGAACATTGCACTTCAATTATGTATATTATAGTGAGGTTTGCGAATGGTTTAAAACCTCCAATAATAACACATTCATTTCAGAAATGTTGTATTCTTTCGAATTTTTACACAAACACAACAAACTAATGACTTAAGACTGCGGTACTACAGCGTGAGGCACAATTTGCAAAATTTGCCACATTTTTGTTTCGGTTTTTTGTTCAACGAATTTCAAAAATCCTGTCTAAAAGTTTACTATATTTAAAAGTTGGTGACAAATTTTTATTTTTATTTATGTCAATTAATATGTGAAAAAAATAATCACAAACATAAATTTAAATGGTCCTAAATACTCCGAAATGCTCTCTTTGTTTCGAAATAGCAGCTTTCTAAAACATTATTTTGAGTTTATACTAATTGCAGATGATGTAAGATAAAATTTTACTTCTTTAGAGAGATTTTGATATTCGTGTAAGTAATGTAAATTGGTTTAACAAACTTTGAACAAATACTATAAAACAAGTGAACGCTTCGCTATTCAACCAGTGCCGCGCGGTGCGGCATTTTGATGCTGTAGTACTGCGCTCTTAAAGACAAAAAATAATGTTTATTTGCGGCGGCGGCGCACCAAATTGCGCGTGAACATGTGTGCACCACCAAGTCTCGAAAACAACTGAAAAGTTAGTTCATTGTTTTGCAAAGTGAATCACATCAAGTAGGGCAGATCTTCACCTTTATTTAGGAGTATAATTGAGGCTTATCCCCATATTCAAAGAGAGTGTATTTTATAAAGCCCAAAGTTGGCCGCTCCACCATGCCAGCACGCGACTTTTCAGTCACTTTGCAATGACGTGACATAAGCTGGCACGCAACGCTTGAGCGTTTAAAAAAAATTCCTCATCAAAATGTTCGTTCTATGCAGTCGGAATCAGACCGGGTGCTGATATACTTGACACTTTACATCTCCGAGTGCCTGAAGCGGCTGCAGAAGTGCTCCAGCAAGAGTCAGGGTCAGCAGGAGATGTACAGCCTCGCCATCGCCAAGTTCGACGTGCCGGGAGACGCGGGATTTCCGCTCAACTCGGTTTATGCCAAACCGACCACGCCTGCCGAAGCTGGTACATATTATGTTTTATTCAGTGCCTTCTATTTATTTGTCGTCTGTGGGTCGATCTAGTTCTGTAGATCTCGTTCTCGTTCGCACTGTGAGTATAAGCAGTACATTCTGAGTTGACCCTTTTGGCGCAAGTCATACTGATCAAATCAAACATTTTTGACAGCATACTTCCATCAATAAAAGTAAAAATCTTTATAACTCAATGGATCTACTGTAAGCTGCAGAAGATATGTAGCGAAAAGAGTACGGACTATCAACTTTACAGAGATGGCTCGGCATGTACTGATGGGGGTCTGCATTTTGGGACCTGCGTGTGGGATGGAATTCAAGGTGTTAACGAATATTCCTATCATGGCCACAGAAGTGTTTGCTATATACGAGGCTCTCTCGTATTGCACAAGTATAAACATGTGTAAAATTGAAATTTTGACAGCCTCAAAAATTTAATTACAACAGTTCATTGGTTGCACGAGAGTATCTCGTAGTAGACCAATAGCATTTGAAATAATCAAACTGTTTATGCAACTGAATCAACAAGGCAAAGAAGCAACTTTTCAGTGGATTCCGTCCCACGTTGGCTTACCAGGAAATGAGCAGGTCGACAGACTGGCTAAATAGAATAGAATAGAATAGAATAGAATAGTATTTTATTCAGTTGTACACATACATTATTAATACATTAACATAAATGGAGCTACTTAGTAGGTACAAAAGAAAGGGCGTTAGGCGCAGCATATGGCCACTCGAGTGTCTCAAGGGCCGCTGTTTTTAAGCCTAGCCTACATTAATACTAAAATTAAATTAAATCTAAAGAACTGTATACAAAATTAACCACACTACATACACATTTACACAATTTTACAAGTTTACACAGGATTAATTAACACAGAAGTCTTAACTAAATATAATTACCTATTAGATAAAAACAAACTATCAAAATATATAAAAACCAAAAATTATGCCAAGCATCGCGACGGCGGCGAGCGCACGCATCATTTAAATTTACATCCATAAACCTAATTAATTCGAGAGCTGGCTTCAGCGAATGCCGTGTAAGAAGAGCCAGGCGCCATCATATGGTTATAGATACCTACTGAGAGTGAAGGGAGGATTGAAAGTGATGTAACTACAGTATGAGTATTAGCGCTCTTTTTGTACGGTAAGAAGGTATTTTTTAAAAGCCTTTTTGAAACTTTGTGTACCATTGAGAAGCTTTAACGGCGGTGGAATGTTATTCCAGCAGCGAGAGGCCGCATACCTGAAACCGCCTTCGAATGCGGCTCCCCGGTGTTTAGGCACCGCGAGCAGCCGTCCCACGGAACGGGATCCGTAGCGATTGCCTTCGCCAAGCCATTTTAGTTTCCTCCATAAAGGTGCCGGTTTCTTGGTGTGAATAATTTTATGCAGCAAAACGGCTTGATGAAGGTAACGCCGTCCCTCCATCTTCAGCAGATTGAGACGATTTAGATGAGGTGTGATGTGGTCTCTCTTCCTAACTGCGTTCTCACAGAACCGTATGCACGCATTATGAACCCTCTGTACACGTTTGGCGGTTTTTTTGTATATGCATGGCCCGTACACCACATCGCAGTAGTTTAGGTTGGAAAGTATAAGAGATTCAGTTAAAGTGTGTCTCACTTCTCTAGAAAGGTGTTCTCTAATTTTATAGAGGGTTTTGAGTTTACCCATAGACGCTCCAAACTTCTCCGAGATGTGGTCTTCATATCTGAGGTTCGAATCCATGCGCAAGCCTAAGTTCCTCGCCGTTTTGACAAAGGGAATCAGAACCCCATTCAACTTCAATTCAGGTGAAGAAAATGTGCTGTTGGCTGCGACAATTTCTATAAATTGTGTCAAAAATCCATATGTGTAAGCCCTTTTTTACTGATATTCTACCACATAACGAAAATATGTTACAATGTGGAAAGAGCACTTTGATAGGGTCGCAATAAGAAAGGGTATCTGAATATCTGGTATAAAAGCTGAAATTGAACCAAGTCAACAACCATGGTTTACAGGCATCATACTTCAAGAGGAAACATCACATCTTTGACATATAAAGATAGTGATAAGGAAACATATCTATCTTTAAATCGTGGGTAAATGACTTTTCAGACCCTACTTCGCCTACAAGCCGCTTCGGTGGTGAAATTGGCCGTGCCTGAGGCTCCGACCTCAGGCTCTACAACATAGAAAAAAAAATCTGTAATCTGTTTACTATGTTTGCAGATTTGATGAGACAATACCTGCAGCAGTTACGCCACGAAACCGGATCGAGGGTGTGTGAGAAGGTACGTAAGCTGTGACATAATTGTTTTCATTGTTCATTCATGGATTGCATTGCATGTTACCTGTAATGTACCGTGTGGGGCCAATACTTAAATACTTAAAAAGAATAGCCCCACTGCATCTCTCCCCGTGTATGTCGTAAAAGGCGACTAAGGGATAAGAATGAGCCACCTCTCACCTTGGCACGGTACTTATTTATTTATTTATTTGATGAACGAACAGCCTAGGCTGATGTGTTCATGTCTAAGTTCACTGGTGCTTTGTTATTTTGATGTTAGTTTAGTTTGGTGTTTTTTTTTAGGTGTTTGTCGAGCCTGTTTTTAAAGGAATTGGTGGTGGGTGCTTGTACGACATCTTCGGGCAGTTTGTTCCACATTTCCACTGCTCTATTTGACAGGAAGTTTCGTCTCGGATTTGTTGAGCTGACAGTGACATTCAGCTTCAAGCTATGGCCTCGGAGATGACTATTTGTATTTCTAGTAAAGAGTTTCTCCAGTTCTGGACAATCATAATGCTGATTGAGAATCTTGTATGTTTCTATGAGGTCACCCCTTTCTCTACGTTGCTCCAATGTTGTCAGGTCACTTCCATCGAGTCAGCTAGGTGGATCTTTGTGCCTTACTTTCTGCTTGAGAATTATCTTGTCTTAAATAATTTGCTAAACGTGGTAATCGGTGTTGTGCCAGTTTTCAATTCAATTCAATTTACAAGAGTTCATGCAGCATAACAACGATTACTCTGCTTACCCCGATTGTCGGGACGCAGAGTGTGGTATGTATTTTACCTGCACTAACTAATCATGTTACTTTTTATTTCCATTGTGAAATCAGTCTGAAACCATCAGAGTGGCCGCGCATTATGTAGGTAGACCAAGACCGCGGTCTGCATAGTCTAGACCAGCGGTTCTCAAACTTTTTCTGTGACGGAACCCTTTTGGAAAGCGAAATATTTGACGGAGCCCTAAAATAAACCAAAATTAGTTTTTGTGCATTCTTAAACAATAATTAAATATCTAATGGGAGGTATGAAACTGTTTCTTATTTTTCATCAATTGGTTGATATCAGGTTTGATAGAAGAGAGTTGAGTTTGTCTGCGCCGCCGAGCTAAAGCGAGCCAGAGAGGAGAGATGTATTTTTTTTCTTGTATTCTCGCGGAGCCCCCCCAGGGGCCCCGCGGAGCCCTAGGGTTCTGCGGAGCACACTTTGAGTATGGCTGGTCTAGACGACATACCTAACACAGTAACTAATATTTCCAGCACTAGAAGTGGCGACCAAAATGGATGTGTAGTCCAATTCTTCTTTTTTCTTTCTATTGGTCGCACGTTTGGACTACAATCGGCTACGACCAAAGTGCGACCAGTGGTCTTGTACTTGGATTACCAGTGTGCGACCACCCTTACATCAAATTGCGCGAAGTGAAACATACAAGTGAATGCATCTTTTGGTAGAGAGAGATAAAGTGAATGTAATTAAAATTGGCAACATATGTTAACAACAGAGTGTTAAAGGTACAAACTGAAAACCAGTATGCAGTAAAATTATGTTTTATTTTTTTTTTATGTTAGTGCTAAGCATGTACTTGTAAGTTCCAGGTTCGATTCCGGGTCGGGACGTCTTTTTTCTCTTCATTTTCGACTTTGCATTTTCTCTAATGAAGAAATACAGTATGCAGTAATTTTCTGAGTTGACCCTTTATTTTTTCTCCATGATTTTGTTGTAAAATGTATATAATTTGAAACATGCAGGTGTTTGCAACGGAAGACGGCAGGCCCAGCAAGTGGTGGTTGTGCTTCGCGAAGAGGAAATTCATGGACAAGTCTCTGTCTGGTCCCGGCCAATGAAACAAGTCTCTTCATTGTATACAGTATTTTATTATTTTACTTAATTCCTAATAAATACTTTCCAAACACTTTATAAAAAAGTTATAGCAATAAACAATATTCAAAACTATTTGTACTTTTTACAATAATATAATGAAAATGTCCTTCAGATCACAACAATACTATACAATGATTTTTTTGTGTATGTAGTAAACATTATTATCAAATATATAGGTTGTTACAGGACGAATGGTCATCATGTTAACCCAAGATAAAGATATTCTGTAAATTATTGTATGTTATTATAATCTTAGATATTTTAGTGGAAATATGTTTATAGGCGTAATACTTGACTTATCTTTTTTGTAATATTGTTTCGGCTAGGCTGTCTATTTCCCGAATAAAGTAAATAAATAAATAAAATATTTGTGGGCTTATTTGGAGTAAAAAAAGTTAAATTTTCTTTTAGTGGCTTTGTTCCACACAAAACTTAAAAAATAAATTAATATCACAAAACTCTGCCATGCACATGCTTACGCTCCGCGTAGTCCAAAGGTCAATGAACAGTCGAAAACTAATTTTATTAATATCTCAATATCAGTATGAGCATAGAAAAAACAACTCGTTATGTTATAAACTCAAGAATCAACATACTGACCATGCATCCTGTAACAAACACTATGTATACGAAAATTCTACATACAAATCTAAACATTGCTCTGCGATAGTAAATATTGCTATAAATAGGTACAATGCTTACAAGAACTAGTAAAACCCACTATCGGCTCCCCTTTAATGCCACTGATGGTTTTAATTTCTCAACAAAACCAAAACAAACAAAAATACATGTCCAGAACTGAATCTCGGGGCACACTTACGAGGCTATCATCCTGGCCAATAAGTGTGAAAGTGAGACATCTATACTAGTTCGAAATCTACATTTGAGCTGCTCCATGAATAACCTGGTTATTTAAAGAAAGGGGTTGAAAATGGCGGGGCTTTATGGTGCCACCACACTTAGTTATGCGTTATTTTTTATGCAGCTATATTCGCCCAAATATTTTTTATGTGAGTGAACAACAAACATGCCATCTCACTTCGTGCCGCTGTGCCAAACATGCCAAAATGTGTGTTGTTTGCATAATCATTAGTCCACACGCAAAATGAACATATTACTATTAAATTACCGATCTAACTACAACTATAATTATTTTATCCAAGACACTTATTGTATCTATAAGAATACGAATTATAATAAAATATGCAAAGAAAACACGAGTATAAAAATAAAAATAAATAAAAAAAATAAATATCATAAAGGCTGTGGGAAGAAGGGTTACAAATTACATAAGTTCATATTATATACATATCGAGTTAACAACAACTGCACGGGTACTATAAAAGAGAATAATAAAGTCAAGAAAAATATTTTAATATTAGGTCTACTCAATGTCAGGTCTTTAAACACAGGTTTTGAAGAGCTCTACGCGACAGTTTTGAACCGAGACATCCAAATATTGGTTTTGAATGAAACTTGGGTTAAACCCAATCAAAATGTAACAGAATTCGATATACCCGGATTTGTTCTTCACCATATACCTAGGAATTCAACCACGGCAGGGGGAGGAGTCGGTATGTACATAAGAGACAATATACCATTTCAAATATTGAAATCACCTGGTAACGGTTTAGAGCAAATGTGGGTCAAATTTTACTTACCTAAATGTACTTGTATAATAGGTACAGCGTACAGGCCTCCATCGGTAAGTATCAATCTCGCTATGAACTCATTATCCGATCATCTCGAAGCCCTTGTACCAACGGTCGATTATTTTTTCTTTTTAGGTGACCTGAATGTTAATTTGATTGACCCCACCAGCTCCTTGGCCCGATCGTTTTTGACCACATTTGAACAGTTTGGCTTGTTCCAATTAGTACAGTCACCTACTCGAGTAACCGAGAATAGCAGTAGCTTGATCGATATACTTTGTACAAATGCGAACGACTTCTGCGATGATATATCAGTAATACCTAACCCTGACCTGAGTGATCATGCGCTTGTTTTATCACATTTTTCAATAATTATTCCACAGTACAATACAAGAATTACGACAAGTAGGTCATTTAAAGATCTAGACCCAGAACTGTTTAGAGCTCATGCCGAATCGTTGCCATGGAACTATATACTCAGCTGTAACACAATTGATGACATGTTGTCTAACTTATATGCATACTTGACCATTCTGTTTGATGCACATTCACCTGTTGTTACTCGGCGATGCAAACAAACCTTGCAACCATGGTGCACAGAGGTTATTAAACAGATGATGAAATTACGCGACAGAGCCGGTGCAAGAGCGAGACGCACAAATCAAGAACCGCACCGCCGTTATTACCAAGACTTACGGAACCTCGTTACCAAATCCATTAGACTAGAGAAAAATGCATATTTCAACCATTATGTTAACGGTAACTTAAAAAATCCCAAGGCACTGTGGCAGGGTCTGAAAAAGTGTATACCTATGAAAACTTCATCCAGCACAATTCCAAGCCACTTATCTAATCCACAGGATATCAACTCGCACTTCCTGCAGTTGCCTACAACCTCTAAAATTGATAGGTGCTCAGTGGAGTTCTACAAAAACACAATGCATAATATTACAACTTCCAATTTTAGCTTTAATCTGGCCAGCAGTGAAGAGGTTTTATCTATCATTGAAGCAATCAAGTCTAAATCAATAGGTGTGGATGGTTTTTCAATTACAATGATATTTATGACACTAACCCAGACGTTGGAAATTATTACACATATTATAAACTTGTGCATTTTATCAAATTATTTCCCTAAATCATGGAAGACTGCTCTAGTTACTCCACTACCCAAAAAAGCAGACGTTCAGGATTTCAAAGACCTACGACCCATAAGTATATTGCCGGCGCTTTCTAAAGTACTCGAAAAAATAATCACAAAACAACTGACACATTATTTTCATTCCAATAATATAATACCGGACTGCCAAAATGGGTTCCGGGCTGGTTACAGCACGAGCACTGCTCTGCTGGAGGTAACCGACGAGGTGCTCACGGCCGCCGACTCCGGACGTGTGACGTTTTTGGTACTGTTGGACTATTCACGAGCATTTGATTGCATAGACACACAGCTACTACTATCAAAAATGTCACACTACGGAGTCTCTGGCGATGCAGTAGAACTACTAAAAAGCTACCTGTCAGACAGATACCAAATTGTCAAAACACTTAAAGAAGACGGAACGTTAGCCTTGTCGGAAGCAACCCGAGTCGAGCGAGGCTGCCCACAGGGCTCGTCGCTGTCCCCTCTTCTTTATACCATATTTACTGCAGACTTCCCGAGCTGCCTGCAATATATGAAATGCGTTCTATTTGCCGATGACTCACAGCTGCGATATTCCTTTCCACCTGCGGAGTTAGATGAGGCGGTCATAAAAGTAAATAAGGACTTAATAAATACATGGAACTGGTCATTAGCAAACGGACTAGCATTAAACCCAGTAAAAACCGTGGCGTTAGTTATGGGCAACAGAAAGTCTGTAGACAAGGTACTTATAAAAAATCCCGAACTAAAAATCAATGGTATTACCATACCACTTGTGAGATCGGCGAGAAACTTAGGTGTTAAAATGGACGAGACACTTAAATTCGAAGAGCACATAACAGATAAATTTAGGAACTCCATGGGGAAATTAAAAACTTTTTATAAAATCCGGAATCACATCACAAAAGAGGTAAGACATAAGCTCACTGACGCCTTGATACTCTCGCAGTTCAACTATTGTGATGTGGTATATGGGCCTTGTATATATAAAAAAACTGGTAAGCGTATTCAAAGAATACAGAATGCGTGTGTCCGCTTCTGTGAAGACAAAATAATAAAAAAAAGAGAACACATAACACCGCATATAAACCGCCTTAAAATGCTTCGAATGGAGAACCGTCGGTTTCTTCACCAGGCCGTTTTGGTGCATAAAATAATACGTACTCGAAAGCCTGAGTCACTTTGGAAAAAGCTGAAATGGCTCGGTGAAGGACACCGCTACAACTCTAGGTCTGTTGGTAAATTGCTGGAGGTTCCAAGGCATCGGGGGGCTGCATTTGAGGGAAGTTTCAAATATGCGGCCACCCGATGTTGGAATAACATTCCGCCACCAATCAGACAATTAGAAAAGACGGTCACTTTTAAAAATCACATGAAAATATATATTCTAAATACACAGATTAATACAAATAAATAGTTGGAAAATAAATTGGGTAAGCACACATTTATATATAAAAACACAACTAATCACACACACTCACCTTCTCACACACATAATCCCTCACACCCCCTCACAAGCATACATACATCCTCACACGCTCACACACACACCTTGATACACATTATACTATACATGCAGTATACCTGCTCGGCTGTCCCAGTGTTGAGTGAGCACATGTATCACCTTGTCAAATCAATTTAATTTACACTTGTATACCTTCCTACAATTGTGGTTTGTTCATTTCATTTCATTTATGTTGTCAACCAACTGGCAACGGCAAATTTAATTATTTTATAGTTATCTCATCAGTTAGGTACCTTGCTTTCTCTTTTTCACATATTATCCTACACTAATTGTAATATTTTATGTTATACCTAATGTGTATTAGGAGCTAAGCGCTTATTGGCTAGGCTTAAAAACAGCACCAATGTGTAGACAAGGCATAGGCACATTGAGCTGCGCCTAGGCCATTTTCACCAAAGTGAATTGTAAAATATTATGTATAAGTAGTTTGTTTTTGTTTCTGTGTAAATTCACTATGTTGAAATAAATATTTTCTATTTCTATTTCTATTTCTAAAATACAAGATGAACGTGTTGACAGCGGCAGCGGCTTATTTTTACCTAAATGCATTTTACCAATACCTGTTGTATAAGTACAAAGTTACTAAAAGACCACATAGAAAACGCTGGTGGATGATCATTGATCACAAAAATCATAGGGTCCATTTTCGCACACGCAGCATACGTCGAGACACGACCGCCATAAGCGAGCGAACACGAGCGAATGAGTGAACGAAGTGTGGGCAGTCGATGCACATATTCGCTTATTGGTGTCTTTGATGTGCGCCAAAAAACCGACAAGTGGACGGATACGCGTATCGCGTGCGAATAACGCATATATAGACAAATAAGCCCTCCACACTTTGTCGTATGCGAGCGAATAAAGCGAATAACAAATAACGAATAACGAAGCGTGGTGCCGCCATTACAGCTGTACAGTCGGCATGCAAATTTTTTTTGCATAGTTAATTTTTTTATTTGCAAATTTTTGCCTTGGATCAATAATTGCTTTATTTTCTTTATACGGAAATATTGTGTGAACGAGAGCCGCCATTTTCTATCCCTTTCTTTAAATAACCAGGTTATAAAAGTATTGCTATAAAATACAACTATCAGTCTTCTCGACGTGCACATGATATGATAACACAAGAGAAAATGTGTTCTGTTGCTAACAGCATTGATTATTGCGTGCTGTCGCTGGACATCTGAACTAGTTATGTAATATAAGACTTTTTTCACAAAGCAGACAAAGGTTCAACCAAGGTCTGACTGACCGTAGACTAGGAAGCATTTGTTCCCTCCAGGTCCTAGTTAATTTTATTAGTCGTAGTTATTCGATCCTGGACCCCTAAGTTTCAGTCTGACACATGGGTCTGTAGGTAACTGTCGTATCAAAAAATACCTTCTTTGCCTGAAAAGTTATCCCTCAAAAGCGCCACTTTGTCACTTTTTGTCACCCCACTCATACCACAAATACCTTAGACAACCAGGGTCACTGCAGACCGCCAGAAAAGAGCCACAGTGGGTGGATGGAAACTGACAGACACGCTGAAAGGACTTTATGACTGCACATGTGTCCTAGCTAAAGAAGGAAGGGGACTGTTAGATTGAAGATGGGTGCCCTAGCTGAGGTCGTACTCCCTGGCGAGCTGGCCGGCGATGACGAGGCGCTGGATCTCGGAGGTGCCCTCGTAGATCTCGGTGATGCGCGCGTCGCGGTAGTGCCGCTCCGCCGGCATGTCCGACACGTAGCCCATCCCGCCCAGCACCTGCGTCACCATCACATTGCATGTTAGAGACATAATTGGCTACATCACCTATTACACTCGGGATGTCAGCCCATAACACCTTATATTACTAGGTGGTAGGGTTTAACACTAAGGGGTTGGTACCACCGCACTGAATGAAACGTCGGTCGAAACGGCTATGTAAAGTTTGTGTTTTCCGTCCAGTTCAGTGTAACCGGCACGATCGAAGGGAAGCACTGACATGGCACCTAGTTCACCCGGTGCTATGGGTTGACATCACAGATGTTGTAGGTGATGTAGTGAACCGTGTCAGTTTTCATAAAAAAAAAATCACCTACTACACCCTTGATGTCAGCCCATAACACCTTGGTGTAGAAGGTGCTATGTCAATGCTTCCATTTGGTCGTGCCGGCTACACTGAACTGGACGAAAAACAAAACTATTTTGATAGCCGCTTCAATCGACCTTCATTCTGTGTGTCAGCTGTAGTTGTGCAAGACAGCGTTGACACTCACCCTGAATGAGTGGTGATGATGAGTGATGTGATGACCAGACATCGGAATCCGCGGGGCACGAATACGACCTTGTTAGGGATTGACTACGGCGATCAATAAACAATCGACACTGTTATCGATACTCATATTTATTTGTTTATTGTATTTTATTCATGTCATATTTCAGACCTGAATACTTATATACCTACAGTACTTATATAAACATGTATACTTTATGTTAACGATTAAGTAAATATAATACATATTTATATAAGGTCTTTCAAAATTAGTTCATAGTACGCTAAGGGGGGGTTCTGTATCATATAGGGAGTAAAACCTATATAAAAATTTTTGGACCTTGGGCTTTTTTTAAGTAAAAAAATTTTTTATGTAGGTATTTAAATAAAAAAATAGGTGGTTGATTTTTATAACCTAATCGATTCAGTTTCATAACAGTAACAAAAAAGTCTTCATCACCATTATGATGTAACACGTGTAAGTTGGTAAAAAGAATTAAATTCTTTCTATTCCATACTAATAAAACTAAAATTGTGGTTTTTCACAATTTCTGAAAGAAAGAGATATACGTGTTGGAAGACTTTTTTGTTCCTAGCACGAAACCGAAACGATTAAGAAATTTTTTTGTTTACATTTAACATTAAAAAAAAAAATTTTGTGAAAAAAAAAATTCTTTGTTCTTCAAAAGTGATCTATTTCCGATACAGAACCCCCCCTTAGCTTACTATGAACAAATTTTGTAAGACCTATTTTTTTGGACCTTGGCCTTTTTTTTATGTAAAATATTTTTTTATGTTTAAATAAAAAAATAGGTGGTTGATTTTTATAGCCTAATCGATTCAGTTTCATAACAGTAACAAAAAAGTCTTCAATATCATTATGATGTAACACGTGTAAGTTGGTAAAAAAAATCAAATTCTTTCTATTCCATACTAATAAAACTAATATTGTGGTTTGAACAGATTTGTATTCTACCTACAAAGTAAATACAACATTTGTTTATTATATCTTATTTTCTATAGAAATACTCTTAGTTTTAATAATCGACATTATTTCATATTATTCTAAAATAACGATCGATTTTCGATATTTGTGGATACATTGTCCCATCACTAAACAACCTTGAATCATTCGTGCCCCGCGGATTCCGATGTATGGTGATGACTATTGAATTGTATTCTATTGACAATCAATATTTGCATTTCTTAAATATAGAGTAGACAATTTTATGACACATAAACTCGAAGGCAGATCTTATCGCTGAGATCCGGAACTTCTGATGAGATTAGATTGACATTGGTGAGAATTAAGTTGTAAAATCGCACTACCAGACCGACAGCTGATATAAGAGTATACCTAGTGAAACATTTTCATTTGAAAATGTTCATGCAAGTTAAAATGCAAAAGAGCAATTTATTTTAGATTGGCAGCTTCGGCTGATACATCTAAATCCAGTTTTTCTTTATGTAATCCCGTATGGATGGCTGAGTCGGAGGGGCCAAAGCGCATGCTCCGACCAGCCAATATCACCTCCGAGAAGGTAGGTGCCATACCGGAGACTTCCCTGGATTGCTGGCTATACTGGACTGGAGGAGAACACAGCCGAGGCTGCCATGCTATGCACTTGTTGGTTTCATCATATCTTGAATATTTTTTTTTGTTTTTTGTAGATTTTTTAAAATTATTTACTTACTTGTGCACTTTATTTTTATTGAGAAACTAGCTTTTGCCCGCGGCTTCGCTCGCGTGAAATTCGTATTTCAAAGAAAGCAAGTAAGTAACTAAGGGCGAGGCCGAAGGCCGAGCTGCGTTCAGGAAGACGATAAATCCACTCAAAGAAAGTAAGTAATTGAAGGCGAGGCCGAAGGTCGAGCTGCGTACAGCAAGACTAAAAACCTTCTTGAAGAAAGTAAGTCACTGAGGGCGAGGCCGAAGGCCGAGCTGCGTTCAGGAAGACTATAACCTTTTCGAAGAAGTAAGTAACAGAGGGCGAGGCCGAAGGCCGAGCTGCGTTCAGGAAGACCATAAACCTTCTCGAAGAAAGTAAGTAACTAAGGGCGAGGCCGAAGGCCGAGCTGCGTTCAGGAAGACCATAAACCTTCTCGAGGAAATTAAGTAATTGAGGGCGAGGCCGAAGGCCGAGCTGCGTTCAGGAAGACGATAAACCTACTCAAAGAAAGTAAGTAATTGAGGGCGAGGCCGAAGGCCGAGCTGCGTACAGCAAGACTATAAACCTTCTTGAAGAAAGTAAGTCCCTGAGGGCGAAGGCCGAGCTGCGTTCAGGAAGACGATAACCTTTTCAAAGAAGTAAGTAACAGAGGGCGAGGCCGAAGGCCGAGCTGCGTTCAGGAAGACTATAAACCATCTTGATGAAAGTAAGTACCTAACTGAGGGCGAGGCCGAAGGCCGAGCTGCGTTCAGGAAGACGATAACCTTTTCGAAGAAAGTAAGTAACAGAGGGCGAGGCCGAAGGCCGAGCTGCGTTCAGGAAGACCCTATACCTTCTCGAAGAAAGTAAGTAACTAAGGGCGAGGCCGAAGGCCGAGCTGCGTTCAGGAAGACCATAAACTTTCTCGAAGAAATTCAGTAATTGAGGGCGAGGCCGAGGGCCGAGCTTCGTTCAGGAAGACTATAAACCGTCTTGAAGAAAGTAAGTAACTATCGCCCATAGTTACTTACTGTCATCGAGAAGGTTTAGTGTCTTCCAGAATACAGCTTGGCCTTCGGCCACGCCCTTAGTTACTTTCTTCGAGAACTTGTTCAAGAAGGTGGAAGGTCTTCCTGAACGCAGCTCGGCCTTCGGCCTCGCCTTTAGTATGTTACTTATTTTCTTTGAGAATGTTTATTGTTTTTATCTGAATCCAGTTCGCCCCCCGGTCCCAGCCTAAGTTACTTAGTTTCTTCTTTTGAAATACGAATTTCACGCGAGCGATTTGGCGGTAAAAAGCTATCGATATTAAAATAAGAAAATTAAATTAAAATAAATCAAATACTTTAGATACCTACCTAAGTAAAATACTCCACATATTAGCATAACCGGAACTGAATTTTATTTAGCCTATCCTGTGTCTCGTATAGCTAAATGTGCGTGTAGTCATTTTAATCGAATTTAGATGATCGGCTTAAATTTTATGGAGGAAATTCATACAAACATATTCGCCTTGCCCCGCTGCCCCCCGCTGAGAAAAGCGCAGCGCTTCTCTCAAGACATTCTCATCGTCGTAACTTTTAAACTATTTGTCCAAATTACTTAGTGTAACAGCCAAAGTTTATCTACTTTAAATACCAGAAGCGATAAAAGTATGTATTTTGATAGGAATTAATTCAAAACTATAAAATGTTCATTGTAAATACAGTATCCAATTTAAATGTATTTTTGGTTCACTATTTTGGCTATAGTGGCTTCCACATAAAAGGTAGATATATGCTATCGCGGACTTTTTTTTAGAACTATTTTAGAGAAACAACCTTACTATACACTATCTTCGTGTAACTCTAACGGTTTATGCAGCGCACGCCGAGATAGCTCTCAGAAGGCAGGATTTTTTCCGACTTACTTGACATTTATCGATATTTGGGCTTTACACAATGTCTTTATAAATTATAGCCTTTTTGGTGTATAAGCTATAGTACTGTAAAGGCTCATCAAAATCTGTTCAGTAGTTTTTGCGTGAAAGAGGAATATAGTGCGGCTGCTAGGTTCGCTGTTGAGTTTATAGGCCGCGCCTCCCCCGCGCCGCCGCCGCCGCGCCGCCGCCAACTGCCGCTCGCTCGGTAAATACCTATGTATAGTACTAAGGCGCGCGGATTGAAAATATCGGTTTGTATGGGAGCCACATCTTAGCGTAACCGGAACTGAATTTTATGTAGCCTATCCTGTGTCCCATATAGTTAAATGTGCTTGTACAAAGTTTCATCGAATTCGGATGATCGGTTTAAGAGTTATGGCGGAACATACATACATACATACATACATACAGAAATGATTTCTAAAAATCGTCAATTTAGCTTTAGTATCATACATATAGGCTACAAACTCAATATTTCCTAAAACAAAGTAACTTACTCCATGACCACCCCTTACAGATTTATTATTAGTATTGATTGATATGTTTTATTTGTTAGGTACTTATCAAGTCTATTTTTGAATAGGTTGATACTAAGTGCGTTCATTACTTCCTCTAGAAGTTCGCTCTAGTCGTCCCCCACTCTATTTCTTATAAAATGTTTACGAATATTGCTATTAAAGACTGTGTAACTTAGTTTCATGCTGTGGCCTCGAAGATGAATGTTTTGGAAGATAATTTCGATGAAATTTATTACACACGTTATTAGTTTTATGGAGCATCGAGTAGGCACCGAACACAGCTAAGTCTGGATTTCGAAACCAGGTTCACTCAATCAGTATTTCGAAACCAGTTTCACACGAAGTACAAATGGAAAAACGGAACTGAGCAGTCATTACCAACCCCAAGTTCGTCGGGGATTTTCCAATGCAAACATCCTACCCCCAACCAGGCCTCACGCACTCTATGTACTTGAGCGCGCTAGCTACCTACCGCCCAGCGGGCCGCCGCCGGCGGTCTTTTTCAGTAGAAATTCGTCAGCCGCGCGAAACATACCTACACGCTCGCCCACGCAACTGCACGCAGCTGCAAAGCAATAATGCACTTTACACTCGATCGTTTAGGTACATTTTCGCACGCAGCGATTGGCGACGTGAAGCAGTAGGCTATTAAAGCCGAAGGTATGGAACTTTTTCTATGGAGTGATTTATCTGTTACGAAGTAACTATTAAGTAATCTGTGCCCCAACCGACCAACCTGTATGCACTGATGTGAAGCGAACGTGGCCGCCTCGGATGCGGCCAATTTCGCCATGGCCGCCTCCTTCGTGTAGGGTTTCTTATTATCCTTCAGATAAGCCGCTCTCCAGGTCAACAGGCGAGCAGACTCCAGCCGCAGCGCCATGTCGGCTATCTTCTGCTGGATCGCTTGCAGCTTTAGGATGGGCTTGCCGAAAGCTATCCGCTTCGAGGCGTACTCCATGGCCACGTCGAGGGAAGCCTGAAAGCATTAAACTATTCATAAGACATACACAGGTGATGGGTCTTCATGTGAATGGGCAGTTGGGCACCTGTCAGGCCGGTATGGCATTCGCAACCTCTGGTCTCAGGTGGCATTACAACTTATTAAGTAAAACTACCAGCGAAGTCGCTCTACAGTTTCTTCAAGAATCTAGGCCTGCCAAGACCGACGCTAAGCTCATATACACGGTGTTGCAACCCCAACCGTAAAACCCGAAAGGGGGTGATTCTGTACGTGAAATAGAACAACTTTTGTTCTACGACTAAGTTAAGTACGAGTAAGTTCGCTAGATTACGCCCTTTCCAATGGTATATCAAAATATGTATATGGTATATGTATGCGAAACGGTATATGTATATGTAGTATATGGTAGGCGAAACGGAGAAGATACCGGAAATTCGTTACGGCATAGGACTTTTCCAGGGTTGCTGCCTCTCTCCTGTTACATTTAACATTGTTATCAACATTCTAATTGATACGCTTGTCGTAAAAGAAAACAAATGGGGATACAGGTTCAAATATGGAGACACATATATGGCGGCCATCCTGGCATTTGCGGATGATATTACGCTGTTAACCCGCAATCCAAAACAAAATCAGGCGCTTCTTAAGGTGGTAGATGACTATTGTGAATGGACTAAAGGGATGAAGATAAAACCAGCGAAGTGCTACTGTTTGAGCTTAACCAGGAAAGGTTCAAAGTTTACCTCGAGCTATCCAGGTCTGACAGTAGCCGGAAAACCAATTGCAACCGTGGCTGATGAAGCTCCTTTTAAATTCTTGGGAAAAAGGATCACCAGCAGAGGAAAGGAGCATCCTACTGATGATATTGTCCAACTTTTCGAAGAGAGCCTCCGCCAAACTGACAATCTTCCCCTCCTGGGTACACAAAAGGCATGGATTTACGATAACTACCTGACATCAAAACTTTCATGGCCATTTCTCGTCTACGACTTCACAAAGCAAAACCTGACTAAATTAGACTCGTATGTGACCAGATTCCTGAAATCATGGTTTGGACTGGCTCACCCGGCTGACTCGTCAACGCTATACAGATCTCACAATAACTTTGGACTGAACATTAAGAAACCGTCGATATTTTATCAAAAGGCGAGAATAGCCAAACGATGTATACTCAAAGACTCCAATGATAGCGCTATTCAAGCCTTACCCAACACATCACTATCAGATGAACTGGAATCGAGTCTCGACTTCTACAAATCATTCCAAGTTGGTACACGCACCAATAGATCTGGATTGGGCATAGAAACAGCAAAGTCTGATAAAGAAATACTGAAAGGTTTTGCTCAGGAGGACATGGAACAAGGCTTCAAACTTCACGCCTTAAACCTAGAAATGCAGAATGATTGGCTAACAGTGGGTGACTTCTGCATCCCTCCTGCATTGAAGTGGAAATCCATAATATACAACTGGTCCCCTGAGCTGCTTAAGTTCTACTTAAATGCATTCCAGCTTACTCTCCCCGACCCGAGTAACCTAGTTAGATGGGGGAAATCTACAAATAGACTATGCCCGTCATGTAAGGAGTTCGTAGGCACGGCCAAACATTTGTTATGCGGATGCAAAATACTACTTGAGCGAGGCCAGTATTCCTACCGTCATGATAAAGTCCTCCAAATCATCAGAGAGGCCATCAACCTGTCAATTGCACGGACCAGGAAAGGGCAAACCAGTAGCGGCTTCCAGAAGGTCAACTTTGTGAAACCTGGAGCCAATAAGCTGCCCAAAGATAGGACTAAACCTTCTTCAATTTTGGGAGCAGCAAAGGATTGGGAATTGTTGATGGACACACATGAGAAGCATTACCAAATGCCTTCGGAAATCTGTACCACAGCATTAAGGCCGGATATACTCATATTCTCAAAAGCGACAAAGCATGTAGTACTTGTTGAACTTACAGTTCCATGGGAAAGTAACATACCGAAGGACCACAACATCAAGCTTAACAAGTACTGCAACTCAGTAGACCGGATTGTGAGAAACGGATTCAAGACTGATCTCTTCGCTGTGGAAGTCGGAGCAAGAGGACTACCAGCGAAGTCGCTCTACAGTCTCTTCAAGAATCTAGGGCTCCCAAGATCGACGCTAAGCTCATATATGGAGAGAGCTTCGAAAACGTCACTGGAAGCATCCTACAGAATATGGATAGGTAGAGAGAGGGAGGTCGAGAGCGGGACTGGTGGTTTCCCCGCGTCCTAGTCAACGCAGACTAGCTGACGAGGGCTTGACGCGAGCCGAAACGTGAAGCATGCGCGGGAAACTTAGAGTGGCCACTCGCTAGTCCCGGCCTCGATTAATACCCTCCTCTACTGCCGATGGGCCCGGATATGTTCGGTGAAGCCATCGTAAGCTTAGATCCACACCTTCTGTCATACAAATAATGGTCTATGTGGTCAAAATTAGGGATAATTTGCAAGAGTCTAAACATTTAACAATGGAGAATTGAACAAAGTGCCCGCGCTGACGTCTGACAAAAGGTGTCATGGGTCAAAACGTAGCAAATGACCCCACTTACCTACAAAAAAAATTTGTCGGTCGATGTGCCGAACACCCTGTATATCGAGAGAGCTTCAAAAACGTCACTGAAGGTACCTATCGTACAGAATATGGTTAGGTAGAGAGAGGGAGCTCACGAACCTGAGCGATGCCCAAAGCCTGCGATGCGATTCCGATTCTTCCTGCGTCTAAAGTCATCATTGCAATCTTGAAGCCGAAGCCCGGTTCACCCAGGATGCTGTCGTTGGGGATCTCGCAGTCTTCGTAGATGAGAGAACATGTCGACGAGCCCCTGATCCCGAGCTTATCTTCCTTCTTGCCCAGCTCTAGGCCTTTTATAGGTTTGGGGACGACGAATGCCGAAATTCCTTTCAACAAATTATTCATATACTTAATTAATTTGTTAGCCTCGGTAGATCGGTCGACTGTCGTTCGTGATCATAAACACAGCCCGGGCGCGGTCAGAACTTGGATGGGTGACCGTTCGAACGTTGGAGACTGTCTGCGGTTCCGATTCCACGTAAAACTGTAAGTCCCTTCCCTTCTTACCTTACTAGATGGTAAGGCTTAACCCGACCAGGGTTTGCAAGGTGTTATGGGCAGACATAACGGATGTTGTAGGTGATGTAGCCAACCGTGTCAGTTTCCATAAAAAAAAGTTAAGATTTATATCAGGCAGAAACAAATTATAATTGTGGCAGAAAAAAATTCTAATAGAAACCACAATTCTGTATTAATATGAGCTTTTGTATTTGTTTGTGTTTTGTTAGAATTGTTTAATTATATTCTTATTATTTTAGATTTTGAAGAATATTTTATGAAATTGTGCAGAATTTGTTCAGTATCAGAAATGTGTGAGTTATAGATGGAGAGCTTTAACAAACATTTAATTGGATATTTTTAAAAATATGTAATTTAGAAAATTATAAAATAACCACCAAGAAAGAAATCTCATACGGAGAGATTTGACTTGAGTTTCGATTTTAAAAATTTGATATTCCTATTCCTCAAAGTAAAGAAATTTGTCAAATCAAATCATCAGGTAAAAGAAACTAATCAATTTCATAGAAAACTATAGCACAGCGTATTGAAAATACCTTTATGTTTTAGTTTCTTATCGGTAGTGGCGAAGACAACGCTGGCCTTGCTCTCGTAGCCGTTGGTGATCCAGCTCTTGGTACCGTTCAGCACCCACTTGTCCCCAGAGAGCCGCGCCGTCGTGGATGCCGCCCCTGCGTCTGAGCCGTTACCAGGCTCCGATAGGGCGAAGCACCCTATTTGTTCTCCTAGCGAATAAACAAACATTAGGGCTCCGTGTTGAATGGACATTCGTGTTTGTAAACAGGAAGATACTGCAATAAGTATATATAACTACTTACTAATAAAATAAACCCTAATCTAAAACTTTTTTCTAACCTGAAATTGACAATTCCGCTTTACAAATTATTTACCAAATTATAGGTGAAGAATGCTGCCACTAAAACGCCGAACAACGTACGTATGAGGCCATTGAATCCCATCCACTAAAAAAATTAAGACAACAAGGAACCTTGAGTCAAAATAACAGACTTTTTTTGTTTGTGTGTATTGTTATTTCCCTCCATATACATATTTTTTTTTATACTTGTAATGGGCCTGAGACTACGATCCCGGACACATTCCAACAAATAAGACAATGGCAACGCTGGGTGCGGTCACAGGCATTAAATCGTGCTGAAGTACATTAAAATATCAATATAGTTACTATGGGCACAGATTACTTAATAGTTACTTCGTAACAGATAAATCACTCCATAGAAAATGTTCCTACCTAGGGCTTTAATAGCCTACTGTTTCACGTCGCCAATGGCTGCTTGCGAAAAAGTACCTTAACGATCAAGTGTAAAGTGGTTATTGCTTTGCAGCTGCGCGCAGTTGCGTGGGCGAGCGTCTATGTATACTTCGCGCGGCTGACGAATTTCCCCTGAAATAGACCGCCGGAGGCCCGTCGGGCGGTAGGTAGTTAGCGCGCGCAAGTACATAGAGTGCGTGAGGCCTGCTATGGGGCTGGCATAGCCAGAAATAGCTAAAGCCGTAAAAAAAAATCCAGATTAAAAAAATAATAATTTATACTCTTTGGAAAGACATTTTCATCAGCTACCTACTGATCTATCTCTCAGCGGTGATTCCTTTAAGTTGGCTAGGTTGGCGCCGCCAAACCAAATAAATTGAATGCCAGCATTAATATCGTATTAAGCAAAAACAAATGTGAAAAATATCAGGTTTTTATTATCCTATTATACTTTAAAAGCCAATAAACATTAATAAAAAAAACTTATAAAAATTATTATAATAAAAACAAAAAAACATTCCAAGTTTCAAGAAGATCGTTCGAACAGTTTAGGAACTACAGGCTGTGAAAGACAGATGGGAGGACGGACGGACAGACACATGACCGATTGTATACACTACGGAACCCCCGAATATTCAAAAGTGAGAATCAAGTGCATTCAAAAAATACAAAGTACATACATGCATCAACGTAACACATATACCTAAGTGATACAAAGTGATAATAATAAATTAACCATTAGTGAAAGGTGCGATGAATTCTTGTTTCTGCTTATCGGTGCCCCAGCCGAGCACGGGCCCCAGGTACAGGGAGTTGTTCACGGACATGATGACTCCGGCCGACGCGCACCCTCGCGACACCTCCTCCAGAGCTATAGCGTACGCGAGATAGTCCAGTCCTGCACATCATTATACTCTTTTAATTTTCTTTTAATTTCCTAATAAATGTATTATTTTATATTGAGCGATTAAAGATTAGTATGTAAGTCATATTAAAAACAAGGTCTATAAGGTTTCTTGCCGGAATAGCCAGTTGGGTTAGCGTAAGCGAAAATTCAGTTTTTATTTTCTTTATGCAAAACTATAAATTGAAACTAAAATTTTAAAATCTACTGACAGATATTTAATTAAAGAATAAAATAGATTTTTTCCAAAACCTTTCTTATTTCATAGTCTTTGTTATGTTCAATATCGTTTTTATAATAAATTCAGATTCATTCTAATTATTTTTTTCATTTCCATATTTATTCAAAATCATTTTTTTTTTTCAAGAAATCAATGTGGTAGATTGGCTAGTTATGCATCCCATGGATTTTTTTAATATAAAATTAATGACAAGTCATCATCATCATCAGCCTGTATCGGTCCACTGCTGGACATAGGCCTCTCCCAATGACAAGTAAATTATATTATTACAAGTATATTACAAGTGAATATTTATCACATTGACAAATTCATTGTTGTAGTGATTTGCAATCTACCTGTTCCGCCAAGTTCCTCTGGTACAGAAATTGCCATAAGCCCTAATTCCCCCATCTTCTTGATAGCGTCTCCAGGGTAAAGGTGTTCCCGGTCATATTTGGCCGCGTGGGGCTTCAGTTCGCCCTCCGCGAAGTCCCGGCACGTCTTGTACAGCATTTGGTGTGTCTCCGGGAGGGATGCGATGGACGCTATGCTTCGCACATGCCGACCCGTCGAGCCTGATTCAATAAATAATAATAAAGATACTTAATGTGATTGGAAATTATTTTTAGGTTTCCGTATCCCGTACGGAGCTACGTACTAAGCCTACACCGTCTGTCTGTCTGACGCCTGTATCTTTGGAACTGTAATAGCTAGCCGGTTGAAATTTTCATAGAATATGAGGGGTCCAATACAAGAATTGTGTTTTCCCAGGTTTTTCTTTGTGGTGCAGAAAACTCAATGCGCAAGTCGGCTCGCACTTGGCCGGTTTTTTTTTTCAGTCAACATATTTGGTGTTGCAACCTATTCACACAAATATTGAAGGAGTACCATACCACAGAAGAGAGATATAGGGCTAACGCCCAGAAGCGACAAGAGCCTGTACGTGTGAGTTTAGTTGATCTATTGATTGACCTCCCAGGCTGCAGGCAGAGTCCCGAAGATCAGCTGTATGACTTCCAGGGAACAATTTACAATTACTTCTCCGAATTGTACCCTGTTCGCTATCACCACAGCCCAATGGAAAGAGAAAACACTTTCAAAGCAAAGCTTAGGAGAAGGAAGAGAGAGTTGATAAAGCAGCTAAGGAAGGCTAAAGCCTCAGGAGACAGAAATCTATGCCACCAATTAGCCAGAGCGATGAGATCTATCCTAAAACTCATCCAGAAAGTATCTGAGCAAATTACGGTTGCTGGCAATGAATTTCGAAAGGCTCAGAATATAGCAGCTTTCGAGAAGAACCCCTTTTATTTCGCCAAAAAAGCTTTTAAGGAACAGCAGGGTGCAATTAGGTTAAGTACGGACGAGATGTTCAACTACTTTAAATCCACATATACCACCCCGGAGGCAGATATAACTTACAGGGATCCACCAGCTCCAAAACCCAAAGAACCTCCTCTAGCATTTGATGCTGATTCACCGACGATGGAAGAGCTGGAATACCACATAAAAAGGAAACCAAATAGTTCCGCCCCGGGACCCGATGGCATACCATACATCATATACAAAAAATGTCCATCAGTGCGGAAACACATGTTGAACATCTACAAAAGAATTTGGACGAACAGAGAAGTGCCAGACTGTCTTGGTAAAGCCGTTTTTGTTCTTCTACCAAAAAAGAAAGAAGTTACTGATCCCAAGGATATTAGACCTATAGCCCTTACGAACACAATTTCGAAAATATTCTTCTCCATTATACAGGCCAGACTACTCAAACACATGTGTACCAACGACTACTTACCGAAGAAGTACCAGAAAGGTTTTCTCCCAAGAGTTGCAGGGTGCCTCGAACATAATTCTTTGCTGACTGAATGTCTTAGAGATGCAAGGAAGAATGAGAGACAATTAACTGCCACGTGGTTAGACTTTGAAAACGCCTTCGGTTCGGTGCGCCATGAGCTACTATTAAAGGCGCTAGAGTGGTATAATGTGCCACCTCTGATCTGTAATATAATAGCCTCCTACTACAAAAAACTTTCCTTTGTAATACAAGTAAAAGGCGAAACGGAGAAGACACCGGAAATTCGTTACGGCATAGGACTTTTCCAGGGTTGCTGCCTCTCTCCTGTCACATTTAACATTGTTATCAACATTCTAATTGATACGCTTGTCGTAAAAGAAAAGAAATGGGGATACAGGTTCAAATATGGAGACACATATATGGCGGCCATCCTGGCATTTGCGGATGATATTACGCTGTTAACCCGCAATCCAAAACAAAATCAGGCGCTTCTTAAGGTGGTGGATGACTATTGTGAATGGACCAAAGGGATGAAGATAAAACCAGCGAAGTGCTACTGTTTGAGCTTAACCAGGAAAGGTTCAAAGTTTACCTCGAGCAATCCAGGTCTGACAGTAGCCGGAAAACCAATCGCAACCGTGGCTGATGAAGCTCCTTTTAAATTCTTGGGCAAAAGGATCACCAGCAGAGGAAAGGAGCATCCTACTGATGATATTGTCCAACTTTTCGAAGAGAGCCTCCGCCAAACTGACAATCTTCCCCTCCTGGGTACACAAAAGGCATGGATTTACGATAACTACCTGACATCAAAACTTTCATGGCCATTTCTCGTCTACGACTTCACAAAGCAAAACCTGACTAAATTAGACTCGTATGTGACCAGATTCCTGAAATCATGGTTTGGACTGGCTCACCCGGCTGACTCGTCAACGCTATACAGATCTCACAATAACTTTGGACTGAACATTAAGAAACCGTCGATATTTTATCAAAAGGCGAGAATAGCCAAACGATGTATACTCAAAGACTCCAATGATAGCGCTATTCAAGCCTTACCCAACACATCACTATCAGATGAACTGGAATCGAGACTCGACTTCTACAAATCATTCCAAGTTGGTACACGCACCAATAGATCTGGATTGGGCATAGAAACAGCAAAGTCTGATAAAGAAATACTGAAAGGTTTTGCTCAGGAGGACATGGAACAAGGCTTCAAACTTCACGCCTTAAACCTAGAAATGCAGAATGATTGGCTAACAGTGGGTGACTTCTGCATCCCTCCTGCATTGAAGTGGAAATCCATAATATACAACTGGTCCCCTGAGCTGCTTAAGTTCTACTTAAATGCATTCCAGCTTACTCTCCCCGACCCGAGTAACCTAGTTAGATGGGGGAAATCTACAAATAGACTATGCCCGTCATGTAAGGAGTTCGTAGGCACGGCCAAACATTTGTTATGCGGATGCAAAATACTACTTGAGCGAGGCCAGTATTCCTACCGCCATGATAAAGTCCTCCAAATCATCAGAGAGGCCATCAACCTGTCAATTGCACGGACCAGGAAAGGGCAAACCAGTAGCGGCTTCCAGAAGGTCAACTTTGTGAAACCTGGAGCCAATAAGCTGCCCAAAGATAGGACTAAACCTTCTTCAATTTTGGGAGCAGCAAAGGATTGGGAATTGTTGATGGACACACATGAGAAGCATTACCAAATGCCTTCGGAAATCTGTACCACAGCATTAAGACCGGATATACTCATATTCTCAAAAGCGACAAAGCATGTAGTACTTGTTGAACTTACAGTTCCATGGGAAAGTAACATACCGAAGGACCACAACATCAAACTTAACAAGTACTGCAACTTAGTAGACCGGATTGTGAGAAACGGATTCAAGACTGATCTCTTCGCTGTGGAAGTCGGAGCAAGAGGACTACCAGCGAAGTCGCTCTACAGTCTCTTCAAGAATCTAGGGCTCCCAAGATCGACGCTAAGCTCATATATGGAGAGAGCTTCGAAAACGTCACTGGAAGCATCCTACAGAATATGGATAGGTAGAGAGAGGGAGGTCGAGAGCGGGACTGGTGATTTCCCCGCGTCCTAGTCAACGCAGACTAGCTGACGAGGGCTTGAAGCGAGCCGAAACGTGAAGCATGCGCGGGAAATTTAGAGTGGCCACTCGCTAGTCCCGGCCTCGATTAATACCCTCCTCTACTGCCGATGGGCCCGGATATGTTCGGTGAAGCCATCGCAAGCTTAGATCCACACCTTCCCTACGCACGGAGATGCGTATGTAGCTTCAGCCCGCTTTGAACGATAGGGTTGGTAAACGCAGAGTACGGGTGGAATGAGCAAGCGAGAGTTCGGTTCGAGAAAGAGAAAGATGAACAGCGGGCGAACGCGCGAGATGACCGACCGCTCTCTCTTCTTGGTTTGCTCTGTCGCATGTTGGTACAATACATTTCCACACAATCTTTATTTAGTTGCACATCTATATAGATTTTAATCACTCATTAATTTCAATGTCTTCAACAAAATTACGCCGCGACACCGCATCGCTTGCTAAAGGAAAGAAGAATAAATGCTAGCTCGCAGCAGGCAGCAGCCTGCGCGACGAGTCACCTCCCGTGAGTTCGTCCGACCGCTTCCGTTCGACCCGCACCCACCCCGGAACACACACATGCGCACGCGCGGTTGCTTACACAATACATTCAACCGTGGCGCCGGCCTGACCATACACTGAATACCCCAATAGGGATTATAAAGATAGTTTATGATACAACTATAAAAGTGGGTAGAGCGTAAAATGTAAACATACCCAATAGAGAGCGAGATATCAAACTGATGAGCATCGTCCTCCTGAATTGTGTCCGACGCGGTCAACAGCACCCAGTCCCAGTCCACTATCAAAGATTACGTTTGTTTATTGTGGTATCAAAAGACTCAAGTAGGGTAGTGAGTGAACTTTGTACTAACTGTAAGCTTAGTTTTAGGTAGAGGTAACATATAAATAGTACCGAATGACATTCAGTACTAGATTCAATCAAAACAATTTACTACATTCGTATGAAACATTACGTTTTATAGTTTAGCAAATTATCGGTTTTGAACTAATTTCCGCGCGCCTGAGTGAGCGAGCGCGAAGCAAAAAGGAGGGGAGATTGGAGAATAATTTGTGAACTTTTGTTTTTTTGACAGTCAGTTCAGTTTTGCCTTTGTTGTTGTTGTTGTTGTTTTCGCCATAAATAGGCAGGCTAGATCATTTGACTATACAGCCATTTCGCAATTTTCTTGTTTTGCTGTTGAGACTCACACATTCTCTTCTCTTTCACCCACATAGACATTTATTTTTTCGGGATAAGCAAGGGTTATTTATCAACCATACAGCACCGTCTGTTGTAATTTTTATCGTCTTACTATAAAATAAATTCTTTGTTGATTAGCGGCGCGCCAACCAAACGCACGCGCTCAGCCGCCATCTTTTCTTCCACTCAACCACAAACATCAAATGCCTGCCTGATTAACAATTCAAAGAGATTTTCGTAAATATCATGAAGCCAGGCACTGCCAATTTATTATTTTATGCTTTTCATGAAAACATTTTGGTTTTATGTCGCTCTAGCTAAGCAATAGGGAGATAAACTCAACGTTTACCAAATTTTGTACTAATTATTATTATTGTTATATTTATACTTCCGTCATGTGAAGTGCCGGCTTGTGTGGGCGTACATTTTCAGGCCCTGCTTGATTATGATTACCAATGCCAATAGTCCTTCCTAAAGCCGCATTGATTGATACACAAGCAAAGTCTGATTCTACAAAGTATTTTTGATGGCTATTTGAACGCGACTTTGATTGTGGCAACACCGATCTAAGTGATCTTTGACGGTGGCGCCAAATCAAAGTGGACTTGGACGGTGAAACTTTTCAAAGTTGACTTGAATGAAACCCTATACAGTCTAGCACCAAATCTGTCTTAATCGACATCTTTCTTGAATGCTTGAAAAATAAAGAAACGCATCCAAGTGAATTAGGTTAGATGTCAACCGGTATCGAGCGAACTTTGTTCAAACCCTGTACCGGCGTTACTCACTCGCCGATGTGAGTATGAAAAAAACGATCTCACTCAACCAATCAGAAGGCGTTCGCTGAGGCATCCGGCCCGGCTATTGGTTGAAATATACGAGTATTTGTGTGAGTTAGTTAACGCCGGTAGACCCCCAAGTCTAATTTGTCAAAAGTATTTTGTCAATGCGACGCGATGTTGCTTTATGAAGAAGGAAACGTACGAGATTCAACGTTAATCACTTCCACCACTGGATTTCGAATAACTAGTCAGTCAGTCAGTCAGTGCCGCCAGTCCAGAATCAGCTGTCACGCAGACGTCAACAAAATTTTAGTGAATGGGAACGAAAACAAATCATTGAGCATTTCTATATTCATATCCGTTTGTGGGTAAATTTATTTATTGTGTCGCTGGCCAAGAACTGGGACCGCACCCCAGTAGGCCACGTTCGTTTCGTTGCGGCATGTCACAAGCGCATTGGGGTCATGGCGCCGCGTAGACAACCCCCGACGTTGCTGCGCCTGGCGGTAAGGAGCGCCATAAGTCTAATCAACGAAGCTTGCAGCTCCATTGAGAAGAACAATCCGGAGAGTGAGTTCCCGGAGTTCGAGCAGCGCGTGTACATCTTGAAACAATATCTATTATGGACACTGCCGGCCAGGTAAGATCTTCCTTCTGCTTTCTCTTTTGTCATCTTGATAGTAAAGGTGAATCGATGTTTTTCTTTTGACCTCGGGACGACTTTTCTAAGCCAGATTTAATTTGACGGAAGCCACTTGGTTATAGAAAAAACATTTCGTAGGTTTCAGTGGAATCTAAGCCAAAATTATGTTTACAATTCCGAGGTGTTTAAAATTGTTTCTGTAAAATATAGTCAGGTGCGCTGTAGTATAAGGCCTGCTAATTAGAAAATTGCTGGTAGGTGGGACTGGTAGGTGAGGGTCTAAGGAACTATTACCAAAAAAAAAAATTTTTTGCCGGAAATGCAAAGTTTCGGAGAAAAAAAATTTTAATACAAAATAAATTTTCCATTTTTTGTTTTTTTTTTTTAAATGCACCAAAACATTTATTTTGAATAGGAATTTATGCAAAAACGACATGCGCCGCCTCAACATTAGGTTAGGGTTAATTTTTTTTAAACCATCAAAACATTCACCCTTACCACTTCCCTTGTTTTTACATACATTTATATTGAATACCAATGTTTTGGTGCCTTAAAAAAAAAATATTTTGTATGGGAAATTTTTTTTTTCTCTGAAACTACGCATTTCCGGCAAACAATTCTTTTTGATAATAGATCCTTAGACTCTCACCTACCAGTCCCAGCTACCAGCAATTTTCTAATTAGCAGGCCTTATACTACAGTAGAATGATGATTCATGACAAATTGTGTTATTTGAAACTTGACATTGTACTTTAGTTTTGTGTTTTACCACAATTTAGGCACTTGCTTGATGTTTGAAATGTCCTGCTGCAGGCTATTCGACATCCTATGTGCGGAGCGAGCATGCTGTCAGCTGCGCGCAGACCCGCGCATCCAGCTGTCCGTGTTGACACACCCCAACATGAGCACTTACCGCAAGTGCGACCTCGACAACAGTATCCCACACTATTTCTGGGTGGACGTCCTGCCGGGCCTCACGCGCCTCCGCATCCTCGACCTCAAGTTCATCTGCACCGACGAAATCCTCCAGATCATCGGCACAAACTGCCCCGACGTCGAAGAAATAAACGTCGTATCCCGCGTCGACATACGCAAATCTCCCTTCAACGCCTCCGTCCTCATACGTAACGTCTCCGACGCCGGCCTCGAGTGGGTCGCAGAACTTCGAAAGCTGAGGGTGCTCGCGATGGACGCGCCGAGAAACGAACGCGCCAACCGCTGTGGTCGGTGCGTTTCGCAGAACGGAATCAGAAAACTAGTCAGCCGACTTCCCCTTCTCGAGGAGCTGAGGATAGAATCTTGCGACATCGGCTCTACCCTCATCGGAGCCGACTTTAAGATGGGACCGTTAAATTTAAAGAAAATCAACTGCCACTTCGCGTCTGCCGATCGAATACAAAAATTAATAACGCTCTGTCCGTCGTTGACAGAATTCAGCGTGACACATTTATCAGAGTACAACAAGGACGAGATATTAGAACAGATCACTTCGAGCGAGCTGCGGTTACACAAGCTTGACTTTTCCTTCTTCTCGTTCACGTACTCGATGCAGGAGCTGCTCCGCGAAAAAGGCAGAAACATTACGCACTTCTCACTCTGGGAGGTAGAAAATTCTATAACTTTGGACGCAGTCACCACTATAGGCGTTCACTGTCCGCACATTGCGGTACTCCGGCTGGTGACGCAGTCCAAGTGCTTGATAGTGCCGAGCAACTTTCGTAGCCGAGTGAAAATGTTCACGCAACTTCAGAGCCTCAGTCTCGGGTGCGATAACTTCAACATAGAGAATTTGGTGATGTTTTTCGTGCGTTGTACGAGTGTGCTGCAGAAACTAATGCTCAAGTATCAGACTAAGACGGTGATGGACGGGACTTTGACGCGCCTGTTGGAAGGGGGGTGCCTGTCGCAGCTGAGGTTCCTGTGGCTGGACTGTACGCTCGTTGTGTCTAAGTCCGTGGTGAGGCAGATAATTCAGGCTTGCGAAAGACTCAGCATGTTCGTGGTGGACTTTAGCGAGGACATGAGCGACCTACAGAACTACATCAGAGAGAATAATCTCGACCTGAAGCTGGACTGCAACTATTGACGAATCGACCCGTGGTGAGGACGGTTCAAACGGACAGATGAAGTCGGTGTATTCCAACTCGGAAATTTTCTTCTCAATCATTTAATTTTTAGTGCAAGAGTAAAACAATTTTACATGTAAATAATTATTTATTTAATATATCGACATTAAATTTAGTCAATTATATGTACACTTAATTTAATTTACTTAACATTATTCAGTCCATGTCACTCAAGCCGCACTATTTGTGAGGCGAGACGATGTAATGATTTGATCTGATCACTCTGTGTCGAGCCGCTGTTGTATGGGGTCACTTCAATCGAATTCTGGTATAAGTTATTAATTGTGACTATAACTAAAACTTACACCGATAAGAAAGTTCAGCTATTTTAACCTAGCAGAAATTGACATGGAAGCTACAATCTTAATCTTGTCCGATTGATTTTTTATTTCCAAAAAAATTTCAAATAATATTTATATACAAGCTAATAAAACAGTTTTGATTCCACCATTGCCATGCTTTCGTAAGAACGAAAAATGATTTTAACGATTTATATACATCAAACAAGCACTAAAATTAATTTATGAAAATAAAGGCAAGAGGACTAAATTTCACCACCACTCATGTAAAATCTTCAATCAATCAAGAAAAAAATGTGCCCTGAGAATAGTGTTTCAGGGAGCATTGCAGATTATTCATTCGTGGCGGTGAAAACATTTCCACAGACGCTATGTAAATGGATCCATTTATGAACGGTTTGAAATGTTTTAAAGACAAACCCCTAAGCCTAGCCTGCTTCGGTCAGGACATATTAAGTACACTACATACCTAGACTCAATCAAAATTGTTTACTATGCTTCAAGGCTCCCCTTCAACGTTTGTTTACATAGAGCCTGTTGATTTGTGAAGTATATTCAGAATTCCATCGATAGTGACACAACAGCGGGTCAAGTATATACAACAGACAAGTTATATAGCGAGTGGATCAGTCAAATCATTGGCCGTATGCTATGGGTCGTTGGGCTCCGGGGCCGGAGTCTTGTCGTGGTCCTTGTCTCCATCAAAGAACTCGTTCTTGGGTTCGATGGCCTTGTCGGCGTCCTCCTGATTCATCCGCACCTCGGGGTCCGCCTCTTCCTTCTTGTCGTCCTCATCGAAGAAGTCGCCTGCGGCAATTTAGAGAGGCTTATATTTTCCACTGAGTCAAGTTGAACATGAGAATTTTTTCAAACAAATTTTAAAGTTTAGTCCATACAAAATCACTAATGTAGAAAATATTGTAAACATCATAGCGTTCCATGCATTTCAGCATAGCCAAACAAGAACACCTTGGAGTATATTTTGTCCAAGAATAAAGTAGCTATAACTCGTGCCGATAAAGGATATGATAATAGCGTCCACTCTCGCACAGCATCTCTGTGATATGTGCGAGTAAGACAGCTTGTGAGAGCTTCATAGAATTTTCACATCTTTTCTTTATTGGCGCAGATTATACCATTCCTTATTTTGGCAGACACAATGATAAAAATGGTGTAACTAGTGGAAAAGATAAAACTGGTGTAAGTAGGCGAAATGATAAAAATGGTGCAACTAACCTGGAACATCGGTCATCTGTACGGCGGGCGAGTGCTGGCACATCTTGAGGTTGTCGTACACGTACTTGGTGATGGTCTCCAGATACTGCTTGCTGTTCGCATTATCCTGTCTGGGGGCGCAATGTTGTTGTAGTTTATTGTTTGGTTCCATTTCATGTTTGGTGTGTATGTATCCCATTTTATGTTTAGGTCGATTTCATCTTTAGGTTAATGTTTTCTGCGTGTTTAGAGGAAAACTAAATCATGACATTGAACTTACAAAGCACTTCTTTCCATTGTCAACTATTTATTTTACTATAAGAACAACAATGCCATAACATTGTCAAAATGAACATTCAGTAATTTAGTTTGTCATGCTTCTTCAGAAATATCCTAAAGGCCAAAATCTAACGGTGTGCAGCCGTCTATTCTATATTCACTTATAACTCAAGAGCTACTCAATCGATTAACACGTGGTTCTCGCTGACGTTTTCAGTCACATCTAAGGATGGTTACAGCGCAAAGCTAGTAATCTATAAGGATGAGACACCGTGCTGGCGCCGGTAGAATGAGTAAGGTGTAGTCTACCTGCTAGGTATTTCCGGATGCAGTGTAAAGTCCGGTGCGAAGTACTCAAAGTATTCCGTGTACGGCAGCTCGTTGGAAATATTCTCGTCGACGAGAAGTGATGTCTCGTATGTCCAACACCTCGCAACGTTCCGCAGGGTGTATCTGTGTAGAGACATACAATGCATTTAATAATAAATAAAATGTTTATTTCACTATATGTACACATGGGCAAATTTACATTAAAAAAACATGTATTCCTCCTCCCTTTCACGTGCAACACCCATACTTCTTTCTCTATAATTTTATTTCTCATCGCCCAAAGGTTGACTCTGGAAGAAATCGCTTGCAGTGATACGTCCGCCTCCTGTATTTCTTGTTTGTTTTCGCGTACTATTCTTCTTTCAATTGTACGCAATGAAGATTCTCTATTCAATTCAAATTAGAATATTCTATTCAAATTAGAAAAAAAAATGTGTACCCTCCTCCCCCCACGACCAGCGTCGGCACATTGAGGTTCTTCACAAACTTGACGCACTCGCCGTGGCCGCGCGTGGACAGCGAGAAGCAGCCGAGCCTGTCCCCCGCGAGCGAGTCCGCGCCGCACTGCAGCACGATCGCCGTCGGCCGGTAGAACTCCATCACGTTCGATATCACCGGCTTGAACATCTGCAACATTGCCCATCATCGTTATGTTTAGGACAGTAACCACCAGACGGTGATAACATTTTTACATAATTTATCAAATAATATTTTGACTTGGACATTCCAACTGTCAACACGGAGATCAAACGAGCTGCTCGCCTATAAAAAAGGAATAATCACCCAAATGATTTAACCAAGCACCTAATGGTATCAAGACATCCAAGACAATGACCAAAGAGGAGTATACAAAAAACGACTGAAAAGAGACAATTTATTAATTTTTTTATGGAAATTGACAGTTGGCTACATCATGTATTACATCCGTGATGTCAGTTCATAACACCTTGATGAACTAGGTGCCATGTCAGTGCTTCCCTTCGGTCGTGCCGGCTACACTGAACTGGAGGAAAAACACGAACCATTTATAATGCGCGGGGCGGATCTTGGCGTGTCGCCGCCGCAGCGGTTCGTCGGTGTTCTCCCTCGCACCCGCACCGTACTTGTATGGTTTATTCGCGTGGCGGGTCGCCCGCTGCGGCGACGACACGCCGAGATCCGTCCCGGGCACTATACATAGTAGTTTCAACCGAACTTACATTCAGTGCCGTGGTATCAACTCGGGCGGGTTAAACCCTACCTAGTTACCTAGTAAGGTAAAAAGGGAAGGGACCTACAGTTTTACGTGGAATACAAACATCGGTCAGCCTCCAATGGTCGAGCGGTCACCCGTCCAAGTACTGACCGCGCCCAGGTGTGCTTATGATCACGACCGACAGTCGACCAACCGCACCACTGAGCTACCAGAGGCTGACAAAAAACATTATCAAAGAAAATAATGGTTTGTGAAGTCTTTTGCCATCACCTGCTAAACTGTTTATGTTCTCCATGTTCCCATCTTAACTAGGCGTAAATCGCCATCGATGTTTGAGCAGTTAAAGCAGAAAAGATATCTATAGACAAATGTCTTTAGATGTCTATAGATATCTATGTCAACAAAATAAAGGCTGACGATATGAACAGCTAAGAGACTATGAACGCCAACTTGAAGCACTCGGACTCAGCAGCGTAGAGGAGCATCGACAATGAAGAGATCTTATTGAAATGTACAAAATCCTCAGTGATTACTATGATAGCCAAATCACAAAGAAATGTTCAGAAAAAATACCAATAGAGGGCATAGCTTAAAGTTAAATCGCTCAGCTTAAGTCTAATCCAAGGAAACACTTCTTGGTGAACAGAGTTGTGGACTCTTGGAACGAACTACCGCAGGAGGTCATAAGTGCTAAAAGTGTAAACAGATTTAAAAACCAGTTAGATAATCACCTAAAAGGAAAGTTTAACCTTTCGAATGCCCAAGCGCAGATCTGCGCATCGCCCTCTAACTGCCTAAGCGTAGATCTGCGGCAACATGACTAGTGACTTTCGGCATTTAAATACGCACTCTTTCAATATGTGGATTAGGTTCAATTATACTTCTAAAAAAAGGTGAAGTTATGCCCTTCTCGAAATGATTCACTTTGTCGCCACGCTAGAGCACAAAATTAAAGATCTCTTCAGTTGTTTTCGAGCAGTGGCGACGAACGTACATGGTCGCGCGCGAATTCGCCGCGACCACGCCCCGATTAAAAATGATTTTTGATGTTTTTAGTCATTAGTTTGTTTGTGTTTTTGTATAAATTCGAAAGAATACAACATTTATGAAGTGAATGTGTTATTATTGGAAGGTTTTATCCATTGGCGAGTGTAAAATCGAAACAAAACATAGCCTCACTATATTTGGTAAGTGAAATGTTCGTGCAATGTTCAACTCACAATTTGGAATCAAAATAAAAGTCAGAGCACTACAAGTTATAGATAAATTTGTAGGACATTTTATAAGGATTACAACCATGCTAAATTTCCTATATGTGTTCGATATTTTTCTTCCGAAAAAAAGTTTTTATTCTCCTTGCGTAACGAATCGCCCCTGCGAAAAAGTCGCGGCTTTTTAGGGAGGCAGTTCTCGCGCGGCGCCGGCGGAAGAAAGGTTAATTGATAGAATGTAATTAGCTACAAACAAAATTCATTAAAATACACCCGAAAAAAAAGTGCAATGTACGCATCAGCTTCAAGCTGTTAGTGCTATAAATAATAATAATAAGGGATGTTACAGCCAAAAAGTATTATCCCTTGCCCCTTACTAGGTGGTAGGCTCAAATTGTAGCCGTCTGGGTGGATACCACCGTACTGGATGGAAGATGGCCGCATAGCAGCCTCGGTTGTGTTCTCCTCTAGTCCAGTATAGCCAGCAATCCAGGGAAGTCTCCGGTATGGCACCTACCTTCTCGGAGGTGATATTGGCTGGTCGGAGCATGCGCTTTGGCCCCTCCGACTCAGCCACCCACGCCAGATTACATAAAAAAAAAACAATCACAAACCTGCACATAGCTCTGATCATCAATTCCCTCCTTCAGCGGTACATTGACCGAGTAATACCGTCCACTCTCCGCTCCCAGCTCGTACATGTCCCCCGTTCCCGGGAAGAAGTAGTTGCCGTACTTATGGAAGCTGACCGTCATCACCCTGTCGGTGAGGTAGAATGCCTCCTGCACCCCGTCCCCGTGGTGGACGTCAATGTCGATGTAGAGGACGCGGGGATGGTACTTCAGCAGCTCAAGGATCGCTATCACTATGTCGTTCACGTAGCAGAACCCTGGGAAGAAGTACTTGTATTATATTTTTAATTAGAAAAATGCAAATCGAAAATCATTGGAAAAAATAAGGTTCAATATGGAACTGTGCAAGTTGATTGTTCGCAAAAATTATGCGACATCATGCATGAAGGTGCAATAAGATCGAAAATTTGGAGATAATATGTCACGGCCCGGTTGCGTAGTTGGTTATCGCGTTGGCAGCTCAAGGCAGAGACCCAGGTTCGAATCCTGGTTGGGATGTATTTTTTGCAATGATTTTCGATTTGCATTTTTCTAATTACAAATATATATAAAGCGAGTACGTGCTAACATATAAACATAAAATATTATGGTACTTGTATTAGTTGAACTGGTTCGGCGTTCTGTAATAAATGAAAACGGGCCAAGTGCAAGTCGGACTCGCGTACCGAGGATTCCGTACCACCATTAATTTATATTATTATTTGTTGTTTCACTTTAGAGTTTGCTGCTTCCAATTTACGATAGAGCAAAAACAAGAAAACTTGAAAAAGCATGCTTCCTGTGTGCTCTCCATAATTTTTACTTTTTTTTTTATTATCTGTTAGGATATCCGCAATAATAACCCATATTCTGTAAACATTTCAACCGGCTACCTATTACCTTTATATGTAGGACAGACATACAGACGGGCGAAGTATGCTCAGTAATAGGGTTCCGTATGGTACAGAACCCTAAAAAAGTGGAATACAGCAATTTTGTATTTTCTATAGCCTCGGTAGCTCAGTGGTGAGGTCGGTTGACTGTTAAGCACACATGGGCACGGTCTGTACTTGGATGAGTGACCGCTCGACCGTTGGAGGCTGACCGTGGTTTGGATTCCACCTAAAACTGTAGGTCCCTTCCCTTCTTACCTTACTAGGTGGTAGGGTTTATACCACCCGGGTTGGTACAACCGCACTAAATAAAACGTCTGTCGAAACGGCTATGTAAATAGTTTGTATTTTCCGTCCAGTTCAGTGTAGCCGACATGAAATGAAGGGAAGCACTGACATGGCAACTAGTTCACCCGGTGTTATGGGCTGACATTACGGATGCTGTAGGTGATGTAGCCAACCATGTCAAATTTCAATAAAAAAAAAAAATTATGTGGCTAGTCACTAAAATACTTGTAATATTATGTATGAAAAAAAACGCCTGCTAAGTTTCTTGCCGGTTCTTCTTTGTGGGTGTAATCGAACTGGATAGAATAAATTGCGACAAGATCGAGTGCAGTCTTACTGCCATAAAAATTCTCAATAAACAGTAAGAACAAATTATAATAAAAAAAATAATGTGAGCTAGTGAGAATCAAGTGCACTGAACCTGCCAGCAGCCTTTTAAAGCTGTGTGTGTACATTACATGGATAACAATAATGAGCTCACCGGAGGCCTCAAATTTCTTAGCGTGATGCAGGCCCCCGCTCCAGTTGATGGCGATGTCGCACACATTGGTGTTCAGCTTGCACGCGCCCTGCAGAGACGCGCCCGTGTACATCGAGCAGAAGTCGAAGAGGCCCTCGAAGACGGGACAGTCGTCACCCACGTTGAAGTGCGACAGGTACTTGGTGTAACCTGCTCGGTAGTAGCACTGACTTGATTAGTCGAAACATTTATTCATGTATCCTACTCAGTTTAAAGCGATATTAAGCGGAGGGCGGTTGATGCGGTATTGACTCTTGATATCGAGGTCCACGGTTCAAATCTGACCGAAAATTTACATGCATACCATACCTACACCTGCTGCTTCACTGTTCGGAACCGGTGAAAAACTATAGGTCCATCCCCTTGCCCCTTACTAAGGGGTAAAATGATACCACCTATGGACGTAAGATGGCCCCGCATAGCAACCAGCAACATCGGCTGTATTCTCCTCTAGCCCCGTATAACCAGCAATCTAAAACAGAAGACTCGAAGAAGTCTGGCACGTTCTCAAAGGTGATATTGGGTGGTCGGAGTATGTCCTGTGGCCCCTGTGACATAGTCCTTCATACAGTCAGTCAGCGTGTAAGCGTCCACTGCTGGACATACGCCTCTCCAATTTCTCTCCAGTCCTTCATAAGGAATACATTAAAAAAAAGTTTAAATGCATATGTTATAGTCTGATCAGTAAAATTCACATTATTTAGCACAACCACTCAATCTTAGCAGCATTCTAGTGGTTTGCCGTAGTTATTCGAGTATGTTATATGGAAGGAAGGTGTTGAACTAAGCTTGCGATGGCTTCACCGAGCCCTTTCAACGAACTAAGGTCATGGATCAGAACACAAGCAAAAGACCAGCATCAGCAACAATGGTCACAAACAAAAGACTGTAGACAAGCCAGAGCGGCGATGCCAGTCATCAACAGCAAGCTCAGTAAGGGTATAATACAACTGAACAAAGGTGAAATCAGATTGGTGGTGGGAACTTTAACTGGACACTACCCACTAAATAAGCACTTATTCATTATAGGTAAAACTGACAGCCCCCTGTGCAGGGGCTGCATGGAGGCTGAAGAAACGCCATCGCACGTGCTGCTACAGTGCGAGGGGGTGGCAAATGAGCGGGTAAACATCCTCAAAAACCCGAGGACACTCCAAGAGGCCTGCAAGGACGTCGGCAGCCTGCAGGACTTCTGGAAGGAGCTGGGCTGGATGGAGTAACAGCCGGGGTGATACGCACAACGGGTCCAAGAAGAGCGACCTACATGCGGAAAATGCCCATCAAGAAGAAAAAGAAGGCTTCACCGAGCATATCCGGGCCCATCGGCAGTAGAGGAGGGTGTTAATCGAGGTCGGGACTAGCGAGTGGCCACTCTGAATTTCCCGCGCATGCTTCACGTTTCGGCTCACATCAAGCCCTCGTCAACTAGTCTGCGTTGACTAGGACGCATGGAACCACCAGTCCCGCTCGTTGTTAGGTTTCCGTACCCCGTACGGAAGCCCATAGTCGAGTCAGTGTCCGACTCGCACTTGGCCGGTTTTTTATTTATTTCCTTTTTCTACCTTTGTCAATTTAATAATGAGAAACGTAAAGTTTAAACCAGTGGTAAGGGCGAGCAGACACTCAAACGTGCAAATGATATGTGAAATGAACATCTTGGAGAAATTTTGCTTGAATTGAAAATAGATCTCCACATTCGAAACTGTATGTCAGCAGTCTAGGTACTATCCACGCCAACTCAAACAAGGACCCACTTTGAATGTTCTGTGGTGTGACTCGTTGCAGGAACTCGACATAGTCCTCCGTGTGGAACCGGCACATGTCGTGAGTGGTGGCGCGGTACGGCCGATAGATTTGCATCTTCTTGTGCAGTCCATACTTCAACACTAGACTATGAATCACAGACAAGCGGTGCGGCTTCATTGGATGCCCGGGCCCGTAGTGGAAGTTGCCCACCTCCGCATTGTAGAAGTACGATACTTTTTGATTCATCTTATGTAAAATGGAACGAAACGGATTGATGAAGGCCCAGGAAACACGAATTCCTTGAATAAAAGGATCAATCCAAGCACAAATGCGATTATGATCAGGCGTTTCGTCAGCTGTGCGTCGAATAGCGGCATCCCGTAGTCGCAGCGTTCATTACACTGCTGAGCTGAACCTTGATGTCCTCTTAGATTTGATGGCGATGGCGGAAAACTTTGGACATCAGTTCCGAAGCATTTTCCAAAATAATTTGCCCGCAAGTCCCGCAACAACACGCACAACAATCAGAAGACAAGACAGATCTGTCCACAGATTACTAACGATACCTTATTGCATCTGACCAGTGTTGTCAACTCAAATTTTGAAATTCTCCTAGATTGATTTCGAAAATCTCCTAAAAATCTCCTAGAAAATTTTCGTCCTCCTAAAAAATTCTCCTGTTCTTCAAATTATAAAAATTTCACCACATTTTTAGTGTTCCTTATACGTACGGGACCATTTTACTAAGCCTAGGCCGTCTGTCCGTCCGTCTGTCTGTCTTACCTGTAAAGAGCTGTATCTTTTGCACCAGAGCTGCGCTTCGTGCGCACGTCGTGCGCACGAAGCGCAGCTCTGTTTTGCACCCTGAAAACCGGTCAAGTGCGAGTCGAACTCGCGCACCGAGGGTTCTCTGTCAGTCAGTCAGTCGGTCAGCGTGTAAGCGTCTACTGCTGGCCATACGCCTTTAATTTTCCTCCAGTCTCTCTGCCTTCAGCGGTACGGACCATGCCTTCCGCCGACATACTTCATGTCGGCGTTCCACCTGGCGGGTGGTCTCCCACACTCCATTTTCCTGTCCACGGCCGCCAATATAGTACATGGTTACTCCAACGGTCGTCGTCCCCTCATTCATTAGTCATTCATTACGCACCATTTCGCCTAGCTATACTCCCATGCCAGCCGAGCATGGCTAGTTCCATCGCTCGCTGGGCAACTTTTGAAAACAACTTTAGTCAGAGCTCACGTTTCACACCCGTACGTCATAAACGGTAGGACGCGCTGGTCATAATATATACAGGTTAGACCTCGGGGCGAATTTTAAATTTCCGAGGCAGCCCTACTCAGTTGAATTCCTCCCTCGACCTTCTTAAGGAGACCTTGTCTACCAAGCAGTATTTAACCGAGATATACGTACATAATCTTCCTTCAATATGTTCTATCACTTCTCCGCCAATAATGATTTGTCCCCCCGTTATAACCACGATTGCCATTCTAACCACCACGTAATTCGTCTGTTTTAATTATTTGTTTTTTTTTTTTAGTTTTTAACCACACCAAGTTTGACACTTGTACGTATTACCGTTTTTACGTTAGAGCAAAACCAAACAAAAAATATTTTTTTTAGAAAAAAAACGTTTCTTTTATGGGGAAGCCCTTAATTTAATTTTTTTTTTTTATTATTTAATAGGATGTCCGCCAATAATAAATAACACATGATCTGTGAAAATCACAACCAGCTACCTATTACGGTACAAAAGATACAGCCGTTAAAGTAGTGCGGACTGACGGACAGACTATCGACGTAGGCTTAGTAATACTACTGATTATTACAAAGAATACTACATGTAATAACATTGATTGATAACAAAGTGTTCGTTCGGTTAGGCCCGCCCGGTAGTCGCTTGTCGGTCGATCAATGCACGCACACACTCACAGAGTGTCACATTATCCTATCTAAAAAGCAAGAAGGGGAACCTTGCTCTTATTAAAAGACAAATCCTATCGTATATTGTGTGACTTGAGCTTGAGAAGTTGGTTGATTCACAAACAGTTCATTCATTGTGTTGTCACCGTACATACCGAAATATTTGTTTGTTACTTACTAGTAAATATATGTTTCTCACTCCTAAATCTTCTCCTGTAATGATTTTCTTTCTCCTAGATTTTCTCCTACTCTCCTGACAGGCAAAAACTTGTCCTAACACCGCTGAAATTCTCCTGAATCTAGGAGAAAATCTCCTAACATGGCAACACTGCATCTGACTGTCTGCGTCTGAAGAGTGCCGTCAGTAGCTGAAGAGGGCAGGCGGGAAATTTCGATTTCGTTCACACTATTCCAGTGATTTTAGGGGGCCATTCACTACTCCTACCTAGTGGAGGTATATTAATTTATAAGGTAAGGTTTATTTATGTATTATTTACATCAAATAATTGTACAGAATGTCCCGAATAAGTTAATTTTATTATACTCTCAAACACAAGGACGACGACATTGACAGCTTTCTGAAATAGGATTTCAGAAAACTGCCTGCTCCTCAGTTATATATATTATCAAAGCAAAAAAATGTTCTGTCAACTGCGTAAATTAGCTCTAGCCAGTAAAAATGTATGCTCTCAAACACAAGACAACGACTTTGACAGCTTATCACCACTCATTTAGCAAAAAAAAAAGACGAAATGGAGAAACATATAATTTAGCTGTGTTGGTTAAATCCACAGACTTCGGAATAATAAATAACAGACAAGGTTTTATGGTGACTAACCTTTTCCTATCCCGAAAGGGGACAAAAAAAACGACAATTGGTTGTGACATTGATTGACAGAAATTGAGAATTGGCTGTATGGTCAAATGATCTTTGCCTGCCTATTTATGGCGAAAACAACAACAACAACAACAATTGATTGACAGACAGCCAAGATGTCAAAAACATGTGCCAAGAATTATTCTGGTCTGGATGAATGAATTTGTTCAAAACAGCTTCGAAATACAAAATAAACACAACACACGAGACGACGAGACTATCCAACCAATCCAACATGGCGAATAAAGCATGGAGTGGTGTAACGCCGCCGCTCTCCGCACCAGTGCTGCGTTGTGTGGAGGGTCTTGCTTTCCGTAATATGACACCCATTCAGGTACGGCCAATTGGTTATTTCGTCATGTTCCTCAAAGATTTAAATCTTTGATGTTCCTCCAATGTTTCCTATATCTTATTGTAGGTCGGAGAAAAAAATGTTTTTCCCATACGAAATTAATTTTTCATACAAAATATTTTTTTTTTAAAGCACCAAAACATTGGTTTTGAATATAAATGTATGTAAAAACAAGGAAAGTGGTATGGGTGAATGTTTTGATGGTTTAAAAAAAAATTAACCCTAACCTAATGTTGAGGCAGCGCATGTCGTTTTTGCATAAATTCCTATTCAAAATAAATGTTTCGGTGCATTAAAAAAAAATAATATAAAAATCGAAAATTTATTTTGTATGAAAAATATTTTTTTCAATTTTTTTTTTTCTCCGAAACTACGCATTTCCGGCAAACCATTCTTTCACTATAATTCATCTTTTATCTAGGCCTACACAATAAGCATACCAGCAATGTTCGATCTTACCGTCGCTAATCTAATCTCACCCTAGGTCAGTGGTTCTTAACCGATGGTCCGCGAACCACTGGTGGTCCGCGGAAGCTACCGAAGTGGTCCGCGAAGCCTTCCTAAAAATATTAAATAAGTGCCAAGTCGACAAAAGGACGCGCGGGGAGAGTTCGCTATGAGTGAGTGATAGCCAGTTAAGTCAGTGTAGCCAGTCGGGTCTTGTCAAATGTTACCTGAAATTGATAAAAAAATGTTTTCAATAACATTAAACCACCATCAAAAAAATCCTTATAATAACTAAAAAAAATCAAGTTGATTTGAAAAGTAAACCGTTTCCAATTCAATCCGGATCCTTGATTTGAAGGCGGTGCAAAAGTATCAACGGTTTATTTTATATCTAAGTATGAACGGTTCGTTTATTTGTAGAGTAGATAGATAGAACAACTGTTTAATTTAACATTTATTGCATATTACCTCCAAACAGTCGGTGGTCCCTGGCAAGACAGACATTTTGTCAAATGGTCCCACATCACTAAGATGTCACGTGGTATCGAGATACAATATTTTTTCTTTATTTTTGAAAATTACCAAAATACAGCTTTAAACCCTTGTAACTTTTTTGTTAATGATTGTATCATCCATTGACACCTTACGATACCCTCACCTTTGTTTTCATTCCAAATTGTGAGTTAAACATTGCACGAACATTGTACTTCAAATGTATATTGAGGTAATATTTTTTTTTCGATTTCACTCATTCGCGAATGGATAAAATCCTCCAACAACACAATCATAAAAAAATTAGTAACAATTTGACACAATTTTTTGCTCAAGGCGGCGCCAAAGTGAATCAGATGAAGTAGGACATATCTTCACCTTTATTTAGAAGTATAATTAGTCTTATCTCAATATTTAAAGAGTGTGTATTTCATTGCCGAAAGTTGGCCGCTCTGCTGTTCCAAAATTGGTACGTGACGTTTTGCTCACCTTTAGGTTCCGTTCCAATTTTGAAACTGCAACGCGTGAGCTGTTAATTTGGCTCTCCCCTTATAAATTTCCATATATTGTAGGCGGCAGTAATACCGCTGCTGCTCTCCTGCAAGGACGTAGTAGCGGAAGCGGTGACAGGGTCGGGCAAGACTCTCGCCTTCGTCGTACCCATGTTGGAGATGATCCTCAAGAAAGAGCGAGACGGAGACAAGCTGAGGAAGGAGCAAGTTAGCGCCGTTATCGTCTCGCCTACTAGAGAGCTGGCTTTGCAGATTAGTCAGGTGTTTTGTATATTTATACCCTATCAAGTTGCACCTAGTTGCACACTAACTAGCTGTGTTTCCCAATTTTTTTTTATTCAATCCGGTATGTTTTGCTGTGTCAGAGGGGCCAAAGCACATGCTCCGAACAGCCAATATCACCCCCGAGAAGGTAGGTACCATATCAGAGACTTCCCTTTAGATTGCTGGCTACACTGGACTAGAGGAGAACTCAGCCGAGCTGCTGCTGCGGCTATTTTACATTCAGTGTGGTGGTACCAACCCAGTCTGCTACAATTTGAGCCTACCACCTAGTAACGGGCAAGGGAAGGGACCTACAGTTTTACACCAGTTCCGAACAGTGACGCAGCCGGTTTAGGTATGTATGTAAATTTTTCCGTCAGAAAAAACTCATTGGTGCACACCGACCACATTCGAACCTCACACCTCTCGCAAGAGAAGCCGACACTCAGACCACTCGGCCACCCGCCGCTAAGACAACAATTCACATCAAGAAGAGCGAACAATTGTCATGCATGACAGACTTAAACCCGGACTGAAATCTTTCTAAACTTACTCTAAATATTAGTAAAATTGAAAACCTTTGCATCCCTACATGCTGGACTTACCGCGGTTGCGTACTAACTGGTGCTGCTGGTCTTTCCTCTACAGAACTGGTAAACTCTGGAACGCTCTCCCAGCGCATCTATTCCCCCACAAGCGCATATAGTCTCAGGTCCTTCAAGAGGAGTGGGAATATGCACCTGTCAGGCTGGCACGGCATTCACAACCCCCCACACGACCGAATGTCCATGGGCGTCGTTAGACACCTTATGGGTGGCTCGGGGCCACATCACATTTTCAATAAAAAAAAAATTATATTGTCACCACACACCACATACCACACGCTGTATCCTGACAATCGGCGTGAGCAGAGTAATCGGTGTTGTGCTGTCAGAACTCCAGTAAATTACAGCACAACACAACCGTTGACCATATGTATATTATACAGGCTGTATCAGGATAGGTTTGCGAAACTTCAGGAATAGAAAGTACTCATGATTAGAAGAAAAAAATCGTTATCACTCAAATCGAAATTCCGTTGTTTTTTTGTCATACAAAAGTTGGAAATTGTAATAAAAACTCAATGGACAGTGAGACTGGAGAGTGCAGTGAACTAATTCAGTCCTCTTTTTCTTTTGAGGTCATTGAACTTTCAGTGTTTGGAATTTACCTACACGCAGTTCAATTGTACTAGTTATATATGCAACCTACCCATTTTTATTCATGAGTTAGAATTTATTTTTTATTTAATAACGGCGGACGTCAACCTTCCACCAAATCTTGAAGAATAGATTTTCACCAAAAAGTACTGTAAAATGATCGAATCTGGGAAAAAGTTTCAGAGCTTTCGTCTTCAAATATGGGCCCCTTTCGAACCCTGAAAATTAGAAATTGTATCCTGAAACACTCTGTATAGGTAAATATTATATATTCCAAATAAGGACTAAAAATAAAAGAAGACCTCCAATTAGTACAAACTGCGCAGGTCATAGAGAGTTTCCTCCGGGAGCCGGAGCTGAGCCACGTGGTGCTGGCGCTGCTGGTGGGCGGTCGGCCGGTGGAGGCGGACGTGTCCGCTCTGCGCACGCGCGGCGCTCACGTGCTCGTGTGCACGCCGGGCCGCTTCGAGGATCTGCTGTCGCGCAAGTTCGACTTCAACCTCTCTGCCAGGCTGAAGGAACTGGTGCGTGTCGTGTGTTACTGTTAGTTTTTTTTTTTAAGGAATCTGACACGTTTGACTACATCACCTACAACATCCGTGATGTCAGCCCATAACCCCGGGTGAACTAGGTGCCATGTCAGTGCTTCCTTTCGGTCGTGCCGGCTACACTGAACTGGACGGAAAACACAAACTATTTACATAGCCGTTTCGACCGACGTTCCATTCAGTGCGGTGGTACCAACCCGGGCGGGTTGAACCCTACCACCTGGTAAGGTAAGAAGGGAAGGGACCTACAGTTTTACGCGGAATCCGAACCACGGTCAGCCTCCAACGGTCGAGCGGTCACCCATCCAAGTACTGACCGCTCCCAGCGTTGCTTAATCGTCAATAGCGACAGTCGACTGTCTGCACCACTGAGCTATCGAGGCTGACAAGGCTGAGTGGTCATGGAGTGCTTGTGTAATTTTATTTGCTTAACCTTTTGACGCCAAGCACCATAGTAATAACACTTACGAGTATGCTAGAATTTTGTATTTGATACAATCCATAAAAAAAAAAAAAAATAAAAATGATAATATGGCGCAAGAGGATTACCAGCGAAGTCGCTCTCAAAAATCTAGGCTTGCCAAGATCAACGTTAAGCTCATATATGGAGGGCTTCGAAAGCGTCACTGGAGGCATCCTACAAAATATGGATAGTTAGAGAGATGGAGGTCAAGAGCAGGACTGGTGGTTCTCGTCATAGTCATCGCAGACTAGCCGACGAGGGCGAGCTGAAACATAACGCATGCTTGAAAACTACACAGAGTGGCGGCTCGCTAGTCCCAACCTCGATTGACACCCTCCTCTACTGCCAATGGGCTCGGATATGTTCGCTGAAGCCATCGCAAGCTGAGTTCAACACCTTCGTAATTTACTTTTATTTGTAAACATTTTGGTATGTCCTGTCCAGGTGTTCGTGAGGCAATTGTGACCTGTATGATAAAGAAGTAAAATTTTAACATTAAAAATGTTATGTATATGTTTTTAACATTAAATAGAAGTGATTGGCAATAAGTCACTTAACTCCTCCATTCTTCTGCCTACACATTATAATTGATACAATTTTCTGTGAACAGGATCTGCTGGTTCTGGACGAAGCAGACCGGCTGCTGGATCTAGGCTTCTCCACTTCCCTGACCACCATCCTCGGCTACCTCCCGCGCCAACGTCGCACCGGCCTGTTCTCCGCCACGCAGACCAAAGAACTCCAAGATTTGGTCCGAGCCGGGCTTAGAAATCCCGTCGTCGTGAGCGTTAAAGAGAAATCTTCCATCAGTACACCGATTCTTCTAGAAAATTATTATGCAGTCGTAGAGCCACCGGATAAACTCTTGTTCCTACTGAACTTCATAAGAAATAGGAAGGTGGTGAAGGGCCTGTTCTTTCTGCCGACGTGCGCTTGCGTGGACTATTGGGGCGATGTGTTGCCAGTGCTTCTGCCGGATAAGAAGATATTTGTGCTGCACGGCAAGATGAAGCACAAGAGGACAAAGATATTGGAGGACTTTCGTGAGGCTGAGAACACCGTTCTGCTATGCACGGATTTGCTTGCGAGGTAAATAGATCATTACAATATTGACTTTGTTTCAAGAACTACACTGACATAAAACTTCTTCACACCACAATCACATCACACAGGTTGTGCTGTGATCGGCTTGTCGCGTGTATGAGTGATATAAAACTAACTAATTTGCTGCACTTGTGGTGTAGTTGGATTTTTGTATCTCCTGTTTGTGGTCGTCTGGTGGGCTTATTGGAAGGAATTTTATCCAGTAATTCTTGCACACAATGTCATGTGCATTTATGTTTGGGGTGAACTGTACTTGGGAGCTTTCCTTTGAAAAGTTTTGTGTCTGTGCATAATACAGGATACTTACGCAAAAGTATTTTTTTTATAGTAAGTGCGACGTGTGACCCCTACGTCGTTGTTAGACACCCATAAGGACATTCGGTCGCATACGGGGGTTGCGAATACCATGCCGGCCTGACAGGTGCCTATTCATGCCTTTCTTGAAGGTATGTCGCCAATAAAGTATTTCAGGCTAGATAGTTTTGTCCTAGGTCCGTCAACTATTACCATGTGGATAGTAATACCCCGTTTTGCGTGAGGGCTATGTTCTAGGAAAAATAGCGTTATACGAATTTTGCATTGATCGGGGTTATTTTTGTATTTTCGCACTTACTAGGGACAGAGTATCCTTGTACCTTGCACAGTGGTGTGAATACCAGTATAAGCACAACAATCGCCGTATATTTAAAATCACTGCGAAAGAAACTCAAAGATCAAAACAAACACAACGTAGATTCTGATTGGCCAAGCGATGGACAGCGGGCCTCCCTGCGTGCAACGACTTTCAAATGATTGTTCCATGATGAAATCGTGACTCAATGCGGGTGCTATGACCGCAAGGCTGGTGCGCTATGGTCAGTGGCGGGTGAATATTGGCCAAGGTGGTCATCATGTCTCGCATATCATCCAACAAATTAAACCAATCTTGGACTAATTGCGTAAAGAGAGGCATATTTGCGCGAATTTAATCACATTGTGATGAATCCGCGTAATGCAGGTTGTGTAAGACGAGGTATTATTGTACATTGGTGGCCGAGTGGTCTGGGCGTCGCGTCGGTTTCTCTTGCGAGAGGTCAGAGGTTCGATACCGGTCGGCGTGAACGAATGGGTTTTTTCTAATGGAAAATGTGCATACCTACACCTGCTGCTTCACCGTTCAGAACCGGTGTAAAACTGTAGGGCCATCGCCTTGCCCCTTACTAGGTGCTAGGCTCAAATTGTAGCCGACTGGGTTATTACCAGACATCGGAATCCGCGGGGCACGAATACGACCTTGTTAGGGATTGACTAGGGCGATCAATAAACAATCGACACTGTTATCGATACTCATATTTATTTGTTTATTGTATTTTATTCATGTCATATTTCAGACCTGAATACTTATATACCTACAGTACTTATATAAACATGTATACTTTATGTTAACGATTAAGTAAATATAATACATATTTATATAAGGTCTTTCAAAATTAGTTCATAGTACGCTAAGGGGGGGGGGGGGGGGGGGGGGGGGGGGGTTCTGTATCATATAGGGAGTAAAACCAATATAAAAATTTTTGGACCTTGGGCTTTTTTTAAGTAAAAAATTTTTTTATGTAGGTATTTAAATAAAAATATAGGTGGTTGATTTTTATAACCTAATCGATTCAGTTTCATAACAGTAACAGAAAAGTTTTCATGACCATTATGACGTAACACGTGTAAGTTGGTAAAAAAAATTTAATTCTTTCTATTCCATACTAATAAAACTAAAATTGTGGTTTTTCACAATTTCTGAAAGAAAGAGATATACGTGTTGGAAGACTTTTTTGTTCCTAGCACGAAACCGAAACGATTAAGAAAATTTTTTTTTTACATTCAACATTAAAAAAAAAATGTTTGTAAAAAAAAAAATTCTTTGTTCTTCAAAAGTGATCTATTTCCGATACAGAACCCCCCCTTAGCTTACTATGAACTAATTTTGTAAGACCAATTTTTTTGGACCTTGGCCTTTTTTTTATGTAAAATATTTTTTTATGTGTTTAAATAAAAAAATAGGTGGTTGATTTTTATAGCCTAATCGATTCAGTTTCATAACAGTAACAAAAAAGTCTTCAATATCATTATGATGTAACACGTGTAAGTTGGTAAAAAAAATAAAATTCTTTCTATTCCATACTAATAAAACTAATATTGTGGTTTGAACAGATTTGTATTGTACCTACAAAGTAAATACAACATTTGTTTATTATATCTTATTTTCTATAGAAATACTCTTAGTTTTAATAATCGACATTATTTCATATTATTCTAAAATAACGATCGATTTTCGATATTTGTGGATACATTGTCCCATCACTAAACAACCTTGAATCATTCGTGCCCCGCGGATTCCGATGTATGGTTATTACCATCGTACTGGATGTAAGATGGCCCTATAGAAGCCTCAGCTGTGTTCTCCTCTAGTCCAGTATAGCCAGTAATCCAAAGGGAAGTCTCCGGTATGGCATCTACCTTATCGGAGCTGATATGGTCTGGTTGGAGCTTTGGCCCATCGGTCTAAGCCACCCATACCGGATTACATTAAAAAAACTTTGTTGAGTATTGTTTTGCTAGGTGAAGGTATCTCACCATTTTGATTCATATGTTGTAACCGTGTGGGGCCGGTACTTTAAAAGAATAGCCTCACTGCATCTCTCCCCGTCTATGTCGTAAAAGGCGACTAAGGGATATGATTTGGCTGTCGAAATTGGCTGTCCATTGTGGAGTGCTGGCCCCTACACTTATGTACGGGAGTGAAAGTTGGGCATGGCAGACGAAGCATGAAAGCAGGATTAATGCTGTGGAAATGCGCGCGTTTAGGATGTGTGGAGTTACAATGAAAGATAGATTGAGAAATAGTATAGTGCGAGAGCGCTGTGGGTTGAAAGAAGATATAGTGACAAGGATTGAGAAAGGGATGCTTCGGTGGTTCGGTCATGTTGGAAGAATGGATGATAGGAGACTAACGAAAGAAATTTATGAAGCAAATGTGAGTGGAAGAGTCGGGAAGGGTCGTCCTAGACGCACGTACCTGGACCAGATCGGGCATGTGCTCAAAAAGGGGCAAGTGCTTAGTACCCATAACCGACGAGCATGCATGAAGAACATTATGGGAGTGGAAGAGGCGGCAGAGGTGTGTCAAGATCGTGGCACGTGGAGATCCGTTGTCTCTGCCTACCCCACCGGGAAACAGGCGTGACGCTATGTATATGACTCCCTTCTTTATTACTAGGTGGTAGGGCTTAACCCGCCCGGGTTGGTACCACCGCACTGAATGAAAGGTCGGTCGAAACGGCGATGTAAATAGTTTGTTTTCCGTCCAGTTCAGTGTAGCCGGCACGACCTAAGGGAAGCACTGACGTGGCACCAAGTTCACCCGGTGTTATGGGCTGACATCAAGGATGTTGTAGGTGATGTAGCCGACCGTGTCAGATTCCATAAAAAAAACCAGTGTTGCTATTTGTGATCTGTTGTTCTAGCTATAATCAAGTGGTTTGTATTTCATAAAAATATAATTGGCCAGAGGTCTTGACATTCCGGAAGTGGAATGGGTGGTGCAGTGGGAGCCGCCGAGCAACCCGGCGGCGCTGGTGCACCGCGTGGGACGCGCGGCGCGCGGCGGCGCCGCGGGCTCCTCCCTCCTGCCCCTGCTGCCCAGCGAGGAGACCTACGTGCCCTTCATCAGGACAAATCAATTGGTGCATCTGAAGAACTGGCGCGACACCGGCGAGACCATTAAGATTAATGAGAAGTTGAGGAATAAGGTGAAGTAATAACCCTTTTAACACAAAAGATACGTTCCAGGGAAAAATGCTTTATGCGAAATTGGCTATATAAGGGGTTTGATAAATGTCAAAACATAATACATTATATAAATCAGTTTTTCCTGCGAAATCACTCATCTGTCTGTCTGTTCCTTGTTTGTGCGTATAAGAAATGGAGGATCGCACAATTTGCAAGGCCTTGTATTTCGCATACCTACAAGAAATACATGTGCAGTGTACACCTTGTACAGTGATCTAAACACCTGTATGTGTACAAAAAACACCGTACACTGCGAAATGAATTTAATGATGCGGTGAGGATTCCTTATTCAGATGTCACGAGGCAATTTCAACCAATCATGAGACAATCCCGTAAAGCGAGACATGTGAAGTTGCGTTGCGGAGTCCCGTAAAGCGAGGCATTACTGGAATTCTTTTTAGAGTTTGAATACAAATAGTAACTATTGAATACAATTTGAAAAGTAGCAATACATGAAATTAAATAAAAATAAAGAAGCAGAGGTGATCCACAAAATATACAGTTCCATTTACAAGTAATTTGTTTCAGGGAAAACAATTTAAGTATTTTAGTGAAGTCTTCGTCGTTCGTTCTTCATTTCTCGGCTTTCTTCCTATCAGGCTGATATTTGAAGTTTGAAATTATGAATTAAATTGTTTTATTTTGACCAATATTTGCTTTTAGTATTTTTATATTAATTTGTGCATATTAAATTTATAAAAAACAACATATTTTACATGATATTTCGACTTTTATTAGTCGTCGTCAAATAACATTTAAAATATATACAAATTTAATGTGTCAAATGCTTGTCAAACGATGATGACGAATAAGTTTGAAATTAGCTTTACTAAAGGAAATTAAAAATCATGTTTAACTTCCAATAACACCACAAAAGTTGCTGTTTCGCGTATAATATGGTTTTATGCATCAAAAAGTGCCAGACACCTATAGACTTAATTTACTTTGATAAATGAACTCAAAGTGTAAAAACAAACACATTATGTTGAATTGAGAACCTCCTCCCTTTTTTAACCGAGCGTGTTTCCTGACTCCTACAGCCTGGATGTCATCAGAAGGCGTTTGAACAATCTTTTTGTCTGCCTTATAGCTGGCATGGCTCTACACTGAGTGCGCTTTCGCGAGGAGATATATTATTGCCTGGTCTGATTGTCTTCATTCGATAGATTTTTGGGCACAGAAACCAATGCTAGTTCTCTATAAAATAAGTATTTTCAAATGTTTTTCAGGTCCTCGACATAATCCACAATCTACAGAAGAAGGACCGCAACGTCATGGACAAAGGTCTGAAGGCGTTCGTTTCACACATGCAAGCTTATTCAAAACATGAGTGCAGTTTGCTTCTGAAACTGAAGGACCTGCCGCTAGGTCACATAGCGACTAGCTACGGCCTTCTCAAACTTCCCCTCATGCCCGAAATCAAGGAAGAACACAAACAACAGTTCATAGGACCTAAAGAGGACATTGATTTCAATAAAATCCCATATAAAGACAAACAGAAGGAAACGAGTCGACTGACAAAACTGGCCGAGTTCAAAAAGACAGGAGTTTGGCCGTCGAAAAATAAAAAGAGACAAAAGGAAACAAAGCCGTGGGAACAGACGAAGCAGAATAAAGAGGAACGGAAAGAGAGGAAAAAGAAGAGGAAAGAGAAAGCGAAGAGTGAACAGAAGGGTGTAAAAAGAAAAAAGGAAGTGACACAGGAAGAGATAGAAGATCTAGCTAAGGATATCGCTTTGCTCAAGAAACTGAAGAAGAGAAAAATCACAGAGGAACAGTTCAACAAACAGTTCGATGATGATAAATAAATTATTTGTATAGTTTATTTTATATTCTGGTTGTCATCCCAAAAACCAAAACAAGGAAAATAATACAAGCAATGAAAATAGTAAAATATAATTTTATTTCACATCTGGGTTACAACAATATCCTGAGTATTTGCAATCTATCGTAATTCCATTAAAATTGCACCCAGTATTACACAAGTTCATACATTTCTCCGTTATAATAAATTATTACACTCGGCTTGCACATTATTATTTTAAAACTCCATTTGCAAATGTTCAGAGAGCCCCGTTGAGACAAAGCTCCGTCCAGCACATTCACTATTTGCATCATTCCACATTATTGACTTTTTAGAAGAAAAATAATGTTAGTACATTCACTGATTTTTTTTCTGTAATCCTTTTGATGACACAAATTTCTGTCAAAACATGCGTGTATGTCGCACTTGTGGCCCAGAAGCCAGATGTTGATTTCTTCCATTCAACCTTGCACACACTCGACGGAAAGACATTTTGAGGGAGCAATTTGTGTGGTTTTTTGTTGATAAATTTACCCATAACTGACAGCTAAAGTTAATTAGACTAAATTGAAACCATTTATGGGAGACTAAATTAGTTCAGTGATTTTGAATATGCAAAGTTACTTATCCAATGGTTTAATGATATAGTCAAAATCAGGAATCAAACAAACACCAGCTTTTTGGGCATAACAATTATCTAAGGTGTAATAAAATAGACTAACAAGAGAGCTAGACAAAGCCAGTTACTAACGTTTGGCTGGCTGGCTGCCGCGTACGGCTGGACGACGGCCATGTCTGAGAGGAAGCACCTATTGCAAGCACAGAATATGTTACAAGTCTACATACAGCATTCACTTTTGTATTATTTGTAGAGAGAGCATTCGCAAACATTAAAAATATCTAGCGAATAAAAACAGAAAGCCACTTGATGAAAACATCGTTAGCAAATAAAACTTTCAGAAATATTTATCCGACAGGAAGCGACTGGACTAGTTGTTAAAACTAAATTTGTTTATTTCACACAAGTTTTAAATGTTAAAATTGGCAAAGTTCTACTTACGAAGGAAGCATAAACTACTCGGCCTACCACAAATACATTTACTGACGCTTGATCTGCTATGTTTCTAAACAAAAGTATGAAGGCGTCTCGGTGGCAAGGAACCCTGCAGTGATGACAATTAATTTAAACTTCTTACTTGAAGAGGTTATGTAGAAAGTACGAAACTTCTAAAATGCAAATAATGAGCGACACGAAAAAGAAGCCCGAAATCCGTCACAATGAACTTCAGTTAGAGTTTTAAAGACATTTAGAGTAACACTCGAAGCTTGACCTTACACTTAGAATAAGTTTGACCTTACATTATTAGTGAGATGATTACTTAGATTGCTAGTTTGTAGGGTCGAGTTCAGCATACGGGCTAATCTATAGCTTAATGATTATTTCAGTACTTATTTAATTTTTTTTCATAAATGTACTGAAAATAGGCCGAGATATTTCTTTACTTCCCTTGTAAGGTAAGACTGTCGGTTTGTGCTGGCGTGCAAGAGCAAAGTTTTGGCACAAGTTTATACAAATATAGAACTTTCATTTACACAGGTATTCTAATAACATACCTACTGTTAATAAGTAACAAGTTTTTCACAGCTTACTTCTAAGGCACTAATACTTTTGCACCAATTTCCATAACCCTAACTACAATATGTAGAAGTCGAAACATTCTGTTACATAAATAGTTAATACTTTCGTCAATAATTTTACTATTTTCACTTCCATATAACTTATTATCGTGAATCACTCCCGTACATCGATACAAACAGTCGATAAACTTACAAAGCGGCATTATTAAACAGATAAACTTACTAAATGTGTGCGGCAAAAGCAATTCAAAGTAAAATGACGAACCATACTGAATATGCATTTATGTCTCAATGAAATATTGTTATTGCTGTGTTCTTTATGGCGAAATAAATATCTGAATCTGAATAAACTGTGTATGTATAAGGAACCATTTTCTGTCCTCACGTATGCAGTAGTTCACATTTCCTTTAAATATAGTTTCCCCTTTCTACATCGTGCATCGTGTCTTGTGATCGTGTAAAGGGCGTCTGCTATATATAATCTGTCGCTGTCAGTTTGATGTTTGTGTGTGACATGAGTAGATTCCCATTTCCCGCCAATTTGACTTGCTTGTGATATCTAATGCCGGCACTTCACTTGGCTTAGCGTATTCGTGATTGTGGCAAACATTTTAGTTTTATCTCGCTCTAAACAAGCGATTAAAGGGAGACGAAACGGAAATTTTTGCCACAATCACGAATACGCTAAGCCAAGTGAAGTGCCGGCATCAGAAAACGTGGGCTTTGGTTGTAATCTTGTGTTGTGGTGCTATTATAATTATAAAAAAACGGCTGTCAAGATATCCTGCGAGAGACCAGCTGTGTATGCTTCACAGCGTTTTGTTGTCGCGAGCGCGTACTCGTTGAGCGGCCACCAGGTCAGGCTGTACCAGAAGCCATCGGAAGCGCAACTGTTCTATCCTCTGAGTTCAAAGGGACTCCCCGGCGAGACTACACGGCAGACGTTAGACCTGGATGAGCCGCACGGTCCAGTTTTATTTTTCGCGTTTCGACAGATCCACCAGATAACACTAGCAGTTAGAGCTGATGCGTGTACGTACATAGTAGTTGGTAATTGGTAGTGCACTTCTTTTTTTTTTTCATTTATAAATATTTTTTTATAATATATATTTTTTTATATTTTTTTGTCTGTTTCCCTTGTAAGTTTATAGTATATCTTTTTTTTTCTTCTAACTATGTGGTGCTATATCATAAATACACCATTTTCCGCCTGTATGTATGTATCTTCAGCTAGTTGGATCAAACACCTTTGGGGCACACAGCCACCATGCTGTTTAAAAAATGGGGAGGGGGAGGGGGGGCTAACAGCATCACTCTACCCAAATAGGTTTTGTGCCGAGACATTTGAGATCTCCTTAGCAATGATGCCCTAGGTCTGTGCCTAGTATGACTTCTGGTAAATGAAAGGAAGCGCCGTTCCTTCAAAAACAAAAATTAAAGTTTTGCCGCACACATGAGCCAGCCGAAGGTTGCGGCTCGCTCGCAACAAAGCACGATGCACTGTCGCATGACTTACTAACCACACTACACCGAAGCAAAGGAGGCACATCAAATTACTAATAAAATATATAAAAACTGAAACTCCATATTAGATAAAAACCAAAGTGACAACAAGCGCTTAATAGTATCATCATTAAAACGATTTTGTACAAAATGCTTTCAACCAGCAGTGCAATATTGTCATGACAATCAAAATGGAGAACATCTACGTTGATAAATAAATACACTAACTCAGGGGATTTATAAACAAACAAAATACCAATTTGACACTTTAGGTATGTAACTAAGAAATAGTATGTCCTTCACAAACAGACTATTTCACAGCTAGATTAATTTATTAACGGGGATACTTAGTAAAATACTTATAGCACTGGAGATGAGGAACCATATTATTAAAAATACAATACAATACAATACAATAAAATATGTTAAATAAATATGCACTCAAGATTGTAAATCTCTGTACTAAGACAAATACACAATATTCAAATTGTACTGACAGAATTGTGATATGTGGATTTTTTTTTCTAGTTATAAATAGATCCATGTAAATATGTAGGTATATTATCATGAGTTGAATTTTGGTACCTACCCGTTACATAATCATAAATATAAGTAGGTATATTGATCATTTTTAATTTCGAGAAATACTTAGAGATGGTCAGAATAATTTATATAACCTTGTGGACGGATTAGGTATCTGGGAGGTTTTGAAAAAAAAAAAATACAAAAACATAAAAATTCTACACAGAGTAAAAAATTCTAGACTTAAAAAAACTTTATAAGACGCTCTCCGTTAAATAACACAAGCTCTAAGACATCAATTTAACATAAACCTATCGCATTAACATTAAAATACTATCGTAACAAATATTTTTAGTATCATCATTCACTTTAAAACTTAGTATAAATATAACAAGACAACTCCTTATTGCATTGAGCAAGCCTACACTTTAGCATCCTGCTCCTAACATCGCGAAGATAGTTTCAGAAGCACCACTCGCTAAAGCTAACTCGTTCTCCCGTAGTGCAGTGAGAAGGTGATGGTGCCCGGGATGGTACCACCACACCTCCCCAACATAATTTCGGTCGGAACAAGATGCCGCGACACACCCTCGGTGCGCCCACTTAGTACAGCTTCATGTATAAACATTCATAAATGCAGCTATTGTACAAACCAACCGCATACTATTTTAATTGTTTGTTCTTTGTAAACAATTATAGTTTATAAAAATAAATCTCATACAAAATTAGTTAAAATCAACTCTATATTGTATGTTACGTTTAACTCACAATAACCTGCATAACATAAAAGTTTATTTCCACATGAATAGTGTGCGGCCTCCTTCAGCAATACGTTTTGGGAACGTGATCACTTCAGAAATACAGCAAGCTCACAAAAACATCAACGCACATAAAGCTACCAGATTAGATTAACTAAATAATTGCATTTGTGACCAAATTCATCTTTGCCTACTAAAATTCTGCTATTTGTAAAATTTTTAACAGTTTAACTGTTGACACTATGCACCTTTTTGGATAAATTCTCCATTTTGTGTATACTTTGTATAAATATGTACATTCCAAAATATGTCACTTGAGTGTATTTCAATGTAAATACTAATTGTACACGCTTGAAAACATGATTGTGGGATCAATTTGGTTACAAAATCTGTAGAAAAACACATTTTAACATTACACTGCTATTTTTAGACAATAGTGTTGATCTTGAATGAAAATTTTTTTAGATTTAAGTTTTCAACACATTTAAACGATTCTGTATAATCTTAGGATTATTTTACAAAATGGATCCCACACTGCATTTTATTGTCAGTAGCACCGGACAGTGATAGAAACAGCTAAGTCTAGTCCGAGCACTCATCGGGTGCCGTATGCAAAGGTTCGTTGACAGTAAACCTACTCAATTCACTCTCTGTTTCCTGTGGAAGAAATCAACAAAGCTGTTAATATTTTCTTACATAACATATCTACACAAACATAAGCATCTATTTTGTTTCCTTGAAAATATGTTACTTACGCTGCTCTTTCTACAAATTCTCAAAATCAACATTCGGATCGGCGATCTAAATGAAAATAGGTTTTTGTATAGTACCTGACCTGGTTGGCAACGTCACTCGCTCGTCATAATCGTCGTGTCCTATCCGAACCAGGTACCATGCCAGTGAATTAATCTATCAAAACGAGCGTGTTTATTTAAAATTCATTACAAATACTAAAAAATCCTCTTTGCCAATCTAAAAAAAAAACTGCAACGACCCACCGTCGGCAGTTTGACACCTATACATTCTTTCGCCTCTACATATTTTCAAAGAAACGTTCAGACGGCGCACGCTCTGCTGGCGGGGCGCGCGCGGCGCTAGCGGGGCTGGTGAGTGGCTCAAACCTCGTCGGGGGCCATGTCGTCGATGTTGTTCTCGTGGGGGGCGGGCGAGGCGGCGGCGGCGGGGGCGGGCGACGCGGCCGGCGCGGGCGCCGACGCCGACAACTCCAGCAGCTGCTTCACGGACGCCTCCAGCGCGCGGATGCGGTTCTCTTGGCGCACTATCACCGACTTGAGCTTTCGGATCTCGTCCGACAACTCCGACACTTGCTTATCCTGTACATAAAATTTTACATTTTCACTATACTATAGACATATAGTTATAATATACGGACTTACAGAGAAGGAATGAAACTGTCACTATTTCACGCTTTAAAAAAAAAGCCATTCAATCGGTCCATCCTTGAGACGTAATGTTTTTATTACTTCATAATTGCTTGATTAATGGTCGGATTTTCGGGGGACATTCCAGGGTCGAACTATCACAACATATTTTTAAGCAATATATTTTTTTAATTTTATTTCATTCACTTTAAATAAATTTTATTTACCTAATAATATTGTTATAAACCCTTACTTAATAATTTAAAATTATAATTATTTATATATTAATATTTATAGACAATTTTTTATTTTTGATTACTATAAGGACAGAAAAAAAGGGATTGTCTGTCCGATGCAATATTTTCTTAAAAAATCTCTAAAATGTCGATTGTTCAGTTTTATCCAAGGAATGTTGGCGCCACGAGTCAGTAAGCCTGGATACGAAATACGGCATCGTTTGTATGAGAACCGAGGTAGCCGCCAAAGGGGTGTGAAGTCTGAGGCGGGAGCGGCGCATGGAACGCCGTGATTGGCCGAGCGAGTAGGTAGCCAAGTGACGCCAGTCTTCCATACGTTTGAACGGGATTCATACAATAAGTCGCTCATTGTGTCGATTCGCGATGAAAAGATGAAATGGATTTAACAATATTTAACCCTTCTTTACATAAAGGGAATAATATAACTTTCTCTTAAATGAACAAAGGCAACGCCCCTTTCACAATTTTGCGAATTTGCAGATTTTCGCATAAACACGATAATAGTTCTAAGTTCTGAGATACCTCGGATACTTTATTATAAATCTACATAAAATTTCCAAAACAATGATATGTAAGACCTCGTACATTGGTATTATCTTATTGGAGTATTTGTTATTGGAATTTTCCAAAATTAAAAAAATAATGTTAGAAAGTCGAAAAGTTTTGTAACCAAAAAAAATATAATTATATTATTAACAACTATTTGCTAATTACTTAGCCAACGATATGACAAATTATATTGCAATATGACTTCGCGAAAAATTCGCGAAAATCTACCCTACCATGTCAATCATTTTTAATTCTCCTAAATATCCGCGATCTGATATTCCCGGTAGTGTTGTTAATTAATTCGAAAAAGCATTAATTTAATTCACTTGCGAATCTTACGCCATTAACATGCTAACGTTAAATGCTAAATGCGAATGCGAAAAATATCGCTCGACAGTTCATGATGGAATGAAAACACACAATGAATGTCTTATACACGGTGTTGCAACCCCAACCGTAAAACCCGAACGGGGGTGATTCTTTACGTGAAATAACCACAACTTTTGTTGTACGACTTTTAAATTTGAAGAAAAAAAATTTTTTTTCTCCATACATTTTGAGAATAGGCATTTAAAATATTTAAGGAAAAAAAATTTTTTTTTGTTAAAAAAATGTTTTCGCCACATAAGTTGTTTAGTTTCACATATAGAATAACCCCCTTATGTCAGTTAGAAATATTACGGGGGCAACTGCAACACCGTGTATATGAAGTGCGAATTCACTCAAGCGTGTGAATAAACCAAAACAAAAGTTCATGTGATAGATGGATAGATCTCACCGAGGCCTGAAGTTTGAGTACCAACACGATGGGTCTAGCACCAGTGGTTCTCGAGTTATGACCAAAACAAAAGTTCATGTGACAGATGGATAGATCTCACCGAGACCTGAAGTTTGAGTACCAACACGATGGGTCTAGCACCAGTGGTTCTCGAGTTATGACCAAAACAAAAGTTAATGTGACAGATGAATAGATCTCATCGAGACGTTCAGATTGAGTACCAACACGATGGGTCTAAGTCCATTGGTTCTCGAGATATGACCAAAACAAATTATCACGTGATAGATGGGTAGATCTCATCGAGACGTTCAGTTTGAGTACCAACACGATGGGTCTAAGTTCAGTGGTTCTCGAGATATGACCAAAACAAATTATCACGTGACAGATGGGTAGATCTCACCGAGACGTTCAGTTTGAGTACCAACACGATGGGTCTAAGTCCAGTGGTTCTATAGATATGACCAAAACTAATGATCACGTGACAGATGATAATTCCGACCCCTCACTCGCATGATCGCATCGCATTTCGCATTTAGATGCTAGCTAGCTAGCTAGCAGCGGAGCGCAGGCGCTATATAGCATTTAGCATTTAGCAGTACCACAGATAAATAGCACATACTTCATTGATTTGTGCGTTCCAAAACAAACGAACCAACAAAGTTTTACGAACGCAACAGCAATGCTAACTAAAATTAAATGTGATTATTGCTTAGCATTTAGCATTAATTTTTATTCATCAGGGCGCTTAGCAGTGCTAAATGCTAACGGGGTATTCATTATGAATTAATTTTGTTAATGCTAAGCATAACAAGACTAATTCCCGGTAGACGCATGACCTAAAGTAATTAATTCCTTTAGAGTCGCTCAAAAGTAAAAACCGGTAGGTACTGGTTGAATGAAAAAAGCGCGATAAACGAATATTGAACGAGGAAACCTGCTGAGGTTGACTAGAAGAAATTTCCTTTGGCAATAAGGCAGAATGCATGAAATATCTGTATACATTTAACATACATATTTATCAATAAATAAAAAAAATTACAAGAGCTAACTGCATCCAACACGATAGTCGACCTATGGTGGGTAAGCAGAAAAGAGCTCTCCATACATATTTACGCCGATGTTTGTTACTGAAATTCAAGCGAAAAATGCCATCAAATTGAATGAAAGTACTTACTCGTGAAAGGTGACTCCATCTGTGTTCAAGTTTGAATTTTTCGACGACTTTTTGCACCAAAGCACTGCACAATGAGGCATTTTGTGACAGACGCGCACGTTCGCTCCGCCTGAGCGGCGGACGGAGACTAAGATCGGTCGCCGGCGCTAGACTGACGCGCTGGCGCGTGTGCGCCGACGCGCGGCTACCCCTGTCCTCCTATGTATAGCGCCTCCAGGCTTACTGACTCGTGGTTGGCGCAAATCAAAATCATTGCAAGATCAAAAAAAAATCTTACTGATTCATTCCTCTCACTTTACCTTCATGCGCAATTGAGCTTATGTGTTTTTCGACATTTGACTTTCTTGAACAATGAATCAGTATATTGCACACGTTGCATTCGCCGTTTCCTTGTGGTCATACTAGGTTGTCATATCAATATGACTACGAGGACATGTATATCCTCGTTGTCATATCAGTATGACTATTAAAGATGCGTCCTCGTAGTCATACTCACATTTTCCTTCCAGGCTTTCCACTCCGACCAACTAAACAGACCAACTAGTTGTGCAGAATGGAACTCGATGAAGGCATTTATTCCAATCCAACCATCTAGTTGATCAGATATTTTAAACGATTTAATTTGGTAACATTTTATTCCCAACGAATCAACTGGATAAACGGGTATTCCGAGCAACTGAATCGACCAACTGGTTGCACAGAATGGGCTTTCCACTCCGACCAACTGAACTGACCAATTAAGACTACTGGGAACGGTTCTAAAGTACCAGGGCAGCAGAAATTTAAAGGAGGTTTCCATAATTTTATATAAGTTAATCGCTATTATAATAATAATAGCGATTAACTTATACGGAAACATATTCGAAAACGCGTATTCATGGTATTCAATAATAGTTGCCAGCATTTATTCATTCATCCAAGGCCAGGGAGAGGCCAGGATTCTCTCGCTATTATTATTATAATAGCTATTAACTTATATAAAATTATGGAAACTTCCTTTAAATTTCTGCTGCCCTGGTACTTTGGTGACTTCATGTTTGTTAATGTTTCTTAATCCTGGTCATTGATTTTATAGGGGGAGTCAGATGTACCGTCAGCGATGTTTTAAAGGTAACATGAAATTAGTCTTCAATTATGTCCTAAGATGGCGCCAGGAGTATCGAATTTGAATTAAATAATTATTATATTTTTAAATCTGCTAATTATAGAACGATGCTAAGTGGGAACAGCATAGTTAAATTTAAAGATTATTTTATATTAAGTAGAAATTTCAAAATAGTGTATTTTAAGGTTTTCATAATTTTTCCAATAAATATTTTCATGTTTTGTCAGTCCGTGAGCTTGGCGGATAAAATGTATAATTTCGCCGCTTCTGCATCATAGATGTCAGACCAAAGTTAAGTTGTCCTATTTGTCTATAGATGGCATGCCTATTTCTTATTATATTTTTAGTTGCCAAATAGCCACCAACCAAACCTGCGTGCAATTCAAATACGCGCGTGCGGTTAGGATAAAGTGGAGATACCTTCTTTAAAATTATATTTTTTACCTCACCACCTTTGAAAACGGAAACAAACACGATGGATTAAATATAATAATAATAATAAAAATCGTTAGCCATTTATAAGAAAATCGACCTCATCGAAATAATTTGTATGACAGCTACCCTTATTTTTTTTAATTAAAAAAAACTAAAAAAGGTACCCCTAGATAATCGTTTCAAACTACTAAATATGAATTTTCAACGAAATCGGTTGAGCGGTTGAGGCGCAACGTTGCTGGACACATTGCCATAGACAAATTTGTATGACGGCTACCCTTATTTTTTCGAATTTTGAAAAAGTAAAAAAATTTACCCCTAGCTTATCATTTCAAACTACTAAATACGAATTTTGAACGAAATCGGTTGAGCAGTTTAGGCACAAGGTCGCTGGACGGACACACACACACACACACACACACATACATGTTTCTCAAAACCACTTTTTTGGGATCGTTGACAGATATATAGCCCAAATCTGTACTGTGTCGGGCCGGTACTTTAAAAGAATAGCCCCACTGCATCTCTCCCCGTGTATGTCGTAAAAGGCGACTAAGGGATATGACCCCCTTATATTACTAGGTGGTAGGGTTTAACCCGCCCGGGTTGGTACCACCGCACTGAATGAAAGGTCGGTCCAAACGGCTATGTAAATAGTTTGTGTTTTCCGTCCAGTTCAGTGTAGTCGGCACGACCGAAGGGAAGCACTGACGTGGCACCAAGTTCACCCGGTGTTATGGGCTGACATCACGGATGTTGTAGGTGATGTAGCCAACCGTGTCAGTTTCAATAAAAAAAATAAAAAAATTAGTCGCATTCTCAACTTCGACATTTTGGACGATCACAATACTTCCTTTCTCCTTACAGTCGCTCGAAAGTAAAAAGCCACCTCCATAGTTTTTAGCCGTTGCGGCAATTTATCGATCGACGCGCGACGTTCGCTTGTTTTGGAACACGCAAATGTTTGCGTGGAGCGTGCAGGCAAGCGATACGGGTTACTGCGCGTGGAAAAAGGATGACACAATATCGATGCGATCTCTTGAGACGGTCGGTTCTGTATTCACGCGATACGCACACTACCATAATCGCGGTGTCTCGTTTGAGTAATAGTAGAAGTATGAACAACATGTCTTTGAGTATGAAGTACGGAGTCCCTTCGATCATAAAAAATATTAAGATTCCGCATGTCAGGGCGATTCGTGCCCCACCAAAAATACGTGCAATTCAAATATTACGTGCATCGCCCGCTCATTCTGCCATCGACCGCCAGCGCGAGAGCACTTGCTTCAGCGTCTTCAATATTACACAAATGCCGGCTTCAGGCCTCTGCGTAGTATACGAGAGCATCTGGCATTATATTTCAAGAGTGAAAATCCCTTCAAATACAATGTTTTATAAGAAAAAGTAAAAATTTTCACTTCATACATTTAATGTGTATGGATTAAGTGGAGATGGCTTCTTTAAAATTAAATTTTTTTACGTCACCACCTTTGAAAACGGTAACACTGGATTCCCAAAAGAATTCTTTTATAATATATATATTTTACTATATTAGATGGCAATTTGAAAAGCTACAATAAAATCAACAAAATACCAGAACCCTTACATGATTTTTATTTACAGATTTTTGCTTGTGTTTTCTTTGTGTTTTTTTTTTATTGAAAGCGCGACCTGTGGCGCCGAGGCACCCATGAGATGTCTAAGGACGCCCATGGACATTTGGTCGTATGCGGGGGTTGCGAATGCCATGCCGGCCCGACAGGTGCCTGTTCATGCCCCTCTTGAAGGACCCGAGACTGTACTTGGGAGGAAATATATAGAGAGGAGAACGTCCCAGAGTTTACCGGTTCTATAGAGGAAAAATCTGCAGAAGAGGTTGGTACGCATCCACGGTAAGTCCAGCGTGTGGGAATGCAATCCTTTTTAACAAATTCCTCTTTTCAAACAATTTCACTTTTAAAAGCTGATATTTGGCAGAGCCATCCCACAGGTGCAAGCAGTACTCCAAGCATGACCTGATCTGCGATTTGTGCAAAAGGACTTAGGTGCACAAGAAATTTACGTGTTTCTTTCTTGGTTGGTTCTTTTTTGATTCTTACAGATTTTGAATAACATATTTATTTGCTTTATGAAACGTATATGACAAAGTGGTTCAAAAAAGTTAACATCAAAGGGAGGAATACGAAAATATTAAAACTGTTCTCGTTTAAATAGTTAGTGAGAAATTATTATTTAGGTTGACTGCAAAATTAAGTTTGTTTGTAATATATTTATGTATCAAAAAGGTGATGAGTGGAGGTGAGAAATGTTTTTCTTATTATAACCAGTTTGGTGGTTCAAAAAAAATTATCAAGGTTAATTTATAAAAGATGCGTCACTACGCTCCGCATCTTCTATAAATTAACCGTAACCTAATAGGGACCATGTCGAGGCAGCCCGTGTCGTTTGTGCATACATGTCTATTCAAAATCAATGTTTTTGTAGTTAAAAAAAGTAAAGTTTTAATTTTGCATGAAAGATTAAAAATTAAAAGTTGTATGGAAACCTGTTTCTTCTTTTAAGTAAACTAAATAAACTACGCGTCCGGCAAAACATTATTTCACTAAAATTTATTTTTTAACTTCAGTCTACACAATAAGCTTACTAGCAATTTGCTAGCAAACTTCCCCACTTCAAAGCCACGCCCCCGTCGTATTTGTGCGGAACCCTCGGTTTGTGGGTTGGTCAACTTGGTCTGTGTTTTTAATGTTAGTAACATATTGGCTTTATTTCTAGTAGACACTTCACACTATTAAAGCAAAAATTTTGATATTCCTGTCATTATTGTCATTTTGAGAAAGAAAGACAGGAGATGAACGAATGATTTAATAATCTTAATTTAAGCACGTCTGTCAAATTTTAGGTGATTTTAGTTGCAAGTGATATAAGACACGTCTAAAGTCGACATAAATTGACAAATCCGTTTGAAATTTTTATAAAATAATTCACTCATCGTCCATAGGTTTTCTTTCACAAATAAATGTAAATCGTAAAACTGTAGGTCCCTTCCCTCCTAATCTTACTTGGTGGTAGGGTTTAACCCGCCCGGGTTGGTACCACCGCACTGAATGAAACGTCGGTTGAAACGGCTATGTAAATAGTTTGTGTTTTCCGACCAGTTCAGTGTAGCCGGCACGATCAAAGGGGAAAGCACTGACATGGCACCTAGTTCACCCGGTGTTATGGGCTGACATCACGGACGTTGTAGGTGATGTAGCCAACCGTGTCAGTTTCCATAAAAAAAAATAAACGAAAAAAATTGCAATAAATGTTTTTAATAAATAATTTAATAATAAGAAGTAAAAAGCCACCTCCATAGTTTTGAGCCGATGAAGCAAGCGGCAATTTATCGATCGACTACGTGCGACATTCGCTTGTTTTGGAACACGTAAATGTTTGCGTGGAGCGTGCAGGCAAGCGATACGGGATTACTGCGCGTGGAAAAAGGATGACACAATATCACTGCGATCTCTTGAGATGGTCGGTCCTGTATTACGCGATACGCACACTACCATAACCACGGTGTCTCGTTTTAGTAATAATTGAAGTATGAAGTGCGGAGTCCAGAACTATTTTTTCTGTCTACGCGGAGTCCAGGCACCGAATTAAAAAAAGTTGAGTCCAGGGCTATTTTTTCCATCTACGATGCTGCTGGTGGTGTTATACCAAAGAGATTAAAAGAGGGTGGGTTTAATGTATTTGTGATAAACTTTACAGAATATATAAGTCAATGATATTTTATATTGACAATAAATTATTTTTATTTACAAAATGTTTGTTTGATGAATTTTTATATATTAATATTATTTATAAAATTACACAATTAATCAAAGAGATTTTATGTATAGAGTGAGCACTACGAAGAAAGAATACAGAGAAATGACGGCCAATAACTGAGGTATGAGGTAAGGTAGCGGGGTGGCGGAACGCTGAGCCGCGCGGGGCGGGAAGCGAGCGGGAGAGGGGCTAGCTAGCGAGCGACTAGCGGCTAGCGGCCCGGCCGGCCCGGCCGGTCAGTCAACACGTGCATTGGAATACGTAGGGTTGTCACTTAGTCTACCAAAAATATATTTTTCGATTTATTATTTTACGAGTAGGTATTATGGTTAATTGTGCCCGTAGTCTAGTGGTAACGCTTCTCAATGCAGAAGTTGCGGGTTCAAATCCCGGGCACTAACTAATGTACTTATTTATTTCCTTGATAAAGATTGATATACATGCATTTCATAACGAATAGGTACGATCGCTCCGGTGAAGAAAAATAAAGTTAGGTAACTAGTGCACACTGGTCTATGAAAGGTATTTTTGTGTAAACTGCTTCTGATTTCCACTGGTCACCATGTACGAGTAATCGAACCGGATATAACAAATTGTGACAAGTTCGAGTGCAATATGACTGCCATAAGAATACTCAATAAACAATAAAACAACAACAATAAAAACAATACCTCCTATGTCAGTGAGCAGAGTCCGTGCCTAGCAGTGGGACGTTTTAAAGGATTATAGAAGAAAACAGATAGTGAATTTCATCGAAAAAAACGTTTTTATGTATTTAAACTTAAAATACAGAACTATAATAACTTGAAATACATACCTAAACTTATATGGGTTTTTAAATTACCGTGGTTATTTGACATTTTAAGAAGTAACAACGGCTTTACTCACTATCGAAATACGAGCTGTGTGGCTCGACATTTCGGCCAGAGTGCTCATGATGATGGGCCATACGTTTGGCCCGAAACGTCGAGCCACACAGCTCATATTTCGACCGCGAGTAAAGCCGTTTTGTATTCTTATAATACCTACACTTAATAACTAGAATAATATCTAAAAAACTAAACTTAATAATAAAGAATTCATAACTGCGGTCTTGGCCTTGGACTAAACTTAAAATCTCCAAACCAAACATACATAAAATAAAGAGTGCAGCATTTATAAAAAAAAATATATATATATATATATAACTAAAAAAACCATTAGGTATACTTTGGACTACACACACAAACACAACTAAAATAACTCTTCCTCCGTACTTAAACAAAATAATTTAAATTTCACTTTACACAAATTTAAATTTTCACTTTCCTTTAAACAATGTATCATCTTGGACTATTTTTATCCATCTTTCTCGTATTGATCCCTTAGAAGGATGTGGAAACCTTGTAAAAAGATTTTTTTCTTGAAAATTTCTCAATTACTTACTAATTTAAAAAAAATAAAAGAATAGCGACAACCCTAATTAGCGGTCAATTCACTCTCATATTTTAACGTGGTTTAATACATATTTATTTACTTTCATACATGATATCCCAGAACTCTATTTCTAATCATTCATATGTGGCAGCCCTAATGAGCGCGTTTAATTTATTTGTTTAATTAAATAATGCTTATGTTATTGCAATGCTAGGTCAATACATAAAATGTACAAAATTTTCTAATTGAAGTAGCGTTGTGACAGCCCTAATTGGCCAGTTGAACCAAATATTTCTAAGCACATGGAAAACAAGATATTATATATAAGGTCTTTCAAAATTAGTTAATAGTACGCTAAGGGGGGGTTCTGTATCGTAAATAAATCACTTTTGAGGAAGAAAGATTTTTTTTTACAAAAAAAAAAAATTTATAATAATGCAAAAATGTAAAATGTAAAAAAAAATTCTTTTCTTAATCGTTTCAGTTTCATGCCAGGAACAAAAGTCTTCCAACACATAGATCTCTTTCTTTCAGAAATTGTGAAAACCACAATTTTAGTTTTATTAGTATGGAATAGAAAGAATTTGATTTTTTTTACCAACTTACACGTGTTACATCAAAATGGTAATGAAGACTTTTTTGTTACTGTTATGAAAATGAATCGATTAGGCTATAAAAATCAACCACATATTTTTTTATTTAAATACATACAAAACATTTTACATAAAAAAAGCCCAAGGTCCAAAAAAATTTATATAGGTTTTACTCCCTATAGGATGCAGAACCCACCCTTAGCGTACTATTAACTAATTTTGAAAGACCTTATATATTAAGATCACAATGAAGTGATACTTACCTATGAAATGAGATGCCATCAGTTTTCCCAATATTTTTGGTATGATTTTTGCAATATCGCAATTCGCAACACACAACCGGGCATAATGAATGACTGGCGCGATGCGAGCCGCAGACGGACGGCAGCGAGCGCGCGGACGGCGCGTCCGCCGCGTTCGGTCGCTCGCGAGCTACTAGTCTCAAGAGGGTCCTTCCGCGTAATGGTTACTCCACCGCGGTGGAGCGAAGGCTGTTGCCCGGGTAAGAGGTCTAGTAGAATACATGATACGTCATTGCAATTAATAGATATTTCGACTGTGTTGTCGTCATCAGTGAAAAATATAACATATTATGTATGGTGTTGATATTTATGACATATGAGTGGTTGATACGGGTTTTTTTTTTTTTTTTTTTTTTTTTTTTTAATGAACGATATTTAATCCCGGGGTATGATGCGCGCCTAGGTTCCATATGAATGATGATTCCCAAGTTCTTAAATCTATTTCTTTAAGTGGTGGACTGAATGATTTAATGATGCGGACGGTGAAGCATTGATTAAATGAAATTTGATGGTTACGGCAATGTGTTGGGATGGGAAGAGGCGAGTTTACTGAGGTGGATGTGAACCTGTGGTGATTGATCCTAATGTGTATTGGGTTGATGGTTGAGCCTATGTAGTATGAGGTGCAATGACGGCATTCCAAGATGTATACACATGAAGAGGTTTTGCAGGTTGAGTATGGCTGGGTCTTGTATGATTGTGTAGAGTTTGTTGGATGAATGATAGTGTTGGTGTTGATGAGATCACAGGTTTTACAGCGTTTGTGGTTGCAGGGTGTGGTACCGGATGATGATGATGTGCATGAGTTTGTGTTTTCTTGGGGTGGTTTATTTTTTGAAAGTATGCTGCGCAGGTTCGGTTTTTGTTTAAAAACCACGTTAGGTGGTTTTGGTAAAAGGTGTTTAGTTTCGTTGCTGGTCTGGAGGATTGGAAGATTGTCTTTGATGAGTTGTTTTATTTTATGTGCTCCGTGAAAGTATGATGTTATGAATCGTAATGTGTCAGGTTCTGTGGTTTTGTTCGATGGAGAGTATGTAGGTTTGTTCATTTGTTTGAGGATGGTAGATTCTGGATAATTTCTTTGTAGGAGGGCATTCTTTATGGTATTGTAATATTGTGTGTGTGATTCTTGGTTATTGCAGATGCGCCGACCTCTGATGGATAGCGAATATGGAATGGATCGTTTAATGTGTGATGGATGACAGCTGGTGTATTGTAGGTATTGGAGTTTATTGGTGGATTTGAAGTGAACTGAAGTGTAAATTTGGTTATTTGTGAGGGTGATGTCGACATCAAGAAATGTGATTGATTTTTCAGAAATGCAATGTGTAAAATTTAGTGTGCTAAAATTATTCAAGTCTGTTAGGAATGTGTTCAGGGTTTCTATAGGGTTATTCCAAATCATGAAAATGTCATCTATAAACCGCAGCCAGATCAGTGGTTTAAGTGGGGTATTTTGTAGGAAATCTGTTTCCAGTTTTCCCATATATAGGTTTGCGTAGGCTGGAGCCATTCTTGTCCCCATCGCAGTGCCTTTTATTTGGTGATAAAATTTGTTTTCGAAATTAAAATAGTTATTCTTAAGGACAAAGTTGGCTAACTCACATAGAAATTTTGTTGACGGAATTTGCTGTTGTCTGCTAGATAAGAATGACTCCATAGCGCTTATGCCTCCCTCATGTGGTATATTTGTGTAGAGAGATACGACATCTATGGTTACTAATATAATTTCACTTGGTTTTGGTGGTAGAACTGTGTTTTTAAGTATTTACCACCAACACCAAGTGAAATTATATTAGTAACCATAGATGTCGTATCTCTCTACACAAATATACCACATGAGGGAGGCATAAGCGCTATGGAGTCATTCTTATCTAGCAGACAACAGCAAATTCCGTCAACAAAATTTCTATGTGAGTTAGCCAACTTTGTCCTTAAGAATAACTATTTTAATTTCGAAAACAAATTTTATCACCAAATAAAAGGCACTGCGATGGGGACAAGAATGGCTCCAGCCTACGCAAACCTATATATGGGAAAACTGGAAACAGATTTCCTACAAAATACCCCACTTAAACCACTGATCTGGCTGCGGTTTATAGATGACATTTTCATGATTTGGAATAACCCTATAGAAACCCTGAACACATTCCTAACAGACTTGAATAATTTTAGCACACTAAATTTTACACATTGCATTTCTGAAAAATCAATCACATTTCTTGATGTCGACATCACCCTCACAAATAACCAAATTTACACTTCAGTTCACTTCAAATCCACCAATAAACTCCAATACCTACAATACACCAGCTGTCATCCATCACACATTAAACGATCCATTCCATATTCGCTATCCATCAGAGGTCGGCGCATCTGCAATAACCAAGAATCACACACACAATATTACAATACCATAAAGAATGCCCTCCTACAAAGAAATTATCCAGAATCTACCATCCTCAAACAAATGAACAAACCTACATACTCTCCATCGAACAAAACCACAGAACCTGACACATTACGATTCATAACATCATACTTTCACGGAGCACATAAAATAAAACAACTCATCAAAGACAATCTTCCAATCCTCCAGACCAGCAACGAAACTAAACACCTTTTACCAAAACCACCTAACGTGGTTTTTAAACAAAAACCGAACCTGCGCAGCATACTTTCAAAAAATAAACCACCCCAAGAAAACACAAACTCATGCACATCATCATCATCCGGTACCACACCCTGCAACCACAAACGCTGTAAAACCTGTGATCTCATCAACACCAACACTATCATTCATCCAACAAACTCTACACAATCATACAAGACCCAGCCATACTCAACCTGCAAAACCTCTTCATGTGTATACATCTTGGAATGCCGTCATTGCACCTCATACTACATAGGCTCAACCATCAACCCAATACACATTAGGATCAATCACCACAGGTTCACATCCACCTCAGTAAACTCGCCTCTTCCCATCCCAACACATTGCCGTAACCATCAAATTTCATTTAATCAATGCTTCACCGTCCGCATCATTAAATCATTCAGTCCACCACTTAAAGAAATAGATTTAAGAACTTGGGAATCATCATTCATATGGAACCTAGGCGCGCATCATACCCCGGGATTAAATATCGTTCATTAAAAAAAAAAAAAAAAAAAAAAAAAAAAAAAAACCGTATCAACCACTCATATGTCATAAATATCAACACCATACATAATATGTTATATTTTTCACTGATGACGACAACACAGTCGAAATATCTATTAATTGTGTAATTTTATAAATAATATTAATATATAATGATATTTTATATAAAATTGTAAAATTGTAGATTTTACCGACGACGACACAACGACGAATAAAATAAAAAAATAGTAAATCTGATTTAAATGCAAAATTGATAATAAACCATCGCTTCTCTTATATTCTCTATCTTTTTCGGGAGGAAGGAAGGGATTCCTTCCTCGCCCATCTCTCACTCACCTCTCTCCCGGTCTTCTCTCCTCGATCCCGCCTTCCTCCCCTCCTTCCCCTCACCCTTCACGGACCCCCTCTTTGCCACCTTCCCTTTCGTCCATTCCCTCCCTCTCTCCCTACTTCCCTTCCTCCCCTCATGCCGCCCCTCCTTCCCATCACCCTCGCATTCCATTCCTCCCCTACTACCCCTCATCCTGTCCGCAACCCCCTCTTACCCCGCCCCTTCCCACTTTCAACCTCTGACTCCCTCGATATCCATTCCTCTACTACCTCCCTCCCCCACACCTACCCTCATTCACTACCCCTTCCTCCCTCCATACCTCTCCTCCTCTTCTTCTTTTTTTTATGGAAACTGACATGGTTGGATACATCACCTACAACATCCGTGATGTCGGACCTGTCGTGCCGGCTATACTGAACTGGACGGAAAAAAACGAAAAAACTATTTACATCAAATCTCTTTAATTTACATAGCCGTTTCGACATACATTTTATTCAGTGCGGTGGTACCAACCCTAGTAAGGTAAGAAGGGAAGGGACTGGTGGCGCTAGACTGAACGACTTTGTACCACTAGGATCTAAGTAGTAGATTACGATTTTGTTCTTGATGTCCGGTCTATATGGAAGAGGGTGGGTTTAATGTCTTTGGCCAAAAGCCTAGATAATAAATTTTCATATCCTTACCTAGAGAAATCATGGATTCCCCATACAAAAACTTTCACCCCTATTTCACCCCTTATTTTTAGGTTTCCGTATCCCTGTACGGAAGCCTATTACTAAGCCTCCGCAGTCTGTCTGTCCGTCCGTCCGTTTGTCTGTCCGAGGGCTGTATCTCTTGAACCGTAATAGGTAGCCCGTTGAAATTTTCACAGAATATGTGTTACTATAGCGGATATAACAACAAATAAGCGGAGCTAGGTACAACCCAAGTACAACCAAAGAGTTTGTAAACTCTTTGGACCGGAGTAAAACCGCAAACAGGAAATTACAATCTTACACGTTCAACGCCACATGAAAAATCCAGTATTTCCGTTTGGGCCACGGGGCTCACCGCTCACCGGTGAGCCTTTTCTTACTGAACCATTCAGGTCATGGGGGTCACCGGTGAGCCGCGTGAGAGGGCCTACGTAAACGCTTCCTACAAGCCACAGAGCGCAGCTACAAAGCCAATATGGAAGTGAGCCGCATGGCCTTGTAGTCGAAGCGGACGGCGTGGTTTTCAAATCCAATAGAAACTTGTAGTTTTTTATTAAGTTAATTGTAACGATGCTAGGGCTGCTCTTAACGATAAGGTAGAAAATAATATTTGTATTAATAGAATTAATAAAACCAGAAAATAATAAGAAAATATTCGTCAAAATAAAAATGAACATAAAATTTTCTTCATTGCCAAATAAGAAGACATTATTTATTACGAAAATAATTTATGAAATTGAACAAAAGAAAATATTTATGAAATTGAACAATCACAACATTATGACACTTCATTATTTAAAATAATCAATCATCTTAACCCCAAAGGGTTTAACCATAAACAATAAAGAATTATCCGTGAGTCATGTTAAAACAAGGCAAACAAAGGAATGGTTTAGTTGGGCTGCTTTGGCAATAAGTGGATACTTTTTTCGACTTGGTTTTAGCCTGTTTGCTACCCATTATTGGTACGTTCTTTGCATAACATTGGTGACATGTTCTTCTCACTTTTCTGGCCAATCCCTCTTTCCTTTCCAGAGTGTGTTTCATTCTCTTCCGTCTTTCTATACGCATTTCATAGTCGCTATCCTCACTCTCCGACAAAATAATTCGACAGCATCTTCTTTTCGTTGGTTGAACTACGTCTTCATAGAATCTATTCCGAAACTACGGTTCAGAAGATCTATCTCGATGTTTTCTAACTGCGTTAGCGCTTCTTGTGTTAACTCGAAATCTTCAAAATAATCATTTTTGGCGAGAAAAGCGTAAAACATCCTCAATTGTCGACGCAGCCGGACCGGGATTGATCGCTGCGTCCGCGGCGTGCGCGCAACGGGTGGGCCGCGGCGTGACCCCGCGGCCCCAGCCAACAGAAAAATACAAATCCTTCATATGAGGCCACACGATCCACCCGTGAGCCTTCTGCTATATCTCGAAAATTAGACGGTAAAAGTCGCAAATTTTTATTTTCCTTACAAATTACCGCATTTTATAAACTTTGTGATGAAAATCTCAAGTTAATGAAAATTACGGATATAATGAGTTTGGCTTGGCCCGAACGGAAAAGTACGCTAGGCCCACCGGTGGGTCGTATGGCGTTCAACGTGTTAATTGTGGGCTGATTTTGAAAATTCTTTTTTTGTTTGGTAGGTCATACTTCAGAGGTGCTCCCATTGAAATTTTATTGAAATTGATTGAGCGGTTTATGAAAAAGCAACAAAATACTATTGGTGTGTGGTTACCTTCAGCAAAACTTTTGTGATGTGGACTTTTTCAGCAATTTGCAGTTTGACACATGGCGAATAATTCTGTACCACTTCAACCGATTTCGATTATTCGATTTCGATTATTGTTTTTTATGTAATATTGTTTTAAAAATATAAAACCGACTTAAAAAAAAATAAACTAGAACTAAAAAGTATTAAATAGGTACCTAATATTTTGAAATTTTCTCTGTCATTGTATTGAAATACATGAATCGATATTGTCATTCATATTCGGACCCTTGTTTCATGAATATTCTAAATTTGAAATCTTTTCCGACCGGCCAGATGCGCTTAATATATTATAATACGAGTACGAGTACCATCGAGCTGGTCTGATGATGGAGACGGAAGGTGGCCATAGGAACTCCTAAACTACACATGATAAACCCATCGTGTTTGGGCTCGTTGAATTTGTCTTCACGAGCAATTTACTTTAGACCTAGGAGATTCTCAATTTGACGGTATGTTTTCTTTTTTTGGATGTTTGTTACGCGATTACTCCGTCAATTATTGTGGGCCGATTTTGAAAATTCTTTTTTTTTGTTTGAAAGGGGATAACCATGACGTGGTTCCATTTTAATTTGGTCGAGATCAGATTGGAAAGCGAGGCGGAATCGCGAGGCCGAAGGTCGAGCGATTCCGCCGAGTACATTAATAGCAAAAAATTCCAAAAAAAACTGTGAAATAAAAAACTATTTAAAAAAATATATAAAAACCTCCTTCAAAAATGTATGAAATAAAAAAAATCGAACCCTAGAGTTGAAGGCGGTGCTAAAGCAAGCAAAAATGATACATGAAAGAAAACATGCGTGGATGATATCCTTTGTGATTTGTGTAGCCTTCTTTAGCACCGCCTTCAACTCTAGGGTTAGATTTTTTTAATTTCATAAATTTTTTAAGGCAGTTTTCATATTTTTTTTTTACATACAATGCTGACATTATTAGAATGAAGAGTGACGAGTATTTGTTTAACTGTTCAACTAAATAAATACGTTCTATCCACAGAGCACGGAATACCGCGCGCGCGCGCCCGGGGGTATTCCGTGCTCTGTGGATCTATCTATTAAAAGCGCACAAACAGGAAATTACAATCATAACATTGATTTTATAACCCTGTCGGGACAGATAGACCACTCCATATAACAAATTTGGTAACGTTGTAAATCGTAAAACCAACAGAGGGCGTTAATAATTTTTCTTGATGTTGTCGTAAAACAAACAGGTGGCGTTAATGTTTGTTAATACTTCTATACTAAGGGCGCTATCTAGTTGAAATACAACATGTATCTAGGTACCTTTAATTGTCACTAGGCTGTAGAATTACTGCTACTAGACAAAAGATGGCGCTTTCATTTATATTTATAAAGAACATTATTTATGTAAATTCCAAAATTTTTAATTATATTTGAATAATAAAATTATGACAATTTACAATTAAACTAACACTTCTTATCAAATTAAATAAAATAAAAAAATGTTTTGAAAATTATTTGGTATACGGAACAAAATATTATTATGATTGTAATTTCCTGTTTGTGCGCTTTTAATAGATAGATCCACACAGAGCACGGAATACCCCCGCGCGCGCGCGCGCGGTATTCCGTGCTCTGTGGATAGAACGTATTTATTTAGTTGAACAGTTAAACAAATACTCGTCACTCTTCATTCTAATAATGTCAGCATTGTATGTAAAAAAAAAATATGAAAACTGCCTTAAAAAATTTATGAAATTAAAAAAATCGAACCCTAGAGTTGAAGGCGGTGCTAAAGAAGGCTACACAAATCACAAAGGATATCATCCACGCATGTTTTCTTTCATGTATCATTTTTGCTTGCTTTAGCACCGCCTTCAACTCTAGGGTTCGATTTTTTTTATTTCATACATTTTTGAAGGCGGTTTTTATATATTTTTTTAAATAGTTTTTTATTTCACAGTTTTTTTTGGAATTTTTTGCTATTAATGTACTCGGCGGAATCGCTCGACCTTCGGCCTCGCGATTCCGCCTCGCTTTCCAATCTGATCTCGACCAAATTAAAATGGAACCACGTCATGGTTATCCCCTTTCAAACAAAAAAAAAGAATTTTCAAAATCGGCCCACAATAATTGACGGAGTAATCGCGTAACAAACATCCAAAAAAAGAAAACATACCGTCGAATTGAGAATCTCCTAGGTCTAAAGTAAATTGCTCGTGATGACAAATTCAACGAGCCCAAACACGATGGGTTTATCATGTGTAGTTTAGGAGTTCCTATGGCCACCTTCCGTCTCCATCATCAGACCAGCTCGATGGTACTCGTACTCGTATTATAATATATTAAACGCATCTGGCCGGTCGGAAAAGATTTCAAATTTAGAATATTCATGAAACAAGGGTCCGAATATGAATGACAATATCGATTCATGTATTTCAATACAACGACGTATCATGTATTCTACTAGACCTCTTACCCGGGCAACAGCCTTCGCTCCACCGCGGTGGAGTAACCATTACGCGGAGGGACCCTCTTGTGACTAGTAGCTCGCGAGCGACCGAACGCGGCGGACGCGCCGTCCGCGCGCTCGCTGCCGTCCGTCTGCGGCTCGCATCGCGCCAGTCATTATGCCCGGTTGTGTGTTGCGAATTGCGATATTGCAAAAATCATACCAAAAATATTGGGAAAACTGATGGCATCTCATTTCATAGGTAAGTATCACTTCATTGTGATCTTAATATATAAGGTCTTTCAAAATTAGTTAATAGTACGCTAAGGGGGGGTTCTGCATCATATAGGGAGTAAAACCTATATAAAATTTTTTGGACCTTCGCCTTTTTTTATGTAAAATGTTTTGTATGTATTTAAATAAAAAAATATGTGGTTGATTTTTATAGCCTAATCGATTCATTTTCATAACAGTAACAAAAAAGTCTTCATTACCATTTTGATGTGACGTGTAAGTTGGTAAAAAAAATCAAATTCTTTCTATTCCATATTAATAAAACTAAAATTGTGGTTTTCACAATTTCTGAAAGAAAGAGATCTATGTGTTGGAAGACTTTTTTGTTCCTGGCATGAAACTGAAACGATTAAGAAAAGAATTTTTTTTTACATTTTACATTATTATAAATTTTTTTTTTGTAAAAAAAAATCTTTGTTCCTCAAAAGCGATTTATTTACGATACAGAACCCCCCCTTAGCGTACTATTAACTAATTTTGAAAGACCTTATATATAATATCTTGTTTTCCATGTGCTTAGAAATATTTGGTTCAACTGGCCAATTAGGGCTGTCACAACGCTACTTCAATTTGAAAATTTTGTACATTTTATGTATTGACCTCGCATTGCAATAACTATTTAATAATTATTTAATTAAACAAATAAATTGAACGCGCTCATTAGGGCTGCCACATATGAATGATTAGAAATAGAGTTCTGGGATATCATGTATGAAAGTAAATAAATATGTATTAAACCACGTTAAAATATGAGAGTGAATTGTCGCTATTCTTTTTTTTTTTTTAATTAGTAAGTAATTGAGACATTTTCAAGAAAACAATTTTTTTTCAAGGTTTCCACATCCTTCTAAGGGATCAATACGAGAAAGATGGATAAAAATAGTCCAAGATGATACATTGTTTAAGGGAAAGTGAAAATTTAAATTTGTGTAAAGTGAAATTTAAATTATTTTGTTTAAGTACGGAGGAAGAGTTATTTTAGTTGTGTTTGTGTGTGTAGTCCAAAGTATACCTAATGGTTTTTTTAGTTATATATATATATTTTTTTTATAAATGCTGCACTCTTTATTTTATGTATGTTTGGTTTGAAGATTTTAAGTTTAGTCCAAGGCCAAGACCGCAGTTATGAATTCTTTATTATTAAGTTTAGTTTTTTAGATATTATTCTAGTTATTAAGTGTAGGTACTATAAGAATACAAAACGGCTTTACTCGCGGTCGAAATATGAGCTGTGTGGCTCGACGTTTCGGGCCAAACGTATGGCCCATCATCATGAGCACTCTGGCCGAAATGTCGAGCCACACAGCTCGTATTTCGATAGTGAGTAATGCCGTTGTTACTTCTTAAAATGTCAAATAACCACGGTAATTTAAAAACCCATATAAGTTTAGGTATTTATTTCAAGTTATTATAGTTCTGTATTTTAAGTTTAAATACATAAAAACGTTTTTTTCGATGAAATTCACTATCTGTTTTCTTCTATAATCCTTTAAAACGTCCCACTGCTAGGCACGGACTCTGCTCACTGACATAGGAGGTATTGTTTTTATTGTTGTTGTTTTATTGTTTATTGAGTATTCTTATGGCAGTCATATTGCACTCGAACTTGTCACAATTTGTTATATCCGGTTCGATTACTCGTACATGGTGACCAGTGGAAATCAGAAGCAGTTTACACAAAAATACCTTTCATAGACCAGTGTGCACTAGTTACCTAACTTTATTTTTCTTCACCGGAGCGATCGTACCTATTCGTTATGAAATGCACGTATATCAATCTTTATCAAGGAAATAAATAAGTACATTAGTTAGTGCCCGGGATTTGAACCCGCAACTTCTGCATTGAGAAGCGTTACCACTAGACTACGGGCACAATTAACCATAATACCTACTCGTAAAATAATAAATCGAAAAATATATTTTTGGTAGACTAAGTGACAACCCTACGTATTCCATGCACGTGTTGACTGACCGGCCGGGCCAGCCGGGCCGCTAGCCGCTAGTCGCTCGCTAGCTAGCCCCTCTCCCGCTCGCTTCCCGCCCCGCGCGGCTCAGCGTTCCGCCACCCCGCTACCTTACCTCATACCTCAGTTATTGGCCGTCATTTCTCTGTATTCTTTCTTCGTAGTGCTCACTCTATACATAAAATCTCTTTGTTTCAATACAATGACAGAGAAAATTTCAAAATATTAGGTACCTATTCTACCTATTTAATACTTTTTAGTTCTAGTTTATTTTTTTTAAGTCGGTTTTATATTTTTAAAACAATATTACATAAAAAACAATAATCGAAATCGAATAATCGAAATCGGTTGAAGTGGTACAGAATTATTCGCCATGTGTCAAACTGCAAATTGCTGAAAAAGCCCACATCACAAAAGTTTTGCTGAAGGTAACCACACACCAATAGTATTTTGTTGCTTTTTCATAAACCGCTCAATCAATTTCAATAAAATTTCAATGGGAGCACCTCTGAAGTATGACCTACCAAACAAAAAAAGAATTTTCAAAATCAGCCCACAATTAACACGTTGAACGCCATACGACCCACCGGTGGGCCTAGCGTACTTTTCGGTTCGGGCCAAGCCAAACTCATTATATCCGTAATTTTCATCAACTTGAGATTTTCATCACAAAGTTTATAAAATGCGGTAATTTGTAAGGAAAATAAAAATTTGCGACTTTTACCGTCTAATTTTCGAGATATAGCAGAAGGCTCACGGGTGGATCGTGTGGCCTCCTATGAAGGATTTGTATTTTTCTGTTGGCTGGGGCCGCGGGGTCACGCCGCGGCCCACCCGTTGCGCGCGCGCCGCGGACGCAGCGATCAATCCCGGTCCGGCTGCGTCGACAATTGAGGATGTTTTACGCTTTTCTCGCCAAAAATGATTATTTTGAAGATTTCGAGTTAACACAAGAAGCGCTAACGCAGTTAGAAAACATCGAGATAGATCTTCTGAACCGTAGTTTCGGAATAGATTCTATGAAGACGTAGTTCAACCAACGAAAAGAAGATGCTGTCGAATTCTTTTGTCGGAGAGTGAGGATAGCGACTATGAAATGCATATAGAAAGACGGAAGAGAATGAAACACACTCTGGAAAGGAAAGAGGGATTGGCCAGAAAAGTGAGAAGAACATGTCACCAATGTTATGCAAAGAACGTACCAATAATGGGTAGCAAACAGGCTAAAACCAAGTCGAAAAAAGTATCCACTTATTGCCAAAGCAGCCCAACTAAACCATTCCTTTGTTTGCCTTGTTTTAACATGACTCACGGATAATTCTTTATTGTTTATGGTTAAACCCTTTGGGGTTAAGATGATTGATTATTTTAAATAATGAAGTGTCATAATGTTGTGATTGTTCAATTTCATAAATATTTTGTTTTGTTCAATTTCATAAATTATTTTCGTAATAAATAATGTCTTCTTATTTGGCAATGAAGAAAATTTTATGTTCATTTTTATTTTGACGAATATTTTCTTATTATTTTCTGGTTTTATTAATTCTATTAATACAAATATTATTTTCTACCTTATCGTTAAGAGCAGCCCTAGCATCGTTACAATTAACTTAATAAAAAACTACAAGTTTCTATTGGATTTGAAAACCACGCCGTCCGCTTCGACTACAAGGCCATGCGGCTCACTTCCATATTGGCTTTGTAGCTGCGCTCTGTGGCTTGTAGGAAGCGTTTACGTAGGCCCTCTCACGCGGCTCACCGGTGACCCCCATGCCCTGAATGGTTCAGTAAGGAAAGGCTCACCGGTGAGCGGTGAGCCCCGTGGCCCAAACGGAAATACTGGATTTTTCATGTGGCGTTGAACGTGTAAGATTGTAATTTCCTGTTTGCGGTTTTACTCCGGTCCAAAGAATTTACAAACTCTTTGGTTGTACTTGGGTTGTACCTAGCTCCGCTTATTTGTTGTTATATCCGCTATAGTAACACATATTCTGTGAAAATTTCAACGGGCTTCCTATTACGGTTCAAGAGATACAGCCCTCGGATAGACAAACGGACGGACGGACAGACAGACTGCGGAGGCTTAGTAATAGGCTTCCGTACAGGGATACGGAAACCTAAAAATAAGGGGTGAAATAGGGGTGAAAGTTTTTGTATGGGGAATCCATGATTTCTCTAGGTAAGGATATGAAAATTTATTATCTAGTCTTTTGGCACAGATTACTCAATAGTTACTGCTTTTGGTAAGAAATAATGAATAATGGTCAGGAAGAGGAAGGGGGAGAGAAAAGAAGGGGGAGTGGGTGGGAGGTACGTTTGTCAGCCTGGGTAGCTCAGTGGTGCAGGCAACCCTGGGCGCGGTCAACACTTGGATGGGTGACCGCTCGACCATTTGAGGCTGACCGTGGTTCGGATTCCACGTAAAACTGTAGCACCCTTCCCTTCTTACCTTACTAGGGTTGGTACCACCGCACTGAATAAAACGTATGTCGAAACGGCTATGTAAATCAAAGAGATTTGATGTAAATAGTTTTTTCGTTTTTTTTCGTCCAGTTCAGTATAGCCGGCACGACATGTCCGACATCACGGATGTTGTAGGTGATGTATCCAACCATGTCAGTTTCCATAAAAAAAAGAAGAAGAGGAGGAGAGGTATGGAGGGAGGAAGGGTTAGTGAATGAGGGTAGGTGTGGGGGAGGGAGGTAGTAGAGGGAACGAGGAGGAATGGATATCGAGGGAGTGAGAGGTTGAAAGGGGGAAGGGGCGGGGTAAGAGGGGGTTGCGGACAGGATGAGGGGTAGTAGGGGAGGAATGGAATGCGAGGGTGATGGGAAGGAGGGGCGACATGAGGGGAGGAAGGGAAGTAGGGAGAGAGGGAGGGAATGGGCGAAAGGGAAGGTGGCAAAGAGGGGGTCCGTGAAGGGTGAGGGGAAGGAGGGGAGGAAGGCGGGATCGAGGAGAGAAGACCGGGAGAGAGGTGAGTGAGAGATGGGCGAGGAAGGAATCCCTTCCTTCCTCCCGAAAAAGATAGAGAATATAAGAGAAGCGATGGTTTATTATCAATTTTGCATTTAAATCAGATTTACTATTTTTTTATTTTATTCGTTGTCGTGTCGTCGTCGGTAAAATCTACAATTTTACAATTTTATATAAAATATCATTGACTTATATATTCTGTAAAGCTTATCACAAATACATTAAACCCACCCTCTTTTAATCTCTTTGGTATAACACCACCAGCAGCATCGCAGATGGAAAATATAGCCCTGGACTCAACTTTTTTTAATTCGGTGCCTGGACTCCCTACTTCATACTCAAAGACATTTTGTTCATACTTCAACTATTACTAAAACGAGACACCGCGATTATGGTAGTGTGCGTATCGCGTGAATACAGAACCGACCGTCTCAAGAGATCGCATCGATATTGTGTCATCCTTTTTCCACGCGCAGTAACCCGTATCGCTTGCCTGCACGCTCCACGCAAACATTTGCGTGTTCCAAAACAAGCGAACGTCGCGCGTCGATCGATAAATTACCGCAACGGCTAAAAACTATGGAGGTGGCTTTTTACTTTCGAGCGACTGTAAGGAGAAAGGAAGTATTGTGATCGTCCAAAATGTCGAAGTTGAGAATGCGACTGATTTTTTTTTTTTTTATTGAAACTGTCACGGTTGGCTACATCACCTACAACATCCGTGATGTCAGCCCATAACACCGGGTGAACTTGGTGCCACGTCAGTGCTTCCCTTCGGTCGTGCCGACTACACTGAACTGGACGGAAAACACAAACTATTTACATAGCCGTTTGGACCGACCTTTCATTCAGTGCGGTGGTACCAACCCGGGCGGGTTAAACCCTACCACCTAGTAATATAAGAAGGGGGTCATATCCCTTAGTCGCCTTTTACGACATACACGGGGAGAGATGCAGTGGGGCTATTCTTTTAAAGTACCGGCCCCACACAGTACAGATTTGGGCTATATATCTGTCAACGATCCCAAAAAAGTGGTTTTGAGAAACATGTATGTGTGTGTGTGTGTGTGTGTGTCCGTCCAGCGACCTTGTGCCTAAACTGCTCAACCGATTTCGTTCAAAATTCGTATTTAATAGTTTGAAATGATAATCTAGGGGTACCTTTTTTAGTTTTTTTTAATTAAAAAAAATAAGGGTAGCTGTTATACAAATTATTTCGTTGAGGTCGATTTTCTTATAAATGGCTAACGATTTTTATTATTATTATTATATTTAATCCATCGTGTTTGTTTCCGTTTTCAAAGGTGGTGAGGTAAAAAAATATAATTTTAAAGAAGGTATCTCCACTTTATCCTAACCGCACGCGCGTATTTGAATTGCACGCAGGTTTGGTTGGTGGGTATTTTGGTATTTGGCAACTAAAAATATAATAAGAAATAGGCATGCCATCTATAGACAAATAGGACAACTTAACTTTGGTCTGACATCTATGATGCAGAAGCGGCGAAATTATACATTTTATCCGCCAAGCTCACGGACTGACAAAACATGAAAATATTTATTGGAAAAATTATGAAAACCTTAAAATACACTATTTTGAAATTTCTACTTAATATAAAATAATCTTTAAATTTAACTATGCTGTTCCCACTTAGCATCGTTCTATAATTAGCAGATTTAAAAATATAATAATTATTTAATTCAAATTCGATACTCCTGGCGCCATCTTAGGACATAATTGAAGACTAATTTCATGTTACCTTTAAAACATCGCTGACGGTACATCTGACTCCCCCTATAAAATCAATGATCATAATAATATTTTGTTCCGTATACCAAATTATTTTCAAAACATTTTTTTATTTTATTTAATTTGATAAGAAGTGTTAGTTTAATTGTAAATTGTCATAATTTTATTATTCAAATATAATTAAAAATTTTGGAATTTACATAAATAATGTTCTTTATAAATATAAATGAAAGCGCCATCTTTTGTCTAGTAGCAGTAATTCTACAGCCTAGTGACAATTAAAGGTACCTAGATACATGTTGTATTTCAACTAGATAGCGCCCTTAGTATAGAAGTATTAACAAACATTAACGCCACCTGTTTGTTTTACGACAACATCAAGAAAAATTATTAACGCCCCCTGTTGGTTTTACGATTTACAACGTTACCAAATTTTTTATATGGAGTGGTCTATCTGTCCCGACAGGGTTATAAAATCAATGATCCTGGTCTATATATATATTAGTCATACTGATATGACAACGAGGATATACATGTCCTCGTAGTCATATTGATATGACAAACTAGTATGACCACAAGGAAACGGCGGTTGCATTGTACCTGCCCATTATGAAAATTCAGCTCAGGATAATCCCTTATCCACCTGTTAACCGTGTCTTCACGGGGCAATCTCCGGGGTGGCATGTTTTTTTTTACACAAATTTGCAAGAACAAACACTTATTATCCAAACATAATATGAATACTAAAATCACATCTGTAAACGAGAAAAACGAGATTTCAGTGAAAAGCAGAAATTTTTTATTATTAACAAGTTGCTAAGCGACGTTTTTTACATTATTCGAATTTTTTACATTTTACAAATGTATTGTTTTCCTGCCTGTCGCGAACACACATCTAATGCGATGCGACGCTCGATCGCGCCCGCGCCGCGCCGCCGTGTGTAGGTAGGTACTGTATGCTCCTCGAATACTACACACTACACAGGCACAAGAATAGGGAAGGTACCCTTTTCTATTCATGTGACAGGTGCGACCCCGCAGAGGCGATGCGGCAAAGCTTCCATGTGCGCCGCGCGCCATTTAAATTTTTCCAAAGATTATCAAACAATATACCTGTCACTTTAGTAGGTTAGTAGGTTAATAGGTAGTAGCTAGTAGGTTAGTTAGGTTTTATTTTCTAAAGAAATTGGTAGGTACCTAGTTTGAATTCGGCATTTTCGAAAATTGTGGATACCTACATTTTGTAAGTTAAATTTACATTACGGAGAAGGCATTTAACCTTCTTACTTTTAAATATACAGGTCGGTTAACTAAAGCTGGCACGTACACATTACTCACACCAATGCAATTGCCCGCGTGCGAGTGAGACAAATCGGGTTTTCGTGATGCGTATGCAGTGCGACGTCTCACTCGCACGCGGGCAATTGCATTGGTGTGAGTACTGTGTACGTGCCAGCTTTAGTTAACCGACCTGTACTTTTATTAAAAGGTATATTTTAAAAGTATATTTAAAACTTATAAATATGAAAGAATTAATAAGAAGTACTTATTAATACTTTCATATTAAGTATTAGGTATAATTATTACGGCGCGGCGCGCGCGGCTATGCGAATGCGGCCCTGGAATGTCCCCCACAATCCGACCTTTGTATGATTACTAACATAGCTAAAAACCGTCCAGGTTAAACCAGCTTTCTAATAAAAAAAACGCATCCAAATCTGTTCATCCTTTTGGGAGCTACGATGCCACAGGCAGACAGAGAAGTCAAACTTATAAAACCCACTTTTGCATTGGAGGTTGAAAATGCTCTAATATAAGTGGATAGTAAATAACAATGTTTGTGGGGTGCGGAGGTAGACGAAGCGTACGTCGCAACGCGGAGCGACTGGCGTCTGCGAACACCCATCAAACATTAAATCAAACATCTAACAAATACGCCGAATTTTTGAATGAGAAATGATATTGAAAGTACATGAAGCCTTGGACGAGCTTAGGGGGAAAATTTCGAATTCATCAGTTTTTTTGTAAAGTCACGTGCTGAAACATATTAAAATATCAATATAGTTACTATGGGGATGGCATAGCCAAAAATGGCCAACGCCTTAATCAAAATAAAGATTAAAAAAAAGGGCTTACAGAAACAGCAGCAACAGGCGGAGGCGTAGACGACACGCTCTTCGCTCCGGAACCGTCGCGGTCCTTCTCCAGCGCGCTCGTCTTGTCCAAAGCGCTGCTCTTCTCCAAAGCGTTGGCCTTCTTGTGCGCGGCCGGCGCGCCGTGGCCCGACACGTAGCCGCCCTGCACAACCAACGCACGCTCCTGGAGTCGGATAGGGGGCACCCCTACCTTATAGCATCTGTCCGTTACGAGTATACTGCCGGCTTGCTGTGTTCGGTGAAGTTTGCATCTTTTTAGGGATCCGTAGGTACTGTACGAAGGGACGCTTTATTGTGATTTTACAATGTTGTTTTTACTTTTTTAACAATTCCTTCAGTTTTCAATGTATACAATGTATACCTCAAGATTGTCAGTAGTCACAACCGTACAGGGTGATTTTTTGACAATGCTTGCCTTTTCATCGGGTTAGTCTGTATCAAAAACTAAAATAGATTCCAAAAAAGAACAGTGCCAAAATAGGAAAAAACCTCAAAATAGATGGAGAATGTAATTCTTTTTCCTTTTTTAGAATTTCCGTGCAGTCCTTGACATCATACAGTCTAAATGAGGTTTAAAGTCAATTAGGCTGGATTCAGTCATCCTAAAGCTATTATACACGGTGTTAACCTAAATAGGCGACATTCCCGAAAGGGGGTTATTCTGGGTCACATACTGATGCCGAAAAGGGGGGTATTTTTTTTTTTTTTGAGCTTTGGTTTTAAAATTTTCAATTTATATATTTGGTATAAAAACATGGTATTTCGTAATAGGAATCGCACTGCATTACCAAAAAAATCGAAAGCTGGGTAATTTTTCAAATAAATCAAAAAATTCACATTCATATCGACACGATACAACAGCTAGCGCGCGACACGTCGTCAGTCAGCTGGGTACGCACGGTCGCAGGCGCGCGCGCGGCGCGCGGTGGCGCTCGCTACACCATTCCAAAGAGAAATTGTCGCTGAGATAAAATTTTGAATATAATAAAAATATAAAATATATAAAATAATAATTTTGAATCTTAGATTTTATTTTTTAGTACCACAAAATAATCAGTATATGAAATGGTTTAATATTCGGTATTAAAATTGAAATGTCGCGAAAAATGTTAACACCGTGTATATTCAGTCAAGATTTAGTTTGTAGTCAGTTAGCCTAGGTTCTGTCTGCAATCATTTAGCGTGGATCAAATTGTTAAACATTGAGCGTGGCTTCAGTATGCGGTTAATCAGTCTGCATTGAATGTTTCGTTTAGACATTCAGCCTACGTTCAGAAGTCTGGATCTAATTTATCTTTACCATTAGTCAACTACAATTCCGTCTGTAGATTTTAATGTCAGTTATATACACAAAATTCTGTTATTGTAAGTAAAAATAAATCAGACAACATTAACCCTTTGCCTGCGAAACCCCCTTCCATCCCATTTTCGCTGTGCGAAAATTCGCGGAATTTGGGCTAATCTCTCTATAATCTCTAATCTCTTGTCTCTCCGTGCTAAAATCTCTATTCACATTAATATTCAATGAAATTACCCACAAAACGATGCAAAATAAGTGAACATTTACTTATTTAGAAGCACAGACGGATTTTTGGAACTCCAGGAAAAACTCCAGGCCGGCCCCATCGGAAGCCAAAAGGTTAAATATAAATTAGTCAATCAAATAGTAAATCCAGCAAAAATGTTAAACACCGAACAAAAGCAAACCAACAGTTTCTCATAACAGCTGTGCAAAGTTTACACATCGTTACAGTTGCAAAGAAATGTTTAATGTAAACATCTCATCAGAAGAATTTTAAATACAAAAGTAGTTAATAATAGTAATAAAAGAAATGGTAATCATATACAATTTCAGTACCACAAAATTCACACAAAAAAGTATATTATGACAAACATGCAAACAAACAAACAAACACACGAGCATTTGGCGTTCGAACCTGCCCCAATAGTTCCCAGTGTTTTAGAGAACCCACAATTAAAGTGGACCGTGAACTGTTCACTACTGGTTTCGTGAACTGTTCACTACTGGTTTTTCATGTTCATGAAAGTGCAGCATCTGTGGTGCAGTCTGTGGTGTGTAAATAAGCTTCTGCCTTGCCTTGTCTGCACTATGAGCTTATTGCTGGCCGGCGACCCACTCAGCGACGGTGAGGCTCGCCTCCTCGCTCAGGGTGTCCGGGTAGAGTATAGAGTGAGAATGAGTAGAAAGGGGGGTGTACCAAGAGATGGTGTAGGGCTCGGCAGTGGTGGGACTCGCTTCCTCGCTAAGATGTCTTTGTAGAGTATGTATGTATGTATGTGAAGGAGAGCGAGTAGAAAGGGGGTTGTACCCGTAGGGACATTGCAGGGCTCGGCGTCCTGGCGGGCGGCCCACTCGGCGGCGGTGAGGCTTGCCTCCTCGCTCAGGGTGTCCGGGTGGAGTATGTATGTGAAAGAGAGTGAGTAGAAAAGGGGTGTACCCAGAGGGACATGGTGCAGGGCTCGGCGGCGGTGACGCTCGCCTCCTCGCTCAGTGTGTCGGGTAGAGTATGTATGTATGAGAACGAGAGCGAGTAGAAAGGGGAGATGTACCCAGAGAGACATGGTGCAGGGCTCGGCGGCGGAGACGCTCGCCTCCTCGCTCAGTGTGTCCGGGTAGAGTATGTATGTATGAGAACGAGAGCGAGTAGAAAGCGGAGATGTACCCATAGAGACATGGTGCAGGGTTCGGCGTCAGTGAGGCTCGCCTCCTCGCTCAGTGTGTCCGGGTAGAGTATGTATGTATGAGAACGAGAGCGAGTAGAAAGGGGGGGTGTACCTATAGAGACATGGGGCAGGGTTCGGCGTCGGTGAGGCTCGCCTCCTCGCTCAGTGTGTCCGGGTAGAGTATGTATGTATGAGAACGAGAGCGAGTAGAAAGGGGGGGTGTACCTATAGAGACATGGAGCAGGGTTCGGCGTCGGTGAGGCTCGCCTCCTCGCTCAGTGTGTCCGGGTAGAGTATGTATGTATGAGAACGAGAGCGAGTAGAAAGGGGGGGTGTACCTATAGACATGGAGCAGGGTTCGGCGTCGGTGAGGCTCGCCTCCTCGCTCAGTGTGTCCGGGTAGAGTATGTATGTATGAGAAGGAGAGCGAGTAGAAAGGGGGGGTATACCTATAGAGACATGGAGCAGGGTTCGGCGTCGGTGAGGCTCGCCTCCTTGCTCAGTGTGTCCGGGTAGAGTATGTATGTATGTGAAGGAGAGCGAGTAGAAAGGGGAGATGTACCCATAGAGACATGGTGCAGGGTTCGGCGTCAGTGAGGCTCGCCTCCTCGCTCAGTGTGTCCGGGTAGAGTATGTATGTATGTAAAGGAGAGCGAGTAGAAAGGGGGGGTGTACCTATAGAGACATGGAGCAGGGTTCAGCGTCGGTGAGGCTCGCCTCCTCGCTCAGTGTGTTCGGGTAGAGTATGTATGTATGTGAAGGAGAGCGAGTAGAAAGGGGGGGTGTACCTATAGAGACATGGGGAAGGGTTCGGCTTCGGTGAGGCTCGCCTTCTCGCTCAGTGTGTCCGGGTAGAGTATGTATGTATGAGAACGAGAGCGAGTAGAAAGGGGGGGTGTACCTATAGAGACATGGAGCAGGGTTCGGCGTCGGTGAGGCTCGCCTCCTCGCTCAGTGTGTCCGGGTAGAGTATGTATGTATGAGAACGAGAGCGAGTAGAAAGGGGGGTGTACCTATAGAGACATGGAGCAGGGTTCGGCGTCGGTGAGGCTCGCCTCCTCGCTCAGGGTGACCGGGTAGAATATGTATGTGAAGGAGAGCGAGTAAAAAGGGGAGTGTACCCATAGCGAAATGGTGCACGGCTCGGCGGCGGTGAGGCTCGCCTCCTCGCTCTGGGTGTCCGGGTAGAGTATGTGCGTATGTATGTGAAGGAGAGTGAGTAGAAAGGGGGGTGTACCCGTAGGGACATGGTGCAGGGCTCGGCGTCCTGGCCGGCAGCCCACTCGGCGGCAGTGAGGCTCGCCTCCTCGCTCAGGGTGTCTGGGTACAGGTCCTCCTGGAACAGCTCTGACTTGCGAGGAACTGTCATCGACACCACCTGGAACATTCAATGACATTCTTCATTTATTACAGCTAATTTTAAGTTAGTAGTTTGTTAGCCTCGTAGGCAATAGGCATCCGACAGTTGCGTATTGTCTACGAGATGTACGGGCCCGTACGGATGCCATCCGTACGGGTACAGAAACCAAAAAAAGGGATTTTGCTATAACAATAGGTACTATGATCAAATTGAGCAGACAAAGTACTAACTTGACAGAAGCCCGAATTGTTGAGCCGGTAGAACTTGCTGATCTCGCAGGTGGTGACGTCGCAGCCTCGCTTCGGCATCATTCCGATACCTGCCACACAAACACACCCTCACATTATCACATATATAAATGGAAATGTGTTCGCTCGTCGTTACTGGAGACTGGCCAAACTGACTGACAGATAGGTGCAAAGGGGTGTCGGAGCGCACATTTTATTTCACGCGGATAGCATTCACAGTGTGAAACTGAACCCGAGGTGAACTGCCATAATACAGGTTGTTTTATTTATGATAAAAAAAACACACAGTGAATTGCAGTTTGATTTCTTCAGAGGGTGACTCTGTATTTGTGATAGAACCAGTGACTAACAGAAGGGCTGGTCGGCCCAAAAAGAAAAATGTTAGAAAAATATAGCAAATTGTGATTTCCATGAATTTTACTTATTACGAGTGAGAATGTTGGGCTGTACGGATGGAAAACCTTTGCCTTTCCTATAGATCACACTTTAAAAATATACCCAGGTCTTGAGGAAACAATTATGTGTACAATTATTTTCATAGCTGTGAATTTTTTTTTACACCTACGTCATTTCTGGGTACATTTCTTTCTACGTCTACTCTACGTCTAAACTGATTTCTGAGGAAGGTCGAGAGCGGGACTGGTGGTTTCCCCGCGTCCTAGTCAACGCAGACTAGCTGACGAGGGCTTGAAGCGAGCCGAAACGTGAAGCATGCGCGGGAAATTTAGAGTGGCCACTCGCTAGTCCCGACCTCGATTAATACCCTCCTCTACTGCCGATGGGCCCGGATATGTTCGGTGAAGCCATCGCAAGCTTAGATCTACACCTTCCTTCTGTTATTTAGAATGCACTTTTCAATAGTTAAATTCATGATTCTATGTCTATATATAAAAATGTGGGGCATGTTTGGTTTTTCCTGGAGTTAAAAAAATCTGTGCTTCTAAATACGTGAATCCTCACTTGTTGAATACTGTTTTGTGAGGAACTTCATTAGCTGCCTAGAGCCCATAGAAAGTATTGAGTTCTATCCTTTATGAAATATTTGAGTTTAAGTGCGTGCGCTAAATATATAAAACAAATTCATCAGTTTTCACTTTTTTTTTTCTTTCTATAGTATGGAAGGATTACTACTACTACCCATCATAGTAAGTTGTAAAACTAAGTTGTTAATATTCAAATATGATAGGTATTCGAATTAAACGGAAACATTTTCGAATCCTCCACCGCATACATATTCAAAATTCTGCATGTATTATTATTGATGAAATTGAGTGTAGATAAAATCTGTGCATTTAAGACAGCCCACTATCGGCTCACCTCTCTGAGGGTCTGGTGTTTGGAAGGTGTTGATGTAGTGCACGAACGGCGGCTCTGGCGTTATCTGAAAATTGTTAATTAAAATTTCATGTTGGATGATACAATTCATTACTTATTATAATATACGGTCTATCTATATCAATTACAAGTCAAGGTATGAAACCCCTGGCCCATCTAGTGAGACGGAACTCAGAATCTTCACAGACGGGTCACGGACAAGCAGCGGAACCGGTGCGGGCATTTTCTCACTGGAGCTGAACATCAACAGATCAGTACCACTTGGTGCACACTCAACCGTTTTCCAAACGGAAGTAATCGGGGTGCTTCAGGCGGCAACCGCTGTGACTGAGATGGGCGTATCAGGGTACATTATCAAGATACTCTCAGATAGCGCAGCGACTCTTATGGCACTGAAGAGCAAGAGGTGTACCTCAGGCCTAGTGCTACAATGTCGTGGAGCCCTGGAGAAGGTTGCAGGTAATAATAACAAGGTGATCCTCCAGTGGATAAAAGGCCACAACGAAGACGACGGAAATGACAGCGCTGATGACCTCGCCCGAAGAGGATCCAGAACTATACCTATAGGAGCGGAACCCGTGATAATGCCGTCAGCGAGCACACAGAGATCTTGGTTGCACGCGTCGACATCACGGAAACACAGGGACAGATGGAAGGGCCTCTCAGAGTGCAGACAGTCGAGAGCTGCCCTTCCTAAACCAGACCGAAGGCTGGCTCGGAAGCTTATCAACCTGGCCCGGGCTAAGCTAAAAATAGCCGTTGGTCTGATGAGCGGTCACTGCTCACTAAATAAACATCTACACACGATGGGTATTACGGATAGTCCACTATGCAGAGGATGCTTGGCGACGGATGAAACGGCCGAGCATGTTTTGTTGGAGTGCAGTGTGCTTGACAACCAACGAAGGGACATACTCCGCTCCCCATCTTCCGTTGCGGCGGTCTGCAGACACCCCGGTCGACTTGTGGCTTTCATGGAAGACATAGGCTGGCTGGGGTAGCTGGAGCCTGCGGGGTTTTGCACGAAGGTCCCCAACCAAGCGGGATTAGTTTGCAGGCCTAGAGCCAACCCCAAACCTAACAACAACAACAACAAGTCAAGGTATGATTTAAAGTGTGGGAGTTAGGGGCCCTGAGCCCTGTTATCACTACAACCTAGGAAAATCTATTGTGATCTAAGTCAAGGTAACTGATAACTTTTATATAGGTATTATGTATGGGTATTATACTGGCCGTGTCTCAGTCTACAACCTGAAACTGGCCGTGTCTTAGGCTACAACCTCAAACCAGCCGTGTCTCAGTCTACAACGTCAAACTGGCCGTGTCTCAATCTATAATCTCAAACTGGCCGTGTCTCAGTCTATAATCTCAAACTGGCCGTGTCTCAGTCTATAATCTCAAACTGGCCGGGTCTCAGTCTATAATCTCAAACTGGCCGGGTCTCAGTCTACTACCTCAAACTGGCCGTGTCTCAGTCTACTAACTTAAACTGGCCGTGTCTCAGTCTACAACCTCAAACTGGCCGTGTCTTAGTCTACAATCTCAAACTGGGTCAATTATGTCACAAAGAACTATGGTTGAAGTTTGTCCTAGAGCGTACCTCAAAGTATCTGATGACGGAGTCACCCTTGCCGCACAGGAAGACCATGTTGGTGTCGGGATCGTAGAGGGGGAACATCACACCATTGGAGGTGTCGATCTCCACCTGCACTATCGGCTCGGAGAGCGCGTCCGGTGTGCGCAGCGAGTATTGCCGCTCCGAGATTCGGCTGAACCTGATACCACATTTTATTTATCAATACACAGTAATTATGTATACAATTCAAAATGGAGCGTAACACAAAAAGGCACATTCCTACTGAACTTCTAAGTCAATTTACACGGTAATTAAAGTAATTATTTTGTATGCTGCAATTAGAATAACACAATTTTGTAATCTTAACCCTTTGCGCTCTGGAACGGCCGATCGGCCGTGAAACGACCGCCACCAAAATATCGCTAATAGCTACTTTAATTAATTTTTCTTAGTAAAAAATAGATTTCGGTGAAAGATGTCGACGCACACGACGGCGAATGGCAGGGAATGAGTTATACTTGGAGCTGTAGCATCTATGATGTTGGCGGAAGAGTGTATTTGTTGCCGAGCATACCCGGTGGTGAAGACGAGGCCGTGACGCAGGAAGATGGCGCGGGAAGCCTTGCTGCCCTCGTGAGCCAGAGCCTCCGACTCCACCTCGCGTTTGCGTGGATCGATGATTCTGCAATAACACATGCAAAATGTTAGATTACACACTAGCTGTGCAACTCAGGAAAAGCCTTTCAACCTGTTGCGTTCCGAAGGTCCCGCGCGGGACCAGATGCTTTTAAAGCTCGATTCCTTTGGTCCCAAGCGGGGCCCGATTGGTGGCGCCGATATTGTCGAGTGCTATTTCGGTCAATTTTTCCTTATAAGGAAGAGAGAAAACTTTTAAACTAATTCCGCTATCAAACAGAGAAAAATGTATTCTGACGTCATTTTTGCATCCAGGTGTCTTGTTTTTTTATTTGTGGGTTGAATTCCAGTCACTCTCATTAGTAGCGGCCTTTTAGAAACCGCGTTGTTTTACCTACACATTGATATATAATTTGTAGGGATGCAACGATTATTGATTTTGCGATTATGATGCGATTAAGATTATTCGAATTGATAATCGCGATTGCAATTGCGATTACGATTATCTCCGAAAATTGTATTTTATACCTATACCTCGATTAATACCCTCCTCTACTGCCGATGGGCCCGAATATGTTCGGTGAAGCCATCGCAAGCTTAGTTGCACACATCCCTTTATGTAACAGTTTATAGGTACATCTGTTCCATGGCATTGTATTGTATATTGTACAGGCATATGTAAATAAGGTATTTACTCCCAACCTTCAATATTTCAAATAAAGCTAACGATGACAATGGTATTGTTTTTTTAAAATGTAATCAAATCAAACAAAAGTTCTTAACCTAAAACATTACATTTTACCTAATAGTTAAAGTTAACAACAGGGATATTCTTGTTTAAGAAACAGAGCATTTCCAAATGCTCCTGTGTTTTTACCAGTATGGTAAAAATTATCGTATTTCTGCCAAAAATATCGTACATATATTTTATTTCAAACAAAGTTCCGTTTTATGATAGCAAAGAAAGGACTTTACCTAAAACTTAACATAAAATTCGTATGGTGTGCCGTCGTCGCGGCGAATAAACAATTTTTAGACAGTACAATGCACTAATAAATGTAATCGTAATAGTAATTGTTGCATGCCTAATAATTTGTACTGGGGAATTGTCAAATTGTAGGTTCGAAAAAATTCGGAAAAAATATCGAAATGACTAAGACTGCTGGAGGGAGAGAGAGTTGACCTGATCTTCTTGTCGCGACAGGTCGTGAGTAGCTTGGTGCCGTTCCAGTTCCAGCAGGCCGAGTAGATGAGGTCCGGATGGCAGTTGAGCTCTATCAGCACCTCCCCGGTGCCCACGTTCCATATGGCTATCTACAACCACAACAATCTATTATCATCTATTGACCTAGTCTGCTATATTCATCTTAGACATCTGTAGTGAAAATTCACAACAAGTAACCAATGGAAGAGCAGTTGGATTTCGTTACAATATTCCAATTACTTATATGATCAGCTTAGCCATTCAGAGGGGGAAGGCTGCCTCCGTCATCGGCACAATGCCAATTTCCCCGACGATTGAGGAATATTTTATTATTTATAGTTATTTCATTTTATTTTCTACCTATTAGTTTAATAATAAACTGTTTAAATAAATAAAAACGGCTAATTCTAATATGATTTCGATCGAAAAACAATTTTTTTTTTTTATTTCCAAGGAACATTAGGCCTTGCGTGCGACGAATGCCTAACTCAGGGATGGGCAAACTTTTTTCTACGCTGGCCAATATTTACAAACATAATCTATGGGGGGCCTGATTCGAATCAGGTACAGTGTACCTGGTGCAATATGAAATAGGGCAATTTATATCTATTGCAGGTATTATGTAATCAACTACACAATTTAATGTACAAAGTAAGGTATAATAAATGTATCTACTTCTGGGTCGATGGTCGCGGGCCGGATTGCAACCATTCGGAGGCCAGAGAAGGCCCGCGGGCCATAGTATGCCCATTCCTGGCCTAACTGTTCTGATAGGTTTTGGAAGAGTATCGGTACTCCTCAAAGCAGTTTAAATAATACTGGAATCCTATCCAGGACCTTTTTAAACTCAACAAGACATATTTTATCACAAGGCCTAATGGCACACGGACAGCAACTGGTAGAGTAGAGCAGGTGGAATAAAAATGGCCGACCTGGTTATCGGAGCCGGCGGTGAGGAGGACGTTCTGAGCGCAGGGATGCCACAGCACGAGCCCCACGCGCCTCTGGTGGTACACCAGGTCCACGATCGGCTCCGTCAGAGTCCGCGATAAACCACCGTCCGGGATCTTCCATACCTTCATAAAAACATTCACTTCTTCATATTTATGCCTCAAAAATGACTAAATTTTCTCTTTATGGACCGTGACAATGTTGGCTACGTCGTCGCCTGCTACACCCGTAATGTCTGTCAGTTCCTATCGATAAAGGTGCCACTCCATTACGTCATGTCGGCCACACTGAAAGATATGTAAAAAAAATTTAAGCCATGTCCCCCATGTCGGAATACTTTTATTTGTAAGTAAATTTATTCTTTTAGATTAGTTTAGTTTGTAGTTTTGTAAATATTTTATATTGCAATAAAGGTATGTACCTACTTAAATGTACAACAAAAAAAAAGCCGAGACATCATTTTATCAGTGTTAAGTCGCCATCCCACGCTCAACCTGAATTATTTAACTTTTGGTTATTTTTTTTTTCTCTTTCATACAAAAGGAGAATTGTCTGATTGCATGTAAAATAATAGGTTGTTGAACTATTGAAAGGTCATTGTTCAAACAATACACCTTATAGATAGATCGGACAGGTTTGCTGAACCTAACGCACAAATGTGTTAATTATGTAAAATTAACAAAATTAGACCCGCGCTTATTTCAAAGCGTGGAATGTTTTGTGAGGCATTAATTTTCACCTCACTAACAATCACTAAAGAGTTGTCACAGAATAATTCAAATTAGCAAGCTGTAGTGGCAGTGGGCTGGGCACATATTTTTTATTTTTTTTTAAACTGACACGGTTGGCTACACGTCTGTCGCAGACCCGAAAACCGCTGAGGTAGACGTGTGCTCGAATGGAGGCCACGTACAAGCGAACGCAGCGTGGGGACGCCCCTCGGCTAGGTGGACAGACAACCTATAAAAGCTAGCCAGGAGTGGATGGATGAGAGGAGCGGAAGACCGCGTGCGGTGGCGCGCCTTGTGAAAGGCCTATGTCCAGCATTCGACCGGTACAGGCTGATGATGACGATGACTTAACCTTGATAAGCTTTGTGGAATTTTTTTAAGGATCCTTATGTGAAAATTGTATGAAAATAAAAAGTAGGGCTCACTTTAACGACGCAGTCCTCAGAGCCGGAGGCGATGACGTTGTCGTTGTGCGGACACCAGGAGATGTCCAGCACGGGGCCCTTGTGTCCGCCCACCAGCGGGTGATCAGCCGGCACGCGCCCCACCTGCAATCATATACATTCACTTTATTTACTCTTTATTGTTTATTAGCCGCGTACTGACTGTGCGCGGCCGCCGCGCGAGGCAGCCTCGGCTCGCAAGCCTCGGTCAGTCAGGACGCGCCTCGCCCGGGGCAAGCGCACGCGCGGCCTCGGGCGAGCGTTGGCTCGGCCGATCCGCCCGCTGTCGGTTTTTTGTAGCGCTCAAAGGAGCCTCAGTCCACTCGCCTCGCTCGTTCGCGACATGGATAAGGAGCTGTGCTTAAAACTTATTTGAATGATGGCTCGGCTTTTCCTCGCGAGGCAGCCTCGCGACAATTGGTTTTGTAGCGAGGCAGCCTCGCGCGGCATACAGCCGAGGCAGCATCGCCGTATGCCGCGCTCAGTCAGTACGCGGCTAATGAGCTTTCTTATGGGAGTAAGACTGCACTCGAGCTTGTCACAATTTCTTATTTAGATACATGCAAAGCCGAAAATGAAGAGAAAAAAAAATTCTATATGGCATCGTGCAAGTTGACTGAACGCAGGAGATTGTGTCCTACCTACTATAGAAGATGCAAATGTTTGAAGTTTTGAAAGAATACATCATCGACCAGAAGGGGAAATGGCAACGCATTGGCGCGGCTCAAGTCGGAATTCCTGGTTGGGACGTATTTTTTCTCTTCATTAGGGTTCTATATCCGGTACGGGATCCTATTACGCCAGCTGTCTGTCTGTCTGTCCGTCTGTCCGAGGGCTGTATCTCTTGAACCGTAATAGGTAGCCCGTTCCAATTTTTACAGAATATGTGTTATTATGGCCGATAAAACAAAAAATAATAAAATAAGAAAAAGTTAATAATTCACGGGGGTTCCCATAGAAGAAACTAAAAAGTGTATCTAAAAGCTATCTACCGTAAATAGTATGGAAGCATTTTAACTAATCATGAATTTTAACTAATATGAAGCATTTCATAAACACCCCATGATGGCGTGAGTGGCGCTGACCATGACATGGCGATACGGAACCCTCGGTGCGCGAGTCCTACTCGCACCTGGCCGGTTTTTTAAAAATCTTTATTTGAATAGGACTTTAGCAGAATTGCAACTATGCCAGCCGCATAGTACTTACCTATTAAAAAATTCTCCAAACTATCTCTAGCTTCTGAGGGCTAGAGATGCTTGGAAAAATGTACTCAAGTATTTTGCATTCTTCCATCAGGGGTTCACCTAATGCCCTGTGGATCGGAAAAAAATAATTTAATCTGTCTTGTCTGTAATTCTACGATCAAAGCGGTTCTTAAATTATTATTCCGTTCACACTTCAATAAAATGTGAAATAGATCTTCAACTTTACTGCAAACGCTGCAATTTGGTGAATTTATTTTTCGCATCATGTTGGCACTTCTTTTTTTAATGGAGTGTGTCCAGATCGGTCCTGCTTTCAGTGCGGTGGTATCAATCCGAACTACAGTTCCATCCTTTTGATTTCTCCGCCGCCCACCTCATTATGTGCTAGCTAGAGTGAAGCACACGCCTCGACGACACTAATTGCATCCGAAAACTCCTGACCTCGATAATAAGAGCGGCGGCGCGCGGCGGAGCGCATGAAATGTGCAGCTGAGAAAAAACACGTGTCTTTCATTAGCGCTCACTTTCTTTACGTTTTTAATTGTTTCTTACAATTTCATGAAACTCTAAGTCGGACGCAGAGTCGACATTTTTTAAAATACTGGATGTGAATTATATTATCTTCGCTGGTATCAGCTTTCAGTCGCATTTTTATATATATAAAAATGTTACGCACAAGGTATAGGTGTAACTATTTTTCTCTATCTACACTAATATTATAAAAAGGTAAAGTTAGTAAATGTAGGACGTAATCTCCGAAAATACTCATCGGATTTAAAAAATTCTTTGACCTATATTTAGAATGGACCTTCAGGATAGACATAGGCTCTGCGAGTGAAGCCGCGGGCAAAAAATTGTATTATATAAAATCCTAGGTCTGCCGTCTGTGTACGCATGTAGGAATGTTCGCTTATAAGAATGAACGGCTCAACCTGTTTACTTACCGTTTTTACCCATGTAATAAGAAGCTTGCCGCGAGCCGAAACGTAACGCATGCTGGAGAACTACACTGAGTGGCGGCTCGCTAGTCCCGAGCCTCGATTGACACCCTCCGCTACCACAGATTACTTAATAGTTACTTCGTAACAGATAAATCACTCCATAGAAAAAGTTCCATACCTTCGGCTTTAATAGCCTACTGCTTCACGTCGCCAATCACTGCGTGCGAAAATGTACCTAAACGATCGATTGTAAAGTGATTATTGCTTTACAGCTTCGCGCAGTTGCGTGGGCGAGCGTGTAGGTATGCTTCGCGCGGTTGACGAATTTCCACTGAATTAGACCGCCGCACCGGCGGTCCACCGGGCGGTAGATAGTTAGCGCGCGTAAGTACATAAAGTGCGTGAGGCCTGCCGCTACTGCCGATGGGCCTGGATATGTTCGGTGAAGCCATCACAAGCTCAGTTCAACACTTTCCCTTCTTCTCCGCAAGGTTATATATAAGCTATATACATGACAACATTATTCATATGTGCTGAGCAGTGGGGCCGAAAGCTCATTCGGAGAAAATTCGATGGTTTCCGATTAAAATCTGATTTGCTATGAAACCGACTTCACCGCAAGCGTAGCTGCGGGCAAAGCTAGTATTAATAAAAAAAAAACTGTGTGAAAATATGCTCATCAGCTATGCGTATTTGTGTGTGTCGGAAATTTATTGGTACCAGGAAGAGATAGATAGATAGGAATTCTTTATTGCTAAACAAACATTTATAAAGGTGGCATACGGTGCAAACAAAAACATTCAATGCAAAGGCCGACTTATCCCTTATAGAGATTTCTTCCTGTTAACCTTTAGAAGTGACTAGTAGAAAAATCTGAGACAGATTTACTGTACTTTACAGACTTCAACGCGAACAGAGCCACGGGCATATTAATACAATAGTAATAGAATTAACACATGACAATTATCGCCATAATGTGTCAGTGTTCACTTCTCTCCCAAATTAGTATCTGGTTATTACCGAACGCGAATGCCGACTTTCCAGGCGACCTATAAATAGTTTCCCCAACGGAAGGTATTTGTAACAGCGCCAAACGTGAATAGGCACATTTAAATTTGGTTAGAAGTGCGCCAAGGTCGTTGAATATGAGTTAAAATGTATGTATAATAGTTTACCCGAGCAAGACTTGACCTCTAGCCCTGACCTAAATCTGGTCTGTGAGAGCTATTTTCGGTAGATAGAACAAGACAGGTTCATTATGTACATTTTTTTAACTTCTTTTATTTCATTCCTTATCCCTTTGTTGGGATATCCAAATATTTTGTGCAATTTTTTTTATGTCGTGAAAATTTTTATATTTTATCAAAGTGTTTGCAGTCATCTAAAAATTTCAAAAAGTGGGGACAGTACTTAAATATAAAGCCCCACTGCATCTCTCAACATGTATGTCTTAAAAAGCGACTAAGGGATATGGACGTGAATCGTGATGCCGTGATAAAGGGCAACCACCACCTCTCACCTTGGCACGGTCCTTCCACCGACTTAGGCAGCAGGTGGGTCTTCGTGACTTACTTACTGCTTGAGAATTATTGTGCCCTAATACTTTGCTAAACGTGGCGGTCGGTGTGTTCTATAAGTTAACAGAGTTCTTGCAGCACAACACCGACTACTCTGCTTGCCCCGATTATACATCCCGCATAAAGTTATTCCAAAAAGCGAGCATACATTCACGTTTTCGTGCTATTACAAACAGATGAATGGGACAGGGCACTCGGATTTATAGCGGAGTCTGCGGGATATGTGTCACGCCGCGCCGGTTATAATAAGATCTCTGACACAAGTGTGTCGTGATCCCGTTCTACGCTCACCCACCGGCTGCACGCGAGACTGCAAACTTTCAGCAGGTATTTGTTAGTCTTAACTGTGGAATATGTCTCAAAATAGTACTTCGAGTGGCTCACTGCGGTTTTCATTTTAACTGAGGATAAATATATCAGGTTTCAGAATAATTTAACAGCCGGAATGTGGCCGGTAGCCTAGTGTTTTAAGGCACCAACCACTCATACGAGAGGTCGGAGGTTCGAATTGCACGTTGCGCAAATGAGTTTGTGGAATTCTCTTTGGAGGAAAAAATAAATAGGAATTATCGAAGAATAGAACAAAATGAACAAATTGTGACAAGTTCGAGTGCAGTCTCACTGCCATATGAATGATCAATAAACAAGTGACTGGGCGACCGATCTTCGTTTTCTCGGTGTCTACACCTATCTACGGATACTTAAAAAAAAATAACATTATGTAAATACAAAATAAAGTTTCATCCAAATCGTTAGAGCCGTTTCCCAGCAAATTGTATATATCGTATATTTTTTCCAATGATTTCGATTTCCATTTTTCTAATTAAAAATATATATAAAGCGAGTACGTGCTTAGTACTAACATATAAACATAAAATATATAGGTACCTATATAAATATAATTTTTTATAATACCTATATAATATACAAGTTTAGCTCACTTTAAAGTATGATAAATAAACAATGTAAGTATATGATAATTTTTGGGCCAGTCAGTAACCCCAATAACTTTGTAATTTATGTATTTTAGTATTTAAATGGTTTTAATATTTGTTTTACGGTGTTTTTACACACATAGTGTATATTATGTGCGTTTTATGTGGTGTGAAAATTGGCATCCCAGCAACGATAATATTGTCCGGTGCATTTAGTACCACACATACAAATGTGTAATCGCCTTAGGCGATTGACAAAATACCCGATGCATTTTTTTTTTAATGGAAACTGACACGGTCAGCTACATCATCTAGTACATCCGTGATGTCAGCCCATAATGCCTTGGTTAATTAGGTGCCATGCCAGTACTTGCCGTATAGAAAACACGAACTATTTACATAACCGTTTCAACCGACCTTTCATTCAATACGGTGGTATCAACCCGGACGGGTTAAGCCCTAACACTTATTAATTAAGGGCAGAAGAGAAGGTACCTACAGTTTAATGTGTAATCTGAACCACGGTTAGCCTCCAACGGTCGAGCGGTCACCCATCCAAGTACTGACCGCGCCCAGGTGTGCTTATGATCACCGACAGTGGACAGATCGCACCACTAGCTACCGAGGCTCACATATAGCTGTGAACGCAGAAGGTGTAAGGCCTGGCAATGGGTATTACTAAAACAATTTCTTTTGTATTTTTAAAAGCGCACTCATATTGCGCACTTGTAATAATCCAGGCAAAATGCATGATGTATTCTACACAGATGAGTTGTATGGACTATTCTCCAAGCTGCATAAAACACGGTGGCTTGCGACACGAGAGCGATATTCACAGGTATCTGACAATGTACCGTGTGGGTCAGGTACTTTAAAAGAATAGCCCCAATGCATCTCTCCACGTGTATGTCGTCAAAAGCCGACTAAGGCATATGACTCCCTTCTTATATTATTAGGTGGTAGGGTTTAACCCGCCCGGGTCGGTACCACCGCACTGAATGAAAGGTCGGTCGAAACGGCTATGTAAATAGTTAGTGTTTTCCGTCCAGTTCAGTGTAGCCGGCACGACCGAAGGGAAGCACTGACGTGGCACCAAGTTCACCCGGTGTTATGGGCTGACATCACGGATGTTGTAGGTGACAATGTAGCCAACCGTGTCAGGCTCCATAAAAAAAAAATCTTTATGCAAAATTTCAAGTCACTAGAAGGTTTACATGGCTCGTTGAAAACCTCACAGAAGGTGTTGAACTGAGCTTGCGATAATACCAACGTGCGATGGAATCCATTATAGAGTTATGATCTTTCCTTCGGTGTTCATTTTATATATATCTTTTAATATTTCGTATGAAACCGATCTTCCAAGGTTGCCCTTCGTACAGGACACGAGGTGTTGAAGTACACTTTTTGAATCTGTGAGCAATATACCATTAAAAGCTCACGAATTCTCTTGTTCAACCCCAGATTCTTGTACTTGTTCGGTGCTTGAAAGAGTAGACAGCTTACGTTACCTGGGTTTGATTGTTGACCAACACCTGAACTGGAAGACTCAGATCCATACACTTGCAGGCAGGGTCAGAAAACTAATATATTTTTTTAGCCAAATTCGCGAAATAGCTGATCCTGCTCTCCTCAAAGCAGTGTACTACGGCCTCTGTGGCTCTCTATTAAATTACGGCATTTTGGCTTGGGGAGGGGCAGCAAAGACCATTTTGGCAGTAGTTGAAAAGTCACAGCGTTCCATTTTGAAAGTGATGTACAAAAGGCCTTTTAGGTACTCAACTGAAGCCTTATATAATGAAAGTGCCGTCCTAAATGTCCGTCAAAACTACATGCTTAGGCTGATCATTCACGTTCATACACATCCTCTCATCCAAAGCCCCACAGCTCATGACTTCATGACTAGAGCAAACAGTCGCCAAGTTTTAACAAGGGTTAAACACAACACCACATTTTTTAGGCATACTGTTAGTTTCTTAGGCCCAAATTTATATAATAAACTCCCCCAAGACCTCAAAACATTGCAAGCTACTAACTACCTAAAATTCAAAATAAAGAAATGGTTATCATCCTTGCCACTTGGCTACTGTGAGCATATGTTAACTCATGTCCCACAGTAAGTTGTTAAGGTACTAATATATAAAATTAAACATAAACATAAATTACTTATTTAAACTCATAATCCATCATGTTCAAAAGTATGTACATATGTACACAGGTACATGCACTCTTATCATACTCTTACTAAATAAAATACTACTTCAAAATATATCCTTAATGAAACTTATATAAAACCTTCTTATTTATTTACATATATAACCCTCACACGCTTATATTTTGTATTGTTTTTATTTTTTTATTATTATTATTTATTTCTTTTATTATTTTTTTTTTTTTTTTTTTTTTATATATTTATATAAAATTATATATTTATTTGAGAGTGGTGTGGATGGAGTGATGGGAAATGTATAGCTATTTACCTATATATTTTTTGTTATTTTTTTTTACATTATCTTTAAATATTATACTACTTTAAATATTACACTAATAAAATTCATTCACTTTAAATACCTATCCCACACATGACATGGAATCTATCTAAGTCCTAGCGAACGAGGTAGATTCACAAGCACACCTGCTCATACCATGAGAACCGATGCGAAGCAACACAGACGAAAGTCTAGTGCTTTGCCTCGAGTACAATACATACTTACCTAAATGTAAATAAATGAAATAATTACTGTATCAGTTTAATGTTAAGTTATGTAACTATATGTTATGTTAAAATTGTAACTGTGACTGTATTTCTTTTATTTTTACACAATAAAGAATTGAATTGAATTGAATTGAATTGAATTGATGGATTCACCGAAAATATCCGGGCGCATCTGCGAGATGACTTACGCGGAGAATCACCAGTCCCGCTCTCGACCTCCCTCTCTCTACCTATCCATATTCATTTCATCATCATTATCAGCCTGTATCGATCCACTGCCGGATATATGCCTCTCCCAAGGCACGCCAACACAAACGGTCTTCCGCTCTTCTCATCCATCCACTGCAGGCAACCTTTTTAACGACTTCAAAAAAAGGAGGTTATAAATTCGACACATGTATGTAATATCGTTGGAATTGCACAATATTAATATAAGTTAATCTATGTGGGCTTCTAAACAGGTGTGCCAAATTTCATAAGCGTATGTATGTTTGTATGTATGTATGTATTCCTCTTCCATCCATTCTTTTTTTATTGGTTTACACTTACTTCAACTTAGGGAACAGTGTAAGTTTCATCAAAATCGGTTCAGTAGTTTTTAAGATATGGGCTCTTAAGTGTGTCAAACAGGCGAATAATTCTATACCACGACAACCGATTTCTGTGATTCTTTTTTTATTGGCTTACATTTACTTCAAATTAGGGAACAGTGCAAGTTTCATTAAAATCGGTTCAGTCGTTTTCAAGATATGGGCAGTTAATTAACCGACTTCTTCAAAAAATTTGGTTAAAAGTTAGTGTGATATATATAACTAAAACGAGTGAAATAAAAAACTGTTACATTACAACGACTTAAAAAAACAACTAGAACGGAAAAATATTGAATAATTTGAGTTGAAGGCGGTACAAAAGCACAAAAGGGGTCCATCTATCCATTTTCAGGTGTACTTTTGTACCGCCTCCAACTCAAGGGTCCGAACATGAATCAAAATATTATTTAAAAATTTTCAGTTCTAGTTGTTTTTTGAAGTCGGTGTAATGTTTTCTTATCCTACAAATCGATGCCTCTCCTACTTTTTTCACCTCTTTGATGTCTTACCAATGTTTACAGCGAGCCCGAGATCGCCTGATGGCCCTCGTCCAATATTCCTCTATTATCGCTACATTTGTGTAGGTATTATTCCTTTATAGATATACCATTTTGTATATATTCATAACGCCCGCTGAATTGGTTCACCGTTCTAATTTTAGACCGGCCACGTGGGCTGCGCTCGATTTCCGCTTAATCAGCTTTAATTGCACAACATTTTGGCATTTCTTTCCCGTGATGACTGACTGGGTTTGGCGATCGATCATTGAGTGACTGAATTTATATATTGACGGGAAACGATAGCGACATGTGGTGGTTTGTGACAGAAACCAGTAGTCCATACAATTTCATAGTAAAAATGTTTTCACTTTGTCATGAACTGCTGCATGTCACAAATCAGCACATGCGTGTCTAGGCAGTGGCAAACATTTTTGTATAGACCAAGTGGACATTGAAAAAATTTCCAGTGAAGTTTCTTGTCAGTTCTTCTTCGCTGTGATAATCGAACTGGCGGAATGTTACAATGTAAATATGACAAATCTGAGCGCAGTGTACTGCCAATAGATGCTAAATAAACAATAAACAATAAACAACAAACTGATCAATTCAAGACAAAGAAATCTGTGAACAAAGTCAAACAGCCTTGGTTTACAGGTATATGACAAGAGGAAACCTCACTACAAATTCTTAAGACTTCGTTCAGGTCATAACTCACATACACATATCACACACGCTGAATTCCGACAATTGGGGTAAGCAGAGTAATCGGTGTTGTGCTGCAAGAACTCTGGTAAATTACAGCTCAACACCGACGACCACGTTTCGCATAGTATTAGAACAAGATTCAATCGATCAAGCAGCAAATAAGGCACAAAGACCCACCTGCTGCATGACTCGGTGGAAGTACCGTGCCAAGGTGAGAGGTGGCGAACCTGTCGAAATTTAGCACGGCATCTTGTCCTTATCCCTTAGTCGTCTTTTACGACATGCATGGGGAGAGATGCAGTGGGGATATTCTTTTTTTAAGTACCGACCCCACACGGTACTCACATAAACATACTTAACAAAAGAGCGTTTTTAATGTATTGCGCGAAGGAGGAGGAGTCAGCAGGTTACAGACACGGATAGGATGAACCTGTCTATTTGTTATTCATTATGCACTATGTAATCCACTCTCATCATCATCATCATCATTATCAGCCTGTATCGGTCCACTGCTGGACATAGACCTCTCCCAAGGCACGTCACCACACTCCCTCTTCCGCTCTTCAATGAAGAGTAATAAAATTCTTTAAAACTTCTCTTACATTGAGGGATGTTTAAGTAATTTGTTGAAATCTCTAAACTTAAAGTCACCAGGGCTGCTGATATATATGCGATTACGGCTAAAGTCCCAAACTTAAATTAAGAATAAAAAATAAAAAAATTTGACATTTATTTTTGATGTGTAAACCAGAACCCCGAGGAGCTGGAGTGAATAGCAATTCGGTAAGGAGTAATGTGTGACACACTTGCGAGTGATTTATACACATCAACCGTTCAACCGTGAGTCCCAGAAGGACTTGTTTTATTTCATAATAAGCACAAACTGGCTTTGTTCACATTGTTACCTACTCGCTAATGTAAACCACCCCTATGTAAACATTTCACCTGCACACGAGCACATAGAGCACAAAGAAACTCTGGTGAGTAGCTTCTGCTATAGAACCTTACCACACGCTCTCTCGCCCAGTTGAGTGTTAAGGTGCGTCCACACCTGTTCGTTTGTCCGTACCGTACCTTCGTTCCGTTCCTTTCCGTACCTGGAGCGTCTTTGGACGCACTGGAAAATAGCCTATATCTCCGTATCGTCGCCGCGATCATCGTTTATTTCAACGACAACTACCGTCTGACAATGTCGTCGACTGGGGATGTCTATGGCAATTTGGCGATTTCTTGCGCGTGCTTTATTGTGATACATAACATTTTATAACGAAAAAATTCAAACAAAAAAAAAAGGTGACGTAGGTGGGTGTTAGAATTATTCAAAAACCATCGGTTGTTCATCATCATCCTTCATAATCCATAGATAAACTTCACGATGTTATCGTTATCCCACTGCATTTTTCGAATTTGTTGTGGTTTGAGCAGTGACAGAGGGAACGACCTGCGCGAGCGGCGATCGCGTCCAGACTGGCGCGTACCCCGTATCGTATCGCCTTTGAACGAGGCGAAAAAACCGACTCGAGATGGATCGGGGCATACTCTGATCCGTATCGAGACGCTGTACCACCATACCATACCGAACGGCGTCCAAACTAGCGTGTTTGGATACGGAACGAAACGGAGGTACGTTACGGGAAAAACAGGTGTGGCCGCACCTTTATACGGGTGCCTAGTAATTATTTTTTTGCTTTTTTTATGGATACGCAAGACACTTGGCGCCGTCAGAGTGGATTGTTGAGCCGACGACGCCCAAAAGCATTCAGATTAGAACAAGGGCTGCGAATGCTGTGCCGGCGTGACAGATGTCTTTTTACGCTTCTTTTGGAAGATCCTAAGTCGTACACTGAAGGAAACACATCGGGAGGAAGTTTATTCCAGTGTTTCGCAGTGCGGAAGATAAAGGAAATACTCTGAACTAGGGCAAACTTCCACAATCAAAACTTGAATTTTATTGCGAACTGTACCTAAATAATGGAGAATGTATTTCTAATAATTGCTCATTTGGCTGTGCTTAATCATCAATTTAACCGCTCAAGCGTAGGTATCCACAGTTAGGATATCCAACGCGGCCGACCTTTGGTATTGAATTACACACTCTTTGAATATTGGTACCTAATTATAAGGATCATTATACTTCTAAATAAAGGTGAAGATATGCCCTACTTGTCCTAATTCACTTTGGCGCCAGGCTAGAGCAAAAAAATTACGGTTTCGAGACTTGGTGGCGGATGCCATGTTCGCACGCAAATTCAGCGCGCCGCCGCCTACACGATTTTTGGTGTTTTAGACAATAATTTGTTGTGTTTGTGTATAAATTCGAAAGAATACAAAATTTCTAAGTGAAGGTGTTATTATTTGAGGTTTTTATCTATTCGCGAGTGTGTGAAATTAAAAAAAAAAAGGTAACCTCACTATATTTGTGAAGTTATCTGCTACTTAGTAGTTACATACTAGTTTTTGAATGGAGATCTGTTGTCTCTGCCTACCCCACAGGGAAACAGGTGTGACGCTATGTATGTATTTGTGTTAGTGAACTTCAAGGTATAGATAACTTTTTAGGAAATTTTTTACCAATTACAACCATACCAATTTAGCAATAGGCGTTCATATATTTTTTTTCTCGAAAAACAATTTTTTTCCTCTCCATGCGTAACTAATCATGACGGTTGCGAATATCTCCGACGTTTGACGGAGTCGGAAGTCGTGCGGGGCGGGACGTGTGAGCGGTTAAAAGTATTACATTTTCGAAGTACCAACAAATTTAATCGAGCAGTCAATAAATTAATATAAAGTGATCTTCTAAGATACATTAAAACATTAAAAGCAGGATGCAATGATCAAACATTTTTTTAAACATCACTTTACACATATTTAATGACACGTAACATTGCGAGCAATATGAAATGAGTTTAACGACAGATACTACAGAAACGTGTGAATATCAAGAATTGCGTAAACGGAGCAACTCATTGTCTTTTTTCTGTTGTTGCAATTTTAATACTGAGAATTATTAACAATGGTTATATGTTGGATTCTAACATTTTTCTTTTTTATCAATAAAATTATGGAACAATATTTACGAACTTTATCATTACACCATTGAAGTAAGTACATGAACTGGGCACATTACCCAAAGAGACGACGACCGTTGGAGAAACTTTGTCCTACACTGGGGGCGGTGGACAGAAAAACGGAGTATGGGAAGACCACACCCAGGTGGGACGACAACATCAAGTGCTGGAAGAAAGAGAGGTGCATGTCCAGGAGTGGACGCATACACGATGATTGACATGATGTGCATGGATTTAGTATGTATGAAACAGCATAATGGCAGGCAGAGTTTATTGTCTAACTAAGACATCATATTCTCAGCAAGAAGCTGGATTTTCCAACCAATTTGTGCAGGAATAAGTTGTACGTATTTCTGAAGAAATTATGTAGGTACCATCACCAAAATGAAAGGCTGGTAACATTGGATGTTTTTTGAAACTTTCAGATGGATAAGTAATTAATTTTGAAATTTAGAGTGCTATAGAAGCCAAAAGCATACCTACCTAGTTACTGTATTATATGCAGTCCAAGCTGGTGTGATGTCAGGTACATTTTAACAAGTTTGTTTGGACATATCCAGCAAATTTTAAAACATTTTTTTCAGTAGGTTGGTAGTGTTTTCATTTTACGAAGGCATGAGGGGTACGAGGTAGGAAGTGGTGCGAGAGGCGACCGCGTGAAGCTCAGTAGAGAACGAACTCGATGCCAGGTCGGTACACACGTTCTACACGTCTCCGCCTCGCTCCGTCAAATCGAGTCGTTCCCTACTGAGCTCCGCGCGATCTCACACCACTTCCTACCTCATACCCCTCGTGCCTTCGTAAAATGAAAACACTTTACTGATGAGTAGTTATTAGGGTTTTCGCGTAGGTATCCGGTTTTTTTTTCATACTCGGGTATCGGGTATTTTTTAAATATATACCCGGGTACCCGGGTATTACATTATATTATATAGCTATATACGAGAAAAACTATTGCAAGAAGAGGATCTAAAAAGGCTATGAAAATTGCAAAAAGTCTGGAGATATAAAAAAAAACTAAATAAATAAGCCAGCAAGAATTAAAAAGAATCAACAATTTATAGTTTAACAACATTACCTCACTCAATTCACGGGCCGTCTATGGCCACAGAGTAAATAATCACTAAGTTTATCTATATCTGGCACAAGCAACCAGTGTTGCCAACACGGCTACTAAAAAATATGGTACTGTAGTGTTAAAAAAATAGCTGATAATACGCTAACTTTATTTTCGAAGTGCCAAAAAATTATACCCGGGTATGAAATCGCCCGTAAACCCGGGTATACCCGTTCCCGGGTACCCGGGTAGAAAACCCTAGTAGTTATGGCAGATTAATTTCATACAGAATTCCATAGAGAGAGTTGAGCACGGGACTAGTTCTGGTCCATGCCCTAATCAGCTCAGACTCGCTGACGAGGGCTCGATGCAAGCTGAAATGTCTATGTATATGTATATGTAAGAGTAAGATTGGTCAACTGCTGGTATCACTCTCTAAGTACTTAAATCTTCTCCTAATTGCAATGGGCTTCAATGTGTTCGATGAAGCCGCAGAGTGCCGAGTTCGCTACTTGCTACCGTGAAAAATATTTTCATAGAATATACATACATACATACATAGCGTCACGCCTGTTTCCCAGTGGGGTAAGCAGAGAAAACAAATATTCACATGCCACGATCCCGACACACCTCTGCCGCCTCTTCCACTCTCATAATGTTCTTCATACATGCTTGTCGGTTAAGGGTAATACACACTTGATCCTTTTCGAGAACATGCCCGATCTGGTCCACGCATAGACGTATAAAGGAAGACCCCCGTATATTATTTCTCTATGGGTCCACGTAAGTGCTTCTAGGGCGACCCTTCCCAACTATTCCAATCATATTCGCTCCATAAATTTCTTTCGTAGAACACTCTGAATTAACTCTCTAGAGCCGCGGTTCCCAATTACATTTTAATTGGTACCCCTTAGCAAATTTTCTGAGACCCAAGTACCCCCTGGGGAAAAAGTTTAAATAAAACAATTTTCGTATGGATGTTATTTTTACATATACCTAGGTAATAATGTTGTTTATCCATCGTATCAGTCATTTATTTTTTTCTAATATCTACTAGTTAATCACAATAATACCTATTACGAAATAGGTCCCAATCAATCATTCATCAGTGGAGATAAATTTCTCTTTACTTAAAATTTTATAGGTAAATGTGGCCATTAAGAGTGCGCCCGCGCGTACCCGTTTCTCTTGGGCCTGCGTACCCCTGGGGGTACGCGTACCACTATTTGGGAACCGCTGCTCTAGTGGAAAGGTAAAATAGGTTAAGGGAAATAATTACATATGCTATAATTAATTGTAAGTTAAATATATTACAATGGGGAAAATAATACGACTTAACGGTAAATACTAATGACAAGGAAAGCACATTTATCAAATAGAAAATTTATGCAAAATATGCAAGGATGTTTGATACCTAAACATCATCTATTTACTATATTAGAAAATAATGTGAAAATATTCCCATAACACATAATCACATTTAAAATTAACAAAAATTACAAGTGTCCAGAACATCCTCTAGCACATTAGTTAAATAATCACATTCCGACAAGAGATAGTGCATGATAAACATGCATAACGTATTGTATGCACTCTCTACCGCAGACATACCAATTAACCAGTTACGCCTCGCATATCAATTACCTACAACCTTTTCATATTGTTAGGCGCGCTACCTTTGACTTCAAGGAATATTAAGGCAATATGCCGTACAAGAAATGGCCTTTTAAGTTAATGAATATGAATATAAGTTATGGCATTTTCAAGGATTGGACAAAAACCTAAAGTCAAACATTAGGTATCAGAATTTTGCAGCTTTACTCACGGAAAGTCATAAAATTTTAATAATATTTATAACTTCTATTTTAACAAATTATATTCTTCTATATTAAGTCAATGTATGCCTCAGTAGCTGAGTGGTGCGGTCGGTTGGCTGTCAGTCGTGCGTGATCGATCATAAGCACACCTGGGCGCGGTCAGTACTTGGATAGGCGACCGTTCGACCGTTGGAGGCTGACCGTGGTCCGGATGCTATGTAAAACTGTATGTCTCCTCCCTTCTTTCCTTACTACGAGGTAAGGTTTAACCCGCCCGGGTTGGTACCACTGCACTGATACCACTGGTCGCCCTGGTACCACTGAAGTCGGACCAAAAGGCTATGTTAATAGTTCGTGTTTTCCATGTAATTCAGTGTAGCCAGCACAACCGAAAAACACTGACATGGCACCTAGTTAGTTAACCAAGGTGTTATGGGCTTACATCACAGATGTTGTAGGTGATGTACCTAGCCAACCCTGTCAGTTTCCATAAAAAAAAGTCTGACCTAAAACAATTTCTTGTCATTCAACTTATATTATAACAAATAATATAATTAGGTAAGTACCCTGTAAGTAAGAACAATAGATACCCGACATAATGAAAATTCAATAAAATATTAACAAGATGTACAAACTACTTATTGAAAAAGACAACCTTATCAAAGATGATATCAAATAGAAGCTGACTGTTATAAAAACATAAAATAAAAAGAGATTCAAGACTTTTATTTAAATGATAATGATATTTTCTTTTATTTTACTGTATTTTTTTCTCGCAGATTTTAAAGTTTTATTGAAGGGTGAACGGAATTATAATTTAAGAAACGCTTTGATCAAAGAATTAAAAGACGGACAGATTAAACATATTTTTTGCCATCCACAGGGCATTCGGTGACAGCCTGATGGAAAAATGTAAAATACTCACAAAATTTTTTGAAGCATCTCTAGCCCTCAGAGGTGAGAGATGTTTTAGAGCATTTTTCAATATCTACAACAGTACCTACTCGTATGTTCTAATTGGGCAGTGTTAACAAAACAAAAGTTCAGCTGGCCACATCTTATCGAAGGGTTTGTTTGCATTGATAATGGCATAATCCTAGATTAGTAAGCCCTCAGCGACATCTCTGGCTTAATGTTCACACCAAAATATGAGTGACAGGAAATTTGCATACACTATGGCATGTGGACAACGTCGCTGTCTACCCCAATGGAGCCCTACAGTTAGTGAAAATAACCACTTGGCTTGCCAAAATATTTAATATGCTTACCGTGTGGGGCCGGTACTTTAAAAGAATAGCCCCACTGCATCTCCCCCTGTGTAGGTCGTAAATGGCGACTAAGGGATATGACTCCCTTCTTATATTACTAGATGGTAGGGTTTAACCCGCCCAGGTTGGTACCACCGCACTGAATGAAAGTTCGGTCGAAACGGCTATCTAAATAGTTTTCCGTCCAGTTCAGTGTAGCCGGCACGACAGAAGGGGAGCACTGACGTGGCACCAAGTTCACCCGGTATTATGGGCTGACATCACGGATGTTGTAGGTGATGTAGTCAACCGTGTCAGTTTACATAAAAAAAACTACACCGCTTGGCTTTCATCATTTTTGCCGTGCAAAAATTCGCAAACTTTAGCGCGCCAAACCTACCTAAACTCCAATATTTCGTAACGAAATTAAGTCACAGCATTAACCTGTAGATGGGTTCTTGAAAACTAATTAAGTTCCCCACAAAACTATGATTCACCTATTTAGAAGCACAGATGGATTTTTTTAACTCCAGGAAAAACAGAATACGCCAGACGTTTTTTCAGTCGCTACCACGTCGCTACGCTCCGCATCTTCTATAAATTAACCCTAACCTAATGTTGAGGCGGCCCATGTCGTTTTTGCATACATTTTTATCCAAAATCAATATTTTAGGGCTTTAAATTTTTTTTTTTTATTTGTATGGAAAATCTGTTCCTTTATAATTTTTTTCTCCAAAACTTTCACATTACTTTATTACCACCTCACCGCACCGATGCTCCTGTTCCACTCCTACGGAGCCACATAACCTACAAAGTACAAAGCGCTATCAGCGCCTGACCTACATGCACCGACACTGCGCGCGCCGCTCTCCGGGCGGAACTACTCACGTTGGAATCTTAGAAGAATCCGGAATGTCCGCAAATCATTTGCAAAAAAATATTTCCCTAAAATCTGTCCATTAACTCAGCCTACACAATAAGCTTACCAGCAATTTGCGAACTCGGCTCCCAGATATCAAGCCACACCCGATTACGATTTTGCTTTAGTTGTCCGCTCTAGTACGTAGTTTGAATGGCTTTGGCTATAAGGTGTAAATACTGTTTATCGATCTGACTTCATTATTTTACGAATATAACACGCGCACAAAATTTCGCAAACCTTCAAATGGCGAAAATGGCACGGAAGTCAAGAGGGGTAGCATTATTTAACTATTGGAAATCAATGGGTTAACTCCTTGACGTCCAAATAATTAAGAGAGTTAAATGAACCATAATGTGAAGTATGGTCAGATTATATTTGGTAAACAAACATATTTTATGCATTTGTTGTTATTATTGAAATAATTAAAGTGATTGCTACATTTGTAAAAAGAAGTAACAATGGAAATGTATGATTTAAATTGAGCTAGAAATTACAAGGAGAAATGTTGCCCAAGGTTTATAGAAATGTCGTTTTAGTTTACAATAATTATTTCGACAATGTCAGTAAACTCACCTTGTTGTGAGGTAGGACGATGAAGGCTCCGCCACCGGCCGACTCGACGATGATGGCCAAGAACTTTGGGTTTACGGCGCAGAAGGTGGAGTCCCACGAGCTCTTGGACACTCGGATGTCGTCGTAGCACTGCTCCCGTTTCAGCTGCTGGCCGTACACGTGCCGGAACTTGGAGCTGCGCACCACGCGGAAGGACATCTGCAAGGGCAACACACCACTTTACTACCACCGCACCGCACCGATCCTCCTGTTCCACTCCTACGGAGCCACATAACCTACAAAGCGCTACCTGCGCCTGACCTACATGCACCGACACTGCGCGCGCCGCTCTCCGGGCGGAACTACTCACATTGGAATCTTAGAAGAATCCGGAATGTCCGCAAATCATTTGCAGAAAACCCTAATAAATAACTAAATCTTCAGCGCGAGAAACGAGCGGGACGTTCGCGAGCGGGAGAACGAGCAAACTCCATATTTGGTAATGCACGCACACACACACGCCGCTCCGCTCGCACGCACACTAGCACAGCACGCGGACGTAACGAACGACATACACGTACGTACACTACGCTACGGCGGAGCGAGAGCGAGAGCGAGACGGACGGACGGACGGACGGGACCAGTGTTGCCAACTCAAATTTTGAAATTCTCCTAGATTGACTTCGAAAATCTCCTAAAAATCTCCTAGAAAATTTTCGTCCTCCTAAAAATTCTCCTGTTCTTCAAATTATAAAAATTTCACCACATTTTTAGTGTTCCTTATACGTACGGGACCATTTTACTAAGCCTAGGCCGTCTGTCCGTCCGTCTGTCTGTCTTACCTGTAAAGAGCTGTATCTTTTGCACCCTGAAAACCGGTCAAGTGCGAGTCGAACTCGCGCACCGAGGGTTCTCTGTCAGTCAGTCAGTCGGTCAGCGTGTAAGCGTCTACTGCTGGACATACGCCTTCAATTTTCCTCCAGTCTCTCGGCCTTCAGCGGTACGGACCACTGCTTTCCGCCGACATACTTCATGTCGGCGTCCCACCTGGCGGGTGGTCTCCCACAATCCATTTTCCTGTCCACGGCCGCCAATGTAGTACATGGTTACTCCAACGGTCGTCGTCCCCTCATTCATTAGTCATTACGCACTATTTCGCCTAGCTATACTCCCATGCCAGCCCAGCATGGCTAGTTCCATCTCTCGCTGGGCCACTTTTGAAAACAACTTTAGTCAGAGCTCACGTTTCACACCCGTACGTCATAAACGGTAGGACGCGCTGGTCATAATTTAAACAGGTTAGACCTCGGGGCGAATTTTAAATTTCCGAGGCAGCCCTACTCAGTTGAATTCCTCCCTCGACCTTCTTAAGGAGACCTTGTCTACCAAGCAGTATTTAACCGAGATATACGTACATACTCTTCCTTCAATTTGTTCTATCACTTCTCCGCCAATAATGATTTGTCCCCCCGTCATAACCACGATTGCCATTCTAACCACCACGTAATTCGTCTGTTTTAATTATTTGTTTTTTTTTTAGTTTTTAACCACACCAAGTTTGACACTTGTACGTATTACCGTCTTTACGTTAGAGCAAAACCAAACAAAAATAATTTTTTTTTAGAAAAAAAAACGTTTCTTTTATGGGGAAGCCCTTAATTATTTTTTTTCTTATTATTTAATAGGATGTCCGCCAATAATAAATAACACATGATCTGTGAAAATCACAACCAGCTACCTATTACGGTACAAAAGATACAGCCGTTAAAGTAGTGCGGACTGACGGACAGACTATCGACGTAGGCTTAGTAATACTACTGATTATTACAAAGAATACATGTAAATAACATTGACTGATAACAAAGTGTTCGTTCGGCTAGGCCCGCCCGGTAGTCGCTTGTCGGTCGATCAATGCACGCACACACTCACAAAGTGTCACATTATCCTATCTAAAGAGCAAGAAGGGAAACCTTGCTCTTATTAAAAGACAAATCCTATCGTATATTGTGTGACTTGAGAGGTTGGTTGATTCACAAACAGTTCATTCATTGTGTTGTCACCGTACATACCGAAATATTTGTTTGGTACATACTAGTAAATATATGTTTCTCACTCCTAAATCTTCTCCTGTAATGATTTTCTTTCTCCTAGATTTTCTCCTACTCTCCTGACAGGCAAAAACTTCTCCTAACACCGCTGAAATTCTCCTGAATCTAGGAGAAAATCTCCTAACATGGCAACACTGGACGGGACGACCGACTTTTGTTGCGTTTGCGTTGCTGTGCGATCGCGAGAGAGAGAGACGACGCAAGCGCAGCAGCAGCGGTGCGACACCTGAAAGACATTCCCGGCTTTTTTCGCGCACACTTCGGCAGGCTTCGGCTCGAAGGAAAGAGGTATAATGCGCGGGGCGGATCTCGGCGTGTCGCCGCCGCAGCGGTTCGTCAGTATTCTCCCTCGCACCCGCACCGTACTTGTATAGTGTATTCGCGTGGCGGGTCGCCCGCTGCGGCGACGACACGCCGAGATCCGTCCCGCGCATTATATGAGTATGAGTGATGTTTTGGTGGTTTTACCAGGGTTAATATATTATAGAAGATGCATCTTCTATAATTAACCCTAACCTAAGTTGAGGCGGCGCATGTCGTTTTTGTTATAATGCGCGGGCGGGACGGATCTCAGCGGGTCGTCGCCGCAGCGGGCGACCCGCCACGCGCAAAGAATATAATCATAGCCTTCTATATTGTACTGGCGTAAGATAGAGAGGGCCATGATATAATACTACTAGGGCGTGCCACGCGTATACACTTACAAGTACGGTGCGGGTGCGAGGGAGAGCACTGACGAGCCGCTGCGACGGCGACACGCCGAGATCCGCCCCGCGCATTATACGAGCATTCGAGCCGAGTGTTCACGATGTGTTCACCAAAGGAGCCGCCAATGTCTTTCGGGTGTCGCAGGCCAGCTGAATCTGCTGTCACTTGGCTGTCACACACACACTACTCTGTGATCGATCATCCAGTTATTCCGTACGACACCTGAAAGCCTTTTTGTGCCTGCTTTTCTTTCACTCCTACTCCTTCGCCCGGAAACCACCAAAATATAATTTATTTATCACTTCAAGGAGTGGTTCGGTTCCGCAGGATCGCAGGAACAGCAGGCACGACAATGGCTTTCAGGTGGGGCGCCGATCAGTTATTATCATACATTTTTTTTTATGGAAACTGACACGGTTGGCTACATCACCTACAACGTCCGTGATGTCAGCCCATAGCACCGGGTGATCTTACGGATGGAAAATTATACCAACTCTTCAAATGGCCACCAATGTGGCATAATAAGGCAAACATGTTAGTTTTATCTTGCTCTAAATAAACCCATATGGGAGATGAAGCCAATATTTTTGCCAAATATTTGTACATCTACCGTCAACTCATTGAAATGCCAGCAGACAGAGGGGAACATAATGGCCGATTTACACGGGTTGACTAGACACGACTTGGCACACCGCTCAGAAAGGTAAACTGCGAGGCAACTATGGGGGGCGTGCGGCCGGCAGCAGCAAAGGCAGAGCCCATGCCAATTGCCATTTTGTATCAGCTAGTCAACAATTTTGCGCCCCAGCAGGAAGGACCACCAACTTCATTGAATGAATGCCGCTTATATAATCTAGACATGTTGGGTTGGTGCGGTTTGGTGTGCTGTCAAGTCAAGTGTGTGACTTCCCAAGCCAAGCTAGAACTGCCCCTGTACCGGCGTTACTCACTCGCCGATGTGACTATGAGAAACGATCTCACTCAACCAATCTCGGTGAGGCGAGGCATCCGGCCCGGCTATTGGTTGAAATATGCAAGTATGTGGTGTGATTTAGCGAGTGAGTTAACGCCGGTAGACCCGCTGTTTATATTTTTTTTTAAATAAGAGTTCTGCCTTCGACCTTCCAAAATAGAAAACCGTAAATAAAAAAACAAACTGTCATCGGGGAATGAATGACAGTCTTTCTGTCTTTCTTGACCGTCAAATTCCCAAGGAGGGGTGATACTTCACGATTTTTCACTCGATTTTCTTATTTGGAAGTGGTAGCTGCGACTCATAATTCTATGTTTGTCTAAATTTATAAAATACCTGCATCCTTCTCTCTACAATGTCTTCTTAAATTTACATTACCGGCAACATAGAAGCGACATATTTCGACGTCGTCCCAGTGAACTTCCATATCCCTAAAGGTGATCTCATTTTTTTATGTTTTTATTGACAACGAAAGTCGCGGTTTTCTTGTCTCATTTTACTTAATTCTAATTAGATTATTCGTTTTCAATCTTTATGATGCTATTACCTCTAAATTACTCAAGAAATAACCCTTCGCAGAAATCCCACAGAATAATCATCATGAAATAATGAATATATGAAAATTACATGTTTAATATTTTCTTTGTTGTGACCATTGTTGTTATTCCGCAGTAAACAAAGTTTTGGCTAGACCTTGCCGTGTTATATAGCAACACTGCAATATTTTCTATTGTAAATCATCTTTGTTATACGTACCTATCATAGAAGTATCGAAAAATTACTGAAAATTTTAAATATGCAGTGACCAACTAGTTAGGAAGTGGTTGCTAAAGATGTATATGTTTGCTTCGTGTCCTCACAATGTGTTCTTTCACCAGAGCAGCAGACAGTAAATTTTTCAAATTCCAAAAAGGTTTTGTTTAAGTACATGATTTTATTATTATTAAAATATATTCTAGAAAAGGCATTTTGTCTGCAACCATAACCCGTATATTTCCGAAAGGGCCGATCGGCGCCGGGGCCGCCAAGGCGGAAATAGACAGCCGTCAGATTAAAATAATTCAGATTTTTTTTTGGCTTGGGTGCCAGCCTGGTCCTTCTGCCATTTATTTTTTCCGTTCATATATTTTTCCCATTTGGCGATGAAGTTGCTGCAGTGTGATTGAAGAAATCGCTAAGAGTTTTAGCAATTTTATTTTTTTTAAAGAAAAATTCAATGAAATCGCCACTAGCTATATTTTCGACCCCAACCTTCGGGGGCCGATCAACCTTTCCGTAAATCCACACGGAACTTTTAGGAAATTTTTGGAAGCCTAACGGTTAAAGTATGACTCCCAACAAAATGTTTTCTCCTGAAATCTGCTCATGACCATGTTTGTATTGTCAAGCACATTTAATGGAATGGTCGGAACGGTGGATTGCGCAGATGAAAGCGGAAGTGACCTTCACACTGTTGACTCTGTCGACTGTGGGCTCGTTCCTCTGCGCCGCCGGCACCGTCCTCGTCCTCAACCCCGAAGACAGGTAATTATGCAGTTATTTTTATGTCTACCCCGGTAACCGATGCCAGATGCCAGAATAGTATGAAAGGCATTTATCATCATTTCACGCCGTTATGGTGTGGAATTGCCTACAGGTGAGTGTATTTTTTATTTTATTTTCAAATTGGCAGTCCCTAAGGCCCGGACTAGATAGAGTCGTTTTTGTCAACAGTCGAGAGAAATAGGCCACACCTCCAAAACGACGTTCCATAGAAATGTATGGAGTTTTGACCCGTCGACTACATGCACAACTCATGTGGGTCGAGAGCGTGCTGAGTTGAAAAAATCCACTGAATGTTGCGTTTTCTTCGACTGGACACAAGTCGAAGTTGTCGACTTGAGTTAACAGAATGTATGGAGTTGTATGACGCCGACTACACGCGCTCTCGATGAGTCGAATTTTACGACTTCTCCAGTCGGGCTCGTTTAATTTATCTGGGTATTCTCAAATTTTTGGGTACATGTTTTGAAAAACTCCTTCAGTTAACCGGTTTTGGTACATTGGATGAACCCAATATCTCATTTTCTTCTTCTTCTTCTTTCTTGCTTTGTTAACTGCGACTGCCAAACATAAGATTGTCACTAAATTCAAGTTATCCATGCTTGATGCACATCGTAGAATAGTAATGAGTAGAATATTTTTATTCAGCACGACATGTAGTCCACAAGAGGCGTGGCAGTTGTTTATTCGACTGTTGATAAAAACTACTCTTATCTAGTCCGGGTCTAAAGGCAGCATCGACAGGCTGCAGAGCCCCCCAATATTCCACCAAACTGGTGACTTCACAATGCATGTTTAATTATGAATATAGGAAGATTAGAAGAAAAGCTAATAAATTGTAATGCGGAGCAGAAACATTAAGAGAAAGACCCAAAGATTTGACTAATATGTATGAAACTACACTATATAAGTTACAAAATTGCACCGTTTTAGGTCGATATTTACCATCTGGTGCGCGATAGGTTAAACCTTAAATAACAAACACTAACTAACTAAAACAATAACAAATAGCTGTATCAATTCACATTTGACCCACAAAGACATATGTGATACGACTCATCCAGGCCTGTGCTAACATGTCTGTGTAAATAAAAAAAAAAGAAGAAGAAAATAGCCCTCACGTAACTCAAGCTCAAAGCTTGCAGAATTTTAGTTTTTATAAGTTACAGTCATAATAACATCAAATACGGTCCTGACCCCTGACACACCACCGACACCTCTTAAGCAGCCCACACACGTAGAGAAAAAACTGTCAGTTTTTCCAGAAGAGTTAGGCCTCTTAGATATTCCGGAATGTGTGTTCCAAAAACTCTTATTTTGGCCTTGAGGCAGCCGGATGCGAATACAAAAAAACATTCGATTAACGGTACACCTACAGGCAATTCGGAGCATCTGTGCCAGCTTGAAGGCAAGACTGACATTATATTTCCTCTAGATTTCTACTATTGCGGTGGCAAGGCAGAACTGACAGATTTTCCTCTGTGTGTGACCGGCATCACACAACAATATATTTTTTAATACCTGCAATTCTCTTTTTAAAGTAAAACACTTTCGAAAATACAGCATGTTAAAAAGCATTAGGTTACATAATATTTAATATACACTTGCATGCTTTGTCTGTCATACTGTATGAGATGCGGATGACGGATCTTTAGCTAGGTAATAAGAGGTGCACACTTTTATCTCTTTGATAAAATTCTCTCATTGTGAAAATGGCACTCTTATCTCAAGTTGATAAGCATAATGAGTTATTTACTCTAAGAAGTAACTCTTGGTAGGTTGTCGTAAGGCAAAAATAATAAGTGTCTTTAAAGGTTTTAGGTATTTTTATTATATTTTTTACTCCTTTCTAAACTCTTTGAAACGTTCTAAGTTCTCTTCTCTACAGCCAACTGTATGTATGTATGTTCGCTAAGTCAAGAACGGCTCAACCTTCATCATTTTGTGTACTCTCATCTGCGTCGTGCGTACCACCCAAACCTGTACCACATCGACAATGTGAACCCTGGACCAGCACGAAGGGGGTAGGGGCAGATATTCTCAGATCTTTACGCAGATGCTTCATAGAATAGACACAAGTCTCTTCAGTATTCTAGGCCTGCCAAAATCGACGCATATGGAGAGAGCTTTGAAAACGTCACTGGAGGCATCCTACAGAATATGGATATATAATCGGTTTAAAGAATATTTATTCTCAAAGAATGTGTACTAATTCGTTTGCAGATCTACCTAATTTATTATCTTAACACAATTAATGCAAAGTAATTTATTTAAAATATTGTATTTTTTACATTACGCTAATGCTACACTACGAGATCAAATTGAACATTTTTTTATGTAAACAGACATGGATGGTTACATCACCTACAACATCCGTAATGTCGACCCATAACACCTTGGTGACCTAGGTGCCATGTCGGTGGCTTCCCTTTGGTCGTGCCGGCTACACTGAAATGCAGACTAGGCTGATCTGAATGACTCAATCGATGAGAAGTCAACTTATTAATTAAGTAATAATGTCCTCATCAATAAATAAACATTTCTCACATCAGTTTTTTTTTATTGTTTCTACATACTTAGCACATAAATACCAAATAAATGCTAAAAACAACTGCTACCTGTATTTTACGTATATTTACTGTAACCACTGCAGAAAATGCGAGGCCAACATCTCTAGTCTTCAGTGGCAATTGACAATAATGTGGTTCAGTTAGCGTCAATTGAAGTTGGTATCAACTTGAAAGTGTAAACCACGAACTGTGAGACTGTCTGTATGTATATTGAGCACAGGTACTCGTTAATTTTAAACGGTTTTTTCAATTAAATAATGAACTCGGTTTACCGGTGCGATAATGGCGAGCGCATCGCTGCAGCTCGGCGTTTCGAGTCCTCTATGGGACCCGTTCTCAAGAGGACGTGCTAGCTCCTCCGGCAGCCAGCACTTGGTTCTTGAGAACGGGTCCCATAGAGGACTCGAAACGTCGAGCTGCAGCGATGCGCTCGCCATTATCGCACCGGTAAGCCGAGTTCATTATTTAATATGAGTGACGGTGCGGGGCTAAAAACTAATTTGTTTTTTCAATGTTAATGTCGATAAGAATTTTTTATGTTCATGCACATAACCATCCCTTTGATATAACTTCAGATAGACTGTACATTGAGTCTCCAACCAGTCACCAAGTCCAGATGACCAACATTGATACAAATCGAATAAAAAATTAAATTACCATATCACCTAAACCACATACAGCTACAGCCTGTTACATCGCAGAGGGACCTCGGTTTAACCATCCACTATGATCTGAAATGGGAGCCTCACATATTAGAAATCGTCAAAAGAGCCAACTCTCTGATATACCTGATTAAAAAGGCCTTTCATGTCTTGACACCGGCACTGTACACCATTTTCACAGCTGATCTTCCCGAATCAGACCATATACTCGGAGCAACATACGCAGATGACACAGCTTTTCTAACGAGCAGTTCAGATCCAGCAATGGCTTCAGTAATGCTACAAAACCATATTGAGAAAGTAGACCACTGGCTGGATATCTGGCATATACAAGTTAGCGCTACCAAATCGATACATATTACATTCACGTTAAGACAAGGCGACTGTCCACCGATCAGGCTCAAAGGTAATATACTGCCGCATAAAACTAGTGTAAAGTACCTCGGATGTCACTTGGACCGACGACTGACTTGGAAGAACCACATCACAGCGAAGAAAGAGGAACTAAACCACAAATATAGAAATCTCCACTGGCTCCTGGATAGACAGTCCAAACTTTCACTTACTAATAAACTCCTTGTGTACAAAACAATCCTCAAGCCGGTGTGGACGTATGGCATCGAACTATGGGGATCTGCCAGCACATCAAACGTGGAAATTCTCCAGCGATTCCAGAACAAGGTTCTACGCGGAATCTGCGGTGCCACATGGTTCACCAAAAATAGTGAAGTCCACGAGTACCTGGAAATGGTAACAGTGAAGGAGGAAGTGAAAAATCGGCTGGAAAGTTACAAATTGCGTCTGCAGCACCATGTGAACCCGCTGGCACTACAGCTTCTAAACACAAGAGACGACATCGCCCGACTCAAAAGAAACAACCTACTCCTGTTTAAATAGGAAGATGGAAGGAATATGGAGGCTCTTGTCAATGGATGGCAGCTTCCCCGCGTCACGTAAACAATACCATCAAACCTGATAAAGGCTTATAAAGGCTGATTGCAGGTGGAAGAGGAGAGAAAAAAAAAAAAAATGTCTTGACACCGCCTACAATGCTTAAAATGTTCAAGTCATTTGTCCGCCCTCTACTGGAATATGGGTTTCAGATCTGGCAGCCGTACTTCTCGAAGGATATTCAACAGCTAGAACAAGTCCAAAGAAAATTCACAAAAATACCACGGGAGCTACGACATCTTAGTTACGAAGAGAGACTCAAAGCGCTAAAGCTGCCCTCCCTGGAAGCTCGACGCCAGAGAGGGGATCTAATAGAGGTGTACAATTCTAACGTGTAAATACGATTGCCCTGAGCTGATCCAAATGTTCACATTGAACCAAAACGTTCATCTTCGAGGCCACAGCATGAAACTAAGTCGAACAATCTTTAACAGCAATACTCGCAAACATTTTATAACAAACAGAGTGGTGGACGACTGGAACCAACTTCCAGAGGAAGTAATAAGCGCACTTACTACCAACCAATTCAAAAATAGACTAGATAAATATCTAACAAATAAAACATAATCTCAAAAAGAGTGCTCAAGAACGAAAAAAAAAAAAATTTAACAAAAAAAATCTAAGATCATGACGAAAAACAACAAATTTTAACTGGATTTAGACGTATCAGCCTAGGCTGCCTGTCTAAAATAAATAAATAAAACATAATAAAAAACATAAAGTTGTGAACTGAACGAAATACTAATAATTGCAATGTATAATTATGATTTAAAGTGTGAGAGTTAGGGCCCCTGAGCCCTGTTGTCACTGCCACCTAGGAATATTTATTGTGATCTCTCAAAAGTTTGAAGCTCACCCCCAAGTCAAGTGTAATGTAATTGCAATGTATCTAATAATATAAAAGAAATTCAATTTAAATAAGTATGTACCTCCATATAGAATTTAAATTTGACAATATATATTGTAAAATTTCAAGTAAAATACAATAATAATAAAAAGAGAAGAACAGTAACATTTTATTTAATAAAAAACTCTTTAAAACTTAATATTATACAGTTCTAATTTAAACATTACACATAGGTATATACCACACGCTGTAACTATCCCGACAATTTGGGGTAAGCTGAGTAATCAGTATTGTGCTGCAAGGACTCTGGTAAATTACAGTACATCACCGACCACCACGTTTGGCATTCAGACAACATAACTATCAAGCAGCAAGTAAGGCACGAAGACCTACCTGCTGCACGAATCGGTGGAAGTACCGTGCCAAGGTGAGAGGTCGCTACCCTGTTGCCCTTGAGCGAGGTATCTTGTCCTTATCCCTTAGTCGCCTTTTACGACATGCACGGGGAGAGATGCAGTGGGGATATTCTTTTTAAGTACCGGCCCTACACGGTAATTTTTTTTTTTATGGAAACTGACACGTTTGGCTACATCACCTACAACATCCGTGATGTCAGCCCATAACACCGGGTGAACTAGGTGCCATGTCAGTGCTTCCCTTCGGTCGTGCCGGCTACACTGAACTGGATGGAAAACACAAACTATTTAAATAGCAGTTTCGACCGATGTTTCATTCATTGCGGTGGTAGCAACCTGGGCGGGTTGAACCCTACCACCTAGTAAAGTAAGAAGGGAAGGGACCTACAGTTTTACATGGAATCCGAACCTCGGTCAGCCTCCGAATAAGAGGCGCCGCCGCCTATAAGAATATTATAATTAAATTTTTTATTAAATTCACAATATGCTAAATACTACCTACTAATATGCTAACATTTTCAAAATTAATTCATTTTCAACAATTTACGAATTTATTATTATTGTTTTTTTTGTAATTATAAATGTCCAATTTCTTTATTTCTTTATTTCTTTATAAATTGTTTAGATAATTTACTAATTAGACGTATCCATATTTAATATAATCCGCAATCAAATGTTCGCACGCTTGCCGGCATTGTACAGCAGCGTCGTGTGCATTGCCCGCCCCCTCCACTACTTTACCCCCAACTTTATCCGCGTATTCGGGAATGCTGTGGATTCCTCCTACACCGAACCACGTCTCCAGTCCATACAGGGCTCTCACCAAACAGAGCGGACCCAAAATCACCAAGTCCTCCTTGAACTCTTCGAAATTGTACACACTGTTCACGTCCATGGAGAAATGCGTCAGAGTGTTGGCTAACGTTTGATGGTAAACACGGAGTAGGATTCCATAGTTGAGACGACGGATGTTGTGGTCCGTGCAGGCGGATATGAGAGCGAGCAAATCCATCGCAGGATTGCCGAGTTGTACGAGTTGGTAGTCCAGCAAGCAGGCGGAGACGGGGTTCTTTCCCTGCCAAAGAAACCGGCAAGTTAAAATGTGATTGAATCGATAGCGCAATAGTTGACTGAATTTGCAAATATAATTGTAACTTTAAACCAAATAATTAAAGATGATATAACATGAGTTTCCAGGCGTTCTACGGTTTAATCTCACATATAGTGATAGACAGACAGGCGAATTAATGGCCTAGTAACCGGTGTCAGAAATTAAATTATTATGCAGAACAGAAAGACTAAATCAACGATAAGCTTCTACATGTGCAGGCCGCATTGGAAACCTCATACAGAGTTTGGATCGGTAGAGAGGGAGGTCGAGCATAGGACTAGACTAGCTGACGAGGAATTGACGTGAGCCGAAACATGCTTTAAGAGAGCAGAATTAGCCAATTGCTTGATTGAAACCTCCTCGTACCTACAAAAGGCCCAGATGTGTTCAGTAAAACCACGGAGTGCTCTGTTCGGCACCTGCTATGTATTTGAAGTGTTTTTTGCAATCGCGCTTAATCTTGTGTTTCAGTGGTAGAGTGCACTGTTGTGTTCTGTTATGAGAAGTTTGTAAATAAAGAACTTGGTGCTATTTTCTTTTATTTCCTGACACCACATGCGAATAGTACTTCTACAGTTTGGAAAATTTGGCCAAGGATCTGTTGATTATTTTAGAAAAATAAGGAAACATAGGTACCTGATATTTAAATAAGATGTTATTGCGCCATAGGTCGTTATGACATATAACTTTCTTTCCCCTGATCGCACGGAGTCCTTCTAACGTAAAGGCGGAGGAGCATTTTGCTACTTTACTTTTGTATTCCTCGTTCGACATTTTCTCAGCACTCTTCGCCAGTGAATTGAGTATCACGTGAGAAAACATTGAAAATTGCTTTAGCTCATCCATCGATTTGCAATTGGTCGCGAACTCTGCAAATATTTCTGGTTTGTTGTGCTCCAGTGCGAACGACAGCGCATGAAATTTCGCCACCTCCTTTATGGCTAGCGTTATGTGGTCTTTGTCTAGGAACATGCTCTTCGTGAATACCTGATATCCTTCGCGACGCATATCTTCTAAGACGAGCAATTCCGCCTTTCGTTCCGAATTGTGATGGTAGCATTGGATGGAAGTGAATCCTGGATCGATTTTGGCTTTGGTTTCGAGGGCCTTGTAAGCAGGTAGAAGTTTTGCGTATGTGAAGATTTCCTTGGTAAAAAATATTTCAGTAAATTCATCAATTGCTGGATTTTCGTCGTGGTTTTGCGGCATTTTGATTACAACGTGCAATTTTATAGTTTTTCCTGACTGCTGACCTGTAATAATGACCGGTATCAAATCACCAACATAGTGCTTCGCCATATCCTCACCTCTTGACATTACTGTTTTTGCATCCGTTATGTCATTTTTATTTGCCACAATTTTTACTATCTCTTCGATTTCTTCTTGCGTCGGCATTTTCACATAAACTGCTTATAAATGAGGGAGATATTAATCCAACTAATGTTGTAAATTGGTCTTACAGAATATTCATGTGCAATAATCAGGTGTGATTCGCACGAATATTAATAATCTACTGATGCGCCGATTAGAGCCATAAATAAAGGCTGATTTGGTTCAAAAAGTTGCCAATTTTGAATACACTTCATACATTAAGGTCGACATTTTTATGAAATATTCTGAAAACTGACCCTCACCTCATCTCACATAGATCTCACCTTCATTGTAGTTTTCTTGTAAACTTGACATAATAGCCAATTAGCATGACAAATTATATATATATATATATATATATATTTTAATTTTATACATTTACTGTATTCCGCAAACTACTTAAGAACCTATCTAATACATAACAAGAACAGTGTACTCGTATTTCAACAAAGGTAGATAGATACATAGGGCCACTTGCATAATAAGGAAACAAAAAAACGTTACATTTTGTACAGTGAAGTTGTATAGAAGAATGAAATCTTCGATGCTTAGATTTAGAGGCCCTCTGCAAGAATTAGCCGCACAATATTTTTTCGTGCTATTAATTTAAATTTAATAGGAATACATCCTGTAAACTGCTCGTGGAATATTCCTCCTCTCGCGATAAGAAACTTGAGATAACCAAACCTGTTAATGGGTTAAAATTGATTAAAAGTTGCATAGGTACAGATATTAGTGATAAATTGATTCTGAATAACACGTTATGATGGCAAATATGTTTTTTCCACAATAAAAATATCAAGGTCTTAGATAAATCATGTCTTAGTCAACATATCTGCCGTCCTATAAACCATGGTGTCAATGCTCCCAGAATTTACCGTTTTTATCAGATTGGGATAGCGATTAGTAATACAATTAAATTTTACACAATTCTATTATTGAAACTTTTATTTACTTGGTTATATAATGTGAAATATACTTGTATATTATATTATGCAATTTATATATTGAATTTTGAATTTATTGTTAAACAGTACCATGGTCAGTAATCATGGTGCATAACGTACCTACTCATGACTTAAGTGTATTAACACACATGATTTGACTGCATTATTTAGGTATATTACCTTGGACTTAGTTACTAACTAAGCAACTAACTAACTAAACCATTATTATTTCTCTATGAACTAAACTAAGTAACTAACTGCTGTCGGTGCAACCTTTCCAGTTTTATCGTGACTTGGTCTCATCACGTTATTTCGTACTGTTTTAGTTTTTTTTTACATTTCATACCGCTGCTACACTCACATGATGGTGAATGTAATGTTTATGATATGATGATGATGTTAATGATCATGTTGATGATGGTGGTGATGATTTTGTTGATGATTAATGTATTTATTTATTTACACACTTATGTAGTAAAGCTTACAGTAAACAGGACATTCCAACTCGTTTACTAAACTAACGTGAACCTACGCTTAAAACGTATGCGCCTGATGATGATGATGATGATAAGATGTGTGGGCGCAGGATCTCGGTGTGGCGCGGCGCGGCGCTGACGGCGCTGGGCTTCGTGTTCTTCCTGTCGCTGTTCGATCTGCTGAACCACGCGGCGCTGCGCACGGAGCCCGGCCAGCGGCTGCGTCGCGAGTACCGCCTCACCGCAGGCGACGTACTCGACATCACCAACAAGTTAGTCCTATGCGCTAATCGTCAGCCTTTCATTCAACCAACTTAAAAAAACACCGTGTACCGTGTGGCGCCGGTACTTTAAAAGAATAGCCCCACTGCATCTCTCCCCGTGTATGTCGTAAAAGGCGACTAAGGGATATGACTCCCCCTTCTTATATTACTAGGTGGTAGGGTTTAACCCGCCCGGGTTGGTACCACCGCACTGAATGAAAGGTCGGTCGAAACGGCTATGTAAATAGTTTGTGTTTTCTGTCCAGTTCAGTGTAGCCGGCACGACCGAAGGGAAGCACTGACGTGGCACCAAGTTCACCCGGTGTTATGGGCTTACATCACGGATGTTGTAGGTGATGTAGCCAAACGTGTCAGTTTCCATAAAAAAAAAAAAAAACTGGTCAAGGTGAACCGTGTTCATGTGCCGAGGGTCGCGCTACCGCTGCTTTGTTCTGATCTAATTATATTTTCTGTGAGGGCGTGGTCAGAGTATTGGATGGGTGCCCGTCTGACCGTTGAGGTTTACCGTGTTTCGGATTCCACATGAAACTGTCCCCTCCCGTTAACTTAATGTGCACCACATATTTAGCTTAGCGGACCCGACCCGACACGAATACCAACCCATCCGGATTGATACAACTGCAAAGAATGAATGTCGGTCGAAACGACTATGAAAATAGTTCGATGTTTTCGTGGGGGGATGAAGGATAAGTATTAGAATACATTGAGATCATTTTTGCAATGCTTGTCTGTTTGTATGTATGATGTTTGTGCACTCATCATGTAAAAACTACTTAGTCAATCCACTCCTCCCACTCAATGAGTGATGTGTATGTCGCAGGCTCGTGTCAGCGGTGCAGGCGGCGTTCTGCTGCGTGACGGGCGCGGTGATGTGCCTGTGGTCATGCACGCGCGACCTGCTCCACTCCTCCCACTTCATGAGTGATGTGTGTGTCGCAGGCGCGTGTCAGCGGTGCAGGCGGCGTTCTGCTGCGTGACGGGCGCGGTGGTGTGCCTGTGGTCATGCACGCGCGACCTGCTCCACTCCTCCCACTTCATGAGTGATGTGTGTGTCGCAGGCTCGTGTCAGCGGTGCAGGCGGCGTTCTGCTGCGTGACGGGCGCGGTGGTGTGCCTGTGGTCATGCACGCGCGACCTGCTCCACTCCTCCCACTTCATGAGTGATGTGTGTGTCGCAGGCTCGTGTCAGCGGTGCAGGCGGCGTTCTGCTGCGTGACGGGCGCGGTGGTGTGCCTGTGGTCATGCACGCGCGACCTGCTCCACTCCTCCCACTTCATGAGTGATGTGTGTGTCGCAGGCTCGTGTCAGCGGTGCAGGCGGCGTTCTGCTGCGTGACGGGCGCGGTGGTGTGCCTGTGGTCATGCACGCGCGACCTGCTCCACTCCTCCCACTTCATGAGTGATGTGTGTGTCGCAGGCTCGTGTCAGCGGTGCAGGCGGCGTTCTGCTGCGTGACGGGCGCGGTGGTGTGCCTGTGGCCATGCACGCGCGACCTGCTCCACTCCTCCCACTTCATGAGTGATGTGTGTGTCGCAGGCTCGTGTCAGCGGTGCAGGCGGCGTTCTGCTGCGTGACGGGCGCGGTGGTGTGCCTGTGGTCATGCACGCGCGACCTGCTCCACTCCTCCCACTTCATGAGCGAGGCCTATGCGTGGTTCGGCGCTGCCTACTTCTTCTACGACATATGGTCTATGTACAAGGTAATTTTTTTTTATTGAGAGCTCGACATTTGTCTCCCAGCCATCCATAAGGTGCCTAACGACACCCATGGACATTCCGTAAATGTAAATGACAAAATGATGCAAAGAACTGCATCCAGAATAGTTCAATCTGTTAATTAGATTTCCGTATCCGGTACGGGAGACTATTACTTAGCCTACGCCGTCTGTCTGTCTGTCCGTTTGTACGAGAGCTGTATCTCTTGAACCGTAATAGGTAGCCCGTTGAAATTTTCACAAAATATGTGTTATTATGGCCGATATAAGAAAAAGTTAAAAATTCACAATGGTTCCCATAGAAGAAACTAAAAAGTGTATGCGCGATATCTACCGAAAAGAGTATGAAGCATTTTAACTAATCATGAATTTTAACTAATATGAAGCATTTCATAAATACGCCATAGATGGTGTGAGTGGCTCTGACCATGACATGGCGATACGGTACCCTCGGTGCGCGAGTTCGACTCGCACTTGGCCAGTTTTTTTTAATTAACATTATGCAACTATAATATAGTCTAAATGTGAGTTGAATGAGACACAGTTTGTATAGCAAGGGAACTAAAAAATTTATGTGTCATTAGTGCAAGCACTGGCGGCTGGTCCTAAAGTGCGCTCGTGTGCCGCACTACCATACCACGAGAAGTCTTCACTTCACTCAAAATAAATAATACCTTACAACATACTACATTAAAACCATAAAGATCATACTCCTAATAAATACGAATGTGAATTCGACCTTATTTTATAGATCCCAAGGCACGTTTTTGTGAGTAAACGCGCGCGCCGTGCGGAATATAAATCGCACGCGGGTCTCCCATACTGCATGTATGGGGATCGGCAAAACACCGCTGGCGCGTGAGACAGAAGATACTTCATAGAAACAGTATGGACCGAAAGGAGTTCTGCGTGCGGCGCACGAGCGCCAAACAAGGATGCTATATCGTGAAAGCCCGCGCGTGCGACACGTCGCGTCGCGAGCGATTCGTTTTGCACGAGTCCGTCTTACAAACTCTTTGCCGTCTACCTCAAAGCGAACCGTCTACCTCGAAGCGAGTCACTAGTCAGCGCGCTCGCGCTGTCATGTGATGTGATGATGTCACATACCCGTTAGGGCGCGAATATTTAAAATGGGATAGGGTTAGGTTTTGTGCTTTCTGTCACGTGATACTGTGAATAAAGTGATGCCGATATTTGCCTAATCGTTGGTTAAAGGTAAGGCTTTACAATCAGGTGATCCCTGGTTCAATTCCTACTTTTCAAATGCTTTTATTTTTATATATTTTGTTGAAGCATTTTTGGGACATTACTACTGTTTTCTTTTTGAAAGCTGCAGTAGTGTTGTGGTCACTGGCGGCTGGTCCTAAAGGGCGCTCGTGCGCCGCACTACCATACCACGAGAAGTCTTCACTTCACTCAAAATAAATAATATCTTACAACATACCTACATTAAAACCATAAAGATCGTACTCCAAGTAAATACGAATGTGAATTCGACCTTATTTTATAGATCACAAGGCACTTTTTTGCAAGTAAACGCGCGCCCCGTGCGGAATCGACAACGCACGCGGGTCTCCCATACTGAATGTATGGGGATCGGGAAAACACCGCTGGCGCGTGAGGCAAAAGATACTTCATAGAAACAGTATGGGCCAAAATGGAGTTCTGCGTGCGGCGCACGAGCGCCAAACAAGGACGCTATATCGTGAACAGCCGCGCGTGCGACACGTCGCGAGCGATTCGTTTTGCACGAGTCCGTCTACCTGGAGTCAGCGCGCTGTCATGTGATGTCACATACCCGTTAGCGCGCGAATATTTAAAATGAGATATGGTTAGGTTTTGTGCTTTCTGTCACGTCATACTGTGAATTAAGTGGTGCCGATATTTGCCTAAGCGTTGGTTAAAGGTAAGGCTTTACAATCAGGTGATCCCGGGTTCAATTCCTACTTTTCAAATGTTTTATTTTTATATATTTTTTTGAAGTATTTTTGGGACATTACTACTGTTATCTTTTTGAAAGCTGCAGTAGTGTTGTGGTCTATGTGTGTGTTCATAAAGGTACTAAAATGAGAAAACTTGTTTGGATTTTTTTTCTTGTTTTTTGCAACTCATTGAGGGTCTTGAGAATATTCATACTAGGTACGTACATAATAAAACGCAGGCATTTAAAAAATTCGGAAGTACCGATCATAAAATAACATGACGGGAATGTGTTGGGAAATTTGGTATTTAAGTAGGTAGGTATACTTAGCGCACTACCGGTCACTGAAGTCACCAGCCGCCACTGGTTGTGGTCTATGGGTGTATTCATAAAGGTATTAAAAATAAGTTAAAAAACTTGTTTGGATTTTTTTTTTTGCAACTCATTGAGACTCATTGGTCTTGAGAATATTCATACAAGGTACGTACACAATAAAACGCAGGCGTTTAAAAAATTCGGAAGTCCCGATATTAAAATAACATGACGGGAATGTGTTGGGAAATTTGGTATTTAAGTAACTTAGCGCACTACCGGTCACTGAAGTCACCAGCCGCCACTGAGTGCAAGCCTCAGACAAGTAGTGAACTTAGAAATCAAGATAGGTAGAAAGCCTGGTGAACTTTCGATCAACTAGAAAACATGGTAGACTATTTTGATGTGATGAGGATGTATCTTTTAAAGTCCTGTACGTAAATAACATAAATGTATAGAACATGTAAGCGCCACCATCTAGTCAGCGAAATTGGTCAATAATTCAAATTGTTGTTGACATTGGGCTTTTGAGAACCCATCGGTTCTCAAAATCGTTTCTTTGTCGCACCGCTAGGGCGTGGAACTGTCTCCCGGCGAGTGTGTTTCCCGAATCCTTTAACCTGGGTGTCTTCAAACGTCGTATCAACGGGCTAGACAGCCTAGCAACAGTCCGCAAATCTGCTGGCATGGCGCCTCACTGAGCGTGGTTTCGCGATGAGAGGGGTCTTTGGCTCTGTCGACTGTACCTTTGGTCTTTCGACACAGCCCACGTTGGTTTACATAAAAAAAAATCATATCTAATCAAAATATGTTTGTTGCACTTGAAATTTTTTTTTCCAAAAGGGTACAGCTTATCGCCACTCTGGGTGTGTATTGTATAATTGTGCTCCTAGTTGTAGATGGTCTTACTGCACTGGTCATCTATTAAATTTCTCTTTTCCTGATGAATATTTCTACCATATTCCCTCTGCCCAATGTTGTTTTAAAACTACTACCCATAGAAACTCCATACTGCTGTTCTAGGTACACATCTACATGAACTGTGACGAAAAAGGCGGTAAAGAAAAAGCACAGATTGCGGAGAAGAAGGCCCGCGGAAGCGGTGACGCCGTCTTGTCGCCTGGGGACGCCGCCGTTGTGGCTAAACCCAAGCCCAAGCTCGCGACGACATTCCTGGCTTACTGCAAGAATGAGCCGGTCATTCTGTTCCATCACCTCTTCATCGGGGGCTTTGGATTTCTCGTCATTGTGGTGAGTTTCTTTTGCTTCACACACATCTCAATACCTAATAGTAGTTTTATGTTTGTCTTGTTTTCTTGTTATGTATCTCCAAGTGGTCCCACAATCTAAGTAAAGGGGCCTAAAGTAAAATTGACCATCATCTATCGTTTATCTTAACAAGCCTTTGTTCAGGCTACCAGAACCTGAACATCTCTGTAATATAATGTGACCTGTGTTTTTTTTCCTATTGCTGATGCAAATGATGCTTTAACTTTTGCGTCATAAAGAGGTGGTTAATGAGGTGACCATAGTGTTAGGTGTCTCGTTACTGAAATTGTTTTTATTATTTTAGTTAGGTATTCAGGAAGAGTATGCAGGCATATACGTGAAATATAGTAAAACAATCATATACAAAACAATTTATACACAACCAGCGGGCCCCCCATGAATTTTACAGAAAGATGTTATTAATTAAACAAATTGAACACATGAAAGAAAAAGATGAACCCATCTAAAGACACATGGCAGGCAGCTGACTTACTCAGCAATCAGTAATAGCTTCACTGAACACATCCGGGCCGATTGCAAAGAGGAGAAGGTTTCAATCGAGCATGAGACCAGCGATTAAGCCAATCTGGCTCTCTTTTTATTCAGATATAACAAAATAATATAATATAATAAAATAATCAACAACAAAAAAATGGGAGAAAAACCAGTCAAAAAATATTGTCTATGAAGTGTTGCTTACTTTTTTTTATGGAAATTGACACGATTGGCTACGTCACCTACTATATCCGTGATGTCAGCCCATAACACCGGGTGAACTAGGTGCCATGTCAGTGCTTCCCCCTTTGATCGTGCCGGCTACACTGAACTGGTCGGAAAACACAAATTATTTACATAGCCGCTTCGACCGACGTTTCATTCAGTGCGGTGGTAGCAACCCGGGCGGGTTAAACCCTACCACCAAGTAAGATTAGGAGGGAAGGGACCTTCAGTTTTACGAGGAATCCGAACCTCGGTCAGCCTCCAACGGTCAGCGGTCACCCATCCAACACTCAGCGTTGCTTAACATTCAATAGCGACAGTTAACTGTCTGCACCACTGAGCTATCGAGGCTGACGTTATAAAACAAATGAGTTGTTGACTGCAGTACCTGCGCGGCGGGCTAGGCGACTGCGTGTTCGGATTCGTGTACCTGATGGAGCTGTCGACGCCGTTCGTGTCGGCGCGCGGCATCCTCAGCCGGCTGCGCCTGAAGGCGTCTCCGCTCTACGTCATCAACGGCGTCGCCATGCTGCTCACGTTCTTCTTCTGCCGCGTCCTCAGCATGCCGTATGTCTTCTACATGTACAGCGAGGTGGTCGACTTGCCTTACTTGGAGGTCAGTCATCCATCAGTTATCTATATTTCATCAATGTCCTGTTTGTTCCCACTATTTGCAATATTGCAAATTTAAATAAAAAAAATTTTTTTATTGCTTTCGAACTGGTCTGCCCGAGGTCGAAGCCTCAGCATCAATTTCACCGCCGAGGAGGTGCCAGTCCGGCTTGGAGGCGGACTAATGTCGCTGGGGAAAGGCTATTAACCCGCGATTTCAAGATCCGTGGATTGTATGAGTGTGGAAAGATATTCCCTGGGAGCCAGTTCCACACCTTTGCAGTGCGGCACAAGAACGATTTAGAGAATTTTGCAGTTCGAAGAACTCTTCTGTCGACTACAAAGGGGTGTTCTGCGAAAGTATGGCGGGTTTGGCGAAGGCGAACAGGTGGAGGAGGGATAAGGGAAGCAAGTTCGTCAGAGCATAGGCCATAGTAGTACCGATAAAACAGGCTCAATGGCCCTACAATACGTCTGTGCTTTTTAAAGTAAAGTTAAAAATTAAGGGGTCCCCATACAAGAAACGTGGTACGGAAACCTCAGTGCAGTCCGGCTCGCTATTGGCGGGTCTTTTATGGACCCTGAAATGTATGTCTATATCGCCTGCAATACCCGTGATGTCAGCCAATTACACCGTGATACTGTCGGAATTATGCTATGCCAGTGCTTCCCTTTGGTTTTGCCGACTACATTGAACTGAATTTTGAATGAAAAAAAACACACCTTGTCGACTGACCTCCATTGTTCCATGTTCCATGTTTCCACTGTAGTGCAGTGTAGAATAGGAAAGAATAGTGAAACTTTATTGCACACAGTTGATAGAAGAACAGTACATGATTAGAAACAAGAAATACAGGTGTGAGTGTGAAAGGCTGACTTATCACTGCAAGTGATTTCTTCCAGTCCACCATTGGATGATGAGAAATAAAATTATAGATAAAGAAGTATGAGTAGTGCAAGTGAGGAGTGGAGGAGGAATATGTTTTATAAACATACCTACATATAACGTACATACCTATTCGTACAATGCATATAATACAAACGGCATAAACATGCATAATACATACAAATAATACATACTTAAGTGAATAAAAGTAGGGAAAATTAGGTACAATTCTTCAACGACTTGGTGGTCCGAACATGGAGCATGGTCTCGTGGAAGAAATGTGCTTATGAAATTTTGAATGAGACAGATATGTATAGTACTGCATTGTCGACACGTTCAAACCCACTTCTCCCAAATGGAGGCAGGGTTTTACCACTCGGTCACCAGCCCCTCAAAATGAACTCCGAACGGGACGCTCTCTCTACGCAGCAATGTGACGTTGCACGGTCAAACCGTTGTGTGTTTCCCGTTTTATTTACCTATTTTTTTTTTCTTTTCGTTTTTTCTTTGTTCTCACTATAAGATACACTCGTCACTTTCTTCCTTTCCTTCTTTTTTTTCTTTTCCCTTTTTTATGTATTTTTTGGTTTTGTTCTTTTTGCGTTTTTAAACTAGTTTCTTTATTAGTAAGTTGTCGAAATTATGTAAACATGTTAGGGTGGCTTAAAATCAGCGTTCTTATGGTTCACCGCCGTAGGAATAAGCTCTACTTGCACCAACACGAGTTTAAAGTTAAGTAGCGAGTTATGGATTTAAACGCGGTTCCCACAGTCAAAGGGTGCTAGCTTAAACTGGTTTAGCGAGTTAAACTGGTTTATATATTAAATTTGTGTTGGTGCAAGTGGGCCTAAGAGCTGTCCCGCATCCTTTTTGCGAACAATGTGTTGTTTTTCTCTTTAATGTAATTTTTTTGTTATAAGTATTTAATTATTTTTGTTTTTATTATGTTTTTTCTTGTCTTTTATGTTTTCTGTTTTGTTTGCAAATAAAAGTGTTGAATTTGAATTTGAATTTGAATTTCCAGGCGCTGCAGTCGCTACCGACCGGCTGCAAAATATCCATCGGCATCTTGCTACTACCGCAGCTGTACTGGTTCTACCTAATGTCTGCGGGCGCGTTAAAAGTGTTCTTCCCTTCGCCGAGCCGCGCCGCCCTCAACAACAACACACGCCGCGACAGCTGATCCCAACGCCACCGTCCGCATCGTCGCAAGCACAGAGGTAGAAGGTAGACGGCCGACAGTAGTTACCAAAGCGAGTCAGCGCATCTTATGCGCGTTTTTTTTTTGAGGTTAGGAATCTATTGTTGTTGAATTGAGAATTGAACAGTCGAATGGCGCCACTATCTATGCGAGCTGTGGAACGGCATTTTTTGTTATAATTTGTGTTGGAATAGAAATCTATTTATCTGACATTATTTGCCCATATCACCTGTTTAAAAAAAAGTAAGTAAAAAGTAAAAAACGTTTAATTCTCGATCACGAGGCAGTACAATAAATACACCTTAAAATAACAAGTTGACAATACGAAGCTAGCCTAAAAAATAAAGATATACATACAGTGCCCACCCCCATGACCGGAAAAGGATGTGACACAGCATGTGACTCCATATAGCTAGGTAGCTACATGGAATCGCTGGTTTTAAGCCACACCCAATATAAAATAATACTTAACAAATAAGAAAATAACTACCCTTATATATATAACCCAAACGCTATGCCCAAAAAATTTACTAAGCAAATCCTAAGACTACACCGTACTCTATAGTAGTACAATTACATAATTATCTGTATCTATTATATAAAGAAGTTAGTAAAGAAGAAAGTTTAACTGATTATGTCAGCCTGTTATACCATGAACGTACACGTACCCATACCACGTGATCGATTTGGGGGAGAGGGAGGGGTTTGTCAACATACCACGCTGGGTCACATGAGGGAGGGAGGGGGGGGGGGGGGGGGGGGGGGGGGAGGGATTAGGGGTGAGCACCCTGTCACATATATTTCAAAATATAGTTTAAAAAAGGCTTTGTTCCATTCTCGCCTGGTCACATTCAAAAGTGAAAATACAACCGTTTATACTCCAAGTTCTCAATCCACATAAATACATTGAAAAACAGCAAGTTAAGATATCACAGATGGTCACAGGGGGGGAAGGGAGGGGTTTAAAATTGGCCTAAAATCGGTCACATCGTATGGGTACGTTCCCTAAGAACACAGACAGAATAGACAATTCTATGATAATTTGTCTTCTAATTACTTCTCTCTTGCGATGAACCTGAATATGTTTGATGAAATAATTGAAAGTCTAGTAGTTTAAAGAAGGCATACATTCTTTAAACTATTTGTTCCATTACATAAAAAAATGCAAATAAATAAGATGTGTCTGTCAGTAGTGTAAATTTACAGCAAATAGATTTAATCTATTTCATACAATGTCGTTCTGACTGTTCTGTTCTTATTTTAATAGCATAGTACACTATTAGGTTAACCGGTGTGTCGTGTCATCGAGTTTAAAATAATTTTATAACATTTAATTTTAATGGTATATCTAGCACCATATTTCCTACATAACATTATAAATTGATGTTTTTAGGGTTCCGTATCCGTCGGATGGGACCCTATTACTAAGACTACGCCGTCTGTCTGTCCGTCTGTCCCGAGGGCTGTATCTCTTGAAGCCCGTTGAAATTTTCACAGAATATGTGTTATTATGGCCGATATAACAACAAATAATAAACAAATAAGAAAAAGTAAAAAATTCACGGGGTCCGCATATAAGAAACTAAGAAGTGTATATGCGCCATCTACCGAAAAGAGTATGAAACATTGAAGCGTTGACCATGACATGGCAATATTTAAGGCACTTTAAGGAAACATAAATTTACCAATAAATATAATTTGGCAAATAGGTTTCTCGCTACACTATCGAGCGAGGTCAAACTCTCTTTTTTTTTTTTTTTTTTTATGTAATCCGGTATTGGTGGCTGAGTCGGAGGGGCCAAAGCGCATGCTCTGACTAGCCAATATCACCTCCGAGAAGGTAGGGGCCATACCGGAGACTTCCCTGGATTGCTGGCTATACTGGACTAGAGGAGAACACAGCCGAGGCTGCTATGCGGCCATCTTACATCCAGTACGGTGGTACCAACCCAGTCGGCTGCAATTTGAGCCTACCACCTAGTAAGGGGCAAGGGAAGGGACCTACAGTTTTACACCGGTTCCGAACGGTGAAGCAGCAGGTGTAGGTATGCACATAAATTTTTTCGTCAGAAAAAAACTCATTGGTACACGCCGACGGAATTCGAACCGCGGACCTCTCGCATGAGAAGCCGATGCCCAAACCACTCGGCCACCCGCCGCTGAAAATAATAGATTTACTCTGCAAATAGATTTAACACTATCTGCAAATAGATTTAAATATTTAGTAAACTTTCATATAAAAAAACTTTGATATCGAGCATCAATGGGTGGTGCATGGAATGCCAGGCGGGCGTGTCATACTAGTATGAGTGATTTGTTACCTACGTAACAATTTAATGGATTACGATTTTGTTATCTTTGTCCGATCTATTGCTACTATGACAAACAGTATGATGGTACTCTGTACAGTTCCCCGCATTAAATAGTGCACGTTCGAGCTTTGGAAAGAGACAATCCGGTTGTAGAGCGTCGTCTCTGTCGCACATTGACGTGCGAAGTTCGTGCGACAGGGACAACGCTCTACAACCGGATTGTCTCTTTCTAAAGCCCGGACACACATTATTTAATGCCGTGAAGTACACGACACGCATGATAAAATGCAGCTTATATTGTCCTTTTTGATTGTCGCTTAGACCAAATAGTGCGCCAAATATATTTAACTCAGGAGAGAAGAGACACGATACACCGAATGTTAAAAGTGCAGCTCTTTTGCTGTGTTTAGCTTTATTTATTTCATTGTAGTGCGGACGTTATGTCAGCCTCGTCGTACTACCGTACTATGAGGTTACCGGATGCAAATTTTTTTTGTGTTTTCGTCTAGATCTGCCATGATATTTCTCATACTTCTTCAACATTTGCCACTGTTAATATTTATAAGAGTTCTGTGTGAAGCAGAATTTACATTTATGAAAATGAATCGTAAAATATCGTTGCAATGCTGTTTTTTTTTTGCATAATGAACTGAGTTCAAAAAGAAAGGCTCTCGATTCGACCTATCGTATTTTAATTTTGTTTTTCTTAGGTGCATAATTGCAGCACCACTTTACTTAATCATGTTAGCGTAAAAGTACTTGTCGACATGCAGTGTGGGTGCCATACGCACATCTCGCTCGTGTTATGGGCGTGTTCCAAATAACGAAGGTTCCATGTTTTTAAGTTTTTGCAATGGTATTTTGGTAAATGTAATTTCCGCTTAATGGTTCTATTGTGGCATGTACGTACATGTATGTATGTGTGTATTTTGTACTTTTAAGTAATGTTAGTAAAATAATTATTCCATTTCTATTGTTGCATTTAATGCATTTCTGAAATGAAAATATATTAGGACTGCTAGAACGGCCTACACTGTTTATCCACATTTTGTGAGTAAGTTGCGATTTGAAGTTGAGATTAGTAGAAATTTATTACTTCCAAGAAAATTATGAGTTCAGTATAATACATTTAACATTTAGTTTTTTTTTTTACTTTTGAGTTTATATCATTCGATATCTTTACTAAAATGGAAATTTAGATATCGAAGATATCTCTTAGTAGTTATTGAGATTCCAATCTGTCCCAGATTTATTGCTTGCAAATAGTTAATTTAAGAAATGGAGACAGTGATCAGTTCCACAAATATTCCAGAATCTAATAAAGTCTACGTCCTTCGGAACCAGCAAGTGAAAGAATGAGCAAAGGCTCTATCACTGGAAAGGGGTGGGTACAAAATGTGTGTTTCTTTAATTGTATTTGTTTTAGTTTGTAATGGGATATTTAAAAGAATTGATGAAACAAATACTTTTTTTATATAAAAATAAGAGCCGCTTAGAGAAGAGTAAGCCTTTCGGGACGTCTGACTTATTATTAGTTCACGAGATTACAAGAAACGTATGTACCTAGTATATTTTGATAGCTGTTACCTACAAAATATACATACAAAATTCTTGACACAAGAATACTTACTTATGTACATGCTTCACTCGTTCTTTTGGCATTAATATTCTTCATTCAGTAATATTTTAATGACAAATATATAATAAATATGTATACATCCAAGTAAGCTAATTTGGAATTTTAATTTCTTCCTTGGATTCTAGCACAATATTTTTCTATGCTTTTATTAAATTTAATTTAAATCTTCCATATTAACCTGTATTGTGTATACTATTCAGTCAGTATATTATTAGCACAAATATATTTTCAGTGTTGTTTATTCGCATCGTTTTTCTTGAATTGATAGAATAATATTAGTCAATATAGTGTTGTGCTGTGTTTTGCGAGTTTGCTTATGATTATTAAAATAAATAAGGTTAGAGAATTATTTTATTTTTGTGTGCGCAAGGGACTCAAAAGGATAAAACTGTTATTGTCATAAATTTTGGTTTTGTCCTCCATTACATTACCTTTCGCGACATTAATAAAATCGACATATAACATTTCAATATCCCAAAAATGACGGAGAATTAAGTAAAAGAAGGAGTTAAAACAAAAGTGAAAACAATATTCATAAATTCATACAATTTGCATCAAACGGCTCGTATATTTATATGTATTTATTTTCAGTACCTAATAACAAAGATATTACAATCAACAAATTGAATAAATGAATTCACTATCATTATTACGTCTTGTACCTATCTAGTCAGTTGTTCCCGTCAGATACAGTTTTATTACTTTTATTAAACTTTCGCCTATAAAACACATACCTACACTTAATCCACTCATACAGCCCTCGGACGGACGGACGGACGGACAGACAGACGACGAAAAACCTCAAAACTCAGCGGTTTACGAGAAACATAAATAGTTAGAAACCGATTTTCTGCACTGCTGGGTCTTAAGTAACCCACGTATGGTTAAATTCTCATATTTAATATTCACATTTATCTAACAAGTGCTTTTTCACCTGGAGGCTGGAGCCAATGTAACTATGTGAGTCCTTATTACGAGTCCGCGTGCGCCATTGATTTTATAATTCCTTGTTAGGTTTCCGTATCCCAGGCGGAAGCCTATTACTAAGCCTCCGTCGTCTGTCTGTCCGTCCGTCCGTCCGTCCGTCCGAGGGCTGTATCTCTTGAACCGTAATAGGTAGCCGGTTGAAACTTTCACAGAATATGTGTTACTATGGCGGATGAACCAACATATAAGAAAAATAAGAAAAAGTTAAAAATTAAGGGAGGCCCCCATACAAGAAACGTTTCATTAAAATAGATTAGTCACACTATTGAATAATAGGTGGCGCCACAAGCTTTTATACATTGCATTGTTATAGCCGCTAAATTGCCAACGACCTCATTGAGGAGCTGTCATTTTCACACCGTAAATTGCTATCGACCTCATTGAGGCGTCTCTCCGATCGTCCTACATATCTTCGAAATAAAAATTCGAAGACCATGCCACCTGAGCGGATAGGCGGATATTATTGATAGGGGATAGATACGGAAACCTCCGCGCGCGAGTAAACCTCGCACTTGACAGATTTTTTTTTCTTGCACGTAAATGCCACCTCGAGTATATTACAAGGCAACAGTTGTTAGTATTTTCATTTGTTTAAAGTAATCGTAACACGCATGTTGATAAAGATGCGCGAGTCCGCAACCGTGACAGAGATATAGTAGACATGTATTTGTAATTTCATCTGTTGGGTGAGTTGATGTCCTTTTTATCCTTTTGAGTTCTTTGTATAATTAAATAGCACATCTATGTTCCTGTTTTGTGTGTGTACATTTGTTTTAGTTTGGCTCTAGACGTGTTAGCCTCTGTTCCGACCGTTTCTATTGTTAATTATACTGTACTATATATTTTAGTACTGAAGCGACTCGAGTAAAGAAGGAGTAAATATTATATCGTCCATGTACACATCGAACGTAAGAGCGAGATAGTACTATTATTACCCAGTAAAATATTCGAATTTATCCAAATAATAATTACATGAAAGTGATAATCATAATAGCAAAGAAAATTCACATGAAAATAAAAATTTGTGACCGCAAAAAAAAAAACTCTAATTCTAATTTGTAACCTCGAAATGTAGGGAATGTTTATTTTTTTCGAGTTAGCACCAAAGTTGTAGAGCAAAATATGTCAGTTTAAGATAAAAATTGTCCCCATGCGATGCTGAACGTAAATGTATAAAATGTATATCCTTATGTAATAAATCCTGATAACTATTGATAGACAGAAGCCGCGCTAATAAAGAAACATTATGAAATTGCATCCCCCGCGGTGACATGCGCAGGAGTAATGCAGTAATTTTCATACTCACATAATTTAACACCTGGTTCCCAATTGGATAGGCAGAGAGAGACAACAGATCCCCGCGAGCAACAATCCTGATGCTATTTACAAATGGATTCTTTATTGGCGTCGTATATACATAGATGAGGGTGGCAAGTATGTTGTCAAACCCAGTGTCTTCCTAGTTATACAAACATCAGTCTTAGATAAAATGAACTATAAACACTTATTTTTATGTACACATAAGACAGTGGGAAGTATCACTATGAGTCATTACATTAAACTTAGAGCCGACATTATTGCAGTGGCTGCCTCGCTCTGACGCGGGTTCATAACAGCTTTATAGCGAGCGAAATATCTAGTGTGTGACAAAGTTAAGTCTGAACAGCGATAAATTTAAGTTGAGTGGCGTGTGGTATAGAGCGTTTCATCTAAAAGTTCCCTTCGCCGTTATGTTGGTAGTGCTTAAATTAGTGTTGCCAGATTGTGAAGATTATATTCATGAAGAAGTTTTCCTCGTGTAATTTTTTATAAAAAAAATTTTATAAATATCTATAATTACGGGTAAATCTGTACACATAGCAACCCTCAACGCTGTTTTTGACAGATAGACAGTGGAGCCATCATAACGGCGAAGGGAACTGATGAAACGCTCTTTAGGCGCTGTCTTGCCTTGGACTCTTGATTTCTGGGTCCGATGTTAGATCCGGCCGATAAGCACCAATGAGCTTTTCATGATGGAAAAATTTACGTGCATACCTACACCTGCTGCTTTACAGTTCGGAACCTGTGTAATACTGTAGGTAATTGTCCTTGCCCCTTACTAGCTCAATCAATTGTAGCTGACTGAGTTTATACCACCGTACTGAACGTAAGCCTCGGCAGTGTTTTCCTCTAGTCCAGTACAGCCAGCAATCCAATGGAAAGTCTCCGGTGTGGTGCCTTCTCGCACGTGATATTGACTGGTCGGAGCATGCGCTCTGGCCCCTCTTACTCAGCCACCCACACCCAGTCTGTTTCTGTATCAATTCTCAGTACGTACGCGTTTTTGATGTTCTAACCACTAACAACTGGATTTTATTTGTCTTCAAAACAAAGCTGTGAAATCCGAATCCGTGGTGTAGCGAGGGTCTGTTTGGAGTAAAACGTACAGTTTATAAGTTGAAGCGAACCTGCAACGCATAAGCGTTCGCAACACCAGGGATATGTCGGTGAATGATTGGGCATTGTAGTTCTGGGGTGTACCGGCTCCGATATGAGTGCATGACCTACTCTCACAGAACTGCCCACTCACCGATACATGTGTTGAGATTTTGAGATTAATTGAAAATAATAGTATATTGCACAAAAAAAGTTGGAAAAATGCGTGCCTAAAGGCATTATTTACCAGTCACGCCTGGGATTATGGAGTATTGATGGGTATTGCATAATTAGTGATTACATTGCGAAACAAAAATAAAATGTAAGCTATACAAACAAATGTCTTTGGCAACTGTATTGTATTAAAATGTTTATTATAATATTGAGCATGAATAGTAAGGATATGTGCGAGCATTACCACGAGCTTAGTCCACTAGTCTAATATACATACATGTATGTAATACATTTGTTTATGATGGATGTCCCAGTCTGACTGGATCTGCTTACCACCACATGGTTCCCCGTTGAATAAGCTTAAAAAAACGCTAATATTTTTTTCTAGCAGTCGTATTTTTCAAGATAATCGTAATTAAAAGGTCAGTTTCCGATGTTGGACATGGTTTTGGCGACCTAACTGGGTAACCTAACATAACATTCTCTAGAAAAATATGGCTGCATACTAGGAAAAATGCTACTGAGATTTTTTTTATATGTTATTAAATGAGGAATCCTATAGTGGTAAGCAAATCAGATTTAACTGGGACGCTCTGTATATTTTTGGTATACAACTGCTTAGAGCGATGTTACACATACGTCTTGGACAAATTCAAACAGCATATGATTTGTCGGGCTGAAGTGAAACATTTGGTCAGGAATTTCATAATTATATAGAAGCACTGAGACCAGGTACGTTCAAATTGTAGTTGAAAAGGCCTTCCTATATTTCTAGTTGCTACTAAATTTCGACTAAGCGGCCTGTTACAAACGTGATATTGGAACGGCTTAATTATTAGCTTGATATAGATTTTCTCTATCTTTTTTGGGCTATATTCTACATGTTCCGGGTACCCAAACAATTGGAGGAAAATACTAGCCTTGCATTCAAGTATTCTTCTGAAGGTCACATAGAGCGCGTTTTAGTTCGAGAAATGTCGAAAACAGTACTTTTTATTTGGAAAATAAAAAGTAAAAAGATGGGGTGTGTCAATAGCACGACCGCAACAACGTAGACTGCGTTCAAGCCGAGGCGCCCCAAAAGGTGATCTGTCAAAACAAACAAACATTTCATCCCGCCTCCGCAGCAGCCAGCGCCATTACATATAAATCTCTACGATTCTCCATTCTCGAGTTTGGCATCATATAGCCACTAGATATAACTCGAAAGTTAAGACATATTACGTAAAAAAATCTCCTTGAAAATTTTGTTGTAGCCTGGTGGTGGTCCTTCTGTATTTTTAGGTGACCACCACATCAGACTGTGCCATCCAATCCCAAGTACAAATATTTCCATAACACTCCATTTTAGATTACAGACTAGATCTGGATCACGCTTTTTGATGTAGTCTTTTTTACTTTTTTTTATTATCCACATGAATTTACTGTTGAACATACACGCTTCTCGAACTAAATAGAGCTAGGAGTGTCCTAGTTCTATATTAAATATAAATATTATAACCCTAGTCCAGGAGTGGTTTAATATAAGTGGTGATGTAACCGACATTGTCGGTTTCTGTAAAAAAAATCGACTATTTTCTCATTGGCCAATTTTCTGCCAATCATCTGGGTACACTGATCTATTTATTCCAGTCGGAGCCAAAATACATATTTTGCAAATTTTGCAATGTGTAAATGCGCTCACTAGACGATCAAGCATGCTTGTCATGCAAAAGATTCCGTTCCTCATAACTTGTCTCTTATGCTTTACGAAATATGGATTGAAATTGCTCAAACCTATTCTATTATGAAAGTAAAACATAATGGTTTAATACGAGGAGGGACAAGTTACGTGGAACGGAGTCTAATAGCCATACACGCATGATCATCTAGCCGCAATTTAAGAACAAATTAATGGCCTTTGGTACAATTTTCAACATGATTATCTTTTTTTTTGATTTTCTTTATTTTCTCTTTCAAAGAATAATATATACTTTGCCTCCTCGTTCCAATGTGGAGAGTCATGTTTACTGAGTGTTCCTAGTGCAGTTAAATGTCATATTGAATGTTTAATGTAAATCGCTGTGTCTATAAAGTTATAAGCCTTGAAATATCTATGTATAAATGTTAGAAATTATAGAAGTACCTAAACATGAAATTTACCATTTTTTCTTGACACACGCTTACTTTTTGACTACTACCCGCCTGTAAGTTCTTTCTTGGAGCATAAGTGTTCACTTACCCCGAAAACTCCACTCCTATCACTATTATTATTTATGTCTTTTTGGCCCAACTCCTATCACTATAATTATTTGAGCGTCTTTTTGGCCCTACTGCATCTCTTCCCGTACCTACATGTCGTAGAAAGCGACTAAGGATAAGGGCAAGATAAGAAAACAGTTTTCGTACCTTACTTGCTGCTTGATTGTGAACTTGACTCTTGTCCTAATATTATGCTAAACGTGGTGGTCTGTGCGGCAATTCACTATCACTGGCGGCTGGTCCTAAAGTGCGCTCGTGCGCCGCACTACCATACCACGAGAAGTCTTCACTCAAAATAAATAATATCTTACAACATACTTACATTAAAACCATAAAGATCGTACTCCAAATAAATACGAATGTGAATTCGACCTTATTTTATAGATCACAAGGTACTTTTTTGCATTTAAACGCGCGCCCCGTGCGGAATCGAGTAACGCACGCGGGTCTCCCATTCTGAATGTATGGGGATTGGCAAAACACCGCTGGCGCGTGAGACAAAAGATACTTCATAGAAACAGTATGGGCCGAAATGGAGTTCTGCGTGCGGCGCACGAGCGCCAAACAAGGACGCTATATCGTGAATAGCCGCGCGTGCGACACGTCGCGAGCGATTCGTTTTGCACGAGTCCGTCTGCCTGGAGTCAGCGCGCTGTCATGTGATGTCACATACCCGTTAGCGCGCGAATATTTAAAATGGGATATGGTTAGGTTTTGTGCTTTCTGTCACGTGATACTGTGAATTAAGTGGTGCCGATATTTGCCTAAGCGTTGGTTAAAGGTAATGCTTTACAATCAGGTGATGCCGGGTTCAATTCCTACTTTTCAAATGCTTTTATTTTTATATATTTTTTTGAAGTATTTTTTGGACATTACTACTGTTTTCTTTTTGAAAACTGCAGTAGTGTTGTGGTCTATGGGTGTGTTCATAAAGGTACTAAAAATGAGTTAAAAAACTTGTTTGGATTTTTTTTCTGGTTTTTTGCAACTCATTTAGTGGCTTGAGAATATTCATACTAGGTAGGTACGTTCATAATAAAACGCAGGCGTTTAAAAAATTCGGAAGTCCCGATCTTAAAATAACATGACGGGAATGTGTTGGGAAATTTGGTATTTAAGTACCTAAGTAGGTACTTAGCGCACTACCGGTCACTGAAGTCACCAGCCGCCACTGTTCACCATAGTTCTTGCAGCACAACGCCGGTTAATCTGCTTACCCTGATTGTCGCGATACAGCGTGATATAATGCAAGTATGTATTTAATAGAACTTTGTCGCTGCAATATTTTCAGATCTGTTCTAGGTGCATTAAGTTTCTCGGTTTCCCACAAGATATTTTCGTTGTGCACCACAGTGTAGATGAATTCCAAAGAAGGTCCTGGGTTTATTCTCTTCGGAACAAAACCTGCAATCCTTTCTACAAGCATGTAGGTACCTACTTACTAATGCCCTGTTCTATAAGGTCCCTCCTTCCGTAAGTTCTTCCTTCAAAAAGTGACTCCCGTTTTTCAACAAAAACTAATTCTGTATTTATTTTTTATGTATTTCTTTATTTCAGCCAATTAGGGCCTATTTAAAAAATATACATATTGAATGTCTTAATCTAAGAATTAAAATTACGTCTTCTGCACTTTTCTTTGTATGGGTCCCAACAGTGACCCGGACGCTTCATACTGTATGTGAAACGTTTAATTTAATTTTAGATTTTCTTCATAAAAAATTATTATAAAATTTTGTTTTCTGTTCTATCCAGAATGTAGGGTACCATGCACCCAAAATGTAACACACTGTGTGTGTATGTTTACTTTCGGGTAGTAGTTTTATGATAGAAGCGCATAATATTTTGGTTTCATAAGCTTCACGGCCTTTGGATTGATGGCAAAGATATTTAAATGTAACCAGGTTAGAATTTCTTTAGTTTGAATGTATTTCTACAACTCAGATGGTTTATGTATAATTACATCTTCCAGTCAAGCTACCGCAATAGCAATATTAAGTTATAATCTTATTTAGGCCCAATTGCGCCAACACGAATTTAGAGTTAAGTAGCGAGTTATGGATTTAAACGCGGTTCCCACAGTCAACGGGTACTAGCTTAACGAGTTAAACTGGTTTATATCGTTAAATTCGTGTTGGTGCAAGTGGGCCGTGTAATAATATCTTAATCTACGAATAAATTGAAGACATGGAAACGTATATATTGCTTGATTTTGGCCAAATGAAAGTTGGGTCCAATTGGGCGTGGCCTAGAAATTGTATCCGGTTACAGAGCTGTCATCGGAATCTCGCGAGGTTCCCGGTTCGTTTTGCCGCCATTAGAACTCACCAGCGGGTGGTTAAAAAAACATTGCCCGTGGACTCACTTTCCTCTGATCAATACCAGTGAAGAAATAAACTAGCCGTATACTCGGCTTGTGTGTAATGCGGCTTCCGTGCATTTTTATTCGTAGATTAATAACTAGTTTCTTCACTGTATTTGCCTTTGAATATATTGGAAATCGAGGTTTTGAAGCTTATGAAAAAGTGCCAAATATAATAATATACCTATGAAATAAGCTTTCGCTATAGGCCGACAAGCATGTGATGAACGTTAGCAGAAAGACTGGAAGATTTGTGTGTAAATGTTACACTATTATGGATGTTTTATAAATGTATTTTAAATGTGAACATGCATTTTTATTTAGTAGTAATGTCATCTCATAGAATGAACGCTTCGAAAGTAGACCACAATTTTATTTACTATAAATAATAACGTCCGTAACGTGTTTTCCTCCAATCCAGTAATAGACAGCAATCCAAAGGGAAGTGTCCGGATGGCACGCCGGATGTAACTTCTCGGAGGTGATATTAGCTGGTCGGAGCACGTGCTTTGGCCCCTCTGACCGGATACCGGATTACATAAAAACAGATATATATCATTTTCTATTTTTTTATTGTTATTGAAAGTGCCTAGTTACTTACCTACACAACTTGTCGATTCATTGGACTCAATCGTGCTTACTTATCTACTTACTCACGATTAGTTATTTTATTATATCTGCCTTGATTAGTTTTTAAGCCTGATAGCTGCCGGTGGCCTGTTGGCTACCGGCAGCTATTACCATTTGTACAGTATGATCTCTATTGCTCATGATGTGAGAATATAACTTTCATGGTACTTTTTTGTACCGTGTGGGGCCGGTACTTTAAAAGAATAGCCCCACTGCATCTCTCCCCGTGTATGTCGTAAAAGGCGACTAAGGGACATGAATCCCTTCTTATATTACTAGGTGGTAGGGTTTAACCCGCCCGGGTTGGTACCACCGCACTGAATGAAAGGTCGGTCGAAACGGCTATGTAAATAGTTTGTGTTTTTCGTCCAGTTCAGTGTAACCGGCACGACCGAAGGGAAGCACTGACGTGGCATCAAGTTCACCCGGTGTTATGCGCTGACATCACGGATGTTGTAGGTGATGTAGCCAACCGTGTCAGTTTCCATAAAAAAAAACTTACCTGATGTGGTTGGGTAAAACCCCTGCTACAACCATAACACCTTGATAAACTAGGTGCCATGTCAGTGCTCAATTTAAAGTCACGCCCGATGTTGCTCAACTCCGGCAACTCGCCTTTGCAGCGTCACCGAGCTACAGAGCAGCCAATATACATTAACTAAAGGATAAGTTTTTGCTATATAAAGCCACAGTACCTGGGCGAGTTTGGCGTCTTTCGAGTTTGCCCTACATACAGATGGCACTACATACATTATTTAATACATACATATAGTATTTCAGCCTATTGGTACCTCAATTTATAAGAGATGGCATTAGAAAAATAAACGGATTGTCATCCCTGGAGCACACACCTATCTAGATAAACTTGGAAAATAAAACATTACCTAAATGCAAAATTTCTTTCAAATCCACCCTTCACCTACGGAGCGGCCACTTGTGCCGCTTTATACATTATACCTTCGAGTACGGAGCGGCCACATGTGGCCGCTCTCTATTCTCGGCCTAAACGGCTGGGTGGCCCTAACAAAATTATTTTCTTCTTGTATCTCACTAAGCCGTGTGTATTTGAAAGAGATAAATTCTAATAATAGAATAAATTCTCTATAGGCTACAACCGTTCCCCCACAGACAAATGTCAGATTTACCGCGCTGTCAGTGTCATCAAGAGAGCGGGTAAAAAGTTATAATAGGAGGGCGTTGTACGTTGCTCTTTTGTTTTCGGGTTTGCTTAGTGTTTTTTTTTTTGTGGAGATGAACCAATAGGTGATGTTTTTTCTCTTTTTCATTATATTCCGGATGTATTGAATGCATTTGTTTGTACTGAGTTGATCTGAATTTTTCGTAAAAATACTAAGAAAATGCCTCCTCCTCGGTACCAATTTCGGCTGTTTTTAGAGGCTTGTTTCTCGATATAAATCCGTTTTCTGGATAAAGTGAGGTGATAGAAGTGTTATTTAGTTCCTGTAGTTGAAATAATATATGCCGTTTAGTGTTTGCATACAGTACATTTACGAGAAATAAGCAATTTTTGTGACCTATTTTTCTCCATACAAACTTGATCGGCCGTTCGGGATGACTCGGGTGAATTTGATTGTGAACGACACGGGGGGCTGCTGATACACAAGAAAGGTATGATTAGGTCCGTTATTTATTAGTATTTATAATAAAAATACTATGTGACCGATTTGCGGTCTAATAAATTTATAAAAATAAAAAAATCTGAGAGAGGTCGCGATTTTCACATAGAACAACTTTACAAAATAATTTTGTCACCTAGAATACGTAATTTAAATAAAAAAATGCCATTTATAGCTAGAATATTTATCTGTAAATACAATCCATATGTTAGTTCATGAAGTTTCATGGAAAAATCTTCCAAAATGATCGCGGCGCGCCACCTGGTGTAGCCGAAGGATTGTTTTGGTTAATGCTTCTGTAGCTGAAGGAACCGCTTCAGAGAAACCAATAACATACATACATCATAGGTATTTTAAACACGATAAATTGCTCAAAGTACCTAATAGAATATTAAAATAAAAATTCTTTCTCAGAACTGTGCTAATAAAAATACATTTTCTAAAAAAATCATATATAGTGAAAACACTACCTATATTTTAACGAGTACGAGGTACATAGCTACAAAGTGTACCTGTATACTGTATAACATACATTTCGCTTTTGTTATTAGCTAATCAGCATAATTTATTAAAAATCCTTTATCAGTGCAGTATCGGTAATGAAGGATTGGGTATTTCCGGAATTATTAATGAAAAGTATGCGAAATGAATTAATTTTCATTAGTTGATCGGCAACATGACGATGTGGCTGACTATAGGGCTGTTGGTGGGCTTGATTGGTCCCGGGGTACGTGCCAATATACCTATTATATGCGTTAGATTAAGTTAAGTTATAGAAATTAAAGTAGTTTATATAGAAATCGTTATTTGCAATTGTGGGAAATTGGTATTTTCTATGGAATCAGAGCGGCGCAACTTTGGGTGGCTCTTTGGCTAGGTACAATCATTTATATAGGAAACTCAAATCTGTTTTTAGATGCTGGTGTATGGTGGAATTTGCTTGAATATTTCTTTATATTTTGTTAGTGTATGTATGCAAATCATATTTTTATTAAAATTCCAAAGTAGGTAGTTCATTTGAATTCCTTTACAATTTTGGTAGTCATTATATAAAACAACCTAAAAAAATTCAAAATTTCCAATTCTAAATTCGTTTATTTCTGAAAAACATTAAACACTTTATATTTTTATTATTCTTTGCTATCATCTACCGTGTTACATTTGGAGCACAGCAAAGACAATATTACCACGAGTAGGTACCTACAATATATTAATCTTACAACTTGTCATTTTGCGATCATTATAGAAACCTAACTATAACCAAATATCACTTTATTTATTCATGAATGAAATTAAATGAAAATAAACTTTATTGCACAAAATAAGTGACAAAAGGCGGACCTAAAGCCTAATGGAATTCTCTACCAGTCATGCCTGTCTTATAATTTTCATGTTTAAGTAAGTTTATCTTAGTAACATACCTAATCAATATTCGCTTGCACTATAGTGCCACCAGGAAGTTATGATGCGTGAGAAATATGCGAAACTGTCTGCATTCCTAAGAAGGGACGTGAACTTTCGATCGAAAGTTTGTCGATAATTTAAGGTTATTAAGTCATACAATTTATCGACAAACTTTTGATCGAAAATTCACGTCCCTTCCTATGAATGCAGACAGTTTCGCATATTTCCCAGGCTTCTTAACTTCCTGGTGTCACTATATAGCCGCCCCATGCACTTTTCTACAACCCAAAGTTAGTACCTATGTAAAGAATGCCATTCTGGCATTAAACTCGCCTTTTGTGTTTCGTGTAGATATAATTTGCTGCAAATAAATACATTTAATTTACCGCTGGATTCAAAAATGTAGTAGGTACCCATGCCCATGAATTAATACTGGGGGTACCCGGTGTTGCAACCCCAACCGTAAAACCCGAAAGGGGGTGATTCTGAACGTGAAATAGAAGAACTTTTGTTCTACGACTTTTTAATTTGAAGAAAAAAAATGTTTTTTTCTACATTTTGAGAATAGGTATTTAAAATTTGTATGGAAACAATAATTTTTTTTTTGTTTCAAAAATTTTTTTTCTTCACAGAGGTTGTTTAGTTTCACGTATAGAATAACCCCCTTATGTCAGTTAAAAATATTACGGGGGCAACTGCAACACCGTGTACTATAAATTTTTATATTACCAAGCTATTTTTATTAGAGTTCCGTATCCATACGGAAGCCTAATACTCGTCTGTCTGTCCGTCCGTCCGTCCCTAGGGTTGTATCTTTTGAACTGTAATGTAGCCGGTTGAAATTTTCACAGAATACGTCTTATGATAATATGCCAACAAATAATAAAAATAGGTAGCTAGAAAAAAGATAGACGGATATGGTTTTTTGACAGACGTATTTAATAGCGAATACTTCGTGCGTGAGTAAACTCGCGCTTGAAATTTTTTTTTTAAGTATTTGCTTGATAAATTCACCTTTCTGAAATGTTAATGAAATATGTCTTGTGGGAACAATATGTTTTACATTTTATGGTAATAAACATATTCTTAGGTACATAGATATGTACATGTAGTAAAGGAAATAATATTATATTATCTAACAAAAAAAAAAATTACAATGCAAGTATGGGTACGTACCTACCTACTTAATTGAATGATATAAAAACTCATCGATCTTATTCTTATCTCCATGAAGGTCTGATTAAAGTAGGAACATTTAAGCGTTAAAAAGATAGTAGGTAGAAATCTACATACTAACCTACTGTATCTACTGACGTACTAGTGACTTATCTATTATTGCAATACCTAATTCCCACAGAACAAAACAATATGAGTAGAAGTCGTACGTAAGTGGGCGATACCCACGTTTAAGATGGAATGGTATCCGAATGTCCATGGGCGTCGTTAGACACCTTATGCGTGGCTTGGCGCCACATGCCGCGCTTACAATAAAAAAAAAATTGGTGCCGTGTGGGCTGGTACTTGTTTAAAGAGAATAGCCCCACTGCATCTCCCCCACGTGCATTTCGTAAAATGCGACTAAGGGATAAGGACGAGATGCCGTGCTAAAGGGCGACAGGATAACCACCTCGCACGATGCCTCGCACCTATCATCGGTCCTTCCATCGAGTCGTGCAGCGGGTGGGTTTTCGTGCTTACTTGCCGCTTGAAAGTGTGGTGTACGGTGTTGTGCTGTAATTTACCGGACTACTTGCAGCACAACACCGATTACTATCCTTACCCCGATTGTTGGGATACAACGTGTGGTATGCATGTATGTTTAGTAAGACTGACTGGTCTCCACTTATTATATAACTAGCTTTTGCCCGCGGCTTCGCTCGCGTGAAATTCGTATTTCAAAGGAAGAAAGTAAGTAACTAAGGGCGAGCTGGGTTCAGGTAAACGATAATCCGTCTCGAAGAAAGTAAGTAACTTTTTGAGGCCGAAGACGGAGTTGCGTTCAGGAAGACGATAAACTTTTTCGAAGACAGTAAGTAACTATGGGCGAGGCCGAAGGCCGAGCTGCGTTCAGGAAGAGGATAAACCATCTTTAAGAAAGTAAGTAACAAAGGGCGAGGCCGAAGGCCGAGCTGCGTTCAGGAAGAGGATAACCTTTTCGAAGAAAGTAAGTAACTATGGGCGAGGCCGAAGGCCGAGCTGCGTTCAGAATGAGGGTAAACTTTTCGAAGAAAGTAAGTAACCGAGAGCGAGGCCGAAGGCCGAGCTGCGTTCAGGAAAACGATAAACCTTCTCGAAGACAGTAAGTAACTATGGGCGAGGCCGATGGCCGAGCTGCGTTCAGGAAGAGGATAACCCTTTCCAAGAAAGGAAGTAACAGAGGGCGAGGCCGAAGGCCGAGCTGCGTTCAGGAAGACGATAAACCTTTTCGAAGACAGTAAATAACAGAGGGCGAGTCCGAAGGCCGAGCTGCGTTCAAGAAGACCATAAATCTTCTCGAAGAAAGTAACTTCTTTGTTACTTACTTTCTTCGAAAAGGTTTATCCTCTTCCTGAACACATCTCGACCTTCGGCCTCTCCCATAGTTACTTACTGCCTTCGAGAATTTTTCGTCTTCCTGAACGCAGCTCGGCCTTCGGACTCGCCCTCTGTTACTTACTGTCTTCTAAAAGGTTTATCGTCTTCCTGAACGCAGCTAGGCCTTCGGTCTCGCCCTCTGTTACTTACTTTCTTCGAAAAGGTTATCCTCTTCCTGAACGCAGCTCGGCCTTCGGCCTCGCCCATAGTTACTTACTGTCTTCGAGAAGGTTTATCGTTTTCATGAACGCAGCTCGGCCTTCGGCCTCGCCCTCTGTTACTTACTTTCTTCGAAAAGTTTACTCTCGTCCTGAACGCAGCTCGGCCTTCGGCCTCGCCCATAGTTACTTACTGTCTTCGAAAAGGTTTATCGTCTTCCTGAACGCAGCTCGGCCTTCGGCCTCGCCCTCTGTTACTTACTTTCTTCGAAAAATTTACCCTCATCCTGAACGCAGCTCGGCCTTCGGCCTTGCCCATAGTTACTTACTTTCTTCGAAAAGGTTACCCTCTTCCTGAACGCAGCTCGGCCTTCGGCCTCGCCCTTTGTTACTTACTTTCTTAAAGATGGTTTATCCTCTTCCTGAACGAAGCTCGGCCTTCGGCCTCGCCCATAGTTACTGTCTTCGAGATGGTTTATCGTCTTCCTGAACGCAACTCCGCCTTCGGCCTCAAAAAGTTACTCACTTTCTTCGAGACGGTTTATCGTTTACCTGGACCCAGCTCGCCCTTAGTTACTTACTTTCTTTCTTTGAAATACGAATTTCACGCGAGCGAAGCCGCGGGCAAAAGCCAGTTATAACAATAAAAACATATGGTACATATCACTACAAAGATGTTTTTTTTTTTAATTAACTGCATATTTACTTTTCCTAGAACAGAAATTGTTATATTTCAATTTTCCAATATTTTCGCTCTCCTGGACAATTTAGCATTTGGTTAATACAGTGTTTCACTCTGGAGCAGCCGATAGGTTTGCACCTAAAATTAATCAAATAGATACCTAACGAAGTTAACCTACATAAATAAGAAAGTCTGCTCAAGACAATGCATACACACACCGCGCTCCGCACCCCGCGCCACTAACTCCCGCCGCGCCGCGCCGCTCTTTATTTCGGCGCTTGGAACAATTCGATTTGTATGGGAGCCACATCTTAGCGTAGCCCGAAGTGAATTTTAGTAAGCCTATCCTGTGTCCCGTATAGTAAAATGGGCTTGTAGTAAGTTTCATCAAATTCGGATGATGGCTTTAAGAGTTATGGAGGAACATACATACATACATACATACATACATACAGAAAAGATTTCTAAAAATCGTCAATTTAGCTTTAGTATCATACATAGAGGCTACAAACTCAATATTTCCTAAAACAAAGTAACTTACTCCATCACCATCCCTTACAGATTTATTATTAGTATTGATGATAAATAAGTCATCGCGGGTAGACACCTAAACGTTTTTTTTGTTCTGCCTGTTGATATTATTTCCTATCGTGAGCTTCGTAACATTCGGGCATTATACATTTTCAGATCATCGCCGGGAGCGTCGATGTGGACTTCCCCGAGAATGTGAACAGTCGCTGTAAGTACCTTACCTACCACCTACACTACGGCGAGATCCGAATTGCACCGAACCCGCCGACCCCGCCGACCCCGCCGACACAGCTCGCCGCGCCGCGCCCCGCTGCGTCGCCGCCGCCGCGCCCGCGCGCGGCGAGCTGTGTCGGCGGGTTGGTGTCGGTCGGCGACAACGAGCGAGTATATTATGTAAAGCCGGGTCTCCTGCGAATGCTTTTTACGAAACGTTACACAGAAACATCGAAACATTGGGGCGTGGCCATCCATATTTGTATGAAAACATCATATAAATGATATTGATGCTATGATATTGTGTATTGTTCCGGGTTGGTACCACCGCACTGAACGGCTCGGTTGAATGGGTACCAATGGACACCGTAGCCAGCCCTACAGACGGAAGCTATTCCACTCTTTGCGTGTCCTTTTTCCCGTAACTTCTTCAAAGTTGGTTTCTTCAAAGATACGCTCACTATAATTTACTAATACATGATTCAATGACAGCGGCGGCGGCGTCGCGCATAGTGTCGGGATGGGAGGCAGCCGAGGGGCAGATCCCGTGGCAATTCAGCATACGCATGGTCAACCCAGCCGGGCAGGTGTCCGCCTGCGGCGGCTCCATCATCCACAACGATTGGGGCTTAACAGCCGCTCACTGCACCGCTGGGTACGATCTCCCTTCCATATACTTACGCCTTTTCATTAGGAGCCTCGGTAGTTCGATGATGGCAGTTCAGTGGAGATCGAGTGAAGTACGCCGGTCGCGGTCGCAATGTGGATGGTTAACCGTCCGACCGTTGAGGCCGGTCACGGTTGGAATTCCACCTAAAACTGGTAGGTAGGTTCCTTCCTTCTCTTACCTTAGTAGGTTGATCTCCCTTGAAGATCGGTCGGAACGGCTATGGAAATTGTTGGTGTTTTCCGCCCAGTTCCGTTCCGTGTAGATGACATGACCAACGGAAACACTGGCTGTCATTTAGGTCACCAAGGTGTTCAGGGCTGATAAAAGGAACGGGTGTAAGTAGAAGTGGTGTAGCCATGTCGGGAACCATAAAAAGCGTAACGAACGTGTGTGTGTGTGTATGTGTGTGTGGGACACTATGTTAGTAGGTAAATGCTTAATGCTCTTGTGCAGACTTCTCGGCATCTTCTAAGCCGGTGGTGTCCAACTGGTCAAGCACAGAGCGGGCACCTTCAAGTAGGGACAGTACCTATGTATGAAGTTTACCTATACATTTAAATGGGATACCTAGCTATTTTGATTTTCAGACAATTTTACAAAATCTGCTATATAATCCATATGACAGCATAAGGCAATTTTTAACATGTTCTGAAGTCAACGTATTTCTAAATACATTTTTTATATTTTTTTTAGCGGTGTTTTTCTATTTTTCTATTAATTGTCGGAACATCTGTGTGCGGGCGCCTAAAAAAGGCCGCGTGCTACGCGGAGGCCTGCGTACTACCGGTTGGCTATCGCTGTTATACACGGTGTTGCAGTGGCCCCCGTTATTTTTAACTGACATACGGAAGTTATTCTATATGTGAAATGAAACAACTTCTGTGACGAATTTTTTTTTTTAAATAAAAAAAAAATATTTTTTCCATACAAATTTTAAATGCCTATTCTCAAAATGTATGGAGAAAAAAAAATTTTTTTCTTTAAAGTCGTGAAACAAAAGTTGTTCTATTTAACGTACAGAATCACCCCCTTTCGGGTTTTACGGTTGGGGTTGCAAATTTAAGCGACTCGTTTGCGAGATGCAGTGGATTGGAATCGGTTGATGTTTAGGGTACGCCTTTAGTTGACTTCGGCTATGCGAAATAATATCGGCTTTTATAATAAATAACGCAGTATACAGGGTGTGCCAAAAGTCAACGTTATCCCTTGGAGGGCTGATAGGCCAGCTCATTACTAAACAAAACATCACCATATGACCTTAATAAAAAAATCTGTAGTTTTCGAGATATTCACACTTTATAAATTTCGTGAAACTCAACATCCTAGATCAGTTTTTCGAGTGCCACAGGTACAAAATTCCATATTCTAAGATTGTATTTATTGTTACGCAACCCTGTATAGCCCTGCCATGGATCACAGTCAAAAAAATAATAACGAATAGTCAATACCCTTAAAACATTTTTTTTTTGTCGAATTCCAATTGTATAACATTACTATGTTTTCCTTTAGAAAAAATATTACTTTTAAATAAATTCCTGTCACTTTAATTTAACTCGAAGTGTTTTAATTCGAATTACTAATTTACTGAAATGATTTTACAACGAGCTACTTTTGCACTAAAATTGCAAAATTTTAAGAACTACGCCAAAGGAGCTTTTTTTAAAATAACTTGTCAGGTGGTTTTACACTTAAAATTAATAATTTGCCATAAAACTGCGAAAAATGTCTGCCAAATTCGGCATAATTTCGTAGTTTGAATCTAGCACTCGACCGGATCGGACTTTCATTTTTGCACTAAAATGGTATTTTTTTTTTCTAAAGGAAAATATAGCAAATGTTATATCATTTTAAAAACTACCTATACTAAATGAGCAATCTTTTAAAATAACTTGCTAGGTAAGCGTAGTACATTTTTTTAAAGTATGAAGAGGTCGAATTTGACTATTAGAAAAAACTATGAATTGAATAAAATATTTTTTTTAATGTTATTGGACTATTCGTTATAATTTTTTTTGGACTGTGATCAATAGCAGAGCTACACAGGGTTGCGTAACAATAAATAGAATCTTAGAATATGGAATTTTGTACCTGTGGCACTCGAAAAACTGATCTAGGGTGTTGATTTTCACGAAATTTATAAAAGTGCGAATATCTCGAAAACTAACGATTTTTTATTGAGGTCATATTGTGATATTCTGGTCAGTAATGAGCTGGCCTATCAGCCCTCCAAGGGATAACGTTGACTTTTGGGACACCCTGTATAGGTAAGAATAGCCCCATTGCATCTCTCCCTGCGCATGTCTCAAAAGGCGACGATAAGCTGCCGTGCTAAAGGGCGACAGGCTAGCCACCTCTCACCTTGGCGCAGGCAGTCCTTCCACCGAGTCATGCAGCAGGTGGGTCTTCGTGCCTTACTTGCTACTTGATACCTAGTTATTTTGTTTTAATACATTGCTAAATGTGCTTAAATAACAAGAGTACCTGCAGCACAACACCGATTACTCTGCTTACCCCGATTGTCGGGATACAGCGTGTGGTATGTATGTATGTATAGGTATATTACATAGGTAGGTACCCGACCAGTAATACCTATCCAATTATGAACCTGTTAAACAGCCGCATCTCGTTCGTGATCCGCGCGGGCGTGGTGAACCTGACCCGGCCCGAGTACTTATTCGAGGCCACTGAATTCTACAACCACCCTCTGTACAACAACGCATTGCCGGGGGTTGTTCAGCTTCACGACATCGGCGTGTTGAAGCTACGCGAACCTGTCACCTACTCACGTAAGAAGCTTCGCATGGTCTACTTGTAGTTTTTTTATTAGTTAAGTAATGTGCTGTCCAGTTCACTGATGCCCATTGGATTTAGTACGAAGACATTAGATTTAGATTTGTACCGTGTGGGGCCGGTACTTTAAAATAATAGCCCCACTGCATCTCTCCCCGTGTATGTCGTAAAAGGCGACTAAGGAATATGACTCCCTTCTTATATTACTAGGTGGTAGGGTTTAACCCGGCCCGGTTGGTACCACCGCACTGAATGAAAGGTCGGTCGAAACGGTTATTTAATAGTTTGTGTTTTCCGTCCAGTTCAGTGTAGCCGGCACGACCGAAGGGAAGCACTGACGTGGCACCAAGTTCATCCGGTGTTATGGGCTGACATCACGGATGTTGTAGGTGATGTAGCCAACCATGTCAGATTCCATAAAAAAAATCTGTTTTTATTAAACTGAAGAGTTAACATAGGTAATGAAGTAAAATCAATACAGATACGTACATAATAATGTAATGAATGAAAGAAGGTTTTTTTTTTTCGTGTGTATGTGACTTTTGGCACAAAATTCACACAAATACCTACTACATATCGCGATATATACCTACATATCGCGGATGATTTGTGGCGGACCAGTGTCGTTTGAATGGTGTTACACGTAAAAATTCCATTTATTAAATTTGAAGACAATAATCTAGCACGTAAAATAGACTCTACAGTACAAAACTCAGGATTCAGAGGTAATAAGAACAAAAATTCTTAATAAATTCTAGTAGGTAATGAAAAAACTTCAACAGCCTTCGTCAACAGCGTATAAAGTCGTACAAGTAAGTGTACTTCAGCATATAACGTCGTTATGAGCAAGATAGGACCTTCTAAGTCGGAAATGGTTTACCCCATGTGGTTTACCATAGAAATAAAAAGTATGTAATATATTTCCATAAAATGTATTTATTTATTGAGAAAACTATAACCGAACACTTAGTTAAATGTTTAAATAAATAATATTGAAGCTATTTTACCATAACATTATGTCACAGAATATGACTTTACATATCTATACATTTACGTCAAGGTTTTAACAAATTTTGAAGGATACGACCGTATTTTTTTAGATAGAAAGTCTGGTTATCTATTTAAAAAAATCGAATATTAGGGTCGATGTACCGTAGTAAGTTTTGTTATACCGAATCGACAAAAAAGTGAAAATCGGAAAATCGTCGCATACGACCTTATACTTAGGAGCAGTCGATATTGAGCCGCCGCCGAATGAACGCAACCGCAGATTAAGTATTCTGTGACCGCAGGCAGGCTTTGTTGAAGCTCTGTGATTCGCATCGACCTGTCGATCGTGATCGATCATTTAAAACCACTGAAGTAACATTCAGATTTGCCTTCTTGCAAACGTTAAAGTCAAACTTTTATTTGCAGCGAACTTGAAGCCGATTCGTCTACAGCGCTCCGCCGACATGGACACTAACTACCATGCCCAGAGGTTGGTCGCTAGCGGGTGGGGCCTCACTTGGACTCAAGGTGTGCATTCAATTTCATTTATTCAGCGAAATTGGCGTTTCACATTGCATTGCATAACTATTTTTTTTCCCTTCCCAATGGCAAGGTGGCCTCTTGACTTTACAGTTGAGGAAAATAAACGGCTATGTGTGGTGGAACTCTCTCCACTACTCACTAGTACGTAGTCACCCTATTGCAGGTAGAGAGGGATAACATTTTGCAAGTGAACTGGCCCTCGACATTTCCCTCTGTAGAAATAGTCTTTCTTTCACAATAAATACTGACAATAAACCGAGTAACGTATAGCTATCCTTTTCACGCTCACATTCTGTTACTATAGCATGAGACAGGCGCGCACGGAAGTCGCCGGCGGACGTTGAATGCTCGCGAAACAGGGTATGCGGTGTGCTCATGGTTTGCGTGCCCAACCACATTTTTGTACAAGCTACAGCAAAATGTCTCTCCACCAACTCAGATTTTGTAAAAGTTGCTTCCGAGTGTATATTATATATAAGCTACCCAGCTTACCCAAGTAGTCCTACAAACAAAGAAGAGACTATTTCCTGTCTCAGCAAGAAGCTAAGGCCACTTCAATCTAAAAAAATAGTTATTCTTAGTATTAAACCTACAATGTAGCATACCTATGTATGTCGGGATAGGCACGAGCCCCGAGAACTTGAACTGGGTGTATCTGGTCGGAACGTCCAACGAAGACTGCAGGAGCTCCTACGGCGGCAGCCCCATCATTGGGGATACAACTATCTGCGCTGTCCACTACAACGTCACCAGTCAGTCCACTTGCCAGGTAAACTACTGCACCTCAGGTTTAAAATCAATTACTTAGCGATCGACGAACGCTTTCGAATATCTAGTTTCCAGTCCATTCGGTTCGGATGACATCATAGAGTAACTTATGATGACATCTTGGAAACAATGATGGTTATATATATTAGTCTATGGGTTATATCCTCTGCGTTCTATACAATATTGGAGGATAATTCGGTATTCAATAGAAAACATTGCCATCTAGCGGTAAACTAATGCAAGGCTTTGTGAAGTAGTATGCTGGGCAAGGACCGCGCTGTTGAAGTGGTTGAAAGAAGTGAAGGATAACTAGAGTATTATCTCATCTGTGGTATTACCGACGAACGTTCGGCGAACGGCATTAACGGTCATCGGCCAGTTCGAAGATTTAAAAAAAAAAAATTTTATGGAAACTTAAACGGTTGGCTACATCACCTACAACATCCGTAATGTCAGCCCATAACACCGGGTGAACTAGGTGCCATGTCAGTGCTTCCCTTCATTTCGCGCCGGCTACACTGAACTGGACGGAAAACACGAACTATTTAAATGGCCGTTTCGACCGACGTTTCGCTCAGTGCGGTGGTATCAACCCGACCGGGATAAACTCTACCACCTAGTGGGTCCGGGTCCGTGCTCCACCTAGGTTTTCCACCTGGTACATCACCCACAACATCCGTGATGTCAGCCGGGGTATACTTGTGTATACAATACGGGGTGAACTTGGTGCCACGTCAGTGCCTAATATTTTGGAAATTACGTGATATACCCACGTGCACTTATTTGTGATATGTGACGCCGTCATCCTTGCTTCTCTTGCCGGTACGATTTTTACAGTGTCGCAAAAGGGACACGTAGGCATTATATTTGTAGAAAACTCCGAATGTCCATGGGCGCCGTTAGACAGCTCATGGGTGCCTCGGCACAGAATAGAAATGGCCTCGGCGCCATAATATGTCGAGCTAACAATAAAAAAAAAATTTAAAAAAAAAAAATAAGATCGACGCGCCTGCGCTCGTCGAGCGTGCGAGCGTGCGACTTACAGACCGTCAACTCAAGATGGACCATTTGGCTTATGTCAGTAGGAACCGATCGAGCGTATTTGATATGATAGAAGTCGTTCAATATAAAAGTCCCAAGAAAGAACAGTTTAGTTACACGAGACGGCCGATTTCTCTCCAACCCAACTGCTGTCGTCGTGTTAGGTGTTAGTTTACACGGACGATCGTTCAGTCGTTCGCTCAGTGCAGCATAGGTATTGGAATTGGAGCCCAACATTTTAGTCGGCGGCCGACTAAAAAGTTGGCCGCCGTAGGCATTGTTCAACTTTTTTAGTTGTACCAACTTTTTTAGTTTAGTTTAGTTGGTACAACTAACAAGCAACTGTTTGGTACAACTAAAACGTTGGTTGGCGCCGTGTATTTGAAAACCTCGTAATTTTGCATATATTTTGAAGTTTTTTTATTACGACTCAACAGTTTAGTTGAATAAGAATCGGTCGTCTACTCGAGCCTTTTTAAGGACCCTACGCTACGACACAGTGGCGCCAACTAGTGACCAACCAACACGCTCTGACTCTAGCAAAGAATATAAATGACTCTAGTCCACTCTAGTCTCCATTTCCATTTGATTTCCATCAAATGGTTCGTACGTAACACGACACGACGTGTAAGAATCGATGCGTCTAAGGATATAAAGAAGGTGCTTCAAAGGAAAGAAACTTTCCGTAATGAAGATGAGCTATCAGACTTAATATTCGAGAATTCGATTACCTCTTATTAAGACCAGACTGATTAAAGATTCGTATTTCCTACGTATTAAATAATAAGTTTAGACATATGTTTGTTGGTTTATTCATTGAACATTTAAGAATAAACTGTATAAAACTATTAAATAAGACATGCCCCTAGTGCCAATAACTGATTCCTAAGTGCCAATGTTTGTACATCCTATGCCAATGACTTTAGACATATTTTTGTAAAAAGTTTACCCTAGGTAATAATTAATAAATAACGTATGCGCGAGTCCCCCACCAGACAGTGTGATATATGCAATGGATGGATATATGTAGATATCTACTTAGGTACTTATATGAAATTTCGGCTATGCGTGCATTCCTCCAGTTCCATTTAAATTCCTAGGTTTTTATGCGTACTTTCGCTAAAACTTCAGGTAAGTACCTACCTACATAACGAACTGATTTTAACTTTGCGGTATACGTTACAGGGAGACAGCGGCGGCCCGCTCACCATCTTGGAGAAAGACGGCGAATCGACCTTGGTCGGCGTCGCTTCCTTCGTGTCCGGTCAGGGCTGCCATACTGTATCACCGGCCGGTAAGCGAGTGCCAACATTAATACATACATTATCTGAATATACAATTATATATATATATATATATATTTTTTATGGATCCTGACACGATTGGCTACATCACCTACAACATCCGTGATGTCAGCCCATAACACAGGGTGAACTAGGTGCCATGTCAGTGCTTCCCTTCATTTCATGTATATGTTATATTATATTATAAATTTAAAAAATCTAAATTTTAGTTGTGTTAAGTTGAACTGTGATGTTTATTTTGTGTGGTGATGTTTTCAAGATAAACCAAATTGGGAAGATTTTTATTGTTATGATTTTTTGGACAACCAATACCTACGGGTAGCTGAAAACACGAACGTCGGTCCGGTGGTATCAACCCGGGTGGGTTAAACCCTATCACCTACTGAAGGGAAGAGACCTACAGTTTTACGTGGAATCCGAACTACGGTCAGCCTTCAACAATCGAGAGGTCACCCATCCAAGTACTGACCGCGCCCAGGTGTGCTTATGACCACGAACGACAGCCGACCGACCGCACCACTGAGCTACCGAGGCTGACAAATTATCTTTCGTACAGAGATCTTTCGTATATCGTCTTAGTTCAATCAAGGTAATGTGGCGTAGAGAGAGAGAGGGTGCATAGAATGTTACTCCAAATAATACACCTAACTTTATTGTTAAAAATGGTAAAGAAATTCTTCAAGTTCTTATTTCGTTTCCATGTTTCATTGGACCGGATTTTACCACGTCTGGTACTCTGAAGTCACGAATGTTAGGCCAATAATATAACTTTATTGCACCTGATTGAAAAAAATCCCAATACTTACCTTCTTTTTTCGTTTACAGGTTTCATTCGACCGGGTCCCTACCACAATTGGTTCTATGAGGTCACAGGCATTAACTTCGATTGGGATTGGGAGGATTCTGAGGAAGCACCCGAGCTGTCTTCGGAGGAATCGGTATCGAAACCTTCTTCAGAGGAATCGAAGCCGCAACCTTCTTCAGAGGAATCGGTATCAAAACCTTCTTCAGAGGAATCGGAGTCGCAACCTTCTTCAGAGGAATCGAAGCCGCAACCTTCTTCAGAGGAATCGGCGCAGCAACCTTCTTCAGAGGAATCGAAGCCGCGACCTTCTTCAGAGGAATCGGCGCAGCAACCTTCTTCAGAGGAATCGAAGCCGCGACCTTCTTCAGAGGAATCGGCGCAGCAACCTTCTTCAGAGGAATCGAAGCCGCGACCTTCTTCAGAGGAATCGGCGCAGCAACCTTCTTCAGAGGAATCGAAGCCGCGACCTTCTTCAGAGGAATCGAAGCCGCAACCTTCTTCAGAGGTATCCGAAGAAAATTCAAATGGGAATTCCGATTCCGGTAATTCTCGTCCAGAAGCTGACTCTTTCGGCAGAATGTAACATTTATGCGTTATATCGAAATAGTGACTTCCTGAGCCTTTCGACGCAAGATTGTTTATAAATATTGCAAACTGTACAGAAATAAAAAGTTATTTTCCAATATGAAACGAATGTTATGTTGTTTGTCCATTCCACACCAAATCTTGGAGTCACGTGTTGACGGTAACTTACCTTAGAATAGTTTTCCATCAAAAAACGTCATTAATAGGTACATGACATCTAGTTTTGATATAACTAAAAAAACCTTGTGGTAAGTATAGAAAACAATTATTGAAAGATAAAACATTTTTTTTTCTTATAGCTATACCAAATACTTATTCAATTAAGTATGTTGTTTTTTGAGAAAAACGTTTTATTAATTGAAATGTGTGGGGCCGGCAATTAAAAAGAATAGCCCCACTGCATCTCTCCCCATGCATGTCGTAAAAGGCGATTAAGGGATAAGGACAAGATGCCGTGCTAAAGGGCGACAGGCTCGCCACCTCTCACCTTGGCACGGTACTTCCACCGAGTCATGCCATGCAGCAGGTGGGTATTCGTGCCTTACTTGCTGCTTGATAGATTGAATCTTGTTCGAATACTTTGCGAAACGTGGTGGTCGGTGTTGTGCTGTAATTCACCAGAGTTCTTGCAGCACAACACCGATTACTCTGCTTACCCCGATTGTCGGGATTCAGCGTGTGTGGTATGATATGTATGTTATTTATTACCTTATCTAGTTTTTCCTATTATTTATTATTCGCTTGTGGATTAGTATAGTGCGTATCTATGTATGTAATATACAGGGTGTAAAAACGGCGAGTACATTAAATTTAGGAAATGATTATTGGGATCAAGAGTAACAAAAAAGTCAAATAACTTTTTTCTGAATTCCCTTTAAATAAAAAGTTACAGTTTTCATACAAACTAATTGATTATTTTAGTGTAAAAATGATCTAATCACAATTGGGCGGCACGGAGAGGGGAAGATCGGGTGAGACGTGAGCGCCTCGGACGGAGGTGTTGGCGGGAGTGGCGGGGGTTAGCTTTGTGAGTGGAGGACTGGAGGTCGGCAGGCGGAGGGTGCGGAGCGGCAACAACGCGTTAAATTACACTAGACGAAAACATACATTTCAAAAATTCATATCTCGAAAACTAGACACTTTAGAGAAAAACTTTATTTGATTTTTTGGCTAGGAAAAACATGAGGATTGCGCTGGCGAAATTAATGTACTCGCCGTTTTAACACCCTGTATAATAAATAACCTACATGTTTATTTATCCAAATCCAAAATATTTATTTCTTAGAAAACTTAAAAGAAACATAGTACCTAACATAGATAAAATTAATCTAGATAGTAATTTTTTGACGTGATGACGTCTCATCTTATAAATTGATGAAAACCGGCTGCACGCACGAAAAAGTGTCACGTTCCATCTGAACCTGTGTGTGCAAGCGAGAGCGCGTAACAAGCGATAGAGAGGCACAATCGGTATAGTCAAAGTTACCATGGAAACGTCTTAAGAAGTAAAACTGTCAAGATCAGACAACAGAAGTTTATTGATGGCCAGTCACAAGATGATTAATCTTTCTACTGGAAATAGAATTACTGATCTTTGCTCTATGTACTATGATTATTCCACGTCATCACGTAAAACTATCATCCGTAAACCGCCTTTACAGACAGCCAATTTTTTTTTATGGATACTGACACGGTTGGCAACATCACCTACAACATCCGTGATGTCAGCCCATAACACCAGGTGAACTTGGTGCCACGTCAGTGCCTCCCTTAGGTCGTGCCGGCTACACTGAACTTTACGAAAAAAAAACTATTTACATAGCCGTTTCGACCACCTTTCATTCAGTACGGTGGTATCAATCCGGGCGGGTTAAACCCTACCATCTAGTAATATAAGAAGGGAGTCATATCCCTTAGTAATGAAATGAAGAAAGACATGCTAAAATATTAAGATGCATATGGGTTTATTTACTATCGGTAAAATTATTGCTTTCGCTTGCAAGTTGCAGAGGCATTACAAAACTATCTACGATTCTTGATGAGCGTTTTGGTTTGTTTTTCAAGTAATTTTTTTACTGTAAGATGTGTTTTTTTTTAGTTTTAATTTATACGAGTTTAGTTTTATGCAGAGGGGCGACGTGGGCGACCGCCCACGGCCTCGCGGCTCGAGGGGCCTCGCGCCTCGAAAGTTCATGCAGCTTTGGTTAATGAAAAACATTCAGCTAGATCTATTAAAAGAGATCCCGAGTAAACATGTTTAGACTTAATAAAAGGCAAACTAAACGTTGCTATAAAGCCTTTATCCTATTATGTTTTTGTGTAAATTCACTAAGTTGAAATAAAGATTTTCTATTTCTATTTCTATTTCTTTATCCGACACAAGATGGGAAAGGAGGACAGAGGCAGTGAATATTGCAATAATACAGTGGCTGTATTATTGCGGTTTGATGATGTTGTTGAATGTATGTATTGAGTATTGGCAAAATTGATAGGGCCTCGCAAAATTTATCTTGCCCACGTCAAATTAAGTTCATGCCCCGCCACTGGTTTTATGTATTTTATTCATATTGTAAATTCTAAATGTATACGATGTTGAATGTTTTTAATTAATAAATAGTAAGTGGGTACTTATTGCAAAAATATTGGTTGGTAATAAAAAGATTGTTTAATTTAATTTTATGTAAAATAATAAAACTTTAATTTGAGTGAAGCTGAAATCGATACGTAACATTTTTTACAAGCCATCGTGCTGACTTCTGGCAATTAGAGTGAGCATAGAGTAATCGGTGCTATGCCGCAGAAGCTCGGGTAAGTCCGACCACTCCAAGTAGGATACAAGGTAACTACGAGTATCAAGCAGCAAGTAAGGCGAGAAGACAGTTACCAAGAACGTTAGAAGAGGTAGGGACGTCGGACTGTCAAATGCTTGTTTGAGAACCAGCGTCGCCGAGCTCCGCGGGGAGCGGAGGGGACGGCGCGGCGGGCGCTCTGATTGGGTGGTATCGGGTGGGGGAAGGTTGACGCTATGTGGCCAGCGGGCGACCGACGAATGTTATTGGTATCTTTTTATTAATATCGTGTTACGCTGGCGCGGGGAAGGTCCGCCGTCCCTACCTCTTCTAACGTTCTTGACAGTTACTACCGGCTACTATAGAACTGGAAGTACCGTGGAAAACGAGAGGTGGCTAACTCATCGTCTATACATATAATAAAATCGTAAAGGTAAGAAAGTCTGTACATTGAATGTATTCGGGAAAAAACTAACCAGGGTGGCTTAAAATGAGATAATGAACATGTTAGAACAGTTTTTAAATTTTTTGTTTGTTTGTTTGTTTGTTTGTTTGTTTGTTTGTCTGTACGCGCATCACGCAAAAACCACTGAACGGAATTAGACGAAACTTTGTATAGTGGCAGTTTATGCCGGGTTAGGATAATACGTAAAAAAATATATCAAAAATTAAAAAAAATTAAACAATTATAAACATTATTGCGCGTTTAAAATCACGTAGTCCAAAGTACATAATTATATCTTGAGAACTGGCAGCAAATACAATTTGAATAAAATATTCATTCGAAATTTAAAAATAAGTAGATACAACGAAAATGGCAGTTCTTCTTATTTATAACTTGAACACAATAGTCTATACATATCTATGAAAGAGATTAATTTGATATCTATTCTTTCTATACATATAATAAAATCGTAAATGCAAAAATGCCTACTTGTACGCGCATCTCGCAAAAACCACTGAACGGAATTTGACGAAACTTTTTATAGTGACAGTGTATATCCCGGATTAACGTAATAATTAAAAAATATAATAAAAATCACGTTTTTTTTTAATATATTAATTTCATCTCCTCCCGAAACAGGCAAAACTCATTAGAGTATACAGCCATTTCAGTTGTAGCTTTAACGTCTGTTGTATAAATTCTCGCACCGCGAGAACCACAAAAATATATATTTTTAATTACAACGACGGCGCGACAAACTTCCGCCGTCCGCCATCTTTTTCCACTTCATAAAAATCACGTATGTAATCCAAAGTAAAGATAAAAAACAATTTTAAATGTCATGTTGACAACGGAGAACTGTCATCTCGACGTGAGCTGGCCGGTGACAAATTGTTTGATAAATAAAAAAAAATAATTGATAGTCGAAGTTATGTCGCTGTCATTGGTGCAATAAAATTTATATATCTGTTGCCCTCGGCTTCGCTCGCGTGAAATTCGTATTTCAAAAAAAGAAAGTAAGTAACTTAAGGCGGGCCCGAAGGCGGATCTGCGCTCATGTAAACGATATTCTTTCTTGATGAAAGTAACTAAGGGCGAGGCGGAAGGCGGAGCTGAGTTCAGGAAGAAGAAAAATATTCTTGAAGAAAGTAAGTAATTATGGGTGAGGCCGAAGGCCGAGCTCTATTCTGGAAGACCATAAACCTTCTCGAAGAAAGTAAGTAACTACGGGCGAGGCCGCAGACCGAGCTGCGTTCAGGAAGAAGGTAAACATTTTTGAAGAAAGTAAGTAACTAAGGCGAGGCCGAAGGCCGAGCTACGTTCTGACAAATGATAAACCATCTCGAAGAAAGCAAGTAACTAAGGGCGAGGCCGGAGGCCGAGCTGCGTTCAGGAAGAAGCTAAACCATCTCGAATAAAGTTAATTAATATTAAGATTGAGTTAATTTAGTTTAAATTTTATTATAAAGTCCACACTTCTGACGGCAAATATACCGTGCATCCTAGAACCTCGCGGTTATTCCCGGTTAGATGGCAAGAGGCCCGATGCTATCACCTTAGTGCCATGGACTAAGGGTAGTTCTTTGATGTGGGACGCCACTTGTGTTCTCACATTGGCTCCAAGTCACGTTAGGACATCTTCAAGAGCGGCTGGCGCGGCCGAGGCTGGGGCGGAGAGCCTCAAACGCAACAAATATAGAAATATAATTCAAGATTTCGAATTTGTTGCGTTTGCGGTTGAAACCCTCGGTCCGTGGAGCAGTGAAGCCAAAAGAGGCTTGGGCCTCTGCTGGTTGACGCAACTGGTGTCCCGCCATCAGGGCTTGTACTTCATTCAAAGGGTAAGCCTTGCCATCCAGCGGGGTAATGCCGCAAGTGATCTAAGAACATTTGAAAATTCCAGTTTTGATAGTTATTTTAATGTTAGGTAGGTTTTAATTCTTTAGTTATTAATATTAATTTTTTATTTTTATGAAATAAATCGATTGAGTAAACGATATTATATTCTATCGAAGAAAGGAAGTCTTTAATTAAGGGCGAGGCCCGAAGGCGGAAGAGGGTTTTTGGTTTACCTGAACGCAGCTCGGCCTTTGGCCTCGCACTTAGTTCCTTCCTTTCTTCCAGAAGGTTTATCGTCTTCCTGAACACACCTCGGCCTTCGGCCTCGCCCTTACTTACTTCCTTTATTTGAGAAAGGTTTATCGTTTACCTGAAAGCAGCTCGGCCTTCGGCCTCGCCCTTAGTTAATTAATCAAACCTTAATCAAACCAATTCAGTGCGGTGGGGTGGTGAGCTGTCCGACGAGTACCGATTGAGTTGCGGGGTGAGACAGGGGGGACTGACATCACCGGACCTGCTCAACCTCTACGTCAACGGTCTCATAGAGGAGCTCAGCAGGGCCGGTGTCGGCTGCCACCTGGGTAGCGTATGCATGAATAATCTTAGCTACGCAGACGACATGGTGCTGCTGAGCCCCTCTGTGAAGGGTCTGCGGAAACTGGTTGGTATCTGCGAGCGATATGCCGAGGCACACGACTTAACATATAATGTCAAAAAGACGGAGGTCGTCATCTTCAGACACGGCGCCGGACCAGATCACGTGCCCCCTATAACTTTGCGTAATTCTCAATTGATAATCGCTACAAAGTTTAGGTATCTAGGGCACGTGATCACGGACAGGTTGAGAGATGACGAGGACATGGAGCGGCAGCGGAGAGTTATCGCTATGAAGAGCAACATGTTGGCTCGCAGGTTTGCGCAGTGCTCCGAAGAGGTCAAACTAACCCTGTTTAGGGCGTACTGCCAGCCGTTCTACACCGGACACTTGTGGTGCAGCTACACGCAGCGAGCGTTTAACTCGCTGCGTGTGCAGTATAACAATGCTCTGCGTTGCATGTTGGGACTGCCGTGGCGGTGTAGCGCGTCTGGCATGTTCGCCGAGAGCGGGTTGGATGACTTCTTTGGTGTGCTGCGCAAACAAAAGGCAGCGTTCCTTTATCGAATAGATAAAACAGAAAACGCCATAGTACGTAGTTGTCTACGCGAGCTGTTTTATAAAGACTTTATAGATATATAATTTGTGTTTGTATTTTAGATTGCAATTTATTGACGGCAAATTGCACCTATTTTATAATCTTTTTATCATTTCTGTTTTTAAACGTGTTCATTTCAGATTTTTGTCTGTTTATATTTTATTGCGAGATAATGTTTATCTATTATCTAGATATTATATTATAGAATTGTATCATTTTAATGCTAGTTTTAAGGTTTTATCATCTGACTATAGTATAACGATGTACATATTGTTTATATAATGTGTGGGACTTGTACCTGAAAATAAACGTTATTATTATTATTATTTTATTTCTTTATTAACACATTATCTTAAAACTAACTTTGTACATATTAAAAAACCTAACATTAAAAACATATACAAAATTAACCTTAAAAAAATGGAGTTTCCACCACCGGCGGCGGGGCGAGCCCAGGCTACCGATGGTCGGGTCCCAAAGAGAGGAACCTCCGGACGATGCGTGCAGTGTCGAGCAGGGCTGCCTTCTGGATCTGGCCCTTGACCCAACCACTCAGCGAGAGCCTCTCAAGGTGGTCGTCGAGGCTCTTCGCTATCAGCCCATGCGCCGAAACGACTATGGGCACAACGATCGTCGAGTCGACGGGCCACATTTTGGTAACCTCGTGCTGCAGATCCAGATATTTTAACATCTTCTCTGCTTCCTTACTGACGAGGTTACCATCGTGCGGCACGGCGATATCGACGAGCGTTGCGCGCCTTGCCTCCCGGTCTACTATCACAATATCAGACCTGTTCGCGAGAATAGTCCTGTCTGTGATAATGGACCGGTCCCAGTAGAGTGTGACATGACCGTTCTCGAGAACTGGCGGTGGATTGTACTTATAGTAAGGCACCTCAGTACCCACAAGGTTGAACTTTAAGGCAAGTTGCTGGTGGATAATCCTGGCTACTAGGTTGTGTCTATGCAGATACTCGGTGTTGGCAAGCTGCGAACAACCGGAAATCACATGTCTGAGGGACTCGCCAGGTTGATGGCAGGCGCGGCAGATGTCAATGGTGCCGTCCTTCATTATGTGTTTCCTATAGTTGTTCGTCTTGACAACCTCATCTTGTATTGCAAAGACAAAACCCTCGGTTTCCCCGAAGAGGTCCCCGAAGCGTAGCCAGTGCACGGAAGCAAGTTGGTCTACATCCGGTCCCGTGAGAGACCGGAAATACCTACCGTGCAGCTCCTTGCCTTTCCATACTTCCATGCGGTCCTCGGTGCTCAGTACAACCGGCTTCCGCCAGTCCTCTTTTCCCATGCTCAGCGGGGTAAGGCCTTTATCGCTGGTGACGACATCGCGATGCATCTCACAAACATCAGTCTTTTCCAAAAAGTACTGACGGAGATTGCATACCTCGCGGTTGTGCAGGTTCTTGGCATTTAACATACCTCGACCCCCACACTTCCGCGGGATATACAACCTCATGACCGATGATCGTGGGTGGTGCATACGGGATTTCGTCATCAGCGTTCTGACCTTTCTGTCCAGCGAGTCCAATTCGGTCTGAGTCCATCTGAGAATACCGAAGGTATATACGAGCACAGGCATGACCCAACCGTTATAGGCACGAATTTTATTGCCGCCTGACAAAAGGCTATTTAGCACTTTTGTAAGACGGTGAAAAAACTTTTCCTTAACTGATTGTTTCATGTCCGTATCCCGTATGTTGAGAGCCTCCGATATTCCCAGATATTTATAGGTTTCGTCTTCGGAGAGAGCTCGAATATTCATAGACTCCGACAACTGTATGCCGCCGGAGTTCACGACCACACCACGGTCCACATGGATGGTCCCACATTTTTCCAAGCCGAACTCCATTCCAATGTCGTTGCTGAAGCCTTCAGTTATCTTCATCATCGACATTAGTTCAGTGTCCGACTTGGCAAACAGTTTGAGGTCATCCATATAAAATAAGTGCGATATTCGAGAGCCTCCTCTTCGAAGACAGTAGCCCAGCTCTGAGTCCTCAAGCAGAGTGCTAAGAGGGTTCAGAGCCAGACAAAACCAAAGCGGACTCAGACTGTCTCCCTGGAAGATCCCCCGCCGTATGGGAATCCGGTCGTCTGCGACCGAAGTCCGTTCGCCACCTGGCACACGAAGGATAGTACTCCATTGTCCCATACATGCGCCAAGGAATTGACAGATATTCGTGTCAGTTTTGTATAATTCTAGTATCCTTAGCAACCATGTATGGGGCACGGAGTCAAATGCCTTCCTGTAATCTATCCAGGCAGCAGACAGGTTCTTATATTATTACAGGTTATTATTATTATTATTATAATTACTTTCTTTGAGAAGTTTTATCGATTACCCGAACGCAGCTCGGTCTTCGGCCTCGCCCTTAGTTACTTACATTCTTCTTTGGAATACGAATTTCACGCGAGCGAAGCCGCGGGCAACAGCTAGTATACAATAAAATTAAATAAAGTCACATCTAAAACCACCCTATTAATTACACTGGGGAACAGTCATTTTGCGGCATGGTACGTTAAAGTCAATGTTGTATAAGTTCAGTATGCTGAATATGAGAAAAATATCAGATTTGTCAAATTGACTCTAGTTTATGAGATAAAGACTCTATTAAATATTTGACGGAAAAAGATCTAAATAAAAAAAAATTATGTATTAAAATACCTATATACTTTAGGAGCGACTAGATAAAAACTAAATACATAGTATACTGTTAAAACAAATCATAAAAAAATTACAAAAAGCTTTTTCTGTAGTTTTCCGTTTTTTTCCTCAGGACAATCCCTTATTAAAGTCCAGCAATAGTCTGCGATCATATGGTTGCCCCATCGGCCTTGGTATCGTTTTTCAAACTGTTTAATTCATCTATGTAACATAATCACAGTTTGCAGTAGATGGTCCTGCCTGAAAATACTGAAACTGGCAAATTTTCACTGTGTAATATTGGGGGATTAGCCGATTCCACATTAGGATAACCCAAGTACGTTTTTTGTACCGATTCATACCTTACTTACACATTCACAGCACAAAAGTAACAGTCATTGAAGTCATTGAAATGATTGGTTGGCACAGTCCATATCATCGGAACTCCAGATGTAAGCCAAGGAGGATGCTCCTTGGCTCCATTGTCGCAGAGATTCCACACAAGACTTACACACGATTTTGGGCACCCAATATTTATTTTTTTGAGCAAGATTATTTATCCCAAAGTCAAAGAGTTTGTATTACGTCGCTGCGCTCCGCGACGAAGCACGGCCGATGACTGCCGATCGGACCCGAACGCGGTTCGTGGCGCTCACCAACGAAGCTTCACCTCACCGAGCGTTGCAACTGCAACGCTCACATTCTCTCTATAAAGGAGCGCAGCGACGTAATACAAACTCTTTGCCCAAAGTATGCATGGTAGGTTTGTTTCACAAGCTCAGTTATCTTTTTTCTTTGTTTTTGTAGACAAAATTTGCCACTTAGAAAACAAAAACTTTTGAGATCGTCGACACAAGACATTCGCGACGAACTCATATTTTTCAAGAGAAAAATGACAATGTATTTAAAATAGGGCATGAACTGATAACCTTAACTTTTAATATCTAATTTAAGCGAAACTGTAATAACTATCTACGTGAATAGAAAACAAAATTTGGTTGGGAATACTCAAATTAATACCTAATATAAGTGTTTATTAAAACCAATAACAAAATTAATGCCACAGAAAGTAAGATTTTTTTTGTTGCTCAGTGTTATTAATTCTGTTTTGACCTTGATACTTATCCTCGCTCGCCCCCAAAGTTTGCTCGCTCCATACCAAATCTGAAATCACACTCTTTACGCAGGATCGCAGGATTGCTGAGTGAGCAATAAAATCAAATATTAAATAATAATCTTACACAAACATACTTTTAAGATCTTTCTTCATTCCTGATATGTATTCCTATGTGTGAAATTGTTTTACTTATGTATTTTACTTACACATAATAATTAGCTTCTGTTTTATTTTTCCATGAATAATTTCATAAACTCAGTCGCTATACTTACAATAAGATAAAGAAACTCTCGCTTTTGATTAAACCGTTCGTTATCTGTGCAGTATCGTTAATGAAGGATTGGGTATTTCCTGAAGTAGGTAAGTCAATTTTCATTAGTTGATTGAAAACATGACGACGACGTGGCTGACTTTGGGGTTTTTGGTGACCTTGGTTGGTCCCGGGGTACGTGTCAATATACCTACTAATATGTTCATAAGCTCTTTTTCGTAAAGTAAGAAAGTAGCGTAATTTGTTTGAAACCTTAACATCTCTATTTGAGCACACTGAATAAAATTGTAATTGGAAATGTGTGTAGGCATAGTCGGCGCTACTGATTGTCACCGACGTACTTAACGTCGTCGTCCCACCTAGAGGTTAGTCTTCCCACATTTCGTTTCCATGCCCGTGGCCGACACATTGCTATTGGTCTGTTTAGTAAGTGTAATTGAAGGATGACATTTTCAGATCATCGCCGACAGCGTTGAGGTGGACTTCCCCGAGAATGTGAACAGTCGCTGTAAGTATCTCTTCGGTTCGTCCATCCATAAGGGTCAGTTCAGACCGAGATGCGACGCGACGCGACATCAAGATTCACCCAACTAGCACATCTTTATCTAAAAAATGCCTATAAAATATCTAATAGAATTTACATTCGATTGTCTATCTTTAGAGTAAGACCTCCCTCAAGATATCTTCAAGAATGTATATAGACACGCTTTAGTAAAAGTGGGCACAGGTTTAATAATAAGTGACAAGATTGCCTTGAGAAAACGTCTATAGGTAGAATTAAGAGCACTTTTATCACCTAGTTCTTAAGATGGCCGTCAAGAAAACTACAAGACAATGTCCAGAGCAGTATCTAGTCTTCTAGATAGTTTTTAGACTTTAATAAGAACATATTAATAAGCTGTAATTAGATAATATCATGCAATTTCAAAACCAAATTTACTAAAGTGTGACAATTATAAGAAAAAAGTCCTTAAATTAATAGTGTTTTATGTTTGATGGCGCACAATTGACAACTTTATGACAACTGGCGAAATAATAATTAAATATTCCCTTCTTTCACGCGGTGTTTTAACGTTCCTACAGTGCGAATAGATGTGCGCTTTTAAATACATCGTGAAACATTACGAAAAACGTATTTTAAAACAAATGCGCTCGCTCTATTTAAACGTTGAAGTATCATTCCATGCAGCGTAAAATATATAATTTGTGCGGTGCTTATGATTATTTTTTTTATGCAGCTGAAATAAAAAAGAACACTCATAAAGTAAATCGTTACAAGACATTCTACATTTCCGTTTCTAATTTTGATGTCATATTTATGGTTTTTAAATTCGTGACAAATAATAAAGAGTTACATCACAGCCATTGAATAAAATAAAGACAAGCTATAGAATATAACAAGATCAATTTTACTTCCTGTAGTCAAATTGCTTCTGTAGAAGAGCATTGATCTAAAGAAGCTCTATAATTTTTTTCTTTACTCAGTCTCAATAGTGTTACTAAACAGCAACAGTGTTTATTTGCGCGGATGGGCAAAGATATTTTTTCGGCACAGCAATAGTTTTATAGTCTTAAAATACTAAAAAAGTGTTTTTAAAGCTAAATCCACTAAAAGCGCACTATTTACAACATTTAAAGGTTAACCAATAAGATAGAACACTACAAAATATCTATTAAACAATTATTTCAAGAATATACTTGTGAAGGGTTTTTTATAGAGTATTTAAAAACTATATTGAATATTTAAGGACAATTTGATTTCAAAATAATCAACAGATCTATAGAAGATTTTAAATTAAGGACTTAAAGAATGACTGTTTAGATAATTTATACTATATTAAGATTAATTATCTTATGGAGGTTCGAAAATTTCGACTTGAGATAATTTACCCTGTTAGTATGTTTTCTCTTTTCTAAAACCATATAAAGCGAGCAATTGTCTAAACATAAAACACGTTAAGACTGTCTATAGATTAAATAGGTTTATGGCTTCAAAAATGTGTTACTTGGGCAAGAAGCTCGAGAGGCCGCGCCGCGCCGCTCAGCGCGACGCGACGTCGTGTCGTCGGTCGCGTCGTCACCGCCGTATTCGTAGGTATTATCCGGACCGGCTCGGCCGCCGCGGCGCGGGGAGAGGCGAGACGAACGAACCGCTGCGTCGCGTCGCGACGCGACTCGCGCGGCGTCGAGTCGTCTTTTTCGCGACTATATTTCTTTTCGTTTCCGTTCCGCATTATTCATTTAGATTGGAATGAACATGATTCCATTTAAATGTTATTTTATTTTATTTTACCTATGTTAATAAAGCCTTCTCTCTGAGTGACCAACTAATTAGCTACGGATGTTCGCGCACGATACGTTCTTATTCCCATAGTATATCTACAAACTTGTATCCCATACATAACTCAAGTGTGCTGCATTGTCCATACAGTACGCGCAGTAAATAATGTACCGTACAGGTTCCGGCATCAAATAATGCGTGTCGAGCTTTGGAAATAGACCATCCGGTTGTAGAGCACCGTCCCTGTAGTATGTATCTGTGCGGCAGGGATGACGCTCTACGATCGGATTGTCTCTTTCTAAAGCTCAACATGCATTATTTGTACCAGGCTTTAGAAAGAGACCATCGTAAAGCGTCGTCTTCGTCCCTGTCGCACAGAGACGTGCGAGTTAGTTCGTTAAAGACGACACTCTACAACCGGATTTCCTCTTTCTAAAGCCTACCTACATTTTTATCCCGCGAGTTTGTGCGTTAGGACGGCGGCGCGGCGGCACGGCGGTGGCGGCGGCGCTATAACTCGATTGTCTCATTCTAAAGCCCGATATAACATTATTTACTACCGCGTACTGTACCTACATTACTTACCTTAAGATTAATGACAGAAATAAAAATCATTATTTGTTTCTAACGAGTTTTGCATTAATAGCTACATTGATTCAATGACAGTGGCAGGTTCGCGCATAGTGTCAGGATGGGAGGCAGACTTGGGCCAGTTCCCGTGGCTGATTAACGTGCGTATGATCAACCAAGCCGGGCAGGTGTCCACCTGCGGTGGCTCCTGCATACACGATCAGTGGATCTTAACCGCCGCTCACTGCACCGCTAGGTACCATCTTATCTTTATAACAAGTACAATAATATAGTGTGGATATTATATGCCCATTTTCTTCGCTTTTTATTAGAATGATCAATATATGTGTGTGGCAATGGCAACGATCCAACACCTTATGTGTTGCTCGGCGCCATATGTTGCGCTATCTATAAAAAAACGTATGAAGAAGTAGGCGACACTCGTCAAACCCAACCAAATGAGCCCGGCGGGTTACCCTTCCCCCCGAAACTATTGAGTTTTTGCTTGCACATTACCTAGGGATTAAAGGGTTCGACCACCTAGGAAATTTTTCTAGCCTCGTGTCAGCGTTGGAATATCCTTTGATCAAAACGAACCGAAATCCTGGGCACGCTCGTTCAGTTGACTTCGGCTATGCGTAAGAATATCAATTTTTATTATTTATAATAAATAACGCAGTCATATCCACTTGTAAACCAACAGTCGCATGAACTTCGTGATTCGTATGGGCCTGGTGAACCTGACGCAGCCTGAGTACATCTTCGAAACCGATCGGTTCTATAACCATCCTCTGTACAACAACGCTCAGCCGGGGCTGGTTCAACTTCACGACATCAGTTTGATGAAGCTGTCGATACCTGCCACCTTCTCGCGTAAGTTTTACATGATTACTTGTAGGTAGTACAGTCCTTAGATTATTTAGTCCAGTAGTGGCCATATGGATTTAGTGCATTAAGTACGAAGATCTACAAAAAATATTATTTAAAAAGATGATCAATTAGGGTTAATCCTGTTGAAGTGATGTGATTTACTTGAAATTGTCTCGCCCGGTAGATCGTGACCAATTGAGCATCACTGAAGTAGGTATTTGATTTTTTCCTTTCAACGTTAAGGGTCAGCTCACACCGAGACGCGACACAACGCGACATTTCGAGATAGCGATGCAATCTAAAAGTTCTTTATTACACAATAAAAGGTACACATTTTAGTGAGAGTGCGAAAGCGAACTAGATATGTGTACGTTACATCGAGTCGAGCGGCGCACACTGGTCCCAAATTGAAAAAAAGCGGACTTACGAATTTAGTCGGGATTTTCGGGTTTTTTTGTTATCTGTCTGTCATATTATGTTAAAGATTCGTATAAAGTACAAATTGACCTAACTGAATAGAATACTTCGAAGAAAAAAAATATTTTTCTTTTTTTACTATGGAGAAAAACACATTTTCTCTATTTGTCTTCGTGGAACCTAGTGGAACCTCACAGTTCAATATGATAATAATGTACTAGCATGAGGTCTTCCAGATGGCTATCAAAGTTGCTGCATCGGCTTGCATCGGAGCGACTTTAACAAACTTTTAGATTTTTGAAAAAAATACATACTATTATTATTATTGTAATCGGTGTAGTTTCATATGTATACCAAAAAGTTTCAAGAACGTCCATTTGTTAATTGCACACAAACGTAAATAAAAAAATAAAACAATTTTTTTCTGTCTTTTTCTTTGCGGAACCTAGTGGAACCTCACAGATTGATATGTTAATAATGTACTATAGCATGAGGTCTTCAAGATGGCTACTAAAGTTGTCACAGTAGCTTTCATCCGAGCGTATTTGATAAACTTTCCATTAAAAAAAATCACAATAATGTTATTATTATGCTGATAACTAGTAATAACAGTAAAGACTTTGTCAATTCGTAAAACCACTTAAAATATTAACACGATAAGTGGACATTTAATAGTTCAATACACTTAAACGCGAATATCTCAAGCGGTTTCACGAGAAACCTTGTCATCCACACTGCGATTTCCAAACTGAAAAACAAAAATAATGACGATTTGACACTGTTCATGAAGGAAAAATTACATAAAGCAAGAGTACTAATACGAAAACATATTTTTAACTTACCTTAACTTGCCTTTAACTTGAATCCATTATGATGACAAATAAATGTCTAATGGGTCGTTCTCTTTTTCTACTTCAGTGACTACGTATGTCGCCTCTTCGTCATCATCGAGGAATGAATATGACTCCTGTATATCTACCAACTCTTTTGCTTCTGGAAGCAAATCTAGATTTAAAATATAGGTTATTATTATTATCTCTTGATTATATAGCAGCTTAGTATTTTTTTATGTAAACCAGCATGGGTGGCTGTGCCGAGAGACCAATGGTGCAGTCGACAGAGCCAAAATCACCTCTCCTCGCGAAACCACGCTCAGTTATAGGGGCATGCCAGCAGATTTGCGGACTGTTGCTAGGCTGTCTAGCCCGTTAATACGACGCTTGAAGACACCCAGGTTAAAGGATTCAGGAAATACACTCGCCGGAAGACAGTTCCAGTTCCACACTCTAGCGGTGCGACAAAGAAACGATTTAGAGAATCGATTGGTTCTCAAAAGCCCAATGTCAACAACAAAAGGGTGCTGAGTCTCTCTGCGACGAGTCATGCGGAGGTAGGACGGGTGGCAGGGAATAAGGGATGCTAGTTCCACAGAGCAGCGTCCGTGATAGTATCTGTAAAACAGACTAAGCGAACCCACAAATCGTCTGTGACTCAGAGACTCCAGACCATCTGTAAGTTTCGGGTCACCAACAAGACGGATGGCTCGGCGCTGTATCGAGTCCAAGGACGCAAGCAGATAATGCGGACTACCCTCCCAGATGTGACTGCAGTACTTCATCACCGGCCTAATCTGTGTTTTGTACAACAGGAATCGTTGTGCCGGTGAGAAGAACCGCCGATTGCGGAAAAGTATTCCCAATTTTCTGGATGCAGTTTTGGCCTTAGACTCGATTAGTTGCCGGAAACCCACTTCTTTGAATATAGTGGTGCCCAGGAGGTCCAGGTGCTGCGAGACAGGTACAACGCTACCTTGGAAACTAGCTTGGAAAGGAAAGGGATTGACCTTAGCAGATAATGCGCAGCACTGAGTCTTACTAACGTTGAAGGCGACAAGGTTCTCCTGGCCCCATAAAGCTACTTTTCCGAGAACGTTATCGACCTTATCAACAACTGAACGTTGAGCCTCCCTGTGCCGCGAATCTCTACTCTTCCAGTCCTTAACATAGCCCTCGTGCTCCGTGCTGTCGTCTGCATAGCTGTGTATCATGCCCAAGGACAGTAGATCGTTTATTAAGAAAAGCGTAGGCGACAGCACAGAGCCCTGCGGAACACCAGCGTTGATTGGAAAGTCGTCCGATTTCGAGCCATCGATGGTAATGAAGATGGAACGACCTGCCAAAAAGCTGGCGATCCAGGTGCAGAGTTTGGGTGGAATGCCGAAGGACGGAAGCTTGCCTAGGAGGCCTCGGTGCCAAACGCGGTCGAAAGCCTTGGAGTTATCCAGGCCGACTGCCAGCGACTCCCCAAAATTGTCCAATCTTTCGGCCCATATATGCGTAACGTACATTAGAAGATCTCCTGTTGACCGCGCTTTCCGGAATCCGTACTGCTTGTCATCCAGGAGTTTATTTGCTTCTAAGTACGTTAGGAGCTGGGTGTTAATAAGGCGCTCCATAACTTTACATAATAGTGAAGTTATCGCAATGGGCCGATAGTTGGAGGGGTTCGCGGAGTCTCCCTTCTTTGGAACCGGTTGTACCGAGGCTCTTTTCCAGCAAGAGGGTACAATCCCACGGGCGAAGGAGAGACGGAAAAGACGGGAGATTATTGGTGTCAACTCAGGGGCACAAATCTTGAGCACTATGGCTGGAATGCCATCAGGACCACTACTCTTCGAAGTGTCTAACGTTCTCAAACATTTGAATACCTGTCTAGGGTGCATCTTCGGCTCCATCATCGAAATCCCACAGCGTGGTATCAAGGGAGGAGTTGCACCCTGGTCATCCAACGTTGAGTTAGACGCGAAAAGACGAGCAAAAATGTTCGCCTTTTCCTTCGCGAGGATAGAGAGTGATCCGTCAGACCGTTCCAGGGGTGGTGTAGCAGAGCGACAGAAGTTTCGTCCGATAGAGTTGGCGAGAGACCAGAATGCGCGGCTGCCGGTCGGGCATCGCACTAGTCTCTCGCCAATTCTATGATCGTACTTGGACTTGGCCACGATGAGTGTTCGCTTGCAAGACCTGGAGGAGGCGTTAAGAGCGCGCCTTGCCTCAGCGGTACGTGCGGAGAGCCACCGCCTGTAGGCTTGGCTCTTGGCCTCGACAGCTATGCGGCATAGACGGTTGAACCATGGCTTATTTGTCATCATAATGGATTCAAGTCATAAAGGCAAGTTAAAAATATGTTTTCGTAATAGTACTCTTGCTTTATGTAATTTTTCTTTCATGAACAGTGTTAAATCGTCATTATTTTTGTTTTTCAGTTTGGAAATTGCAGTGCGGATGACAAGGTTTCTCGTGAAACCGCGTGAGATATTCGCGTTTAAGTGTATTGAACTATTAAATGTCCACTTATCGTGTTATAATTTTAAGTGGTTTCACGAATTGACAAAGTCTTTACAGTTATTACTAGTTATCAGCATAATAATAACATTATTGTGATTTTTTTTAATGGAAAGTTTATCAAATACGCTCAGATGAAAGCTACTGTGACAACTTTAGTAGCCATCTTGAAGACCTCATGCTATAGTACATTATTAACATATCAATCTGTGAGGTTCCACTAGGTTCCGCAAAGAAAAAGACAGAAAAAAATTGTTTTATTTTTTTATTTACGTTTGTGTGCAATTAACAAATGGACATTCTTGAAACTTTTTGATATACATATGAAACTACACCGATTACAATAATAATAATAGTATGTATTTTTTTCAAAAACATAAAAGTTTGTTAAAGTCGCTCCGATGCAAGCCGATGCAGCAACTTTGATAGCCATCTGGAAGACCTCATGCTAGTACATTATTATCATATTGAACTGTGAGGTTCCACTAGGTTCCACGAAGACAAATAGAGAAAATGTGTTTTTCTCCATAGTAAAAAAAGAAAAATATTTTTTTTCTTCGAAGTATTCTATTCAGTTAGGTCAATTTGTACTTTATACGAATCTCTTTAACATAATATGACAGACAGATAACAAAAAAACCCGAAAATCCCGACTAAATTCGTAAGTCCGCTTTTTTTCAATTTGGGACCAGTGTGCGGCGGCACCGCCGCGCCGCCGCCGCCGCCGTTCGGCTCAGGCGAACGTCTCGCCGCCGCGCCGCCCGGTGAGGAAACACGCAAGACGTCGCGCGGCGGTGCAGCGGGGCCGGCCGGCGGGAGGTACAGTGGAAACCAAACTTAAATGCGTATTGGCCTGAAGTTCGGCTGCTTGACTGCGCATGTACAGTCAAATAAAATATAGTTACAATAGAATATTTTGGCAGAAAATTTATAAAATTATTACATTATCATTTGTAGGTAAAAAGAGAGTCTTGCTGCATGCTTGCTGCATTATATTATGTTTGTGCACACCGATGTATCGATCATGGTTAAAACCGGTTTGAACTGACGGACGACAACGTGTTGGTGCCGTTCGGGAGACCCCGGTAAACGCACTTCGCCAATAAACATTTCTCATGCTAGCACCACACATGGCTGTATGTACACAAATATTTGGCAAACATTTCCGTTTCGTCTCCCTTTAATGGCTTGGATAGACCGAGATAAAACTAAAATGTTTGCAACAATCACGAATACCTACGAATAACCACCATTAGCAAAAAATCTATCGCGACAACTACGGAAGACACAAATAAATAGTGAGTGACTGTACAATGGCGCACGCACAGACGAGAGCGGGGCGTGCGCGGGCGACAGGACGCGGGCGGCGACGGCGCGCGGTCGTATCCTAGCAACGCGGGGGAGCGCGGTAGGGTGCGCCGATACCCCCTTTGCACACCTACCGCCCTCCCCCCCTCTGCCCTAATAATCGTCTTTTGCGCAGACACACGGGCGCATCTCACAGCCGCATTTAAGTTTGGTTTCTACTCGTATCGTCGACCGACTGACGTGCATCATTCATTCCGATACGCCGAGCTGCGTCCCGCGGCGCTGCGCGACGTCGCTTCGTGCGTCTCGCTCGCTTGACGTCTCCTCGCGGCGGCATCAAGCATAATGCACCTCGCGGCGCACAGTGGGGCGATACCGTAAAAAATGGGACATAGGATAATTAAATTTTTTTATTTTTATTTCTGAAATTTAAGTACGCTAAATTAATCTACCCATCATTAGAAATAACATTCATAGATTCATATTTTCTCATTTAAGCCTTATTTTTCGAGATATACCACTTTTTATTAATTTGTACTATGGAAATTGGGTAACTTTATTTTTTTTCTCGAAATGCTTAAAATAGCTAGACCCGTGGTTACTAAATAATGATTCCCCAAGGTAAAAAGATTATTACTGTGTAAAAACCGTATCCGACGACGTCCGACTTTTCCGTATAATGCCATTTTAATATTATAATAACATTTATTCCTGCAAAGCTCACCTTTATTCTTTTTTTTTTTTTTATTGAAACTGACACGGTTGGCTACATCACCTACAACGTCCGTGATGTCAGCCCATAGCACCGGGTGAACTAGGTGCCATGTCAGTGCTTCCCCCTTTGATCGTGCCGGCTACACTGAACTGGTCGGAGAACACAAACTATTTACATAGCCGTTTCGACCGACGTTTCATTCAGTGCGGTGGTACCAACCCGGGCGGGTTAAACCCTACCACCAAGTAAGATTAGGAGGGAAGGGACCTACAGTTTTACGAGGAATCCGCTCGAATTACGAGGAATTCACTATATTCGTAACTTTCAGCTATATTCAAATAACAAATATTGTTTATTTGCATTGGATGTATATATTTGTATTTTAATGGTAAATATATTTCTCCATATCACCTATATATTTGAACTTGATGAAAATGTTTAATTTTTTTTTTATTGAAAGCGCGATGGCGCTGAGGCACCCAGAAGGTGACAAACGACGCCCATCTAATTAACTTTGTACTTTTAGTTTCATTGGTCTATTTTGATAATAATCTACGGAGCCGCTATTATCGGCTGCTATACTTACTTATAATATCTCTTATAAATGCTTACCATTATATTAGGAATATTTTCAACTTCGCGAGGATTAGCGGATTAGGGATATTTATGTGAATTGTCACGTATTTCCATGAAAGCTCTCGAAGAAACAATTACACTGCATTGCTAATTGTTATCTACTTAACAAGGATTAACGATATACCAGGAATACTGCAAACTGTGCGAACTAATTAGCAGTATTCATTAGTGAACAACACAATCAATCTGGCACTCAGTCTGCTCCAGTCGTTTGCACGAGTCAGTCTTCATACCCGTGCTTTACATATTTAAAACTATTCAATACGAAAACATGGAGTCTTTTGTTAATAACATTGATATTTACGTGTTTATGAGAAATTGTGACAGTTTTCTGAATTACGCGGTATTGGTTGCCGCTATTGCCTCAATAGTTAGTGTAAATTTGCCCGAAGAGACACAAGTGAAAGAATTTTGTCGTAAATATTGTTACAATCTACACAAACGATGGGTGAAGTCAAGCTACAACGAGGAACGTTTTCTACAGAAGAATCGAGAATGGTTGGACTCGGCCATCAAGTGGCCCGAATTCGTAAAGAAACAACTGCCTTCAGCGAGTAGCGACCTCGCGGATAACCAAAAGGTTTGCACTTCTCAAATAATTTCTCCGGGACCATCGACAGCGCCTCCTATCTTTGTAGCATCTTCACATAAATCATCGCCGAGAAAACCATTTGAAAGTTTAGGAGCCAAACAAAAGCGAAGAAGAACCGAAGACATTCGCACAAACTATACATCGCAGGAACTAGCATTTGCGACCAAAATGCGTTTGAAGGCAAATGGGAACGAGGACCTGGGGAAAGTTTTGGACCATTTGCTTCAGAATCCAGGCGAAATCGAAAAAGTCAAAGAATTCATTGAAAAAAAGGAGTCCAAGACTATTTATTCATCTGAAAAAGCACTTGCGATTTTGGTGTCTTTAAAGCTATCAAGATGGCAATATATAACTTTAAGAGACATGGCTAAGGAAGAAGGTTCCGACCTCTATCCATCTTATTATAAAATTCAACATGCGAAAATTGAGTGTTACCCCCCAAAACAGGACATTGAAGTTACCGAAACACAGGCCAAAATTAAACTGCAAGCGCTTTTGGACCATACTGCAAAAAGAATTTTGAAAGTGGCGAACCGAAACCTCACAGGCTGCCAGCTAACATTAACAAGCAAGTGGGGATTCGATGGCGCTTCTGGCCAAAGTACATATAAACAAAGATTTCAAGAACTGAACGAAGGAGACGACTCAAGCATTTTCATGGCAAGTTTGGTTCCTATAAAACTGGTTTATGGAGACGAAGTGATCTGGGAAAATGAGACGCCATCTTCGACGAACTACTGCCGTCCTATCTTCTTCAAATTTATGAAGGAGACAATCGATAACGTGAAAAGTGAAATGGCTACCATAGAATCCGAAATACGAGATCTCAAAACCAGCGATTACGAAAGCGTTTTGATTGAGCATTCGTTAATTATGACGATGATCGATGGTAAAATTACGTCGATTATCTCCGGTACCTCTAATCAGTCATGTGATATTTGCAGAGCTAAACCGTCTGAGATGAATAACGTTAATATAATTAAAAGTAAAGAAGTAAACACAAATATGTACCGGTTCGGACTATCTACGTTGCATGCCTGGATTCGATGCATGGAATGCCTTCTCCATATTGCATACCGCATGGATTTTCAGCAGTGGTCGGCCAAAGGTAATAATAAAGAAATTATGACCGAGAAAAAAAAACAAATTCAAGATAATTTCAGGAAAGAAACTGGTTTATTGATCGACGTGGTAAAACAAGGTTCAGGAACCACGAACGATGGCAACACTGCAAGGCGCTTTTTCCAGAATCCCGAGCAAACTGCCTCTATTACCGGTCTCGATAAGGATTTAATTAATAGATTCGCGGTGATCCTTAAGGCCATCTCCTCGGGAGAAAAAGTTTGCACTCAAAACTTTGAAATCTATGCTCAAGAAACAATTCAACTTTATATATCATTGTATAGCTGGTATCATATGCCAGCAAGTGTTCATAAACTTTTATTCCATGGATCTGAAATAATAAAGCATTTTAACGTAATTCCAATTGGCATATTCTCCGAAGAGGCATCAGAAGCAAGAAATAAAGATTTCAAGAAGTACAGGGAACACTACTCTCGAAAATGCGATCGCAAATCGACTAATCAAGACATTCTCAACAACTTGCTCGTATCGTCGGATCCATATTTGTCTAGTATGAAGCCAAAACTTCAAAAACAAAAGCAGCCCTTATCCAGTGAAGTGCGACATTTGCTAATTATAGACGATAAAAATAAGGAAAATATTGAATTTATTGATACCAGTATTATCTGTGTTCAATCGGATGTGGAGGATGATGATGATTCTGACGCTGAAGACGCTTTAGGTTGTTCCAGTGATGAAAATGAAAATTTGTAGAAATATTGAGTAAATAAATTGTAATAAAAATAGGAAGCTTTATGTACTTTAAAAATATTTATTTAAAAGTTATTAAGTATGTTTTATTTTTGTAAGATTGAAATAAGATTTTTTCTCAGAAATATGTAGTTTGAATTTCTTTTTGTTATGCACGATAAACATACTTCAGAAAATTACTTTTATTCTTGACCATAATTTTTATTGATAGTTGGTATTTTTACATTAAATAGGCTCCGTTAAAAGCCATGGGTATTTGGGTAATAATGTATTATTACTTTGAAAACTTTTATTATTACTTTTAATAATGTATTATTACTTTTCTCATCATTAATCACTATTCTTAATGTTGATGTTATTAATTTTATACTTTGAAGTAGGTTTATAATATACTTTGACGGGGGCAATTTTTTGCCTAATTATAATAAATTATAGTAAGTTTGATATATCGAAGTGTGCAGAGCCACCAAAATGACGAAATGAAAATACACAACGATATATATAACTTATAATAAGTTAATAATTCGGTAAGTTCCGTAAATACAAAAATATATGTAGTTAGTTAAATATGTAGTCATTTATATATGTTTAATTACTATCGCCAGATTAATTTGTAATATTTTATGCAAATATGCGCCGTCTGATTGATTGTATTTTGTGTGTAATAAACGTACCATTCCACTACAATAATTTTATTCAGATTAGACTACTCAACTTGAAGAATCATTATTAAGTAACCACAGGTCTAGTTATTTTAAGCATTTCAATAAAAAAAGTTACTAAATCTCCATTGTACAAACTATTGAAAAGGATTATAACACCTTAACAGAAAATCTCTGAGAACAAAATGTATTCACATATTCAGTTTTCCACATATCCCAATTTTTTTTACTAAAGAATTTTCAATGTGATATATCTAAAAAATAACAATTGAAACCGAAAATATGGAAGAGTAATACTAGTTACAAGAAATTGTATTTTTTAAAGTTCAAATTACTATATCTCAGAAAATAAGACTTAAAATGGAAAATTTCTAAGAATAAAAGTAGTTTGTAATCATTAAGAGAATATATTAACATACTCACTTTTTACTATATTATAAATGTTTTTATAAGTGCTTATATCTCGGAAAATAATTTTTTTATCAAAAAATCTCACAGAATGAAAGTTGTTCGTAATTAATAGTAGAATCTATTTGCGTAGTCATTTCGCCCTATGTCCCGGTTTTTGCGGTATCGCCCCACTGTGCGGCGGCGCGGCGCCACGCGGCCTCTCGAGCTTCTTCTTGCATCTTCATGTCGCGTCGCGTCGCGTCTCGGTGTGAATTCACCCTTACTTGAAACTTTTGTTTGTAGAGAACTTGAAGCCGATTCGTATGCAGCGCTCCGCCGACATGAACACTAACTACGATGGCCTGCGGATGGTCGCTAGCGGCTGGGGCCTCACTTGGACCCAAGGTGTGCATTGATTTTGGCGCCACGCATAACGAAATCTCGTTGTACTTACTACTGCCACCTCCTTTACCCAGCAGTTTAAAAAAAAATCGACGCTTCTTTATAACAGGCACGAGCCCGGAGGTGAAGAATTGGGTGTACCTCAGCGGATATACGAACTTCCTCTGCTGGGTTCTGTACGAGTTTAGCTCCATCATTAGCGACTCCACCATCTGTGCCGGGTACTACAACGTCACCAGCCAGTCCACTTGTCAGGTAAACTGACCTATACTGATGGTAGGTACTGGAATGTGTGTTCTAGCATTCTGGAGCGCCCGTTCGACCGCTTCGGTCGGTAGGTAAGGTAGTACCTATTGAATTGTTTAGAATGTTCGCGGACATTGTGTTTGTCGATGGAGCCGCATTTCAGTTTCATTTCATTATATGGTTTTTATAATTTTTGCGGGCGCCTTCAGCGCCAAAAACGATCAATATTTTGCATATTCGTTTAGGTGCATTTCAGACCAAGATTTCACCTATTGTTTTCATGATTTTTTCGGGCGCTTTCAGCGTCAAAAACAAACCATAGGTACTGTGTTTCTTCTTCTTGACGCGTATCTTCTTCTTGGGAGATATCTCCCAGTGCAATTAATAGCCACCATGTGCTGTCTGCATATGTGTGTTACATACAAGGTTACAGTTTACACATGAGTTATATGTGTCATATGTGTGTAACATGTAACTCAATGACTGGCTGGGTCACACACACCACACTAGGTGGCTATTTTTGAATGACGTGTCAATCAATAAGGCATTACTTAGGCGCTATTATGACCCAAAGAGTAAAGTAATGCACACTGTGCGCCTATACAACGTTGTACGTTGCAGGGAGACAGCGGCGGATCGCTCTCCATCTTGGAGAAAGACGGGAAATGGACCGTGATCGGCGTCTCTTCCTTCGTGTCCAGTCAGGGTTGCCATACTGTACTGCCGGCCGGTAAGCGAGTGCCAACATTAATACATACCTACATATGCATACATACCCCTCTAATACCTGTGTCTACCTACACTTGCCAAACCAATTTGTTTATAGTTGAGACTAGCTAGATTAGGTCCTGCTTGGTTGGAGTACTGCCACAGATTACATAATAGTAACTTCGTGTACTGCTCGCACATATATTAGTTTGCGCCTTTGGTAGGACTCGATTCAGCGTCGAGTCGTGCGACTAGCGGGCGACGATCTCGACGCGACGTGACGTGTTCCGAGATCTAGAACCACTGCAACTTCGTAGGGATGTCGTATATGTAAATATCAAATTTTATAGAGTATAGGTAACGTCTCAGTTCGAGTTAATGTGACGTACTTACATACCTAGTGCAAATAATAATAGGTCAATAAATATAACTTAATTGCATCTTATTGTAAAACAATCAAAATACCTAAAGTTGTTCTTATTTTTTTTACAGGTTTCATTCGACCGGGTCACTACCACGATTGGTTCTATGAAGTCACGGGCATCAACTTCGACTGGGATTGGGAGGATTCTGAGGAAGCACCCGAGCTGTCTTCAGAGAAATCGGCGTCGAGATCTTCAGAGGAATTAGTACCGAAATCTTCTTCAGAGGAATCGGCGTTGCGACCTTCTTCAGAGGAATTTGTACCGAAATCTTCTTCAGAGGAATCGGCGCCGCAATCTTCTTCAGTGGAAGATTGCAGTGATTCTAGCCCAGAATCTGACTCTTCGGCAGAATTGGTTCAGCCTGAAATAAGTCAATGGCCTGAACAGACTATTTTCAAACATTAATCTTTACTCGTGACCTATGTTTCACAGTATGTAGGTAGTGTCTTCCTAAACCACTTTTTAAGGAATTAAAACTTTTAACTGTTCCTTGCCTGTACATATATGAAACTTGTGTATTTGTTAAGAAAAACCCTAAATATTTTACAACAGCTAGTACTATACACAACTACAATACAAGAAGAAGGGGAATACTTATAATAGCATTAAAATAACTAACTTAAAATAATTAAAATAAACTAAATAATTTAAATAAAGAGCATCTATTACATGGCGACAAAAATATATAATAAGATTCCGAAGGAAATCAGCCAACCGAATCTAAAACTATTTAAAAAGAAATTAGGTACCTATATGACTGGCTGATGAAAGAATGTTTTTATAAAGTGGAAGATTTTTTAAAATAGTAATTGTTAATTTATATGTACTTACTGGCCCACTTAATCAATTGCATGTATACGAAAATTTATTTTGATTTTGATTTAATTTAATTTATATTTTATTTTATTCAGTACGAGTGGTAATTAGGTACCTATTTAATAATTGTTGATTGTTATACATAGGTAATTGATTCAGTATTGCGCAACTCTCACGAGAGAGTAGCGTTAGTGCTGTGTTGCATGCCTACCCAGGCATCTTGTAGTAGCACTCATGTACAACCCAGGCAGGCGATCAATGTTAAAATACTCTACAAAAATTGCAATAAATGATTTGTCTTTGTCTTTGTCTTTGAGCGTTTCGACGCAAGTTTGTTATTATAAACGATGCAATACTGTAGTGAATATAGTACGCGACAGAAAATAATGAACATCGAGCTTTAGAACGAGACAATCCGGTTGTAGAGCGTCGTCCCTGTCGCACATAGCATGCGAGTTCGTGAGACTGGGACGACGCTCTACAACCGGATGGTCTCTTTCTAAAGCTCGATTTACATTATGCATTTACTGCCGCGTACTGTACAGAAATAAAGTTATTTTTCAGTATAATAAATAATGAGTAGGTACAGTTCCCGGCAGCAAATAATGCGTGTCGGGCTTTAGAAAGAGACAATCCGGTTGTAGGGCGTATCGTCTCTGTCGCACAGAGACGTGCGAGTTCGTGCGACAGGGACAAACAACCTGTTGGTCTCTTTCTAAAGCTCGAAACGCATTATTTGCTGCCGGTAACTGTACCTGCATTTTTTTCTGTCCATACCACACAACGTCGTGGACGTGAAGCCATAGTTTCACAAGGTACCTAATAAAATAGTTTACCTATAATGTAGGCGATCAAATGGGACTGTCGAAAGACACAAAATAATTACGTTCTTGTGAGCGATAATAATCATCATAAAGAGACCATCCGGTTGTAGAGCGTCGTCCCAGTCTCACGAACTCGCATGCTATGTGGACTCGCTGGACAGAAAGGTCAGGACGCTGATGACGAAATCCCGTATGCATCACCCACGATCATCGGTCATGAGGCTGTATATACCGCGGAAGTGTGGGGGTCGAGGTATGTTAAATGCCAAGAACCTACACAACCGCGAGGTATGCAATCTCCGTCAGTACTTTTTGGAAAAGACTCATGTTTGTGAGATGCACCGCGATGTCGTCACCAGCGATAAAGGCCTTACCCCGCTAAGCATGGGGAAAGAGGACTGACGGAAGCCGGTAGTACTGAGCACCTAGGACCGCATGGATGTATGGAAAGGCAAGGAGCTGCACGGTAGGTACTTCCGGTCTCTCACGGGACCGGATGTAGACCAACTTGCTTCCGTGCACTGGCTACGGTTCGGGAACCTCTTCGGGGAAACCGAGGGGTTTGTCTTTGCAATACAAGATGACGTTGTCAAGACGAACAACTATAGGAAACACATAATGAAGGACGGGACCATTGACATCTGCCGCGCCTGCCATCAACCTGGCGAGTCCCTCAGACATGTGATTTCCGGTTGTTCGCAGCTTGCCAACACCGAGTATCTGCATAGACACAACTTAGTAGCCAGGATCATCCATCAGCAACTTGCCTTAAAGTACAACCTTGTAGGTACCGAGGTGCCTTACTATAAGTACAATCCGCCGCCAGTTCTCGAGAACGGTCATGTCACACTCTACTGGGGCCGGTCCATTGTCACAGACAGGACTATTCTCGCGAACAGACCTTGATATTGTGATAGTGGACCGGGAGGCAAGGCGCGCAACGCTCGTCGATATCGCCGTGCCGCATGATGGTAACTTCGTCAGTAAGGAAGCAGAGAAGATGTTAAAGTATCTGGATCTGCAGCACGAGGTTACCAAAATGTGGCCCGTCGACTCGACGATCGTTGTACCCATAGTCGTTTCGGCGCACGGGCGCCGGTGGTGGAAACTCCATTTATTTTATAATAATTTTATATATAATTTTTGTATATTTTAGGTATAGTTTATTATATGTAAAATTATTGTAAATATATGTGTTAATAAAGGAATAAAATCAATATATTATTATTATATTATACTAATAATAAATATGTAAGGGATAGTCATGGATAATCACTTTGTTTTATGTATGAGATATTGCGTTTGCATACTCTATGTATGATAGTACCTACAACTAAATTGACGTTTTAGAAATTTTTTCTGTATGTATGTATGTACGTTCCTCCATACCTCTTAAACCGATAATCTAAATTCGATGAAACTTAGTAAAAGTACATTTTACTATACGGGACACAGGATAAAATTCAGTTCCGGTATTACGCTAAGATGTGACTCCCATACCCGCTTCCAAATTGTCAAGGATATTTGACAATTTGGAAATTGGATAATTGAGAAAGATACAGCCCACGGACGGACGGTCAGAGAGATCGACAGCGTAGGCTTAATGATAGACTTCCGTATGAATACGAAACCCTAACTAAACGTGCCTGCCTAGGTACCTATAACACAGAATACTAAATAGGTACTGTCGTCCTACTCGTCCTATACAGCTTGTATAATTTGAATTTGCGGGCATGAATTTAATTTGATGTGGGCAAGATACATTTTGCGAGGCCCTATCAATTTTGCCAATAATCAATACATTCAACAACATCATCAAATCGCAATAATACAACCACTGTATTATTTCAATATTCACTGCCTCTGTCTGTCCTGCGTGCTTTCCCATCCTATGTCGGATAAAGGCTGTATAGTAAGGCGTTTAGTTTGACTTTCATTAAGTCTAAACATGTTTACTCGGGGTCTCTTTTAATAGATCTAGCTGAATGTTTTTCATGAATCAAAGCTGCATGAACTTTCGAGGCGGGAGACCCCTCGGGCCGCGAGGCCGTGGGCTGTCGTCCACGTCACCCACGCCTTGCGCCGCCTCTGCTGACGCTCATCAACCAGATGAGAGTGTAGTGTAGCTAGATAGATGGCTGAGAAAGAGTACTCTGTATGGGATGGAAGGAACACGTCATGTTGCGAGCGGCCACTCCCTGAACGCATGTCGTCATCTTTTTCTATGGAAAGCGCGACATGTGGCATCGTTTCACCTAGGTACTAGTAGGAGTCGAACGATGCGCATAGACATTCTGTGGTGTGCGGGGATTGCGAATGCCATGCCGGCATGACAGGAGCCTTTTGACGGCCGTTTTGAAAAACCCCACCCTGTTTCCCATGTATGGGCAGGGAGAGCGTTCCAGAGTTTACCGGTTCTGTAGAAGAAAGATCTGCAGAATCGATTGGTACGCATCCGCGGTAAGTCCAGCGTGTGGGGATGCAATCCCTGCCCAGTGCTCGGCGCCATAAGTCGCGCTGACAATAAAAAAAAAGTCGACAAGTGCGAGTTGGACTCCCACACCGAGTGTTCCATACTATCACTCAATATATTTGTATTATGTATGTACAAAAATAATTGTGTTTTGAAAAATCAGGAAACGCCTAAATCCGCCTAAGTCAAACAATTGCTGTAGTGTTTACAGCAATTGTTTGACTGTCAGGCATTCCAGTAATTGAAATCTACGAAAATATATTTTTTATAAGACATCTTAACTACAAATTTACAATTTTCTGATTTTTCCTTTGCTTGTGCTGTGAGACTAAGCTTCTTACCAAATTTCATTATTCTAGGTTAACGGGAAATACCCTATAGGTTTTGATTTGATTTGAGTGAGTTTATTATGATGAATATATCGGCACGACCGAAGGGAAGCACTGTCATGGCACCTGGATCATCAAGGTAAGATAAAGGATGTTGTAGGTGATGTAGCCAACAGCAGTTAACATAAAAAAAGCGGTGTAAAAAAAGAATTCTATTTTCGATTTTTAGCTGACATTAGGGAATTATTCTATATCCCATACTAAATAGCTTTTACTGAAAATTATTTTTTTAAAAGCAACAACATTTTTACTATCTCCATATATTTTTAAATACCTAGTTACCCCTGAAATATATGGTGAAGGTAATTTTTTTTTTCGCCCCTGAATTCACCAAGTGGTAGAAAAAAAGATGTTCAGAATTTGAATGGAAATAGTACACGCTCACACGCGCACACCGTGTTTCATAAATGAGTGTTAACATCAAGATGTTAACACTCATTTTTGAAACACAGTGTTTAATGAAATACATTACAATATGCATAGGTACTGTTCATATAACATTAATTACGTACATGAGTTTACAAATATTTTTTCGAACCTTAACCCCCCCCGAAACAAAATCCTGGGTACGGCCCTGCTGTGACACGTACTTACAACTGTGGGCATGAGGCAACGACGCGCCGCGCCGCCCGTCTAGCCATTCATTCTCTCATCTATGCTATAGATAGCCATTGCATTGCACGCAACAAGGGCAACAAAATACAATTGGAACAGACGACGACGTGCATAATCTACGATTTATTATCAAACTAATTACAATTTGGCCAAGGATAAGAAATACATTTCAAAGATAATTATTAATCGTAATTCTATAAATTAACGATTAATTTGGAAAAGTAATCAGTTGGTAATTATAATGGCGACCTCATATTATATGGTCGCTTTGGTGCTGGCCCTTGGGCTTACCCAGGTAAGTTTCTAACTTTTCAATGCATAAAACCATATACGCAAAACGCCCTCGGAAAATACCACTTACGCAAAATACCACTTACGCAAAATACCAACAACGCATAACACCAACTTTTTCGTAACCGACTGATTGGACAAACCAAAAAGCGATTTGTTATTTATATCTGAAATTAAACGACTATTGTCTACATAATATATCCATAGTTGTATCTATAAGCGTTCTCATCGTGATACAAAAATTGTGTAAGTTTTGTTGACACATTTTTAACCCACTCCGCAAACGGAGGGGAGTTATAAATTTGACGCCTCTACGTATGTCTGTCTGTGTGTCTGTTTGGTGGCATCGTAGCTTCCAAACGGATGGGCCAATTTGGAGGCGGCTTTTTTTTCACAAAGCTGGTTTAACCGGGTTGGTTCTTAGCTATGTTTGTAATCAAGTAATTAAGTAATCAAAAGATTACGTCTATTAGCAAGCTTGAAATAAAAGTTCAATCACAAATTAAAAAAAAACCCCGACACCTTAAAAAATATTAAATACTTAATATAAAAAGTCCCCCGACGTCTTTAAGTAACTAAACCGAAAGAATTTTTGACTTTTTAAGGGCTCGGGGATTTTTTTAATTAGTTCCTAATTTAACTTGTTCATAACTATTTTAATTGGTTTGGTTGGTGTAGGTGCAACCTGCGGTGCCACGCTCCGCGGCGCCAGCTATCATTGAGGACCTGCGCAGCTGTAAGTAATAATAACCAAAGACCGGATTATATGCAAATGCACATGATATTTAGACCCTTTTCAGCGGTAATTGCATATTTTAGCAAACATTTTTAAATCATGCATATTTACGCTCGATCTCGATCTCGTTCGTCTTTCAGATGTCTCACATAGTGAAAAGTTTGCAAACATACTGAACAATAACCTGACTAACTTGTGCCAAATTGATAGCTTCATCAACGGGGCGGGTGAAATTATGCCCGGCACAATAAGTCCAAAAATGGCACCAAAATTTAAATTCTGTCCAGTCAGTAGACGTAGAACGGTCCTTTTCCGCTTACAAAAAAATATATGAAGCGATCGTAACACTTTGTCTACAGAACATTTAGAACAGTACTTAGTCGTATACATTTTTAAAAGGTAAATTGTAAATTACAACCCCAGACCACTAGACAAAAGTACTTAGCTCCACAAACAAAGTCCTCCGCAGCGCCCCTAGGATTCGTCTGTAGTACCTAACCTACCAAGGTATATTTAGTTTTTTCGTTTGTGCAGTCAGTGATAAATGAATAGGTATTTATGCCATATTATAATATTAATAGGTATATAATTGTTGGTGTATGTACATACATACATAGCGTCACGCCTGTTTCCCAGTAGGGTAGGCAGAGACAACGAATCTATCTACACGTGCCTGCCTCACCTCTGCTGCCTCTTCCACCCTCATATAATGTTCTAGTCTAGATTGATCGTCGGCTACGGGAAATACGCACTTGACCCTTTTTGAGCAAATGCCCGATCGGTCTACGTACGTGCGTCTAGGTCTAGGGCGACTCTTCCCGACTCTTCACTCTTCACTCACATTCGCTCCATAAATTTCTTTCGTTAGTCTCCTAACATCCATTCTTCCAACATGACCGAACCACTGGTTATGCAGGTATGCCATGTAAAACGTATTGTATTATTCCTATTACTTTAAATGAGCTGTTCTTCACGACAGAGCGCTCTTGTCTGCCCATTTTGGCGAAATTTGAAAAAAAAAAAAAATTTTTTTAGTTCTCCATTCATTTTCGAAAATACGTATGAACCAATCTACTTAGTTTTTTTTATACTGATTAACCCCCTGAAAGGGCCGGTATGCTAAACAAATCGATGAAATCGATCGAAACAAACAATGTTATGTCGATGCATGGTATCCGAAACATGATCAATCAAGTTATGTCTAAGAAATTAACTTATCAAATTCGTAGAGAGAACGAAAGTGGTGAACGCCGGCGGGGATTAAACCCACGACGTTCACGAAGTGGTCACGAGCCGACCGAACATTTGATTGTGATAAAGATAAAACTTGTTCTGTGACGCAGTACTTATTGTATGAGTAGGTATGCATGTTTTTTTTATGATATCCGGTATGGGTGGCTGAGTCGGAGGGGTCAAAGCGCATGCTCCGACCAGCCAATATCACCTCCGAGAAGGTAGGTGCCATACCGGAGACTTCTCTGGATTGCTGGCTATACTGGACTAGAGAACACAACCGAGGTTGCTATGCGGCCATCTTATATCCAGTACGGTTGTACCAACCCAGTCGGCTACAATTAGAGCCTATCACCTAGTAAGGGGCAAGGGAATGTTGTAGCCGGCTGTGTATAGATGGATGAGAAGAGTGGAAAGCCGCGTGTGGTGCCTTGGGAGAACCTATGCCCAGCAGTGTAGCGATACGGGCTGATGATTGATCGGTTGATTGATGTTGTAGCGTCCGGTGGCGCCGCTCGCGTGGTGGGCGGCTGGGAGGCGGAGAGAGCGCAAGTTCCGCACCAGATCAGTCTGCGCATGGTGAGCCCCGCCGGAGGCGTCTCCTCTTGCGGCGGCTCCATCATCCACAACAACTGGATCGTGACCGCCGCTCACTGCGTCGCCAAGTAATTTCATTGCTATATCTTTTAAATGCTACGTATGTAGGTAGGCACACTTGATACTAAGACGTACCTACCAACATATTATAAAAAAAATCATACACGATCAGCGAAACCATGCGAAACTTTCCGCTGGCATACTCTAAGGGACGACGACATCAAGTACGTAGGCGGAAAGCAGTGGTTCCGTATCGCTGAAGGCCGGAAGGAATGGGGGAAAATTGGAGAGGCGTATGTCCAGCAGTGGACGCTTACACGCTGACTGACTGACTGACTGACTCTAAGGGCCCGAGCAGACGACCGATTCTTATCCAACTAAACTGTCGTTTATTAAACTTCCAAAATTCATGCAAAATGACGAGGGTGGCTACACGACGCCAACTTAGTTGACACAGACTCTCCACGACTCAATTAAAAATTTGGTACAACTAAAAAAGTTGCAAACGCCTACAGCGGCCAACTTTTTAATCGGCCACCGTTTTTTTAGTCAACCGCCAACCTAAGCTGCACCAAAGAGTTGCACTAAGTATGCAGAGCGAACGACTGAACGATTGTTCGTGTAGGCCTCAACACCTCAACGACCTTACTAGGTGCTACGGGTTGATACCACCCACCGCACTGAATGAAGGGTCGGTCGAAACGGCTATGTAAATATTTCGCGTTTTCCGTCCAGTTTAGTATAGTCGGCACCACCAAAGTGAAGCACTGACGTGGCACCTAGTCCACCATGGTGTTATGGGTTGAAATCACGGATGTTGTAGGTGATATAGCCATAGCGTGTTAGTTTCCGTAAAAAAAAAAACTCTATGCAGCCCACAATTTTGTCGCAGTACATAAGCACAAGATAAATGTTATGAGGAATGCACTTAACAATCTCGGAAAGAGGAGAAACGTCCTCGTGTTCAAACATCTTCCTCATATGTCTCCTCACTCCTCACAGTCGCAACATCTTCGTGATAAGGCTCGGACTGACAAACCTCACTCGGCCTGAGTACATCGTCGAGTCCAGCGGGAAGTATATCCACCCCGGCTACAACGAGGCGCAGGGCGGAGTGCAGACTCATGACATTGCACTTGTTGGCCTCGAGCAACACATACCTTACGGTGACGTATACCAACAGATAATATAATCAGCGATTATAAGCAACATTTCAAAAGGGATATCAATCCCTACTCTTATCCTCAACTCAATATTTTTTATTTTTTGCTTATACAATCGAAGTTAGACATTATAATTATGCTATATTTAAAGTATCTTTGTATAAAAGTATCTTCCAAATTAGGGAATAGTGACACCTGAAAATTGATAGATGGACCCCTTTTGTGATTTCGTACCGCCTTCAACTAAAAGGGTCCGAATATGAATCAAAATATTATTTAAAACCTATAAAAAGTTCTAGTCATCATCATTTTTTAAGTCGGTTCAATGTTTTTTTTTTAATATTAGGTGTTGTCTGTTTAGTTAACTACTACTACTACTATTAAAAGTCATCCAGGCCACTTCTGCAGTAAATTTTTTTCTCTGTGATGCTGATGTCACAAGTTATCCAGGCCACTTCTGCAGTTAATTTTTTTCTCTGTGATGCTGATGTCACAAGTCATCCAGGCCACTTCTGCAGTTAATTTTTTTCTCTGTGATGCTGATGTCACAAGTCATCCAGGCCACTTCTGCAGTTAATTTTTTTCTCTGTGATGCTGATGTCACAAGTCATCCAGGCCACTTCTGCAGTTAATTTTTTTCTCTGTGATGCTGATGTCACAAGTCATCCAGGCCACTTCTGCAGTTAATTTTTTTCTCTGTGATGCTGATGTCACAATTTAGCGAATAATAGTCTAAGTATATAAAATAGTGCAATACATATGCCGATATTTCCTACTCTTCTCCTCTCATTCTTGTTGAAATGGATCTTGCTATAGAGATTTATATAAGCATCCGTCAGTGGGCAGACATGCTTATAAACTATGCTACCACCATCAGTGGCCACTGGCCAGTGCCATATGACCAAAAGTTGCCTTAAATTTGATGGAAGTGTTTCGTATGACAGGAGAAACAATTCAGCCGTGCCGCCTGCAGAATAGCCAGCAGAAGAATATTAACTACGCAGGCGTGAGGCTCACTGTGAGCGGCTACGGTATGACTGACGACTCATGGAATGGTAAGCATACTTTTTTAAGGATCTGTATCCATAAGGAAGCCTACGCCGTCTGTCCTACCTGATATTTTGAACCGTAATAGGTAATAGGTAGCCGGTTCAAATTTTCACACATGTGTTAATTATAGCGGATATACTAGTAAAATTAATAAAAAATTAGTAAAAAATTAAGGGTAAAAATCCCCATACAAGAAACCTGGTTTTTTTCAACATTTTTTTGTTAGTTTTTGTTCTATTCTAAAACCGGTAATACAAAAATTACAACTTTAAAAACCCCGACCCTTAAAAAGTCAAACATAATTTCCATTTACTTAGTTAAAGGAGGCGAGGGGTTTAAAATTAGTATTTTAACTTTTATTTCAAGCTTTAAAAAACAAAAATATTGTTCCACATTACATAATATGGAAGTATACTGTACTGTACTGGCATGTAACTGTTCTGTTCATTCTGTGCAAAAAAAATAAATTTAATTTAATTTCCTAGGCGGTTCGACCTCGGAGGTGCTGCGCTGGGTCTACCTGCGCGGCATCACCAACGAGGAGTGCAGGAGCTGGTACTCGGGTAGCAGCGTGGTGCAGGACCAGACCATCTGCGCCGAGTACTACAACCACACCTCCCAATCATCTTGCCAGGTCTTCATCCTACTCTTTCTCTTATGCCGGCACTTCACTTGGCTTAGCGTATTCGTGTATTTGGCAAACATTTCCGTTTCGTCTCCCTTTAATGGCTTGTTTAGAGCGAGATAAAACTAAAATGTTTGCAACAAACACGAAAACGCTAAGCCTAGTGAAGTGCCGGCATTATGGTGGCACTTCACTTGGCTTAGCGTATTCGTGATTGTTGCAAACATTTTAGTTTTATCTCGCTCTAAACAAGCCATTAAAGGGAGACGAAACGGAAATTTTTGCCAAATATTTGTGTGCATACAGCCATGTGTGGTGCTAGCATTATAGAAAAATCAACATAAATCAAATAAAATGTTTTTATTCACATTCTCAATTCACAAATTTGGCATACATAGAAACAATTAATAATATTATACTCCGTTCATCCTAGGAACTAATGCCGAGCGGTTTCTCGCTCTCGCAACGGTTATTACTCTTCTTTACACAGGACACAAGGTTGTGTTTGTGAGTCATAGGTGTATGCGAAAGTCATCTCAAAAACATAACGGCGCGTGCGCCGCTGCGCCTGGAGTTAGTTTTGCGTTTTTATTCTGAGAAGGCTTCAGGTAGCCAAGTGCAGTCGGCCGGTCAGTCGACGCATTACAATCAGTAAATCAGTAGCCTTTCCTACGCGTAATAATAATAGCGTATGCATATAAACATATGTACGTTTTTCATATTTTTCACGTTTTATTTTGAAGTTTTGTATATTATTTACGAACAGCTGAAGTAAGCAGATTAGGCACAAAATTTAAATAATATATAATTTTAATATTAAATAATTTACAGTGAAAATATAAATATTTAACTTGATTCCAAGCAAAAAATAAAAATAAACAGGTTTATTGCAAATTGTTTTTTTCATCAAATAAATAAACAATTATTCAATAAAAATTTTTTATTAAACTATATTCATAACCTCAGTTCACAGTCACTTCAATCACCCTTTGCGAGAGTGAGAAGTACAGAGAAAGAGAAACCGCTCGGCATTAGTTGCTAGGATGAATGGAGTGTAGATGAGTTAAGGGTGTAAATTTTTTTATAATTTTAAAATGCATAGTTTAAAAGATATTAAAGAAAATATACGGAAATAGGGAATATAGGGCCGATTTATAGTTTACAGAAAAACCTAAACGCAAATCATTAGTCTTAAAGTTCTCACGGAATACGGAATGGTACGAAACGAAACCCTCTCCACGCGAGTTCCACTCGCACTTGACTGTTTCTTTTTCTCTGTGTTCTGTGTGAGCCCCTCCCGAGGCAGAAGTCCGCCATTACGCGTGGGGCAGCTAAAAATGTTACTCTGCTATTATTTACAGAAGCATAAAAATATCAACAGACCAAACCAAGCTTACTAACATTACCATAGCGTGTTTTTTTTATGGATAAACCTTTATCGCTCTGCTGACACAACGTTGGCAAGCTTCAGCAATAGTAGACGGCCGCCGATCGCTGTTCTGTAACGTGCAGTATAGAATAGTTGTGTTGTGTGTGTTGTAGGGAGACAGCGGCGGTCCCCTCACTGTCGTTGATCATGACGGACAGCCGACGATGGTAGGAGTGGTCAGCTTCGGGTCCACCGCTGGCTGCAACAGCCCCTGGCCTTCAGGTGAGTACCTACGTACACCCTCTACCGTGCCAGCGAGTACACATTACTCGTCATATGTCACAAATTTCTATCTATCTGTCTATAGTACCCCTCGTACTGTTATTCCCCGGCAAGTAATTTCTAGTACTTACTGTTCGAACACTATTGAAAATTAATGTTATATAGGTGTGTTATATAGTGTGTTCTATCGCTTATTCCATGGGGAGTGCTCGGAGGAGCTGTTTAATGCGATCCCGGCGTCCCCTTTCCACCTTCGCACCACGCGAACTGGGCAGGGATTGCATCCCTACACGCCGGACTTACCGCGGATGCGTACCAATCGATTCTGCAGATCCTTCCTCTACAGAACCGGTAAACTCTGGAACGCTCTCCCTGCCCATATATTTCCCCCCAAGTACAGTCTCGGGTCCTTCAAGAGGGGCGTGAATGGGCACCTGTCAGGCCGGCATGGCATTCGCAACCCCCGCATACGACCGAATGTCCATGGGCGTCGTTAGACACCTTATGGGTGGCTCGGCGCCATATGTCGCGCTGTCAATAAAAATAAAATAATAATAAAATAGGTCGTGGTTCAAATTCTATTTAAAGCTGTAAACCACTTCCTACCTTATTAGATGGTAGGTTTAACCCGATCGGATTGGCACCACTGCACTGAACAAAAGGTCGGTCTAAGCGGCAATGTAAATAGTTTGTGTTTTCAGTCCAGTTCAATCTACGATTCAGTGTTACCGACACGACCAAAGGGAAGCACTGACATGGCACCTAGTTCACCATGTTGTTAAGGGCTGACATCACGGGTGTAGTAGGTGAAGTCACCAACACGTGTCAATTTCCATTAAAAAAACTATTTTTTTTTATTAATGATAAGCCAAAATCATCCACAAGAAACTGCATCAACGGGGTAATGTTTGTTTGCAGCGTACGTGCGCCCGGGCCACTACCACGACTGGTACCTCGAAATAACCGGCATCAACTTCGACTGGGAGAGTCCCAGTGAGCCTGAGCCAGGTGCGTCGGATTCCGACTCCGCCTCCACTGAGCTGGAACTGAAAGACGTGTGGCGGCTCCAGCCGGTGGTCCTCCGCCAAGCCAACCCGTAGGCGACGGCTCGTTTCAAAGTAGATAACATTATTATGTTGTGGCTTTGAATAAAAACATTTCATTTGATTATTTGTTTAATTTATCGCCACTAGAATTAATTGAGAAATAATAATTAATTTTATAGAATTTTAGAAGCATTCTCAAAACTGTAATAGAAGGATAAAATAATAGAGTTTGAAATATGGTATGTTATATTATATTATCATATAGACAAATAGAGATTACATATTAAATTTTTTTAAATTTTAATTAATTATAACAAAATTACACCAACATAAATGAATATCACTGTTCACAAAAACTAAAAAAAAAAACTAGCAGTTGCCAAGAAAATTTAGACATTTTTATAAAAAATACATCCTACATAATGTTGTATCACAACAATAAAGGCACATGCAACATTTTTTTAGAAATATTTTTACATTTTTAGCTCAGACTTATAACACGCAAGGTAATAAAAACATTATATAATTTATATGAACCAGATACACCTAGCCCAGTCATTATAATAAAGACGGTTCGTATTTACGCAAACAAAGCTCCTACCATTGCATTGCTTTCGCCCAAAAATATGACCCCTAATTATTAGGAGGTATAACCCAATTTTTATAACTGTGCACTTAGAGCTGTCAAAATCGTTAGGTTGGCAGGACTGAATTCACCTCCGCTTACTTCCTCACCTCTCCGCCGACGCCTATCAGTAAACACACACACACACAGCAAGGGCGTGTACTGATAGACGTCGGCGGAGAGGTGAGGAAGTAAGCGGGGGGTGAATTCAGTCCTACCAACCTAACGACTTCGACAGCTCGAAGTGCACAGTTATAAAAATTTGGTTATAGTTACACAGCCTTCTATTACTGCTCTGCTACATAACTGTAAGTACCATATTGTACATCTAGTGTGACATTTTCCATTCTGCATCAAAGCGGGCCGTTATCCACTAACATTCTTTCTTTTTTTTTCACTTTTCCTGTCGAGCAACTGTACGGGATAAAATAAGCCATTCAATTCACAAATTAATTTATTTATTTTAGACAGACAGCCTAGGCTGATACGTCTAAATCCAGTTAAAATTTGTTGTTTTTGTCATTATCTTGAATTTTTTAATATTTTTTTTATTTAATTATCGTTGTTGAGCACCATAAACAAATTGAACCATATTCCGACATTATTAGGGAACGTTCCCATACCACGTGACCGATTTTAGGCCACTTTGGACACCCCCTCCCATCTTGACTCAGTCAGTCAGTCAGCGTGTAAGCGTCCACTGCTGGACATACGCTTCTCCAATTTTCCTCCAGTCCTCCCGGCCTTCAGCGGTACGGAACCACTGCTTTCCGCCGACGTACTTGATGTCGTCGTCCCACCTGGCGGGTGGTCTCCCACACTCCGTTTTCCAGTCCACAGCCGCCAGTGTAGGACACGGTTACTCCAACGGCCGTCGTCTCTTTGGCTAACATGCCCAGCCCACTGCCACTTGAGCTTAGCCACCCTGTGTCCAATATCGACTACTTAGGAAACTGACACGGTTGGCTACATCACCTACAACGTCCGTGATGTCAGCCCATAACACCGGGTGAACTAGGTGCCATGTCAGTGCTTCCCCCTTTGATCATGCCGGCTACACTGAACTGGTCGGAAAACACAAACTATTTACATAGCCGTTTTGACCGACGTTTCATTCAGTGCGGTGGTACCAACCCGGGCGGGTTAAACCCTACCACCAAGTAAGATTAGGAGGGAAGGGACATACAGTTTTTACGAGGAATCCGAACCTCGGTCAGCCTCCAACGGTCAGCGGTCACCCATCCAAGTACTGACCGCACCCAGCGTTGCTTAACATTCAATAGCGACAGTTGACTGTCTGCACCACTGAGCTATCGAGGCTGACAAAAAATTTTTTTTTTTCAAAAAAGATTTACTTAGGGGCGTCGGGTGATTGCCTCGTTACGCACCATATCACGTAGCGATATTCCCAGCATGGCTCGCTCCATTGCTCGCTGGGCAACTTTCAACCTTTGGACAACAGCGACCGTCAGTGTCCACGTTTCACACCCGTACTTCATAACCGGGAGGACACACTGGCCATCTTGACTAAAACGGGCTATTTCAAAACTTGCTGTTTTTCAATGTATTTATGTGGATTAACCATAATGTTTCGGTTGTACAATTGACTTAGCCTACAATGAATGTGTATTTTAATATTATTTCAATGGTTGTACGTTTGAATATGACCAGGCAAATACTTTTTCTACTAATTGAACAGGGCCTGTCGAGTTCTTGGGGGAAATTAGTGAGATTAAAACAAAACGAATATTCCTTATTATCTTCCCCTACTCCTACTTTCCACGGATCTTCAAATCGCAGGTTAATAGCCTTTCCCCAGCAACATTAATCCACCTGCAAGCCGGACTGGCACCCCCTCGAGGGTGAAATTGGCTGCGCCCGAGGTTGCGACCTCGGACAGAGCCACCCAGTTCGGTAGAATAAAAAAATTTTTTTGTAGTGGTATGGGAATGTTCCCTTACCCGTGAGTTATTCATTCATGACGCACCATCCGACACGAAAAATAATCTTTCTCTCACCATTATGTACACATGTTATGTACATTCCTATCAGATTGTAACTTGGTAATAAAACTGAAGAATTGCACATCAGTGGAGGCATGGTGACAATGCTGTTAATTCGTGAAACTAGTTGTCGTCTAAAGGGTATATGCGCCATTTAGTATTACTTTGCGAAATATTTTATTTAATTTTGCAACATGATGCGATTCGCGACGGGAGCAAAGAGGGCGGGATTCTAATAATGTCGTTCTTTCTCGTTCTTGCAAATCCACTGATGTTCAACGCTCAACAATTATAGATTCCAGCAGGAATGAATGTTAGTGAACAGGCCGCTACTACAGGTTGCACACAATCTGCCTAGCTGTCACCTGAGCAAGTGTGAATGTGACATATGACCGAGAGTGTGACATACGAGTGACATCACACGAGGGGTGACGAGAGTGTGACATACGAGTGACATCACACGAGGGGTGACGAGAGTGTGACATACGAGTAACATCACACGAGGGGTGACATGAGTGTGATACACGAGTGACATCAGACGAGGGGTGACGAGAGTGTAACATACGAGTGACATAACACAAGGGGTGACGAGAGTGTGACGTACGAGTGACATCACAAGAGGGATGACATGAGTGTGACATACAAGTGAGATCAGACGAGAGCGCTCTCCTGCTGCACCACACAGATGTCGCTCTCATTTCCGGAGCCGATCTTGCAGCACGGAGATATCGTCAGACCCGCCAGGCTGCAATAGTAATGGAACGAACATTAATACTTGTGAAGCCTTCTGGGTGTTGTAGCTGGTTAAATGTTTTTATAGAATATGTCGTATTATGGCGGATATAACAAAAAATAAAAAATAGAAACAGTAAAAAATCAATGGGTTCTCAAATATCTTAATATTCAGACGAGCGCCACCTACCCAATTAGCCAAATCTTTTCAAAAACAAAAGTATGAATTTTCACCGATTGATGGCGTGATACTGAGATAAAGTAAAGTAAAAACCGACCATACACGTGGTGCCTGACTCGTACTTGGCTGGTTTTTTCTGCACTATAATGTATCCTAGTCAATGCAGTGGTTCATAGCAACCACGGAAATACTGAAAATGAAATGCCAACCATCTGCAAAAAAATAACTTCTGTCACCAAGGCAAGCAAAGGCTCATAAAACACCCCAACCAGCTGGCAGCTGGCGGCCACCGATCGTTGCTCTGTGGAGGCAACGAATTTATTCGATGCTGGTTCTGCTTCTAAACTATTACTAAGCCTCCGCCGTCTGTCTGTCCGTCCGTCTGTACGAGGGCTGTATCTCTTTAACCGTAATAGGTAGCCCGTTGAAATTTTCACAAAATATGTGTTACTATGACAGATATAACAACCAATAAGAAAAAAAGAAATGTTGAAAATTAAGGGGGCTCCCATTTTTTTTTTATTGTTTCCGAACTAGCTGGCTTTGTCCGAGGTCGAAGCCTCAGGCGCAGCCAATATCACCCCCGAGGAGGTGCCAGTCCGGCTTGGAGGTGGACTAATGTCGCTGGGGAAAGGCTATTTACCCGCGATTTGAAGATCCGTGGATTGTAGGAGTGGGGAAAGATATTCCCCGGAAGCCCGTTCCACACCTTTGCAGTGCGGCACAAGAACAATTTACAGAATCGTGCAGTTCGAAGTACTCGTCTGTCCACTACAAAGGGGTGTTCTGCGAGAGTATGGCGGGTTTGACGAAGGCGAATAGGAGGAGGAGGGATAAGGGAAGCAATTTCGTCAGAGCAGCGGCCATAGTAGTACCGATAAAACAGGCTCAATGACCCAACGATACGTCTGTGCTTTAGAGGTTGAAGGTCCTTTGTAAGTACAGAGTCGCCAATGAGGCGAATGGCTCGTCGTTGAATAGAATCTAAGGCTGAAAGCAGGTACTCAGGGGAACCCTCCCAAAGATGACTGCAATATTCCATCACCGGTCTTACTTGTGCTTTATAGAGTGTAAGCAGTTGGACCGGCGTGAAAAATCGCCAGCATCGGTAGAGTATCCCTAATTTTTGAGATGCTAGTTTCGCCTTGGATTCTATGAACGATCGAAATCCAACGTCCCTGGACACCTCCATACCCAGGATGCCCAGACTAGCATCATTGGGGACTTGGCTGCCCTGGAAAGTTGCTTGGAGTGGAAACGGATCAGCCTTAGAAGAGAAGGCACAAGCTTGCGTCTTAGCTACGTTGAAGTTGACCAAGTTCTCCTTCCCCCAAGAGGATACTTTATCGAGAACCAGGTCAACCCGAGCAACAGTTTCGACATTACTTACTACATACGCGAGCGTATGAGAACAGGCTCAAGAGACAAGACATCCTGGAGCTGTGACCAGAAGTCCAATAGCCCAGCTGAACAATAGAGGCATCTTCAACTGATGTAGTACTCATCAAGCCTGAACCAAGCCACACACCTGCTTATAGTCTGACGACTGATCGCAGATAGTTATAAAAAAAGTGTTTCGTATTCGTACCTAAATAGGTACGATGAACAAAGCGAAAAGAAAAGAATCTCAAAATAAAAGTTGTAGAACAAAGGTGTAGAATCAACCCTTTTCGGGTACTACCAGCTGATTAATGTAAATATGTGTTGATGCGAGCCGAAACGTAACGCATGCTGGAGAACTATGGACAGCAATGGATATGTTCGGTGAAGCCATCGCAAGCTCAGTTCGAAACCGCCTTCCCAACATCTACATTATCACAATCTACATTACATTATAATAGAAGGCATTGGGGTAGACGGGTGCTCAAATGGAGGCCACGTACAAGCAAACGTAGCGTGGGACGCCCCCCGGCTAGGTGGACAGATGACCTAAAAAAGGTAGCTGGGAGCGGATGGATGAGAAGAGCGGAAGACCGCGTGTGGTGGCGTGCCTTGGAAGAGGCCTATGTCCAGCAGTGGACCGATACAGGCTGATGATGAGAAGGCATTATAAACTTGATGCTAAGAGCAGTTTCCTCAACATACCTGGCAACAGAAACGTCTCTCTTCTCATCGTCGCTGAGCTCTAGTTCGTAGCGCACGCACTGCTCGGCGCACTCGACGATGGTCGTCCCCGTCATGCGCACCTCGCTCCCGCTGAACATCTGCACGCCGACACCGCAGCGCGACATCGTGCAGTCACGCATCTCCACCTGCACAGTTCACGATAACGTTCAAACTGGAAGGAGTAGGAGCTTTGCTTCCTTTCAATCCACCCTGCCGTCTGCAGTCTTGTAGCCTTCACGGAGGATTTTTTGTTGTTTTTATTTTATGGATCTTGTGTCTGATGAAATAAATATATTTGATTTGATTTGATAGGTGTGCTGGGGTAGCTGTAGATCAAGCGGTTTTGCATAAAGGTTACTGATTAAGAGCAGCAGGCACGCATGCAGGCTTAGAGCCAACAAACAATAACTGGGGAAGGAGAAGGTTTACAATTTAACTTGGTTTTAACGAGCATACCCAGGGAGGAAGGTAGAGATGGATCCAAAATCCGGAAAGTACAGTCTTAGGTTTTTCAAGATGAGCGTGAACCTGTCAAGCCAGCATGGCATTCGCAACCCCCGCATACGACCATATGTCAATGGGCGTCACACCTTATGGGTGGCTCAGCGCGACATGTAATGCCTGCCTCATAGCCGGCATGGCGCCTCTCTGAGAGTGGTTTCGCGAGGAATGATGCTATTGGTTGTGTCTGATTTTTCGTTGAAATATTGGGAACAGAGATACTCGCCAGCTGTCTATAAAAAAAAACGTCACTCTTTCAATAAAAAAAAAATAACAAAAAAACTGTTGACAGAGTACAGTTTTCTTTATACTGCAGCAAAATACATTGTGTCACATCAAAACTCATCTGCTAGTTGGCTAGGTAGGACGTCAGACGATGGCGGAATCCAAAGAGAGACAAAATCATCTGTCGCCGACATATTGGTCGTGGTCAGCTTTCGATACTCGGTCTCCAGAGATCCAGAGTGTGCAGCTAGATGGCAGCTAGTGAGTGGTCGAAGACAGACGGACCTGCGCGCCGCCGTGCACCACCAGCCCCGAGTACAGGTTGTCCAGCCGGCAGCTCTCCAGCAGGAGTGTGGCGCCCGCCATCACCACCACGCCCTGCACGAAGTCGCTCTGGTAGTTGTCCGAGTCGTCGGTGAAGCGGCAGCGCGAGACACGGAGGGTGCCGTGCCGGACCAGCACGGCCGTGTTGGCCTGCCGGCAGTGTAGCGTCAGATCCTGCAGCTCCGTGTCCCCCGTCACCACCAGCAGGCACGACCGCACCTCCGACGACGTCACAGTCGCACCTGAAACCACATTTTAACCTTAGCCTTATAAAGTTATGAATATTGGTTGATCTCTGATCAATGAGAGACAGTGGATTCAAATCTCGCGGGTATTAACATTTTTCCTGCCTACCTACCTGTCCTCCCAACCAAATTATTTCCTTTTCACCTACCCATCGCTGGCGGAAAATACTACGAGATCTCCATCAACCGGCGTCCGGGAACGACGAGCCGTGCTCTCCCGCGTCGGAAAACCGACAATCAACGAGTTTCTCCAAACCATTTTGAATACGCCGTGCGTATCTGTGCGCTCCCGCCGAGCCCAACTTCGCGTTTCGCGTGTTTGCGGTCGAGCGCACCCCCCGCGGCTGTTAGTGCGGTCGCGCCGGAGTCTCCGGCGAGTGCTGCAGCCCCAACCCGGTGGGAACGGAAGGAGCCGAGCAGGCAAGTTTGCGCGCGCCTCCGCGCCGCATCGGGTGAGCCAGCGTCATCCTTTTCTCGCCCCTTTCCCACCAAATATTGTTAATAATGTACAGGTCGGTTAACTAAAGCTGGCACGTTCACAGTACACCAATGCAATTTTATTATACAGTATGTTTATTTTAACATCTAAATAAACCAGTCACAAAAATGCGCGTCGGTTGACTTTGACTGACGGGCGAGTTCAAATAAAACATCACACTATATTTCGTAATAGTAATAAAAACAAAACAATAACAATCTCTGTCACATTCATAAGCTTGGCCGCGCGCAAGAGAAACAGATCAATTTTTCGAGATGCGTATGCAGTGCGACGTCACCCAGTGCGCTTATTAACAGACACTACACAATCTCAATATGTGAAAGTGTTTGTACGTGCGAGCTTTAGATAACCGACCTGTACATGTGTGTACATGCATGCTTGTACAGTGTGACATAAGTCAAAGGTTACATCGATGTACCTTATGCGTGAGCGTGACCAATGGGAATCAATTTGTTGTGCAACAGCGAAAAGCACACGTTCTTTCGGTCATGGTTTTGCGGAAAGGGGCGATGCAACCTTTGACTAGTGTCATCCTGTACATGTCGATGTTCATGTGTGAATAGAAAACATACTTGCGATGCCGCGCACGACAATATCTGCGAGCGGTATGTCCGGCAAGTGGAGGTGCGCGCTGCAGACGAGGAGCTGCGACGGCTCGGCCGCGAGCGCCTCCTCCGCGGACCAGCACACGCACACGCGCTGCTCCGCGCTCAGCTGCCGAGACACCTCCTCCACTAGCTGCTGCAGCTCGCGCAAGCTCCCGCCCTTCCACACCATGTTCACCTGCATCAGCCGACACCACCAGCTTCACGGCTAAGTGGAAGTATTTCACCTTCCACTTAGCCTTCATATCACCACCTCTGGTGAAGTCTAACTAACAGTTATCTGCCAGTTAAAGTGAGATTTCTCGTACGGGTGACAGGGTTTAACCGGAAGCTAAATTTTAGGTGAAGGAGGTCAAATCGGCCATTAGCGTCAGAAGGAACGTTTTGTGACAGGGCATCGCCCTTAATGAATGAATGAATTAAATTTTATTTACTTACACAATACACTCAATTACCTACAGTTTGTGAACAGACTGGAGACAGGTTCAATATTGTTTACAATAGATCGGCGGCCTCAGCACCACAGAGATGTATGTATGTATGTATATATTCTTTATTGAACACCAATTTATAAAAATTAGGTACAACAGGCGAGCTTAATGCCGCGAGGCATTCTATTCTAACTAACCTTTGGGATGTGGGAGAAGTACATGCAGGCGAACAAGAATAGTTTGTGGCAAAGTGTTAAGACTGTAAAGAAATATGTATTACAAACTACATACGAAGAGATAGGTATCTATTTGCTATATTAAATACATTCATCTTATAATATGCTTGTCGGTTACATAGAAGCTAATATTTGAGGCAGAATGTAATCTGTATGCATTGCTATGTATTAGCTGTGGTATTGTATATTATGTTGACATCTGATGACTGAGCGTGGCTGTTAGCTGCCGGACTAGGCCCCTGCCCGTATTCCGGCTAGACTATTCCGAGTCCTTAGTGACAGACTTTCTTCACAAGAGTCGCCCTTAGTGACTTACTTTCTTCATGAGAGTCACCCTTATTGACTTACTTTGTCCTTTACGAATTTCATGCGAGCGAAGCCACGGGCAAAAGCTAATCGAATATATTTGAGCACCAGTAGTTATTAGACCTATTAGCACATAAATGACTCACGCTCCTGTGATTGTCCTTATTGTCCTTCTCGTGCTCCGCTAGATATGAGGAGCGAATGAGCGGGTTCTCAAAGGTCGTCCACTTGGACAGGAGGTAGTCTAGCCGGGCGTACATCTCAGCGCAACGCGACATGTAGTTATCTGGCAACATTGAGTCTGCAAACGACAATATTAAACATAGCAGAACAAGTGCATACGCAGAAACAGTGTTATGCATTTTGGATCAGTGTAGGTAGCTGGAAAAGTGGAAAATAGGAAAAAAAAAAACAGAGATTTAAATATTGAATAGGTTATAGAGTGGGCATTGTGAACATTTGCATACAAACATTTTGATCTCAAACATCAATGCAAGCCACATTGATCGTCAGACGTGTGTGTCACACTAATATCAGCGACTTTTAGCGACCTAGGTAATAATTAATAGGATGACCATTTTGTTTTTGTTGTCCAGCTATTGGGTTCCAAATTCAATTTTTTTTATTGTATAGAAGGTTAGTGACAATTTCATTTTCTTAAATCTAGGTTAGTATCAGAAAAGGTTTAGAAAAGAAAGAGGAAAAGAGTAGATATAGAAAAGAAAACCACATCTGATAGATGTCCCGAGTGCACTACTGGGCTTTCGCCTGTGTCGAATCACTTAGGTTTCTCGAAGACAAGATTTTAGTCCATTATAAAAACATAAAATAATAATAAAAAAACCATAAAATAATAATAAAAAATCTAAAAATATCTAGTATGAGATAGGTATAAATCAAGGAATAATATACTTACCATGGAAATAAGATAGATAATACGTCGAAATAAGAAGTGTAAATAGTTGTTATACTAAATATTAAAATGGATAAATATTAAAATGGAACAGCATGTTTTCACATACTGCTCTGTTACTTGAAAGAAGCCAATTTCTTACATCTAATTTGAAGTGCTTTGTATAGACAACTTTTTTGCGTTTGCGGTATTATTTTTTTTTTTATAAAGGTGGGGGGCCAGATAGATGTGTTATCCTACCTTAGGTAGTTTGAATGTTTGTGGAAAAAAGTAATGGAGAGTGGAGAGAGAAAAATAAATACAATGCATGGCTTATTGTATCCTTCATGGTATCCAGTTAATTTGTTTTACACTAAGAAAATACGACATTGGTAGCCAAACAAAGCTGCACTGGCAGTGCTCCCGCTTGACATCACCACCGTTTCAATGGGTACAGCAAGAGCAGTGGATCAGGGCCAATATTGTCATCATCATTAAATAATTACCGTCATCATCATTCAAGTCGTCGGAGCCGACCATCTCCTCCGCCTCGCGTATCTTCCTGTACGTAGCGACGGCGTCGTTGCGCAGCAGGGCGATGCGCCTCGTGACGCGCTTGGGTATGGTTCCGTCGTGCGCGCCCGCCCACAGCTTCATGCGCTCCTGCAGCGTCGCCGGCAACATCACGCGCTCCTCCAGCTCGTCCCACGGCATCCAGATGTTGTTGTAGTAGAACCTGTACACCGCAACATCTTTTTTAGGTTTCCGTATCCCAGACGGAAGCCTATTACTAAGCCTCCGTCGTCTGTCCGTCCGCCCGTCCGTCTGTCCGAGGGCTGTATCTCTTGAACCGTAATAGGTAGCCAGCTGAAACTTTCACAGAATATGTGTTAATATGGCGGATGAAACAACAAATAAGAAAAATAAGAAAAAGTTAAAAATTAAGGGGGGCTCCCATACAAGAAACGTTTCATTAAAATAGATTAGTCACACTATTGAATAATAGGTGGCGCCACAAGCTTTTACACATTGTTTTGTTATAGCCGCTAAATTGCCAACGACCTCATTGAGGTGCTGTCATTTTCCCACTGTAAATTGCTATCGACCTCATTGAGGCTTCTCTCCGATCGTCCTACATATCTTCGAAATTAAAATTCGAAGACCATGCCACCTGAGCGGATAGGCGGATATTATTGATAGCGGATAGATACGTAAACCTCCGCGCGCGAGTAAACCTCGCACTTGACAGATTTTTTTATAGTATATATGCGACATGTGTCCCCGCACCACCTGTAAGGTGTCTAACGACGCCCATGGCCATGCGGGAGTTGCGAATGCCATGGCGGCCTGGCAGGTGCCCTTTCACACCCCTTTCGAAGGACCTTTGCAGGGAAAGATGTGGGTAGACAGAGAGATCCACTTCTGTGGATATATTGGCTCCGTTGGGTCATCAATCGGCAATCAATCCTGTTACGTTGCAAAACCGCAAGGTCTGCCGTAACACGACCCTTCGGTTCTGTTTAGTTATTTGTTTCAGTATTTTAAATATTGCCGCCGCTCACGGACGAAAGCGACTCAAATACGGCGACCAGAATACGGCCGCGCGTTATGTTTGCAGCTGACGTCAATCAACCATCAATCAATCTTTGATCTGACATCAACCAACACAGCAACTCGATCAGAGTCGCGTCGCTTCGTGCGCCGGTATTGGATAATATTAATAGTTAAAATGATAAATAAAATAATGGTATTAATTGTAAAATCTTTACTTCACAGTTGTGAGTAGAATCAAATAAATTAACATTTAATGGGCGTCAACTCGTTCGACGGTCCGCGCCGCTGCTCACAGACGAATGAAGTGCTGTCTCGCTCGCCGATACCAGGGAGCGAGGCAGCACGTCAAGAGAAAGAGCGAACGGAGTCGCGGACCCGAGAGCGAACCACGAAGGATAGGACAGTGCGACAGATATTACTTTTCTTCCGGCTGTCAGAGATTGGTGCACGCTCTCAGCACAATTCTTTTGTTCAAGCTTAAAATAATGTGAAAAGAGTATTAGGAATATTTTCACATCTCGCCTTGAACGAGAAGTAAACTCCACGTCAGTGGGTGAGTAGGCGAACGCCAATTTATATAAAATCTGTAAATTTCAACATGTAAAATTTTTATAACGGCTACCGACATCGGAGTCACGTTTCACAAAATGGTAAATTGTGTTTTTACTGCGTGATAGGGCCCCACCGCCGCTCCATGGTGATTATGTTAGTGCGGCGTGTGATATTTATCCCTATCGCGCAGAGTTTGGTACGGGCTTCGCTCCAAGACAACTTCCCGACTTCCGCTCCCGTCACCGCGCGAGCGGTCAGGACGGTCGGAGAGTGCCCCGTCGACGCCACCCCTGCGAGTCAGCGATTCACCTGTCGCTGGGCTGCCGGCGGCTCTGCTGTGTTCAGCGGAACGCCGTGCCGTGGGAGCTGCGCGTCGAGAGGCTAGGCCTCCGGCTGATTGTGCGGGAAGACGGAGAAGAAGACCACGACGTCCGTCAATAAACCGGTGCGATCGCTCCTATTCTCCCTTAGTCAGCTGACTAGGTAGGTAGGTAGGAATTCTTTGTTCGCCGAGCGGACGCAGCACGCCGAGGACTTGTATTTAATCCAGAGACCCTATTTATATACCAATTAATTGTAGATACGACCGAATAAATCTACAAATTGTACACCTGGGTTTTATTTATATTGCTATAAAAATAGACAGGTAACAGTGACGCACGAACAGGTCTTATTTCTGGATTAATACAAATTTTCCGCTTTATGTGCATTATTATCTGTGTGGTTACGGAGAAAGAATACGTTTAGCCACAGGCCGAGCCAACGCCTGCCGGTAAGAATCCGGCGAAGGTTGGGTTTTATCTGTGTGGTTACGGAGAAAGAATACGTTTAGCCACAGGCCGAGCCAACGCCTGCCGGTAAGAATCCGGCGAAGGTTGGGTTTTATCTGTGTGGCTACGGAGAAAGAATACATATTTTAGCCACAGGCCGGGCCAACGCCTGCCGGTAAGAATCCGGCAAAGGTTGGGACAGCAGAACCGCTCTGAATACTAGTTGTTCGTTCAGAGCGGGGGCGCGAAGAAGGTGGCACAGTGAGGGTTAGAATAGGAAATTGTAGTGTTAAAATAGTTTTATTTTTTTACATAAATTTTTCTCACATATTTTTAAATTTTGCCCTAGCCTCACTGTGCGGAGATATTATTATTTTAAATTGTTGTTTGTAAGCGTTCGTCTAGTTACTCACTGGCAGCATTTTGATTTCATTTCAATAACTCGGTTTATTGAAATTTTTATGTTTTGGTAACTACCTACGTAGTCTAGTTACTACAATGTTAAACTGGTACTTACTTACTTACATTACAATGGCATACGACAGACAGTATGGCCTCCTACACAAGGAAGAAGCGAAGCTCGCGCAACGCCAACCTAAATCTTATTTTAAATATTCCAGCTCGTGCAACGCCGCCGCAGAGACCGAAGCAACAATGGAGAACGTGCCTGTGCGGAGTACCGGTGACGCAGGGACTCCGTCAGTCACGGTAAATTGCTCCCATAATCTCCAGACAGACTTTCTAAAGCTAAAGTATTATGGAAGGGACTGCGTGCGTGCATTTTTAGAAAGAGTGGAAGAAATAAGAAGGTGTAGGTACAACAATAGTAGCAAACTTCTGCAACTATCTTCACGATCACGGTAGCGTAGTGATCTAAAATGTAGCAATAAATTTAATTAAGTTTGGCAACAATCGGTTGCAACTTTATACATTTTTTAAATAGAAATTTTAAATTACTTACGTTTAACCCGTAAATAATTTAATTAAGTTTGGCAACAATAAGTTGTAACTTTAGAAATGTTTATAGTAATTTTAAATTACTTATATTGAACCCTTAAATAATTTAATAAGTTTGGCAACAACCAGTTGTAACTATAGACTTTTTAATAGTAATTTCAATTACTTATAGTGAACCCTTGGATAATTTAATTAAAGTTTGGCAGCAAACAGTTGTAACTTTAGTATAAACATTTTTTTTATAGTAATTATTTTAATTACTTAGATTGAACACTTGGATAATTTTATTAAAGTTTGGCAACAAACAGTTGTAACTTTATAAATTTTTTTTTCTCTTCTAAGAATTCTAATTACTCATATTGAATTCTTAGATATATTTAACTTAGCGACACGTGGTTGCAGTTAAAAATAAAACTTATATAGTAGTATGTCATCATTCGTGATTGACTTGGTTTCGTAAACTTAAATTATTGCATTTATATTAGTTTGGGAATTATTATGTTCCTTCAAAGCATCTTTTGAGATTGACCTTTTGAAAAAACAAACTTCGCAAAATTTTATAGTTGAAACTTATTATCATCGTTCGCGATTGATAATTGTTAATCTAATATTTTTTCTTTCTTTAAAAGTAAACCTTATTGTTTATTTTACTCTGTAGAGTCTACACAGCAGGCGGTGCTGCTGGGGTCTGACCCAGTGCTCGGGTTCGATGTAATTAGCGTGACACTCGGCAGAGCGGATAGCGACTCAGAATGCCTTATCGCTACAGGGCGGTCATAGTAACCCTGTCTAAAATCAAAAGCCTCAAAACTACGTGGTAGCGGCACCTACATAACTACCAATCAAAAAAATCAAAAGCCAAGTATGTAGCCGGCCCACCTAATGTCCATCCGACCCGACCTGAATCAGCCCCCAGTACACTTGGTACGCTGCCTGTTGGTGTTCAATTTCGCACACTTTGGTTGAAATTTTTTATTTCTCACCTTGACGGTCAGTGGGTCTACGTGGTAAGCAGTATTGCTTAAGTACCTGTGTTCTGGAGATTTTGCTTTGGACACAGGTATGTCAAGGCGAGCGGTACAGTGTTATCGTCTCATTATGCCGAGACGTCGCCTACAACCTCAATCCCCAATGCTAAGTTGGGAGTGGATGTAGGTAGGGCAGTATACCACGGAGAGTCGCATTTAGGCAGGATAGGGCAGAAAGAGCTAGGAGAGCCGTGTGGTATACATACAGGAGGGTATACAAGAGAATGAACGGTGCCTCACTAGCGATGTCAGCTAGTGACGGCTTAGTGTGAACAAGAGTGAAAGGGGAAGGGTATGATAGGGATGTGAATGTTGATGAATGACAGTGTAAAGGCGATCCAGATCAGCAAAACTTCAGTTCAACCATTGTCTGTGTGTCAAGGTTATCGGAGAAATTTTATTCTCGATGAATTTTCCCTCCTTCAGAGGAAGAATTCATCTTTTGTTGGAAAGGGGGTACTGTTACGTTGCAAAACCGCAAGGTCTGCCGTAACACGACCCTTCGGTTCTGTTTAGTTATTTGTTTCAGTATTTTAAATATTGCCGCCGCTCACGGACGAAAGCGACTCAAATACGGCGACCAGAATACGGCCGCGCGTTATGTTTGCAGCTGACGTCAATCAACCATCAATCAATCTTTGATCTGACATCAACCAACACAGCAACTCGATCAGAGTCGCGTCGCTTCGTGCGCCGGTATTGGATAATATTAATAGTTAAAATGATAAATAAAATAATGGTATTAATTGTAAAATCTTTACTTCACAGTTGTGAGTAGAATCAAATAAATTAACATTTAATGGGCGTCAACTCGTTCGACGGTCCGCGCCGCTGCTCACAGACGAATGAAGTGCTGTCTCGCTCGCCGATACCAGGGAGCGAGGCAGCACGTCAAGAGAAAGAGCGAACGGAGTCGCGGACCCGAGAGCGAACCACGAAGGATAGGACAGTGCGACAGATATTACTTTTCTTCCGGCTGTCAGAGATTGGTGCACGCTCTCAGCACAATTCTTTTGTTCAAGCTTAAAATAATGTGAAAAGAGTATTAGGAATATTTTCACATCTCGCCTTGAACGAGAAGTAAACTCCACGTCAGTGGGTGAGTAGGCGAACGCCAATTTATATAAAATCTGTAAATTTCAACATGTAAAATTTTTATAACGGCTACCGACATCGGAGTCACGTTTCACAAAATGGTAAATTGTGTTTTTACTGCGTGATAGGGCCCCACCGCCGCTCCATGGTGATTATGTTAGTGCGGCGTGTGATATTTATCCCTATCGCGCAGAGTTTGGTACGGGCTTCGCTCCAAGACAGCTTCCCGACTTCCGCTCCCGTCACCGCGCGAGCGGTCAGGACGGTCGGAGAGTGCCCCGTCGACGCCACCCCTGCGAGTCAGCGATTCACCTGTCGCTGGGCTGCCGGCGGCTCTGCTGTGTTCAGCGGAACGCCGTGCCGTGGGAGCTGCGCGTCGAGAGGCTAGGCCTCCGGCTGATTGTGCGGGAAGACGGAGAAGAAGACCACGACGTCCGTCAATAAACCGGTGCGATCGCTCCTATTCTCCCTTAGTCAGCTGACTAGGTAGGTAGGTAGGAATTCTTTGTTCGCCGAGCGGACGCAGCACGCCGAGGACTTGTATTTAATCCAGAGACCCTATTTATATACCAATTAATTGTAGATACGACCGAATAAATCTACAAATTGTACACCTGGGTTTTATTTATATTGCTATAAAAATAGACAGGTAACAATCCTCCAACTATAATTGAATGTGAGTGCTATTTTTATTATTCCTCATACCTACTGAACAAGTGTATTGTACTTGTTCAGTAGGTATGAGGAATAATAAAAATAGCACTTAGTGTTTAGTAAAATTTAGTGCAAGTGTACTTAATTTCATTTATTCGATTCAATCTTAGGCGCAATCGGTACACTTGAGTTCGTCACAAATTTTAACTTTCAATTTTAATTTCCTACTGATGATATTGTCCAACTTTTCGAAGAGAGCCTCCGCCAAACTGACAATCTTCCCCTCCTGGGTACACAAAAGGCATGGATTTACGATAACTACCTGACATCAAAACTCTCATGGCCATTTCTCGTCTACGACTTCACAAAGCAAAACCTGACTAAATTAGACTCGTATGTGACCAGATTCCTGAAATCATGGTTTGGACTGGCTCACCCGGCTGACTCGTCAACGCTATACAGATCTCACAATAACTTTGGACTGAACATTAAGAAACCGTCGATATTTTATCAAAAGGCGAGAATAGCCAAACGATGTATACTCAAAGACTCCAATGATAGCGCTATTCAAGCCTTACCCAACACATCACTATCAGATGAACTGGAATCGAGACTCGACTTCTACAAATCATTCCAAGTTGGTACACGCACCAATAGATCTGGATTGGGCATAGAAACAGCAAAGTCTGATAAAGAAATACTGAAAGGTTTTGCTCAGGAGGACATGGAACAAGGCTTCAAACTTCACGCCTTAAACCTAGAAATGCAGAATGATTGGCTAACAGTGGGTGACTTCTGCATCCCTCCTGCATTGAAGTGGAAATCCATAATATACAACTGGTCCCCTGAGCTGCTTAAGTTCTACTTAAATGCATTCCAGCTTACTCTCCCCGACCCGAGTAACCTAGTTAGATGGGGGAAATCTACAAATAAACTATGCCCGTCATGTAAGGAGTTCGTAGGCACGGCCAAACATTTGTTATGCGGATGCAAAATACTACTTGAGCGAGGCCAGTATTCCTACCGTCATGATAAAGTCCTCCAAATCATCAGAGAGGCCATCAACCTGTCAATTGCACGGACCAGGAAAGGGCAAACCAGTAGCGGCTTCCAGAAGGTCAACTTTGTGAAACCTGGAGCCAATAAGCTGCCCAAAGATAGGACTAAACCTTCTTCAATTTTGGGAGCAGCAAAGGATTGGGAATTGTTGATGGACACACATGAGAAGCATTACCAAATGCCTTCGGAAATCTGTACCACAGCATTAAGACCGGATATACTCATATTCTCAAAAGCGACAAAGCATGTAGTACTTGTTGAACTTACAGTTCCATGGGAAAGTAACATACCGAAGGACCACAACATCAAACTTAACAAGTACTGCAACTTAGTAGACCGGATTGTGAGAAACGGATTCAAGACTGATCTCTTCGCTGTGGAAGTCGGAGCAAGGGGACTACCAGCGAAGTCGCTCTACAGTCTCTTCAAGAATCTAGGGCTCCCAAGATCGACGCTAAGCTCATATATGGAGAGAGCTTCGAAAACGTCACTGGAAGCATCCTACAGAATATGGATAGGTAGAGAGAGGGAGGTCGAGAGCGGGACTGGTGGTTTCCCCGCGTCCTAGTCAACGCAGACTAGCTGACGAGGGCTTGAAGCGAGCCGAAACGTGAAGCATGCGCGGGAAATTTAGAGTGGCCACTCGCTAGTCCCGGCCTCGATTAATACCCTCCTCTACTGCCGATGGGCCCGGATATGTTCGGTGAAGCCATCGTAAGCTTAGATCCACACCTTCGAAACAAGACAGCCCGGAGAGACGGGATGACGCTGGAAAGACAGCTGGCGACCGGGAAAGACCGTTGACGAATGGGAAAGTCCATTTGACGACCGGGAAAGACTGGTGACGCTGGAGAGACAGACGGGCGTTAGGCCTAGCAAGCCGCGCCAGGAAATAAAAGCTACGACAGTCAAAAGAGTAAATACCCTCAGAGCGGTCCGAGAGGGAGGGAGGATGAACCGCTCACCGATCGATATCTCTGACAACCTTGGCATGAATATGGACTTGAAATGCTCGAAGTGTGGGAAACAATATAAGCGAAAAATCTGGCTAGAAAAGCACGTGAAGGAGAAACATAGCGACAGTGAAGCAGGGCAGAAAGCGCCTGTAAGTTCTCCACTTGACACTATTGACAGAGTACAACCTCACACGTCACAAAGTGTTGCGCAACCTTCCTCTCACCATGAAGCATTTTCGCCCAGAGACCGACTAAGCTTACCGAGCATATCCGAGACCACTTGGAAGCAACATGATCGATGCCTAGCCGAAAGACTTGACCTCCCAGGCTGCAGGCAGAGTCCCGAAGATCAGCTGTATGACTTCCAGGGAACAATTTACAATTACTTCTCCGAATTGTACCCTGTTCGCTATCACCACAACCCAATGGAAAGAGAAAACACTTTCAAAGCAAAGCTTAGGAGAAGGAAGAGAGAGTTGATAAAGCAGCTAAGGAAGGCTAAAGCCTCAGGAGACAGAAATCTATGCCACCAATTAGCCAGAGCGATGAGATCTATCCTAAAACTCATCCAGAAAGTATCTGAGCAAATTACGGTTGCTGGCAATGAATTTCGAAAGGCTCAGAATATAGCAGCTTTCGAGAAGAACCCCTTTTATTTCGCCAAAAAAGCTTTTAAGGAACAGCAGGGTACAATTAGGTTAAGTACGGACGAGATGTTCAACTACTTTAAATCCACATATACCACCCCGGAGGCAGATATAACTTACAGGGATCCACCAGCTCCAAAACCCAAAGAACCTGCTCTAGCATTTGATGCTGATTCACCGACGATGGAAGAGCTGGAATACCACATAAAAAGGAAACCAAATAGTTCCGCCCCGGGACCCGATGGCATACCATACATCATATACAAAAAATGTCCATCAGTGCGGAAACACATGTTGAACATCTACAAAAGAATTTGGACGAACAGAGAAGTGCCAGACTGTCTTGGTAAAGCCGTGTTTGTTCTTCTACCAAAAAAGAAAGAAGTTACTGATCCCAAGGATATTAGACCTATAGCCCTTACGAACACAATTTCGAAAATATTCTTCTCCATTATACAGGCCAGACTACTCAAACACATGTGTACCAACGACTACTTACCGAAGAAGTACCAAAAAGGTTTTCTCCCAAGAGTTGCAGGGTGCCTCGAACATAATTCTTTGCTGACTGAATGTCTTAGAGATGCAAGGAAGAATGAGAGACAATTAACTGCCACGTGGTTAGACTTTGAAAACGCCTTCGGTTCGGTGCGCCATGAGTTACTATTAAAGGCGCTAGAGTGGTATAATGTGCCACCTCTGATCTGTAATATAATAGCCTCCTACTACAAAAAACTTTCCTTTGTAATACAAGTAAAAGGCGAAACGGAGAAGACACCGGAAATTCGTTACGGCATAGGACTTTTCCAGGGTTGCTGCCTCTCTCCTGTCACATTTAACATTGTTATCAACATTCTAATTGATACGCTTGTCGTAAAAGAAAAGAAATGGGGATACAGGTTCAAATATGGAGACACATATATGGCGGCCATCCTGGCATTTGCGGATGATATTACGCTGTTAACCCGCAATCCAAAACAAAATCAGTCGCTTCTTAAGGTGGTGGATGACTATTGTGAATGGACCAAAGGGATGAAGATAAAACCAGCGAAGTGCTACTGTTTGAGCTTAACCAGGAAAGGTTCAAAGTTTACCTCGAGCAATCCAGGTTTGACAGTAGCCGGAAAACCAATCGCAACCGTGGCTGATGAAGCTCCTTTTAAATTCTTGGGCAAAAGGATCACCAGCAGAGGAAAGGAGCATCCTACTGATGATATTGTCCAACTTTTCGAAGAGAGCCTCCGCCAAACTGACAATCTTCCCCTCCTGGGTACACAAAAGGCATGGATTTACGATAACTACCTGACATCAAAACTTTCATGGCCATTTCTCGTCTACGACTTCACAAAGCAAAACCTGACTAAATTAGACTCGTATGTGACCAGATTCCTGAAATCATGGTTTGGACTGGCTCACCCGGCTGACTCGTCAACGCTATACAGATCTCACAATAACTTTGGACTGAACATTAAGAAACCGTCGATATTTTATCAAAAGGCGAGAATAGCCAAACGATGTATACTCAAAGACTCCAATGATAGCGCTATTCAAGCCTTACCCAACACATCACTATCAGATGAACTGGAATCGAGACTCGACTTCTACAAATCATTCCAAGTTGGTACACGCACCAATAGATCTGGATTGGGCATAGAAACAGCAAAGTCTGATAAAGAAATACTGAAAGGTTTTGCTCAGGAGGACATGGAACAAGGCTTCAAACTTCACGCCTTAAACCTAGAAATGCAGAATGATTGGCTAACAGTGGGTGACTTCTGCATCCCTCCTGCATTGAAGTGGAAATCCATAATATACAACTGGTCCCCTGAGCTGCTTAAGTTCTACTTAAATGCATTCCAGCTTACTCTCCCCGACCCGAGTAACCTAGTTAGATGGGGGAAATCTACAAATAAACTATGCCCGTCATGTAAGGAGTTCGTAGGCACGGCCAAACATTTGTTATGCGGATGCAAAATACTACTTGAGCGAGGCCAGTATTCCTACCGTCATGATAAAGTCCTCCAAATCATCAGAGAGGCCATCAACCTGTCAATTGCACGGACCAGGAAAGGGCAAACCAGTAGCGGCTTCCAGAAGGTCAACTTTGTGAAACCTGGAGCCAATAAGCTGCCCAAAGATAGGACTAAACCTTCTTCAATTTTGGGAGCAGCAAAGGATTGGGAATTGTTGATGGACACACATGAGAAGCATTACCAAATGCCTTCGGAAATCTGTACCACAGCATTAAGACCGGATATACTCATATTCTCAAAAGCGACAAAGCATGTAGTACTTGTTGAACTTACAGTTCCATGGGAAAGTAACATACCGAAGGACCACAACATCAAACTTAACAAGTACTGCAACTTAGTAGACCGGATTGTGAGAAACGGATTCAAGACTGATCTCTTCGCTGTGGAAGTCGGAGCAAGGGGACTACCAGCGAAGTCGCTCTACAGTCTCTTCAAGAATCTAGGGCTCCCAAGATCGACGCTAAGCTCATATATGGAGAGAGCTTCGAAAACGTCACTGGAAGCATCCTACAGAATATGGATAGGTAGAGAGAGGGAGGTCGAGAGCGGGACTGGTGGTTTCCCCGCGTCCTAGTCAACGCAGACTAGCTGACGAGGGCTTGAAGCGAGCCGAAACGTGAAGCATGCGCGGGAAATTTAGAGTGGCCACTCGCTAGTCCCGGCCTCGATTAATACCCTCCTCTACTGCCGATGGGCCCGGATATGTTCGGTGAAGCCATCGTAAGCTTAGATCCACACCTTCCCTACTACTACAGTGTGTACTTGTACTAATGTACAAATACAAATATACCTGTTAGAATTGTTTACAATTTTTACATAAGTCTGAAAATAATGAGAAAAATGTGTCCTCGATCACAGTTAGACTATAGAACTCTTTTTATTAGTTACCAACATATCGCCCAATTCTCTACCGGGTCCGTGGATCTCAATTTCCAGTGCTTGCATCTTGTATTGTCTAATGCGGTCTGTGTTCCGTCAACTTACATGATTTAACATTTAGTCTGATAAAAAATCCTGATGCCAAATGCGACTTTGGTGACAACATTACAATATTCAACACACAATATTGAATTTTGTGACAGAAGGTTAAGATAAGATTCATACATACATACCACACACTTTATTTATACCAATAAATGGGGTAAGCAGAGTAATCGGTGTTGTGCTGCAAGGACTCTGGTAAATTACAGCACAACACCGACCGCCACGTTTCGCGAAGTATTCGGACAATATAACTATCAAGCATGAAGATCCACTTGCTGCATGAGCCCACGCAAATTTGAGTGGTGGCTGGTCTGTCTCCTTTTAGCACGACATCTTGTCCTTATCCTCAAGTCGCCTTTTACGACATGCATGGGGAGAGATACAGTGGGGCTATTCTTATTAAGTACTGGCCTTGAATTTTGTGACACAAGGATAACATTCAATATTAAATCTCTCACAAGCAATGTTTATTTATTTATTTATTTATTTTAGGTACTTCAACAGAGTAGTTGACACAATACACGAATTTCTCACCACATTTCAAAATCAGTCAACTCTCCAAAATTTCAAGTACACAAGAAACTTAATACAACAACAAAAAACAATGATAATATGTACAATAAATATTCCAAGTATAAAATAAAATAAAACCAAACTACGAACTACTAGGTACTAATAAACACTAAAAAATACAGAGAAAAAAAAAACAAAACAAAATAACAAGAAATTAAATTTAGCTAGACTAATTTAAATACAATTTAGACAAATATGACCTAGTAGACATACTGTAACGAAACTTTAACTTAAACAAGGTCAGCTAGCCAACACTTTTTTCACGCTGTTTTTGAAACGAGCTACAGAATAATGACATATATCCAGATCCGCGTCTTTATCCCTAATGATTTTGTATGCACGACAAATGCGAAGAATAGGACTAAAGTAAGCCATGTTATTATTACACGCAGGCAAGGAAAACATCCTCGGACGCCTAATTTGTCCATACCTAGTATTGAAACATATCTTTGACAAAACGTTGGTGTCAAGCCGAGCATGAATAATATTATACAAGCACATAACATCAAAAACGTCGCGCCGTACAGCTAACTTGACCATTTTAAATTTATTTAATCTATGTTCGTATGTTAGGAGCCGTCTTTTATGTCCATATCTGTATGACACAGATCTCAACATTTTTTTCAGTATCGATTCAATGCGATCGCTGTGGACTGCATAGTGAGGCGACCATATAACCGAAGCATACTCTAAACGACTTCTAATCATACTATTATATAAATAGATTACACTATGCGTTCTCTTAAAGTCTTTCGTAACTCTAAGAATAAATCCAAGAAGCTGGCTAGACTTCTTTGTAATCGCCGCACAGTGCTCGCCCAAAGTTAATTTTGAATCAAGCAACACTCCAAGGTCTCTTGCAACAGCCTTGCGCTCTAAAGTATGTGCATCCAGTTTATAGTCATAATTAACTTTATTAAATTTACGTGTAAACGTTATAACAAAACATTTTGAGACATTCAAAAACATATGATTTTTCTTACACCATTCAGATACAACATTTTAGTCTAGCTGTAAGTCTTTACAGTCATCAGCACTGCGGACAGCTTTAAATAGTTTTAGATCATCCGCATACAATTAGCAGTTACAAGAAAGCGCGGAAATTAGATCATTGATAAATATTATAAATAATAATGGTCCCAAATCTGAACCTTGTGGCACGCTCCGCTCCGCAATATGCTGTGTTAGATAGCTGTACATAGGTAAAGAGCTTCCATTCTTTGTGAATGTGAAGTGCTTATTCACAGTAGAAGCCGTATTCTTGGAGGTTATATTTTTAACCCATGCCAAATATAGGCACTTAACTCTAAGCATATAACTCGGTTCATAGCGGAAATCAGATTTGGGGGTGAGCTATAAACTTTTGAGAGATCACAATAGATCTTCCAAGGTCGCAGTGCCAACAGAGCTCAGGGGCACTAACTCTCACACTTGAAATCATAATCATACGTAGGTACCCCGATGTATTCCGGAACTTAGAGACCTTACAACTCCGCAGGGACGTTGGATCTTTGTGTGTGTTCTATCGCCTGTACCACAGAGAGTTTTCCAAGGAGCTGCACGATGCGATCCCTCCATCCCCATTCTACCATCGTTCCACGCGCAACAGTTTGGGAATGCATCCACACAATGTCGATATTCCGCCACTTAGGACAAATTGATCCTGTAAATCCTTTATTTACGGGGTTGCCAACATGTGGAATTCACTCCCACCTGCATCCTTTCCTCTAATGTACAGTCTGGGGTCTTTCAAACATAATATGAAGGTGCACCTAGCCGGCCGACATGGTATTCGCAGCCCCCGTAAATATCCGAATGCCCGTGGGCGCCGTTGGACTACACCTCTACGTTAGTACAGGTACACCTACCGCCATTTGTCGTGATCCCCATAACAAAAAAAAAGAAAAAACCTACCTGAGCAGGTGTATGAACTCAGCCGTGGATTGTGCGTCTACGCACGGCTCGCTCTGACGCCGCGTGGGCCACAGCTCAATGAGCGGGACGTCGTCGCGCCGGCTCGGCAGCTGCACGCGCTCGTGCTGTACTCCTCGCACCTCCAGCGATGCGCTCAGCCCGTCCCAGTCGACACCCTGCACGCACACGTACGCCACGCACGGGAAGCGGACGCCTGCACCAATGACAACACCGTGTGGAGACGGCACTTAAAAATAATAGCCCCACTGCATCTCTCCCCCCGTGCATGTCGTAAAATGTGACTAAGGGATAAAGACAAGATGACGAGCTAAAAAGCGACAGGTTAGCCCAAAGACTGGTTCTAGCCTGTTTTTATAATAGCTTCCTTGTTTTTTTCTTAATTTGTGAGATTCGAGTCCCAATTTAATTTGTTGCATTCTTTTAAACCGCTCGATTTTAACTACATTATTTCGGGGAATCATAAATTTTAGGTTAGAAAAATTCTGAAAAAAACATTTGAGTGTTTTGTTATTCCTGGAATGTAAATAAAATGTATGTTCTTCTAAATAAGTGGATCTTCACTAGTTTAACATCATTTCGCAGGTAATTTCTAAAGTTTGACTGGAAGAAATCACTTGCAGTGATAAGTCCGCCTTTTCATACTCCAGTTTTATTGTTTCTTGTTGTGTAGGTACTGTTCTTATTCAAATTGTGTGCAATAGTTTCTATTCTATTATAATTTCATTGGCTCTATGTGTCAGGGAGATTATTGATTCAACTTCATTTAGTTACTCGTACAAAGTAACAATAATTGTTTCGAAAAGAACCTCACCCAGCTTCTGACAGAACTCCTTGGAGAGTTTCCACAGCGCCTCCCAGCCGACCGGCTCGACCACGGCCTCCGCCTGGAGGCTCCACTGCTCGCGGAAGCTGCCGCCGCTGGCGCCCAGCACCTTCAGCAGCTCCGCCAGGAGCTCCCCGTCGCTGTGCGAAAATGTGTATACCGACGGCATCTGAAACGTCAAAATGCTCTTTTATAAATTGTACTACTGGAAAAACTTTCTAACAAAATCTGTAGATACTTACCACGTATCTGCTGGCTAGTTAAAAATAACAAAAATCGTTTTTGTACTCTTGCAATATAGGTTCGTTCGCTCGCATTTAATTCAAAATAACAACCAACGGAAGTCGAAAGTCGAAACGGAAATAAAATAATGCGAATGCGAATATTGCGAATGCCACAGAAGAACGTTTCGTTCAAAGAATATTTACATCAGTTTACATTTGAAATTTTTGACAGGAAGCTATGCAAACTCCATCAGACAGACCGTATATTCTGCGCATCTTATGCCGACACTTCACTTGGCTTAGGGTATTTATTCGTGATTGTCCCAAAAAATTTAGTTTTATCTCGCTCTAAACAAGCCATTAAAGGGAGACGAAACGGAAATTTTTGCCAAATACACGAATACGCTAAGCCAAGTGAAGTGCCGGCATTAGTAGTATTATATTCTTTGATCTAAACTTTTTGATTTCGCTCAAGACTTGGTCTCTGTTTTTTTAACCCTAAATAATAAACAAAATGAGGTAAGGGGACGAATGCTAATATTCTTTTTATTATATTGGCAAACAATGTTTTGTTTACTTATAGGGGTTTGACACCTGACAGCTCTGGCTGATCCTGCGCCTTCTCCTACGCTCCTTTCGGAAACACTCGGGTTGACTCGGCTCGAAAGCGAACCAACTGAATCCGATATTCGTTTGGTTGTTTATGTAATTTGTTGGTTCAGTGGTATAAGAGTGTAGGATTTTTATTTTTTTTGATCTCGACCATGGGTTCGTGTCCCTTTTGGCAAAATTTGTTTGGTTTTGTTTTTCCAATGTTAGGGCAGGCCTTCGTCACTCGCTCAAGGTCGCGAGTTAAATGCCTACCGCTTGGCGTACCGACTAATGTACAATTAACAGTGGGCTGTCGCTATCCAGCCAGACCGGGCGTGTGGCGCTTTCGAATTTAGAAAATGTCGAAATCACGTAATTATTGTGCAGTGGACGGGTGCAAAAGTCAACAGACAAATGAAAACTTGTCTTTTTTTTCATTGCCGAGAGAAGGAGAAAGGTAAGTGTTGTTTAGTAGCATTTTGATTTATTTCTAGTAATTTATTTATTCATATTATTAGGAGGTCATAGATTTAAAATGATATTATTATATTGCCAATAACATTAGTACGCCGAACAGCGTGGTGTGTATGGCCTAATTCGTATAAGGATAATAGGTACATTATCCTTATACGAATAGATGTAGATGATCATTGATCATTAAATTTATTGATCAAACAAAACTATCACTGGAAGGTTGTACGCAATGCACGCTTCGATGTGAGAAACTAATTGTGACGCTAACGCATGCATGAATTTGTTCGCATGAATTTGCCGTAGCTAAATATCATATCGTTGGTAGCTAGAACGATAAAAGTTGGTAGGTATCATCTTCATTTTATTCCTCACAATAAGACAGCACAAAGACACAGCCCTTAGCGCGCTGAACGGCGCGCTTTCGAGATAGAGTTACACGACAGAAAGAGAAGCGAAATGTAGGCAATTATCGTGGTTAGGCATGCAGCTCTGGGCGAGTCAATTTGTACTTTATCGCGTCGTCGCAGAGTAGCTATTTCTTTGTGAGTGTTTGTACAGAGCAGCTTCTGTACGGAGTACTCTTTTCTATTCTGTGGTTAGGGTGTTAAAATTAGGCTATGGTTATTTTTTTTATTACCACCTAAGAAAGCTTTATCTTCGGAAATACAAACGTAACAAAAACGACATGCGACGCCTCAACATTAGGTTAGGGTTAATATAGAGAACCTATTAACTATATTAACCCTTGGTATTTTTTTAAACCACCAAAAACATCACTAATACATACCACACAACATCACTCATACATACCACACATTCCTCCTTCGAGCCGAAGTTTGCCGAAAGGAGCTAAAGGAGTAGGTTGCAGGATCGACAGGTCTTTCAGGTGGCGGACAGTGCTTACAGACCGTTCAGTTATTTTACTTTACCTCTAAACATCAAGTTGGCTAACCTGAGCTCTGTGTTGCCTTAATTGGTTCGTACTATTTCCCTGTACGAAATATTTGAACATATTTTTAGAATAGAATAGAAACTCTTTGCACACAAATTGAAAGAAGAACAACAGAACACTACAAGAAACAAGAAATGCAAGAGTGCGCAAAGGTGAACTTATCACTACATACATGTTGACGTAAAGCCTGACCAGGAATATATGAGAGCTGTCAAAATGGAGCCACTTTTTAGATTTATATAGCAACATTTAGTATAGTACGTACAAATTGAATTGACCGATGTTTTTATTCAAAATGTACTTTTGCACTGAAATACACAATAAGATATACAAAATGTATTTTAATTTAATGCATCTTTTATATATATTTTGATGTCAATGTAATAAGAACTAGCCTTGACATTTACATGTTCACAACTTTTTTTCCATGTATCTGCAGATATGTCCTGAAGCAAAGTGTACAAATTATTAAAAAAATTATTAATCGACCTTACTGAAACACTAAACTTTTTAATAAAAATTCTAGTTAAGAAAAACTTAACCTAAGCTATTTTTATTCGAACGTTTCGTATTTCTGTAAAGTCAAAAAGTGTTTTTTGTTCAGAACAATAATATTTACGTCCCTCTTTTCTTTGCTATTCTGTAAATAGATGCTTGAGATACACCTTGATAGAACAAAAAATAATTACCTAATTGTACATTACGGCGGCCAATTCATGACAATCTCACTACAATGACATAACGTTTCACCTAAATGACAGTTCAGGAGCAATTTTGACATTGACAACAGATTATCAAGCATCAAACATAATTGTGGCCAGTGTAAGAAATTAGTTCCAACGAAATTCCGCAATATGGCGGCCCCTCATATATTCCTGGTCAGGCTTTACAAGTTGTACAGTACAACACGTACTTATACATAATTTCCACTACCATGGGTAAAATATTAATAGCAAGTAAAGTAACCCTTTTTTGGACCGGAGTACCGGTCCGCCACCTGACAACTCAGGCGGCTCCTGCGGATCCTGCGGAAACTCCTTTCGGAAACACTCGCTCGAAGGATTGTGGTATCCGTATTAAAAAAAAAACCAGGGTTAATGTAGAGAAAATGCGACGCATCTTCTCTACCACCAAAACATCACTCGAATACCACTTTCCTTCGAGCCGAAGTCTGCCGAAGTGTGCACGAAAGGAGCCGGGAAGCATATATCCAAAGTCTAGTAGGCGAGTTGCTCTGATTGGTCGATGCCAGTTTGGCGGGAAATTTAAATTTCGTCTGGCTCCGCCTCCGGCACTCCCAGCGAACCTACTGAATCCGATATTCCTTTGGTCGTTTATGTAATTTGGTGGCTCAGTGGTAAAGTGTGGGGTTTTTATTTTTTCGATCTCGACCATGGGTTCGTGTCCCTTTTGCCAAAATTTGTTTCGTTTTTATTTTTTTTTTGTTAAGCAATGTTAGGGTGTTAAAATTAGGTTATGGTTATTTTTTATAACCACCTAAAAAAACTTTATTTTCGAAATTCTTCCGAAATGTATATTTCTTACTTTTTATTTGTGAAGCAATGTTAGGGTGTTAAAATTAGGTTATGGTTATTTTTTTAAAACCACCTAAAAAAACTTTATTTTCGAAAATACTTCCGAAATTTAAATTTCCCGCTAAACCGAGAACCAAGACCAATCAGAGCAACTCGCCTATTAACTTTGGAAACATGCTCCCATTCAATTATGAAAGAAAACAATAAAAAAAAAAGCCTAAGGTTGCACTCCGGGAGTGCCGGCAGAAGTGAAAACTTAAACATCAATGTTGTGCATTTTTGAATATTTTGGAATGGTTAGGGAATAATTTCGCACGAATGGTTTTATTTATCAGTATAAAAGTACTATCATTTATGTGGTAAAATACAATATTCATTTATTGCGCTATCGTAGACAAACATGACAATTTATATTACATAAAAAATTTAACACTACAGAACTATTATAATTATTTTACATCAAAAAGTTTATTTCTCAGAAAAATCAACTTCCATCCATAGTTTCAACGAATCTTACGCTTTTTCGATCAGGCTACGGATCAGACGCGAGTTCTGACGCGAGTTTAACATTTTTTACCCATCTAAAACAAGTGCCAAGCGCCGCTAAAGAAGTTTTCACTTCAAATATTCTACATTTGTTTATAAACACTATTTCAGAAACAAAATCTATGTGTTTCTGAAACAAAAAATAATGTTGCGGTCAAAGAGTTTGTATTACGTCGCACGTAACACAAACCCTTTGGTTGCGGTAAACACTACGTGTTTATCAAATGTTTCTGTGCTCCCCACTCGCGATGGGGAGTACAGAAACAAATCAGTTGCAATTGTGCCACAGGTTTTTACGAGTGTGGACGTGTGTTTCTCTTGTTTTAAACAGGGTGCTAGTGTGGAACCACGAAATCGTTTTGCCTTATGTAAATGAATGTACGCAGCACACAACTCCTCAGGCGACATACTCGAAACAACTGGCTTATGTGGACGGCGAAGTCTCCGAAACAATTATTGTTTCTGTAAACATCTACGTGTTTCAGAAACATTTTTACGAAACATTTTCTACTAGTGAATAAGTGGCTTAGTGGCCTTTTTTACCCGCCAACCCCTGACTATTTCTTTTAAAAAATACTTACAGCTCAAAATTAATCACAAATTATTGAATTTTTCATGAGAAAACAATTAATCAAGCCAGCTAAGCAAGGCAAGAGGATAGGAATAAAACAAATTTCGAATGAATAAAATATATTTTCAAAGAAACAATTTATAATAATTTTAGTGACAGGATTTAAATTATTTTAAACAGACAAATGTACTATACTCATTCATTATGACTTATGTGTAAGTATAATGAATAAAAAATAAAAAAAACATATCACAGGACTTTCACCAACAACTTATAAATAACAATAATACACCACTTACCATGATCAGTATTGACAATACCTTTTAACCAACCAAACTTGAGGTTAAAATATCGCTTTTATTTAACATAATTTCACTGTTCCCTATACAAATTATTAGCTATCAACATAAAAAAACATAACTACTCTCTGGAATGATTTGATGTATGTATAGAGAATTCAATGTATCTTGCCTGTTAGGTCAATACGATGCTGACATGACTCCTCAACAATGACTTACCGTAACTCCCAGACACGACCTATGAATAAAAAAAAAAATCAAATTTTTGCCACACTTCACATAAATATAGCCATCTAAAAACAAGTTTACAACACTGATTTAAAGGTCCTTCTAGACATTTTACCTCACTGATGACAGATAGGTATCTACGTGCATTAGTATATCTACACTAATATTACAAAGAGATAAAGTTTGTAAGTTTGGATGTAGGAGGTAATCTCCTAAAATACTTATCCGATTAAAAACAATTCTTTGACCAATATTTAGAACTGACCTTCAGGATAGACATAGGCTATGCGAGCAAAGCCGCGGGCTAAAGCTAGTATATAATAAATTGACTCTAAAACATTTATAATTTTATCTAGACATTAACAGATATGATTAAACATTGATTTCCAATATTCTATACATCAAATACACAATGTGGCTTGTAAACATTTCTCAATAACAGTCATGCTGGTTCTACAAAGATGTACTAAAGAGCTTAATTTTATAAATTTAAAAAATGCTTTTTTGACAATATCATATTTCATAAGTTTAATCGTTTTCATCTCATCATCAGAAGATGATTCTGTATATGAAAGTGAACACCCTTTTTCTATAACTTTTCATTTTAAACTTTTTCCTGAAACATGGAAACAATCTTGTTATATTCTACAAACCATAGTGGACTAGATAGAAAAACAATGCCCAATTTTCTGATATATTCCATCTAAATTCAAAAGGTGTTAATAGTTTTGCAGTGACATTTAATAAGGAATTTGATTCTGATAATACTGTATCATGTCGTAGGTGCGTGTCCTGAAGTTCAAGAAGGAGTTCCTGATTACTGAGAGCATATACGCCGCGGCGTCCTTCTCCGTCGAGTTGGGTGCGAACCGCGAGCGTAGCAGTCGGATTGTCTGACCGCGAAAGCAGGGGAGACCCGTGTCCAGCATCAGCGACACCATCGATATGATGGCTTCCTGGTATGGCCTAATAACATAATAAATAGTTAGTAAAATGCTACCAAAGAAATAGAAACCTACAGTACCCTGCAGTAAATAATGAACGTCGAGCTTTAGAAAGAGACAATCCGCTTGTAGAGCGTCGTCTCTGTCGCACAGAGACGTGCGAGTTCGTGTGACACGGACGATATTTTACAACCAGATTTTCTCATTCTAAAGCTCCATTTTCATTATTTAATGCAGGGCACTGTACAAAAGTGTGAGTGGAATTCACTTCGTTAGAATCCGAACTATGGAGCAATTCGTGTTCATCAAAGAAATGCAATTATCAAACTGGAAAAAAAGGGGTACGCCAACGTGTATCCCGGAATATACTGAGCGGCGTCTTCTAGCTGTTGGTTTGCCTTGAATCTTCCACTGGAGTTAGGCAAACAGATGGGCAGGGTTACATTTTTAGCACAGGCCAAATACAGGCGCTCAACCCCAAGGACATAGCTCGGTTCATAGCGGAAATCGAACTTGGAGGTGAGCTATACATAATGGATCTTAGGTCGCCGCGATAACAGGGCTCAGGAGCCCTAACTCTCACACTTGATATCATGATCACAGACATACAGATGCGTGCAACAGGTGAGCGGTGAGCGTGATGGTACCTGACAGCGAGGAATGCCTGCACGCAGAGCTCGCAGAACCAGCGGAAGGGCGGCGCCTCCATCTTGCCGCCCATCACCATCACCATCTCGTCCGTCAGCTTGATGTCCGGCTCGAAGCCGAGGTTGCCGCCCGGCGACGACTCGAACATGAACCCAAAGTCTGCAATCAGTTCAACATGCTTAGCTATCTGCCAATCTGTCGCAGTGACCGATTGCTTAATCTCTTCCCTCTATTTGATTGTCCGTTCAGACTAGTTTTGGAGTGGCCAAGTTACAAGTGTACTTCGAAACACATTATGGTCCAGGACAAGAATGACTTTACTTCTAATATAATAGCTGTTCTCGCAGCTCCATTTTGCAGACATACATATCCTATAACCATTCTTAAATGCGCTAGAAAACATCAGCAAAATGGAGCAGTTCTCGACTGATAGCGAACACAGAATGGACGCCGGCACATCGTCGCAACGTTACATATTTTCAGCTTTATTTATTTGGATTAGGATTACACTTTCTGTATGAAATATCTTGCAATCAATCTCTTTGGCATTTAGTGAACAGGTTCCGTAACTTTCTTTCAATGAAGTGATTATTAGTTCACATATTTTCTGAAAATTCATTCATTGGATTGGCACATCTGGGTTTCGGAGATCGAACTTCTAGTATTTTTCAAGGTTTATGTTAAAATTAAAAAAGCCATACAAACAACTAAACAACTAAAAACTACCTAACAAACATGAAAATAACTTTCATAGAAGGGGTGTTAAAGTTCCTAGATGCTTGCGGCATTACCTCGCTGGATGGCAAGGCTTACCATTTGAATAAAGCAGACCCTTGATTGCGGAACGCCAGTTGCGTCCACGAGCAGAGGGCCAAGTCTCTTCAAATAGCTTTTGGCTTGACTGCTCCACGGACCGCAAGTTTCGACCGCAAACGCAACAGATTCGAAATCTTGAATGATATTTCTATATTGTTGTGTTGGGGTTCTCCGCCCTGGCTTCGGCCGCGCCAGCCAATCTTTAAGAGCCCCGAACATGACTTGGTGCTAATGTGTCGAGACTAGTGACGCCCCACATCAAACACCTACCCTTAGCCCAACGTACCATCGGGCCTCTTGTCATCCAGCCGGGAATAACCGCAAGGCTCTAAGCGTCCTCTTATCATCTAGTTTACCTGTCGCTCTATTGGTAGCTCTATCGGAAATAGTCTGAAAGAAGAACAAAGTCAAACTCACCGATGTGTATAATATGGCCGTCATTGTCGAGCATAATGTTGCCGTTGTGCCGATCCTTGATCTGCAGCAGGAATCCCACCACGCTGTACGCGGCCATAGACATCACGAAGCATCTCCGCGCAGCCTGCACACCGCACATATTTACTATCTGATCATTCTGTCAACTCATAAGCGCCCCGACATTCTGGAACTCGACAACAGGCTGTGAAGCGGCTCAACAGTGAAGGATTAGTCGTCAATGGAGGCCGGAATACCTGCCTAAAGCAAAGACTGATCGCACGGTGGACAAGATATAAGAAGACCAAAGAAGATATAAGAAGACTGCTTTTCATTGACATCCTATATTGTTGCAAACCCCAAAGGTCGGACAAAACAGTCGATAATGTACTCCAAGAATGTCCAATGGTGGCCAATCTATGAAAACTCGAAAATAGAAGGGTGTTTGACTCTGTGAGAGAGTTCACTTAGGGAGTTTCAAGCAAAGAGAACTGTTGGGAGTCTAGTTGTGTGGTAGGTATGTTTGCATGAAGTTTAGTTTAAACGAATATAGTTTGTTCGCTAAGTCGGCTCGTCATCGTCGTCTACCATCACGAATGATCGAGATCGGGGGTGTCCAGGATGAGGCTTTTGGTAATAAAAAGGCGATGACAGACAAACGCCATAAAATTTTTATATTATTGTAGTGCAGTGTTTTTGCCACCCAGTCGTTATTTTGCTATGGTTTTACAGCAGGTAACACGATAAAATGTACCTGGAACTCCCTGGTGGTCTCGTCGCCGTAAGTCTTCATGAAGTACTGGTACATGTCGATGTCTGTTTGCCGCCCGAGCTGGTCGCGAGACTTCGCGTTCGGAACGCACTCTATCACACCACACTGTCCGACAATGCACACAATCATTACTGGAACAGGTCACACTGCAAAATATATACAGGAGAAGATGTGGAGCGTAGATTGCAGTGGCTTCACAGAACATATACGGGCCCACTGGCAGTAGGGGAAGAAGTCAATCGAGGACGGGACTAGCTGGTAGCCTGTAGCTCTCCAGCACGCTCGCGGCGAGGTCTCATTAGCTAGTCTGCGATGACTAGGACGCGTAGAACCACCAGTCCCACCGTCAGCCCCCTCTCCCTACCTATCTATATTCTGTACTCGTAGATTTCGAGATAGTCTAGCTTTGTGTTAAGAAAGGGTCCCTACCCTAAAATTATGTCCAACATCGGAAACTGACCTTTTAATAGTGACTACATCAATCTACAAGAGTTGCAGAAAAAAATTTACTAAGGTATTTTGAAGCTTGATCAACGATTAATCCCATGGTGGTATGCAAATCCGGTCGAACTAGGACAGCTGTATATAAATATAAGCCATTTTATTAAGACAGTTAATTAATTAATCAATTTGTAAAATAATCATTTAATTTGTTAGCCTCTGTAGTTCGGTGGTGCGATGCTTTGTTGTCTTATTGCCAAATGTAAGCATCGTTGGGCGCGGGCGGACATTGGACGAGATCTGGTTCTACGTAAGACAGTGGGTATCTTCCCCTACGTTACTAGATGGTAGAAGTAGCTATGAAAATATTTTTCAGCCCAGCTGACATGACCAATTGCACGGTGTGAATTGTTTACGCAACGGATGTGTACTCACGCCGGGCCCGGTGGCGACCACCTTGTACGGGAAGAGGTACAGGTCGAGGCCGACCTGCTGGAAGATGTTGCGGAAGAGCGAGATGACCTGGAGCGCGAGCATGTCCTGCCGCACGTCGTCGCCCACCTTGAAGATAGCCGCCTGCCACGTCTCCGCGCCCAGGCTGGTGAACCGGTCCTTGCCCTCCTCCTGCCGCCGTAGTTCATTCAATCAAATATTAATACTGGCGTGCTTGGTTCCATCACCTGCTCCACCCGTGAAATAAGCCCATTCTCTTGTACTGTGTGGGGTCGGTACTTAATAAGAATAGTCCCACTGCATCTCTCCCCGTGCATGTCGTAAAAGGCGACTAAAAGATAAGCGGCCTGCAGACACCCCGGTCGACTTGTGGCTTCCATGAAAGACATACGCTGGCTGGGGTAGCTGGAGACTGCGGGGTTTTGCACGAAGGTCCCCAACCAAGCGGGATTAGTTTGCAGGCCTAGAGCCAACCCCAAACCAAAACCACAGCAACAACAACAACAACAACAACATCCTTTAGCCACGAGCTGCTTTATTGCTTCACAAACATTTTAAAGGCACTTGTGTTCCTTTTTCAACAACCTCAATAAATGAAGTACCATATATTTTTGTTTTGTGATTCGGTATGGGTGGTTGAGTCAGAGGGGCCAGAGCACATGCTCCGACCAGCCAATATCACCTCTGAGAAGGTAAGTGCCATACCTAGTAGGTGACTTCCCGTTGGATTGCTAGTTATACTGGATTAGAGGAGAACACAGCTGAGGCTGCTATGCGGCCATTCAGCACAGCGGTATCAACCCAGTCGGCTACAATTTGAGCTTACCTATCTACAAAAATAAAAACAAATTATGACAAGTTCGATAGTAGGAAAGCTACCTTATGAATGCTCAATATCCTTACCTATAATAAAATCCAACGTCTGCTTCCTGTCTGTCTGAGTGTCTGTCTGTCCGCTTATAACTCGAGAACCACTAAACCGATTTTAATAAAACAAAATTCTACGGATAGCTTGATTCTTCCCATCACCTATAGGCTACTTACTATCACGCTAAATGGCTTATGAGGTTAGCAGTGAAGTGAAATATGAGAGCGGGCGGAGCCGCGGGCACAGCTTGTACAATATACAACTTAGTAAGAGGCAAGGGAAGGGACCTTCGTTTTACACCGTTTCCGTCTAACGATGAAGCAGCTGGTGTAGGGATGCACGTAAAATTTTCCATCAGAAAAAACTCATTGGTGCATGTGGGTCGGAATCAAACATTGAGATCGAGAGTCCAAACCAAGACGCCGCTGACTACCCGTCGCTTAAAATCTATATTCCGAATTATTAGATGTCAATGCGTTATGACAGGACAGAACAACAGATGAATGGACAGACAAGATGAGATAATGCAGTCTTTGTGGCATTTTTGGAATGGGTTCGCCAAAAACCACAAATACAATTTTAGCCAACACAGGCTAGTTGATGAGGTACAATCTAAATTGTTTTGTTGCGACTTGCAAAAATATAACCTATAAAATGTGACAAGAATGTAACTAACAGAGGGTGGTTCCTCTCCAGACGCGATCGCCATGGCAGATTTCTCCATATCTTGGATGCCGTACTTGCGCACGCGGAACCTCGCCAAGTACGGAGCCTTCGCTGCACTCTGCATGGGAGTGCCTGCAACAAACAACATCAAACATCCTTGTACTGTGTGGAGTCGGTACTTAATAAGAATAGTCCCACTGCATCTCTCCCCGTGCAAGTCGTAAAAGGCGACTAAGGGATAAGCGGCCTGCAGACACCCCGGTCGACTTGTGGCTTTCATGGAAGACATAGGCTGACTGGGGTAGCTGGAGACTGCGGGGTTTTGCACGAAGGCCAAGTGGGATTAGTTTGCAGGCCTAGAGCCAACCCCAAACCAAAACAACAACAACATCCTTGTCAATATTAAAAATAACCGCAACTATATACTTACATACATAGGAATGCTGTAACCCGAAAATCAGGGTAAGCAGAGTAATCGGTGCTGTGCTGCAAGGACTTTTGTAAATTACAGCACAACACCGACCATCACTTTTAGCAAAGTATTTAAACATGATAACTATCAAGCAGCCAGTAAGGCACGAAGACCCACCTGCTGCGTGACTCGACGGAAGTACCATGCCAAGGTGAAAGTTTTGGCTATTCTGTCGCCCTTTAGCACGGCATCTTGTCCTTATCCCTTAGTCGCCTTGCACGACATACACTGGGACAGATGCAGTGGGGCTATTCTTTTTAAGTACCGGCCCCACACGATACTAAGCCTAAGAACGGTAAATCTGTTGAAAAACACCTGAAGGGATGTAAATTTTTGTTGTTGAATGCAAACTGGGTCGCTGTGCACGAGGTCGAGTCTCAGGCACTGCCAATTTTGCCCCCGAAGAGGTGCAAGTCCGGCTTGTAGGTGGACTAAAGTCTCTGGGGAAAGACTAAGGCCATATTATGACAAATTGCTAGGTATGTTAGAACCTTGAAGTTTGCTTGAATTATGGTTAAAGATATGGGTTACCCAGCCAGGTGAGTCCTTATTTTACTGAGCGTTGCCTAAACTTTGTGTATCACTATTTCGTAATCAGTATTTTCAATAATTAACATTGTAGACAAAAAATATTGTAGAAATCACTCACCGCTTTTGAAATCAATGTCGATAACCATGGAATCGGGGTTGGACGGGAGGTAACACCCTGGTTGCACCTATAACAAGAGCAAATTATTATTTTTTTAAATATAATCCCAATAAAGCCGAAAATGTTGCCGATCTATGTACCATCGTGGAATCTATGTTCGTTCGCTTATAAGTTGAAAACGAATGTCAATTCACACGAGGGTTCCACAGACATTTTGAGGCACATCTAAGGATGGTTATGGAATATTTAGCCGTGAAGCAAAGCTGCGGGAACAGATAGTTAGGCACTCAATTATGTTAATTTATATTATGGCATGTAGAAGAACCAGGCTTATAGGAAATGGCTCCAGAATAGGTCTGTCGAGAACAGGCGAGAGCTCAACGTCGCTGCTAGGTCCTGCAAACGAACGCAAAACTTGGCCAAGTTCAGGCACGACCGTGGAATTGGCGCGAAACTTGCGCGTAGCCCTTCGGGTAGCCGCGCCTTCTGGTCTCTCGCCAAATCCATCGGTCGGAATTTCTGCCGTCCTGCTACACCTCCGCTGGAACGTCCGGATGGCTCGCTCGCTATACTCGCGAAGGAAAAGGCAAATATCTTTGCACGCCTTTTCGCATCCAACTCAAACATGGACGACCTGGGCGCCAACGCCCCTTCATTGCCCCATTGCGGGCGTATGATCGATAATATTAGGTTCCATCCCAGAGTCGTCTATAAAACGGTACGTGAGTTGGATATTTCCAAGAGTAGCGGGCCTGAAGGCGTCCCGGCGGTTGTCTTGAAAAATTGTGCTCTGGAATTGGCGCCAGTCCTTACTCGCCTATTCAAACGCTCCTATTCCTCCGGTTCAATGCCTTCTTGCTGGAAAAGAGCTTCGGTCCAGCCGGTCCCCAAGAAGGGGGACCCAGCGAACCCATCGAACTATCGCCCTATTGCGATAACCTCACTTTTGAGTAAGGTTATGGAGCGTATTGTCAACTCAGCGCTCCTGACGTACCTAGAAGACTATAAACTCCGCGACGATAAGCAATACGGCTACCGCAAGCAAAGGTCCACTGGAGATCGTCTAGCGTACGTTACGCATTTGTGGGCTGAAAGACTCGATGGTTTTGGGGAATCGCTGGCGGTCGCTTTGGATATATCCAAAGCATTCGATCGCGTCTGGCACCGGGGACTCCTAAGCAAGCTTCCGGCCTACGGTGTCCCTACAAAACTGTGCACTTGGATCTCCAGCTTTTTGAGCGATCGGCCGATCTTTGTCACCCTTGATGGTGCATGCTCGGCCGATTACTCAATCAATGCTGGTGTTCCACAAGGATCCGTGCTGTCGCCTACGCTGTTTCTATTATTTATTAACGACATGCTCTCGCTCGGCGAAATACATTGCTACGCGGACGACAGCACGGTGCACAAGGGTTCATCAAAGACTGGAAGGGTAGAGAGGCGTCAGCAGCAAACGCGAGACCAGAAACTGTTGCTCGCGTTGACCTGGTTCTCGATAAAGTATCCTCATGGGGGAAGGAGAACTTGGTCAACTTCAACGTAGCTAAGACGCAAGCCTGTGCCTTCTCTACTAAGGCTGATCCGTTTCCACTCCAAGCAACTTTCCAGGGCAGCCAAGTCCCCAATGACGGTAGTCTGGGCGTCCTGGGTATGGAGGTGTCCAGGGACGTTGGATTTCGATCGTTCATAGAATCCAAGGCGAAACTAGCATCTCGAAAATAAGGGATACTCTACCGATGTCGGCGATTTTTCACGTCGGTCCAATTGTTTACACTCTATAAAGCACAAGTAAGACCGGTGATGGAATATTGCAGTCATCTTTGGGAGGGTTCCCCTGAGTACCTTCTTTCAGCCTTGGATTCTATCCAACGACGAGCCATTCGCCTCATTGGCGACTCTGTACTCACAAAGGACCTTCAACCTCTAAAGCACAGACGTATCGTTTGGTCATTGAGCCTGTTTTATCGGTACTACTATGGCCGCTGCTCTTACGAAATTGCTTCCCTTATCCCTCCTCCTCCTGTTCGCCTTCGCCAAACCCGCCATACTCTCGCGGAACACCCCTTTGTAGTGGACAGACGAGTACTTCCAACGGCACGATTCTCTAAATCGTTCTTGTGCCGCACTGCAAAGGTGTGGAACGGGCTTCCGGGCAATATCTTTCCCCACTCCTACAATCCACGGATCTTCAAATCGCGGGTAAATAGCCTTTCCCCAGCGACATTAGTCCACCTCCAAGCCGGACTGGCACCTCCTCGGGGGTGATATTGGCTGCGCCTGAGGCTTCGACCTCGGACACAGCCAGCTAGTTCGGAAACAATAAAAAAAAAAAGAAGAAAAAATGTTTTCGAGAACCAATAAAAGAGAGTGTGCTGGTTGGTACATACGTAATTTTAGTTTTTTTCTTAATTCTTTTTTTGAATGAATGTCAATGTCAAATAGCTCGCTAATAAAATGGCTTCCAGAAACGTTTCCACTTTTTCTTTCACAAATTAAAATATTGCTATCGAAGCCCTTGGGTACATTTTGGTCCTTCTCCCTCTTCAAACAACCTACAGCGTGATGGAAACCAGATCCTGGAAGTCACGACAGCACAGAGCAGAAAACAAACAAGCGGATGTGGGAGTAACGGAGGCCGACGTCCTCCAGCCTTCAACCAGCCGTAGTGAGAACAGGTTACCTGAGGTTACTACGGGAACGGGGGCGCATACAGCAGCGCCTCCGCCACATGGTAAAGGTTTGTCTCCCAGTCTGCCAAACAGGTCGGTGAGAAGCAGCCATTCGTCAGCGACAGTAATTGCGCGCAAGCTCGCCGCTGAAGCGCAGCATGCGCGGCGAATGGCCGAATTAAAAAAAGAACAACTTCACAAAGAATGTCAAGCCGCGGCACAGGCTGCTGCCGCCGCCGCACAGGCTCAAGCTGCCGCGCAGGCCGCAGCTGCCGCGCAGGCCGCAGCTGCCGCGCAAGCCGCAGCTGCCGCGCAGGCCGCTACTGAGTTGGAATGCGATCGCGTAGTCGCTGAATTTGAACTGCGTGCCCAGTTGGCCGCTATAGAGGCCGAAGGAGGCTCTCAAAGGTCCCGGCGAAGCAGCCACCGCAGTGATTACTCTAAACATTCTGATGTGCACAACTGGTTAGAAAATAATGAGTTCTATCCTATGAATAACAGTGTTTCTGTCTGTGTGTCTCAGGATTTCCCACATAGTCCCTCACAGTTGGAGCCAATACCTTCGACGACGACTGTGCAAAGCAACGCCGCTGCTGTGTTGCCTTCTCGTTCACTGGAGCGCAAGCAAGTCGAAGCCGGTGGAATAAACACAACATGCCGCATGAATAGTGGCCCCGGCGTCGTCGCCACCGCTAGTGCCGCGGGTTACTTCCCGCCCGGTGCATGGGCGCATCCCGCGCTTGGTGGCGGTGGTGGGCCGTCAGTAACCACTGCCCCCACCCTCACCGGCGGTCTCTCAGTCGCACTCGCTGCTGCACCCGTCGTTCACCCTTGGGCAGGTGGCCTCGCCGTCCAACCGACGACGGAGGCAGCTGTACGGTTGCCCGGCAATGTTTGTGCGAATACTGTCTTAGCTCCACCATTCTCATATATGCCAACAGAACATAATAATAAATATTATTCAAACAATGGCAACGACTATCCTAACGCACATAATAATCCTGATAACTCTATTACGCAATTAGCTCAAGCAATAGCAAACTTGAGCGGTAATCAAACTAGATCACACAAATCGATGAGTATTAAACTCCCATTTTTTGATGGTAAGAATCCTAAGGACTGGTTGTCTTTCAAACGTTCATTTGAGGATACTAAAGCTTCATACACGCCGGCTGAGAATTTGGCTCGGCTGAGTAGCGCGCTGCGAGGCGCGGCGCGGGAGGCAGTCAGCATGGTGCTGGTGTCCGCCGCCGAACCCGATCAGGTGATGTGCGCGCTAGAGCTGCGCTTCGCACGCCCTGAGCTGATAGTCGTGCGCGAGGTGGCCGCCGCGCGCGCCCTACCCAAGCTCGCCAACGAAGGTAAGGATCTGCACATATTTTCCTGTCGTGTTCGCAACTGCGTTCAAACAGTAAGTTTACTGAATCAGAGTGCTTACTTGCAATCACCGGAGTTATTGAATGCTTTAATTGGTAAATTAACCCCTCTGTTGCGTTCACGATGGGCGGATTTTGCTGCAGAACGTTCCACCTCTACGAGTAAACTACCTCTAGAGTTGCTCGCCGACTTTTTAGAACGTGAGGCGACTCTTCAAATCAAGTTTTGCATGATTCCCGATGCGGCTCAATGCGATAGCGGCAATCGACATTTTGAGTATAAAAAGAATGTAGATAGGGTAAATGCAACAAATATCGACGATAAAAAAATAGTTTGTACTTTTTGCCAAAAATCCCATAAAGTAGATGACTATAAAGAGTTTCTCTCCCTGTCGGTTGACGATAGATGGCGCTGGGTCAAGGAACGTAAAGCTTGCCATAGGTGTCTCGTCAAAGGCTCGCATCGGTACAATACGTGCAAATCGAAGCAGATTTGTCGCGCCGAAGGGTGCAAATACCGGCACCACAAACTTTTGCATAGGCCATCTCAAGAGGTCGCTGCTCACGTTGATGCAACTGAAGGTAGTTCAACGTCACATGCAGGTACGGAGAATAACACGAAAAGTGAACTTATAGTAGAACAGATCACTCACACTACGAATTCAAAATCGAATACACTCACTTCTGATTTATCACTTTCTGACTGTCTTTTGAAATTGGTTGAGGTGACTGTTAGTGGGCCCGCCGGCAGCGTAGATACATACGCTCTCCTAGATGACGGTTCCTCGGCGACACTTGTTGATTCCGAAATCTGTTCAAAAATCGGAGTAGTGGGACCTGAACGCCTCATGCATGTTAGTTGTGTACGCGGTTTGACGACGCAAGCGAATGTGAGGTACGTGAATTTTGAGATTAAAGGAAAACATTCCGATACTAAACTTTCAGTGTTCAACGCTCGTTCGATCTCCGACCTCGGCATGCATCGGCAAACCGCTCGACTGCGAGATATTGAAAAATACTCCCATCTAAAAGACATAAGTGGTTTGCTTTGTTATGAGAATGTGAAACCTATGATAATCATTGGCAGTGACAACTGGCACCTATCTCTTACTTTAAAAACGCGTCAGGGAACACTCTCTGAACCTGTAGCTTCACTCACTCCTTTAGGTTGGGTAGTGTACGGTTCCGGCTGCAGCAAAACAAGACAGGTTGAGTTTGTGAATCATACTACAATCATTGATTCATTCTGTGCCGAGGAATGGCACCCTGAATCGTTAGAGACACTTGTGAAGGAGCAATATAAACTAGATGCTATAGGTATTACAAAGAAAGTAGCGAGGAGCGTGAGCGACGAACGCGCAATAAAAATACTTCAAGATACTGTACATCGCTTACCCTCCGAGCATTTTGAAGCCGGGCTCCTCTGGGCCACCGATAATCCGATAGTACCGAATAGTTTCGGTCTGGCCATAAATCGTTTCAAATCCCTTGAGAGAAAAATGAAAAAAGATGACGACTACGCAAATAAGTACAAAGCAAATATTCGTGCTATGATAGACAAAGGTTACGCAGAAAAGTGTGATGATCAAGTACCGCCATCTCATGTACTGTGGTACTTACCTCATTTTGGGGTTATTAATCCACACAAACCGAGTAAACTTCGAGTAGTCCATGATGCAGCAGCTAAATCCGAAGGAGTTAGTCTCAACTCAATGCTCCTACCTGGACCGGATCTCCTGCAACCACTATTAGGTATTCTCTTTCGCTTTCGTGAGGGCCGCGTAGCTTTGACGGCCGATATTCGTGAAATGTTTCCCCAAGTTCGAATTAGAGAATCAGATAGAGACGCGCAGCGCTTTTTATGGCGCGATAGCCCTAAACGTCCGATTGAAATCTATAGAATGTCCTCGATGATGTTTGGAGCTGCCTCCAGTCCGTGTACGGCATTGTATGTGAAAAACAAAAATGCACTAGAGCATCAAAATCTGTACCCGACAGCGGCTAAAGCCATCATCGATGACCACTATATGGATGACTATATCGGCAGTCTAGACTGTACTGACGAAGCGGCACGACTGGCTGCAGATATAGTCACGGTTCACAAGAAAGGCGGATTTGAAATGCGAGAATGGATATCAAACGATCCGTCATCGCTTTCACTAGTTCCACCAAATCTTTTACTAGAATGTAAACCAAACACAGATGTAGATTTAGGAAATTTTTCTTCTCTGTCAGTGCGTACACTGGGTATAGTTTGGCAACCGGCTTCAGATACAATAAGTTTCAGTAATTCAGTACTAGAAGCGGTGCCAACTGCATTGACAAAACGCATAGTTCTATCTATGGTCATGAAAATCTTCGATCCTATGGGTCTCTTGGGAGCAATCGTCGTGAGGGGGCGCATTATGTTCCAACAAGCGTGGCGTGATGGCTTGGACTGGGACCAGGAGCTCTCTCACGACGATTCAAAAAAATGGAGAGAATGGCTAAGTGACCTTCGATCTTTAGATAACTTGAAGATTCCTCGATGGTACTTGAAAGAGGCCGACCCAGTTCAATGTGAGCTGCATGTATTCTGTGATGCTAGTGAGTTAGCTTACGCATGTGTCGCATATTGGCGTTTCGTATACTCAGATGGAAGCGTGCAACTCGCATTGATCAGTAGCAAAGTAAGAGTGTCTCCGCTTAAGCCAGTATCCATCCCTCGCTTAGAACTACAGGGTGCGCTTATTGCAGCTCGTCTTGCATCTGCTATACGTGAAGGTCACCGAATCAAACCATCTAAACAGACTTTCTGGTGTGACTCCACGACCGTGCTCGGGTGGATCCGAAGCGATGCTCGGATGTACAAACCGTTTGTGGCTCACAGAGTTGGTGAGATCATAGAAACTACAGACATCCGAGAATGGCGATGGATCCCAAGCCGGTTAAACGTGGCGGACGATGCTACTCGCATAAAGTCAGGTGGTCTTGACGCTCAATCCAGATGGATATTAGGTCCGGAATTCTTGCTCGGTCCACAAAATGACTGGCCCAGCGAACCAGTCACGAATAATCAACAACCTACACAAGACGAGATGAAACCAAGCGCTAGAGTAGCTATTCATCATCAATCTTCAGTAGAACCACGTCATTCACCACTCTCCGCAGATCCCAATCGATTTAGTAGTTGGTTGCGGATGGTGCGCTCTACAGCACGCTCTCATCAATTCATCAGATTACTTAGAATTAGGTGCCTTAAAAAGCGTGGAGTAGATGCAGCTGAGGTAATACCGGGATACATTTGTTCTTTTGCTCCCTTCGCGTCACCAAAATGTGATGACAATTTATATAGTACGCAAAGGGACCCAGAGAATGACAACCTCGATTCTCGTGAAACGAGTGACATGATGCTGAACTCCAGTGAGAGCGATAAGATATTAGCTTGTCCTTTACGCACTCGTGTGCAGAAAATGTTGTCTAAACGTCCTCTAGGAACATTACCTCGCCATCGTCCCTCTGAACTTGTAAATGTTTATATCGAACCTCTGTCTGCGCAGGACCTAAGTTTAGCGGAGAATCATATTATGCGGAAAAGTCAAGAAGATACGTTTAGTGCCGAAATATTGTGCCTGCGTGCACAGCAACCGGTTCATCAACGTAGTAGCCTGCACAAACTGTCCCCTATCATATCCAATGACAGATTGCTGAGACTAAAGGGTCGAATTGACGCTGCTCACGATGTTCCCGGAGAAGTGAAGCGTCCCGTAATTCTTCAAGGCACACATCCGTCCGTACGTCTTCTGATTTTACATTACCACCAGAAAGCAGCTCACGCCAACAATGAAACAGTAGTTAACGAGCTGAGGCAGAAGCTGTGGATCACTAAACTAAGAAGTGCGGTCAGAATGGTCGCGCACAATTGCCAGTTCTGCAAGATCAGAAAAGCGATACCTTTGGAACCTCGTATGGGCGATCTTCCTCTAGAGAGACTGTCACATCATCAAAGACCCTTTACCTATGTGGGTTTAGACTACATGGGACCCCTACAAGTCACCGTCGGTCGACGACACGAAAAGCGCTACGTCGCCTTGTATACTTGTCTTACAGTTCGTGCCGTACACTTGGAAGTGGTAAATACCTTGTCCACGGATTCAGCAGTGATGAGTATACGGCGCTTCATAGCTAGACGAGGCACGCCGAAGAGAATACTCTCTGATAATGGCACGTCGTTTGTCGGCGCAAATAAAGAACTTACGAAACTATACGCTGAAGCTATGACTAATTTCGCTAGTAACAAAGGCATAGAATGGAAGTTTATACCACCGGCGGCACCGTTTATGGGCGGTGCCTGGGAGAGATTGGTGAAGAGTGTGAAAGTTGCTCTGTCCACTACTCTGTTTCAACGATTTCCCAAAGAAGAAACATTCCTAACCCTTTTAACAGAAGCTGAAGCCCTTGTCAACTCGAGACCTCTTACTCATGTCTCAACCGACCCGTCTGATCCCACCTCATTAACTCCATTCCATTTCCTCATCGGAAGTTCGTCTACTGCTACACTTCCCATCCATCTCGATGACTCCGATCTAGTTCGCAGATGCGACTACAAAAAGGCCTTGAGACTTTCTGACCACTTCTGGAATCGCTGGACTACTGAGTACCTCCCGACATTGCAACCCAGGAAACAAACAAAATTTACCACCAAAAATCTGGCGATCGGTGATTTAGTACTCATTGTAGACGGAACCCTACCTCGCGGTACGTGGCCACGTGGAAGAGTGAAGGCGGTACACCCAGGCAGGGACGGCATCGTCAGAGTAGCCGACGTTGACACTGTAGCCGGCACACTCCGTAGGCCCGTTAAGAAGTTAATATTATTGCCTGTATCGGATTAGGAAGGTAGGATAAGGAATAGTTATCTATATTTGTTATAGCTAGTTAGTTTATTAGGGCTAGAGTGTTTTTTGTTTAGGCGTAGTTAACTTTTATTCGCGCTGATATTATCTTTGTTTTTAAAAGGGGGACGAAGCCCTTGGGTACAGAGAGAGGTATTAATTAATTTAAGTTTTTACTACTGGTAAGGTCGGTAGAAAATAATCGGTTTTTCACAATATATACATCATTGAAAACGATATAAGACCAGTTTAGATTTACTAAACAATCATTTTAGCCTTTTTCGCTAAATCAAATCAATACTAATAATAAATCTGTAAGGGATGGTGATGGAGTAAGTTACTTTATTTTAGGAAATATTGAGTTTGTAGCCTCTATGTATGGTACTAAAGCTAAATTGACGATTTTTAGAAATCTTTTCTGTATGTATGTATGTATGTTCCTCCATAACTCTTAAAGCCATCATCCGAATTTGATGAAACTTACTACAAGCCCATTTTACTATACGGGACACAGGATAGGCTTACTAAAATTCACTTCCGGCTACGCTAAGATGTGGCTCCCATACAAATCGAATTGTTCCAAGCGCCGAAATAAACAGCGGCGCGGTGCGGCGGGGGTTAGTGGCGCGGGGTGCGGTCTGGCGGAGCGCGGTGTGTGTATGCATTGTCTTGAGCAGACTTTCTTATTTAATTCGATTCATAATATTATGTAGGTTAACTTCGTTAGGTATCTATTTGATTAATTTTAGGTGCAAACCTATCGGCTGCTCCAGAGTGAAACACTGTATTAACCAAATGCTAAATTGTCCAGGAGAGCGAAAGTAGTGGAAAATTGAAATATAAAAATTTCTGTTATAATTAAAGGAAAAGTAAATATGCAGTTAATTAAAAAAAATACATCTTTGTAGTGATATGTACCATATGTTTTTATTGTTATAACTAGCTTTTGCCCGCGGCTTCGCTCGCGTGAAATTCGTATTTCAAAGAAAGAAAGTAAGTAACTAAGGGCGAGCTGGGTTCAGGTAAACGATAAACCGTCTCGAAGAAAGTGAGTAACTTTTTGAGGCCGAAGGCGGAGTTGCGTTCAGGAAGACGATAAACCTTCTCGAAGACAGTAACTATGGGCGAGGCCGAAGGCCGAGCTGCGTTCAGGAAGAGGATAAACCATCTTTAAGAAAGTAAGTAACAAAGGGCGAGGCCGAAGGCCGAGCTGCGTTCAGGAAGAGGGTAACCTTTTCGAAGAAAGTAAGTAACTATGGGCGAGGCCGAAGGCCGAGCTGCGTTCAGGATGAGGGTAAACTTTTCGAAGAAAGTAAGTAACAGAGGGCGAGGCCGAAGGTCGAGCTGCGTTCAGGAAGACGATAAACCTTTTCGAAGACAGTAAGTAACTATGGGCGAGGCCGAAGGCCGAGCTGCGTTCAGGATGAGGGTAAACTTTTCGAAGAAAGTAAGTAACAGAGGGCGAGGCCGAAGGCCGAGCTGCTTTCAGGAAAACGATAAACCTTTTCGAAGACAGTAAGTAACTATGGGCGAGGCCGAAGGCCGAGCTGCGTTCAGGAAGAGGATAACCTTTTCGAAGAAAGTAAGTAACAGGGGGCGAGACCGAAGGCCTAGCTGCGTTCAGGAAGACGATAAACCTTTTCGAAGACAGTAAGTAACTATGGGCGAGGCCGAAGGCCGAGCTGCGTTCAGGAAGACGAAAAATTCTCGAAGACAGTAAGTAACTATGGGCGAGGCCGAAGGCCGAGATGTGTTCAGGAAGAGGATAAACCTTTTCGAAGAAAGTAAGTAACAAAGAAGTTACTTTCTTCGAGAAGATTTATGGTCTTCCTGAACGCAGCTCGGCCTTCGCACTCGCCCTCTGTTACTTACTGTCTTCGAAAAGGTTTATCGTCTTCCTGAACGCAGCTCGGCCTTCGGCCTCGCCCTCTGTTACTTCCTTTCTTGGAAAAGGTTATCCTCTTCCTGAACGCAGCTCGGCCATCGGCCTCGACCATAGTTACTTACTGTCTTCGAGAAGGTTTATCGTTTTCCTGAACGCAGCTCGGCCTTCGGCCTCGCTCTGTTACTTACTCTGTTTCTTCGATAAGTTTACCCTCATCCTGAACGCAGCTCGGCCTTCGGCCTCGCCCATAGTTACTTACTTTCTTCGAAAAGGTTATCCTCTTCCTGAACGCAGCTCGGCCTTCGGCCTCGCCCTTTGTTACTTACTTTCTTAAAGATGGTTTATCCTCTTCCTGACCGCAGCTCGGCCTTCGGCCTCGCCCATAGTTACTTACTGTCTTCGAGAAGGTTTATCGTCTTCCTGAACGCAACTCCGCCTTCGGCCTCAAAAAGTTACTCACTTTCTTCGAGACGGTCTATCGTTTACCTGAACCCAGCTCGCCCTTAGTTACTTACTTTCTTCCTTTGAAATACGAATTTCACGCGAGCGAAGCCGCGGGCAAAAGCTAGTTGACAATATATGAATGGAAGCGTATGGAAAAAAAAAACAGACAGCTAACCTTAATATTCTTCAACGCCTCCAAGCAAGCTCTTTTCCTCTCCACCCCTTTGGGATAAGGTCTGATGATGCCGCTGATGTTGGTTATCTGCCTGAAGAAGTCAAACTCTCTCTCGTAGAAAGCCTTCGCGGGGCCAGAGAGCGAGTCCACGATGCTCTTTGTCAATGCGTCCAGAGTGTCGAACAGTATAACTAGAAATATGTTAAATATAGATACACTTAAATTTCTGCTTTAGTGATACATCATTTTAGTATTATATAATTATGTTAAAATAAAATTAACTAAAGTCGAAGATCAATTACACATTTCCTTGGAGTGTGAGCGAAATAATCATTTTAGAAACACTTTGATCATAGAATTAAAGACGCACATATTAAATTAATTTCTTGCGATCCACAGAGCATTAGGTGAACTCCTGATGGATGAATACAAAATACTGACTACATTTTCCAAGCATATCTACCCTCAGAGGTTGAGCTGTTTTGGAGAATGTTTCAATAGGTACTATGGGGCTGGCATAGTCGCAAGGCGCCTAAATAAAGAGAGAGAAAAAAAGTATTAATATTTTATTATGATAAATTTTCTCACCCAAAGGTTGACTGAAAAAAAGTGAGAAAATGAGACAGAGTAGTGTTTTCTGTATCGGAACAACCGGAACCGGTGTTTATGTGTGCATTTTATTGAGACGGATTGTACTTGCCTAGAAAGATAAAAAAGGTATGGACCCCGAACCCTATCCTCGCCAGCGTAACACGATATAAGTGAAAGCATACTTGTTTCATTGGACGGTCGCGCGCTGGCCCGTCAGTCTGTCACCGGCCGCGTTCGCAAAAACATGTTTAAAATGCCCGCATAATCTGTGTTTACGTGTGAAAACACTACAGCCAAGTTTAGCGTGCACAATAGTGGAATATCTTATCATCGGTAAGTACACTCCGCTCCCCGCAACTCCGCGACGCTAGTTCTCATACAAGCATTTGACAGTCCGGCGTCCATACCTTTTTTATCGTTCTAGGTACTTGCGTTGTGTGCATACTTTAAGTAGACAGATTATAGTGTGATGAACTGACCGTCCTTATTGTGCATCTCCTCGTCTGTGTACATGTTGGTGAACATGTTCCATATGAGCTGGTGCGCCACCACCTGCGACTTGCGCGCCAGCGACTTGATCAGCTCCGTCACGTAGCCCATCTGTCCATGCGTACACACTACATTATACATATACAGTGTGAGAAAGAAAAGAGAGACCAATAAAAGGTGTTCACCCCTTCCTCTAATGTATAGTCTGGGGTCCTTCAAATACAATTTGAAGGTGCGCCTAGCCGGCCTAGACTAGGATGGTATTCACAGCCCCCGTAAATATCCAAATGCCCGTGGACGACGTCGGACTATACCTCAGTGTTGTAGTCGTCTGGCGCGCGCCAAATGTCGTATTTCCCATAAAAGAAAAAAAGGAAGAACAACACATAGAGAAGGTAGATAAGCAGACTGAGATAGGAGGGAGAGACATAAACTAGTAGACCGCGTCAAGTTTTCCACTGTCACTGAACTAAACTAAACATACAGTAGTATTGCATTCTTTTCCGCGGTAAAGCTGATGCGGTCGGCAAGCAAGTGAAGAGAGAGGTAGAGAGGGGAAAGGGACAGAAAAGGCAATGAGAGAGAAACAAGAGAAGATGTATATAGTGAGATTGGTCTAAGGAAACGAGAGTGGAAGAAGGAAGAAAGGAGGACGAGATGCAAATAGCGAGAGAGCACGATGACCAGCAGATTGAAAAAGGAATCAGAGGAAGGGAGCGGAATGAAGGAGGGAGAAGAGAGAGAGAGAGAGCAGAGAGGGGAGGGGTGAGAGGGCATACGGGAAGAGAGATAGGCTGATAAGTATTTCCCTCCCCCTAAACCAAAAGAGGCGCAGATAGATTATATTATAAGGTATTGTATAAGTTGTTATTTATAGTGAATGTTTTTTTGTTTATAGATAGAAAAAAAGGTATCGTGCTTATGTTTTATGTGCTTGTGTTTTATTTATTACTCTGGGCCCATCTGAAAAACAGCGCTATAGGTCGCCTTGTGCACCTATAGCACATGCTGAGATGGGTCCATATTGTCATTACTTGTTTATGAAATTAGGTTTTATTTTTACTTTTTCATAATTTCACGTTTTTTGTAATGTTTTCTTCTTTTTGTATATGACAATAAATGATATTTTTCTTTCTTTCTTTCTATATAGTATGTGTGTGCGTGTGTGTGAGTACGATGCCGCTTGTAGTGTAGATACTAACGGTGTCGTGCCTGAGCGCCTGCACCAGCTGCGGTATGTAGGTGAGCACGGCGGAGGAGGGGTACGAGGTGAGCGCCCTCACCGCCGCCTGCGCCGAGAGCGGGTGCGGCGGGTGCTGCCGCGAGAAGTACGCCAGCGCCTCCACCGGCGTCACGCGAGCCCACGTCACCATGTGCACCAGCTGCCGATAATACCAACATTGTCTGTCATTCGACTGTTCTTATTACAACAAATAATCGAATAATGTTTAGGGTTGTAATAACACATATTCTGTGAAAATTACAACCGGCTACCTATTACGGACGGACAGACGGCGTAGGGTTAGTAATAGGCTTCCGTACGGGATACGGAAACCTAATAACGTAAACCCCGAAAGATGATTTTGTGTGGAGGAAGTTAACTTCCGTCTCGTCTTAATATCATTTATCTTGTATGGTTTTGGTCCATCTGTTCCAACAGCTGCGGATAAAACCAACATTGCCTGTCATCGAGTAACGCGACAGATATTCGTCTTCTTTTCCTTTCGCAAGTCATGTTTAGCTCACTCCTAAACCTCTAAGATTAGAAGGAGGTTCTTGAGTGAGGCTTTTAACCACTCGCAACCCCGCTGTCATCGATGCAAAATCTCACATGCCCCGTTACTTTTTTGCAATTACGCCGCTAGATCACCTCGTTATTAATTAATAGGTTAATGAACTTAAATAAGTACATTCAAAATCTAATGGAAAACAGCCGCTTTTTTATATAAACATGTAGCTACATTCATCTTCTTTCAAACAAACTAAAAAATTATATAAGCACTGACGTGGCACCAAGTACACCCGGTGTTATGGGCTGACATCACGGATGTTGTAGGTGATGTAGCCAACCGTGTCAGTTTCAATAAAAAAAAAAAAAAAAAAAAAGTGTGCCACCTCAAAGTTCTATATTATGAGGTCAGAAACCCAGCGCGGGTTGCGTGTGCCAATGCTACGATTTGTATGGAACCGGGGCAGCGCACACCGCTCGGCCGCCACGATGTATTTTCGCATTTCTCACCTTCTACCAGTGTTTGAGTTGGGTACGCAGAGACAACGGATCTCCGCGTGCCAGGATTCTGACACACCTCTGCTGCCTCTTCCAATTTCATAATGTCCTTCATACATGCTATCCTAACACTGTTAATTAACACCCACGATAATTTAGGGGTCGTGAACTCGTGATGCGGTTGGCAAAATGTTTTTTAAAAATTTTTATTATGGAAACTAACACGGTTTGCTACATCACCTACAACATCCATGATGTAAGCCCATAACACCGGGTGAACTTGGTGCCACGTCAGCGCTTCGCTTCGGTCGTGCCGGCTACACTGAACTGAACGGAAAACACAAACTATTTACATAGCCGTTTCGACCGACCTTTTAAGAGATATAAACGTCTATGGCTACATAACTCGCTACGCCCGTCACGGCAGCCTGTCCTTGCTCATGTTGGAGGAGTGTTTTCTCTTGGTTGCGCCTACTGCGTGAAAGGATATCTGCCACGACACCTACCTCGTGAGCGTCATTGAGCAGCGTGTCCGTGGTGACGAGATACTTGAGCGCCTGCGGGATGCGGCACACGGCCGTCGGCTGCAGGCGCACGCGCCGCCGGATTTCCGTTGTGATGCTGTCGTTCTTTATCCTGCAGAAAAACACTGCATAAGAGCCTACATACATACGAGTAGGGTTATCGGAAAACTGGGGAGAGAATTGGTCAATGGTATGACAAATAATGGGGGAGAATTGGTCAATGGGATGACATAGACTGGGGGACAATTGGTCAATGGGATGACATAGACTGGGGGACAATTGGTCAATGGGAGTACATAGACTGAGGGAGAATTGGTCAATGGGATGACATAGACTGAAGAAGAATTGGTCAATGGGATGACATAGGCTGGGGGAGAATTGGTCAATGGGATGACATAGGCTGGGGGAGAATTGGTCAATGGGATGACATAGGCTGGGGGAGAATTGGTCAATGGGATGACATAGACTGAAGAAGAATTGGTCAATGGGATGAAATAGACTGGGGGAGAATTGGTCAATGGTATGACAAATAATGGGGGAGAATTGGTCAATGGGATGACATAGACTGGGGGAGAATTGGTCAATGGGATGACATAGACTGAAGAAGAATTGGTCAATGGGATGAAATAGACTGGGGGAGAATTGGTCAATGGGATGACATAGACTGGGGGAGAATTGGTCAATGGGATGACATAGGCTGGGGGAGAATTGGTCAATTGGATGAAATAGACTGGGGGAGAATTGGTCAATGGGATGAGGGGGAGAATTGGTCAATGGGATGACATAGGCTGGGGGAGAATTGCTCAATGGGATGACATATACTGAAGAAGAATTGGTCAATGGGATGACATAGGCTGGGGGAGAATTGGTCAATGGGATGACATAGGCTGGGGGAGAATTGGTCAATGGGATGACATAGGCTGGGGGAGAATTGGTCAATGGGATGACATAGACTGAAGAAGAATTGGTCAATGGGATGAAATAGACTGGGGGAGAATTGGTCAATGGGATGACATAGGCTGGGGGAGAATTGGTCAATGGTGCGATGTCCTATAGTCATATACATACTCCAGCGTCGCTGCCTAGCGCACGCACGTTGTATACCTATGTTGTCTACCATGAAATATATTTCAGTTGCTTTCGGACACTAGGCGTTTCATTACGTGTCTGCTCCTATATCACATTGGCGACGAGGTGGTTTCGCGATATTACAAATATAATTAATCTATTTATACGTAACTATGGCCGACGGGGCCAAGCGTGTGATCGGTACTATAAAAGAGTTCAATCCGGCGGTAGACAAGTGGTCTAACTACGTAAAAAGGTTGCGGGCGTATTTCACAATCAACGACATCAAAGTAAACCACCAAACTGCATATCTCATCACGTTAATCGGAAACGAGGGTTATGAACTCTTATCTAATCTGTGCAGTCCAGTGGATCCAGACAAGAAAACATTCGAAGAATTGGACTGTTTATTAGAGAACCACTTGAACCCTAAGGCATCGGAGATTTCTGAAAGAATTAAATTCAGATCATGTAAGCAAGAAGTAGGCGAACCGATCAAGGATTACGTCTTACGGCTGAAGACATTGGCGAAGACGTGCAGCTTTAAAGGAGCAGAGGCACTGGAAGAAAACCTGCGCGATCAGCTCGTGTATGGGCTTCGCAGTGACGCGTTCCGCGAGCGGTTGCTGACCGAGCGGGAACTCACTTACGCGCGCACCACCCAGCTGGTGCTGTCCATGGAAGCGGCTGAGAGAGAGTCCAAGACGGCTGAGGTCGTCAACTTGGTGCGCGGCGGATCCTACGGCGAGCACGGTGCGAGCGGCTCGCGGCCGCGCGCGCCCCCGACATCGCGGCGAGGGAACCGCGCAGGCGCAGCGCGCGGAGGCTCGCGGGCCGCTGCCGCTGCGCGCGCAAGCTTCGCTGCGAGATGTTATCGATGCGGATCGAAGAAACATCAAGCCGACGAATGTGAATTTGCGAATGCGAAATGTTTCGTGTGTAACAAAGTGGGTCATATAAGCAATGTGTGTCGTAAGAAATCTGTTTACAGTGTGGAAAATGACGACGAATCTAGTTCGGACGACGGGGCCCCGGAAGTGTATCAGATGAAAGGTAATAAAGATAGTCCTTGGTACTGTAACGTGAATGTGGAGGGGACCGTGCTGCGTATGCAGGTGGACACGGGCTCGTCGGTTAGTGCTATCTCTGGCAGGACCTTCAGACAGATGTTTCAACACTGTCCATTGTTGCCTTCGTCTGTCGAATTCAAAATGTACAATGGAAGCACAGAAAAACCGCTCGGTAAGATGCCGGTCAATGTAGTAAATAACAAAAGACAAACTTTCAGTGCGGAGCTATTTGTAGTAGATAGTAACGATAGTCCACCTATCGTGGGTAGACGGTGGTTGCGACAGATGGGGGTAACACTACCTGAGTTGACTCGAGTGTCTCACGTAAGCCTAACTAAAGAGAGGGTCCTGTCAGATATATCAGTGAAGTATAAAGACGTTTTCGCGGATGGCATAGGTACCTTTAATAAAGGTAAAATATCCTTAAATGTAACGCAAAACGCCAAACCGGTTTGGTGCAAGCCGAGGGTCGTTCCGTACGCGCTGAGGCCGGCGGTCGACGCGGAGTTGGATCGTCTGGTGAAGGAAAACATCCTATCGCCGGTGGAGGACGTGGGTTCGTGGGGTACTCCTATCGTCCCCGTCGTAAAGAAATCGGGCCAAGTACGTCTCTGTGGAGATTTTAAAGTCACACTTAACCCTGTTTTGGTAGACGATAAGTATCCTCTTCCACGAATAGACGATTTATTCGCTTCAATGCAGGGAGGTAAATCGTTTAGTAAAATTGATCTGAGTAGCGCATACCAACAATTATTGTTAGATGACGAGGCAAAAAAGTTATGTACTATCGTTACGCAGAGAGGTAATTTTCAGTATAATAGGCTTCCGTTCGGAATTAAATCGGCGCCGAGTAAATTCCAAAGAATAATGGAAAATTTGTTCAAAAAACTTAAACACGTCGCGATTTTTTTAGACGATCTGCTGATAACCGGAGAGAACGAAACGGAGCACGCCGATAATTTGTTCGCGGTTTTTAAAATTTTAAACGAGAGCGGCCTCCGAATCGCTAAAGATAAGTGCGTATTCTTTCAAAATGAAGTGTCGTACTTAGGTTACGTTATCTCGAGGCAGGGTTTGTCCGCAGAGAAGTACAAACTGGATGCAATGCTGAACGTGACTGTACCCACAAACGTGCACGAGCTTCGCGCGTTTTTAGGGTTAATTAACTACTACGGAAAATTTGTTAAAAATTTAAGCACTGTCCTCCATCCTCTACACGAGCTACTTAAGAAAAACGCAGAGTGGAATTGGAGCGACGATTGCGAGAACGCCTTCATAACCGTGAAGCGGTTACTGAAGGAGGCGGACGTGCTCGTACACTTCGACCCGTCGCGGACGCTGCTGGTGGGGTGCGACGCGTCGCCGGTGGGCGTGGGCTGCTGGCTCGGACACGAGATGTCGGACGGCAGCGTGCGCGTGGTGCAGCACGCGAGCCGCACTCTCACGCCCAGCGAGCGCAACTACTCACAGCTGTGCCGCGAAGGTTTAGCCATCGTTTTCGCAGTGAAACGATTCCACGAGTATTTGTATGGTAATCGATTCACATTGATCAGTGACTGTAAACCGTTATGTTCTATTTTCGGACCGCATACCAGCATACCTCAAATGGTAGCCGGCCGTCTGCAGAGATGGGCCATCGTTCTCAGTAGCTACGATTATATTATAAAGTGCGTAAAATCTTGCGAGAACTGTTTAGCTGACTCGTTGAGTAGGCACCCGGTGCCGGCTGGCAACGGTGGATGTGCGCTCGTCGAGGACGACACTACGATAGGTATAGGTAGCTCTCCATATCTATGTTTCATTGAAAAGGATATGCCGGTCACCAGTAAGCAAATAGCGCAATACACACGAAAAGATTCCATTTTAAATCGAATTTTCGGCTACGTGTTACACGGTTGGCCTAATAAGAGTTCTGACGTACCCGATGATTGCAAGGATTACTACCACAGGAAAGATTTTTTAAACATCGAACACGGTTGTGTCATGTATGGTTACCGCGTCGTCGTGCCGTCCGCGCTTCGTTCGGAAGTGTTAGCGCAGTTACATTCTAGCCACATGGGTATCGTGAAGAGCAAGTCGGTCGCTAGGTTGTACGCATACTGGCCGTCGATGGACAAGCACATAGAGGAAGTTTGTAAGTCGTGTGAAGTTTGTCTGAAGGAGCGGCCCGACCCCGGCAAGAGTGAGCTCGTACCGTGGACGTGGCCGACAAATCCGTGGTATAGACTGCACATGGATTTTGTAGGACCGTACGCCAATCAATATCATCTAGTTATTGTGGACGCACACTCCAAATGGATTGAAGCGGTTAAAGTTAATAGCACCGGTGCTGAAAGTACAATTCGTGAACTGAGGAATGCGTTTGCGAGGTGGGGGTTACCGGTAGAAGTAGTCACAGACGGAGGTCCACCCTACAACGGCGACAAGTTTGCTAAATTTCTAAAAAGTAACGGCATCACGCACATGTTTTCCCCTCCGCGTCACCCGCGTAGTAACGGCGCTGCTGAGAACGCAGTTGCCCAAGTTAAAAGATGTCTCAAGAAAGCAGCGACTTCCGGGGTTCCGTCCGATGTAGCATTAAATAGATTCCTTTTAAATTACAGAAATGTAGCCAGCGCCACCACCGGCAAGACACCGAGCGAAATGCTGTGCGGCCGACGGTTTCGTACTAGTATGGATGTGATGTTGCCAAATACAAACGAAATAGTTAAAAGAGCACAGGATAGGCAAATAGAACACTTTGGCGGGAAAATGCGGCAGTTTTCGCTCGGTGACGCAATCATGTTTAAGAAATTAGTCAATAAAAAAGAGAAATGGCAGAGGGGCAGAGTGTTCGAAATAATAGGAAAGACAATGTACGTGGTAGGAGATGGAGAAGAGCGTCATCGCAGGCACGTGGACCAGATGTATGCCGTGCCTGAGCAGCGAACACAATTCGCAGACGCCGCAGTCGACAGGGCGATCTCGCCCGTACCTTCCGTTTCTACGTCTGGAGCGCCTGCTTCATCGCCGTCTCCGCAGAGAGTAGCAGTACCGCCGCAGATAGGTGACACGCCGCCGCCTCCGCCGCGGGGTTCACCGCATACGCCCAGAAGAGCACAATCGACACCTCCGCCGCCTCACGTGCAGATATCGCCGCCGCCACCTCCGCCGCCTCCGCCGCCAGCGCCGCGCACGCTGACGCCGCAGGCGCCTCCGCAGCGGTCGCCAGAAGGCGCAGCGGCCGCCTCCCCCGCATCCCCACACCCACGGCGACCCCGCTCACCCAGCAGGGCATCACGCCAAATTCGCAAACCGGATCGTTGGGGGTATAATAGCAAATGAGAAATGAGATCTAAATAACTTACGAGAAAACATTATGCACTTCTGCCATTCATTGTTATTTAGTCCTCTTTACACGGATTAAAGTGTTTTTCGTTTATAATTAGAAGAATAGTATTAGTTTGGTTTTGAGTTCAACATATTGTATTGAGTAATCTGTTTTTGTGTTTATGGTTTTATATATGTTGGGGTGTTTGAATGTGATTAGGTACTGAGTGTTAAGAACAAAAAGGTTACTTTTTGTTAGGGGGATAATGCGATGTCCTATAGTCATATACATACTCCAGCGTCGCTGCCTAGCGCACGCACGTTGTATACCTATGTTGTCTACCATGAAATATATTTCAGTTGCTTTCGGACACTAGGCGTTTCATTACGTGTCTGCTCCTATATCACAAATGGGATGACATAGGCTGGGGGAGAATTGGTCAATGGGATGACATAGACTGAAGAAGAATTGGTCAATGGGATGAAATAGACTGGGGGAGAATTGGTCAATGGGATGACATAGACTGGGGGAGAATTGGTCAATGGGATGACATAGGCTGGGGGAGAATTGGTCAATTGGATGAAATAGACTGGGGGAGAATTGGTCAATGGGATGAGGGGGAGAATTGGTCAATGGGATGACATAGGCTGGGGGAGAATTGCTCAATGGGATGACATATACTGAAGAAGAATTGGTCAATGGGATGAAATAGACTGGGGGAGAATTGGTCAATGGGATTACATAGACTGAAGAAGAATTGGTCAATGGGATGAAATAGACTGGGGGAGAATTGGTCAATGGGATGACATAGACTGAAGAAGAATTGGTCAATGGGATGACATAGGCTGGGGGAGAATTGGTCAATGGGATGACATAGACTGAAGAAGAATTGGTCAATGGGATGAAATAGACTGGGGGAGAATTGGTCAATGGGATGACATAGACTGAAGAAGAATTGGTCAATGGGATGAAATAGACTGGGGGAGAATTGGTCAATGGGATGACATAGACTGGGGGAGAATTGGTCAATGGGATGACATAGACTGGGGGACAATTGATCAATGGGAGTACATACACTGGGGGAGAATTGGTCAATGGGATGACATAGGCTGGGGGAGAATTGCTCAATGGGATGACATATACTGAAGAAGAATTGGTCAATGGGATGAAATAGACTGGGGGAGAATTGGTCAATGGGATGACATAGGCTGGGGGAGAATTGGCCAATGGGATGACATAGGCTGGGGGAGAATTGGTCAATGGGATGACATAGACTGAAGAAGAATTGGTCAATGGGATGAAATAGACTGGGGGAGAATTGGTCAATGGGATGACATAGACTGGGGGAGAATTGGTCAATGGGATTACATAGGCTGGGGGAGAATTGGTCAATGGGATGACATAGACTGGGGGAGAATTGGCCAATGGGGTGGAGGAGAATTGGCCAATGATGTGATATAAAATTGGGTGAGAATAATTTAAGGGGATGATATAGAATGGGGGAGATTTGGCCAATTGTGTGATATAGCATTGGGTGAGAATAATTTAAGGGATTGATATAGAATGGGGGAGCTTTGACCAATGAGATGACATAGAAAGGGAGAGAATTGGTCAATGGGATGATAATAATGATAATTTTTTTTTGGATGGAACATTTATTCTATCTATTATTGTTTTATTTCATAGTAACCGTAGTTTTATATTGGCTCGCTGGGCTGGAGGATTGCATTTTAGGCACCCCGTGTAATTTTTCCAAAAGCAATTTCACCCCATGTAAGTGTCACTCCGGCTTGATGGCCGAATAATGCACATTATTGCCGATTGGCAGATTAATGTAAAGGGGAATATATTCATTTAATTATATCATACCATATAATTATACCTTAGCAGGAAGAAATGCCTCTAACTAAAGTATAATACCGACCTGTGTTTCTTTTCTTCTGTAAAACATTATTCCGAAATTTAGAAATTTACAAATAGTCACGTTAGAACATAATATGTTAATTATTTTGGTTGTATTTTGTGTTATAATTACTCGGTTTTTAACTTTAAAATTACATACGCATTCACAACATTACGCCCACATTCCTACTGTACCATATTTATAAGTATATAGGTAGTTAAAAACCTGAATATGTGTGTGTCAGGTTATGACGAGAGCAGATGACCTTCTGCTGATGTGATCATGTTATAATTTTTGGGCATATTAAATAAGCAAATCTAAATAAGAACTAATATAAATCAAGGTCATGTTAGAACTTTGGTTAATAGATGGAATAAAATAATGAACAAGTAATATTTTGATAACTGAACGAAAGTTTGCTTTTTAATGGAGTTTAATAAATAACCCTTGAAAAAATATGCGTAAATTAATTTTACAAGGTGTCTCTCTGTCCTGAAAATGTAATTTTAGGACAAGCCTGATTAGGTACGTTTATAGGTACGTTTATGGATAGATAAACCACTATTATTATGTATTTGTGGCTTGCCACCTCTCACCTTGGCACAGTTCTTCCACCGAGTCATGCAGCAGGTGGGTCTTTGTGCCCGCCTTACTTGCTGCTTGATAGTTATCTTGTCCGAATACTTTTTGCAGCACACCACCGATTACTCTGCTTACCCTGATTGTCGGGATACAGCGTTTCTGGTATGTATGTATGTATTATGTATTTACAGTATACAGTTTTCACTTAATAAGAAAGTACATTTAAATCTTCTTTAGCGTTAGTAGCTTATTTATTACTGTTAATTTAAATAAATTGTAAGCGATAAATGTGCGTGACAAATTATTTAAATAATTCCAATTATGCTGTCACGTAAACTGGCCCGTGAGCTGTATTATAGGTAAAAAGGTATTACATTCCACTGGCTATTCAGATAAGTATTCAGGGTTAGGTACTCATTCATGTTCATTTCATTTCAGAAAAATCTCAATATATACAAATTGTAATGCATGCAAATACCTTTCTTTCAATCATCCTTTCAGAAAACCTACTTACAAGCGTTTGAGATAAGTTCGTCTCAGTACAAGATGAATTTAAAGACAAGAGCTAAAAATATTTTAAGTGTTTGGAAAGTATGAATTGCTACCATGAAACTACCAATACTGTGTTTTAAAGTGGTAGGTAACCATCAAGCAAGACCGCAAGTTTATAATTATTGTAAAACGCTAGTTAATTGTACACTTTGTGCTTTTTTTTATAAATTTGTAGTATACATATAATATTATGTAGTTAATATTTCAGATAAACCCATCTCGGACTAGTTTCTCCCCACCCGACTCTTAATAATTTTTGCGGTGATAGCACAGAATGCTTAATAGTACGATAGAGACAAGATGACCTTGAGTCTCGCGTCTGACCCAGACATGGATAACATTTCACGGACCTGCTTAATCAATTTATGCGAGCATTCGCACAGTAATTTACAAGTTAACGAGTTAGCACGGAGACAAACTTGTTTTCAGCTCTTTAAAAATAGTTAACTTGGGAATATTGTTTTATATAGTTTGGCTTATGTTAGGTTTTATAATTCTAATAATTGTATTTTATTGTAAATGTTTAGTTTCAGGAAATTTTTTGATTAATTTAACAGCGTTAAAGTTGTAAGGTGTGTAAAATTAAGACAGTTTTTTTTATCGAGTCTATGCTGTGTTATAGTGCGTTGTGCAGATGTAAGTAGAATAAAATGTTTCTAATATTTAGACATAAGAAAACATTTTAAATAAGTAATTTATTCATAATCCGAATAAATAAAGAGATGTTTCTAGGGGCGACCGACTGTGTAACCGTACGTCAATATATGAATAGCCTTATAACTCCAGAACCACTTCATCGATTTACATACGGTTTTCACTGTTATATTCTGTCACTATTCAAGATGGTTTTAGGCTATAAACCATAGCGCTACGTCATCGGCGGCCTGAGCTGTGAGCAAAAGTCACGCGAAGCGATGCCGCGGGCAAAAGCAAGTTATTATGATAAAAATAAGAAATTTTATAATTTTTCAAATTGTTTTATTCTTTGCAACTATATCGCATAAAAGTTGTCTCAAAATAAGTATGTAACTAATTCTATTTCAAAATTCAGAGCAGTAGCGATGGCTGACAGGAGTCCGCTGCTCCGCGTGTGCGAGAAGGAGATAGCACTAGTCCGCTCCACGCTGAGCATGGGAGGCGAGGAGAGCATCAAGCGAGACGTCGACATGGTAGTCGAGTGGTATGAGAAGCAACACCATCTGCCTAGAGTGCCGCTTGGTAAGTTTCTTTATACAAAACAACTAAAGGGAAGCATTCACATTCCATCCACGAGTAGTTCCTCGAACTGCAGAAGAGTTCTTCGAACATTTTTTTTTTTTTTTTTTTTTTTTATGGAAACTGACACGGTTGGCTTCCATCACCTACAACATCCGTGATGTCAGCCCATAACACCGGGTGAACTTGGTGCCACGTCACTGCTTCCCTTCGGTCGTGCCGGCTACACTGAACTGGACGGAAAACACAAACTATTTACATAGCCGTTTCGACCGACCTTTCATTCAGTGCGGTGGTACCAACCCGGGCGGGTTAAACCCTACCACCTAGTAATATAAGAAGGGAGTCATATCCCTTAGTCGCCTAACTGCAAGATTCTCTAAATCGTTCTTGTGCCGCACTGCAAAGGTATGGAACGGGCTCCCAGGGAATATCTTCCCCCACTCCTACAATCCACGGATCTTCAAATCGCGGGTTAATAGCCTTTCCCCAGCAACATTAGTCCACCTCCAAGCCGGACTGGCACCTCTTCGGCGGTGAAATTGGCTGCGCCTGAGCCTGCGACCTCGGATAGAGCCACCCAGTTCAGTAGCAATAAAAAAAAAAAAAAGTTCCGAAGTGAACACATTGTAATTTTTGTCTGTAAAACTGTGTCAGTTTGCATTAAAAAAAATTTGGTGCGGTCGGTCGACTGTCGTCGGTCATGATCATGAGCACACCTGGGCGCGGTCAGTACTTGGATGGGTGACCGCTCGACCGTTGGAGGCTGACCGTGGTTCGGATTCCATGTACTACTGTAGGTCCCTTCCCTTCTTACCTTACTAGGTGTTAGGGGTTACACCAGCCCAGTTGGTACCATCGCACTGAACGAAACGTCGGTCGAAACGGCAATGTAAATAGTTCGTGTTTTCCGTCCAGTTCAGTGTAGCCGACATGAAATGAAGGGAAGCACTGATACTCTAGCACTGATACCTAGTTCACCCGGTGTTATTGGCTGACATCACGGATGTTGTAGGTGATGTAGCCAATCGTGTTAGTTTCCATAAAAAAAATGCACAATTTTCAGATCGCGACTTCGTGGAGAGAATGCTGATAGCCCGGAAGGGTTCCGTGGAGCAAACGAAGCACAGGATCGATTTGATATTTACTCTAAGGACTCTGGTACCGGAGATGGCGTCGCCGAGGGATGTATTACACCCGGATATACAGAGGCAGTTTGAATCTGTGTATGTTAATTTTTAACTCTCAGACACAATGATATTTTAGTAAAGATAGGTTATCTATATGACATTCAGTGCTCACACACGGCACATCCTTGAAGAGTTGTGAGAAGAAGAACTAAAAGTGATGCGCCGACTCGAATAGTCTTATTCCAATTATTAAGGGAGGGAATTCAAGTTATGTGGCAGTTGGTATAACTCATAACTACTTAGGAAGGACGACGCACGTCTGAACGCGTGCGTAGTTGGTGCGCGACTAACTTCAAACAGGACTGTGGTCTTGTATTTAATGTGCCGCTTTGGGAGCTCGTATAACCTATATACCTCCTTTTTAACTTATAATATCATTGCTCAGACATCAGAGGTGTGTTAGGGCCTTGTCGCATTGGTGATCCGTTGTCTCTGCCTACCCCTTACAGGTGTGACGTTATTTACTTATTGTCATTCTTATTGCATACAAAGTGTGACGAAATATGAAGGTGTTGAAATATGGCGAATCCGAGTGCGTCTATGGATGATGAATAAAGAATAAAGGACGGAAAACGTGTCGAGAAAACATGTAGGTTCACTAAGCAACACCTAAAATAAAAAATGTTGTGTAAAATGTGGACCGAAAGAAACTCCGTTTAGCATTTAGTTCACCTTTTTCACTGCAGAAAAGTATAATGGAATATAAATATTCGTATTATATTGTGGTATGTATATTTTCAGTGTGTTCGCAGTAATGCCAAAATTGAACAACGATCTGACCCGCGTCACAATTTACAAAATGACTCCAAATTCAGATGCCTTGGTATTTGCAGACACGATCAAGTACATGTTCATGGTGTGTATCATTGATTTAGATTTTATTTATGAAATGCTTTTATAGTCGTACAACTTAGAATAGAATAGATGAACCTCGGCCGTGACGGCGCCGGCGCAGTGAGGAATTTTTTTAGACCTTTGTCTTCCCCGAAACAGATTTCTGGTATATTCGCCTGGTTTTTATCTAGAAATTTAAGTCTGGCAACATTTTTAAAACTATAGAAATGTCACGAGAAAGCGGTGACGATAAGTTTGCTATTATCGAACGTTGCCATAGCCAGTTTTTTGAGGGGCCAAATGTATCGGCCTGCAGACGCCAAACTCTACTGCAAGGATTATTACTAATATAATTTACATGTATAATGCATTGCATGTTATATTGTTATGTGGCATTGCAGACGCTGGAGTACCGACTGAAGTACGACTATGCCCTCGGAGAGAGGTTCATTTTCGACTTCCAACACACGACGCTCGCACACGTCACAAAGCTCAACCCCATGGCCTTTAAGAAAGGCGAAGCGCTTCTGGTAACTTCATAATATTATTGTATAAACGACGCCACTGTTGCACCCTGTGGTTGCACCACAACTTCCATTGATGGTTCCATTAGTCCACAAAAACAAAAAGACAGACATTGTAGGATCATTGTGCATAATTACATCATTACACAATTCAATAAAACCTACAATTCGAAGATTAATTTAGGATAAATCAGTAAAATCTGCACTATTTCTCGCATTTGACTTGACCAGATCGCGCATGTGCACCAAAAGGGGCCAAGCAGACCGATAGAACTCGAAAGTTACGCGCAATTTATGAACAACTTTAAATCAGATCAGTCTATAGTTTCTTCAAGACCATTGCCAACTTGTTTGCCTAGATCGGCGATAAGCTCCTACATGGAAACGTTATGATCGTTAGAGAAATGGAGTTCGAGCATGGGACTAGTTCTGCTCCACGTCCTAGTCAACGCAGACTAGCTGACGAGGGCAAAACGACTAGCGCGCTGCAACAGCAAGATTGGCAAATCGCTGGTCTCCTGTTTGATTGAAATCTTCTATTACTTGCAATGGGCCCAGATTTGTTCGGTGAAGTCATTTAGCTGCGTTTGTCACCTGCAGTGTGGAAGAGGTGCCAAAAAGGTGTGTCAGGCATGTGTCGTGAGTGTGGTATATTGCTCTAATGCAACACTCCTCATTTCCAGAAAGGCTACGGGTCGCGAGTATTCGGCTTCCACTACATCAATGCACCGCCGTTCGTCGGAGCCATTATCAACATTGTAAAGAGCGCAATGTCGGCGAAACTCGTTGCAAGAATAGTGGTACATCCCACCCTGGACGAACTGCACCAGGTTGTGACCAAGAGTATTTTGCCGAAAGAATATGGCGGGGAAGAGCCCTCTTTGGAAGAATTTGCAGGTATACATGAACGGAAGTATGCTTTGAAATATTTTGAAGCAACAAAATGATATGAATAAGAGTGAATAATGAAGTAAGTACCTGGGCCACTGAGCTTCGCTCAGCGTACAACAGATGGCACTGCATGGCATTTGGACAACAACAATTTTTTTTTGTGAAAACTGAATTTCTCAGGGATGACACCCATCTAGAAAAACTTTGAAAATAAAACATTATCTAAATTTTTCATCCAAATCATTAGGGCCGTTTCAGAGAAACCAATGGGTGTTTCAGGATAGGCTTGAAAAACTTCAGGAATAGAAAGTACTCATTATTAGAAGAAAAAGATCCTTATCACTCAAATCGAAATTCCGTATTTTTTTCCTTCATACAAAAAATTTAAAACTGTAATAAAAATTCAATGGACAGTGAGTCTGGGGAGATTGGCAACGGTGTTGTCTAGGTCTAGGGAATGCAATGACCTAGTCCAGTCCCCTTTTTCTTTTCATGTCATTCAACTTTATTCGACATTCGATTTTACCTACATGCTGTTCGATTCTACCAGTTAAGCATGCAAGTTAGTAATTTTATTTTTATTTAATAAAGGCGGACATTAAACGTCCACCATATCTCGATGAAACGATTTTCACCAAAAAGTACTATAAAATTACCAAATCTGGGAAATAGTTTCAGAGCCTTTCGTCTTCAATTATGGATCCCTTTCGAACCCTGAAGTCACGAAACCCTATCCCGAAACATCCTGTATATATACATACATATACACAAGAATAGCTCACTTAAAGTAATAGGATGTATGCCAATGGCAGTAGAATTTGTTGCCATTAGTTATTTTTTCGCCCTAAAGTGAAGCACACGCGCATACTTTGTATTAGTTTCCCCATGAAAATGTTACAGAGCAATGGAAGCAGGAGTTCGGCAAGGCGGATATCAGGCGGTACCTCCTGCAGCAGGAGACGCTGAGGTCAGACGAGGCGCTGCGAGTAGAACCGAGACTCTCCGATGAGATGCTCGGAATTCCCGGCTCATTCAAGACTATCAATGTCGACTAGGAGATGAATACGATTGGTTTGGGGTTGAGCAAATTATTGAATAAAGTGATTCTTTGTATGATCGGAATTGTATCTGTTTTTTTTTTATTATCCTAACACTTCCGACTTGATGTTTTATACGTAAAGACAGGGTTGTGTCAATACACAGCCATAAATTTAAATAAAATTATATTAAAACATTTATGAAAACAAGAAAATTCTAGCTTGTCATGCATTTCAACCAATGAACAAATATGGCTTTGTTTATAAAATTTTAGCTTTGAAATGCATCTCAACCAGTAAAGACAACTTAGGCTAGCATTTTTATGGCGCAACCTTATATTGGTGAGAGAACTGACGGGGTCTTTTCGGAGATCAGGTCCACAGGTTGTCTATATCACATATTATACAATCTTGCTTTGCTTATGTGGGTTTTTATGCTTTGCTTGTTCATAAAATCATCATCATCATCATCAGCCTGTATCGGTCCACTGCTGGACATATGCCTCTCCCAAGGCACGTCACCACACGCTCATAAAATGCTAGTGTGAAATTCATCAATCATGAAAGATGTATTCTATGTTAAGAGATTTTTTAGCCCCTAAACCTCTGAACCTCTGGCACGTGGAGTTTTCTGAACCTCTCCATGTAGAGGGGTGAAAAGGTGCATGGACACACTTGTATAATGGACAAATTCAACCATAAGCATCTGCAAATATTCCAGGAAACAATCATTCATATTATAGTGAACGTTTCTTAGTTTGTCACAAACAAATACACGAGTGTGGCATAGGGATCACAGGTTTGTCAGGACTGTGGCACGTGGAGTTTCCTTATCTCTCGTCCACCTAATTGAGACAGCTATGACGTTGTGTATGCAAAACACTTACCTCTCAGGCAGAAAGACAGCCAGTACCGGGCTGATGTCCCACGCCAGCTTGGCGTAGTCCTTCCAAGTTTTCTCGGTGGCGGGCTTGGAGCGCCACGTCGCAATGTTGTCCTCCCCGGGCACTGTCTGCTCGGGTCGCGCGTGCGGGTTGTGCCACGTCACTAGGAACTCTATCTCCACCGCCTATTACAAATATTTTCATTTGAAAGACTAACTAAACTAACAACTAAGGCCGCACACAAGGTAAAATTCAGCTCTCTCTGAGAGATGCACCATCAATATTACTTCACCTAGTATATTCTGTGTTTAAAACTCCATCTATCAGGGCAACAATTTATTGCACGTAATGTCACCAAAGCATGGTTTTATTTTATTCATTATTTATATATCAACGTCGGTAGCTTTAGACTTTTTAGTTTTAATTCATAGTGTTGTTGTTTTGGTTTGGGGTTGGCTCTAGGCCTGCAAACTAATCCCGCTTGGTTGGGGACCTTCGTGCAAAACCCCGCGGTCTCCAGCTACGCCAGCCAGCCTATGTCTTCCATGAAAGCCATAAGTCGACCGGGGTGTCTGCAGGCCGCTTATCCCTTAATCGACTTTTACGACATGCACGGGGGGAGATGCAGTGGGACTATTCTTATTAAGTACCGACCCCACACAGTACTAATTCATAGTGTTGTGTTGTGCATAGTGTAATTCATAGTGTGTTCAACCTGCGGAATTTGCACCGTGATTGATAGTTTTTATCATTGAGTTTAAAACGGATTGTGAGAAACTTTTTATTTTTCTGAACCTCTCCATGTAGAGGCGTGAAAAGGTGCATGGACACACTCGTATAATGGACAAATTCAAGCATAACAATTTCTTGTGGTCCCGGTGACCGCATGTAGAAACTTTCTATTTTCTATCTTAACTAAAGAGTTAAAACAGTTCACTTTATATCAACGCTCAAAAAATAGGCTAATGAAATGGCTATTGCAAAATTAGTCTGCGTATTCAATCCAGTTCAGGGCAGTTGGCATTGCTAAAGGTGGATGCACACCAAAAAAATTATGATTTACCATCAGCTCCAGTATGAGGTTCCGCTTCCTCACATAGTCCTTGACGAAGTTGTCGGAAGAGGACTTGGTGGCCGGCTTGACTGAGCGGTTGGATCTCTTGCCCGCCACGCTGCCCGCTCCGCTACTCAGCGTCGTTGTCGACATTGGCACCTGAAAAAATTATCACTTTTTTTGAAGTGCAAGTGCATCATTTCAATTTGTTCTGTCATTTGAATCCCATGTAAATCTCCTCCATAGACCTATAAAATATGATAGACTGAATGACAACATTGGTGATTCAGGCAACTACGGAGACGAGCATTCGGCGTGCTTGTACGCTGTTCGATGGCTGTTAGTTCGCAGACGTCAATTGCTGTACGCCACGACATAAGCATCATCTTTCCTCACACCCGCAACAGATGGACTCACTTATTTTAGAGTATTTTGGCGGTTTCGTTCTCCCTATACGCCCGTATACTATAATCTATCTATCACCCCCCTTAATTTACTAGGTGGTAATCCGTCGGACTGCTACCACAATACTAAATGAAGATTAGTTGAATTGGCTGTGAAAAATAATAAGTTAAGTTTAGTCAGCACAAGGATATTCGCAATGGAAGCAATTTAATGTTGGAGGTGATGAAGCCATTGCAGGTATTCAAAACGCTAAGATTTTTACACTAATCTGTCAATAATAAAATTAAGTAGCCATAGCTCACAGTGTTGATCCAGCCGGTTGTCTGCTGCTTGCCAAAGTCGCTGCTGTTCAGTGATTTGTTGTCTGGCGAGGCCGAGGTGTACATACTCTGCTGACTCGCGCCTCCCAGCATATCCAACTCCGCTACGCAGACAATGTCCTTATAGTTTAATTGACGGACACTGACATGATTAATCGTAGTAGTTAGCATACTCGTACGTTGAGCGTTACGCAACGTGGACCTTGTTTCAGAAAGTTCTCATAGTTTAATTATAGTGATAGGAGCTGAATCATAGCAGATTAGCAAGACAAGGACATAAAGGAACACCTTGGAGCTAAACCATCAGGCACCTATGATGTTGATGACCCAAACTAGAGGAAACAGGTCAAAAATGGTGGAACACAAAATTAAATGTATACTCATACTGTAGCGATCGAGGCAGGATGTAGCCTTGCAGCATATACCCATATTAATGGAAATTTCAGAAAATAAGAAGTAACATTGTTATTTTAGGAAGATAATAACAGCGGGCCGCGGAGCAGAAGATTTGAAGCAATTTGATGTCGTTAAAAAAGAACCCTGCGAAGTTTCTTGCCGGCTCTTCTTTGTGGGTGTAATCGAACCGGATTGTAAAAACTAAACAGGACAAATTCAAGCGTAGTGTACTACCATACGAATGATGAATAAAGAATAAAGAATAAAGAATGATGTTTTCACCAGGGTATTTGGAGCGCTAAGACAGGTTTGGGCAGGAGGTAGCTACAATGGATTGGTTAAGGTCCCAGTACGAAGAACTGAACAAGAATTCACCTCCAATGTTGCTAGCCTTCAAGTACTTCTTGTCCGAGTGCATGAGTTGCCAGAACTTGATGAGTGAGATGATGTCCTCGCGCAAGGCCCCCGCGCGGCGCGACGGACACTGCACGCTGCGGCAGAAGTAGTCGAGGCAGACGCTGTAGACGCGCTCGCGCAGGATGTTGCGCGCCAGCGAGCGCGGCAGGATGTCGCCCTGCAGCAGCGACAGCCCGCACGACAGCAGTCTGTCACACATACACCACACCGACATTTTAGCTATCCACTATGGGTTTTCACTAGTCCCTGTTCCAGCATTCTTATATAATCTGCTGTCAGAGGGATGGGATGAGAGATGGGCAAGGGAGGTGGAGGTCGTTCTAGAGTAATGTGTTGTGGTAAGCTGCTGACAATGCCACGCAGAACACAAAAACCACTGTGACTTGACAGAAGCTTTTCATCCCTCCCTATTTTAAAAAAACTCCTAGATTGTACTTGAAAGGAAATTGATAGGCAGGAAATGTCCAGTGTTATGTATTTTTTTAAGTGGTTAGAAGGATCTAAGTATGGATATTTGGCGGTTCAGGGTGGTTGCGAATGCCATGTTGATTTAACAGATGCAGTTTACACCACATTATTAAAGCTTTCAAGTTTGTCTAGATGTAGAAGGAAAAGTGATGTAACCTCGGTGATAGCAACATTGCTAACACTATCATTGCAAATGTCATACATAATAGTAATACTCACTTGAATCTAACACCCACTGCTTCAACATGCCGGTTCATATTATCCTTTGAATCACCCACTGCTATGGGCAATGACCTGAAAAGATATACTGCATTCAAAACCTACCCCAATCCTTAAACGAAACAAAAAAAGACAGAAAAGGGAACAGAATGACTGATAGTTTGTGCATACGTGCATTTGTCTGGTATTAAACAGGTGAAACATTTTAATTCCTTTTTCAGAAATAAAATGACGATGGTGGATAATTTAACAAACATGACTTTTCTTTGTATGAAATACGTAGTATGAAGCAAAAGGCACTGTGTGGTAGAACGTGGCAGCAGCGCTGCGCCTACAACAAGCAATTCATATACAAATTAGTGTTGCGCTGTGCCGCGCTGCTCCCCTGGCCCCAATTAGTGTATACTATTATTCGATTAAGGTTCTAGTGTTCTCATATTTAATTTTTTATTGATTAATAGTGGTAACAAATTACTTACATCAACGTCACTCGTTAAGTCACTGATTTCATCAGAAACCGCGAGAATTTCTGTGACGTTTGGTACAACGGGCATCAGACCTCGGCTACAGGAATTCCCGCGGTTACTGATGAAGTCCGTGACGTTGCGGGCGAAACGTCGACTTCGACGTCGAGTCATTTTTTGGCCACTGTTAATCCATAAAAAAGTTAAAATCACCTGTGCAGCAGTGTTGCCAGCATATCGACTTTCTCCTGGCTGTTGTACTTAGCGGTATCGGCGACCTCGCACAAGTACCGCACCCAAACAGCGTGCGGTGCCACGAATGGTGGTCGGGGTTCCAACTTGCAGTCTACCAATAAATTACAAGGTTAAATTACAATGTTTAATTTAATGTCTTGACAGTAACAATAATTTCATGAATTTGGAATTTATCAATCTGCTCTCTCTGATAAAAAAACTGACTTTACATAGAGTTTCAGATGTAGACGGAGAGTAGTCACCTTCATACGCGGCGAGCGGGTTGATCTCCTCGTCCTGGTTGGAGAAGAGGCCCATGCGCCGGTCGACCGTGCACTGCCACGCGGCCAGCACCTCCTGCAGCAGCCGCAGCTCCAGGTCCGGCCGCGCGGTCGTCAGCCACTGCCAGCACTCCACCGCGCTCGTCACCGCGTCCTCCGTGAACAGCTCCACTTGCGACCACGCTGCACAAACACAACAGTCAGCAGCCGCGGCAGCTCAGTGCTGTGAACCGACCGTGCACTGCCACGCGGCCAGCACCTCCTGCAGCAGCCGCAGCTCCAGGTCCGGCCGCGTGGTCGTCAGCCACTGCCAGCACTCCACCGCGCTCGTCACCGCGTCCTCCGTGAACAGCTCCACTTGCGACCACGCTGCACAAACACAACAGTCATCAGCCGCGGCAGCTCAGTGCTGTGAACCGACCGTGCACTGCCACGCGGCCAGCATCTCCTGCAGCAGCCGCAGCTCCAGGTCCGGCCGCGTGGTCGTCAGCCACTGCCAGCACTCCACCACGCTCGTCACCGCGTCCTCCGTGAACAGCTCCACTTGCGACCACGCTGCACAAACACAACAGTCAGCAGCCGCGGCAGCTCAGTGCTGTGAACCGACCGTGCACTGCCACGCGGCCAGCACCTCCTGCAGCAGCCGCAGCTCCAGGTCCGGCCGCGTGGTCGTCAGCCACTGCCAGCACTCCACCGCGCTCGTCACCGCGTCCTCCGTGAACAGCTCCACTTGCGACCACGCTGCACAAACACAACAGTCATCAGCCGCGGCAGCTCAGTGCTGTGAACCGACCGTGCACTGCCACGCGGCCAGCACCTCCTGCAGCAGCCGCAGCTCCAGGTCCGGCCGCGTGGTCGTCAGCCACTGCCAGCACTCCACCGCGCTCGTCACCGCGTCCTCCGTGAACAGCTCCACTTGCGACCACGCTGCACAAACACAACAGTCATCAGCCGCGGCAGCTCAGTGCTGTGAACCGACCGTGCACTGCCACGCGGCCAGCACCTCCTGCAGCAGCCGCAGCTCCAGGTCCGGCCGCGCCGTCATCAGCCACTGCCAGCACTCCACCGCGCTCGTCACCGCGTCCTCCGTGAACCGATCCGTCGACGTGGGAGCGCGCTGCACGCGCGGTGCGGCGCGTGCACCGTCCGCGCGGCCAGTAGAGTCAATTAGCTCAAATAATCAGTTGTTTAGGTACCTAGTGGCACGTTTTGATTGTGTAGAACACAGAGATGTTTTGTTAAATTTCTCGAAAACGAATGCTAAAAACATAATTTTTTTTTGGCTAAACATGTTTATTATGGCGGGTATGTTCCACTCCCAAACTATTTGCAGCTAATAAAAAGGCACCTTATACACACACTATTAAAATTAATTTTGTATCGATGGGATAATACATTAAGACAGAGACAGAGCTGAAAAAAACCGTGTTGACTATACAGAGTATTTTATTTTTATTTAGATGCAACTGCAAGCTTACTTTCCGCTAGACGGCGACACAAATACGATCCCATCCTCGCCACCACACAGCCATAAGATACTAACCGACAGCATGTAGAAGGGACCTCGCTACTGGTGCGGCCGTAGCGTGCGGCTGTGCATAATGCCGCGCGTACACCAACAGCGCTGTGGCGCGCCACAGCGCAGCGCGGTGTGCCGTCTCCGAGCCGCTCGTGCACGCCTCGCGCACCCCCGCCGCCAGCCGCGCGCCCACGCGCCACAACGCAGCCTCACCCCCACCATCCGCCAAAACACCCCCTGCCACCTGCCCAGTTCACTTATTCTTTATCGAATCTGATACATTTTACAAAGGCTCTTTACACCTGATTCACTTAATTAATAAGTCTTGGTGGTCAGAACTGTCAGCAAAATTGTTAATCTTGCTCTCAAGCTGTGTTTTAGATAGACTATGGGCGGTGTTATTATGTGGCTAGTCACTAAATACTTGTAAAAATATGTTTAAAAAAATACCCTGCGAAGTTTCTTGTCGGTTCTTCTTCGTGGGTGTAATCGAACCGGATAGAACAAATTGTGACAAGTTCGAGCGCAGTCTAACTGCCATATGAATGATCAATAAACAATAAAATACAATACAATTTGGCTTCATTAACAGTAATTGCTGCTGCACCTGTGAGATCATTCCATTACACTTTGCTCCTATTTCAACTAGGTGCAGCGCAGTGCTTCCCTTTGGGCGTACCGGCTACACTGAACTGAATCGAGGCATGTAAATCGTGACACCTGGAGATGAGATGAAACGAGATAAGTTTTGACTGCTCAAGCATAATTTTACAATAGATAGTCAAAACTCTTCTTCTCTTACTTACTTTTCTCTTTGTTTCTTACATAAAAATTATCCGCACCCTAAGAGGCTGGGCAGCAAACAAAAACCAGTGTTCATCATAGACATGAAGACATCAGCATATTAAGCTGCTAGTTTATCAAGAAGTTTAGTTTTCCCTTTCCCCTTACTAGGTGGTAGGCTCAAATTGTAGCCGACTGTGTTGGTACCACCGTACTGGATGTAAGATGGCCGCATAGCAGCCTCGGTTGTGTTCTCCTCTAGACCAGTATAACCAGCAATCCAGGGAAGTGTCCGGTATGGCACCTACCTCCTCGGAGGTGATATTGGCTGGTCGGAGCATGCGCTTTGGCCCCTCCGAATCAGCCACCCATACCGAATTACATAAAAAAAAATAATAATATAGATAATATAGACATTGGCACCTCTCCAGCGTATCGGCTGCGCTGCGACACGACAGCGAGCAGCGCGGCCGAGTCGTGAGTGACGCACGGCGGGCGCTTGTCGAGCTGCGAGCGCGCGAGCGGGGCGGACGCGCGGTTCAGTCCCGCCGCGCCGAGCAGCGCCCCCGTCGCCAGCGCCAGCCCGCAGTGGTGCCAGAGCGACGAGTTCGGCACCTGACGCATCAAACTATTTATAAAGAGCTAGCTCTACCCGCGGCTACGCTTCGCGGAAAAAATATATCCTAACCATCCTGGGATATGCCCGAATACGTCAGTGAAATCCACGTTTGATTGATTACACATTTTTTGTTTTATACACCAACTGAATTTGCTTACCACCACGAGTACAAAAACACAGACTCATATTAGAGATAATTAAGATAATCGCGATTAAAATGCCAGTTCTTGATTTTGGAAATGGTTTTGGTGACCCTTTCGTCATGCATAAAATCTCGATTATATCGAAAAATACGAGTACTAGGAAGAAATGCTACTAAGCTTAGTACTCTTTGACATTAGGCAGTAGGTGAGTGATTGGAGTAGTAATGCGCAGTAAGTGAATGAAACTTCCTTAATTTTTTTATTCCTGCAGTTTTCTACTGCCCAAGTAGGTTTTCAGGAGCTTTTCTCTTCAGTCTCTTCAAAACTTGTTGGTCGCCATCAGCTCTGCTGCTAGTTAATTTGGATGTGTTTCAATATTTATTTTGTAAGCCTCGGTTCTGTATTTTGCTACCTGATTTAAGATAGGGGTTCTAAGGTCTTGACGTAGCCTGCAGTTTGTGAGATTTTTTTATTTAAAAAATTTTACTTTGAAGTAAAATTTGTAACTTTGTTTTTTTTCGGAGGAATTACAAAATTACCTGATTGAGATACTCCTGTAGATGGGAGCGAGTGGACTGCGGCGCCCACTTCATCGCCTCTTGAACTATTCCCTGGCACCGGTCAGCGAAATCTTTCACTATGCCCTGTGAAAATATTTCGCATATCTGACAATGCCATTACTTGTCAGCAGCGCAGGTGATCTTATTACAGAATGTAAATTCTTCCAGATAATATTATACACAATGAAAACTTAAGCATTCTCGGTTTACTGGAGCACAGAGTTTCACTTCACTTAAGTGACAGATAAATTATGAAAAAAAAAATCCCCGAAAATTTGCGCACACCTGGACATCAAACCTCCATCAATCCTCAATTTCATATTATTGACTCTGGCCTCCGGCTTCCCTCGGTCAAATTTACACGCCACGCCACTGCCTCTCACATGAGATACTGTTGGCTTAACTCCCTGGCTACCAGTTGAATTAGTCAAACAAGCTATTGAAGGCCCCAACTGACCTCCCGGCCCTCGAGCGTGTCCTGCAGCTGTAGGGTGAAGTCGGTGGAGGGCACGCGCAGGAGCGGCGTCTCCTGGTTCGCGTCCAGCTCCAGGCTGAAGCTCAGCACCTGCAGGATGTCCAGCATGGACCACAGCACCTGCACCAACAAACATTCTCATTACTGTTGCTGCGGAGCCGTCTTAGAAGTGTTGTTGTAGTTTTTATTTTATTTTATCTGGCATGGGTGGCTGAGTTAGAGGGGCCAGAGCAGACGCTCGGACCAGTCAATATCACCTACGCGAGGGTGCGATACCGGGGACTTCCCTTTAGATTGCTGGCTATCATCATCAGCCTGTATCGGTCCACTGCTGGACATAGGCCTCTCCCAAGGCACGCCACCACACGCGGTCTTCCGCTCTTCTCATCCATCCACTCCCGGCTAACTTTTTTAGGTCATCTGTCTACCTAGCCGGGGGGCTGGCTATACTAAACGAAAATTTTCTTGAGATATGGTTGAATAAACTGAAGCCTAGGTGTCTTCAAACACCTTATTAACAGGCTAGACAGCCTAGCAACAGTCTGCCAATCTGCTGGCATGGCACCTCACTGAGCGTGGTTTCGCAAGGAGAGGTGATTTTGGCTCTGTCAATGGCACCAATGGTCCCTCGGCACAGCCACCCATGTTGGTTTAAAAACACCCATTTTTATTCCACAATAAGTTCATCTTTTGTACAACATAAAAGCGTAGTGCAGACGGTCGACTTCGTATACATTATAATAGTTTCTTTACGCAATCTTGTTGTGTTTTCCTTCACCGGAATGAAGGTGTTGAACTCAGCTTGCAATGGCTTCACCGAACATATCCGGCCCAATTGGCAGTAGAGGAGAGTGTCAATCGAGATCGGGACTAGCGAGCGGTCACTCTGTGTATTCTCCAGCGTGCGTTACGTTTCGGCTCGCGGCACGCCCTGCAGCGGGAGCACAAATGCGTCGATAAGCCTATATCGATCGATAAACATCTATTTGTTTCGTTCGACGAAGTAGAATAGAAGAAGACGAATAGATGTTTATCGATCGATATAGGCTTATCGACGCATTTGTGCTCCCGCTGCTGTTCAGCTAGTCTGCGATGCAGTCCTGGATTTCCCATTAGGCCGTATAGGCCGCGGCCTAGGGCGGCAGACTTCAGGGGGCGGCTGATTTCCGAAGGCACTAAAGAACATTACAAGTAACACTTGCGTTTTGGTATGTTTCTATAAGCCGCCTAGTTCGTGCGCGATTATGGACGCAATACTCAAGCAACTCACTTGTGGATAGTTTTCGATTAAATTCTAAATATCATTTGGGTAAAAGTTTTAAGTCCCCACTGCGACTTAGTAATACTCCTATCCTATGTTATTTATGTTTTGCGCGGGCGGCGAAAGTCAGGTGGCCTATACTTAAGAACAGTACAAGTCCGGCACTGCTGCGATGGCTAGGTTGCGGAGAACCACCAGTCGAGCGTTCGCATAACGTATGTAAGATGGTTGTACGAGCACACCCTGCAGTTCCAGAGCAGGTGCGGGAAGCGGTCGACCAGGCCGGCTAGATACTTGTCGGCGACGCGGCGGATCTGCTTGTGTATGTGGTTGAAGTTGACCAGCAGGAACTGGGCGTGGTTCTCCAGCTCGCGCTCGCGCGCCTCGTCCTTCACCTTGTTCGACATCACGTCGAGGAACTTCTGGAACACTCGGTCGCCCACGCTGCAATACACGCAATGTGTCATTAATTTTTGACGTGAATACGTCTTTAAATTTGTTTCCATAGTGGGAGCCAATCCAGAAAACTGATAACTAAATCGGGGGATACGGTTTGGTGTTGTAGCTTCATATCTATCACCAACATCCAAAATTTAATTACACCACTCGATAGGTAAAGGATCAAAGAATAAGTACACGTATTCACGTGAAACACACGGCCGCGTCCACGACACAGCCACACCCCGATTTCTTTAATTTTTTTTATGGAAACTGACACGGTTGGCTACATCACCTACAACATCCGTGATGTCAGCCCATAACACCGGGTGAACTTGGTGCCAGCTACACTGAACTGGACGGAAAACACAAACTATTTAGAAAGCCGTTTCGACCGACCTATCATTCAATGCGGCGGTAACAACCCGGGCAGGTTAAACCCTACCACCTATTAATATAAGAAGGGAGTCATGTATCTTAGTCGCCTTTTACGACATACACGGGGAGAGATGGAGTGGGGCTATTCTTTTAAAATATCGGCCCCACATGGTACAATTGTTATGCTTGATTTACTTTATATTCATATTCGACTGCCTGTGTAGCCCAGTGGTGTGATCAGCCTCTCATGTGAGCAGATATGAGTTGATTCTAGTAGAAAAGCGAAACACGACGGTTTACACCATTCTCCTAGTGAGTAGAAAGGCGAGACACAGCGGTTTACACCACCGTCCTAGCGAGTAGAAAGGCGAGACACAGTGGTTTACACCATTCTCCTAGTGAGTAGAAAGGCGAGACACAGCGGTTTACACCACCCTCCTAGCGAGTAGAAAGGCGAGACACAGTGGTTTACACCATTCTCCTAGTGAGTAGAAAGGCGAGACTCAGCGGTTTACACCACCCTCCTAGCGAGTAGAAAGGCGAGATGAGCATAATTGATCTCCGCGCTTGTTAGTGATCTCGATGCATAGGACACTGGCTTCCCCTTTTGCATCAGACAGCATCCAATCGCATCCTTTGAAGAGTCACATTGCAACTCTATAGACGCATAGGGATCAAACGGTGTTAATATACTGTCTTCACTAATTATATCTTAAATTTTTTCTAGTATTTGATCGTGACTTTTTGTCCACAGCCAGGTGCAATTTTTTTTTAATAAGTCTCGTAATGGTCCTATTAATTCTGACAAATGCGGTATAAAATTTCTCATATAATTTATAATTCCTAAAATTTGTTGCAGTTCATTTTTATTTGTTGGTGATTTCAAATTTTTTATAGATTTTACCCTTTCTGGATCACACTTTAGTCCTTGTTCATTAAAAATTAACCCAAAATATTTGACCTCATCAACGAAATACTGCACTTTATCTGAATTAAATTTTATATTTAACTTTTTAGCTCTCTCTATGACATTATGTACTATATTTTCCAATTCTTCAACACTACCAGCTGCACAAAGCAAATCATCAAAATACACTGTGACACCAGGAATGTCACCAAAGTACTTATATGTAAACTTTTGAAATATTTCTGGTAATGAACAAAGGCCAAATGGAGCTCTGAGAAATTTGTAGCACCCAAAAGGTGTACTGAACGTGCAAAGATCAGTTGACTGTTCGCTTAGCTTTATCTGATGAAAGCCATCCTTTAAGTCAAATACACAAAATATTTTTTTACCGGACAAATTTGATGTGAGATCTTCAAAATTTGGTATTGTATAATAGTCCCTTAATATATTTTTATTTAATTCTGATGGGTCTATGCACACTCTTAAAGTTTTATTCGGTTTTTCTATTATAACTATATTGTTTACCCATTCCTTAGGTTCATGTACAGGAAGTATCACACCTTTTTCCTGTAGACTTAGCAAAGTTTCTTTTAACCTGGCTTTTAACTTTAGTGGTATTCGTCTAGGTGGACACGTTCTTGGAATCGCTCCATCTTTCAGTTTTATGCTTAGAATGTCTGGGAAGCAGCCCAATCCTGTAAATATATTTTTATTTATGGCAATAAAATGTTCTTTGTCTATCTCTGGTTTACCTATAGAATCAATTCTTTGAATTAGTTTTAATCTAATACACGCAGATAAGCCTAAAATTGGTATTGCTTTTGGATTGTCAACAACAATGAAATTCGTGTTAATTGACTTTCCTTCAAGTCTTAACATTACATCTATTGAACCCTGTGGAGCGATTTTGAAACCACCGAACGCTTCCAGCTTTACATTTGTTTCTCTTATATTCTTACAGAGATTTAATTTCTTACAATACTGCAATGGTAAAATATTAATCTCAGCTCCAGTATCTAATTTAAATTTTATATTTTCACCATGGATTGCTATATTTTTATACCAATTTACCTTAGAATCTAAAGATCCAATGTGAAGGTTGTTCTGAGCTTCTTCCGTTTCATCTTTGTTAATTCCGAGCTCGTGTGTTATGCGTGAGTGCGACGATTTGTATGGCTTTCCCTGTCTTGTTGGCATCGTCTGCGATTCTGACCGGCTCGAGGTCGACATCCGTTTTGACGCATCTCCTTCTTCTTCTTCTTTATTTTGCCGGATTGCTGCTGCGCGACACATCTTTGTGTAGTGGTTTGGCCAGTGACATTTATTACATATGTTGCCAAAGGCAGGACACTCTCTGAACCTATGACTTGTTCCACATTTAGTGCATCTACGTGTAGTGTTTGAAACAGAGTCTATGTTTTTGTCTTTATTTAAAAGCTTGATATTCTGTTCCGCTAGTTCAGCCGATTGACAATAAGCCACTACATTGTCTAGACTTCTTCTTTCTCCTCTTAGAAGTTTTTCTTTGACGGTGTTGTTCCTAATCCCCAGCACAATTTGTGCGCATAAGAGCTTGTCTTCTTGTTCTGCAAAGTTGCATTGGTCGACCATACCTCTCAAGGCGGCGTAAAACCTTTCAAACGATTCTCCTTCTTGTTGTGTTCTTTGGAGAAATTTATATATTTGTACAGTTTCATTTGCTTTTGGCTGCAGATGTTTTTCTAAAATTTGTAGTATATTACTTACTGTTTCTTTGTATGACTCATCCTTTGGCTTGATTGACCTGTACAGCTTTTGTCCATCCGTACCAAGTAAGTTTTTTAGTCTGGCTACCTGTACTTCTTGCGGCTTCTTATTAGATTCTGTCGCTGTAAAATATATTAAGACTTCTTCTTGGAAGATCGAAAAATTTTCAGCTACATTGTCCGATGCCAGGTTCAGTGGCGCCGGCTTATTGAACATGTCCGTGGACATTGTAAATGAGTTTTGAGCTTGTAGTTCTTTTTACGGCTGCGCCATGTTATTTGTTTATAATAATTAAACACTGTTGTACGTATTTATGTAAGATTTTAATGCAATCCATTATTCAATGACATGTCTGTTATGTCGTTGCTATTGGCAACCATCTTTATTCTATTTTTAAATATACACACAGTGGTTTACACCATTCTCCTAGTGAGTAGAAAGGCGAGACACAGCGGTTTACACCACACTCCTAGCGAGTAGAAAGGCGAGACACAGTGGTTTACACCATTCTCCTAGTGAGTAGAAAGGCGAGACACAGCGGTTTACACCACCCTCCTAGCGACAACGTACAACGGACCGTCTTGAGGTCTCAGTGCGGAGAATGGCCCACCCGTCTTCCCAAGAGGCTGGGCAGCAAACAACAACAACAACAACAACACCCTCCTAGCGAGTAGAAAGGCGAGACACGACGGTTTACTTACACCACTCTCCTAATGCACTCTGCTAAACCAGCATATGTCATGTGAATCGGACATTAGGTATAATTTTATTATACCCTAACATGGTCGGTTACACGCTCATGATGCCAGCCCATTACTCTGGACGGAAACATGGATTATTTTCATAGTCGTTTTGACTGGCTTAAAAATGTCTTATTTCTTATTTATTAATCCAATTGTTTTTAGTTAGAAAAATGCAAATCGAAAATCATTGGAAAAAATACATCCCGACCAGGATTTTTCAGGCATTTTTCTAACTAAAAATATATAAAAAGCGAGTACATGCTTAGTACTAACATATAAACATAAAAATATTAATCCAATTGGTTAAACATTACGAGGGGCAAACCGAAATGATCGGGAATAGAAAAAACTACATACTGAAAATATCTAAATTTATTTTTATTGCTTTTCAAAGTATTCTCCGTTGCAATTAATGCACTTTTGCATTCGTTCGAAACAATTATTATAGCAGCAATTCCAGTCTGAAGTTGACATAGTCAAAATAGCCGATCTGTACGCTTCGACTGCTTCTTCTGGGTCTTGGAACTGCTGACCACGCAATACATTTTTGATTCTAGGGAATGTGAAGTAATCTCAGCTCAGATCAGGGCTGTACGGAGGATGGTCCATTAACTCGACGTTTTCCTGTTTCAAAAACTCACTTGTTTTCTTAGCGGTGTGGGAGCTTGCATTATCGTGATGGAGGATTATGCGTCGTTTCAGCTTATAATACCTTTACGGAGTTCGGATATCATTTCTCCTCCTATCAAAGTCCTCCAAATCATCAGAGAGGCCATCAACCTGTCAATTGCACGGACCAGGAAAGGGCAAACCAGTAGCGGCTTCCAGAAGGTCAACTTTGTGAAACCTGGAGCCAATAAGCTGCCCAAAGATAGGACTAAACCTTCTTCAATTTTGGGAGCAGCAAAGGATTGGGAATTGTTGATGGACACACATGAGAAGCATTACCAAATGCCTTCGGAAATCTGTACCACAGCATTAAGGCCGGATATACTCATATTCTCAAAAGCGACAAAGCATGTAGTACTTGTTGAACTTACAGTTCCATGGGAAAGTAACATACCGAAGGACCACAACATCAAGCTTAACAAGTACTGCAACTTAGTAGACCGGATTGTGAGAAACGGATTCAAGACTGATCTCTTCGCTGTGGAAGTCGGAGCAAGAGGACTACCAGCGAAGTCGCTCTACAGTCTCTTCAAGAATCTAGGGCTCCCAAGATCGACGCTAAGCTCATATATGGAGAGAGCTTCGAAAACGTCACTGGAAGCATCCTACAGAATATGGATAGGTAGAGAGAGGGAGGTCGAGAGCGGGACTGGTGGTTTCCCCGCGTCCTAGTCAACGCAGACTAGCTGACGAGGGCTTGATGCGAGCCGAAACGTGAAGCATGCGCGGGAAATTTAGAGTGGCCACTCGCTAGTCCCGGCCTCGATTGATACCCTCCTCTACTGCCGATGGGCCCGGATATGTTCGGTGAAGCCATCGTAAGCTTAGATCCACACCTTCCAACAAACCGTTGTATACCAATCAGCGGTAACCGTTCTTCGTTCCTCTTAGGAAATTGTGACTACATGTCCTGCTTTCGAGATACACGAAGCGACCATTTTCTTCGATACGCTGCGAGAGCGGACAACTTTTGTTGGCTTGATTTCACCTGCGAAGACCCAAACAGTCGATTGCCGTTTTCTTTCCGGCTCGTATGAATAAATCCATGATTCGTCACCTGAGACGATATTGTAAACAGCTTTTTACTTTCCTGCGTTGAAGCGTTGCAGAGTAGACCGGCACCAATTGACACGAGCCGCCTTTTGCTCTTCGGACAAATTATGGGGCACCCAGCGGGAAACTAGCTTTTTGACACCAAGCTCATCATGTAAAATCGTTTGAATTGCAGTCATACCAATCCCTAGAGTAGCCCGAATCTGCTCATATGTGATATGTCGGTCTTCCTGTATCATTTGGCGCACAGCAGCGATATTTTCTGACGTAACCGCTGTTTTTGGCCGACCTGTAGAAGGTACGGTGCTAAGAGAAGCACGTCCACGTTGGTATTCGGAATACCAGCGATATATTGTCGTTTGGCTAGGTGCTTTACTCTTGTATATTGAAACAAGCTCAGCGAGACATTGTTCTTGAGATAATCTTCGTCGAAAATTGTGAAAAATAATGGCGCGGAAATTTTCTCGTGTGAGCTCCATTTTTTTATCGACTCAACAACTTCTAACTGACACTGTTCTTTTTTTAAAAACTATATTTGTCTTCCGTTAATGGTATTCGATTTTCAAATAATCAGTATCCATGTATCGAAAACAGTTTTTAGTCTAACTCAATCGAAAGTACTCGATTCCCGATCATTTCGGTGTGGCCTATGTACTATTGGATAAGTCTTACTTAAGTCTACAATTTGTTATCTGCCCATAGGATGATTTAATGTGTTTTAATCGTGTAACGTACCTGGCAACACACAGCCACATGCCGGTCTTGTCTTTCTGAAGCGCCGAATCACTCAAGTATTCTATAATCGGCTGCAGGCTCGGCTCCGGGGAGTTACACACCCTGTGACAACAAGAAGATATACATTGCTGTGCTGGAGCTTTTTGGGGGCAGTTTTGTCAGTTATTTGAGTTGCAAGACTCGTTGCAGAATGACTCAGCAACCTTTTGTTGTTGACATTGGGCTTTTGAGAACCCATCGGTTCTCTAAATCGTTTCTTTGTCGCACCGCTAGAGTGTGGAACTGTCTTCCGGCGAGTGTATTTCCTGAATCCTTTAACCTGGGTGTCTTCAAACGTCGTATTAACGGGCTAGACAGCCTAGCAACAATCCGCAAATCTGTTGGCATAGCACCTAACTGAGCGTGCTTTCGCGAGGAGAGGTCATTTTGGCTCTGTCGACTGCACCATTGGTCTCTCGGCACAGCCACCCATGCTGGTTTACATAAAAAAAATAAAAAAATACAATACTATAACCATTTATAATGTTTCCAGTACGCTGTTTAAAGTTTAAACATTGTTCTAAAAAGTTCCAACATTTTCTCATATCACCCATCAACTTCAGAGTCAAGTCAGTCAGCGTGTATGCGTCCACTGCTAGACATACGCCTCTCCAATTTTCCTCCAGTCCTCGCGGCCTTCAGCGGTAAGTAACCACTGCTTTCCGCCGACGTGATGTCGTCGTCCCACCTGACGGGTGGTCTTCTCACACTCTGTTTCCCTGTCCTATGTGAAGTGCTATGACAGTGCAGGATAGCACTTCAGCCACAATCTATTTTTGTTATTTTTTGTTGTTTGTATCATTGTTTCCTGTTTTTACTCTAGTAATATTTCATGTTTTTATTGTTATTTCTTTTTTTTAACTTACTTAAAGTTACAGTGTACATGTTGTGTTAGCCTGAGGGAGGAGTGCAATGTTAAGAAATGTGTTTATACTCGTATATCCTGATGTTGTAAATGTTTATTTGTGATTTCTTTTAGCTTCCCTAAAATAAATAAATCCCGGGATGCCTGGTATATAATGCTTTCAGGTTATAAAGTCTGCACAACACGTGAAATTAAGCATATTTTCATTTCATTTCATAAACTATGAGCTATATTACTAACCTCAAAGTCTCCAGCCAATAAACGCTCAACAGATACATGCACTGCGCGAAGTTCAGCTTGTTCACGATGACCGTCACATCGGCCGGGTGCTCCAGAAGGTTCAGGATCTGCGTCTTCAGCTCCTGAAGTTCGTTTATCGAGACCGAGTCGTTGCGCACCGCGGACGTGTACTGCAGCTCGCGCATCTCCGAGGACGTCTGCGACACGAGGTACGGCGACTTCACGGCGATCTCCTTCACTCCTGCGTACCATTCTGCCGGCCAGAGGCCTGTGCGGACATTCCTAGTGAGCCGGTGTTGAAGTGACAATTGGTTGGAGACAGATAGCATGTTTGGTATAGTGCCACCAGGAAGTTATGAGGCGTGGGAAATATGCAAAACTATCTACATTCCTAAGAAGGGACGTGAACTTTCGGTCGAAAGTTTGTTGATAATTATATGAATTAATAACCTAAATTATCGACAAACTTTCGATCGAAAGTTCACGTCCCTTCTTAGGAATGAAGACAGTTTTGCATATTTCCCACGCCTCATAATTTCCTGGTGGCACTATAATGGAAGCATTCACAGGACATCTATATTATTGTTTTTTATTTTTTATGGATAGCGCGACATGTGGCATTGTTTCACCTAGAAGTAGGTGTCTAACGATGCCCATGGACATTCTTAAATGGTTTGTTCAATTAGTTGTTCTATGATTGTAATAATAAAGTAGGGATTCTGATGGCAAAAAATTAACCAGTTTTGCTTCTTAGGTATATTTTGATTTCAATATCATCTGGGAGTTTCAAGTGGATAAAAACATGTGGTGCTATGGGCTGTCATCGCGGATGTTCTAGGTGATGTAGCCAACCGTGTCATTTTCGATAAAAAAAATGTATAGAGAAAAGGCCGTAAATTTTAGCCACCGAATCAAGCCCTGCGGGGCTATTCTCTACTAGCAATTACTCACAATCCGTCTCACTCGCTCCAACCGGATTCTCGATGCGTCTAGTGAGACAGAGCTGCGGCTAGCGCTATTTTAGCGATAATCGCTAGTATAGAATAGGGACGCAGAATTACGATAAACAAGCCTTTAGATGAGTACTAGAGAAAGTAATAAAGGAGAGAAAGAAAGCTGTGACATATAAAGCTGCGATGAATACATATAATTGAGCAGTAAGGGTCCAACTTATAGATCAGGGTAACCAATTGAAAATTTAAGATTCGGCGTGTGACTCTCCGAGCATCGTCAGACGTCATGTATGAGTCGCGTCAATTGCTAATGCTCAAGAACCCAGAACAACTCTCAAACATCCAAAGGTTGACTGGGAGAAATCCCTGTTAAGGGATAAGTCCGCCTTTGCCCCTCATGTACATTACTTATTGTCTGTTTATGTAAAATGTTTTCTGGAGCAATCAAGTATATCTATCTATCTATCTACCTGTCAAAGTGACACGAGTATGGCATCACCCCGTTCAAGGGAAGCGCTGACATGGCATCTAGTTCACCAAGGTGTTATGGGCTGAAATCACGGATGTTCTAGGTGATGTCCATAAAAAAAACCCCGCCCGCGTCATTTAGTATCGCTAGCAACACTGTCGGTGTGCATACATATGCCGCAAAACGCAGTAGTTATACATACAGTTTTTTGCAGCAAATAAAAAGTGTGGAGCTTTAGAAAGAAAGAGACTATCCAGTTGTATAGCGTCGTCCCTGTCGCATGACCTCGCACGTCTCTGTGCGACAGGGACGTCGCTCTACAACCGGATTGTCTCTTTCTAAACCTCGACATGCATTATTTGCTACCGGAACTGTACCTATTGTTTGTTCCTTGTGACTATTTTCTTATTCTTACGTCAGTCAGCGTGTACGAGGTCACTGCTGGACATAGCCTCTCCAATTTTCTTCCAGTCCTCCCGGCCTTCAGCGGTACGGTACCACTGCCTTACGCCAACGTACTTTATGTCGTCGTTCCATTGGCTGGTGGATTTCCCACACTCTGTTTTCCTGTCCACGGTCCCCAGTGCAGGACGCGGTTACTCCAATGGTCGTCGTCTCTTCGCCTGGCGTGCCAGCCCATTGCCACTTGAGCTTAGCCACTCCAATGTCGACTACTTAGGTGCGCCGGAGGATTTACTCATTACGCACCATATCACGTAGCGATATTCCTAGCATGGCTCGCTTGTTAAGTAAATATCAGCTTTAACTGATATTTACTTTGACAAGGTTCCTGCACATTAGCAACTGGCTTATACAGATGCACACTACCACATTTGGCAGTGGTATGATTTTCTCTACTGTGTCTGTTTACTTTTGAAAAAAAAAGATCACATCCTGATCGTGCAGTCAGTCCAAGAAACAGTATAAAACAAAAACTGTCCAATTAACTTGGTTGCACTTGCATTTATTTTATTCTACACTAAACCATCGATTGAATTGCTACGACAAAACTTACTAAGTATTTGAACAAATTCAGAACAAGCATGATGCAACTTTGATATTGCACTTTCTAAACACACTTGGACATGTTATGCTATAGTGCCATGCACATGTCTGGTCACCATACAAATATTTTGTAACTGTTTAATTGCGCAAAATTATTTCAATTAGCAGAGATATCTATTTCATTGCAAACTACGACTCAAAGCCACACAGAATACCAAAGAAATTGTAAAACAAATTTGCATCTTCTCCTAAAATTTTGAACAAAACAAAACACACTATTAGATTCAGTTTCACATCTTCGAGGTACGGAACCTAAAAATACATTCTTTTACGATTGAAAAATATTCTGAAATACACAAATACGTCAGCAATAAAAATAATTTAAGGAATCAAACAAAAACAAAAATTTAAAGCAACAAACTCGAAGGAAAATTAACACTCACACACACACACGCACGCACACATGAAACGGAGCAAACTAATAGGCCGTTTACTCACGCTTTCGCATTGCTATAGGTGTTGGCAGAGGAAGTGAACAGAAGAATATATTTTAGGTACAATACAAAGCGATAGTAGATATATATATACATATATATATATATAGATAAATTAGGTTGTTTTGTCTGCAGTTCTGAGAGAATTGCAGACTTCACTTAGATAGACTGTTGGTGAACCCAAGTGATAGGGTGTTGGACTTTGTTGAGCATTCTCTATCCCTTAGGGACTCTGGGCCCAAGGGGTAGATGGGATAGTACTATGGGGCTGGTATTAACAAATTAATGTTAAGAACCCTCAAAATAAATTAATAAAAAAAGCGTAATAATATAGTGCTTTGGCTATCGTGATACAGATGAATTTGTACACTTTAACATTAATTAGCATACACTTCCAGTCAACATATTTGTTCATCCGGCACAGGGAATTATGAATTTAAATTTCTTAATTTTCGAAAACCTCATTTGTGCTCTCATGGACAGGCACCTGTGTTTTTACACAAAACGCGCCTGAGCCACGAGGCCATGCGCTACAAGTTGATAAACGTACACAAATAAGTGCATACCATCATGAAAAGTTAGAAACTATAGACCGATCAGAGTTATTTTACCTCTAGCTATCAAGTTGGCTAACCTGAGCTCTGTGTTGCCATAATCGGTTTCCCCTGTACGACGATATTTCAATATATTACTCAATTCATAGTTCTAACAATTATGCAGTGCTTCTGTAGTATAAACATTTGCATATTAGGTAGCTTGTAGACACCTAGACATAAGAATCCCGGCTCTCGATAGTACAACAGGTATGTATACATAATTTTATATTCCACTAAGACAGGGGAAATATTACTAGCAAGTAACCCTTTTTACGACCGCAGTACTAATGACAGCAAGTGATGACATGTGTCAGAGGTAAAATAACTGTAAACGGTATACAAACAAGGTTTTGTGCCCATGAGTGTTGCCGTCCATGCGCTAGTGACTGATAAAGAATAGAGAAGAGTGCTAGAAGAGGTTAAGTGTGAAAATTTGCAGGTTTAAAAATGGATTTACGTTTGTAAATCAAGAGTGAGGGGTTAAGAAGTGTTTATGTATGAAATGTTTGCAAGTGACACATTTAGAATATTTGCAAAATGTATATCATGCTTATGTATATTCACAATTTTAGATATTTGCACAAAATGCTTATACGCCTGAGCCAACATTACCAATAACGAATATGTATTTTTTTCTTATGCCGCATTCCCACGAGGCGGTCCATTCGGTCAACTTTTAGTTAAACGAGTAAAATCACAAAGGAATAGTGCCCACATTTGAACGGATAATCGAACCAGTCGTGCCCAAACTGGCACCATAGAATCGTCACAGAAATGAACCGACTCGAATACCAAAAGTTGACAAGGAATCAATTTTCTGTGATTCAACAAAAGTTGACCAACTATTATTGAAAGCATATTCTCACGATAGGATTGTCTTTCTAATCGCAAACAAATTTGAGTTGACCAATTAAAATCTCACTGTGAGAATGCGGCTTTACAAAACTTTCATTGACACGTTTAGATATAAAATGTTACAATTATCATAAATATATTATGCCCTTTTAAATTTTCAATGACAGGAAAGAAATTATTGAATAAAAGGTTGACAAAATGTCATTGTAATGAAACATAATTGACACATAATCAAGAGAACGGGTTGAGCGGAAGAAATTGCCGATGGCAATAAGTCCGCCCTTGCTACACATGAAGTGGTATAAAATGTAGGTAATATTATTATCATTTCATAGACAGTTCTACAATATTTTCTCTAACCTTACAGCTATAAATTCTCAAAATAAAAAAATACAGACAGACAGCCCTTTATCACCTGGTTGTCCAAAAGTGAAGGAGAGTTTACCTGAATCGGCGGCGGTGAACCCCATGACGACACAGTAGAGCCACAGGTCTCGGAACAGTTTGTGCAGTCTGGGCTTCGGATTCCTGATGGGCGGCAATCTCTTCACCAGCACCTACAAGGTACACCTACTTAGCACAGTAAACTATTTTTACAGTGGAAATATTTATTTGCGGCTTTACTCACGGTTGTTGTATCGCGTTGCTGCAACATTTCGACTCGAACATTCGAGCCATTGTCAAGCATTGTCGCTTGACAATGGCTCGAATGTTCGAGTCGAAACGTCGCGGCAACGCGATACAAAAACCGTGAGTAAAGCCGCAAATAAATATTTCCACTATGAATGTTAACCACAGTAATCTTAATTCACATTTAAACTATTTTTACGATAAGACACCTACGGTAGCCCAAATAACCCATAATTCTTCATGCTCTTTAGTTTGGTAAAAAAAAAAAAAAAAACTAGCCAAGTGCTAGTCCGACTCGCGCGCTGAGGTTTCGTACCGTCACGTAATTGGTAGGTTTTTTATTATTTGTGGTTTTACTTTAGAGTTTGCACTATAATCACACCAAGTTTGACGCTTTTTATATGTATTAACATTTTTACGAGAGAAAAAAAACCAAACCTTTTCTCGTATGGGTGGACACACACACACACACCCTCTCACACACCCTTGTTTGCTCAGTCCCGAAAGCGAGGCGGTCTGTGTTTAGTTGTTGAGAAGCACGAAAACGAGGCCTTAGTGATACAACGGTATTTCACAATTTTTTGTGTCTCTATGTGATGTAACTTGAATATAGGTATACGACAATCTTTCCCGTTTCTCGATAGATGGCGTATTGCATGAGATATTGCAATTTTCAGAAAAGTGCTAACACACCCGAATCCGAGGCGTGCACGAAAGCGAGGCTGGAGCCTCGCTTTCGTCATTTTCAACAGATTTAGAGTGTGTATGAGAATTTTTTTAAAACGCCTCGCTTTCGGTATTTTATTTTACCTGAATCCGAGGCGGTCTCACTTTCGTATATTGAATCGCATGTGTGTATTACCCACCTCGGATTTGGAGTGTATGAAATTATTATTTTTAGTTATCTGTTTACTTTTTTTGTTTTGTTGTCGTTCTTGGGATATGGTCTCGCTTTTATATCTATCTTTTAAATTAATAAAACTATATGCCCGCCTCAATCATCATCGCCCAGCCTAAACCGCAAGACCTAGAAAGCTGAAATTTAGAACACAGGTTTATTTTACAACTCAGGAATTTTGGATTTTCAGATTTTAAGGGATGGAAATGAGGGATGAAATTTTTTATGGGAGTATAGATTTTTTTAAAGGTAGGAACTTGAAAATTTTAATTGTAGCTACTCTTCATAAACAAATGATAACGTGTTTTAGCGTTTTTGAATTTTCAGATTTTAAGGGGTGGAAATGGGAGATGAAAATTTGTATGGGAGTATCGATTTTTTTAAAGGCAGTAACTTGAAAATTTTAATTTTAGCTACTCTTCATAAACAAATAATGACGTATTTCAGGGTTTTTGAATTTTCAGATTTTAAGGGGTGGAAATCGGCGATGAAATTTTTTATGGAAGTATAAATTTTTTTATAGATAGGAACTTGAAAATTTTAATTGTTTACTTATCACAAATAAGTAATGATGTGTTTCAGCGTTTTTGGATTTCAGATTTTAAGGGATGGAAATGGGGGATGAAAGTTTTTATGGGAGTATCGATTTTTTTAAAGGTAGGAACTTGAAAATTTTAATTGTAGCTACTCTTCATAAACAAATGATGACGGGTTTCAGGGTTTTTGGATTTTCACATTTTAAGGGGTGGAAATGGGGGATGAAAGTTTGTATAGGAGTATCGATTTTTTTAAAGGCAGGAACTTAAAAATTTTAATTGTAGCTACTTATCATAAATAAATGATGACGTGTTTCAGGGTTTTTGGATTTCAGATTTTAAGGGATGGAAATCGGGGATGAATTTTTTTATGGAAAAGTAATTTTTTTATAGATAGTAACTTGAAAATTTCAATTATAGCTACTAATCATAAATAAATAATGACGTGTTTCGGGGTTTCTGCATTTTCAGATTTCAAGGGATGGAAAGGGGGGATGAAAATTTTCATGGGAGTTTAGATTTTATTTTTTTAAAGGTAGGAACTTGAAAATTTTAATTGTAGCTACTCTTCATAAATAAATGATGACGTGTTTCAGGGTTTTTGAATTTTCAGATTTCAAGGGATGGAAAGGGGGGATGAAAATGTTCATGGGAGTTTAGATTTTTTTTTTAAGGTAGGAACTTGAAAATTTTAATTGTAGCTACTCTTCATAAATAAATGATGACGTGTTTCAAGGTTTTTGTTTTTTCAGATTTCAATGGATGGAAAGGGGGGATGAAAATTTTCATGGTAGTTTAGATTTTTTTTTTAAAGGTAGGAACTTGAAAATTTTAATTGTAGCTACTCTTCATAAATAAATGATGACGTGATTCAGGGTTTTTGAATTTTCAGATTTTAAGGGGTGGAAATGGGGGATGAAAATTTGTATGGGAGTATCGATTTTTTTAAAGGCAGGAACTTAAAAATTTTAATTTTAGCTGCTCTTCATAAACAAATAATAACGTATTTCAGGGTTTTTGGATTTTCAGATTTTAAGGGATGGAAATGGGGGATAAAAATTTTTATGGGAGTATCGATTTTTTTAAAGGTAGGAACTTGAAAATTTTAATTCTAGCTACTCTTCATAAACAAATGATGACGTGTTTCAGCGTTTTTGAATTTTAAGATTTTAAGCGGTGGAAATGGGGGATGAAAATTTTCATGGGAGTATTGATTTTTTTAAAGGTAGGAACTTGAAAATTTTAATTGTAGCTACGCTTCATAAAAAAATAATGACGTATTTCAGGGTTTTTGGATTTTCAGATTTTAAGGGGTGGACATCGGGGATGAAATTTTTTATGGAAGTATACATTTTTTTATAGATAGGAACTTGAAAATTTTAATTGCAGTTACTTATCATAAATAAATAATGATGTTTTTCAGGGTTTTTGGATTTCAGATTTTAAGGGATGGAAATGAGGGATGAAAATTTTTATGGGAGTATCGATTTTTTTAAAGGTAGGAACTTGAAAATTTTAATTGTAGCTACTCTTCATAAACAAATGATGACGGGTTTCAGGGTTTTTGGATTTTCAGATTTTAAGGGGTGGAAATGGGGGATGAAAATTTGTATAGGAGTATCGATTTTTTTAAAGGCAGGAACTTGAAAATTTTAATTTTAGCTACTCTTCGTAAACAAATAATAACGTATTTCAGGGTTTTTGGATTTTCAGATTTTTAGGGGTGGAAATTGGGGATGAAAATTTTATGGAAGTATAAATTTTTTTATAGATAGGAACTTGAAAATTTTAATTGTAGCTACTTATCATAAATAAATAATCACGTGTTTCAGGGTTTTTGGATTTCAGATTTTAAGGGATGGAAATCGGGATGAATTTTTTTATAGAAAAGTAATTTTTTTATAGATAGTAACTTGAAAATTTCAATTAAAGCTACTTATCATAAATAAATAATGACGTGTTTCGGGGTTTCTGGATTTTCAGATTTCAAGGGATGCAAATGGGGGATGAAAATTTTCATGGGAGTTTAAATTTTTTTAAAGGTAGGAACTTGAAAATTTTAATTGTAGCTACTCTTCATAAACAAATGATGACGTGTTTCAGGGTTTTTGAATTTTCAGATTTTAAGAGGTGGAAATGGGGGATGAAAGTTTTTATGAAAGTATAATTTTTTTTATAGAAAGGAATTTGAAAATTTGAATTGAAGCTACTCATCATAAATAAATACCGCCTCTCTGTGGGGCGACACCCGGGCGACTGACGGACTGCTTGACTCATTCAATGAATCCGCGGAAGGAAGGAAGGGACCGGAGCGGGTCCGGGGTCGGTGGCGCGTGCGCTCCCCACACACATATTTACAAGGTAACAATAATAATGAAAAGGTCTCAGATTCGGTAATTATAGCATAGATCAGGATACACACTAAACACACTTAAACACACATTACACACTAAAAAAGCGAGGCGGTCTCGGATTCGTGTCCGATGGATACACACTTGCGACTGCAGCGCCACCTATGGCATACACACTGGAACTACGTATTTTTAGACATTTTCATACACACTTACACAACCTGCCAAAACTACCAAAAACGAGGCGTAAAATTTGATCTGCTCTGATTGGTCCGTCAAATATACGTTTTCTGACCAATCAGGGGTCGCTGATTTCAAATCTGCCATTAGAATTTTCCTGTCAAATCCGAGGCGGTCTCGCTTTTGACGGCGCCTCGGTTTCGTTAGTGTGGACGGACGAAACGCCTCGTTTTAGGGAGTGGGCAAACACACACACACACACCCTTGTTTACGAATTACCGAAAGTGCCGACCTGTACAAATTTGCGGATTGTGCGGTCTCGGTCTTCCCGAAGAGTTAGAGGAGTGTAACAGGTAATTATTTCTAGTGCTGTCTTTTACACACTCACCACTCTATACGGATTTTCAGTACAATCGCGTGCGACAGAGCTATGCTAATTCAAAAAACGTGACAAAAATGCGGCTCGTGCGGACCTCCGAGAAAGTGCGGTCGGACCGCATATTATAGTAATATTTTACTTAATATACACAACGACCGCACTTTGAAGTGAATGTGCTTTTACACACATGTCCGCAGAATATCGTGAATTCGTAAATTCTAACACACGCCCGCACTTTACAGTGAAATCCCTCATTAACACACGCCGCCCGCTGTTTACGGTTATGTATATCTTCACACACGACCGTCTTATACAAAACACCACGTCTCATTTCGTATCGCTGTAGAGTCCGCACTTTATCATAAGAACTTTATACTTATTAATTATTATTATACACAAACACAACATCTCGGTACAAGGACAAATCCGCACCCAACAACAACGGCCCGCACATTATCATAAGTCTCGCACAAACGTCTTTTTAAACACAGATTTCTTTCAAATTACTTTAGGGAACATTCAAACATTTATCTATCTTTTTCTAAACTATGATTTTTTATCATTCCATGTCGTCACCCTCGTCACCAAGTGTATTGGTAGAAGTATGGGACACTCATCCAAACCAACCAAATGAGCCCAAACTCGAGGGGGTTACTAGTAACAGTTGAAGAGTTCCACTGTCCACCTCCTGACTCCATCATTAGACCCTCGTCACCAAGTGTATTGGTAGAAGTATGGGACACTCGTCCAAACAAACCAAATGAGCCCAAACTCGAGGGGGTTACTAGTAACGGTTGAAGAATTCCACTGTACACCTCCTGACTCCATCATCAGACACTCGTCACCAAGTGTATTGGTAGAAGTATGGGACACATGTCCAAACCAACCAAATGAGCCTAAACTCGAGGGGGTTACTAGTAACGGTTGAAGAGTTCCACTGTACACCTCCTGACTCCATCATCAGACCCTCGTCACCAAGTGTATTGGTAGAAGTATGGGACACTCATCCAAACCAACCAAATGACCTCATACTCGAGGGGGTTACTAGTAACGATTGAAGAGTTCCACTGTACACCTTCTGACTCCATCATCAGACCCTCGTCACCAAGTGTATTGGTAGAAGTATGGGACACTCGTCCAAACTAACCAAATGAGCCCAAACTCGAGGGGGCTACTAGTAACGGTTGAAGAGTTCCACTGTCCACCTCCTGACTCCATCATCAGACCAACGTTACCAAGTTGAAATTATCATAGTATTGTATTGTCACGAGAACTCAATGTGTGTGCAAAGTTTCATAATAATCGGTTCAGTAGAAGTAGTTGAAAAAGTTGTCGCAAGATTTGAAACAAAGATAGAAGCAAACAAATATACGGAGTCAAGCTAAATAAAACCGTTTAAAAATCAGAACTAGCCGTTAGTTTGCGATTTTAGCGATTTTTAGTGTCAGATATGACTGGTCTATACGGTCTTGTTCGAAAACTAGACCCTTCATTGCCGTTTATGGGCCACGTGGCCGAAGGATGGGTAAATAATATGCTTGTTGTCGGTCTATGTACCTACTACGGTCTTGGCCGAAATATAGAACGATTTTCTACTTTTATAATTTAGAAAAGTCGCCGAAAATAGGTAGGTTATTAATTAATTCTCGGCCATTTCTCGGTCATGGAATTTTTTTCTGACCAAAACGCTGTGCCGGGAAATGGATACAAGGTAAACCAAAAGTACTAGGGTAAAAGAGAACTTGAACTTGCAGCACCATTTTTTTATGGGAAGCTCGACATATGGCGCGTGCCAGACTAACGCAGAGGCGTAGTCCGACGGCGCCCACGGGCATTCGAATATTTACGGTGTAAGACCGAAGACACCAAGAGATGCGTATATTTTTCAGGATTTTAGGAAGACACGCTTGAGGATGGGTGAGAAAATGAACTAATCGACCGGCAAAAGCTAGTCTTTAAGAAAGTAAGTAACAGAGGGCGAGGCCGAAGGCCGAGCTGCGTTCAGGAAGAGGATAACCTTTTCGAAGAATGTAAGTAACAGAGGGCGAGTCCGAAGGCCGAGCTGCGTTCAGGAAGACCATAAACCTTCTCGAAGAAAGTAACTTCTTTGTTACTTACTTTCTTCGAAAAGGTTTATCCTCTTCCTGAACACATCTCGGCCTTCGGCCTTGCCCATAGTTACTTACTGTCTTCGAGAATGTATCGTCTTCGTGAATGCAGCTCGGCCTTCGGCCTCGCCTATAGTTACTTACTGTATTCGAAAAGGTTTATCGTCTTCCTGAAGGCAGCTCGGCCTTCGGCCTCGCCCTCTGTTACTTACTTTCTTCGAAAAGGTCATCCTCTTCCTGAACGCAGCTCGGCCTTCGGCCTCGCCCATAGTTACTTACTGTCTTCGAGAAGGTTTATCGTTTTCCTGAACGCAGCTCGGCCTTCGGCCTCACCCTCTATTACTTACTTTCTTCGAAAAGTTTACCCTCATGCTGAACGCAGCTCGGCCTTCGGCCTCGCCCATAGTTACTTACTGTCTTCGAAAAGGTTTATCGTCTTCCTGAACGCAGCTCAGCCTTCGGCCTCGCCCTCTGTTACTTACTTTCTTCGAAAAGGTTATCCTCTTCCTGAACGCAGCTCGGCCTTCGGCCTCGCCCATAGCTACTTACTGTATTCGAGAAGGTTTATCGTTTTTCTGAACGCAGCTTGGCCATCAGCCTCGGCCTCTGTTACTTACTTTCTTCGAAAAGTTTACCCTCATCCTGAACGCAGCTCGGCCTTCGGCCTCGCCCATAGTTCCTTACTTTCTTCGAAAAGGTTGTCCTCTTCCTGAACGCAGCTCGGCCTTCGGCCTCGCCCTCTGTTACTTACTTTCTTCGAAAAGGTCATCCTCTTCCTGAACGCAGCTCGGCCTTCGGCCTCGCCCATAGTTACTTACTGTCTTCGAGAAGGTTTATCGTTTTCCTGAACGCAGCTCGGCCTTCGGCCTCACCCTCTATTACTTACTTTCTTCGAAAAGTTTACCCTCATGCTGAACGCAGCTCGGCCTTCGGCCTCGCCCATAGTTACTTACTGTCTTCGAAAAGGTTTATCGTCTTCCTGAACGCAGCTCAGCCTTCGGCCTCGCCCTCTGTTACTTACTTTCTTCGAAAAGGTTATCCTCTTCCTGAACGCAGCTCGGCCTTCGGCCTCGCCCATAGTTACTTACTGTATTCGAGAAGGTTTATCGTTTTTCTGAACGCAGCTTGGCCATCAGCCTCGGCCTCTGTTACTTACTTTCTTCGAAAAGTTTACCCTCATCCTGAACGCAGCTCGGCCTTCGGCCTCGCCCATAGTTACTTACTTTCTTCGAAAAGGTTATCCTCTTCCTGAACGCAGCTCGGCCTTCGGCCTCGCCCTTTGTTACTAACTTTCTTAAAGATGGTTTATCCTCTTCCTGAACGCAGCTCGGCCTTCGGCCTCGCCCATAGTTACTTACTATCTTCGAGAAGGTTTATCGTCTCCCTGAACGCAACTTCGCCTTCGGCCTCAAAAAGTTACTCACTTTCTTCGAGACGGTTTATCGTTTACCTGAACCCAGCTCGCCCTTAGTTACTTACTTTCTTCCTTTGAAATACGAATTTCACGCGAGCGAAGCCGCGGGCAAAAGCTAGTAAATTTATAAATTCATATAGCTGTTGGAATATCTATATTGGTTACTCAGACCGTGCAATTTTGTAAAATGCGGACGTACTTACACTCTTTAGGAATAGTACCTATTCAAATCGCAATACTTTTATAATCTTGTTCGAAGACACTCGGACGTCCTCATAATATTAGACTATGTATACTAAAATTTTAACACATTTACTAATATCACACTTGTTACAACGTTTGATTGAAAGGCGGACGTCCTCGTATTAGACTATGTACACCCACATCCGAAGTTCTGAACACACTTACAGTAACACACTTATTACAATATTTACTTGTAAAAAGCGGACGTCCGCTTAACACAATAAATGTATACTAAATAATACACACTTTGGACTGGTGGCGCCACTTGTGGTAACACACATGAACTAAAATTTTGCGGGTGTCAAATTTTTCCGACAAAAATACGGACAGTGCGGTCGTCCTTTCAAATTTTAGGTGACGTCACCAGTCGACCAATCAGATGGCGACGATTCTAACTGTATATTTGAAAGTAGGCATATAATATTGTGCGGACGTCCGCACAATGAGGTCGGTCCTCACTTTCAGTATTCTGGTCAAGTTTAGGTCCGCTTTTTACTCTAGCCGTAAAGACACACACACCCTCACACACACCCTCTCACACACGACTACGACACACCCCCTTAATTGTGACGACCTACATAAGTTCGGACAAGAATATATGGTTGAATGGTCTGACATCACGGTTGAAGCGGGTGAAACCGGTGCGACGGTCTGGTACCAGAAGTACGTACGGCCAGCAATGCAATCGACTATGTCAGCAATGTCAGGTGTGACTGGCGGGTGAGACGTACCGATATGACGGGTATGAGGACGCCCAGGTTGCCGGCGCTTCCGGACGCCTTGAGGACGGGGGCGGGGGAGCGGTCGGTGGCGCGCTCCCCGCCCAGCCCCAGCAGCACGAACAGCTCCAGCATCTTGATCAGCAGCTCCAGCCGCGCGTTGTTGCCGCGCACGTTCGCCGCTATGTCAGCAATGTCAGATGACTAGCGGGTGAGACGTACCGCTATGACGGGTATGAGGACGCCCAGGTTGCCGGCGCTGCCAGACGCCTTGAGGACGGGGGCGGGCGAGCGGTCGGTGGCGCGCTCCCCTCCCAGCCCCAGCAGCACGACCAGCTCCAGCATCTTGATCAGCAGCTCCAGCCGCGCGTTGTTGCCGCGCACGTTCGCCGCTATGTCAGCAATGTCAGGTGTGACTGGCGGGTGAGACGTACCGATATGGCGGGTATGAGGACGCCCAGGTTGCCGGCGCTGCCGGACGCCTTGAGGACGGGGGCGGGGGAGCGGTCGGTGGCGCGCTCCCCGCCCAGCCCGAGCAGCACGAACAGCTCCAGCATCTTGATCAGCAGCTCCAGCCGCGCGTTGTTGCCGCGCACGTTCGCCGCTATGTCAGCAATGTCAGATGACTAGCGGGTGAGACGTACCGCTATGACGGGTATGAGGACGCCCAGGTTGCCGGCGCTGCCAGACGCCTTGAGGACGGGGGCGGGCGAGCGGTCGGTGGCGCGCTCCCCGCCCAGCCCCAGCAGCACGAACAGCTCCAGCATCTTGATCAGCAGCTCCAGCCGCGCGTTGTTGCCGCGCACGTTCGCCGCTATGTCAGCAATGTCAGGTGACTAGCGGGTGAGACGTACCGCTATGACGGGTATGAGGACGCCCAGGTTGCCGGCGCTGCCGGACGCCTTGAGGACGGGGGCGGGCGAGCGGTCGGTGGCACGCTCCCCGCCCAGCCCCAGCAGCACGAACAGCTCCAGCATCTTGATCAGCAGCTCCAGCCGCGCGTTGTTGCCGCGCACGTTCGCCGCTATGTCAGCAATGTCAGATGACTAGCGGGTGAGACGTACCGATATGACGGGTATGAGGACGCCCAGGTTGCCGGCGCTTCCGGACGCCTTGAGGACGGGGGCGGGGGAGCGGTCGGTGGCGCGCTCCCCGCCCAGCCCCAGCAGCACGAACAGCTCCAGCATCTTGATCAGCAGCTCCAGCCGCGCGTTGTTGCCGCGCACGTTCGCCGCTATGTCAGCAATGTCAGGTGTGACTGGCGGGTGAGACGTACCGATATGGCGGGTATGAGGACGCCCAGGTTGCCGGCGCTGCCGGACGCCTTGAGGACGGGGGCGGGGGAGCGGTCGGTGGCGCGCTCCCCGCCCAGCCCGAGCAGCACGAACAGCTCCAGCATCTTGATCAGCAGCTCCAGCCGCGCGTTGTTGCCGCGCACGTTCGCCGCTATGTCAGCAATGTCAGATGACTAGCGGGTGAGACGTACCGCTATGACGGGTATGAGGACGCCCAGGTTGCCGGCGCTGCCAGACGCCTTGAGGACGGGGGCGGGCGAGCGGTCGGTGGCGCGCTCCCCGCCCAGCCCCAGCAGCACGAACAGCTCCAGCATCTTGATCAGCAGCTCCAGCCGCGCGTTGTTGCCGCGCACGTTCGCCGCTATGTCAGCAATGTCAGGTGACTAGCGGGTGAGACGTACCGCTATGACGGGTATGAGGACGCCCAGGTTGCCGGCGCTGCCGGACGCCTTGAGGACGGGGGCGGGCGAGCGGTCGGTGGCACGCTCCCCGCCCAGCCCCAGCAGCACGAACAGCTCCAGCATCTTGATCAGCAGCTCCAGCCGCGCGTTGTTGCCGCGCACGTTCGCCGCTATGTCAGCAATGTCAGATGACTAGCGGGTGAGACGTACCGCTATGACGGGTATGAGGACGCCCAGGTTGCCGGCGCTGCCAGACGCCTTGAGGACGGGGGCGGGCGAGCGGTCGGTGGCGCACTCCCCGCCCAGCCCCAGCAGCACGAACAGCTCCAGCATCTTGATCAGCAGCTCCAGCCGCGCGTTGTTGCCGCGCACGTTCGCCGCTATGTCAGCAATGTCAGGTGACTAGCGGGTGAGACGTACCGCTATGACGGGTATGAGGACGCCCAGGTTGCCGGCGCTGCCGGACGCCTTGAGGACGGGGGCGGGCGAGCGGTCGGTGGCGCGCTCCCCGCCCAGCCCCAGCAGCACGAACAGCTCCAGCATCTTGATCAGCAGCTCCAGCCGCGCGTTGTTGCCGCGCACGTTCGCCGCTATGTCAGCAATGTCAGGTGACTAGCGGGTGAGACGTACCGCTATAACGGGTATGAGGACGCCCAGGTTGCCGGCGCTGCCGGACGCTTTGAGGACGGGGGCGGGCGAGCGGTCGGTGGCGCGCTCCCCGCCCAGTCCCAGCAGCACGAACAGCTCCAGCATCTTGATCAGCAGCTCCAGCCGCGCGTTGTTGCCGCGCACGTTCGCCGCTATGTTGGCCAGCGCGTTTAGCACAGCACCGGATACATATCTGCGAAGCAATATTCCTCCATTACATTTTCTGTGTGTTTCCCAACTCTGCCAACCTGAGGTCTTCATATGTATTATTAACAAGCCAGATCTTTATCTGTCTACAAGCATTCTTTCCTCCAATGTACAGTCTGGGGTGCTTCAAACCCAATGTGAAGGGCCTAGCTGGCCGACACTACACCGACCTAGCCCCCGTAAATATCTGAATGCCCATGGGCGCCGTCGGCTACACCTCGGCGTTAGTCTGGCGGCTGGCGTGTGCAAAATGTCGTGCTTCCCATATGAAAAAAATCTGTTGTTGCGGACAAATTTACTAATATTTGTTTTATTTTTTTTTCTTTACATTAAACCAGTATGGGGGCTGTGCTGAGGAACGAAAGGTGCTCGATACAGCCAAATCCACTTCACTTTGCGAAATCACACTCAGCAAAGCACCATAACAGCAGAATTACATTGAATAGCTTGTTAATAAGAAGTATGAATACCCCAGGTTGACAAGAGTGGGCAAACACACTCGTCGAAAGACGCACATTATTATAAAATTCTCTGTTACTCTTAAACGTATGGCATTATTCAGGGCACTTCTCAACCAAAATGTTAGATGAGTGCACCAAACTAAATACTAGAAGAAGCAAAGCATGGTGAAACATGTTACCTTTGGTAAACAAGTGTGCATGCCTTCACATGCAATAATTGTCATCGCGAATACAATCAAGGGATCGCATTAAAGACCATCTCGTGCTATGAATGAGCTAACACTGCTCACTCACGTATTTGTGGACATTAGACGATAAGCTGAGCCATACACCAGAAGCATCAGTCATTCATTGTGAACTCAGCTCATAAGCTGATTTGGCTTGTGACATATTTTTTTCGGGAGCGATGTATGAGAAAGACTTATCTAGAGATGAGGGTAGCTAAAGTTCCGACTCGAATATGTTCCAAATTTCACTCAAGCAAAGCTAGAGATGCCAATCTTGTTTTGCTGTTTGTTCAATGTGATGCACATTTTGTTTTGTTTTTTGGTGACAGACTTATCCATCAGGTCATGGAAAAAATTAAAGGGGCGTTAAGTTCAACCCGAAGAACAAGAGGCCCTATCCTTAAATGGGGATAACCGTGTCAGTTCAGACTTTTAACATACATACCGGTACTGCTTCCTGTCATCGGTATGGACGTATGTGGAGCTGGCCGCCTCCACGGTGATGACCGTGAACATCCTCATGATCTCGACGTGCTCTGGACCCTCAGAGCTGGCCAGAGCCATGCAGCCCAGCTGGTCCACGATCAGAGTGTCCAGCGATGACGGCGAACGGCACAGTCTGCGCAGGCGGTTCACACAACGGACCATTTAGACGTGCTCACGTTTTATATGATGTTTTATAAGATTCTTTGAGGACATTAACACTCCATTGAGGAAGGTGTGGAACTAAGCTTGCGATGGCTTCACCGAACATATCCGGGCCCATCGGCAGTAGAGGAGGGTGTTAATCGAGGTCGGGACTAGCGAGTGGCCACTCTATATTTCCCGCGCATGCTTCACGTTTCGGCTCGCATCAAGCCCTCGTCAGCTAGTTTGCGTTGACTAGGACGCGGGGAAACACCAGTCCCGCTCTCGACCTCCGATCTATTTTTTAACTTATCACGTAGGTATAAATACATGCCATAAATACAAGCATCCAGTGGTTGCTTAGCTCAGGGGCGGTCTGGGAGGTCTGGGACCTATCCGGAAAATTGGACATGGGGCCCCCTCCCCCCTCACAGACATAGATTTTTAAAATAGTATGTTTATTTAATAATTGATAACTGCTGATTGGAAGAAATGTGGACAAGGTCGCTCCTTTCTATAAAACTGTGTCAGACGTACACGTCAGTATTTGGCGATCGGTGACCTTTTACCTGTGCACGCTGCACACAATTGCCTCATGTTGTACTTTGGACCGACAGTAGCGGGCCCCACCACTACTGGCCGCTTAGCTCAGCACTGCGATCACGCCAGTTTTCTTGTGACCATGTAACGTCTAGGCTGTGTGTCGGTTGCTCTAAATACATTTCCATAACTTCACAAGTGCTTTCATTTAACGCCCATCATAGGGTTAGCTACCGTGTAAACCGGTATAGGCTCGTAGCAGTCTCCTAAGAGCTAAAAAACATGAATTACAAAAAAACAATACTCACCTCTGTTGGAAGAATTGCAGGATAGTTTCTGTGGTCTTAGGTGTGTCCTTCAAGGCGACTGCTACGTGGCCCAGCATGATCACTATATTGGTGCTGATCAGCGATGATTCACTGTAACCAAAAATGCTTTTTGGAGTATTTTCATTTCTTACAAAATTTTAGGCAAGACAATAGACTGACTGGTGTGACCGGAGACGGAAGGGATTGCGAGAAGATCCCCAAACGAGGGATTAGTTTGCACGCGAAGCTGTCACCCCTACAACAAGATAGATCCATACCAGTCGCTAGTCTCAGCGGTGAAGAGCCGGTTGCTGACGGAACCGACGAGGGCGGGCACGCAGAACGGATCGACTGTCATGGCCGCCTCGAGGGCGATGCACAAGTTCTCTATCGCTGCGTCCCGGAGCTTCTCAAACGGAGTCGATTTCACGGGGACTCCCGATTCTGTTAGGCCTTGCAGCTCCTTTCCTTGCACTGGAAGAGATAACATAATATTTAGGCAGTTCATGTCATCTTTGCTGTTAGTTCAAGAGTGATTCTAGACTGGTTTTCTGTCTTCCAAGTTTCCACTTATTCTGATGTTTACTTGCCTAAAATATTTTAAACTTTCATAATACAGGTTTTGTATTTATTGCTGGTACAGTGATTTAGGTATTTTATTTTAAACAAATACAGTGATCGACAACTGGAACCGATTATAAGAGAAAGTAATAAACATGTTAAGTACAAATGAATACAAAAATTGACTAGATAAATGCCTAATAAATAAAAATAGTGTGCATAAAAAAGATGGCTCAAAACGGTAAGTACGTATAAAAATAAAAGCAAAATAATAATAAAACAAGGCAGACAAAGACAAGATGTTAAAATACATCGATCTGTCTCACGAGGTTACCGACATGTGGCCCGTGGACTCGACGATCGTTGTGACAATAGTCGTGTCTGCGCATGGGCTGATAGCGAAGAGCCTCGACCATCATCTCAAGAGGCTCTCATTATAGCCACTTGCTTGGATCAAGGGTCAGATGCAGAAGGCGGTCTTGCTCGACACCGCTCGAATTGTCCGGAGGTTTATCTCTCGGGTCCGACCATCGGTAGCCTGGCTTCGCCCCGCCGCCGGTGGTGGAAACTCCATTTTGTTATTTTATATTCATTTTAGATTTAAGTTTTTTTTATGTAAAATTAATATAAAAAAAAAGAAAATGTGTCAATAAAAGAAAAAATAATAAAACAAAACAACTTTAAACTGTTTTATATCAGCCAAGGCTGCCTATCTAAAATTAACAAATAATATTTTCAATAGACTACAGCTTTCGCAGATATAGTCAAATGAAATACCAATAAAACATATATATGTCCACTTATCAAAAACAACTAAGCCGATTTACTTGCGGTTTTTTGCCAATGACATTGGATGTATGAGTATTTCTGGGAGATTCTAGTATCACGCTACCGATAAACCTTAACACGGATGAAGCCGCAGACACGGTCGGTACATACGTGTAACTTTCATATGCTCCTTTCCGCTCTTCTCTAGCTCCAGCTTGTGCAGCTTGAAGAGTATCGGCGAGGGCGTGACCAGGAAGTCGCGCAGGCAGTAGATGGACGTGCCGGCGATAGTCGGGAACTTGGTCGCCAGCTTGCCCAGACCCTGCCAACATACATGTAGAATTAAGTGTCTACTTAAGGCGACATGATAACTAGGAACGGCCACATCTGACCAGCATCGTTATATATATATATATTTTAAATATATGCACTGATTTGAAAATGTGGCTAAGTGAAACTCTCGACGAGGAACCAATTTACAATTGGAGTGACTACACTTGGAGTGTTAAAGTGCAAACTCAAAAGTGAAAAAATAACAAATAATAAAAACCGGAATATTACGTGATGGTACGGAAACCTCGGTACGCGAATCCATCTCGCACTTGGCCGGTTGTTTTATGTATAAGCGGCGGGTGGCTGAGTGGTTTGGGCATCGGCTTCTCATGCGAGAGGTCCGAGGTTCGAATCCGGTCGGCGTGTACCAATGAGTTTTTTCTGACGAAAAAATTTACGTGTACACCTACACCTGCTGCTTCACCGTTCGGAATCGGTTCAGTGGTGCGGTCGGTAGACTGTCTGTCGTGATCATAAGCACACCTGGGCGCGGTCTGTACGTGAATGGGTGACCGCTCGACTGTTGGAGTCTGACTCGGATCTCACATTCTCTTCGCTTGCCCCTTACTAGGTGGATTGGGTTGGCCGACTGGGTTGATACCACCGTACTGGATGTAAGATGGCCGTATAGCAGCTTCGGTTGTGTTCTCCTCTAGTCCAGTATAACCAGCAATCCAGGGAAGTCTCCGGTATGGCTCGGAGGTGATATTGGCTGGTCGGAGCATGTGCTTTGGCCCCTCCGACTCAGCCAACCATACAGGATTACATAAAAAAATACTTTTGTAATTGCACTGTAATTCTCCCTTAATAAATATAATTCAAAATAAAAATAAAAATAAATTAAATTAAAACATGTCTCACCTCTAGACACACCATCAACAAAGGCATGTGAGCCAGGACGAGTTTGTGATTATGATTCGAATTTATTTTCTCCGTTAGTCGACCACACAGCGAGTCCGCACCTGAAATCCAACCACACATATCATTGTCAACTCTGAAAATGTAATAGATTCAAATGCGTCACCCCATGCGAGGGTAGGTGTTGGGAAAAATACAAATTTCAATACACTGCACACTATGTAACTTTGCTGCTGTCAAATAAGTTTTAACCTAGCGCCACATTGAGCGTAATTTCTCTAGCATAACTTGCGTATCGTAACTTTATTTACTTCGATGTAACAACGTTTGCGTGCGTTGTGGCATAGAATATAAATTTGCGTATATGGTAACGCAACACAATTTACGCAGCAGAAATTACGTCCAGTGCGGCGCTATGCTGAAGAAGTCGAAGTAGCGATTTTCGGTTTACATTACACCCTGTGTAGCTAACTTCACAACACTGGCAAAGCAACATGACACCTGCTAGAACTTTGTTAGTCGGAGCGAAAACACGCATTCAAACAAATTGAGTAAAAACTGTCAAATTGCCAAAATTTTGTTCGAAAAAAGGAAGCCCATAAGGTCACATATTATGGGTATGTTTTTCTGTGAAAGCGGTTAGCGTTTTAAAACAGTGGAAAATTGAAAACGCGAAAGTTTTACACTGGGGAGGAAAGCCGCCTTTTTTACCTCTATTGGTCCCACTACATATAGTGCCATTAATATCTTAAGTTCATTTTGATTATAATATAATTTCAAGTAAAATGTTAAAATGTGATGGCACATAAAAAAATGGCGCCTCTACAATGGTAACTGTCCTCTCCATGGCACAAGTAAGCGGGGGTCACACCCAACTCAGAATGTACCTATTAGGATTGTTAGAGCGTTTAATAGTGCTGGCACGTCATAATCTTGGTCCACTGTAAAATTTTAATAACTTGTATACATACATAAACTGTAAATAACATTAAAAGTTTATGAAGTTGTAAATAAGTGTAAATATTATATAAGACTATCAAGTGTACTTAATAAATCAGTATGTAGATGAAAATTATAAAAGTTGAGTTCCGAAGAGGAGACAATGAAATTCTGATACCAATTGTATTGTATTGGATTTAGAGATATATTTGCACACAACACAACACATACACTTTAGTGTTGAGAGTTGTTGCATCAAAAGTATTAAAAAAAAATTTATGCAAGCTATTTTAGGTATAGTTCAACATAAAAATACCTGTAATGTGAAGTCGTTTCGGAATCAATTGGCATTTTATGAAGAAAATTTGTATTACCTTTTAAATGTAATAGTTTAAATAAGATGATAATTTTGGAAACAAATATAATTATGTAGGTACATATATAAGGTCTTTCAAAATTAGTTCAGAGTACGCTAAGGGGTAGGTTCTGTATGATATAGGGAGTAAATCCTATATACATTTTTTTTATGTAAAATATTTTTTTATGTATTTAAATAAAAAAATAGGTGGTTGATTTTTATAGCCTAATCGATTCAGTTTCATAACAGTAACAAAAAAGTCTTAATCACCATTATGATCTAACACGTGTAAGTTGGTAAAAAAAATCATTTTCTTTCTATTCCATACTAATAAAACTAAAATTGTGGTTTTTCACAATTTCTGAAAGAAAGAGATCTATGTGTTGCAAGACTTTTTTGTTCCTGGCATGAAACTGAAACGATTACTAAAAATTTTTTTTTTACATTTTACTTTAAAAAAAATTTTTTTTTGTAAAAAAAAAAATTCTTTGTTCTTCAAAAGTGATCTATTTCCGATACAGAACCCCCCCTTAGCGTACTCTGAACTAATTTTGAAAGACCTTATATATGCAACGTAAATTATAGGAGTACTATCTTTTTTATTTCTGTGACCATTAAAATAAATTGTTCTATTTAGATATGTATGACATACCGGTCTCGTCGCCAATAGCCCAAACTAGCAAATCGACACAAGCCGAATTCGCCATAACGTTCACTTTAAACTTATTGACGGTGGCGAAGTTACTCTCGCGGTCCTCCTTCTCGGAAGCGTCGTGATGACGACTCTGAAGCTCCGTCTGACCGCTTAGAAAGAGGCATTTGACGAATTCCTGTGGATGAAGATCGTGTTTATAGTCATGCTTCCATATTTCGGTGCATTTCACCATGACACAATACTGAAAGTATGGAAGGGTCGCAAAAGGAGCGAAATCAAAGGGCCCGACCATCGGTTGCTTGGGTTCGCCCCGCCGCCGGTGGTGGAAACTCCATTTGTTTTTTGTATCAATTTTAGATTTTAATGTTTAGTTGTAAATAAGGTAAAAATGTAAAATTGTTATGAAAAGAAAATGTGTAAATAAAGATATATAATAATAAAAACTCACTTGAACATCCTTGGTAAAGGGGCCTGGAAGATCTTTTTGATTCTGCAGTAACTCTCGCAGTAAAGTCACCATCACAAGGTTGAGCGTCTCCGAAAACGATTTATACGGGAACACCTGAGAAACCGTCCACAATTTGTACTTTAATATTTTAGTCATAAAAATTAACCATACCACCACCATTGATTATGAAACTTAATATTGAATAGTTACAGAAATGAATCAACGTAGTAAAAACTCAAATAATGTTACCAGAATTTGTCCTGAAGCAAAAATGTCCATTGCTTCTTCATCCAGATACGCAAGTAGATCTTTCGTGAGAAGTTTCTTAGCGAGCGATAGGATCGACTGCAGATAAGTCACATAGAACTGCATGCTGACTCTCTTCTCTGGTGACTCCGAGAAGCGCATATACGGAAATTGGTTGAAACTGGAGCCATACTTTGTGAAGAAGTACGTTGTCGGATCGTACGGAACAGAGTTGTAACTGTGAAGAGAACCCCGCTTCAACGTGTTGTTGGCGCTGTCGACTGTATCGCTTCCATTCGTAATTGGAATGTCGTTCGAATGCAAATTCCCCGACAACGATCTGGGAATGATCGGTCGAAACTGGTTAAATTTCCTCTTCTTATCCAGGGTCGAATACTGGATATTTGGTTCTGTGTCTTTAGGGCGTATGGAACTATTCGGTTGTGGGAACAATCTGCATAGCAATGGTGGGTCTATGGTCGCGAATCTTCCCATAGACCGGGCCAGTCCAATAAGGACCGGAACAGTGCTCTTGCACAGTTGAAGTTTGGAGACGGCGTCTTCGCTTTTCTCGTGACAGTTGGTGATAATCTTGGTGAGATTAGTCATCAGCTCTATTTGAGCTGTGATGATTTCTTCACGAAGGGACGGCAACTTGGTTGTGATGTCCGAGAGAAGAGTGTTGAGACAGAAGCTGAATTTCTCTGCCATTGGGATTCCTGAAATAAAAAAATGAATTAAATAGAAGAACACCTAACCTAAGGGAAGAATTTCTCTGCCATTGGGATTCCTGAAATAAAAAAATGAATTAAATAGAAGAACACCTAACCTAAGGGAAGATACAATATTAGTAGATCATGTAGGTAGTTATGTAGAGACTCAGTCATAACCAATTATACCTTCGAGGAGGTGCGAATACTTGCTTATAGATTAGGGGATTAGTGTGTCTGGGGAAAGGTTATAGTCTTTATCCCATTACACAATATACAAACCTATAAAAAATTGTGAAATCATAACCATATTAAGAAGACATGTTTGAAAATTCTCTTGAATTTTCGAAAATTTTTCTCACAAATTCTATATTATAATTTGAGTGAAGCTATGATAACAATATAGTTATTTATAGAGCTGTTGGAAATAATCGACGTTTATTTTAATTTCTACACATGAAATAGTTTTGGCCTTGTCCGAGGTGTAAAAAATATACCTATTCACAACTGTGTGATTAGTGCAAATTTGTTTGTGGCCTTACATATGAGTGTGACAATGTGCAGGAAATATGAATCATAACATTTTTTATGTTGTTTCCTATCATAAGGACCATTGTAATAAATTGTGTGAACATTTATTGCAGCATCATTATCAATGTTATTTTGTTTTTGCTTATTATTGTTGAAGGGTTGGTGGTATACAGCCTGGTGGTGAATCGTCGACCTTCCATGCCATAGGTTTGAGATTAAAACCAAATTCATGATTATTTCGAATTTTTCGAAGAATCCTAACCTTTCGACGAAGGAAAAATAATGACCATGGACTTGAAATATAGACTTGATGAATAATATTCAAAAGAACATTTCATAACAGGTAGGTACTTTGCTTAGGTACTATTTCTTAAATCACAACTTAAAATTAAATAGTTTTTAGGTTTACTGTACTCGTACGGAAGCCTATTAACTACTAAGCCTACGCCGCCGCCCTCTGTCTGTCTTCCCGTCCTTCCGTCTGTCCTACCTACAAAAGGCTGTATCTTTTGAACCGTAATAGGTAGCCGGTTGAAATTTTCACAATATGGTTGATTATGGCGTATAGGTATACTAACAAATATAAAAAAAAAATAAAATTAAGTGTGGTCCCCATACAAGAAACACCTCTGTTTCAAGGCTTTGTTTTTTATCTATAGTAAAAACAGTAACACATAGAAGCGTCAAACTTGTTGTGATTATAGTGCAAACTCTGAAAAAATACTAAAAACTGGCCAATTGTGAACACACACACCGGTGTGTGTACACAATGGTACAGAAACCTCGGTGCGCGAGTCCGACTCGCACTTGGCCTGTTTTGTTTAATTAATTTATGTTTTTTACTCTGCATTTAATCACATTATTCAATCTACGGTTTAATGTGATTAAGCTCAGCGTAGTAGCACGCGATATAAGTCGAACCTACCATGCCCAATACGGGATTGTCATAGACGTATAAAGGAAGTATTTATCGTTTTTCATACGGTTTTCCCCCCGCATATTATTTCTCTATGGGGATTGTTCTCAGTGAGCATGGTCTCACTAATATCATAAATGTGAAAGTATGTTTGTTTGTTTGTTTGTTTGTTTGTTTGTTCCTCTTTCACGCCTGAACGGCTGGACAGATTTGGACGAAACTTCGTATATGGGTAGTGTATATCCCGGAGTAACATAATTTTTAAAAAAACTGCTCAAGTTCGAGCCGAGCTCGCGTACAGAGGGTTCCGTACCATCGCGTTTTCTGTGAGAACTAGAAGGATTGGGATTTTCGTTTACGTTTTCCTGTAAATTAAGTGTATATACCATGGTAACAATTTTTTTTAAAAGTGGTCAAGTTCGAGTCGAACTCGCGTAAAGAGGGTTCCGTACCATCGAGTTTTCTGTGAGAACTAGAAGGATTGGGATTTTCGTTTACGTTTTCCTGTAAATTAAGTGTATATTACAGTAAAGGGGGCGGGGGAGGGGTGAGGGGGGGGGGGGGGGGAGGGGGGAAGGGGGTGGGAAGGGGGTGGGAAGGGGGGAGAGGGAGAGGGAGAGGGAGATGGAGATGGAGAGGGAGAGGGAGAGGGAGAGGGAGAGGGAGAGGGAGAGGGAGAGGGAGAGGGAGAGGGAGAGGGAGAGGGAGAGGGAGAGGGAGAGGGAGAGGGAGAGGGAGAGGGAGAAGGAGATGGAGAGGGATAGGGAGAGGGAGAGGGAGAGGGAGAGGGAGAGGGAGAGGGACCGTGTGGGGCCGGTACTTCAAAAGAATAGCCCCACTGCATCTCTCCCCGTGTATGTCGTAAAAGGCAACTAAGGGATATGACTCCCTTCTTATATCACTAGGTGGTAGGGTTTAACCCGCCCGGGTTTGTACCACCGCACTGAATGAAAGGTCGGCCGAAACGGCTATGTAAATAGTTTGTGTTTTCCGTCCAGTTCAGTGTAGCCGGCACGACCGAAGGGAAGCACTGACGTGGCACCAAGTTCACCCGGTGTTATGGGCTGACATCACGGATGTTGTAGGTGATGTAGCCGTGTCAGTTTCCATAAAAAAAAAGGGAGAGTGAGAGGGAGAGGGAGAGGGAGAGGGAGAGGGAGAGGGAGAGGGAGAGGGAGAGGGAGAGGGAGAGGGAGAGGGAGAGGGAGAGGGAGAGGGAGAGGGAGAGGGAGAGGGAGAGGGAGAGGGAGAGGGAGAGGGAGAGGGAGAGGGAGAGGGAGAGGGAGAGGGAGAGGGAGAGGGAGAGGGAGAGGGAGAGGGAGAGGGATAGGGAGAGGGAGAGGGAGAGGGAGAGGGAGAGGGAGAGGGAGAAGAAATTCGTATTTCAAAAGAAGAAAGTAACTGAGGCGAGGCCGAAGGTCGAGCTGCGTTCAGGAAGTCCTTCTCGAAGAAAGTAAGTAACTAAGGGCGTGGCCGAAGGCCGAGCTGTATCCTGGAAGCTAAACCTTCTCGATGACAGTAGGTAACTATGGGCGATAGTTACTTACTTTCTTCAAGACGGTTTATAGTCTTCCTGAACGCAGCTCGGCCTTCGGCCTCGCCCTCAATTACTTAATTTCTTCGAAAAGGTTTATAGTCTTCCTGAACTCGCCGTTAGTTACTTACTTTCATCGAGAAGGTTTATGGTCTTCCTGAACGCAGCTCGGCATTCGGCCTCGCCCTCTGTTACTTACTTTCTCCGAAAAGGTCATCGTCTTCCTGAACGCAGCTCGGCCTTCGGCCTCGCCCTCATTTACTTAATTTCTACGAAAAGGTTTATAGTCTTCCTGAACCCAGCTCGGCTTTCGGCCTCACCCTTAGTTACTTACTTTCATCGAGAAGGTTTATGGTCTTCCTGAACGCAGCTCGGCCTTCGGCCTCGCCCTCTGTTACTTACTTTCTTCGAAAAGGTCATCGTCTTCCTGAACGCAGCTCGGCCTTCGGCCTCGCCCTCAGTTACTTACTTTCTTCAAGAAGGTTTATAGTTTTCCTGTACGCAGCTCGGCCTTCGGCCTCGCCCTCAATTACTTACTTTCTTTGAGAAGGTTTATCGTCTTCCTGAACGCAGCTCGGCCTTCGGCCTCGCCCTTAGTTACTTACTTTAGTTGAAAAGGTTTATCGTTTACCTTAACGCAGATCGGCCTTAGTTACTTACTTTCTTCCATTGAAATACGAATTTCACGCGAGCGAAGCCGCGGGCAAAAGCTAGTAGGAAATATACAAACACAGATAGTTCTTACAGAAATTCACCTCATGTACACAATTATTATGTAAAAATTGTCTGTACTTTTTTTTTGGGCAATAAATGTATTGATTACAAAAGAAATCATTTGCAACTTGTAAGTTGTACTGTCGAGAAATAGTGCCCAGTACGTTTCCGTTTACGTTTTGTTTATTTGTCTAAATTACACGGGAAAAACCGACAACATGAGCATTCAGATGGCATCTAGAAATTGATTTAAAATAATTGCTCTGCCACAATTATTTTCACATCAGTTTACTTCTATGGTTCCGTGCGTAGTGAATAAATGAATATTTTGTTGTTATTTCATTATTGTCAGTGATCCTATAGCAATTTCAGATGAATCCTATCACAGACGATATTATCATAATTAACTAAAAACTAATTTAGAATGTTGTACAGTTCCCGCGAAAACGTTATGAATGAGCTGAAGGAGTTAGATCGATTTTATTTTGATTTCTTATTCACGCTACAACTTTACAGAATAACTCTATAGTAGTATCAAAAGGTCCTGGCAGTTCGGGCAATAAAGTATTATGACATAGGAAAGTGAATCTGCACGTGGTGCTTTGTCGATAAAAAGTTATTCATGTATTTGTTATTTATCTAAATTAATAATATTTTTTAAGACACTAAGGTATTTATTTATTTAAAGGTACCTGTTTCACATACTCAAGCTCTATCTTGTAGTATTTGTTATTCCAGGCTATTTTAAAACTCGTACATAGTACTATACATTAACAACAATACGTTTTATTATATATTGTTATTGTTTTTTGTAAAGTTTTTTTTATTTATGTGAATTAATATTATTCTTTAAGATACATAAGGTATTTATTTATGACGCCGAAAATTGTTTATGTACCTACGAGTTTTAAAATAGGCTGGAATAACAAATATTACAAGGAAGGGCTTGAGTATGTGAAATAGCTATGTATTATAAATAAATACCCTGTATCTTAAAAAATATCTTTAATTAAGATAAATAAAAAATAAAAACGTCACTAACTTTCTATCTATGAAGGTGACTTTTTATCGAAAAGGCATCGCGCGCAGATTCGCTTCCCTAGGTCATAAAACTTTAATGCCCGACCTAACAGGACTCTTTGATCCTACTATCGCTGGACTTATCACTGGCAGTGATTTCTTCCAGTCAACTATTAAGAACCTAAATCTAGGCCTTCTGCACGCATTGAAAAAAATACACAGCTTCGTTCAATGCAGGTATAGAGAAGACTGAAGTCAACTGTTTGTCCCTTCCCTTGCCCCTTACTAGGTGATACCGTACTGGACGTAAGTTGACAGCATAGCAGCTACGACTGTGTTCCACTCTAGTCCACTCAGTCAGTCTGGTAGCGTGTATGCGTCCACTGCTGGACATAGGCTCCCCAATTTGCCTCCAGTCCTCCTGGGGCGTTCAGCGGTACGGAACCACTGCTTTCCACGGACTAACTTGATATCGTCGTCCCACCTGGCGGGTGGTCTTCACACACTCCGTTTCCCCGTCCACGCCGCCAGTGTAGGACTCCAACTACTGGTCTAGTTTATCAAGCAATCAAAAGGGAAGTCTCCGGTGTGGCACCTTCTCGGAGGCGATATTGGCCGGTCGGAGCATCTGCTCTGGCCCGTCTGACTCCGCTACCCATATCGTATTACATAAAAAAAGACTAAGTGCGAAGCTAACAGATAGCTATGTCGCAGATATTTCTTTTGTGACAACTGGCAGCAAAATATGATTAAATGTAATCCGGTTTGGTTGCCTGAGTCGGAGGGGCCAAAGCGAATGCTCCGACCAGCCAATATCACCTCCGAGAAGGTAGGTGCCATACCGAAGACTTCCCTGGATAGCTGGCTATACTGGACTAGAGGAGAACACAGCCGAGGCTGCTATGCGGCCATCTAACATCCAGTGCGGTGGTACCAACCCAGTCGGCTACAATTTGAGCCTACCACCTAGTAAGGGGCAAGGGAAATTCGTAAATTATAAGTTTATTAAATTTTAAATTGTTTGCAAACATAACGCAACCCTGACTAAGTATATCTCCGTTTGTATCTTTTATCGAGCGAGTTCACAACAATAGCAATGAGTGTAATGGTAAGTAGCAGCCGTCAGGCTGCTGATGTATAAAAGTTGATACCGCATAATGTTCTGAGTAATATCACTCGAAGCTCTTCACAGTACGATCGGCAACCATGCAGAAATATTGCATTGTACTCGTGGTCATGATGCTTGTGGGAGCGGTAAGTTTTCTTTATAATTTTGACTGTTTATATTTTGGGCGTTTTATAAATATTTAAATACCTTTCATCTTTAAATTGTATTTTTTTTATTCGAGATACTTAAATAAACAAATTTTTTTCTTTCTTTACTTCTACTTATGAATTAAATAAAAAAATTGGTGTTAGAAGGAAATGCAAATTTTTTATTTATTTATCGTACATTTGGTTGCCTTTCAGAGCCTGCAACAAGGGACTGGTGAGTGTACAAGTTTGCGTTGATTGTTAAGGTTGTGTGTTCAGTTAGGTGAAATAAATGTCTGAATATATGAAAAAAATAAAACACTTTCACCCTTGAATTATTATTTTATTTATCATTTCATTATACATTGTTTAGATGGTTGAGAATTGCTTTATAAACTAACATGGGTGGCTGTACCAAGGTGCAGTCGACAGAGCCAAAATTACCTCTCTTCGTGAAACCACACTCTGGAAGGCGTCATGCCAGCAGATTTGGGAAGTGTTGCTAGGATGTCTACCCTGTTATACGACGTTTGAAGACACCCAGGTTAAAGGATTCGGGAAACACACTCTTTTTTTTATAAAAAAAAAATATGTCTTCTCTCTGTATTTCAAATAAAAAAAATAAATTATAATAATTCGGGAAACGCAGACAGTTCAACATCGTGGCGGTGCGACAAAGAAACTATTTTAAGGACCGATTGCTGCCGATACCATGGGCGCAGTACGTCTAAAAATCCCTTTGATCCAACACGTGCGATGCGGTCACGAGGACACTTATCTTATAAAGGTAACATGTTAAGACATTATGACAATATGTTCTGTAAATTTGTTCAGGAGGGAGCGGCAGTGGAAGCGGCGGTGTCGGAGGTACGGGTGAGATCAATCTTGCACTTGAAATTATTATTAGGCAGACACTAAATAATTATTAACTGCTAAGCTAGCTGTAAATGTCAGGCCCTCTGCATATAATCTGCTGTTACTAGTCGACACCCAAGAGACAAAAAGTTCAGTTTGGGGGCAACAATAGAAATATTAACAAAATTTTAATTTTCTTAACATTATATAACCTTTAAACAAATTATCTAATAAGCCAATATTTTTTTTGTGGAAATCGTGACATGCGGCATCGTTTCACCTACGAGTAGGTGTCTATTGATGCCCATGGACATTATGTGATGCACGGGCATTGCGAATTCACGCCCCTTTCGAAAAACCCCAGGCTGTACTTGGGAGGAAATAGATTAGCTGGGAGTGCGTTCCTTATTATTTGTTTATTTATAAAACAAACAATTAAATAAAGTTAAATTTGGTTTAATTGCAACCAAAGAGGGTGGCTGCACTCGAGTTCGGAGCCTCAGGCGCAGCCAATTTCACTCCCGAGGATGTTCTCAGTCAGGCTTGAAGGCGGACTAATGTCGTTGGGGAAAGGCTATTAACATGGGATTTGAACATTCACTATTTAAATCTGCAACATCTCTGAATGGTTGAGGTCACAATATTCCAAGAGAAGCTGAAGAGTAAAAAAAGAAATGCAGAGAAAACCAAAGAAAAAAAATATATATAAGGGTGTTGTAACGGCCAGTAAATTAATGTCGCCAGTGCAATCGTCATGTTTTTCCGAGACAAAAAAGTAAATAAAGTTTTTCTCTAAAGTGTCTACTTATCGAGATATTCATTTTTGAAATTTATGTTTTCGTCAAGTGTAATTTAACTGATGCGGTGGGAGGGTACTGGCGCGGGAACAGTTGGGTCGGAAAACTCACGCCGCGCCGCCGCCGCCGCCGCCCATCTCTCTCCGCGCACTCGCCACTGCTCGCTCACCGCTCACCGCGCGCCTTTCATTCCCACGTTCGTGCGGAACATTAGACCCTTTTTACACTAAATAAATCAATTAGTTTGTATGAAAACTGTAACTTTTCATTTAGAGGGAATTCAGAAAAATGTTATTTGACTTTTATGTTACTATTGATCCCAATAATAATTTCCTAAATTTAATGTAGTGGCCGTTACAACACCCGTATATACAAGTGCTCCACATTTACACATCTGCCACTGTGAACAGGGTGTACCACTTCGACTTCAGGATTCCTTATTAAGCTTTAAAAAAATCTCAGTAGCATTTATTCCTAGTAAGTATTCGTATTTTTCGTCATAATCGAAATTTTATACGCTAGGAAAGGGTCCTCAAACGCACGTCCAACATCCTTTTAATGATCAGTATCTCGAAAAATACGAGCCCTAGAAAAATACATTTTACTGAACTTTTTTTGTAGCTTATTCATCAAGGAATCCTGTGGCGGTTTGAGGTAAGCAAATCTGAACTGGCACACCAGTATATAGTAATTTATATTTGCAGCACAAGGGGGTGTATCGGGTGGGTACAACTTCGGTGCCGGAGTGAGCGGCTCTGCCGGGGGGCAAGGGGGCGCTCAGGCCGGGGGACAGGAGAGCGGCGGCGGGAGCGGGAGTTCATAAGGTACGATAGTACCAATTTTAAGTGTTTTTAATAATTGCATGTACATATATATACTGCTGGTTTACCTATAAATAAATTTATATTCCTAGTGTATTCTAATCTGATTTCATGCATCTGCACAATTCTGCCTTCGAGCACTATTGCTTTTTTTTTGTTTATCTCTGTATTTCAAATGAAAATAAAACAAGATAAGAATTATTTATTTGTGTTACTTAATAAAAACATTTTTTTTTTCACATTGTATAAAATAACAGTGTATGGAATTAAATAAAAAAGAAAATACAAATAAAAAGATAACATATTGTTCTATCTTTAGAATAGAATAGAATAGAAACTCTTTATTGCAACACAATTGAAAGAAGAACAGTAAACGACAAGAAACAAGAAAAACAGGAGTGCGCAAAGGCAGACTTATCACTGCTAGCGATTTCTTCCAGTCAACCTTTGGGTGATGAGGAATAAAATACAGAGAAAGATGTATGAGTAGTGCAAGCGAAAGGGAGGAGGAATACATGTTTTATTTTTATGAATATACCTACATGTAACATACATACCTATTTATACAATGTATAGAACATAGATACTACAGACAAATAATACATACTATACTATACTATACTAATCCACAAGTTCTATTGTTCTATCTTTATATGTTTTCTTCTCGTATTATTATTAGAAAGTAATAAAAATGTGTAGGTATTCTAATCTATTACATATTTTTCCATGAGGAGCGCTCTCGAGGACTTATTTGACGCAATCCCATTGTTCCCTTGTCACCTCGACCTATCTTAATTGAAATTACATACTTACTACCCTTAAACATATATACGCTTATACAATATACCTACCGAGGATCGATTCTGTAGGTAGGTCATTTATTTACAGAACCTTCTTGTTCTTTTTACAGAACCTTCTTGTTCTGTAAATAAATGACCTACTATAGGTTAATTGCCATCTTCACCACTTCCAGTTAAGTCTCGTCAAATAGTTATTTGTCAGATAAAGTTACTTTTCTCGTAAATTTGACAGGAGATAACTGGCAGAAAATATTTTAGCCGAAGATGGTGGAATCGGCCATAAGAAGCTAGAACAGGGAAGCTGGTAGGTATAATTATAAATTTCAGCCAAATGATGTCGCGGACAAAAGCTACGGGTAAGGTGTTAGGGATTAACCCGACTGGATTGATACCACCGCGCTGAATCAAAGTTGGTCAAAGAGGCTTTGCGAATATTTCGCGTTTTCCATCCAGTTCAGTGTAGCCAGCACGACTAAAGGTGCAAAGCACTGACATGGCACCCATTTTACACAGGATGTTTAGGGGGCTGTCATCACAGTAGGTGATGGATGTCGCATCGCAAACCATGTAAGAATCCATAAAAAAAGTTTTAAGTACCTAATAATTTGATTTGTGTTGCAGGTAACAATGATTGGGCAGAAAAAAGCAACAAACCAAAATTTGCTACAATGCAGGAATAATTAAGTGCAGTTCACCAATTCAGATGTTTACGGAATAAAATTTGAAATACACATAGCACATACAATACTTAAATATATATTTTTATTTTATAACTTAAATCCAAGCAGTGAAAGAAAGTAGGTATCCAAACCATGGCCAGCAGATGGTCTTCATGGAAGACTAGGGTACCTGACGACCAAGGGGATTGCACAAAGATTCCCACAGAATTTTTTTGTGATAATTCTTAAGTAGGTATTCACCTTTATCATTTAAGCCGTAATTTATTTGCAAGTAACTATAAATGTACCGCGTGTAAAAAGAATAACCCCACTGCATCTCTCAGTGGGGTTGAAAGGGGAAAAGTCCACATCCTTTAGTCAAAGGGACCCCTTTGACTACCTAAAGGATGTGGACAAGATGCCGTACTAAAGGGCGACAGACTAGCCACCTCTCACCTTGGCACGGTCCTTCCACCAAGTTATGTAGCAGGTGGGATTTCGTGCTTACTTGCTGCTTCATAGTAATCTTGTCCTAATTGCTAAGCGTGGTGGTCAGTTTTGTGCTGTAATTTACCAGAGTCCTTGCAGCACAACATCGATTACTCTGCTTACCCCGATTTGTCGTGATACAGCGTGTGGTACGTATGTATATGTATAGCTATAACACTTGTAAGGTAATAACAAAACATTGAGACTTGCAAAGTTAGTTTGTGTCAGTTCTTTTTCGCGTTGTATTAGAACTGGCAGGATGCTAAAAAATCTGTTAAGTGCGAGTTTTACTCGCGCACGGAGGTTTCCGTATCTATCCGCTATTAGGTATCCGCCTATCTTTTGTCTTTCAATAATGCAATGTATAAAAGCCTGTCGCCCCATCTATTATTCAATAGAGTGACTAATCGATTTTTCGGACGTTTGTTGTATGGGAGCCCCCCTTAATGTTTAACATTTTCTTATTTTTCTTATTTGTTGTTATATCCGCCATAGTAACACATATTCTGTGAAAGTTTCAACGGGCTACCTATTACGGTTCAAGAGATACAGCCCTCGGACAGACGGACGGACAGACAGACGGCGGAAGCTTAGTAATAGGCTTCCGTACGGGATACGGAAACCTAAAGAAGGAAACAAAGCAAAAAATAACAAAGCACCAGTGAACTTAGACATGAACACATCAGCCTAGGCTGTTCGTTCATCAAATAAATAAATAAATAAAAAGAATCGGACTCACGATGACAGTTGTTGACGCGGCACGACGGCTCCTGGAACTCGGCATTCGGGAGACACTTGAGGACCTTGAGGAAGTACGGCAGCAGCTTGTCTTGGTGCTGGAGGCGGCTCTCCAGGAAGTAGACGCCGAGGGCAATCGCCGCCTCCTGACTCCGCGTCGTCACGTGGAGCGTCGAGCCAGCTTGCGGGCACAGCATGAACAGCGTGTTCACCTACGCAGTCTCTTTCATTTCCCTCCAAGTCCAAAATTCGCACACGCAAACACGATCACAGCCCTGAACTGACCGAAATGTTCACGTTGAACCAAAACGGTCAGAGCATTTAGCTAAGACTAGATAAGTATCTAACAAATAAAACATAATCTCAAAAAGAGTGCTCAAGAAGGATAATAAAAAATAATCAAATAAAAAAAAATTAACAAATCTAAGATAATGACTAAAACAAAAATTTTTTACTGGATTTAGACGTATCAGCCTAGGCTGCCTGTCTAAAATAAATAAGTCACGCTATTGCCTCAATAGCAATATTCACAAACATATCATAAGAAATAACTATGTCCATTTTTTCTCCCTTTAATTGCTTAGTTAGAGTGAGATTACTAAAATGTTTGCCTTTTTGAGCCAACGTGTAGTACAGCTTTTTAAACAGCTATCACAAGACATGAAGTTGAAAGGAAGAAATTGCTCATATTGATAGGTCCACCTTTCCATATTCATGTTTATTCTTATGGAACCTAACATGGTTGGTTATACACGGTGTTGCAATCCCAACCGTAAAACCCGAAAGGGGGTAATTCTGTACGTGAAATGGAACAACCTTTCCTTCTACGACTTTTTAATTTGAAGAAAAACAATTTTTTTTTCTCCATACATTTGGAGAATATGTAAGTATTTAAAATTTGTATGGAAAATATATATTTTGTTTTTGTTTCAAAAATATTTTTTTCACCACAGAAGTTTTTTTTTTTTATGTAATCCGGTATGGGTGGCTGATTCGGAGGGGCCAAAGCGCATGCTTCGACTAGCCAATATCACCTCCGAAAAGGTAGGTGCCATACCGGAGACTTCCCTGGATTGCTGGCTATACTGGACTAGAGGAGAACATAACCGAGGCTGCTATGCGGCCATCTTACATCCAGTACGGTGGTACCAACCCAGTCGGCTACAATTTGAGCCTACCACCTAGTAAGGGGCAAGGGAAGGGACCTACAGTTTTACACCGGTTCCGAACGGTGAAGCAGCAGGTGTAGGTATGCATGTAAATTTTTTCGTCAGAAAAAACTCATTGGGTCACGCCAACCGGATTCGAACCGAGGACCTCTCGCATGAGAAGCCTATTCCCAAACCACTCGGCCACCCGCCGCTTAGAAAGAAGAAGTTGTTTAGTTTCACATATAGAATAACCCCCTTATGTCAGTTAAATATGTTACGGGGGCAATTGCAACACCGTGTATACCTATCACCTACGACGCGTGGAGGAACATGATACCAAGACTATCCGAAATATGTTTTCTTTTTTGCGATTTTTCTAGTTCATTTTCAGATGTTACATTATTACTGAAACATTTTTTTTGTTCTCTTCTCTCTTCCAACGGTTAAGCTAAGCGCAAACTGGCGCGGTGGTGGCGGTCACAGCGGTGGCGGCCAAAGCAGCGGTGGCGGTGGCGTTCAAAAGTCGCGCAGATCAGAGCGTTCAGATTCGACGGCGGTGGTGCCGCGGTGGTGGCGTCATTTCGTAATTTTCGTACTTTTAACTACAAAATTGAAGAAATTTTACTTTTTTTTACTCCTAAATTTAACTTTTTTTTTATTTTTAATTTTTTTTTACTTTTCTTTTTCTTTTTTTGAATTCCGCGTGAGCAGTATTGTATAGAATTGAGTGATTGTAGACCTCGTTTATAATTATTTCCTCCATCCTTTCGTTAGTTCCTATGATTATCACGCGATCAGATGCTGCAGGCGCGATCTGATCGCCACCGCCGCCACCGCCGCGATCGGACTGCGCACTGACCGCACGCGTGCAGCGATCGACCGCGCCAGTGTGCGCCTGCACACACAATTGCATATAACCTATCTGATCGCCACCGCCACCGCCACCGCCGTGATCGCCTTGATCGCCGCAGTTTGCGCTTAGCTTTACTCAGCCCCCATAACCTGATATAATTTAAATAGGAATACCCCTACAAATTTTTTTTTTTTTTTTTTTTTTATGGAAACTGACACGGTTGGCTACATCACCTACAACATCCGTGATGTCAGCCCATAACACTGGGTGAACTAGGTGCTATGTCAGTGCTTCCCTTCATTTCGCGTCGGCTACACTGAACTGGACGGAAAACACGAACTATTTACATAGCCGTTTCGACCGACGTTTCGCTCAGTGCGGTGGTACCAACCCGGCCGGGATAAACCCTACCACCCAGTAAGGTAAGAAGGGAAGGGACCTACAGTTTAACGTGGAATCCGAACCACGGTCAGCCTCCAACGGTCGGGCGGTCACCCATCCAATGCCGGGGCAATGCCGGGGTAACGGCGGAGTAACGGCGGCGGAGTAACGGCAATACCCCGGCAATGCCGGGGTATTGCCGTTACTCGCGTCCGTAGGATTTACCATCTAACACCCTACACGTGTACCCCGGGTGGTGCTAAAAGAGTAACAACGCCGAGCATCGGGCGGCGGTTAATTAACCCGACAACCGCCAGCACCCGCTGGTGGCAGCCGCAGGGAGCTGGAAGGAACTAAATAACCTTCACATCCCGAACGGCGAAGGAAAACTCCGTTTAACACAAACCCGGGAGCCAACACTCGTCAGCCTCAGAGGGCAACTGTTGGCTAGGAGAAGGTAACTCTGAATTAAAACCGTACAGAGGTATGGGGCCCTCTGTATCTACAAACCCACAAAACACCATGATAACCGACACAAATAAAGAGAAATTACCCCAGGAGGGTACCGGCCGTGCCGGAGAATCCCTCCCTGAGCATAGCTCAGGCTGCCCCGCGTATTCTGGGGGGGGCAACTTTGTGCCGCTTCTGCAAGGAAACTCGTCGCGCAATCCGGCTGACCACCGTCGTCTTCCAGTATCCGGGCTGGAAGGCGTGACACCTTTAACCGAAGGCCACGTAGCAGTGACTCACCAGGCTGCTGCGTTGGCAAATGCTGCTGGAGAGCCAATGCAAACATCAAATTGCAATAAACAAACAGGTTACCAAAAAACCCTAACTCAACAAGTATTTCATAGGGGCCTCTTCACAAGCCGGGCGCGCTCTCATTCGTTCAGTGGTATCCGACCCTCAAGCCTTGAAACAAATGGCAATAAAATCAGAGACACTGCGAAAAGAATAGAACAAGATCAAAGTATCAATAAGGACACTCCACGAAAAAGGCAACATGAAAGCCCTGAACAACCAAGAAAGCGGAAACAATCTGAATTGAGTGCCTACTGGCTGAGCCAACCAATACAGACCTCAAATAGGTTTGCCAGCCTCGATATAGAAAATGAAGAAGAGACAAACACGGAACCCATAGAGAGACCATCGAAGCCACCACCTATATTTGTGGACAAGGTCAGTAACATACAGCCACTAATACAACTGCTTAATGACCACATAAATAGCAGATACGAAATCAAGGTGCTACGCAACGAACAAGTCAGAATCCAACCGAAAACTTCTGAAGACTATACAACCATTATAAAACAACTAGAATTAAAAGAAACTGAATTTTATACTTACAAACCGAAACAAGAAAGAAGTTTTAAGGTTGTATTAAAGAATATGCACCACTCAACTGATATGGATGAAATAAAAAGTGCACTCGAGGAGCTCGGACACATCACCACTAACATTTGGAACATAAAGCAAAGAATAACAAAAAATCCACTCCCTATCTTCATCATAGAACTCCAACCTCAAAGCAATAACAAATCTATTTATGAGGTTAAAAACTTACTGCACTGTCGTATTAGCTTTGAACCACCGCGACCTAAACGCGAACTTCCTCAATGCGCTAATTGCCAACAATATGGTCACACCAAAACCTACTGTCGACGTCAACCAAAATGTATCAAGTGCGCTGGAAACCACAGTTCAGCTAACTGTGCAAGAAAGGGTAGATCAGACTCGGTGAAATGTGTATTGTGTGATGGAAATCATCCAGCAAATTATAAGGGGTGTTCAGTGTACAGAGAACTCCAAAAATCTAAATTCCCACCGATGAGAAATATCTTTTTATCAAAAAGCCAGCCAAAAGAAACAGGCTCAGAAAACCTAATAAGCAACCATACAAGGACCCCAAATTTGACATTTGCCCAAGCAATAAAAACGAATCTTCCTCCTCCAAACGACAAAGCCCTTGATGAAAACCTCCCTCCAACTGTGAATAATGCAAATGCCACACTAATTGACATGTTTAAGCAGATAATGCTACAGATGTCCACTATAACAAATCTCCTTTTGAAGCTCACAACTAATTTATCACAAAATTCGATCAACTCAAATTAGTTGTATGGAATGCAAATGGGCTGTCACAACATACCCTAGAGGTAAAATCTTTTCTCGAGCTTAACAAAGTGGATATCTTACTAGTATCCGAAACCCATTTTACAAAAAGGAGTTTCCTTATCATGCCGAATTACAAATTTTATCATACAGATCACCCAGATGGAACTGCACATGGTGGGACGGCTATCCTGATAAAAAATAACATTAAACATTATCAGTTAGAACAATATTGTACAAATGAAATACAAGCAACAAGCATAGTTGTACAAGATTGGAAAGGATCGATAACCGTATCAGCCGTCTACAGCCCACCCAAACACAACATCAGAAGTGAAGACTATGGAACTTTCTTTAAATCTCTGGGCCACAGGTTCATAGCTGGAGGAGATTACAATGCTAAGCACACAGTGTGGGGCTCACGCTTAATAACCACTAAAGGTCGCCAGCTCCTTAATGCCATCCATGCAAACTATCTCCGTGTTGTGTCAACTGGGGAGCCAACATACTGGCCTACAGATATAAAGAAGATCCCTGACTTAATAGACTTCTGTGTGACCAAAGGCATTGCAAATAATTACATGACGTGCAAATCAAGTACAGAACTCTCATCTGATCACTCTCCAGTTTTTGTTACAATAAGCAGACAAATTAACCAAGTGGCCAAAACATGCCGTCTCCACAATAATAAAACTGACTGGCCCTTTTTTCAAAAACTGTGTGCAGAAGGTCTTAATGTGAAATTACCACTAAAGTCTGAGAATGACATCGAAGACGCAGTCGAATTCTTCAATAATTGCGTTCAACAGTCATCCTGGAATTCCATGCCAAGCAGCTCTAAATTAAGCTCAGTTCAATGTCCCATGACAATACGGGAAATGCTAGCAAAGAAACGCCAAGCCAGAAAACGCTGGCAGCAGACCAGATTCCCTGAGGACAAAACACGCCTAAACGCCTTAACCGCTCAGCTGAAACAACTGCTAGAGGATGACCGGAACCAAGGAATTGAAACCTATATGAAGAACTTGGACGCGACAAAAGCCACAGATTATTCTCTTTGGAAGGCAACAAAAAAGCTTAAAAGACCTACTGCTTTTCAACCTCCAATACGTAAAAGGGACAATGCTTGGGCTTCCAGCGATGCTGAAAAGGCTGAAACATTTGCCACTCACCTGGAAGAAGTGTTCACACCAAATCCAAACACGGGATCACCTGAGACAGGAATATCAGTTACTGACTATCTAAGACAAACACATCAACTAGACCTACCCATTAAGAAATTCGCCAAAAACGAGGTAAAATATGTCATACAAAAACTCGCACAACATAAAGCTCCTGGATATGACCTAATTACTGCGAAAATTATGAAGGAACTACCAGAAGAGGGTTTTATCTTTTTAACTGAGCTATACAACGCTATTCTAGTCCGATGTTATGTCCCACTTCAATGGAAGGTGGCGCAAATTATTATGGTCCCTAAGCCGGGGAAAAGCCCTGAAGATGTCAAATCATATCGTCCAATTAGTCTGCTACCAATTCCATCTAAAATTCTGGAAACCTTGTTTCTAAGGAGACTGAAGCCAATCATAGACAAAAATGAACTGATTCCAGACCATCAGTTTGGATTCCGCGAAGGCCATGGAACAATTGAACAAATACATAGGCTTGTTGAAAAGATAAACATAACTTTCGAAAGGAAGGAGTACTGCTCTGCGGCATTCCTTGATATATCCCAGGCTTTCGACCGTGTCTGGCATGATGGCCTCCTTTTTAAAATAAAAAAGACCTTGCCAATAAACTATTACATATTCATAAAATCATACCTAAATAATAGGCACTTCTTTGTAAAGCAGGGTGAAGATACAACCAGCCTGCACAACATCCAAGCGGGTGTTCCACAGGGAAGCGTGATGGGCCCAGTACTCTACCTGTTATATACCTCCGACCTCCCACTGACTCACGACGTCCTGATGGGGACGTTTGCAGATGACACAGCTGCTTTGGCTGTTCACGTGGACCCTGTTGAGGCATCTCGCATGCTGCAGAGGAGCCTAAATAACATATCTGCATGGCTAAAAGATTGGCGTATCAAGGCCAATGAAACCAAATCTGTACAAGTGACCTTCACCATTAGACGTGACACATGTCCGCCGGTAACATTAAATGGAGTTGAAATCCCCCAAGCGGACGATGCTAGATACTTGGGACTATACTTGGACAGACGTCTTACTTGGAGAAAGCACATATTCACAAAACGGAAAGCGCTGAGCCAACAACTCAGAAAACTTTACTGGCTGCTGTGCCGTAAATCTCAACTCTCCATGGAAAACAAATTGTTGCTGTACAAATGTATCCTCAAACCTATTTGGTGCTACGGTATTCAACTATGGGGCACTGCGGCCAATTCAAACCTCGAAATCCTACAGCGGTTCCAATCAAAAACCCTTCGTATGGTTGTTGACGCACCTTGGTATGTCACCAATAATCAGCTGCATCGGGACCTTGAGATTCCAACTGTAAAGAAGGAAGCAAAAGCCAGAACTGAGGCATACAAAAAAAGATTCGAAAGGCACCCAAACAAGCTGGCAACCGAGTTGATGGCTTCTAGGAAAGTTTTCAACAGATTGAAAAGAAGAGCACCTCAAGATCTCATCACAGAGTGAAATGACTGAGAATAAAGTATATGGAACTGTCAATGGACACTTACCATACAAGACCTATTTCAAATGCACAACTACTGATGAATGTCGGCTCACAGACAGATTGCAGTAACAAATATAAAAAAAAAAAAAAAAAAAAAAACCCATCCAATAACTGACCGCACCACTGAGCTGCCGAGGCTGACGATCCCTTAGTCGACTTTTACGACATGCGACGGGGAGAGATGCAGTGGGGCTATTCTTTTTAAGTACCGACCCCACACGGTACGACACACAAAATGCAACACACAAAATGCTGTTCCTTCTCCGTGCCACTTCTGCGTGGGGAGGGGGGGACGATGACACCCTCTCATCCCTACACCCCCTCTCTTACGGTGTCCGTATTGAACCCAGCCCCAAGGTTCGGTGTGTATATCTGCAGTTTTATAGCGGGCGAAAGTGATTTATGTACCTAATTGAAGACGAAATGGTCCTACGAATGTAAGCCTCGAAACCAGTTTCACAAGAAATGGGCAGGTTTGGAATAGTACTACAATACGATATAACTAATTAACATGGACAAGGTCACAATAATTAACAGACGAGTTTTTGAGGATATGCAAATGTTTATTCGGCAGATTCTGTATTTGAGAGATGTTACCTTTTCCCATGGTGTCGGTGAGATGTTGGCGAGGGAGCGCGCCAGGTGCCGCACCGTCTCGCGGAAGAACGAGTTTTCGTCCTGAGCCATCCTCGCCTCTTTCTCCACTTTTTAAATATTAGGATTAATAAGTCTGAAATAATCGTATTTACCTACTGAACTGAATTACCTTCACGGCGAAGCCTACGCCATTTCCAAATAACTATATGACAGCTGCCAGCTGATCTGACAGCCGAACAGCTGTTGTTGACAGTTCTAAAGGGTACGTTCTTTCCATCCTAATGCTGGCACTTCACTTGGCTTAGCGTATTTGTGTATTTGGCAAAAATTTCTGTTTCGTCTCCCTAGTCCCTGTGGCTTATTTAGAGCGAGATAAAACTAAAATGTTTGCAACAAACACGAATACGCTAAGCCAAGTGAAGTAGCGGCATCATACATAACATACAGCGAAGAATTCACTATAGTGCCACCGGGAAGTTATGTATGATGCATGCATTCCTAAGAAGGGACGTGAACTTTCGACGAAAGTTCACGTCCCTTCTTTTTCGCATATTTCCCACGCATCATAACTTCCTTCCTGGTGGCCATTGAACTTTAAAAAACAAGTTTTTTAGTTTTATATGGTCGAAGCTGGTGGCACTATACCCGAATAGACGGTTGGACGATAGTCCGAGAAGTAGGTTCTACATGTATCCTCTCATGCATGTTTGGCTGACGTAGTTCGGTGAATGAAAGTTTATGAAAGGTTTTGCAAAGAAAACATATTCTTACTTATGAAAGTCGCTGATGACGTAAATTATGATTTATAGCCTAAAACCATCTTGAGAAGTGACGGAATGTAAAATGAAAACCGTATGTAAACCGATGGAGTGGTTTTCGAGTTATAAGGAAATTCATATATTGACGTACGTCGTCTTAGCAACTTCTCTTATAATTAGTATTACATTCATATGGCTATCACCTTGGCCTTCTTTGATTATAAAACTAATTGAACAGCAACAACAAGAAACAACAACAGCCACCGGTGCCGGCGGTTGTCAGTCCGCAACGCAAACGTCAAACTTTAAATTAAAAAATCATCTGTGCTTTTGGCGGGAGTCAGGTCGGTCGGAGTAAGTTACAAAAAATAAAGAAAAGAAAGACTCAAAATGCACTTGCTATTAGAACTTCTGTTTCAATTTAATTTAGAATTTTAGTTGTTCTCGCCAGGATCCCTGTGGTAAGTAAGTGTTATGGGTAGAACGTGCTGACGAGTGTGTTAAAAACGCAGTGCTCCATGATGATTGATGAATGATGACCCATCAAGTTTTCGAAACTATTGTCGTTCGACAATATAGTATATAGTCGTCTATACAATATAGTCGTCTGGTTCCAGTATGCTACCGCTGACGGTTATGACGTAACAGTTATCGGTACCGTCGACAAAAAAGTCGGATAGACGAATGCTCCCGCCACCAGGTGTTAAACTGAACTGTCGTTACTTCGTATTTCAGGCATAGAATTAATATGTACTACCATGTAATAATAATTCTACGTAATTAAGTGACATGACTAGTGAAGCAAGCGCACACGTCATAGTCATATTACTATTCCTTTTTTTACTCGTATTGGCATTTGAACACAACAAATGTTAGTAATAAAACAAATAACGCAAAAAAAAAACCAAATTCGTACACGCGCGAGGGGTAGGTTAAAGGTTAAGCTCAATTACACATATAATACGGGCGTGGCTACGCGGTATTATATTCTTTGGCTACGCGACAGCGATACTAACGCTACTGAGCTGGGCGTCAGCGGGTGTGGCGTGAGGCGCGATGTGCGGAAGCGCGGGCTGAGGTAGCGGCAAACCAGCAATAGACAAGTAATATAGTCGAATCATAACCTATTTGAAACTTTGAGCAATAAATAAATGGACTTTATAATGTTTTTTAAAAGCATTAGGAATCATTTACTGGCGGGTATTGTAAGTTTAGTAATTGTTGGTATTTTTTACTTTAAAATGTTTCCCTTCGTATGAGTGCAAAGATTCATAAATTACACACTACCTATATTTTTTTTCACCATGTCTTGTGAAGTATCTAGTTCTTTATTCTTTTATACCGTGGATGTTTCAAGACTCGACTCTGACACCAACACCTGAAGTTATACAGGCCAATTGCTAAGTTACAAAAATTATAATTAAAAAAACAAGAAGAAATGTAAATAAATATACTTATTTATAACATTTATTTCTATTTCAAGGTCTGGATTAACCTAAACTATGAAGAAAGTAGTTTGTTGGGGACGTTAGAGTGTCATGGCCGACACTCAATCTAACGCAGTCAAGTGCGGCGACGCCGCAAGTACTAATCAAGTGCAGGCGGAAGTGGTAACAGATTTCTACGGAGTCTACCTCTTGTACTGCATCAACCCTCAGTATTTAGGGCGTACGTACGTTGGCTACACTCGCGACCCGACGCGTCGCATCGCGCAACACAACCGTGGTACTTGGGCCGGCGGCGCCCACCGCACGAGCAACCGTGGACCTTGGTGAGCGTTGTTTCATTTCACCTTCGTCGTCGTCATCAGCCTGTTTCGGTCCACCGCTTGACATATACCTCTCCCAAGATACACCACCATATGCGATCTACTCTTCTCATCCATCTGCTCCCGGCCTTTTTTTTCTTTTATGGAAACTGACACGATGGGCTACGTCACCTAAAACTACGTCAACATCCGTGATGTCAGCCCATAACATCGTGATGAACTAGGTGCCATGTCAGTGTTTCCCTTTGGTCGTGCCGGCTACACTGAACTGGATTGAAAAAAAAAAATTAACTACTATTTACATGGCCGCTTCGATCGACCTTTCATTCAGTGCGATGGTAGCAACCCGTGTTAAACCCTACCACCTAGCAAGGTAAGAGGGCAAGTTTTATGTGGAATCCTAATCGCAGTCAGCCGCCAACAGTCGAACGGTCACTCATCCAAGTTTTCATCGCACCCAGGTGTGCAGGTCAGCTGTCCATCTAGCCTTGGGGGCGTCCCATTCTTTTTCACCTTACTGTTGTAAATAAGCAAAAAAAAAAAAAAAATTCTAAATTGTTCTGCTTTCTGTTATTTAGTCACTTATACACATACATTTCTGTCAGAGTTTGAAGCAGTTCATTATTTCCATCAAATTAAAAAAATCAAATGTAACATATACATTTTGTTGTTCCAGGAAAATGGTGATGATAATTCACGGGTTTCCAAATAATATTGCTGCATTAAGGGTACCTAATTAAATACTTTTTATTTCTATTATACTTGACCACTTGTACTTTCCTGTATCTATCAATTGAAGAACCTTGTACTTTCTTGTATCTATCAATTGAAGAACCTTAACTTTCCTGCATATATCAATTGAAGAACCTTCTATTTTCTTGTATTTATCAATTGAAGAACCTTGCACTTTCCTGTATCTATCAATTGAAGAACCTTTTACTTTCCTGGATATATCAATTGAAGAACCTTGTACTTTCTTGTATCTATCAATTGAAGAACCTTATACTTTCCTGTATCTATCAATTGAAGAACCTTTTACTTTCCTGTATCTATCAATTGAAGAACCTTACACTTACCTGGCGATGGAGATTCTCAATTTGTTGGAGCTTTTTCTGAATTCAGTTAGAGATTAAATAAATATGAACATGAATTGGTTTGTGGTGCAGTTTGAATGGGCGTGGCAGCACCCGGAGCGGAGCACCCGTCTGCAGCACGTGGTGCACCCCCGGAGGCTGGCTCGCAAGGAGAAGGAGCTCGGCTACCGGCTTCGCATCGTGAGCGAGATGCTGCGCACGGGCCCCTGGCACCGGCTCCCACTCACTGTGCGCTGGATGCACGACGAGCACTACCAGCCGTTCCCTGTATGTATCTCCTATGAGAGGCTTGTGACCACAGACCATTTGAGTAGATTGGACGGGAAAACGAAGATGTATTTTTTTATGGAAACTGACACGGTTGGCTCCATCACCTACAACATCCGCGATGTCAGCCCATAACACCGGGTGAGCTAGGTGCCATGTCAGTGCTTCCCTTCGGTCGTGCCGGCTAAACTGAACTGGACGGAAAACACAAACTATTTACATAGCCGTTTCGACGACGTTTCATTCAGTGCGGTGGTACCAACCCGGGCGGGTTGAACCCTACCACCTAGTAAGGTAAGAATGGAAGGGACCTACAGTTTTACGTGGAATTCGAACCACAGTCAGCTTCCAACGGTCGAGCAGTCACCCATCCAAGTACTGACTGCGCCCAGCGTTGCTTAATAATCAATAGCGACAGTCGACTGTCTGCACCACTGAGCTATCGAGGCTGATAAAAGTGTGATGTGGTCGACGCGCCGGCAATTAAGTGCCGGTTCTATTCATATAATCAGATTCAGATATGTATTTCGTCATAAAGATGTTTATAAACATGGTGCGAGATCGCATGATTCAGTGCAGGCGATCAGCTGTAGTTGAAACAGCTCGTAGACTAGGTACTTTTATCGTACTATGAACTAAGTGTCGTAAGTAAAGTGTTTGTTGTGGTTTCAGTACAAATTTGATAGGACGGCCGTTCCAGCGTGCTGTTAAATCTGTGCTAGTGAATATTTTCGAAAAGTTGAACGTGCAGTTTTCAACACCTGTCTACCCATCATTCTCTCTCCGAGTGTGATAAATGCATTTCTTTCATGACCAAAATATCGTATTTGAAATATGCTCCATGATTAAAATTCTATGTAAAACTGTAGGTTCCTTCCCTTGCCTTAGGCGATGGGATAACTCGGGTTCAATAAAGAAATTATATGAAAACTAGCTTTTGCCTGCGGCTCCGCATGCAATATACCTATTTATAACATTAGAAAAGAACAAAGTAAGTTAGGTTTTTTTAAGCGAAATTTGTTTTTCTGATTACACAGGAGGATAGTAGCTCTGGTTTAGGGTTACCAGATGGTATCCCAAACGAGGACATGTCGTCCTTTTCGGGTCAAATAGAAACGTCCTCCTTCCGGCCTCAGTTGTCCTCCTTATTTGAATTAAACCATATTATTCGAGGTTCCCGCCCGCGCTGCATTCACCCGCTCTGTTTTGTTTTCCTTCCGCCAGTCGGAAATTTTAGTTTTGTATTTCATCCCACAATGGAAACTTTGAACGAGTATTTTCCAAAGGAGCGGAATATACTAACTGTAGAATCCGTAAAAGCTACAATCCTAACTAAGTGCAATTTAAAAAATGTATCATGTTCTAAATTTTATAACTTATAAAAATGACCAGTTATATTCAATAATAGGTAGTTCTGATAAATATAATGCATAGTTAAAATATGTTTTATTTTATTGCAACATTTCTCTAATTCGAACCTTTCCAGAGTAAATGTCCTCCTTTTTAAATTTTGCATCTGGTAACCCTACTCTGGTTACCATCCTATTATAAAAATATGTTGGAAATCGACTTAGAACTTTAGTAGCAATGAGCCTTTTTGTGTCGCACTCCGGTTTGGATTTTATTATATTATGCATTGATTGATTATGGCATCTGTCATCGAAACTGTTCGCATGCGCTCATATGTGCGAGTGAGATAGCATGTCAGCAGATGCCATTTTCATATACTTTCTTCAGAGAGCCATGTTCTTATGGGATAATGCCGCGGAAGTAGTACAGGTGATGTAGCCAACCTTGTCAAGTTCACTAGCACCTTAATATATTTATACAGCATGCCCCAGATCGAGGGCATGTTACCACTGCACTATTCCTCAGCTCATAAGCTCCAAAAATGATTATTATAATTTTTCTTATTTTCTATATGTTTTTCAGGATTTTATAAGAAAAGGTCAAGAACGCTCTGTTGTGCAATTAATGAAACATTTTTCCTTAAATATAATTCCGTGCAACTGAAAATATTACAATTTCATAACAATCTAAATTGTTGCAGGTTTCGATTGAGGTGACTAAAACATTTGAGTTCGATTCAATATTATTTGAGAGAAAAAATATTATTAAAACATGACGAGTGCTCTTGTCACCCTAAATTGCTACATATACAATGCACGAAAAGCATGAACACTATTATAAGCAGGGTTAAAACAATTAATAACCACTTTTTTGTATCTTATGATGAGCTAAGGAATCGCATGATGATAATAATATGCATGTCGATCTGGAACATCCTGCACATTTACTCTCACCAAAATACGTTTATTTGTTGTAGTATCAGCACCAAAGTAGAGATGTCGGTGTCTAGCTTTCTATGCGCTAAAATTAACAAAACAGATTGCCACACCTTTTACTCAATAAAAAATTCGGATCATTTGGTAAATAATATGTTTTCTTTGCAGGCCGAAAGTTCACCTCCCACTCACATGATAATTAAGCACGGTTCGGTGAAAAGTAAAAATATCTCCAAAAAGACAAAGAAAATACAAGAGCTACTACAAAAACCGCAACGCATGTGCTCTATGTGTTACAGAACAATCGAAGCCGTGAATTCAACATTAAAATGTCTAAACTCGAGTTGCGGCCTGTACTTCCATTTGAATTGCTTAGCAAATATGTTTTTGACTGACGGTGAATATGTTCCTATCGACGGTAGGTGTCCAAAGTGTCGTACAAAAATGATGTGGGGCGACTTGATCAGGAATATGAAGTGTGGAATTGATGCGAAAAGCAGTTTTAGTAACGACGACAGTAGTGGTCCTGATGAAGAACTTGATGTATCGCAAAGGCAACAATATAATGTTTCCGTCGCAAGCAGCGACGATGACTTATGATGGCAATTACAAATCGCTTAAAATATATGAACTCCTTTTGAAAAAAAACTTGACTATGCATTTATTAACATTTCAGAACTAATATATACAGACAATTTGTGAAAATGTGTTGTTTTATTATACCATCGGTATTTTTTCCTTCCTCATTACCTACGATCTATGCAAAATTATTATACAAAGTTCGTTGTAACCTTGACCATTGATTTATCATTTAAATGTCATTCTTATGTATATAAAATCCTATATGTGGGATTATTGCGACGGTTGAAATCCCGTTATACAAATCCAATGCAGCTGTTTTATTTGAACAGTAAATTAAGTTTACACTCTTTTTGGACGTGTGAATAGCTTTGTGGAACCTCGATAACACGTTTTGCATTGATTATTTATTTTATTTGTTACAGAATGGAGTTTCTCTAATTTATTCACCTTCGAACAGCTTTTTTATATTTCTTATTTGTCAGACTGGAGTTCTGTGTATCATACGCACCTTTTTTTCTTTTTGCAATCTGTCTCGCTCGCTTTATGTTATACAAATTGTTCTCTTTTTTGAACCTTTTATATATTTTTAGTTATGTAGGTATTTGTTAAAATGTGACTAAAAGGATAACGACAACATACTATGTTATTATAAGGCTTCTTTCCAATTTTGCAGTTTATAACTGTGGATTTAATAATAACATACTAAGATAAGATGTAATTACGGATTAAAGGATGTAATTTATCCGAGTTCCGTGTGGGGTCGGCACTTAAAAGAATAGCCCCCCGTGCATGTCGTAAAAGGCGACTGAGGGATAAGGACAAGATGCCATGCTAAAGGGCGACAGGGTAGCCACCTCTCACCTTGGCACGTTCCTTCCACCGAGTTATGTAGCAGGTGGGTCTTCGTGCCTGCTGCTTGATAGTTATCTTGTCCGAATACTTTGCTAAATGTGGTGGTCGGTGCTGTGCTGTAATTTATAAAGTACCTATCTGCAGCACAACACCGATTACTCTGCTTACCCCGATTATCGGGATACAGCGTGTGGTATATGTATTTATCAGAGTTCTTGCAGCAAAAAAGCAACTGCTCAGCTTACCTCAATTTATCGGGAATTTGCCCCAATTGTATGTAACTATGAGTGTGTGTGTGTATGTATGTATGTATGTATGAATGTGTGTTTAATTTAACCAAATCAACAGAACATATTAGATAGAACCAATGGGTTAATTATTTTAGCTTTCTCTGTTTTTTCCAAAGAGTTTGTTTTTTCATCATCCGAGTGAAGAGCTTAAGAATTAATTATACAGGTTGTTCGGCACATGAACCGACAAATTTTTTTTGTAGGTAAGTGGGGTCATTTGCAAGGTTTTGACGTATGACACCTTTTGTCTGGTGTCACGTGGTATCGAGATACTCTTTTTTTTGTTTATTTTTGAAAATTACCAAAATCTCAGCTTTAACCCCTTGTAACTTTTTTGTTTATGATTATATCTGCACGAAATAAAATGTATTTGGTTTTACGATGTATCCTTGTTCTAGTAAAAATATAATTTGATGAAGTTAATACCATGAAAGGACTTATGACCTCCCAAAGACCCAAAGACGAGTAAAAATATGACAGAATCTTAATTTCTTAATTAATTAAAAAAAAAACTGACAGCAATTGAAAGCTTCATTTTCTTTTAAAAAGTTCGCTAGTTTACGCCCTTTCTAACGGTATACCACACACGGTTGTACCACATGCCATACAAATCTTTCACTATGTGGCCAAAATTAGCCAAAAGTACCACAATGTAATAGGCCGGTTTTATTATTTGTTTTACTTTTAGAGTGTGCACTCAAACCACACCAAGTTTGACGTTTTTGTATTGTACTACAGTTTTTACGGAAGAGCAAAAACAAATAAAAAAACAACTTTAAAAGAACACGTTTCTTGTATGGGGATTGGGGACCCCTCTTAATTTTAGAAATTTTCTTTGTTTTATTATTTATTTGTTTATTTTAGTATATCCGCCATAATAACACACATTCTATGAAATTTTCAATCGGCCACCTCTTACGGTTCAAAATTATTTAAAATAGGACCGACAGACAGACAGACGGCGTAGGTTTAGTTTATTATTTTTAATAGGTAGGCTAACAGCTATTAGCTCATGCCCCTAAGTATATCACAAGACTTATTTAGTTAGGTAACTACTATTTTATAATGTTTTTGTTTTTGGTTTTATGTGATGGATGTGTGTTTGTGTTAAAAGTATTTACGGAGACAGCATTTACAACTGCACGGGGTAGACTGTTCCAAGATTACAAGTAATATAATAGGGTACTCATACGGAACACTAAAAACGTAAAGCAACAATGAACACGTTGCGAAATTACTTTATGAAAGTCATTATTACATACTTATTACAAATAATGCATTGTGATATGAATTAACCTAAGGGGTTATCTTGACTACACATTTTGCAATATCGTGTTATTTTTCCGTTGATATTGTGTGTCACACTTGTTAAGCATTGCTGTTAATAGAAACTGCATTGTTCGAGCTTATTTACTCGTGTAAGGAAGCGTGTCAACTGCACAAGAAAATAAATTAAGTGGTGAGTGAGTTACTAACTATTAGATCGACATTGTGATAAGTGATTCATCAACACCATCATCATCATCATCAGCTCGTATCGGTCCACTGCTGGACGTAGGCCTCTACCAAGATATAAGAGTAAGCACTCTACAGAAATTCAAATCAACTTGGCAAGTGTGTGACGCAGACATTAAACGTTTTTTTTTAAATCTCTTTGGTGTGACGTTTTCATTGACATATCATTCGTAGGGTCGACGCAGGTGTTTTCCGTTCAGTTCAGTGTAGCCTGCACGACCAAAGGGATGCACCGACATGGAACCTAGTTCACCGTGGTGTTGCGGGCTGACATCGCAGTTGAATTAGCAAACCAAGTCAGGTTCCATTAAAAAAACCGTTCAAGGTGAACCATGTTTACGTGCCAAGGGTTCCGTCACCACTACTTTGCTCTTATCTTATGCGTAAATTGTAATAATATTGACATTTTTTAAATTCATTAACATTTTTAATTCTGAACAAATTAATGAAACAAGAGTACCTATCATTTTGTAAATAAATAAATTTATATACTTACCTACTTCTATTAAATGCAATTTTTTGGCGCGAAACGTGCAATGAAGTATTGCTACAACATTGAAGAAATCCTTACTATAAGTAATTAGTAGGTACCTATCTACATTTTAAGTAAATATCGAGCTTTTGTTAAATAAAATATAGAGTAACTTTTATGCTACCATAAATCTGTACTTAGATAGTTACCAACCAACCTACGTTACTGTACTTTGTTACAGGTTAGAGTTAAATAAGTATACCTACTTACTAGTCATGCTCGACCAAATAAATGATCGAGCAAGCGAATCGTTGAAAATTTATGTTGCGGTTTGCGGCCATAGTAATTTGTTGATTGTAATTTGTTTATGAAGTAGGTTGATGTTAAATCTGAAATTTTATGGTGAATAACGAAATAAATGTCAAAACAAAAATTCGTTTTGAAAATTCAGGGTAGGTGCCTCTACTATCCTACTTGGCCGGTTGTTCAACACAGTAAAATTATTTAACAAATCGATGTATTTTTTACCCGATATCTTCCATCACCTAACTACCTAAAATAAGTAGAGACAACATTCCCACTTATAAAAAAAAATTAAATAGAGAACACTGGTCACTTGTGTGTCTTTACAATCTGGATCGAACTGTTCAGTAATCACCACCGATGATTCCGTCGTCGTCATCGTCATCATCGTAGTCATCGTCGGCTCCCGGGGGCACGAAGGCGCCGTTGAGAACCTCCCCGATCGGTTCCTTCAGGCCGATCACCTTGGCAACACCGTACACGACCCGCATCACCAACAGTCTTGTGAAGTCGACCGGAGTCGTCTCCTTCCTTTGCAACACCAGCTGCTTCTCCGTGGGGTATTTCCTTCGGCTTTTCTTCATTTCACACGACGATATCGTCAGTATCACAATACAAATCACGATCACCGAACGCATCTTTATCTTCCCGCCTTTTTATCCCAAAACGTCACTGTCAAATGTTTGCCTTTGTGCTCCAAATTCGAATTAGCGCGGGAATCGACACACTTCCATTTTTGTTTTCCCGAATCGATTTCATGCGCAGAGCTTTTACACAAATTTCTATTCTGTGCTTTTACATTTACTAGAACCACAGTACCTATATATTTACTGTGCCAGAACTCTCCGGTTGTGTGTGAGCAAGTGTGTAACGGATTATCGACGACGCGTGAATGAAGTCGGAGAGTGTAGAAAGACATGGCGGGTCTGACAAACTCGGCAGGCGCACGTACGCGATAGCTATAAGTATATGGATAACTGTACGACACGCGATTGGCATAAAGAAATTGCGTTACAGTTATATTGCTTGGTTAGCCAAGTGTGGAGAATGCGACGGATCGGATAGTCGATCAATATTTGCTCGCGACGATGACTGTTTTGGTGTGACATTTGAAAGGGGAGAAAGCTTGTGTTTCCTAGGAACCCGTAAGCAGTTAATATTTACCTATATTTAGATATTTTTCTCCAATGATTTTCGGTTTCATTTTCCGTAAATGGGTAAATAAAAAGAAAACTAAACAAAAAAATTTTCAAGTGCGAGTCTAACTCGCGTGGAGAGGGTTCCGTACCATTCCGCTTTCTGTGAGAACTAAAGACTTTGGATTTTCGCTTAGCATTTCCTGTAAACTATAAGAGAGGCCCTATATTCCCTATTTTTTTTCTCAAAATTGTAGACTCAGTAGTTTCGGAGATAACAGGGTTGGGCAAGTTGGGGAATCCTCGATATTCGTATATTTTCTTTAACATCTTATAACTATTGAAATTATAAAAACAATATATTTGTATTTCTTATAACGAGCCCTTTACCTACATTGATAGGTCACATGACGCACTGGAAAAATTTTTTTTTTTCTAATTTTTACCCCCAAATTTGACCTCAAACGAAATTTATACATAAATAAATACAAAGTCTATACATATATGTACTAAATTTCGACTTTTTTTCATCCAGTAAATTCAAAGAAAATGAGCTGTGACAGACGGACAGCTGACAGACACAAGAGTGATATTTTAAGGGTTCTGTTTTTCCTCTTTTCATGTACGGAACCCTAACATCCAATAGCTACAGTGGCACAATTAATACATTTAAGGGGGATCTGGAAACTCGGACTAAATAACTTTCACTATGAATACCAAACTAAAATGTTCCAGTTTTCTCTAACGGGTAATATCAACTCTAGTGATGTACTCGTATCTAGATTAACTGCAAAATTCTCTAACAAAGAGGTAAGAGGTTCAATTAAGATTACAATATTACAATACTTATAATTACTTTACAGTTACCTGCGGCAAATAATGCGTGTCGAGCTTTAGAAAGAGACAATTCGGTTGTAGAGCGTCGTCCCTGTCGCACAGAGACGTGCGAGTTCGTGCGACAGGGAAGACGCTCTACAACCGGATGGTAAGCTCGACACGCATTATTTGCTGCCGGTAACTGTACTGAGACGTGACGACGACGACACGTAGTTCGTCGCGTTCTTAAGTTTAATTGTGCTGGAGCAATATATTTTTTATAATACATCAGAACAATTACTTTCTTACGGGGCGTTAACTTAAAGTATGCGAGTAAATAATTAGGTATGTCAATGTATGTACCTACATACACATTACAGCCTTAGTAGAAAATTCATCTTCTCTTCCTATGTGTATTTTATTTAGAAACGCAGTCGTCTGTTTCTTACTTCCATGGTTATACAGAATGTAACAGGATAGGTTTGAGAAACTTCAGGAATAGAAAGTACTCATTATTAAAAGAAAGAAATCGTTATCACTCAAATCGAAATTCCGTTGTTTTGTTGTCATACAAAAGTTGGAAATTGTAATAAAAACTCGATGGACAGTGAGACTGGAGAGGGCAGTGAACTAATTCAGTCCTCTTTTTGTTTTGAGGTCATTGAACTTTCAGTGTTTGGAATTTACCTACACGCAGTTCAATTGTACTAGTTATGTATGCAACCTACCCATTTTTATTAATGAGTTAGAATTTATTTTTTATTTAATAAAGGCGGACGTTAACGATCCACCAAATCTTGAAGAATAGATTTTTACAAAAAGTAATGATCGAATCTGGGAAAAAGTTTCAGAGCTTTTCGTCTTCAAATATGGGCCCCTTTCGAACCCTGAAGTTTCGAAAACCTATCCTGATACACCCTGTATACTCTTTTACAAGCATCAGAGTAAAACAGAAAGACAACATATGCAACAACTAATAGGTCATTCATTTTAATAGGTAGGATAACAAATTTCCATAACAATGAAATAACATAAAAATAAAAACAAAACAATATAGGCCGGTGGCCGAGTGGTCTGGGCACCGTCCGCTTCTCGTGCTATATTGGCTGGCCGGAGCATGTGCTTTGGCCCCTCCGACTAAGCCAGCCATACAGGATTACATAAAAAATATATGCTATGCCAAATGAATGAACAATAACTGCCCCAATGGAGGATATATTTATTTTAATTTAGTTGTATAGTTTGATTATAGTTTTGTCCTTTGTATACTGTTTTAGCCACGAGTTTCTTTGATAGGAAATATTCTAAAAAGAAAATATGCTGGGAACTATCACAGAATGCAACCAAAGCCGGAAAGAAAGTGGAACCTCATTCATCCTTATGTCTGGAAACAGTAAACCACAATTACGCGCACTCTTACCTACTTAAAACCTGACCACGTAATGCCCGCTCTAGTTTTCACCAAGGCCATTCTAAATCATATCTATCCATCAACAACGCATCACGTCGTCTACAGACAGGTACACTTAGAACGTTTATTTATTTTCACCTTATTTATTTTTATGTAAATATTTTTTTTTATGGAACGCGGTTGTCTACTTCACCTACAACATCCGTGATATCAGCCCATAACACTGCGTGAACTAGGTGCCATGTCAGTGCTTCCCTTCGATCGTGCCGGCTACACTGAACTGGACGGAAAACACAAACTATTTACATAGCCGTTTCGACCGACGTTTCATTCAGTGCGGTGGTACCAACCCGGCCGGGTTGAACCCTACCACCAAGTAAGGTAAGAAGGGAAGGAACCTACAGTTTAACGTCGAATCCGAACCACGGTCAGCCTTCAACGTTCGAGCGGTCACCCATCCAAGTACTGATAGCGACAGTCGACTGTCTGCACCACTGAGCTATCGAGGCTGACAAATGTTCAAGTTTTGCCAACTTTATCTACACGTATCGCAGTGAAGTGCCACATAGTGCGCTCTTACCTTAAGCTGCAGTGTACGAGTACATTCGGGTGCATTGCATTACCACCTCTAGAACTCTGTCATACATAATCATTAGCTCATGCGCGGGGTTACAACAACGAGCCGCAAGCACATTAGAGATGAGTGTCTCTTTGCAGTATTTGCAGTAATTTTTTAAATGTAATCCGATATAGGTGGCTGAGTCGGAGCGGCCAAGGCACATGCTCCGACCAGCCAATATCACCTCCGAGAAGGTAGGTGCCAGACCGGAGACTTCCCTGGATTGCTGGTTATACTGGACTAGATGAGAACACAACCGAGGCTGCTATCGGTTACAATTTGAGCCTACCACCTAGTAAGGGGCAAGGAAAGCGACCTACAGTTTTAAATCGGTTGCGAACGGTGAAGCAGCAGGTGTAGGTATGAACGTAAATTATCTACACGCCGCCGGCGCCGACCGGATACGAACTTCGGACCTCTCGCATGAGAAGCCGATGCCCAAACCACTCGGCCAGCCGCCGATTTGTATGTCAGAGCCATGATGACGTCATCGATTTCCTGCCCCTTCCAGCCCCATTTGTGTAAATATTTTTTTTAAATAGGCTATGGTATTTTTTTTATAACCACATAAAACAAGCTTCATTGTCGGAAGTAATTACATGCAGCCCAGTTGGGTGTAAGAGTCGATGACGTCATTATGTCAGGCAGGAGCCATACAAATACTGCAAAGAGACACTCATCATTAGAGATAGCCGCAGGGGTAGTCAGTTATTGTGGCAAAGCTCTAAAAGCGGCACTTATGAACCTGTTTCACTTTTGGAGCTGATTGTACTCAGCTCCAAAAGTAAAACTTATATATAAAGTAACAAATCTTCTACAGCCGTGTTCCAAGTGCTAAGAGTTGACTGTACCTAAGCAATGTTGCTTGATGCAGTGATGCTAGCAATTTGCTATTCTGTTCTAAGTGACGGTAATAAAGAGTGGAAATGGTGTGACAAGAATAAGCTATATGCACACAATGTCATTGCTAGTAATTAAGGCTAGTTATGTCTCGAGCTATGAAGGAAGCACACGTTATACTAAATTTCATAAATTTCATACTATTGTGGTCTGTAGGCAGGCACTTTTGTATTTTTATAGGTAGGTTAAACAGCTTTAAATAATGTAAAAAAATATATTATAGAACACTACGAACCATTTCGATTTTTGTGACGAAATTGTAGAAGAAGACGAAAAAGATGGGTATGAAAATAAATATCCTTACCTATAATAAAATCCAACGTCTGCTTTCTGTCTGAGTGTCTGAGTGTCTGAGTGTATGTCTGTCTGTCCGCTTGTAACTCGAGAACCACTGAACCGATTTTAATAAAAAAAAATCTACGGATAGCTTGATTCTTCCCATCAACTATAGGCTACTTACTATCACGCTAAATGGCTTATGAGGTTAGCAGTGAAGTGAAATATGAGAATGGGCGGGGCCGCGGGCACAGCTTGTTATGGAATAATCTTCTGGTACTTCCTATAATTTGAAGGTCTTCAAAAGGCGTGTTAATAGACGTCAACATTTTTGCCCACCTCATGCTGTTACTGGCAAGGCGCCTCGCTGAGTAGACATGGTTTCGCGAAGAGTGGTGTTATTGGCCGTGTCCGATAATCCGACGAATTAGGCACAGCCACCCGTCCCAGTCTTTATAAAATGGTTAAAAATGTTCTTCTAGGCCCTAGAACGATATTCTAGGGTTCTGAGAAAATAGATAAAAAGTATGGACAATGGTCACAGTTGAGAAATCTCCTAGCGTTTGAGTTCGCTCTCAGTACAGTTCGATAAAGTCACGGCTGCGTGCGAAACGTATGCCATACTTTCTCGCGCACGCCCGGTGAGGTAGATAGGTACCTACATACATACTATGGAGAGAGCGTTCTAGGAAGTATGAACACTGCGCACGCACGATGGACATAGCAAACAATTCGAAAGGATAGAACTGCTGTTGTCGTGCAATGACGAGCTGTTTGGACGCGATCCGCCTCCGCGCCGCGCGCTTCCGTCGCACTATGGGGCTTTAGAGGAATTAAGTCCATTTAACAAAGTTCGTGATATATAGTAGATATATATATATAATAATAACTATATAAACACTACATTGAAATCCTGACTATGGTTCTGTTTTAACACATACTTTTTTTTCTACAGAGTCGCAAAGTCAGGAAAGGCCGTTGTTGCGCAACTGATTGTATTCACGTGCAAGAAATTGTCTAGATATCTATGGTAATTTTTTTTCTCAAAGCAAATCTTATGCTCAATAAATACACGTAAATCAAATATGAATATAATTGTTGAGTTTTAAAAAATAATTTTTTTTTGTTACATAGTCGAAATTCAATATGTTTTTTAGAACTCTTGGACGTATATTTTTGCCTCCATTTGCCTCCAAGTGCTCATGCATACTGACGTTATCCTGAGTGTGTACTTTAATAGATAAAAGCAAATCCAGCTGCAAATACCTGCAAATGCATCATTTACAACACTTCAAACTTACACATTTCGAACAAACAACTCGAACAAATTCGGCGCATATATTGCCTCGAGACGGCAAAGAAGTTCGTGTCCCTGTATGAATGGTACAATATGCCATCCACGGTGCACAAAATACTCATACATGGAGAGGCCATTGTGGAGAACTGCATTTTTCCTGTCGGTTCTCAGTCGGAGGAAGCACAAGAATCCCGAAACAAGGACTACAAGAAATATCGCTTGCGACACTCCAGAAAGTGCAGCAGAGTGGCTACTAATGAGGATGTCATGAACCTTATGATGACGTCATCAGACCCTGTGATGGCACACCTTAGGCCCATTTTCAAAAAAGTAAAAGATAGAAATATAGGTGATGATGTAAGCGCACTTTTAGAGGACTAAGTTTTTAATTTTATATTACTGTATGTATATTCTTATGACTAGAATTTCTTTACAAGGTCTCAGTTTGAGGCCGCTTGACAGTATTTGAGATAAATGTGTTATTTTTACACCACATATTATCTACAAAATGCATTAAGTGGAATCGAACGCTCTTGACTGAAGGCAATTTTCATGTATATTTTCAGTTTTCTGTGGCAACACCGTATTTGATGTCATATGAAGCGGCTATAGGAAACATTCATTTCACAGAAAAAAAATTTTGAATATCTCAAATACTTTAGAAGTTATGGACTTTTTTCCGCGCTTCCATACAAGAAGCCCCATAGTGCGTCGTCCCCTTTCTACCTTCGCACTATACGCACTGGACAGGGATTGCGTACATCGTGGCATCCATACACGCTGAACCGGGTGCGTTCCAATCGGTTCTGCAGATTTGTCCTTTACAGAACCGGTAACATTATGGAATGCTCTCCTTCTCCATCACACCTATTGGGCGGAATTACATGAGGGTCGTAACTATGCGCGTTGATACGTGAGTACACAATTATTGAGACAGAGACAGAGGTAGAAATGTATTTGCAATTTCATTATTGCTTTGGCATGCAATAATGAAATTGCAAATACATTTCTATTCCCTCTCTTTATAAAAACTTTTCACCGGCTCGGCGAGTTGATGTATTTTCTATACTTTTGAATTCTTCGGATCCACGAGATGAAACTCTTACCTAAATGGACCTGTGTAACGGGTGACAGCGACGGAGTTATGGACCAGAAGAACAGCTGAGCTTATTCTCTACTAGCAATTCATCGCTACTAGCAATTTTTCATGATCCGTCTCACTCGCTCCAACGGGTTTCTCAATGCGTTAGTGAGATAGAGCTTACGCTACGCTATCATGGCTACCACTATTTTTGCGATAAGAGCTAATAGAGAATAAGCAATCTGGCGGTTGTGTCAACCTCCGAGAAGGTAGGTGCCATACCGGAGACTTCCCTGGATTGCTGGCTATACTGGACTAGAGGCTGAAAATATTTCTCTTAGACAATCCATTTTATAAGTTAAATGTAAATAAAAATTCTGCTGACTTTGATAATTCAAATTGTTTATATGCATAAACACAAATTGTATTAATAACTTGACTGAACCCTATGTTTTTTGTTTTGTATTTTATTATCTTTTTTAATGGGTATATTTTGACTTAATATTTTGATTTTTTTGCTTAGATATAGTATGTTATGTTTACTTATTGAAAACTTGGTATGTATGTAAGTTATATTGTTGTGTGTTCTTTATGGCGAAATAAATATCTGAATCTGAATCTGAATCTGAGGAGAACACAACCGAGCCTGCTATGCGGCCATCTTACATACAGTACGGTGGTACAATACCACAGATCAGAGAAGTATTGTTCTGTGGGTGGTACCAGCCCAGTCAGCTACAATTTGAGCATACCACATAGAAAGGGGCAAGGCAAGGGACCTACAGTTTTACACAAAACACTTTTGTAAATGTAGACACTTAACAAAAAGTATCCAGCAAAGTTTCTTGCCAGTTCTTCTTCGCTCGCTGTGATAATCGAACTGGAAAAATGCTAAATGTTAAAATATGACGAATCCGAGTGCAGTGTACTGTCTGGATGATGGATGAATAAATAATAAAGAATACACTGGTTCCGAATAGTGAAGCAGCAAGTGTAGGCATGCACGTAATTTTTTTCGTCAGAAAAACTCATTTGTACACGCCGCCGGCAGGATTCGAACCTCGGACATCTCGCATGAGAAGCCTATGCCCAAACCACTCGGCTACCCGCCGCGGCGCCGCTGTGATCCGTCCACGACACTGAACCCTAAAAATGTTGCTGCTGAAGCCTTTTCTATATTGCGTTCCCCGCATGTTTTCATGCTACATATACTTACGTAGTTTTGTGCAGTGCTTAGTACTTGATTATGTGCCTGTGATTCTTCATGTCGCCGCTGCCTCCGCCGCCGCCTCACTCCCTCACGTGCCACGCCCGCTCCATAAGGTGTCTAACGACGCCCATGGACATTCGGTCGTACGCGGGGGTTGCGAATGCCATGCCGGCCAGACAGTGCCTATTCACGCCTCTCTAGAAGCGCCCGATACTATTCTTGGGGGGAAATATGTAGGCAGGGTTACCAGAGTTTAGCAGTTCTGTGGAGGAAAGATCTGCAGAACCGATTGGTACGCATTCGCGGGAAATCCAGCGTATAGGGATGCATTGCCTGCCTGCCAAGTGCGCGTTGTGCGGAGGTGGAAAGGGGACAGCGGGATCGTCAAATTCAGATTTTTTTATTCCTTTCGAACTGATTTACTCTGCCATTTTCTATGGAACTTTTACGTGATTTATCTGTTACGAGATAACTATTAAGTAATCTGTGGCCCGAGGTCGAAGACTCAGGCGCAGCCAATTTCACCGCTGAGGAGGTGCCAGTCCGGCTTGGAGGTGTACTAATGTCGCTGGGGAAAGGCTATTAACCCGCGATTTTAAGATCCGTGGATTGTAGGAGTGGGAAAAGATAGAATTAGTAAAAGTACCTGAATTTGACCTAAGTACTTAGTCGAAAAAAAGTGTACTTTTCTACATACACACTACACGCTGTATCCCGACAATCGGGGTAAGCATAGTGATCGGTGTTGTGCTGCAAGGGCTCTGGTAAATTACGGCACAACACCTACCACGAAGTTTCGCAAAGTACTTATTCGGACAAAATAACTTTCAAGCAGCAAGTAAGGCACGAAGATCCGCCTGCTGCATGACTCGGTGTAAGGACCGTGCCAAGGTGAGAGGTGGTTAGCCTGTATCTTGTCCGGCATCTTGTCCTTTTATCTTAGTCGCCTTTTACGACATGCACGGCGATGCAGTGGGGCTATTCTTGTTAAGTACCGGCCCCACGTGGTAATTTTCTATCAATTCTTATGGCGAATTTTTCGATTATCACTCAAAATCCTGGCAAAAATGTAAGTTAATTGATTGTAATTATGCAGAAATCGACCAAGCAACAAAAATGAAAAATGAAAAAATTCCACTTGGAGTTCTTTGGTGTTTTACGATCTGAAAAAAAAGAGATCATTTCATTTCATTGTCTAAGGATTAATTATCTTAATATTCAAATTTTAATATTTCAATTTGGTAGTATGTTGGTTGTCAGTTTTCTGCATAACTAAACTCAATCCAGGAGTCTATATGAGTACGTAGTAAGAAGAACCGTGAGTAAAGCTGTTTTGTTTAAAAATAAAGAGTTCGTAGTGTTCTCTAACAGAGAGAAATGCAACGAGATCCTTAAACAGATTGGTGTCGCCTTTCCCCGCCTTCTGAGTTGAAGTTGAAAGTTGGTCAACGGACTAGGCGCTGGGTAGACTAGCTGAGGTAGCTAGGCATACAAAGGTGCACACAACCTAGTACTTTCTCGTATCTACAATCTACATACCTACATTGTGTTGTGCGTGCTAGTAGCACGCGGCATAAGTCGGAAAGGGGAGCCCCTGAAGATCAGTTTCACTGTCGTGCATAGTGAATCGGTCTTTTCGTCACAATGTATATATGTTTTATTTATACATACCACAAGCTGCATCCCGATAGTCGAGGTAAGCAGAGTAGTCGGTGTTGTGCTGCAATTACTCTTGTAAATTACAGCACAACACCGACCACTACATTTCATTATAATAATTTTGATTTCATTTTATTGTGTGACCGATTGTGAATCTGACGAACATTTGACTATTTTTTATTAATGCTGCCCAGCCAATGAGGACGGTTGCAACTTGCGTTCGTACTTTCGTGACGTTTCACTTTTTCTGAGTTAGGTCTCCATCCGAAACGTGCGTTAAAAAGCTTCGCTTAAAAACCCCATTGGGAAACAGGCTTGACTCGCTCATACGAGATATCGAGATAGCGCATACCTACATAGATCTCCGAACCCCTGCACTATAAATCCACTCGCCCACACAGGTTACGTCAGAACCAGTTCATGCCCGTACATAATTCACTCATTAGTTCAGTACAACTATAGCTCAGTCGGTGCTCAGCCCGCTAGCATCCAACATGGCCCTACATACGCTCTACTCTCTGGGACTAGTTGTCTTCAGTATTCAGGTAAGTATACATTTTAAAACTTATTTATCTTTCATCTCAAAGTATCATAACTCGATCGGTTTCAGACGTTCTCATCCGTTTATTTCATCCGAAAATTAAATTATATTTTCTGTTAATCCCCACTGTGACGCGATCGGGCGTCTCTATCTGCTAGTCTCTACTATTATAAAATGAAACGTATGTTTGTAACTTGAGAGCTGACCAAATTACATAGAAACAGATTATGTGATTAGATTAGATTAGATTAGCAGATGAATTGTGGCATATCTCAGGATGCTTTTAGTCGATTCGACATCACGATATTCCTACAAAGGCCCAGTGAAAAAAAACCTTGCGGAAAAAAGTTATCGCAGCAAAAAGACATTAAAGTTCGTTGACTAGTCTCGTAATGGCAAGAGCATTGGCTAGAGCATTGTCAATCAATTGCATTGGCTCACGCTTAAGTAGTGGAGGCCAAATACATTTGCCAACGTCTGGAAGAGGCTTCAGAAATATAAAAAATAAAAAAATATGAAGAAAAACTATTTAAAAAATATAAAATCCGCCTTCAAAAATGTATGAAATAAAAAAGAATCGAACCCTAGAGTTGAAGGTGGTCGGTTATCTTTGCTTGCTTTAGCACCACCGCCTTCAACTCTAAGGTTCGATTCTTTATTATTTCATACATTTTTGAAGGCGGTTTTTATATTTTTTTAAATAGTTTTTTATTTCACAGTTTCTTTTAGTAATTTTTTGCTATTAATGTACTCGGCGGAATCGCTCGGCCTTCGGCCTCGCGATTCCGCCTCGCTTTCCATCCGATCTTGACCAAATTAAAATGGGACCACACGGGAAGCACCAGCGTTCAAATAAAAAAGAATTTTCAAAATCGGTTCACCCAGTCGAAAGTTCTGAGGTAACAAACATAAAAAAAATACAATCGAATTGAGAACCTCTTCCTTTTTTTGAAGTCGGTTAAAAAGTGATATTAAATATAGGCTCATCTACGACAATGCCACAAGCCACGAGCGGAGTCGTCGCGGGCGGGCGAAAGCTGGTTTATAAATAATTACTTTGCGGGTGGAAGTTGGGACATGTTTGCAATACTCCTTGTTACTCCGCGGGCGCCGATCGCTGCTCTGTGGTTTTTACTTTTGCATGTTGTCTAGTCGGAACGGACGAAGATCTAGTTTGGCCGGTTGAAGTTTTCCTTTTCTCTTTGTCCCGGTCGAGCAGGATTCTAGAATTGAAGATACTCATCCGCGGTAGAGTAAATTGCTCTAGCTGAGAGCACCCTTGACTATTTTATTTATTAAACTCGTTTACTAGTTTGTACGAGTGATGCATAGCGAAGTAGTAATTTATGTTTAAGACCCAGCAGCTTCAGAAATCAGTTTCTCCTGATTGATGTTTCTCGTAAGCGACTGTGAGTTTGGTGGACGTAAGTAGCGAATCATGAAATATTTAATTGTAGGCGTCAATCAGCGTCAATCAGCGTGTATGCGTCCACTGCTGGACATACGCTTCTCCAATTTTACTCCAGTCCTCCCAGCCTTCAGCGGTACGGAATCACTGCTTTCCGCCGACGAACTTGATGTCGTCGTCCCATACTCCGTTTTCCTATCGACGGCCGCCAGTGTAGGACACGGTTGCTCCAACGGTCGTCGTCTCTTCGGCTAACGTGCCCAGCCTACTGCCACTTGAGCATAGCCATCGGTGTAGAATATCGACTACTTTGGTCGATATTCGATTGCCTCATCGCTACGTACCATATCGCGTAGCGATATTCCTAGCATGGCTCGCACCTTTGACCATTGCTCGCTGGGCAACTTTCAACCTTTGGACAACAGTGACCGTCAGAGTCCACGTTTCACAGCCGTACGTCTCATAACCGGGAGGAGGCACTGGTCATATATAGGTAGGTCTTCAATTTTGCGGAAGGTCAGATCACAGAGCGAATTGTAAGCGTAGGTAGTATTTAATAAAATAAATAATAAATACTACCCTTGACGGAAAGGAGTATTGTATTTTTTATCTATTATGTAAAATTATATGACTATAACTAAACTTTGGGTTTTCTGAATTTTCCAGAGCATAGTTTGCTATGTTTTTCTATGGAGTCAAATAAATCCAATTGCGTTTTAGGTTCTTGTGGGGAAGCAGAACATCTTGTAGAAAGCCATAAATTTTTTACATCTTTACGAGAAACATCAATCGGCAGAAACCAATTTTTGATATTACTACGCCTTAATAACCTGCGTATTAATAGCAACCAATGCAAATAGCAGAAGTCGTGACTTTTATTATCCTCAATAGATACTTAAAGTAGCTCGTACCTACTATGTATGTGTATGTATGTACAAGTAGCTACATGGCATCTTTTGTGTCCATTCTTGCTTATTATTCACTTGGTGTAAGAGGCATTAAGCTCACCTTTCATATGAATATTGAATTGAAGTTTTAAATGTTTATGTACAATTAATAATATTTACATAGGTAAGTAGTACTTAAATAATAAATAATAATTCTTACTGATGCTGCGCAGCCGGTCGAGATCAACAGTGCGTGCGTTGACATTTTTGGAACCTTGTCACAATAACTGACAAACCGTGCACCTCGTTGTGTTCGCCAGTAGGTGATTAAATAATGCATATAATGCATAAATTATGTGATAAGTGGCAATTATTCTAATAAATAAGCGAAGGTTCTACGGGTGACCTGCGGCCGTGTAACGTACGTCAATATATTAATATCCTTATAACTCGAGAACCACTTTATCGATTTACATACGATTTTCACCGTTACATTCTGTCACTTCTTAAGATGGTTTTAGCATAACGCTACGTTATCGGCAGCCTGAGCTGTGAGCAAAGACTCACAAGAGTGGTATAAATGTAGTTTGTCAATATGTTTTTTATATAGTATATCTAAAGGAAACCAAAATATTAACTTTATTAACCCACTATTAACCAAAGTATTTTTGTCAAGCCACCCGGCTTGACAAAAATACTTTGGTTAACTCAGAAATAGCGATTAGTTCAGTTCTTAAGGCCGGTTTACATTATCTTAGTGTTTAGTAGAGTGCTTTAGGAGAGTACTTTAGTAGAAACGTGTAAACGCTACTTGCTTTAGTACGGTTCCACTTGCCTTTCAATTAGAATAAAAATATGATTGGTTTTTATTTTTGTTTCCAGTGACACCCCGGCGCGTCACTATCCTCGTTACTTATCTGTGTGTAAACTGAGAATTTAGTGAGAACTTTAGGAGAGTGCACAAGTGGCCTCTCTAGTTGAACTAAAGCACTCTTCTAAACACTAAGATAATGTAAACCGGCCTTTAGGTTGAGTTAGATGGAAGACAGGGGTCACGGAACCGGTACAACAGCTTGGTAGTTCATTTTTTTGCAAGTTGTTTTCTGTGTAGGCCTCGTTTAACACATAAGGTATTATGTTTCCTTATCTTCTTGGATAACAATAAATATATACTTAGCTATGAGTTGACATATTAATGGTGAATTATGTTTAATTTTAAACATTTTATGTTTTGGAGCTGATAAATCGTTTTTTATTTCACCTTACCTTATGGAACAAAAATTGTTTTGTTTTATGGGTTTTATGAACCGAATTAATCGATTTTGTCTGTTAAGGAAACACATTATCTAATCATTATTAAGTAAGTACATTCAAATAAAGGTTAGTAAATTGAATACCGAATAAGAAAACACATAAGGGTGCTATTCGAACTTACGACTACACGATCAACCAGTACCCTAATCACGAGATTTAACCTACTACGCTAACGGCGTGTTCTCCGCATCATTTTGTATGGAGAAACGAAGTTCGCAAATCTATCACTAGAGGTGCTGCCAAGCGCGGATCTGCGGGAGGGGGGGGGGGGGGGGGGGGGGGGGGGGCGGAGGGGGCGACCGCCCCCCCCAAACAATCTTATAATTATTTAATAATTACTGACAAAACAAAAAAAAAGTGTGTAGTTAATATACAACGTGTCCCAAAACTCTATGTGTTTTATGTGTTATTTATTTACTTCTTCATTGAACAACTTATCTTTATTCAGAAGCCCGTAAAAATGCATACTGTAACTATTATACTCAGCAGTTAGAAACTCCCCCCCCCCCCCCCAGGACCAAGACGTAGATCCGCGCTTGGGCGCTGCTCCGTTTTTCTATACAAAATGATGCGGAGAACACGGCTGCGTAGCGTAGTAGGTTAAATCTCGTGATTAGGGCACTGACTGGTTCCGTCGTCCACGAAGATAACTTTATATGAGCTTCGACTTTCCAATGACGCTGGATTCACCCCTCTGAAATGGCCCTAAACGATTCTAATAGTAGTGAAGGAAGAGTCGCCACTGTCTATCAATATAAATAACTCTTTTTAAAAATAGACTCCAACACCTGAAGTAGGTACCTCCTTTCCAACATAAAAAGAATCAATGAAATCGGTTAGCGTCGTGGTATATAATTATTCGCCCATTTGTCATGAATATGCTTATGCAAAGATTTGGATGATTTTCTCATGGATCCTATCATTGAAACTTGACCAAATTTATGTTGGACCACCCTTTTAATACTATTTGGTAAGATTAATGCAATTTAAATATCAAAATAAAAAAAAATGTAATAAAGAAAAAGTGTAAAGAAAAAGGAATTCGTGAGGAAGATTTAGCATCAAATCCACATTCAAATGGAAAAAAAATTTCTCGAGGGACTTTACCTCGATATCGTTATGATAAGTTAATATATTTAGCTTTAAAAATTTATTTACATCTTTAAAAAATTATTATATTTTTTTAGGAATTTAGATTTTTTTTGGTTGTAATTAATTTTACATAAATTAATAGAAATAGAATACTTTTTTAAGTTTTCAAAACAAATGCTTATAACACATTTCTAATAAAAAAGAATCTTCGAAATCTGCCCACCTGCTAAATAATTATGGCTAATTATACATAAAAAAAATATTTCGACCAATTTGATAACCTCATTTTTTTGACCTCGGAAGGTTTCGACCCATTCTCAGGATCAAGTCGGATAAAAAGACAAGAGGAGGATTTGTGGCTGAAATTCTGCTTTTATGGGCGGCGGCGCTACGCTGTTAAAATTGATTCTCATTACTTTTTCTGTCTTTTCCAGACGGTGCTCTCTGTAGCTCCGACCATGAAGTTGAACGACGGAAATGATATCCCTATCGTTGCACTGGGCACCGGTAGAGGGACTGCACCTGATGTAAATTTATAATTTCTCTCTCACAACACTCCTTCCCACACAATGTGAAAACGTATATCTAATAAAAATAAGGATAGTAAATGAACTGTTAGTAATGTTTTTTATAGAAAGCGCATGTGGCGCCGAGCCACCCATAAGGTGTCTAACGATGCCCATGGACATTCGGTCGTATGCGGGGGTTGCGAATGCCATGCTGGCCTGGCAGGTGCCTATTCACGCCCCTCTTGAAGGACCGGAGACTGTACTTTGGGGGAAATATACGGGCAGGGAGAGCGTTCCAGAGTTTACCGGTTCTGTAGAGGAAAGATCTGCAGAACCGGTTAGTGACCGAGACCGTGACCGCGTGTAGGGATGCATGCATACCCTGCCCGGTGCGCAAGAAATAGACAGGCAATTTTAGAAAAATGTTTTGTCGCTTCGACCGACCTTTCATTCAGTGCGGTGGTACCGACCCTCTGTATTTGTGAATTGAACCCTTCCATCTAGTTAGGTAAGAAGGAAAGGGACCTACAGTTTTTCGTGGAATCCGAACCACGGTCGACCTTCAACGGTTGAACAGCGTAGCATGCAGCAAAGACGAGCAAATGCGGACTTATATCTTAAATAGATTCCTGCCAGTCGACATCTGTTTTTTTTTTAATTTATTTTGGAACACATACAGTACACGGAAAAAAGAACATAATAAATTATAATAAATAACACATTTTCCACCAGTGAAGGTTCCTGTAACTACATTTAGAAATATTAGAGGTGTATAAAGAAAACACAACGTAAATATTTTTTCAGACTAAGTAGGTACGTATATGGCCACAAATCTGCTGGCATCGCGACGCGGCGCCTCTCTGAGCGTGGTTTCGCGAGGAGAGGTGTTTTTGGCTCTTTCGACTGTATCATTGGTCCCACGGCACAGCCACCCATGTTGGGTTAAAAATGTATCAAGTTGTGTCAAAACTGCAGGGAAGCAACGTGGAGGAGGTTCGCCACGCAGTGCTGTGGGCTCTCGAGATCGGCTACAGACACATCGACACGGCAGCCATTTATGGCGACGAGAAGGAAGTCGGACAGGGCATTGCGGACGCCATAGCCAGGGGGATCGTCAAGAGAGAAGATGTGTTCGTCACCACTAAGGTGTGTACTGACCTGCCGATAATAGGCAACCTTTTTGTCCATCTGTTTATGTAGCGAGATGTGTGGACAGACACAGTAATGTGTGGGTGCACTAATGAATCTTTCAAGATTTAAAGATTTGAAGTGTATAATTTGGACTTTGAATAGGTATTTAAAACAACGCAAAAAAAAAACTCTGACAGTTAAACGCCAATGATGTGTAATATCTAGACTCGGGCACAGCTGTTGACATGCGCCAACTGTAGGCTTGGTAGACAGCTGTTGACATGCTCCAACTGTAGGCCTGGTGGACAGCAGCTGTTGAAATGCTCCAACTGTAGGCCTGGTGGACAGCTTTTGACATGCGCCAACTGTAGGCCTGGTAGACAGCTCTTGACATGCGCCAACTGTAGGCTTGGTAGACAGCTGTTGACATGCTCCAACTGTAGGCCTGGTGGACAGCTGTTGACATGCGCCAACTGTAGGCTTGGTAGACAGCTGTTGACATGTTCCAACTGTAGGTCTGGTGGACAGCTGTTGATATGCGCCAACAGTAGGCCTGGTGGACAGCTGCTGTTGACATGCGCCAACTGTAGACCTGGTGGACAGCTGCTGTTGACATGCGCCAACTGTAGGCCTGGTGGACAGCTGTTGACATGCGCCAACTGTAGGCCTGGTGGACAGCTACTGTTGTCATGCGCCAACTGTAGGCCTCGTGGACAGCTGTTGACATGCGCCAACTGTAGGCCTGGTGGACAGCTACTGTTGTCATGCGCCAACTGTAGGCCTGGTGGACAGCTGTTGACATGCGCCAACTGTAGGCTTGGTAGACAGCTGTTGACATGTTCCAACTGTAGGTCTGGTGGACAGCTGTTGATATGCGCCAACAGTAGGCCTGGTGGACAGCTGCTGTTGACATGCGCCAACTGTAGACCTGGTGGACAGCTGCTGTTGACATGCGCCAACTGTAGGCCTGGTGGACAGCTGTTGACATGCGCCAACTGTAGGCCTGGTGGACAGCTACTGTTGTCATGCGCCAACTGTAGGCCTCGTGGACAGCTGTTGACATGCGCCAACTGTAGGCCCGGTGGACAGCTGTTGACATGCTTCAATTCAACTGTAGGCCTAGTTATAGTCGACATTCAGCACATCAATCACAAAATGACGCGCATTTCCGCTCCACGATTTCTGCTTCATGACGTCACTTATTCACAAAATTACTGCCCATACGGAGAGCTGAGAAAGCTAAAACACATCAAAAATCTTTATGAATTTAGTTGTCGTCTACACTGATGACGTAGGTACAAAATTTTTGAGACCCTCTTTAGAAATTACGTTAAATCGCACACACAATTTGTTGTTACAGCTGTGGAACAACCGACATCGAAAAAATCAAGTGGTCCCCGCCCTGCGGGAATCCCTGCAAAATCTGGGACTGGACTACGTGGACCTCTACTTGATACATTTCCCTGTCGCCCAGAACGTAAATATATGTCACTAATTTAAAAAATATTCTCTTCATATACCTACATAATTATATCAGGTAGATATTATGTATTTTAGTTTAAATTTATATTACTTTGAATTTATTTATTCTTAGTTTATATAATATCTAGCCAGGTTCACATAAATAAACTAAGAATAAATAAATTCAAAGGGGTTCTATCAGGTTTTTTATAATTCTAATCGTAGCATCTTGGCTATATACCCAATGAAGCTAAATATAGGTATGAAAGTTGGCTATTCCAAACCGACGATATGTCGAACAGGTTCAAACAGCAGAAAGTCGCGGACAATAACTGTGTTTTCCACAAAATCCTCAAAAGGAACATTCACAAAAGGTTGACCACGGCTAGTTTTGTCGATATAATGTGTCTTGTGTTCGTCAGGTCATGCGTGAAATGTGAAGTGAACACAATGTATGCGGACAATAGTAATTTGTGTTTTACAAGAGACCCACCGAGTGCAGGCACGATGCTCTTACCTACAAAACATATTAACTCTGCCCGCGTTAAAATTATGTAATGAAGTCTACCAAGTTTTAATATGTTTTACCCTTTTGACAACGGCTATGGCGAAGCCGAAAGGAAAATGAGTTTATCTTGTAACTAGCTAAGTATATTGTGACTATTTAAGTTCCACTCTACAGCCTAAATACTGGGTCGCTTCACTCAATTTTTTTCACAATTTTTTTTTGGAAAATCCAAAATAGCGGGCTCTACGCACCATAATTTATTTTTCTTCACACCCATTCAAGTGGAGTTTCGTTGTCAAATGTGTAAAAGGGCGATTTAAAAATCAGGCGAAATTATTTCCGATTCATTCGCCATTCATTCGATTTACTTTAACGCAACCCCCTCTGACCGGTCAGAAGTGATCGAAGTTCAATTGTTTCAAAGCCATGGGCATAAACTTTGCCCATAAGAATCTTCTTCTTTTTTTCAGGACGACGATTCGCCATCCAACACAGACTATCTGGAGACGTGGTGCGGCATGGAAGAGGCCAAGGCTCTGGGCCTGGCCAGGTCCATCGGAGTCTCCAACTTTAATGCGCAGCAGCTGGACAGACTGGTGGCGAACAGCAAGACCAAACCGGCCGTCAATGAAGTTGAGGTAGGTAATCATAATCAACCTTTGTTTCAGGTGGAAATATTTAGGATTATAAAATCCGAGCACGTGATTATGAAACCAGCGACTTTTTTACGAGAGCGCTGTGGTGTAGGTTTCCATTTAGGAGAAGTTACACTTAGTGGGCCACTATCTCAGCACACTTATTTATTTAAATAAATAAAAAAAAAAAAATTTGCTGTAAATAATAAAATAAAATAAACATAAAGAAATAAACTTAAAAAAAAAACAATCTTCCATTTCAGCTGAGGCAGCCATGGTGCCTAGGCTATTGTATTGTATTGTAGAATTATAAATTTAAAATAGGTATTTCTCTGTAGTCATCTCAGGTAGTCATCTGCATGTTTGCAAGTATTAAAACGCCATCTGGGCCTTTGTAACCTGAAATTTTGTACGGGTTTAGTAGACAAGCCGATATCTATACATATAATAAAATCGTAGAGGTAAGAAAGTCTGTACATTGAATGTATTCGGAAAAAAACTAACCAGGGTGGCTTAAAATGAGATACCGAACATGTTAGAACAGTTTTTAAAATTTTTGTTTGTTTGTTTGTTTGTTTGTTTGTCTGTACGCGCATCACGCAAAAACCACTGAACGGAATTAGACGAAACTTTGTATAGTGGCAGTTTATATGCCGGGTTAACATAATACGTAAAAAAAATTATTGCGCGTTTAAAATCACGTAGTCCAAAGTACATAATTATATCTTGAGAACTGGCAGCAAATACAATTTGAATAAAATACTCATTCGAAATTTAAAAATAAGTAGATACAACGAAAATGACAGTTCTTCTTTTTTATAACTTGAACACAATAGTCTATACATATCTATTCTTTCTATGCATATCATAAAATCGTTAATGCAAAAATGTCTATTTGTACGCGCATCTCGCAAAAACCACTGAACGGAATTTGACGAAACTTTTTATAGTGACAGTGTATATCCCGGATGAACATAATAATTAAAAAATATAATAAAAATCACGTAATCCAAAGTAAAGGTAAAAAACAATTTTAAATGTCATGTTGACAACGGAGAACTGTCATCTCGACGTGAGCTGGCCGGTGACAAATTGTTTGATAAATAAAAATAATAATTGAAAGTTGAAGTTATGTTGCTGTCATTGGTGCAATAAAATTTATATATCTGATGCCCGCGGCTTCGCTCGCGTGAAATTCGTATTAAAAAAAAAAAGTAAGTAACTAAAGGCGGGCCCGAAGGCGGATCTGCGCTCACGTAAACGATATTCTTTCTCGATGAAAGTAACTAAGGGCGAGGCGGAAGGCGGAGCTGAGTTCAGGAAGAAGAAAAACATTCTTGAAGAAAGTAAGTAACTAAGGGCGAGGCCGAAGGCCGAGCTCTATTCTGGAAGACCATAAACCTTCTCGAAGAAAGTAAGTAACTATGGGCGAGGCCGCAGGCCGAGCTGCGTTCAGGAAGAAGCTAAACCATCTTGAAGAAAGTAAGTAACTAAGGTGAGGCCGAAGGCCGAGCTACGTTCTGATAATTGAAAAACCATCTCGAAGAAAGCAAGTAACTAAGAGCGAGGCCGAAGGCCGAGCTGCGTTCAGGAAGAAGCTTAACCATCTTGAAGAAAGTAAGTAACTAAGGCGAGGACCTGAACGCAGCTCGGCCTTCGGCCTCGCACTTAGTTCCTTCCTTTCTTCCAGAAGGTTTATCGTCTTCCTGAACGCAGCTCGGCCTTCGGCCTCGCCCTTACTTACTTCCTTTATTTGAGAAAGGTTTATCGTTTACCTGAAAGCAGCTCGGCCTTCGGCCTCGCCCTTAGTTAGTTACTTTCTTTAAGAAGGTTTATCGATTACCTGAACGCAGGCCGGCCTTCGGCCTCGCCCTTAGTTACTTACATTCTTCTTTGGAATACGAATTTCACGCGAGCGGAGCCGCGGGCTCAGCTAGTGTCGAATACGTATAAAAATATTGAAGTTCTAATGAAATCAGATATTTATTATACACGGTGTTGCAACCCTAACCGTAAAACCCGAAAGGTGGTGATTCTGTACGTGAAATAGAACAACTTTTGTGCTACGACTTTTTTGTTTGAAGAAAAAAAGATTTTTTTCTCCATACATTTTGAGAATAGGTATTTAAAATTTGTATGGACAAATATTTTTTTTTTGTTTAAAAAATTTTTTTTTCTTCACAGAAGTTGTTTAGTTTCACATATAGAATAACCCCCTTATGCCAGTTAAAAATTAATATTACGGGGGCAACTGCAACGCTACACCGTGTATATTCAGCTTGAATGTACGCATGTTTGTCCCAGTATTATCTTGAAATCACCTAATCAAATTGTTTCCCCGAACAGGTGAACCCCACTCTCACGCAACATCCCCTCGTGGAGCACAGCCAGCGGCTCGGCATAGCAGTTATGGCCTACAGCCCCTTCGGCTTCCTGGTTGGCCGCTCCGACCCGGACGCTCCTCCGCCGAGGGCTGACGACCCGGTGCTCGTGTCGATGGCTGACAAGTATGGCAAGACCACCGCTCAGATTGTACTCAAATACCTGGTGAGTGTTAAGCCTGCTTTTGAACTTTTTATTATATTTTGTAGCTGATATGGTTGCTTATTATATTGTGCTGACTGGCGACACCTCGCCACAACTGAATAACACATCGATAATCGCCTACAAGATTCGTGACAAGAGATACAACAGAAATATTCACAATCACACCTACAGTCCGCGCGCGAGCTCCGAGGAATCGGTGTTTGTGGAAATTAATTTATTATAGAATTTGTATAGAATTTTAATATTATACATTTGTATAATATTACTCGCCTAGTATAGTATAATCATCACAAAAAGTGAATCTCCATAAAAATTCTATAATAAATTAATTTCCACAAATACCGATTCCTCGGAGCTCGCGCGCGGACTGTACAGATGGCGAGTAGTCGAGTAATAAATAACGAATGCCATACGCCGCTTAACACACTATCGAAATATCAGAGACGCCTCGCATAAAGCTCAGTTGTTTAAATACAGCTCGCTTGACACAACACATGGGCAAACTTCCACAGAATGTGTTTTCCGTCCAGTTCAGTGTAGCCGGCACGACCGAAGGGATGCACTGACGTGGCACCAAGTTCACCCTGTGTTATGGGCTGACATCACGGATGTTGTAGGTGATGTAGCCAACCGTGTCAGTTTCAAAAAAAAAAAAAAAGAATATCTCGTGCGCGCGCAGTAACAGAGAAGATAAACAGTGGAGAACCTTTTTTAATTTTTTTTTAAATCCGGTATGGGTGGCCGAGTTGGAGGGGCCAAAGCGCATGCTCCGACCAGCCAATATTATATCCGAGAAGGTAGGTGCCATACTGAGACTGCCCTGGATTGCTGGCTATACTGGACTAGAGGAGAACACAAACGAGGCTGTTATGCGGCCATTTTACATCCAGTACGCTGGTACCAACCCAGTCGGCTACAATTTGAACCTAACACCTATTAAGCAGCAAGGGAAGAATGAGAAAGAAAGCGAAACGCGCCGACAAGGTTCGTTATCTGTCGGCGTGATTAGACCATTAGAAGTCGGGCTTTCATATTTTAATAATAAGATTGTATTCCTAAGTTTTAGAAATAATTACAATAGGTTTAATCTCAAGAAATTTCTAAACACAGACGAATTCCTTTTTACAGATCGAGCGTGGCCTGATCCCCATTCCTAAGTCGACGAACAAAGCTCGCCTAGCTCAGAACATCGACTTGTTCGACTTCAGGCTGACCGCGGACGAGGTCGCAGCTATAGATCGGTTCAACAAAGACATTCGCGTCATCAACCCGGTCGACTGGAAGGACTATCCGAACTATCCATTCTAAATTTAAAAAAGAATATTCAATTAAAGTTTCGTCTATTCTACATCTTCTTTAATTTAAATTTGCTTGAATTCAACATAGGCGTCTACAAAGCAAATAACCTGATGTATGTAGTTGCTTTTTGGTTGCAACACACCCAAATGGATCCTAAATTAATTATTATCTAATAAGGTTTCCCGTTCGACCAAAATGGATAATAAATAAGACATAAATATAGATGGATATTTTAATGGAATCATTCGAACTCTACATTTCACCTATAAGACGAACAGACTATTAAAACAGTCCGTTCCTTCTAGACCCTATCTCGCATCGCATTCCGCATCAATGTGAAGAAGGAAAACGCACTTTTCATTATCTGAAACAATACATTGATCAGGAGTCAGGACACGTACCTACAAACATTTCCAAGTGTTTTAACCAAAGATTTTGGAAGGAGAGAATATGTGCCATGAACACACCCTCGTATCGGAACCGCAGTCGCCAGTTTCACATCACAATCCACATATACGAACGCATGAATTTTCACATCCGCACCAGCGATTTTTGACCAATCCAAAGCGTTGCACACATCGATCGTTAATATGGGCAAATTTCCCTATATTGCCGTGTAGTGGACACGCCTCCTCCGCATATCTACATGATTTTAACCCATATTCCTTGCTCATTTTACAGCCCCATACACTTGTCGGGGTTCAAAAACGGCTCAAACACTTTCATCAGAATTGAACCAATAATCGGGGTGGGAAGGTGTGGTGAGCATTAAAAATAGCTGTAATCATAGCGGAATTGTTAAAGAAATCTCACCGCAAGAAAGTTTTCTAGCGTGAGACGCACGAGTCCGCCACCGGTGAGTAGAACGGGTCGCGCGCTCTGCTGCATGAGGATCAAGTAATACTTCCTCACGTGCACGCTTTGATGCTCCCACCCGCTCCAGTACACCGCCAAGTCCAGCAACTCGCTCTGTAAAAGAGACAATCATCTTCTTTATCAAACACATTTATTTTTTGAGGTTGAGTGTCGAGCCAACACAACAGAGCGCTTGGAGACATGGTAGGTGTGGGTATGCACGGCCGCATTCGAACCTCGGACCTTATCTGACCAAGATAAGCCGACGAGCAGACCACTCGGACACCCGCCGCTTAAAATAATAATAACAATAACTTCCTTCGCCCGGGTCGCCCGACACGTGAGCCGCCATAATTCGAATAGTAAGCGTATACCCCACCATCCAGATCATTGTCGCCGCCGGTGCAGTTCCCCGACGACCAACATGGAGCGGCGGGTCCGAGTGGTTTGGGCATCGGCTTCTCATGCGAATGTTCCGCGGTTCGAATCCGGTCCGCGCGGCGTGTACCAATGAGTTTTTTCTGATGAAAAAATTTACGTGCATACCTACACCTGCTGCTTCACCGTTCGGAACCGGTGTAAAACTGTAGATCCCTTCCCTTGTCCCTTACTAGGTGGTAGGCTCAAATTGTAGCCGATTGGGTCGGTACCACCGTACTGGATGTAAGATGGCCGCATAGCAGCCTCGGTTGTGTTCTCCTCTAGTCCAGTATCGCCAGCAATCCAGGGAAGTCTCCGGTATGGCACCTACCTTCTCGGAGGTGATATTGGCTGGTCGGAGCATGCGCTTTGGCTCCTCCGACTCAGCAACCCATACCGGATTACATAAAAAAAAAATGGAGTGCGGACCTCACCCGAGCCACAACATCAACGACGGAGGCGATGTCCATTATCGACCTGCTTGGAGCCTTCGCTGCCTAGGTCCCGTATAGTGCCCCTGCTACCGGTGCAGCAGTGAGACCCCTGGCGAACCACGCGCGAGAACTGTGAAAGACCCGCGCGACGTGACGTCGCCGTGCAACCCGGAGGAAGGGGAGCTGTCCGAGATGGAGGCGGTGGAGGCCTACGATGCTAGTCTAGTACCACTACCTATCGCTAACAACTTGCCTCGCTTCGTCGTCTCGGAGAGTTCCGCTGCCACGGCCTGCACCCGCCGGCGCGCTTGGAGGATTGCCTCTCGCCGTCTTCGGCGGTAATGCTAATTAAGTATGTACATTTTTTCGTAAGTACTATTCAGTAATTACGAAAAAATGTGTTATAACATTAATTAAATGTAAAAGTGTATAGTAAATGTAACAATAATTTTAAAAGGATAAAGACCTGTATACGGATTTGATTGCCCAAGTAGCAGATGATTAGCGTCATCACGGTTGACAGTGATAGGTAGCCCATCGTCTTCATCTCGAAATGCTGTAATGCAACTAACAAATACATTTCAAGGAAGGAATTGTAGAGTTATTTGCAACTGTAAACGAGTACTTGTGAAGAAATATTATTTTAAATTTACTTATTATATTATTCCTGAAATTACAATCTGCTTGATTTTGGTGGAACCGAAATTCTAGTCTCTGTGTGGTCTAGTTTCCTTGCTCCTACTGATTGCTTTGACCACTAACTTGAAAAATAAAAATCAGTGATTCTATAAACTAAAATAAAAAGCAATTACTCCTACTTAGGTATTGACTCACAATTGCGAGAGAATAGAGTGTGAAACAGATGGTCATGCCGAGTCCACAGAGATTGAGAGCGAATGGTATACGAAAGAAATCTTCCATGTACATGCAGAATGTCCTGATGACCTTGTGATGCTCGACACAATCTTTGATGGCTTCTATTAATTTTTCTTCGACGGCTTCTTTATCCAGGTTCTGGTATATGTTAACATGTATGTCTGAGGTGTCGGAGCCTTCCTCATCTCTTTTATAGTTCTGTAAATTAATCACATTATTCAATATATGAATTATTATTTTAATTTTATTATATGTACATAATTTTATTAGAATAGAACGGAGAACGCTTTATTGCTCCAAAAAACATTTATCAGTAACAAGCACATTAGAACATTTTATCATGCACAATTTCTGCAAATTTTTCTTTCGATTTTGTGTCACAATATAGATTTACAGATTGCCTACTGCACTGAATACTTATTTTAAAATTTGAACTGTATAATAAGGGATTACCTCATTATACAGTTCAAATTTTAAAATGTTAGATCTGTAAAATAAAAAGATCGAAATGGATCGACTTCAAATCGTCCAACATCATCTATTGGGTAGGGCAGCATAATATTATAATTTATTCTTACTTCATCCATTTATTTACACTTCATATTTTACATCTACTACACACAAGAAGATAAAAATACAAAAACATATAATAAGAATTAAATATAAAACAAAATGAAGTTTCCACCACCGGCGGATCTGCGGCACGGCGAACCCAGGCTACCGATGGTCGGGCCCTAGGGAGAGAAACCTCCGAACGGCACACGCAGTGTCGAGCAGGGTCGCTTTTTGGATCTGGTTCTTGACCCAACCACTCAGCGAGAGCCTCACAAGGTGTTCGTCGAGACTATTAGATATCATCCAACCGTCAGATACGACTATGGGGACAATGATCCGAGTCGACGGGCCACATTTTGGTAACCTCGTGCTGCTGATCCAGATACTTTACCTGTTAAACAGAGATGTTAAAGTTTAACATCTCTGCTTCCTTGCTGACAAGGTTACCATCGTGGAACACGGAAATATCGACGAACGTTGTGCGCCTGGCCTCCGGGTCCACTATCACAAGGTCTGTTCGCGAAAAAAGTATTATCTCTGATAATGGACCGGTCCCAGTAGAGTGTGACACGACCGTTATCGAGAACTGTCGGTTCGGTCGGTGGAACTTGTAGTAAGGCACCTCGGTACCCACAAGGTTAAACTTTAGGGCAAGGGTCGCGAACCGCGTTCAGTGTACGGACACAAGATAGTCAACATCCAGTCCGGTCTGGTGAGCGACCAGAAATAACTAAGAAGTAAAAAGTTCCTTGCCTTTCCATTGCGGTCATCGATGCTCAGAACAATCGGGTCATGCCAGTCCTCCTTACCTATATTCAGCGGGGTTAGTCCATCAGCACTGGTGACTACATCCCGGTGCATCCTATATAATATTATTATAAAACCTTAGTGTAGTAATCGATACCTGTTCTCTATCCCCTAGATATATCTCTTTATTTGCCAATTGGTCATAGCAACTGTCGACCTCCTCTTCAGTCCCACAATAGTACTTGTCGGCACTCGACTTGAATCCAGGAGTCCTGCTGAGAGCTGCGTGAGGGACGCCCTGTCGTAGCAGAGCAGTGTGTCCCGTGTTCTTGATACTGCACCGGAGGATGTCGAACTGCGCGGCCACGAGGTTAGAGAAAGTCACGAAAAGGCACGCTGAAATGTTGATATATCCACATTACTACGTCCCTATGGGAAACATACCGAAGAGTTTGTTTGAGTTCAGACACAAGTCTTCGCCACTTCTCATCCACGAAATCCCTTCTGGCTGAAGAGTGACCGATGTAGGATTCGTGTGGTGTACTGTCGTCCGCATAACAATGTATGTTGCCTAGGAAACATATCACTGATGCACAGAAGAAACAATGTGGGTGATAACGCATATCCCTGTGGTACGCCGGCACTCACTGACTCATTCATTAAATTTGGCCAAGTTCAAAACTTCCTAAACACAAGTTTGCGCGTTCAGAGCGAAGAGAGCTGTGTTCACACCAGCTACTTCCTTCGGTGGCACGTCAAATTTTAAGCGACCACCTCGGAGTCGCACGACCTAAACTTCCGACGCCATATCGAGGGCAAGACCAAGCTGTCATACTCGGTACTTCATGCAGGGCCATAAGCTGCTTTTGTTTAAATCGCAGATCCGGTACTGATTGGAGTACTGCTGGCACCTATGGGATGGATCAGTTAAATAAATACCAGCTTGCGCCACTGGACTCGATCCAGCGTCGAGCCGTGCGACTTTGAAGTCTCCCGCGATCTAGAACCACTGCAACTTCGTAGGTATGAAGGCTCCCTAAGTGTGTTCTATGGCTTATTCCATGGGGAGTGCTCGGAGAAGTTGTTTGACGCGATCCCGTCGTCCCCCTTCCACGTCCGCACCATGCGCACTGGGCAGAGATTGCATTCTTACACGCTGGACTTACCGCGGATACGTAAGAATCGGTCCTGGAGATCTTTACGGTACCTAATTTGAAACCCTCTCCCTGCTCATATATTTCCCTTCAAGTTAGAAGTGTAGTTACAAGTTAGTAGTTCTGAATCTTGATGTGATCAAGGGCTCAATTAGTCAGCCTCGGTAGCTCAGTGGTGCGGTCGGTCGACTGTTATTAAGCATCCCTGGGCGCGGTCAGTACTTGCATGGGTGACCACTCGACTGTTGGAGGCTGACAGTGGTTCGGATTTCACGTTAAACTGTAGGTCACATCCCTTCTTGCCTTACTAGGTGGTAGGGCGGGTTGGTACCACCGCACTGAACGAAACGTCGGTCGAAACAGTTCGTATTTTCCGTTCAGTTCAGTGTGTAGCCGACATGAAATGAAGGAAAGTACTCACATGGCACCTAGTTCACCCGATCTTATGGGCTGACATCACGGATGTTGTATGTGATGTAGCCAACCGTGTCTGTTTCCATAAAAAAAAATCACTGATTTCGTGCCTCACACGACTATCGAGAACATTAGAAATGAATCTACGGAATTCGAAAAAAATCTTAAAAAGGTACGCTACAGGACAAACCCTTAACCCGATCGCCTTTGTTTTAGGCTCAAATTGTAGCTGACTAAATTGTCCAGAGGAGCATTTCTCAAATTTTTCATATCATTCTTCGTTTCCAAAATATCGAGCGCCAAAATAAAAAATTCGGAAAAAATTGATTTTTTTTTTCACTATTTCGGCCATATTTTTTTTCGTTTTTGACTTTCTCGAATAATTCTTTTTACGCCTTACAGCTCTCATGAATAAGCGTCTTTTGAGCCTTGAGCTATTGAATATCATATCATCACAACTCTCTGAGATATAAGGGGATCGCACTTTTTCGTGAAATCGGAGCCTACACTGGAGCGAACGAAAAGACATTTCCAATGTCAAAAATAGTTTTTCTATAGTCTGAAAAGTTGACATAATAAAAATAGTACAGGTTCCAGATTGAGAGGTTACTAATAACGTTGATATTGATATAATAGAACGTCAAGAAGTTGCTCACACATGTTAGAGTATAGGAAGCCGATGAGGGTCTGCATGTACACCTGCACGGCGAACAACAACTCGAAGTACGGCGTCGCGTGGCTATCCACCGCGTAGTTGATTTCCAGAGGCAGTTGTCTGTGATGATTCAATACTAAACAAAAAATCATTAATACGCATTATGCATCTTACATAAATCTACCCTACTATCCCCGGGATGTCATCATCATGGTCCATCAAACCTTGGTGAACCATATAGGTGCTATGTCATCAAAGCTTAATGAACTTTAAAGGTGTAATAACTTTTGGTCATGCCACTGTTACTTCACTGAACTGGGTATAGGAGAAGGGTAGTTAGGAACTATTAGGACGTATACATACTCACATGTAGAAATAGTGGCCGTAGCAACCCACTGATACGCACCAAAGAAGGTGCAGAACAAGAACATCGGAACAAATTTCCTATTGTATCTTATGGCGGGCGCGGCCGTGAAGACGGTCAGACCTCGGGCTGATCTGTAGCGGAAGTTCTCGTAAGCAAACCGAAACATCATTTTGAGAAAGTCACTTCGGTATTGGTAGTATAAGAAGAATATTGATCCAAAGGTATAAACGGGGATGTTGATCAACTTGTACATAATTTTGTTGAAGTCTCCGTCGAATTCGTAAAAACTGAAGAAAAGGAACTGGCAGCCAGTGAACACTAGAAAGAAATCGCTTATTGCTATAAGTATACGATATAAGTTCTTGGGCCAGAATCCGAGATTATCGAACGGTATAAGGAGGCTCAATCTTCCGACGACAATGATTTGGTCGAAATAGTCGGTAGGCTTTGGACGATTTACATCTGGAATATCAGAATGATAAAACATTTTACGAACGAATTGAAACATGGTGTAGCCTGTGCGACACGAGGTGTGCTAGGCATAAGTAAAAATCAGAATGTATTTGGTTGAATTTATAGCGAAATCCGCATAGGTCACCTAAGGCTGTGTACATTACAATTACGTACATTACGAGTACAGGGATATAATATCGTCTAGATGTGACTTCCCTGACAGCTGTTGATCACAGAAAACTTAACTTGGTTAACTTGGTTCTTGAAAAGAATAAGCTTCGCAAAAATTCTAATGGCCAGAAAATATTTTCAATATGTACCGAACTCTAAATAGTTATACCTATATAATTATTATATTTTCTGTATCTGATTATGTATGTTTTTTTTTCAGACTGCTAATATTAATATTAGGTAAAATAAAATTGAAATGTTTTATTATCGCAAAACATAAACTCAACATCTGTTATTATTACTTCTCTTACAAAAAATAATAATAGGACAATACAACAAAACACAGTACAATAGAAAATTCGGCCAAGTGCGAGTCGAACTCGCGCATATATCGCGGCTTCCGTATCGCCAAGTCATGGTCAGCGCCGCTCACGCCACCTATGTATTAGTTAAAATGCTTCATACTCTTTTCGGTAGATGGCGCGCATACACTTTTTAGTTTCTTGTATGGGGACCCATATAAGGGAATTGAATTTTTTACTTTTTATTTTGTTATATCGGCCATAATAACACATATACTGTGAAGGTTTCAACGAGCTAGCTATTACGGTTTAAGAGATACAGGCCTCGGACAGACGGACGGACAGACAGACAGACAGACAGACGGCGCAGGCTTAGTAATAGGATCCCGTACGACGGATACGGAACCCTAAAGAAGAGATGACCCCTGCCTCCTAATACTGGCTGTATAATATTTGTTTCTAGGGATTGAATAAGTAAAATGATATGTACGATATATGGTGCGAGGGAGTAGTAGGGACAGGTCTAACAGCGTTATTTTTCAATTACAGTTATTCGAAGGGCAATGTATAGATATAATTAAAGAACGCCTGATTTTCACACTACTAATTAGTGACCTTGTTTTTTTGTCTTTTTATTGTAGTGGTAAATTCATTCGGCTACTAGAGGTTTTTCTAAGAAAATATATAAATCTAGAAATTAAATGCAATTACAACGTACTTTTAAATATATTATTTATAAAATTTATTTTTCAGGTAGAAATTATAGGGACAACACAACAAATTGCAGTGAAAATTTTTATTATTAAAACCATTCTTCTAATACATAAGAAACGGTCTTAGAAAAAATACACCTTTAGAGAAAAATAAAAGGTGTGGTATATATTTATTGAAAATAGCAGAAAGAGATTATAAAACACTTATAGATAACTATATACTGCCCGCGGCCTCGCTCGCGTGAAATTCGTATTTAAAAAGAAGAAAGTTACGGTACCTCGAGCGGTACCTTTATTTCGGCGCGAAGAACAATTCGGTTTGTACAAGGGCCACATCTTAGCGTAACCGGATCTGAATTTTATTATAGCTTATATCCTGTGTCCCGTAAATGTGCTTGTACCAAGTTTCATCGAATTCGGATGATCGGTTGAAGAGTTATGAAGGAACATACATTCATACAGAAAAGATTCTTATAAATCGTCAATTTAGTTTTAGTATCATACATAGAGTCTAGAAACACAGTATCTTATAAAACGAAGTAACTTACTCCATGAATATCCTTACAGATATAATATTAGTAGTACTGATGATATATATTTTGTACTTACATTATAAATAAAAAAAACATGTATTTTAGGTTTTTTTTTATGGAAATTGACACGGTTGGCTACATCACCTACAACGTCCGTGACGTCAGCCCATAACACCGGGTGAACTAGGTGCCATGTCAGTGCTTCCCCCCTTTGGTCGTGGTATTAGGTACATGATATTTCGACTTCGGTCGTCATCAGTCGTCGTTTCATAGTAATAAATAGTTTTGGTATAAAGTGTGACTGAAAATTCGATATATTCCTTGAAAGGAGTATACTAGAGGTTATTTGGAACAATTTAAGTCCCATCAACTGGGGGTCGGAAATGAGCGGTTTCCGAGATATCGGGGTTGTAAGATTTTTTTTTTTATTTCTGACTTGTAATCGAAAAAAAAGTTGTAAAAAATTTCATGGTTTTTGGGCACTCCATTGATATTTATCTGAAAGCTGGTAAGCTACCAATAATTTCGAATAAAAATATCGGCCCAAAATTCTCAATATCTCAGAAATAAACGGTCTTAAATGATATTTATTTTTATTTTTATGTAAATTTTTATTTAAAGAATATTTTATTTTATTCTCTAGTATAACCCTTTTCAAGGAATAGATCGAATTTCCAGTAACCCTGTATATGTTTTTTTTATAAATTTTCAAAATCGGAAATCTGCCGCTGCACTCCTTGTACCTGCTTAATAATTATTATAATATAAATATTTAATTCGTGGAGGTGGCGAACTTATTATCAGTTTCTAGGGATTGAAAAAGTCTATAATACGATATAGGTACATATGTTGCGAGGGAGTAGTAGGGACAGGCCCAACAGCATTCTTTATCAATTACAGCAATTCGAAGGGTGTTGTAGATTTAATTACACAACGCCTGATTTTCACACCACTAATTAGTGACCTTTTGTAGCGGTAAATTAATTTGGCTACTAGAGGTTAGTCTAGACAGGAAAATATATAAATCTAGAAATTAAATGCAATTATTATCGAATTTCAAATACATGATTTACTAGCTTTTGCCCGCGGCTTCACTCGCGTGAAATTCGTATTTAAAAAGAAGGAAGTAAGTAAGCCCGCTACCGTACCTTTATTTCGGCGCGCGGAACAATTCAGTTGGTATGTAAAGCCACATCTTAGCGTAACCGGAACAAAATTTTATTTAGCGTATCCTGTGTCCGGTATAGTTATATGTGCTTGTACTAAGTTTCATTGAATTCGGATGATCAGTTTAAGAGTTATGGAGGAACATACATACATACATACATACGTACAGTGTGGGGCCGGTACTTAAAAATAATAGCCCCACTGCATCTCTCCCCGTCGCATGTCGTAAAAGTCGACTAAGGGATAAGGAAATTCGTCAGCCTCGGTAGCTCAGTGGTGTGGTCAGTCGACTGTTGTTAAGCAACGCTGAGCGCGGTCAGTGCTGGGATGGGTGACCGCTCGACGCGACTAGAATCCTCCGTGCGCGAGGATGGATCGCACTTGGCCGGTTTTTTTATACCTACATAGACTGTTGGCGAGCCCAAGTCTTGGACTTCTGTGAACTTTCTCTATCCCTTAGGGACTCTGGGCCCTAAGATGAGTATTATGGGCTGATATTAATAAATTATTGTTAAAAGCCCTAAAATACATTATTGAAGTTTCACGTGAAAAATTACGTAACTGTACAGTTGTGTTCTGATTAGTTCTGACATTATGATAATAAAAATCTGTTAAGTGCGAGTTTCACTCGCGCACGGAGGTTTCCGTATCTATCCGCTATCAATAATATCCGCCTATCTTTTGTCTTTCAGCAATGCAATGTATAAAAGCCTGTGGCGCCATCTATTATTCAGTAACGTGATTTTTCGCACGTTTGTTGTATGGGAGCCCCCCTTAATTTTTAACATTTTCTTTTTTTTATTATTTGTTGTTATATCCGCCATAGTAACACTGAACACATATTCTGTGAAAATTTCAACGGGCTACCTATTACTGTTCAAGACACAGAAGCCCTCGGACAGACAGACGGACGGAGGCTTAGTAATAGGCTTCCGTACGAGATACGCAAACCTTAAAAATTTACAGTTGCCATGACAAAACCGATAATTAGTTAACTCCAATAGGATGGATGTCCAAAATGAAACAAAGGAAAAGGTTTGCAGCAACATTTCATTTTAATCTTAGGATCTCTACATCATGGAGGTGGAGAGTCCTGCATGCTCTACATATTATTTATTCTTTTCTACTATACTTCCTTTTACATGTCAACCTTCCGACTAGTTACATAGGTACTTAATTAATAATGATGATCTTGCATTGCATTCCGCATCAACGTGAAGAACGAAAACGCCATTTTCATTATCTGCAAAAACATATTTCAACTATTAGAGAAAACCATAGAGAAATAATATACGGGGGTTTATACGTCTATGGAGAAAACGAACTAAGTTTAAAATAATGATTATAAATACTTTTTTTTATGATTACTTTCTATCTGTGTTTGTATCTGATATGTTAATGTGTGCAATTATACACGGAGATGTGTAAATAAAGTTATAGAAGAATAGTAAAGTTATAGAAGAATATACTATTATGTATACTCGTAATATTATCTCTTTTGGGCCCGATCATTTAGCCTGGGCTTGCCTCGACCTGCTTGTGGACACTGCTTATATTTTTTCAAATACATTTTAGGCATATCTTTGTATTTACCTATATACTTACCTACTCTATTATTTCTATGGTGGGATTAATATACCTACTTAAGATAAATGTTTTATGAAATGTAAATAATACTTAATGCAAGATGTTGAAATACATCGACCTCACGAGGTTATCGATATATGGCCCGTGGAGTAGGCGATCGTTTTTTAATTTTTTTTTTATGGAAACTGACACGGTTGGCTACATCACCTACAACATCCGTGATGTCAGCCCATAACACCGGGTGAACTTGGTGCCACGTCGCTTCCCTTCGGTCGTGCCGGTTACACTGGACTGGACGGAAAACACAAACTATTCACATAGCCGTTTCGACCGACCTTTCATTCAGTGCGGTGCTACTTATCCGGGCGGGTTAACCTTACCACCTAGTAATATTAGAAGGGAGTCATATCCCTTAATCGCCTTTCACGACATACACGGGGAGAGATGCAGTGGAGCTATTCTTTTAAAGTACCGGCCCCACACGGTACAGTTGTGCCCATAGTAGTAGTGTCTGCGTATGCGCTGCGTAATGCGCTGAGAGCGAAGAGGTTTAACATCATCTCATGAGGCTCTCGGCAGAAGGCGGTCTCGCTCGACACCACTCGAATTGTCCGGAGATTTTTCTCTCTCGAGGTAGCTAGCTGGCTTGGGCTCGCTCCGCCCGGGCGCGGCGCGGCGTTGTCAAAAATGTAAAAATAGCAAAACAAATAATTTTCTATTTGTTTGATGTGTTTCTATAGTTTGTATAGAAAGGAAGTCTAATGAAAAAAAAAATTGTAAATAAATGAATATAGGTACAATATCAAATACAAATATAATATGAGGACAGGAACTCATTCATACTTTCAACGTGTAGGAGCCATGGATTCACTAGGTAGGGCGCAAGTGTTGCGAGAGTTGTCCCGCGACGGGGAACATCTTAGAATATGCTGCGGAACATGCTCTCTATACACAACAGTCAGTAGTGGCAGAGATATCGCCCGCAACATGTGTCCCGTACCACGTAAATGCCGGCCTATGTTGCATGTAAAGTTCGCGCAACGTTGCACGCGGCACCTAGACTCTATGTTGCGCAGTATGTTGCGAGGGTATTTGTCTCCTAGTGGACCCAATGCTACGTAATTTTTCACACGCTACATTTTTGAAAAGTTAGCTTTTACTTGCTCTGACTATGAAATTAATATCAGGCGTGAATGTGCGTACGAAAAAGTGCGTGTTCAAAATTCAGTTCACCCATGCCACAGTATATCTAATTTCATGCGCTCAAAATAGAGACGGCTATGGCTCAGCGGAGTGGGGAGCGTCGCGAGGCAAAGCGGGCGCGAGGCAGTTTCCTCTTTACTAGAGCGGGATGGAATTCGCCACAAGGCGCTAACGATAAAACAAAGCGAAGGCGAATAACGCGCAAATATTTTTTAATTTGATAAGTATGAGCATTTTTAGTTTTGTGACTTTTTAAAATTATGGTTCACTAAAGAATATAAAATTGTATTTGGAGAAAAATTATAAAAAATGTACATTAATTCTTTATATTTTTACAATAGAAAAAAAAATAGAGGAATATTCGGAATTTTTTTCTATCCAGCGAAGTTAAAAAACTTGCTGTTTCAACCTTTTGTTTCACTAAAGATAATCCTGTAGATTGAAAACCTAGAACATCCCCTATACTTATTTATAACTTTTCACAGGTGTGCATCAATTCGAAAGTACAGATGACCCGGGTTGATGTTCTATGTCCCGGGTAGTAGCCTCTTAATACGTTATACACACATAGTTTACCTACTATAAAAGTTTCTTTTAGGATATTGACGTGTACCGCAATGAAGCTGTCTAGCGTGAGACGCACGAGTCCGCCGCCGGTGAGTAGAACGGGTCGCGCGCTCTGCTGCATGAGGATCAAGTAATACTTCCTCACGCGCGCGCTCTGGTGCTCCCAGCCGCTCCAGTACACCGCCAAGTCTAGCAACTCGCTCTAAAAAAACAAAAACCAATTTTTTTTACGGATTTCCGCCATATTTTTACGTTAGTAACTTGGCTATCAACTCAAGCCAGCAAAACTCAGGTAGCTACTCATATGTTCTTAAAGTAAGTTAAATATGTCATATGTTTACACCAAATTATATAAACTCTGCTTTTTACCAGTTTTTAATTATAAAGCGCGAAAAGTTTCCCTAAATTTTCAAATGAAATGTTGTAAGGGCACCTGTAAACGAATTTGATTCCCCAAGTAGCATATGATCAGCGTCATCACGACGGCCATTGTCAAGTAACACATAATCTTCATTTCAAAATGCTGAAATAAAACATGTATAATCTGTAGTTATCATAGATAAATATGTGACATCTTAATCTGTAAAACAGTATATTAGGGGCACACGGAGAAAAATTAATAGATGTATTATGATGTGGGTGGGGCTAGAAGACGGCGCTGGCTTATTTTCTGCGGAAGAATGATGAGCGCCGTGGTGGGACCAGATCCCACGATGTTTGTGGTAGATCGGCCGCACCTCCACCATCGCATTCTGGGCCCTCATTCAACGCTAGCGTGAAGTATTCGGAACCCAACAAGCATCCCCAGGCGCAGTCTCATTGCCAGCATTAACCTTGATTAGAAATGCCTTCGTTCCTTTCTACTGTTATTCACTTGCTTGTTTGTTTAAATATGTTGTATATACTTTCAGATAGTAAAACAGTAAATTAGGATACCTTATATATAGTTTAAAAAAATTCACTTACATCTGCGGTAGAGTAAAGCGAAAACCCGATAGTGGTGCATAATCCAATGAGATTGACTCCAAAAGGCACATAAAAGAAGTCTTCCATATACATGCAGAATGTCCTAATGGCCTTGTGATGCTCTACACAATCCTTTATGGCTTCTATTACTTTCTCCTCAACGGCTTCTTTGTTCAAGTCCTGGTATATGTCAACATTTCCCATATACTCGAATACTTTGAAATGTTTGTTTGAACATGTGTAAGTTTTGTAATTCTGTAAGCGAAGCATTAAATTGTCAGATTTTATAAGTCGGGGGTAGTTGATTGCTTTAGCTAATAAGTATGATTTTTTTTTATAAATATTTACAGGAAAAATATGTGTATTTTATAAAGCTAGTTTAAAAATAAAAGCTCCTTCATTCGGACAACCTCCATCGTCCCAAAAATGACGCAGCGTTTCTCCGCTGAATGGAGATGCTGATTTCCTGAGTGAGGAACACTAAAGCAGAACAACGGTCCCCGGAAAATGAGCAAAAAACCCAGCTGTTTGAGCAAGTTTTTAGCGTCCGGGCTCCATGCCCAAGATATTCTACCGCAAAGGCTACAAATTCGTAATTCGTTTAAACTAAACGGTATTTATTATATTTGGCCGTTTGTGACTACGGGTTAGGATATCTGCCTGTATCCATAAGTCTAGCTAGAAGCATGTAATATAATAAACCTGTCCTATACGGCCGAGATATATCTCTTTATTTGCCAGTTGGTCATAGGAACAGTCGAGCTCCTCCTCCGAACCGCAGTAATAGGAGTCGACGCTAGACTTGAAGCCAGGAGTCCTGCTGAGAGCTGCGTGAGGGACGCCCAGGCGCAGCAGAGCCGTGTGTCCCGTATTCTTTATGCTGCAGCGGAGAATATCCAACTGAGCGGTCACAAGGTTGGAGAAGGTGAAGAAAAGGCATGCTGCAATTTTATAAAAGCAATATAGAATGTAAATGTATGTCAATTTATTCTATAAATAGGTACCACATTAGATTCAAAATTTTCCGTTTTATCGATATACAATCACACTGCAGATCTTGGAACACAGTTTGAAGGAACAGCTTAGGTTGGAATAAATTGACAATCGCAATTATTCTAAAGTGCTGTTAACCCTTAGATATATGTCTCTTGGTAAAAGTCAGCGTTGACAGTGTTGAGAAGTAAGAACGATTACATGCACCCACATATGGTTTAGATTGATTAAGAAGAAGGTTCTCACAAATATTGGCGTAGTGGAAGCCTAGAACAGTGTGAATGTACAGTTGTATGGTGAACAGCAGCTCGAAGTATGGCGTGGCATGGTGGTCCACCGGGAAGTGGATGTCTAGGGGCAGTTGTCTCTGCTTCTTCACAACTACAAACATCATAAAATGTTTATGCATTTATTAATAGCAAAGTAAACTATTGTAAGATAAAGAAATGAAAACTTTCCCTGTACGACATTTTATCATTTCAAATAGGCAAGATGCCGTTATCCCAAAGCTCATAAAATTAACTAAGTACTCGTAAAACAAGCTGTATCGCATTAGAGTCAGGCACGGCGTAAAACATACGCCTCTCCAATCTTCCTCCAGTTCTCCCGGCCTTCAGCGCAGTAAAGGTATACGAGACGGAAGTTAACTTTCTCCATACAAAATCAAAAATTTTTACCCCCCCCCCAAAACTTTATCAGATTTTTACAATTCTTTTTTTGTTGTAATAAGAACAGTCGAATCTACGTTCCTGTCTTATTATTTGAATATCTAACTCAATAAAGCTTGAACTTCATGGCATCAAAAAATAAAATCTTTTCGCTCGAAATAATTGTTTTTAGCTCCGGTGTTGAAGCTATATTTCACCGAAACCAAAAATTACAGGCACGTAGATTGGACTGTTCTTAAGACAAGAAATGTCGAAAGACGATTTTGTATGGAGAAAGTTAACTTCCGCCTCGTCTTAAGTGTGAACATCGTTCACGCGCAGACAGAGGGTTCCACAGCCATTGCCTTCTTATATGCAAAGCGAGTGCGTGCGCGGCTGCTTCCTGCTCCTTATCGCCGCGCCGCCTGCCTACACCCCGTAAAATGTGTGACCTTTACTCATATCATAGGAATGCTATTTTCTCTATGCACGAATGTGATCAATCCAATTTTGTCAGCTTCGATAGATAGGTGCTCCGATGGCGCCAGTTCACCGATCCGTGCGTGATGGGCTGACATCACGGCTGTAGTAGGAGATGCGGTGGGAGCTTCAATAAAATAAAAGAACTTACGTGTGGAAATGGTCGCAGCCGCCACCCACTGGTACGAAGCAAAGAAGATGCTCACTACAAATATCGGAAGGAATGCCTTGTTGTATCGTATGGCGGACGCGGCGGTGAAGACAGTCAGACCTCTGGCAGATCTGTAGCGGAAGTTCTCGTATGCAAATCGAAACATCATTTTGAGGAAGTCGCTTCTGTATTGGTAGTACACGACGAAAAAGGAGCCAAAGCCATAAACGGCGATATTTATCAAGATGTCTATAATTTTGAGAATGTCTCCGTCGAATTGGTACACACAGCAGTATAAGAGTTGGAAGCTTGTCGATATTGTGAACAAATCGGTTAATGCCATGAAGATACGATATAACAGTTTCATGAGGAATCCGGGGTTGTCAAACGGTAGAACGCTGCCCAGTCTTCCGACGACAATGACTTGGTTGAAGTAGTCGGTATGTTTTGGACGATTGGCGTCTGGTATATCTGAGTTGAGAAACAGATATTTACGAATGAATTTCGACATTATGTCGCTTGTGAATGGAAACATCGACGTAGAATGGAAATATAAAAATGTACTTAAAATGATAATCAGAATATTATGTCAGGTTTAGTGTGGTTAGATTCAGAGAGAGAGTATACTTATAATAAACACCATAATATGAATACAGGCCACTTGTTCAGACGCTTTATAATTACACTGACCTGACCACTGATGACTACAGAGAGGTTCAGTCAGCCTCGGTAGCTCAGTGGTGGGATCGGTCGACTGTCGTTCGTGATTATAAGCACACCTGAGCGCGCTCAGAACTTGGATGGGTGACCGTTCGACCGTTGGAGGCTAACCCTGGTTCGGATTCATAGCAAAACTGTAGGTCTCTTTGAACCTTACTAGATGGTAGAGTTCCATCTACCCGCTCGGGTTGTTGGAATCACCACACTGAATGAAAGGTCGGTCGAAGCGGCTATGTAAATATTTCGTGTTTTCCGTCCAGTTCAGTGTAGCCGGCACAATCAAAAGGAAGCACCATAATGGCACCTAGTTTACCTATGTGTTATGGGCTGACATCATGGATGCTGTAATTGATGTAGCCAACCGTGTCAGTTTTCATCAAAAAAACGTTGTCTTTGTGAAGAACATCGATTGCAGCAGCGACTTCGACGAATGTCCATTATACAGCTATTACACTTGCATTTAGAACATATATTTACTTTAAAATAAGTAATTTTCGGTGGAGACTATGGGGGGGCATGGTCTTGAGGAGGCAAACCGGCTCGCGAAATACATCGGGATGTCCCTGTACGCTGCTTCAGGAGAACAACTTTCGCTCGAGTTCCTGAGTCGGCGTATCAGTGTGGCCATCCAGCGAGGAAACGCCGCCGCGAGCGTCATCGTCCCACCTGGAGGAGGGTTATTAAGTTTTGTATAGGTTATAGGTTTATATTTTATTTTGTAATTATGTAGCTTTATGTGTTGTTTTTCCGGTTGTTATTGTGAGTACTTAAACTGAATAAATCTATATTATAAATGGATTAATCACAGTATAACTTTTTCTTATTGAAAATTGATAATGTTCTCCAATATTTCCATATAATTTGTAGGTGTAGTATGAACCAGCCTTTGTGACTGCCGCAAGTGCTCTTTCTTCACTATGCCCCCGTGGTCCCCACAGTATCGTTATCACCTCAGTATCGTATGTGTGATAGACCATAGTGCAAATTCTGAAGTATTCTAAACAAAAACATTTAGGCAAGAATATTTTATTGAATTGATTTATTTCAAATCAATTCCTGATTTCTCGTAATAGAGTAAAAATTAAATTCGCGTTTGTAAAATAATTTTATTGTCGTGATAATAAAATGGTTCGTGTAATGGACATCCAGGGACTGGTCATTCAGGGAATTGGACCATAAGGCCCGAACCGGTATAATATTACACCGCAGTAGCAGGGACCGGGCTGACAGTAACTCGAAGTTGTTGTAGAGTAAATTATAGGTCACTCTCATTTTCACACCTATATTTTTAAGTACTACGTTCAACACTCAATTACGTAACATCATCAGAGGTTTTGAAAAAGAGGAATATCATATCAAACCTTACACGAAATTGTAACTTTTGAGAGAGGCGTGTACTTTGAATAAGATCTAAATATTAAATAAGCGGCGGGTGGCCTAGTGGTTTGGGTATCGGCTTCTCATGCGAGAGGTCCGAGGTTCGAATCCGTTCGGCGTGTACCAATGAATTTTTTCTGACGAAAAAAAATTACGTGCATACCTACACCTGCTGCTTCACCGTTCGGAACCGGTGTAAAACTGTAGGCCCCTTCCCTTGCCCCTTACTAGGTGGTAAGCTCAAATTGTAGCCGATTTGGTACCACCGTATTGGATGTAAGATCGCCGCATGTGTGTGTTCTCCTCTAGTCCAGTATAGCCAGCAATCCAGGGAAGTCTCCGGTATGGCACCTACCAAAGATAATGGAAGTTACTGATGCTATTAATAGGTGGTCTGTGGCACCTACCTTCTCGAAGCTGATATTGGCTGGTCGGAGGATGCGCTTTGTCCCCTCCGACTTAGCAACCCACACCAGATTACATAAAAAAAAATAGGTAGGTGTCAAGAGGTAGATAGGTACGTAGAACCTGTAATATTCTCAATGAATTGTTCTATTGTTTTCTATTCAGCATCAATGTATTGAACGAAAAGGACATCTGTACCGTGTACCGTGTGGGGCCGGTACTTTAAAAGAATAGCCCCACTGCCTCTCTCCCCATGTATGTCGTAAAAGGCGACTAAGGTATATGACTCCCTTCTTATAATACTAGGTGGTAGGGTTTAACCCGCCCGGGTTGGTACCACCGCACTGAATGAAAGGTCGGTCGAAACGGCTATGTAAATAGTTTGTGTTTTCTGTCCAGTTCAGTGTAGCCGACACGACCGAAGGGAAGCACTGACGTGGCACCAAGTTCATCCGGTGTTATGGGCTGACATCACGGATGTTGTAGGTGATGTAGCCAACCGTGGCAGTTTCCATAAAAAAAAAAAAATCTTTATTATGTGAAACAAATAGAAAAATACATTGTTGACATTGGGCTTTTGAGGATCCGTCGTTTCTCAAATTCGTCCCTCTGTCGCACCGCTCTAGAGTAGGGTGTTTAATTGTCTTTCCGAGAGTGTTTTTTAAAGCTGCATAGCACTTTAAGAGTCTGCAGATCTGATAGTATGGTTGCCGAGCTGGTATGGCTGAGTGGAGCACCGATGATGGTCCCTCGGTATAGCTCCTATACTGGTTTTCATAAAAAATAGAACGATTCAGTAATGACTATCAACATTTTAGGAGTGAATTACAGCTTAAATAAACAACTTCAACGGTTGTAATTTTCTCGAAAAAAAAAAATCATGACCATCTTGATTCAGTCAGGTCATGATTTTCTTTTTAGATTTTGATGTTACAAAATAAAAAAAAATTCACACGAACCTTGTCGATTTCATCGATAGCAAAACTATTTGGTTGGCTACATCACCTATACCATCCGTGATGTCAGCCCATAACACCGGGTGAACTAGGTGCCATGTCAGTGCTTCCCTTCGATCGTGCCAGCTACACTGAACTGGACGGAAAACACAAACTATTTACATAGCCGTTTCGACCGATGTTTCATTCAGTGAGGTGGTACCAACCCGGGCGGGTTGAACCCTACCACCTAGTAGTGTAAGAAGGGAAGGGACCTACAGTTTTACGTGGAATCCGAACCACGCTCAGCCTCCAACGGTCTAGCGGTCACCCATCCATGTATAGCAACAGTCGACTGTCTGCACCACTGAGCTATCGAGGCTGACAAATCTATACCAAGGCCGACCGGTTTCCCTCCCAAGCCACGTTCCAGGGTACGGCCATACCTAACAATGACAAATTGGGCGTGAAATTGACAAGGATTTTTTTTTTTATGGAAACTTGACACGGTTGGCTACATCACCTACAACATCCGTGAAGTCAGCCCATAACACCGGGTAAACTAGGTGCCATGTCAGTGCTTCCCTTCATTTCGCGCCGGCTACACTGAACTGGACGGAAAACACGAACTATTTACATAGCCGTTTCGACCGACGTTTCGCTCAGTGCGGTGGTACCAACCCGGCCGGGATAAACCCTACCACCTAGTAAGGTAAGAAGGGAAGGGACCTACAGTTTAACGTGGTATCCGAACCACGGTCAGCCTCCAACAGTCGGGCGGTCATCCATCCAATAACTGACCGCACCATTAAGCTGCCGAGGCTGACGATCCCTTAGTCGACTTTTACGACATGCGACGGGGAGAGATGCAGTGGGACTATTCTTTTTAAGTACCGACCCCACACGGTACAAATTGTAGGATGTAGGATTTAGGATCTGTATAGAGTCCAAAGCTACCCGTGCCTCGAAGAAATTGGGCGTCCTCTACCGCAGCAGGCGAATCTTCTCACCGGCGCAACTCCTTATATAAAGCGCAAGTTCGCCCGGTGATGTAGTAACTACTGCAGTAATCTGTGGGAAGGATTCCCCCTGTACCTATTCACCTCCTTGGACTCTATCCAGCGCCGCGCCATCCACCCCAAGCTCTTGAATGGTGATCGCACGCTCACTGAGGGACTTGAATCATTGCAAATAGGCGAACAATTATCCCCCTTAGCTTGTTTTATAAATACTACCATTGTTACGGAATTGGTAACGCGCTGGCGCGGGCGGCTCAAGCCAGACTTCCAGGTTCGAATCCTGGTCGGGACGTACATATTTCTCTTAATTTTCGGCTTTGCATTTATCTGACGAAGAAATATAAAAAGCAAGTACGAAGTAGGAATTACGGACGGAATTACAGACGTCACATAGCGTGGGCAAACTCAATTTGTATTTTAGCATACATAAACTGTTGGCGAGCCCAAGTGAGAGGGACTTAGTAATTGTGTTGAATTTCGAGGAGCGTTCTATATCCCTTAGGGACTCTGAGCCCTAAGGGATGGAGAAGATGAGTACTATGGGGCTGATATTAACAAATTCTTGTTAAAAGCCGTAAAAATAAAAAAAAAATAAAAAAAGTAAATGCTCAGTACCAACATATAAAAACATAATATTAGAACTCCCAAGTCAACTTCTAGTGTCCGATGCCAAATACGACTTTCGTGCAACTCCGTCACTGGATACTGGCAGTAATAAACGAATTTCCTATTCGTTTGGTTGCCACTATTTAAAAAAAGAAGAAGAAGAAGACTTTAGTGACGGCAGCATAAGATTCAATATAACGCTATAAGTTCACCCGGTGTTATGGGCTGACATCACGGACGTTGTAGGTGATGTAGCCAACCGTGTCAGTTTCCATAAAAAAAAAAAAAAAGGCAGGAGATGCGACGTACCTGCTAGAAAAATGCAAGCAACGAGATACGTCGGCGACCCGGTAGCGGAATTGGTCACGCGCTGGCGGCTCAAGCCGGAGTTCCAGGTTCGAATCCCGGTCGGGACGTATTTCTCTTCATTTTCGGCTTTGCATTTATCTAATGAAGAAATACTACTAACATCGCCGATGCCGATGATCCTATGAGCTGGCTTCCCTCATCCCTCCTGCCCCGATCCGTATCCGTCACACCCGCCGGACTCGCTCGGAACATCCATATGTTGTTGACTGACACCCAACTTCTGAGAACGCATCGCTTTTAGAAATAATTTCTGTGTCGTACGGCGAAAATATGAAACGGTCTTCCGATGAGTGTTTTCCTATACCTATTAACGTGGCGATCTTCAAAAGGCGTGGTAATAAATTAGAGAACTAGTTACCTTTTTGTCCGCCTTGAAGCTGGCATGGCGCCTCTCTGGGCGTGGTTTTGGGAGGAACCAAGGTGATATTGGCTTGACTGTGTCTAAAGTTCTTTTGAACTTTTGGGCACAGGCACCCGTGCCGGTGGTCAAAAAAGAAGAATCTTTTTAATTTTGTTTCGTAGGTCACATACGTAAAGAGTATAAGCGGGTAACGAACGACCAAAAGAGTGACAAGGGCGTGTCTTCGCCTATAGATCGATGAATTTTCTAGAATCGTGTGAATTTTAGAATACTAAGTACATGAATGAAACGTTTATTTAAATTGCAGCATGAAGAGCAAATTACGTTATGAATAATTTCGATATTGTCAACTTTACCAGACACGATATAATTAACTTCTACGTCTGTTGAAGTAACTGCAAAAATATGTTTTTTTAATGTTATGAATTAAAAAATTTTTAATTAATAATTTTTTTTTGTTTTTTATATTTTTATATACATATATTTAAATATGTATTACAAAAAACACATTCTAATCTACTATACTTCGACTTTTGTCGTCATCAGTTTATATGTAAAAAAATATAGATAGTACCTACTTACTTAATTAAAATATTTGCAACTTTCAGGTGTGTCGAGAAACTACGGTCATTATTGATGTCAAGAATGATGATGGCATGACGATGATAGATGGCGTTGTCATTGTGGGTTTGAATTCTTCTGTTTATAAATTATAAAAGTGAAAATTGCTGAAAACGACCACATCACAAGTTTTGCTGAAGGTAACCACACACCATAGTATTATGTTGATTTTTCATAAACCGCTCAATTAATTTCGATAAAATTGAAATGGTACCACATCTGAAGTATGTCCAACCAAACAAAAAAATAATTTTCGAAATCGGCTCTCAATTGACGGAGAAATCGCGTAACAAACATAAAAAAAACCTCCTCTTTTTGGGAAGTCGGTTAAAAATTATAAGTCAGTTGTATCAACGTTTTTGGAAATTCATCCCCTAAGAGAAAATCAGAGAGGGAGGGAGAGAGAGAGAGAGACTATATTTCGTCTACTCAAATTAAGCATAACATAACCTACAATGCCGCGAGCGAAGCCGCGGGCAAAAGCTAGTAAACAATAAGTAAAATTATACGTGGCAGTGTATACGTGGGAACTCTCTAAACGAATTTATTCTTAAATGGCTCTCTACAAACATTGCTACAATTAATTAATATTGAATAACTAATTTAATTACCTAAATTATAAGTATGTAATACCGTGCTAGTACCAGCACACTAGCAAGCAGTGTACTGTACGGAGGTCGTTCGAAACTGATATGAAATAGGTTTTGTGTGTTTTCACACGAGTTCAGTGTAGCCGGCGCGTCCAATGGATAGAAATGGCATAGCACCTAGTTCCGATAGAAACAATGTCTTATATGCACGCTATCACCAGTACAATGGTATCCAATCGAGGAGTTGTCATTAGGAAATTATTAATATAAAAATATATAAGTATGTTTTGAAAGTCAAAGTGATTCGGTTACGGATACAATATTTTCCTGATGCACATATAAATTTCGCAACAGCCTCTATGATTCCTGTTCCGTGCGAAAATTATATGCATACTGCAAGTTGCATTATAAAAAAGGCATTACAAAGTCCTATGATATTACGATGTTATAATATTGAAATTGCTCAATCGCTTTAAAGCGTTTACAACAGTTAAACGCTTGAGACTCAATCATCTAACATTATACGTTTTTTTTATTATTCTTATTTGGTATCGTTCGTAACAGCGCCACAAAGTTACAATCTAGCACCTTTTTTTTCCATCCCTGTGCTCTTTATTTCTTCGAGTGCGTATGACGTTTTCCCGTAAGGTTAGAAACATTGTTTCGTTTTACAAAATGTCAACATTTTATTTCATCGATACGAATTAACCTAACTTATTAAAAAGGTTTGTCATTATAGTGCTCACAATAATTGTATTAAAATTAAAGTTGAAAAGAAATTTGAAAGTTTTTGTGTTTTAATTAACTACAAAATTAATAGCGGAAGTAACATAATTATATTGATTAAGATATTACTCCCTTATTATTACTGAACTAAAGCAATTTTATAAATCTCGAAAACGACTTTCAAATTCTAATTTCAAATAGTTTATTGTAACTTGATTCCGGGCGACACAGAACTTGACTGGTCCTTGCCCAGTTACAACTCGGAGAGTTACAATCTTAAGTCAAATTATGGCGAAAAGTGGCCAGAGTCATAGCACTGTTTCAAAAGAAAGAAATTACAAGTGTCAGAAGCAAAAGCTGCACAGGGTGCTTCAGAGACCGCTCTTCACCGCGCGGCTGATGGGTGTACTGCCTTTTGGGAGCAAGAACAAAATATCGAGGAACCTGCACAAGCTCTACTTCAGCGTCAACGTTATATTGTTAATGACGGCGACCTGTCAGCTCGGCAACGACCTATTCAACGACTCCCCGAAGGATATCAACGTTGTGATCGAAATAATCCTTAACGTTGGGGTTTACCTGAGCGCTCTAGTTCTGTTGATTCTCTACGGAATCAAGGTCGACCGCTTGAAAGAAGTGATCGTCTACTCGTATGAAAATGTTAGGCTTCACTCGCAGTTTTCTGAAGAAGATGAAGTCTGCGTAGAACAGACGATGGACCTCTTGAATGTGGGGCTGCCTATATTGATAGTTTGCACTTACGCGTCTTCATATCAGTGGCTCATACTACCAATATTTTTCTCAGGTAATAAGGTTAGCGTATTTGTAGTTATTTTACTCTAGTTGTTTCCTAGTAGTTTTACTTTCGTGTGATACTGAAAAATATATATGTAAAAAAAGACCTATTCCGCAGGACCCGAAGGAAAACGATTGTTGCCAGTGGAGACCCAGTACCCTTACTCGGCCTACGACTCACCTTACTATGAGATCACCTACTTGCTCCAGTGTTACTTGTTTACTGTACTAGCTATTGTTTACTCCAACATCAGTAAGTAATCTCATTTCAACCGACTGACATTCATTTGAGGACTCAAGAAAATGTGCCTATGTACTTTAAAATTCACCCTATCTAGACATTCGGATAGTCAAGCTCGCTCAAGGCTTCATAAAGAAGGCACACGTTTGCTGCCCTCTGCTAAATAAACCATAGATATGAGTAGACTCTATTATGTCGTCTAATCTGGTATGCGTCTAGCTCCAATCCCCAATTAGTTACTCCAATGATTATGAACTTTCATTTACTCCTATTATGGTATTAGAAGAGACCTCAGGACATGGGATCTAATTCATGGATCAACTCTTGTTCATAATACGATGAAAGACCTACCAGCAGTGGGACTGACTGTGCCACCCACTGATGATGTTGAAATTACTTTGGTGGTGATCGCGTATATACATCCAACGAAAGTGCGTGACATTCCAGCAGAGGATTCAATATGATTCAGTTTCATTATATTTTGTTGACGGTCGTGCGTCTTACTCAGGTGCAACGTACACAGCGCTGACGGTACTAGTCTGTACCCAGTTCGATATCCTCTGCTGCAACATCCGCAACTCTGGCAACCCGGACTGCTATGTCGAAAGTCTCCTCATTCCGACCTACAACAACTTGACAGAAGAGAACATGGACAGGAAGAGCCGTCGCTTTCCTCAGGTATAACACATTCACTGCTAACCAGTTTTTACTCTTTCATTAAGAAACCTGATAACCTTAAGTATATCTGTGATGCTAGCTAACGGGATTGTTCTGTTTTAACCACCTAATTTTAATTATGTATGTGCCATTTCTTCTTGTGCCAGCTGCGGAAACATACAAACTATTCTCATAGCCATTTTGATTGACTATAAAATAGTCTGCTGAACTTCTTGAAATCAATGCTGAAGAATCGTTCGCAGGGGTCTGCTTTGTTAGATAGACATGGGGTTCAGTGCATAAATCATTGTGTACCGATGCACCACACAATATATAGCCCGGTAGTTAGGACAGTGTAGCAGCGTATAACCTGGTGGTTCAAACACCATTGTCGCCCACTTTTGCGAGGAAATCTAGATGCATAAATAATATTTTCAGTTTTTTTAACGATATACATATATGTATATATATTTTGGCATGACATTTCGACATGTGGGGCCGAGCCACCCATAAGTTGTCTTACGACGCCCATGGACATTCGGTCGTATGCGGGGCTTTCGAATGCCACGCCGGCCTGACAGGTGCCTATTCCCGCCCCTATTGAAGGCCCTGAGACTGTAATTGTGGGGGAATATATGGGCAGGGACAGCGTTCCAGAGTTTACCGTTTCTGTAGAAAAAAGATCTGCAGAACCGGTTGGAACACATCCGCGTATATATCTAAGATTTAATCAAATTATTTTATTGCAGAGGTGTAATGATGGCTTATTAGTGCCTCAAGAGTATTCAGACCAGGTGGAGAGGAACACGGAAAAAGCAATAGCGGACTGCGTGGAGATGCACCAGATGGCGCGCCAGCTCTGCAGACATGTCGAGAGCTACTTCAATGTGCCCTTAACCTTCCAATTCCTGATGATTATTCTTACTATGGGATGTGCGGTTATATCCTTCTTGGAGGTTTGTTGAATCTTGTCATTTAACCTATTGTCATTTAACTTAATGAATATTGTAGGTTAAAAACAAAATTTCACTTACATACGTAAGTATACCAATGTTTTTTTTTTCATGGAGCTTTGAACCCCCAACACCTAATTGAGTAAATTGTGATTTGATGCGGCACGGGAACCATAAATTAATTTATTTTTCAGAAATTCGCTCTGAACACACTTCAGTTCACGGCTATATCTATAACATTCTTGGCGATTTGCTGCTTTCAGGGCCAGCAGATATTGCACAAGGTTAGCACATTTCACCTCATTCACTTTTCTAAATGATATTATCGTCCAACCTTCGAATATGTTCTGATTAATCTTTACTTGTGATTACAATAAATTAATTATTTTTCATTATAAAAAAACTATAATAAAACGTTATGTAGGTTTACATTCTAAGGCCCACTTGCACCAACACAAATTTAATATATAAACCAGTTTAACTCGTTAAACTAGCACCCGTTGTATGTGTGAACCGCGTTTAAATCCATAACTCGCTACTTAACTTTAAACTCGTGTTGGTGCAAGACGCGCTAAGTATGTTAGTTTACTATATATTTTAAAATAAACTAAAATCGATGAGGGTTACAGAAATATAGATTCTCCTTACTTTAATCTGAATGAACATTTAATATCATTTAATGTTTCGTCTCCAACGTAGTAAATGCTCCAAACAAGAACATTTAATAGGTAAGGACGTCGGAATACCTATTTAAATGTTCTTGGCTCCAAACTCTGATACTCATTTCTGTGCGGGTAATTCAACTTACCCAACAGAGTGAAAATATCCACGAGGCGGTGTGGCTGAGCGACTGGTGCGGTCACAGTACGCGCGTGCGCAAGTCCTACATCATACTCATGCAACAGGGGCTCTTTCCGAGCGAACTCTGCGCGGGCTCCGGCATGTTCCATCTCAACCTCACCAACTTCATAGCGGTGAGACTCAAGCACTTCTCTGGTTGTACTCTTTCACTGAAGCAAAACATCGGAAGGGACCCTGTGGGTGGGACTATTACACTTTTTTTTTAACTGAAACGATTGGCTACATCACCTATATACATAGCATCCCTAACAGCCCAAACCACCTCCGTGAACTAGGTGCCGTGTCAGTGCTTCCCTTTGGTCTTGCCGGCTACATGGAACTGGATGAAAAACACGAACTATTTACATAGCCGCTTCGACCGACCTTTCATCCAGTGCGTTGGTACCAACCTGGGCGGGTTAAACCCTACTGCCTAGTAAGTGCATAATATTTCCAAATGCAGTCTCGGGTCCTTCAAGACGGGCGCGAATAGGCAGCTTTCAGGCAGGCAAGGCTTTCGCAATCCCCGTATACGACCGAATGTTTTCGTTAGGCACCATATGAGTGGCTCGGTACCACATGCTGCGCTTTCAATATAAAAAAGGTAAGAAGGGTAGACCCTTTCGCCAGGCCCCGGTATATTGATTGGACTTAACGGGATAGTTGGGTTGCTACCAGAAATCGATGTCTTCAGTTGAAGCGGCCTATAGTAAATGATTTCAAAGGGGCCTTGCTTTGATATAGGATCAATCACCATCACCACTAATTGCAAAACAACACGTGTGTTGTCTGTGATGTCAACGATTTCAGTTTAAATTAAAAAGAGGTTAAAGAGAGCACATTCCTAGATGTCTTACGAGATGTCGAAGAATGTGAGCGACTGTCCACGTGCACCTATGTCTAAATTTATATTATAATATTTGTTTTTATTTGGTTCATAGATTTTGAGAGCGTCGTTTTCATTCTTCACTCTTTTAGACAATATGATCAAGCCGGACAAATAGTCTTGCCAAATATTCAATTCAAAATGTATGGCAACACTCCAGGATATTTTCTTGCGAACAACAAGACGAAGGTGTCACGTAGGGCGGGCCCAAGGCATAAGGCATGCGAGGACAGCTACCTAACCATTTAACAAGAACTTTCAAAGATGAAGGATGGTATTTTTAACCCCCGACGAAAAAAACGGAGGGGTGTTATAAGTTTGACGTGTGTGTGTGTGAGTGTGTGTGTGTGTGTGTGTGTGTGTGTGTGTGTGTGTGTCTGTCTGTGGCATCGTAGCTCCCAAACGGATGGACCGATTTGGATGCGGTTTTTTTTATTAGGAAGCCTGTTTAATCGGGATGGTTCTTAGCTATGTTTGTAATCAAGTAATAAAGTAATTAAGTAATAAAAAAAATAATTATCTAAAAAAGTGGACCGATTTGCATGCGGTTTTTTTTAAAAAGCTTGAAATAAAAGTTAAATTACAAATTTAAAAAACCCCCGACTCTTAAAAAGTCAAAAATAATTTCCGTTTACTTACTTAAAGGAGTCGGGGGACCGCTAAGTAAATTAAATATAAAGACTCAAAAGTTGCGCGGGAATTTACTTAGCGGTCTACCGACTCCTTTAGGTAAGTAAACGGAAATTATTTTTGACTTTTTAAGAGTCGGGGTTTTTTTTATTTAGTCTTTGTTATTGTCAAGTGTTCAGAGTGTGAGTAATGCTTTCATTGTCAGCTGCAACAGTACCTACGACACATCGTCAAGATTTTAAATACTTAACTATATAAGTAATGTCCACTCGCACTTATAAATAGAAAAGAAAAAAATAGAAAAGAAAAGATTTATTGCACTGAATGATCAACATTTAAGTACAGAAATCTGAATGTATACATCGATAACATATAAAACATGCTCTATATAATATGTATAAAATTATGTTTCCATAAAATATTTGGATTTTAATTACCAAGCAGGTACTAACAAATTTAACAATATTTTAACTTAGTAAAATATAATCTAAGTATGTTTTAGGAATAATAATAATAATGACGATCATGTTATAATTATGTACTAATATTGTAATGGACGGATCTACAAGTATTTTTTACATGAAACATTTATTTGTCATAGAGACTTGTGGACATCGTATTCTTATTATTATTTACACCAAGTTGAGCGCAACTATCAAACCCGAACTGGAAGATCAGAACGTTGAAGCGCTAGACGCATGGAAGCCGAGAGAGCTCTTGAGCTTTTAGAAGTGAATCGAGTGGTACGCAGAAGAGCTAGGGACGAGGAACTTGAGTTAGATGAGAATGAGCGCGTATTCTAAATTGAGCTAAGTGACGACGGTGGAGCTTTAGTCGATGACGAGCTGCCGGAAGGAGCCGTCGATGCCGAAGAGCTCGTCGAAGTTCTTGGGCTTGCCGAGCCGCTTGCTCTCGTCGGCCTTCAGGTTCTCCTGCTCGGCGAACCACTCGCGGTAGCTCTCCAGCTTCTCCTTCCACGCCTCTGCAATCATATTACATCGATTTTACGTAAATTAATTAATCCTGTGTTCTTTGTAGTCTATCTTTTCTTTTGGAAGAATTTTTGACTTAATTTTTTTTATTAGTTCTTGAATATTTTTAGATGTAAGTAGTATGTTTTTTAAAGCAATTAAAATTTAGTTCAGTAGTAAGATAAATAAAAAAAAAACTACAATGTTTCTTGCCCGATTTTATTGATATGTATTAGGTTTTAACACTCGTTTTTCGCAAATGTACTTAATTAATCCTATGTTATTTGTAGTGTATATTTTCTTTTGGAAAAATTTTTGGCTAATGTTTTATTTGTTCTTGTATATTTTTAGATGTAAGTAGTATTTTTTTAAAGCAATTAACATTTAGTTCAGTAGTAAGATAAATAAAAAAAAGGACAATGTTTCTTGCCCGGTTTTTCCTCAATGCATTGCTAAACGAGACAAAAAAAAAACGATTACGAACTATACTGAATGTGCATATTTATTTTATTAAAGCGTAGGTATTATTTACGGCGCGGTAAATATTTGATTTCAATCTAAATCTGAATGCATCATGGAATCTGACTATAAATACGTGTCCGAAAAAGATGTTTCTAGGATGTAGTCTGGCTATTGCATGCACTTTTATATGTAGGTATTATGCAATCTCATAGTATACAATTTTTACATATTAAATGTTTTCGTTAATTAAATTAACTTTACTTCAAAGATACAATTTGATGGCGCTCTATTGTTTAGGCAGTCTCTTAATACTAAGTAATACACTTATAAAAAAAAAAATCTCCTCCATTTCTGCCGAGGCTGTCATGGTCCTCAGTACCCTTATAACGTTCCCTCTTTGAATTTCCAGGTTTATGCGGGGTAGAAAGAAAGCCTTGGCACACACGTCGCCGGACTTATCCACTAGCAATTGGTGGATGGTATTGGCAAAAGACAGTGCATCCGGTGACTACGCACCAAGGGTTTACACCGCAAAACCTAGAAATTCAAAGACGTTTTTAGGGACAGGCAAAAAACTGGAACAAAAATAGTGTGTAGAGTTAAAAATAGTAGGAACGTTCTTACTGTTGAGGTCGTTCATGGTGCCAGCATTGCCGCCATACTCTTCCGGGAGCATTTCTTTGGGAATGTATTTGTATAGGTCGTTGATATCACTGTGCATGAAGATCTGGAAACCGACGATAATAATGGTAAAAACCTTAATTCGTCACCAAAACGGGTACACCTATTGATACTATTGATAATACATACTGGGTACGCCTGACAGAAGGTTTGTATTTATGGGAACTGAAATGGTTAGCTAGGCACAATCCGCGATTTCAGCCCATATCACCTTGGTGAACTAAGTGCCACGTCAGTTTCCCTTTGGCCGTACAGGCTACACTGAACTGGACGAAAAACAAGAACTATTTATATGGCCGCTTCGATGCATATCCTAGATAGATATCTAAGTCCTTGGTTGGGTCCTAAGGTTGACTGTAAGAAATCTCTGTAAGGGATAAGTCCGCCTTTGCACCTTATGTAAATTTTCCAATGTATTTGTTACTGTTTAATGTTTACTGGAGCAATAAAGAATTTTCTATCTATCTATCTATCCTATTTTTTATGGATACGCATATTACAAAATGTAAAAGTTCTCTCTTTAAATAAAAATGTTTAAAATTTCCTGGAACGCTTGCGGCACGGCATTACCCAGCTGGATGGCAAGGCTTACCCTTTGAATAATTAGGCCCTAGATTGCGGGACGCCAGTTGCGTCCAGCGGCAAATGTAAAGTTAATGAAATTTGAACTCACTCTGTTCCTAATCTTTTCCTTGATGAAAGGTTTAACGAAGTTGACGATTTTGTCTACGAGGGGCGAGACGTTCACTACGTGCACCTCCTTCAGTTTGACGGGATACGCCTCCTGCGGGACACACGAGTTCATATCATCAGTTCAAACCTGGACACAGGCTACCCTCGTTATTTTCAGGGAAATTATTCGTTCCTTTGGTTATGGAGTGACCAAATAATATGACTATTAGTAAAATTTCATGACAATCGTTTATCATACAGTTCTTGATGAACTGTTGGCTCAAAATTTTACGTCCTAGGATCACGTGCAATTTCAATACCATTTCAGGTTATTGGATGTAGAGTTTTAAATAACTACTCCAAACCGTCAAGAAGTGGGCACTAGCTTCGATATTATAGTCCTTTTAGCAAGTCATGCTGCGTTGATTTATTGTAGTATAAAGTTATAGTGTACCTGCACGCAGACGAGGAACTTCTTGACGAGGGCTGGAGTGAACTTGGCGAAGTGCGCAGGAGTGGCGACGCTGGCATCAAGCACGTACACATCACCACCCACCCCCTCCACCTCCTCGGCCAACCGCACGTCTCCGATCATCAATGTTAGCTTGAACGCGTCAGCTACGTTCGGCGTCGGCATGTCCTTGCTGAGACCTGTTCACATCGATATGTCCATCTTATACCTCGAATAAGTAGGTCGAGCAGCTCGAACATTTTAAACAACCCAATTTTATTTAATGATCGAACTCGTATGAATCTTTGAACCTATTTCCATAGTTGAGTTCTACAGAAATGATATCCAATCCTCAGGACTATGGGCTATAACGTGAAGAATAAATCAGTTCCTTCCCTCCTTCAGTTCTTCAAGAATGTCGTAATGTCTCAAAAATCTTTAGAAATTTATAAATTAAGATCATAGGGTATGATGTATGATGGGTATATAATGAGAGCTTCATACCTCTCATCATGACGACTCTCCTGCCCTCGGGGGTCAGACCTGGTAGTGGCGGCATGTTGCTGTAAATAAGCACAACCTCATTAACCTTCAATCTATGTAATATTTGACTGGCTACATTTCGTTTGAGTAGTACTTTTTTCTAGGTTGCTTATAAAAGGTCTCGAATGTGTCTAAGGTTTTACGGCCATCGCCTGTAAATATTTTTTACGAATAATTAGTAATCTTTGCAATCCTCATTACACACACATGTTACTAACTAACGGCTAACGGCGCTTTCGCAAGAAGATAATGCGCTTTACAAATCCTCTGTGCTCGCTGTGCTCCAGCAAATCGCAAATTGCATCAAAACCAAACACGATAAAAAATAACAATCCGGAAACTGTTTTTCCAGTGAAAAGCGTCAATTGGCTTAATGGGAGCTAATTACAGCAGAGGTAACAACGGTGAGCCCTCTTCCGTGACAATTATACTAGCTAGCTTGTTAGAACATAGACCATTCGTTGTCGTGGCAGATCACCTTTTGCAATTAACGTTTGTTGTAGGTGTCGTGGCTGTTTCTACCTCAGTAATTTCTGTGGAAGTCAAAAACCCGGGGTTAGAGTACTAATTCAAATCTGTGGAACTCAATCCATAATACCAGTCATTTAGCTGATTAACTTTTGTAGTATCCAATGCCTTCCTTGATTGATTAAGAGGGTTTGAGGAGATTCATGTTTTATTGCTACATAGAAAAAAAGACAGGAATCCTGTCGTCACCTCAGTGGTATTGGTAATGTTGTATTGTACTGCAGTCATCTTGCAGACGGCAGTATACATTTTTCAGTGTGTCTGCAAGATGTCCTTTTTGTAATCCTTCTCAGTCAGCGTAGGATGTAGACTACACGGATACTTACACCAGGTTCATTATCTCCTGGAGCTCGGGACGCGACATGTCGCGGTCGGCGAAGAACTCGGGCACTGCGGAACGCATCGTGAAGTACATGTCCAGCTTCCTCTTGCACTTCTCGAGAGAGAATTTGCAACCGCGCAGGAACGTCATCATGCGCGCGTCATCTGCAATGCCAACAGGTCTGTCAGTGCCGCACGGAGTTGTTGATGGAGAAGCATCTACCAAAGTGACTATAATATGACTGATGACCACAATATAAGGACGAAACATTCAACAAAATTTACATCCATAAAATATAAAGGGTGTGGTGATTAGCGTAGCTGGTTGAAGGCTTCGATCATAATTTGTTTCCGTCTACTGTTGAAGGCTGTTTGTTTGGATAAGTTATCTAACGACGGAGGTTCTGCAAAAACTCCAGAATATAATAAATTAATATTATTAATTTATAGGGCGTAGCTTGTGGTTGTAAGTAGATGATTTGGAATGCTAGCAGTCACGGGTTCGAAACCCAGGTTTGCCAACAAGTTTCCCAAATTTTTAAAGAATTCTTGTGGAGATCAACTGTAAGCAAGGAAAACATTTTTTTAACATAAACTGACAAGACATTAGATGTTTCTTGTTACATGTTTTTGCTTCTGTCGTCCTAAATGATTTTTTTGTGTCGAAGCATTGCTGTGTTTTTGTTGCCCGCGTGAAATTCTGCAATAGCGTTGAATGAAATTTTGCACTGTAAGTAGTGGGAAGAGGTACGTGTCACTGTTTGATAGAGTCTTTTTTAATTATAAGTTAAAAGGAGGTAGATAGTTTATCTAAGCTCCCAAGCGGCACATTAAATACAAGACCACAGTCCTGTCTGAAGTTAGTCGCCCACCAACTACGCACGCGTTCGGACCGCTAACCGCTAACCACGAGCCGCTAACACATCGAAAATGCCGTCGTGTGTAATGAGATTCTGCACTAATTCTAATAATTGGAATAAGACTATTCGAGTCGGCGCATCTCTTTATAGTTCTTCCTCTCAACTTTTCAAGGACGTGCCATGTGTGAGCACTGAATGTCATTATAGATAAGCTATCTTTCCTAAAATATCATTGAATGATGGTATGAAGTGAGTTACCCCAGGCATCGGGCAGATGGGGCTCCTGCTTGAGCCACTCCTTGATGATCTCGAGGTCGGCGTCGCGCGTGCTCACGTCCTCGTTGAGCTCGCTGCGGATGCGCTGCCACATCTCGCCGCTCGGCTGCTCCAGCGTCATCTTTACCGGCAGCTGCGACTTCACCGGACCTGCAACAATTCATACTCCTTAAGATGTCACTCGATATTGAAAGCCTCGATAGCTCTTTGGTGCAGACAGTCAACTGTCGCTATTGAATGTTAAGCAACGCTGGGTGCGGTCAGTACTTGGATGGGTGACCGCTGACCGTTGCAGGCTGATCGAGGTTCGGATTCCTCGTAAAACTGTAGGTCCCTTCCATCCTAATCTTACTTGGTGGTAGGGTTTAACCCGCCCGGGTTGATACCACCGCGCTGAATGAAACGTCGGTCGAAACGGCTATGTAAATGTTTGTGTTTTCCGACCAGTTCAGTGTACCCGGCACGATCAAAGGGGGAAGCACTGACATGGCACCTAGTTCACCCGGTGTTATGGGCTGACATCACGGACGTTGTAGGTGATGTAGCCAACCGTGTCAGATTCCATAAAAAAAATGTGCACAAATATCGTTCCCCGGTGTCTGAGTGCCGGCGCGGCGGCCGTTCGGGACTCGCGGTTGATGTAAACAATATAATTACGCGAGCGTTGCGGCTGTGACGCGTTATGCTTTACACGTCTCCAAATCTCAATTCAATTCAGCCCAGATATTCCTTAAGGTAGATATTTGCATAGATATTTACCCTTAAAAGGGCCAAAATTGTGAACTCTTAAAAAAAAACATCAGTTTTGGTCACAGAATCACCATTTGGGGAATAAAACAGCATGCTCCGTGAATTTAATAGGTATCTACCATGTAGGTATAATGCATCTTTCGACACGAAAAAAAAAACAAGGATCTACCGACAAAAAGGGTTCAACACATTAAATCCTAAAATCGTTAATATTAATTTGGCAAAAGGTTCGTCGTGATTTTTTGGGAGTTTTGGCACAGACGAGATTTTGGTTTTGGGCTGCGAGGGGCAACTTTAAAACGCGGAGCCGCGGGAAAAATCCAGCACAGTGAGCCTACAGTAAACTGAGTGTGTCGACAATCGGCATATTTTATATTATTATGTACCTACCCGCAGTAGATACGTCAACCGACAGTAAAGTACTTACTAAGTTTATGTTCGTGTTATTGTGATCCAACTGATCATAATGTTTTTTCGTAATGTAGCTATTTTATTTATTAGCATTTATTGCAATCTGCGCAAAATATTATACATGCTAGTGCCTATTTTTATTTAGAATCGATTAGTACATGTTCACGCTACTAAATAATAGATGGCGCCACAGGTAGTTTGCATCGAAGACAGACACAAGATAGGCAGATATGGTTTTTTGACAGGTACGCTATAGCGGATATACGGAACCCTCCGTGCGTGAGGTAAACTAACACTTGAGCGATTTTTTTAGTTTCTCTATATTAGCTTGATTTTGTTTATTTTTAATTTTCATTTGCTTACATTTACATGCATGCCCACACCTGCTGCTTCAACGTTCGGAACCAGTGTAAAACCTGTGTAGGTTCCTTTCCCTACTAGCTAGGTCCTCAAATAGACGTAAGATGGCCGCATAGCCTCGCATGTGTTCTCCTCTAGTCCAGTATAGCCAGCATTCCAAAGGGAGGGAAGTCTTCGATATGACACCTACTTTTTCGATTGTGATATTGGCTGGACGGAACATGTGCTCTCGCTCCTCTGACTCAGCCACCCCTACGGAATTACATTAAAAAAAATCTATATTAAGGTTTTTAAGTTTACTCTGTTATTAATTATTGAAAACTTAAAAATGAATATATTAGCGTTTTTTTATAGAAAATGACACGGTTGGTTACATCACCTACTACACCCGTGCTGTCAGGCAATATCACCTTGGTGAACTAGATGCCATGTCAGTGCTTCCATTTGGACGTGCCGGCGATACTTAACTGGACGGAAAGCACGAACCGAACTATTTTATAGATGCTTCGACCGACGAAGGTCTGTCGACCTTTCATTCAGTGCGGTGGTATCAATCCGGTAGGGTTAAACCCTACGCCCTAGTAAGGTAAAGTGAAGGGACGTATAGTTTTACGTGGAATATGAATCACGGTCAGCCTCAACGGTCTAACGGTCACCCATACAAATTATTTTCGTACTGTTTTCGGCCAGGCAGGACTCGCGGAACTACGACTACCTGTAGGACACCCGATACGTCGTCGTCCAGTCAGATGTCAACTTTTGACCGACGATATCCCCGGAGCGAGGGACGAAACGTCGACGATTGTAAGTCGCTTCGATTAGTTATACCGCGTAACCGAAAACATTACGATAATTTGTAACAGCGGTAAAAGCCTCAAAGAACACATCCAAATTATGACCGCGACCGGGTGTACTTAATTTTACCGATCGCATTTCGATCAATTGCACCGAGACGCGCCGCCGAGCCACCAAAACTGACAAAGTTCAACAACAAAGTTTCAGTTGACAAGCTCCGGATTATTTTCATGGTCAGCCTACTGTTAGCTGGTCACTAGTTTGCAATAGTTCCTGAAGTGCTTAACAGGTGTTCGGTCAAGGCACCGACTTATATCCGTCTGGTGGGAGACCCGAAACTGACTGATGATCTGGAGTCTCTCAGTCACAGACGATTTGTAGGGTCACTTAGTCTGCTCTGCAGGTACTATCATGGACGCTGCTCGGATGAACTTGCTTCCCTTATTCCTTGCCATCCAACCTATCTTCGCAGCGCTCGCCGCAGATAAACTGAGTACCCTTTTGTTGTTGACATTGGGATTTTGAGAACCCATCGCTTCTCAAAATAGTTTCTTTGTCGCACCGCTAGGGTGTGGAACTGTCTCCCGGCGAGTGTGTTTCCCGAATCCTTTAACCTGGGTGTCTGCAAACGTCGTATCAACGGGATAGACAGCCTAGCAACAGTCCGCAAATCTGCTGGCATGGCGCCTCACTGAGGGTGGTTTCGCGAGGAGAGGGGTTTTTTTGGCTCTGTCGACTGTAGCATTGGTCTCTCGACACAGCCACCCATCTTGGTTTACATTAAAATGTACCTAAAGGTAACTTTGTCAGGTCATTGGCGTTCTTCTGACGTCAAACGCATAAGACAGTTTGTACGCGGACGTAAATGGGGAAACTTTTTATGTCTCCTGACTTTGCTGATTTTATATATTTATATGTTGTACACATTTTTTGTGTAACAATAATAATGCTCGGGGAATCCCTGTTTTATATATATTTTCTGACTAATTCATTCATTCTCATGACGTATCGAATCGCGGTTTTACCACCTAAGTTCATACTTTAGATAATATATGTATAATAGTATGATTCGGGTCCCATATATAAAGATAGGTCTCAAGGTCCGTGGAATTTTGCCGATTATGTTTTTTTGTCTGACCTTCCGCAAAATTTAAAGACCCGTATATATGACCAGTGTGTCCTCCCGGTTATGACGTACGTGTGTGAAACGTGGACTCTGACGGTCGGTGTAGTCCAAAGGTTGAAAGTTGCCCAGAGAGCAATGGAGCGAGCCATGCTGGGAATATCGCTACGTGATATGATGCGTAACGAGGAAATCCGCCGACGCACCAAAGTAGTCGATATTGGATACCGGGTGGCTAAGCTCAAGTGCCAGTGGGCTGGACACGTCAGCCGAAAAGACGACGACCGTTGGAGTAACCGTGTTCTACACTGGCGGCCGTGGACAGGAAAACGGAGTGTGGGAAGACCACCCGCCAGGTGGGACGACGACATCAAGTGCGTCGGCGGAAAACAGTGGTTCCGTACCGCTGAAGGCCGGGAGGACTGGAGGAAAATTGGAGAGGCGTATGTCCAGCAGTGGACGCTTACACGCTGACTGGCTGACATGTTTTTTTAAAGATGGAGATCTAATGATCTGCAAAACCGATTATCAGGTACGCATCCGCGGTAAGTCCAGCGTGTATGGATGCAATCCCTGCCCGCCTAGTGCGCGTCGTGCGGAGGTGGAAAGGAGACGGCGCGGCGGGATACAGTCAAACAAATCCTCCGAGCACTCCCCATGGAATAAACGATAGAACACGTTCGAAAGCGTTCCAGAGTATGTCATCAAAATCTAAAAAAAAACTCATTCATAAAATCTCACTAACACGTGGCCATGACCAGTATTCCGAATAGGTAGAGTGTGAGTATGCGGTTACAAAATCATTGCCAAACCATAGGTACCTACATACCTAACGAACGGGCTACCATCACCTCCACTTAGGGTTGCCAACTTAGAAGATATAGCGTATTTATGACTCAGGGATGGCAAATAAAAAGTACCGTTTCATAAAAAATTCAGTTTTATGTAAATTTTTAAAAGATATACTTTTAGTGCTCTTTGTGTTTTTTTTTTCATTTTTAGTGCGCATTCGATTACTGAGGTGCTGTTAGTTTACGTCTCATTTCATGGATTGTTTTAACTTTTCTTTTATTATTGAAAGTGCGACATGTGGCGCCGAAGCCATCCATGTCTAACGACGACCATAGACATTATAACTTAAGGTTAAAATAAATTATTTTTGTGTACTTTATTGCTATTAAAAAGTTTGAAGTAGGTACCTGTGTAAAATAAGGTAAGATACTTTATTTTAAAATACGGTTGGCAAACCTACCTCCACTCCACTTTCTCTACTAGCCGCTGTGGCAGAAACCTTGACAGCTATTCGGCGACGGGAGCCGAGTCGTCATACAATTATGATGACACGATAACTTGATGACTATACGCGCTGTCTATGCGCTGAACTTAGCCGGCTGTGTTGCTTCAACTTTATCGTGTTGTTTGTTTGGAAGCATTTATTCTTCCAATTAAATTCAAATGCATTTATTTCTTAAGGAGCGCGCGTAGTGTACCGTGTGGGGCCGGTACTTTAAAAGAATAGCCCCACTGCATTTCTCCCCGTGTATGTAGTAAAAGGCGACTAAGGGATATGATCCCCTTCTTATATTACTAGGTGGTAGGGTTTAACCCGCCCGGGATGGTACCACTGCACTGAATGAAAGGTCGGTCGAAACGGCTATGTAAATAGTTTGTGTTTTCCGTCCAGTTCAGTGTAGCCGACACGACAGAAGGGAAGCACTGACGTGGCACCAAGTTCACCCGGTGTTATGGGCTGACATCACGGATGTTGTAGGTGATGTAGCCAAAGTATTTATTTACATCAAAATATTCATAAATTCAGCGGGTTTCACTTTTTGAATATGATTCCGTCCAAATCTTTTCCGTCCATTCGTACGCACTCTTCTAATCATGTGCGCAAACTCAAGAACACTATGATGCAGAGTTGCGGAGAAATGTTATTGATTTCGCGGCTGATATTTTCTCTCAACGCTCTTAATGTCCGTGGATTGTTAGAGTAGACTTTTCACGTTAAGGAACCCCACAGAAAACAATCACATGGAGTGAGATCGGGTGACCTGGGAGGCCAGGGTATGTTTCCGAACTTCGATATCACTTTTTGGGGGAAAAACGCTCGCACCGTGTCCAGGGACCCCCTAGCAGTATGGGCAGTGGCCGAATCCTGCTGAAACCATCTGTCAAAGCCTTAATCCATCTCCACAATAGGAGTAAAAAAAAATAGATCATGTTTCTGTACCTTTCGGAATTGACTGTCAGTGTTTGACCATTTTGATTTTCAAAGAAAAACGGACCAATTACGATAATTGCGAATTTTCAAAGAAAAACGGACTAAGGTAGAGACAGTAGGCGCGGGGTCTGGAATGGGCTGGTTGGCGGTAGATCTCGTTTCACGGAATTTCTTTATCCACTTTTTTAACAGATTAACACTCGGGGCATGTCTTGGTCGGCGAATATGGTAGTGCAAACGAAATTTCCGAAGCGATGCATCGTAGGATTCACCATTCTTAAAATAAGCTGCTATTGCAAAAGCGCGGTGCAATCCCGTCCAACGCTCGTGATTACTAAACCCGCAGATTGCGCGCGTCGATCGAGATCACTCCCTGCTTTCCCGCGTCAACCGTTCCCGCGCGATTCAAATTTGGAATGTGAACTTTCTCGCTGGACACACTGTATATACATGTATGTAAAATCTAAGCACATATTGTAAGTTAAAACTTGTGAGATGAAATAACAGATGTACTATTATTTCCTAGGTATAGGGTATAGGTAGGTGTGTATAGGTAACGAGCAAAAACGAAGAACAATTACTTTACATGACGTCATCAGGCAGTTAGTTATTTTTGTATCTCTAACAGAGAATACGAGATATTTTATTGCTGTTAATATCGTTAAATATAATGTGGCTTGCTCTGTGGCATACACACATACACACATACACACATACACACATACAGTTGATACAAATAAACAAAGTACGCAACACACACAAAAACAAGTCAATTTAATTTACGCAACTCATAAGTCCATCGCTCGAAGCTAGTCTCGCGTCGTCGTCTCGGAGAGCTCCGTAACCACGGCCTGCATCCGCCGGCGCGCTTTGAGCCTTGGCTTGTCTCCGGCCGCCGCGCCGCCGGCGGTATTACCGTTTTTAATTTTTGTATTAATTTTGTGTATTTGTATTACTTTTGTATAATATATGTAAAATTAATATAAAAGTTTTAAATGTGAAATAAAGAAAATAATTATTATAAAACTAATTAGAAAACTTTATTGAATTAAACATACAGAAAATACATAAACTATAACTACCTATCAAATTAAATAGACAAATATACCTAATTTAAAAAAAAAAAAACCTATAACTAAAAACCACTAAAAACTAAAAACTTATAAATTATATATTTCCTCAAGGGGCGTCGTCCCCGGGATGGTTCCCAGGATGGCGGCCGCGTTGCCCCTCTGTATCCCTAGACTAACTCGTTGCCGGAGATACGAGAGGCAACACGGGTTTCCAGTTGCGGACACCATCCTGGAACCCACCTCAAGGACGAATTAGAAATAAATTAACCTAATGAAGAACTTAAACTAATTAAGTGTAAGGTGGAAAGAAGGAAGAAACAATAGAGAAAGGGGGGGTTCGCTACAGTAAGTAAAATATTTCATCCATTTCAGCCGACTCTCCCACAGTGCCCCATACGCTGGCAGCGTTAGTTAGGTAGTTAATTTAATTTAAGTAAAATTGTAATAGATGTAAGAAATCTAGCTATGCAATATAAATGAATTCTTATTTTATTTTATTGTATTTTTTATTTTTTAACATTTAATTTCATTATACATACGTATACATACTCACTCGTATACACCACCTTTTGCCACACCTCGCAAAGATGGACTCACTTTGTCGCATTGCCAACTCGCAAATAATCGTAGACCAAAGTAGAGCACTCTAGTTGTCAATGGGGTATAGTCCGCTCGACCCCCACCCTCTCTACCGCTTGTGTATGGCACTGCCACAAAGTCCCGCGTCCGGGTACAAAAACACATATTTTTAGAGTATTTTGACAGTTTCGTTCTCTCTACACGCCCTTATTACGATTGATAACTCTATGTGGGAGACCTACGAGGAGGAAAATGTGCGAACAAATTGTATTATTTTTTCCTCTATTTTTAGGTACAAAAACCCACCACTAGGCCGAGCCCTAGCACAATTAAAATTGAATCACCATGTCCATTCCAGTCGGCCGATAAGTATATTGGCAGTTAGAATAAATTTGAATTAATTGCAGTGTTAGAAACTGGTTATTTATATTATCAGAAATACTTATAATTATGCTTCGCTCACCAATTACAATATTGTATTTCTTCTTTCTCTAATTTATTTTCATGATGCAGAGACGCTGCCTCAAATCGTGTAGAGTTTCTGGAACATTTCAGTGGTCTAACAGTTTCAAATCGTGTAGAGTTTCTGGAACATTTCAGTGGCCTAACAGTTTCAAATCGTGTAGAGTTTCTTGAACATATCAGCGGTTTAAAATTTCGTGTAAGTAATTCTGGATGTCTGTTTGTTAATTTTAAAATATTTTACTTAGAGTACTCACCCACCCCCCCCCCCCCCCCCCCGCCCCTTTATTTAGTTTTTGTATATTTTTAATAAATTTTTCATTAGGTTAATTTCATTCTAATTTGTTTTATTTAATATCTGTTATTCCGTTATGAAAATTTTAAAAACATTATGTAATACGTACCTAGTAACTTAAAATTTTATATGGGGAAAAGTAGCTGTAGTTTCGATGTAGGCTCAAATTTTCACATGAGCGAAGCCAAGCATGAATTTTTGGGGGGGGAACCCTGCAAAAAATCATGCTGTAATCTGTATAAAAAACTAAGTTGATGCCAAAAAAAAGAGCGTGAGGAGATTTGAAAAAAAAAACCATTACGTTCTTCAGGTTAGGTAAGTTTTTCGAAAATATATTTGAGTGAACTCAATTTATTTTTCAATCTTTTTTGTTTTCAGATACTATTAACCTCCTGAACGACATGGTCAAAAATTACCCTTTACAACGTGTATGTACCTAAGTGAATGCAGCGCAGTATATGTTTATATGTACTTAAATAATTATAGTAATCGGTAAAATGTTCCCACATGCAGATGACTATGCTAAGTGCTGTGTCGATGTGAAAGTAAATCAGAAAGTCTTAGATTGTGTGAGAGCAAGCAATTTGCACTCCCCGCTTCGAACATTATTATAAAACTTCTCGTGGTTGATTATGTACAGTCTATTCTAAACATGTGGATACTTACTATCCACAGCTGAATCTACACTGAACATACACTTCTGAAAAAATCCTTCTGTGGCTCGATTATGACATTTTTAAACATTTCGTTACGTACAAGTAACATGCTGAAATGAACATCGTGTATGGAAATTTAAGTACCAACTGGGCCGCTAGATGTGTTGCATCTTTTCTCCATACAAATGTTTACATAATTGTACGTAACGAAATATCAGAGAAATGTGATAATCGAGCCTCAGATGTGGCCCAATTTTGTTGCGGACTGTATCAGTATGTATGTGCTTGGTCGAATTTCAGATTTGTGAGAAAATGTACTCGTGTGGTATCGACCTAATATTGAATAAAAGCGCGTTATACACGATGAAGATTTATCGTATATTAGGACATATTTCACCATAATATCCTTTGAAACTGACACGGTTGGCTACATCACCTAATACATTCATGATGTCAGGCCATAACTATGAACTAGGTGTCACGTCACTACTTCCCTTCGGTCGTGCCGGCTACACTGAACTGGACGGAAAACAAGAACTATTTACACATCCGTTTCAACCGACCTTTCATTCAGTGCGGTGGTATCTACCCGGGCGGGCTAAACCCTACCACCTACCTGTAAGGTAAGAAGGGAAGGTACCTTCAGTTTTACAGTCAAGATAATTCATATATACCTTTATTTGATTTTACAGCTTAATATATCGAGCTATAGCGAAAGATGCAAAGCGATATCGAAATATATCGTAATATACGTGTGCCTCCTAAACCGAAAATCAATTAGCTGAACTGACCTCAAGCAATCAATTTTAAATTTCCAACTAATTCCATAATTAGCTAATTACTGTACATTTGATATTCCAATACGTCATTCATCACTATCTACGGCATAACAATGTAATGAATAAGTAATGTGTGGTAGCGCACGAACACGGGCAGATGCCACCGTGCAAAGATTTAAATCGATAGATAGAGCAAAGCGCTCAAGAGTTCGTCACCGATTAGACATAACGGTGTGACTTTGTACTAATAAATTAATATACACCGTGTCCCAAAACTCAACGTCAGGCGGGAACCAGGGAGTAGGCCAGTTTATGACTACCCAGGGAAAAATAAGAAAAACAATATGAGTCATTAATTTTTTTAGAAAAAAATTTAACTGAATATTTTTTTGGTAAAACTACAGGCATTCTGGTTTTGTTTGGGATACTAATCAATAGCAGCGTTTTTTAGGCTACCAATAAATAAATAAAAAAAAATATATTTGCAAATTTGTAGTCGTAGTACCTAAAAATGTAAATTTTCAACGTTTCTCAAAAATGCTCATGTCATAAAAAACAAATGACTCCGATTTTTTTTTCTTATTTTTCCCTGGGTACTCACAAACTGGCCTACTCACTGGTTCCCGTTTGACGTTGAGTTTTGGGACACCCTGTATACATGAACATCCCCAATGCATCTCTCTCCGTTTATGTCGTAAAAGGCGAATAAAGGATAAGGACAAGATGCCGTGCTAAATGGGACGGAATAGCCACGTCCCACCTTGGCAAGGTCCTTCGACCGAGTCTTGTAGCAGGTGGGTCTTCGTGCCTTACTTGCTGCTTGCGAAACTGCCTGTACGGAAGCCTACTACTAAGCCTACGCCGTCTGTCTGTCTATCGGTTTGTCTGTCTACTGCTGTATCTTTGGAAGCGTAATAGGTAGCCGGTTGAAATTTTCACAGAATATGTGTTATTATGGTGGATATAACAACAAATCATAAAATATAGAAAAGGTAAAAAATTAAGGGCGGAACGTGTTTTTTTTCAACGTTTTTTTGTGCTGCCGAAACCTAGGTCCGCGAGTTCGACTCGCACTTGGTCGGTTTTTCTCTCTAACCAAATCAAATGCTCTGTGATTTCGACTCATTGCGAACCTGCACTGATCTTATGAGATCCAAGGTGATGTTGCTAATTGCAGGTTTCAATCGCTGTCATTATTATGATGGACGTGTCGATGATGGTGGAGAGATTACGCTGATGAGTTATTAAAATATTACATACCTAGAGTGTTATAGATAGTGTATATACTTACCATGAAACTGTCATTCTTGTAAGCATCCACAAACAGTCAAATAGTAAACTGGCAAAATAAATGAAAAAAAATATTAATAATTATTTTATCTTCAATTTTCAAACTCAAGTCTTTTACTACTACCTACTTACATTTCATTATATTAATCAACTGTCAAACATCCAAAGGTTGACTGGAATAAATATCTGTAAGGGATACGTTCGCCTTTTCACCTTATGTAAATGTTATATTGTGCTTATTTTCTGTATAATATTTCTGGCGCCATAAATTATTTTCTATCTAAAAAATAAATTGTGATAAGTTCGAAAGTAGTTAAACTATACCATATGGAATGCTCAATAAACAATAAATAATATAATTATGTTTCCATCTGTTCGTGCCAGGTACACTGAACTGGATGAAAATCGCGGATTATTTTTCAGAGTTAGAGCAACTTCATTCAATTACAATTTGCATCGGCACACAACACGGGTGTTGATAAAATATAAAAACCTAAAAATGAATCCCGAAGTGTGACAAAGGTATGTAGACGTATATCTGAAAACTCCATCCGAATTGGGTGAGTAATTTGTACTAGTCAAACAGATAGACAAAAACTTCAAAAATTATAATAAATTCGTAACATTATTTGCTTTCAGTGTACAGACAGTCAAATTTTACAGATTTATTAATATTTATCTAAGTAATGATTTGGTCTTTGGTACCTACTTTCGTATTTTTGTATTATTTGTTTTATAGTTTTATTTATTCCAGTGTATTTTGATTTTGTCGAATGACAAAAGTCTACGGTATCAAGTACGCACGTCATTGGATTTACCGCCCAAACCCAGTTAAACCCCATTTATCTCACTATTCACTAATACTAACATGTATATAGCGAAGACACAATAAAATTTTTTACTTGACCTAAACTAAAGATAATCCTATTAGATACTATACGGGTATTTATATAAAATGTGAATCACTCAATTAATTAGTAACCAAGCGTAATTACGCTTAAACTTGTTATGTAGCTAAATGTATCTTCCAAAATCAAAGTTTTAGGCATTCGGCTGTTCAGGTTAATTACGTTTTGGGTGTTGTGCGTCTTAGGGAATTTGAGTTTTAGGCATTTTGCTATTGTGGGAAATTTGTTTTTAGACATTGATTTTAGGCATTTTGCTACATAAGCATTTTGCGTTTTAGACGTCGCGCTCACGAGGGATATGCTTCGTTCTAATGATTGTAATAGGTTGAGCGTTTCGTTTCGAATACTTTAATACTTTAGGTATGGTTAAGGTGACGTGAGGCTGCGTCTGACTCGAATGTCAAGAAGTTTACCACCAATATTACTCACCTGACGGATTCGGTTTTAATATAAATACTTCATCTATCAGCGCAGATCGATAGCTTTTTGAAAACACGATTTGATTAATTTCGCTCGATAGAAAAAACACATGAAGATGCCTCAAGCCTATTTAGTTATAAAAACGTATTGAGGCAACGTGACCAAATCAAGGCTTTGGATAAAATATATTTTATTTGTTGAGTGTATATTATCTAAATTCGTAGCTCTTTACTTTTTTGTTTCGATCCGTAGTTTTAGAATAAAAAAAAAACTAATTTTTGATTGATTAATTTGTGTTGCATCCTACTTCAACTAGCGAAAGCGGCGGCGCGGCGGCGCCTTGAAAGAGGAGTACGCAAAAGTGTAAACCACATTGACCAAAAAACTATTTAAAAAAATATAAAAACCGCCTTCAAAAATGGATGAAATAAAAAAAAATTGTACCCTAGAGTTGAAGGCGGTGATATCCTTTGTGATTTGTGTAGCCTTCTTTAGCACCGCCTTCAACTCTAGGGTTCGATTTTTTTTTTATTTCATACTTTTTTGAAGGCGGTTTTTATATTGATTTAAATAGTTTTTTTATTTCACAGTTTTTTTTTAGTAATTTTTTGCTATTAATGTACTCGGCGGAATCTCTCGGCCTTCAGCCTCGCGATTCCGCCACGCTTTCCTATCCGATCTTGACCAAATGGGAAAGCACTAGCTTTCAAATAAAAAAAGAATTTTCAAAATCGGTTCACCCAGTCGAAAGTTCTGAGGTAACAAACATAAAAAAAAAATACAGTCGAATTGAGAACCTTCTCCTTTTTTTGAAGTCGTTTAAAAATAAAGTATGGTTGGCAACCCAAACAATAAGCGTGAGTTCCCGACGATGAGTGCTACAGAAACAGAAGCACTCGAAACGTCGAGATGCACCCCGATGTGGCTCGTCACCAGTCGCACCGGTAAGCCGCTAAAATAATTTTAACTCTCTGGCACTACCGACCGTGCCAAGTTGAGTAAACACGCCCGTACCAACCTTTTCTCGAAGCAAATTAGTGTACTTTTGGCCTCCCTGTATCTTTGTTGTGGACAAACGGCTGAAATTTCAGTAATCGGAGAGCTAAAATGTTATAACAATAATTTGAACGTACCTAATAACAGTTTATTGGTAAACTGAAAAGAAATTTCTACGAAACGATTTGTTTGTGCTGTGTGATTGCTAAGTCAAGACATTTTTTTATTATAGAAATGAAGATGTAAAATTTTAATATGGATAGAGTAACTACATATACTTAGTAGATTATTATTAATTAGAAAATATAATTTATTGCAACATTGTTGAATTGACACTTCAATGATATTAAAAGATTTGGCTCTGCATGGGATCTTACAACTTTTTACGGTGGAAAGGTTGCGTGCAAGACTTGCCATATTTGTTAAGTTATAATTTTTTGATTGGGATTAATTTTTACCATTAGAAAAGAAAGTGAAGTTTAGTTTGACTAGAGATTATGCCAATGAACTGGACCGAGACATTGACACAACGGTTGAATATACGCTCAGCTGTCTACCGACTTGACTGAGTTGACAGTAAGAAACGTGAGTATGAGCCTAAGAACTCTACATTTTGATTGATAGATGGAAAATGGAAAAAAAATTACAAAAATTAAGTACAATACAAACATTTCCACGAAGTTCAAAGGTGGACTTATCCCGTATAGAGATTTCTTTCAGTGAACTTTTGGATGTTTGAAAGTTGATTAATATAGTGAAATGTAAGTTGGTAGATAGTAACAAAAGACTCGAGTGTGATAGAATTGAATATAAAATAATTATCTTATAATAGGAATACTTAATAATGAATTAGAATGCTTATTAATAAATAATAAATAATAATTAATTAGCGGTGCAGATGACAGAATTTTTGGCGAATGCGATTTCTGCCTATCGACTTTGTGAACCTTGCAATATGGATGCACACCTACGTTCCAAACTTCAGACCAAGCGTATTAACCATTACGCCGACGCCGCCGTCATTGAGTTCGCATGGATTACTTAGCAAACACGTGTTCCAGTAAGTGGTCATGACGAAACGTTACGAAAATTACTCGGAGTGAGCGTGCGTCCGTCTGCGCCGCGCTGTACGGTTTTTGCAATGCACGACCGGTTTTAAACTCCTCAAACAGTACTCACTTCCACGGGCTACTTTCTGTATAAACACAGTCAGGCAGGCAGGACTATAAGGTGGAAGACGCACCGGTAATACATTGTCCTAACTAGTTAATAGGTATGCGGTTTTTCATGAAAGTAATTTACGATGCAATGTAATGCGATGTAATGTATAAGCATGTGATAGGGTTCCATTGGAATATTACGTTTTTAGACATGAAGAACTAAGTTTGTACATTTGCAAATGATATTATGAGAATTTGGTAGGTAACAGTTTCGCTTGAAGTTATATCGATTATATTTACAAAAATATATAAACCAAAAAATTGGTAATAAGAAAAATATATTTGATTCTACATTTACAAAAGGACGACTAGGTACCCCTTTTTAAACCGTTATAATAGGCATTTTCTTAAAACCCAGCTCTACCAAAAATCGGTTTCTCCCGATTTTAATATTTATTAAGTCTGCACTTACGTCCTCCAACTTGACGGTGGTTTACGAGAAACTTTAATCGAGAGTTCCGGGAGAGACTGATTTTTGTTAGTGCTGCGCCTTAAAAAGCGATTTTGACCACTAGTTATTGTCCCTTACTAGATGCTAGCTGCCGAGATGATATTGATTCAAGACAGGTCATAGAAATTAAAGAATTGGTAAATTTTTTGGGAAAAAATACTAGGTAACTGTTGTGTGAGAGGCCCACTTTAACTAGAATAAGTAACTATATCTCCATTAAGTACCTAACGGGAATGTTTAGAATCCGAAAGACAATGTTTTTTTTTTTTTATAGGCAGCCGGCGCGGGTGTCTGTGCCCAATACTTCAACGGAAGATCAGACACAGCCAATAACACCATTCCTCGCGAAACCACGCTCAGAGAGGCGCCATGCCGGCTATGAGGCGGACAAAAAGGTTGTCGTCTAATTTATTGACACGCCTTTTAAAGATTCCCAGGTTATAAGTGGTGGGGAACACACTCACCGGAAGACCGTTCCATATTTTCGCCGTTTACTTGCTGTTGCTTTGCAAAAACAATACCTATTCCTATTTTTTTATATTTGATTTTGTCATTGTTGCACAACATCGTTGTTATATTAGATAATTAATAGGTGATAACTTACTTATTTTCATTTAAACAAATAGCACCATTATGTGAAAATTTAATCATTCGCATTTTGAGCCATCATTTTTTACATGAAAATAATAAATTCGAAACAGCAGTTAGTCTGTTGCTCTATCCGAGTCTTCGCAGATTTTCACATCTGTGATGTCAGGCCATAGCACCCTGGTGAACTAGGTGCCATGTCAGTCCTTCCCTTCGGTCGTGCCGATGATTGTTGATGCTGGTTCGATATAATAACTATACAAGTAATGCTTCGCTCACAACTGGCCCGCACACACCTATGTCTTCGCGTTCGCCAGCCGATTTTTACTAAACATTCTTTTCTTATACAATAGGTACATGTAAAAATAAACTTATATTTCGTAACCCAAACTCACCCGAATCGCCGTTCGTGTAGCGGAACATTTTATATAAAAAAATCTATCTTTTTAGGCAGCTACTTTCACCCGTTAGGCAACGTGACTTTCTACTGAGTGGTCACGCCGAGGTGCGCGGCGGCGGCAGCGCGCCTCACGCTAGCCTTGCACTGTAGTCCAGCTAATTAATTTTGTTAAATCTTTAAATTCAAACAGCTAATTAGCTCGCTCCAGTGAAACACATTTGAAAGTGGAGCTGTTGCACTCGTGTGATCGCTCAGGCCACTGAGCACGCCGCGCGTGCGCGAGAAAGGTTTCTAATAAATTGTTTTTGCACATTTATATATGCAATTATTATTTGTAATTATAACTTGTTGCACTATGTCAATCGTATCCTGTTTGTGCCAAATTAATATGTGTGCAAAGTTTTGTAATATTTCCACCTCAGCAGCGGTCTAAATGGAATCGGCACAACTGAACTGTAATAATGATGTCGGTTTAGACATGCGGTTGCGTAATGTCGCGAGCGAGATTGCCGCGAGCGTTCTCGGACGGAGGGCGGGCGAGCGACTGGCGGCGCGAGCGACGAGCGAGCTGCGCAGCCGCAGTAACCTGTTTTCAAAATTACCATCTGAGAAATCGAGACGAGTTTAGATGGGCATCTTTTACTGGCGCTAATCAGTGCTGCGAAGTCATTCATTAATTACGGTTGAAACGGCTATGTAAATAGTTAGTGTTTTCCGTCCATTTCCGTGTAGCCGGCATGACCGAAGGGAAGCACTCACATGGAACCTAGTTCACCAAGGCGTTATGCGATGACATCACGGATGTAATTAAAATAAAAAAATTAATTACGTTCAGTTCTTTGTGATACCAATATTTACGTGGAATTAGTACAGTTCTTTCAGATATTTGGAAAATAATAATTATTTTCCAAATATCTGAAAGAACTCAGATCTAATTATTAGAATGTTTTGTTTTGGTAGAAAACGTTAATTAAATATAATCGGCCTGAAATTAACATTTTATGCAGGCCTCGTGACATACATACCACAAGCAAGCTGTATCCCGACAATCGGAGTAAGCAGAGTAATCGGTGTGGTGCTGCAAGTACTCTTGTAAATTACAGTTGTGCTGACCGACCACAACGTTTAGCAATGTATTAGGACAAGATAACTATCAAGCACCAAGTAAGGCCACCTGCTGATGACTCGGTGGAAGGATCGTGCCAAGGTGAAAGGTGCCTAGCCTGTCGCTCCTCAGCACGGCACATTGGCATTATGCCTTAGTCACCTTTTACGACATGCACGGGGAGAGATTCAGTAGGGCTATTCATTTTAATTACCGGCCCCACACAGTACTCGTGACATGACAATAGTTTTTCGCAAGACAACTGGCGCAATCAGATGTGATCGTAAAAACTAGTCAGGAACTTAAGGCGTGACTCAAGGACCACATTATGTGGTAGACTCCGTCCTTATGGTCGGGCTGAATTAGCTAATTCACTTTCGCATTAAAATCGGGTGATGAGTTTTTGACATTCTAGTGTAACCGGTTACGTAGTCGCCATGGTTTTTTTTTCGTATGTAATCCGATATGGGTGACTGAGTCAGAGGGGCCAAAGCACATGCTGCGACCAGCCAATATCACCTCCGAGAAAGTAGGTGCCATACTGAAGACTTCCCTTTGGATTGTTGGCTATACTAGACTAGAGGAGAAAACAGCCGAGGCTGCTATCCCCCATCTTAAACCCAGTACGGTGGTACTAACCCAGTCGGTTACAATTAGAGCCTACCACCTAGTAAGGGGCAAGGGAAGAAACCTACAGGTTTTACACAGGTTTCGAACGGTGAAGCGGCAGGTACTTTTTCCGTCAGAAAAGACTTATTGATGCATTTCGGCTGGAATCGAGCCTCGGACCTTGAGATCAAGAGTCCAAGCCAAGACCGCAAGAGGCTTACATTGCCCAAGTCAATCGGATCATGATCACTCGGTTTTTTCTAAAGTAAAATTGGAAAACAAAAGTTGTACACTTTTAGCTACCTCTAGAGTTTTCATTCAGACCTTCAGACCTACACTCAGACCTAGAGTATTTCTCTCTGCTAAATGTCCTAATACTTTGCTAAATGTCCGAATACTATATACACGGTGTTGCAACCCCAACCGTAAAACCCGAAAGGGGGTGATTCTGTACGTGAAATAGAACAACTTTAGTTCTACGACTTTTTAATTTGAAGAAAAAAAGAATTTTTAAAATTTGTATGGAAAAAATATTTTTTTTTTGTTTCAAAAAATATTTTTTCGCTATAGAAATTGTTTAGTTTCACATATAGAATAACCCCCTTATGTCAGTTAAAAATATTACGGGGGCAACTGCAACACCGTGTATACCGAGGGGCCTGTCAGGCCGATAAAGCATTCGCAACCCCCGTATACGACCAAATGTCCATGGGCGTCGTGGCTCGGCGCGCTTTCCAAAAAAAAAAAAAAAAACTTTGCGATCCTCCTTACGTCCGTGTCTACGTGCCCTTAAATAATTTATCAGACCTTGCAGTGCAGCTCAACACTGATTACTTTGCTTACCCCGGTTTTTGGGGATGCAGCGTGTGGTAGATATGTATGTATTTACAAAATATGTATTCAGAACATGAAAATAAACAACAGAAAACAAACACAGTTTACATTCTAAAATATTCAGACTTCAAAGAGTGGCATATTGCTCAAGAAAGCATATTTCCTAAGAACAATCTCTGCTCCACTTGCCGTGTGTTGCATGCATCATAATAATTGTAGTCTCATTATTCAGTAGTTACTTTGAAGAAAGCGCCCGACTCACTCCGCCGAGATAATCTAGAGATTATTATCTGATGAATCATCCGAGGTCTTAGTAGAAGATGTGGCTGCCCCGATTTTGACGAAAGATTTTCATTATTTATTAGGTATAATAACTGCTTTGATTTGAACAACTAGTGATTAGAGAGTGCGTGCGAATGAAAGAGATATTGCTACTTTAGGCAATTAATTGTTATTATTTAATGATTGTTTTACAAGGTTACTAGCCTACAGTAGTTACAAGGTTACAGCCTCCACAGTAACTGATTTTTTTCGGTCTTTTTTTTACCTATAAAAATTATAAAAATATAATTTTATTTAAGTAGCTTATCCTGTGTTAGGATAAGCTAAATAAAATTCAGTATTTAACTAAATAGTATTCAGTATTTAAATGTGCTTGTACTAAGTTTCATCGAATTCGGAAGATCGGTTTAAAAGTGAGGAACATATACATACGTACATACATATGCACATACATACAGAAAAGATTTCTAAAAATCGACAATTTAGTTTTAGTATCATACATAGAGTCTACAAACGCTCTCATAAAACAAAGTAACTTACTATTATGATATGTTATTAGTATGATTGATTGATTTTCTAATTATTCACCTCAAACTTACCCTCATCTATTGGTACACTTTTTTCATAAATTATAATGGGGGCAATACCCTTACAATTCCGAATATCTGTAACTAATATGTATGTAGAGACTCATACATAATTGTAGTAATGTTTAAATTATGTTAATTTGAATGACGAGTCAATGTACTGGCTTGTGGTAAAAGCAACGGGCCATAGTTAACGGTGCTGATGTATTGAACGTTTGATAGAGCACGTGGTAAGTGCATGTTAGATCCCGAGGTTGTATTTGGAAGGAAATAGGATATTGATATCCGGACATTCGCGGTTCGGTAGTTATGTCACGGACCATCAGTTGCTCTACGAGGATGACCGTGGTTCGGATTTTATATAAAACTGTTGGTTCATTCCGTTAACCTACCATACTAGGTTATATAGCATGTACATATGTACTTTGGCTCCGAATTAGTCTCACCAGACTGAATGAGATCGGTCAAACCAGCTATAAAATATAATTTAAAAAAATTATCGTATGTCGAACACAAATACGTTCACCAAATTCACGTCGAAACACTTTTTTTTATGGAAACTTACACGGTTGGCTACATCACCTACGTGATGTCAGCAAATAACACCGGGTGAACTAGGTGCCATGTCAGTGCTTCCCTTCATTTCGACCGACCTTTCATTCAGTGCGGTGGTATCAACCCGGGCGGGATAAACCCTACCACCCACTAAGGTAAGAAGGGAACAGTACAGTTTAACCTAGTTTCGATAGGAACCCTGGTTTAATCGGCGGTGTAGATGGTGATGTAGCCAACCGTGTTAGATTAGAAGATAGAGGGCCGGATGTGCCTATCAACCAGTGGAATGAAGGCAGAAACAGTTAATATCACCTCCCTTCGCGAAACCACGCTCATAATTACATAGGCCCCGTGCCAGGTGGGAAGCGGACAGTGACGTCATCAGGCATTGTACTGTACGCCTGTACAGTACAATGCCTGATGACGATGATATTTAATCAGGGCTGCCCGTTTGTAAAGCAATTCACTTTATTTACATAACAATTTGACGATGAGCTAAACATACAATTTAATATCATTCATTCATGATTTAATTGTACCGTGTGGGGCCGGTACTTTAAAATAATAGCCCCACTGCATCTCTCTCCCCGTGTATGTCCTAAAAGGCGACTAAGGGATATGATTCCCTTCTTATGTTACTAGGTGGTAGGGTTTAACCCGCCCGGGTTGGTACCACCGCACTGAATGAAAGGTCGGTCGAAACGGCTATGTAAATAGTTTGTGTTCTCCGTCCAGTTCAGTGTAGCCGACACGACCGAAGGGAAGCACTGACGTGGCACCAAGTTCACCCGGTGTTATGGGCTGACATCACGGATGTTGTAGGTGATGTAGCCAACCGTGTCAGATTCCATAAAAAAAAAATTTTCATTAATGTAACCTTGAACAATGAAATAACCTTTTTCCACATGATTGTATGATGAGGATAATCTTTGATTTATTTGAAAATTAAACAATCCTTAAATAAAAGCTTTACACAAATTTAACAATACTGTAATGGTAAATTATTTGACATTTCGAAAAGGCGGAAAAGGAAATATTTCGATCTCTCAATGAGCATTTATCAAATTTTGAAACGTTCTGTACATTAAATGGATTCGAAGCGATGGGGTTATCTTTAGTACACTATTGATAAATAGTTTTTTTATTAAGGCTAACATGCTATATCGCTATTCCTGCCTTACAGTTCAGTGTAGCCGGCGAGACCGAAGGGAAGCACTAACGTGGCACTTAGCTTCTGCAGGAACAGATTGTAATGTTACCTAGTTGACCAAGGTGGGACGGGTGTAATAGTTTATGGAGCCAACTATGTTTGTTTCCAACTAGTTGGGTACTTGACCGCGAAGAGCGCAAAACGTCGAAGCTTCGTGGACGGTGCGCAGTCGCAGTGCACTAGAGTTCAACGCACGGGTTTCCTTTCATTATTATTTCAACATTTTTAGTACGTTCTTACACACTCGCATATCTTGCACAAAATTGTTTATATCGTTACGTCAGTAACTATTTACTACATTTGCCATCCAGCGGCGTAATGCTGCAAGCGTTCTAGGAATTTTCGAAAGCACCCTTTTGACAGTTATTTCATATTTGTTAGGTAAATAAATAATATAAAAGGCTACGTTTGCGGTCTGCCTGTCTGTATGCATACTCGCTTACTCGAGAGCAGCTGGAGCCGATTTATATGTTTGAACCTGTACTAAGTATTTGATATTAAAATATTAACTCCGGTTGATAATGTGTGTTCAGTTACAATGCTCAGAACATCTCCAACTCTTGACACTTTCAAAAAGCGTCTGAAAGAAATGTACTCGTATCTCTGCAGGGAATGATTTATTTTTATTATTTGCAGATATGAAGTTATTCTCAAATCAAAACAAACGTGCAGTTCGCATAATAAAGTTTTATGGCTTAGTGAGGGGAATCTCCCTTCGCTAAGCCATAAAATTTTGTTGTGCGAGCTGCACGTTTGTTTTGATTAGAGTATAGTTTATGTAATGTGAGTATCGAGTATCAATTTTTAATACACAATACATATTATATAAGTATGCTTCTATGTATTCTTATTTAGTATGATAAATATATCCTATGTTTATGTAATATGTTCTAGTATAGTACCTATATATACATACATTATGCCCGGCGTCTTGTTTACTTTATTTTATTGTTTGGTTAGTATTAAGTTTGTGTCATTCTTCTACTCTGTTTGCTACTTATATAAGTGTTCATAATTAAGTCAGACTGACCGGCAGAGATTGCCTTAAGTAATAAGTCCAATTTTGTACAATTTTGTATTGAAAAGCAATAAAGTACATTCTATTCTATTATATTCTATAATGGCTAGTCTACCAATAATTCATTATAATTTTTTTATAACTTAAGTAATATTTTTGTAGTAAGAGGTTTATCGAAACTTAATTAAGACTTAATCCGACTTTGACGAAACAGATTCTGCTCTGTATGAAAATGCGTATGTTCTTATGAAATAAAATAAATTTGAAATTTGATATAGCATGGTAGTATAGTATAACATACTATATTATATTTATTGCACTCAAATATAAATATGAGCAAAAGGTAAACCACTTCATGCCTTTAGGAATTTTCTACAGGTGTACCTTTAGTCAAGTCAATTTTAGCTAGGTATACTATATGTAATAAAATTGTTTTTAAGGAAAATGTTTTCTACTACTCTGGCAAAAAGTGTTGATTTTTTTTAAAATAAGCGAATAATTATGTTTACCTACTCGCACTTACTTGAGAGGTAATTAAGAGGTCAGATCTCACTTCACACTATAAATGCGCATATAAAACTCCCTATGCTAATTAAAGTTAATGACTTATCAAAAAAAATGAGCTTGCGTTTAGGTTTTTGCGGTATGGACATCAATCTACGCATACGACAGTTATGTCTATTTAATTTTTTAACCCCCGACGAAAAAGAAGGAGGGGTGTTATAAGTTTGACGTGTGTGTGTGTGTGTGTGTGTGTGTGTGTGTGTGTCTGTCTGTGGCATCGTAGCTGCCAAACGGATGGATCGATTTGGACGCGGTTTTTTTTATTAGGAAGCTTGTTTAATCGGGATGGTTCTTAGCTATGTTTGTAATCAAGTAATCAAGTAATTAAGTGATAAAAAAAAATTTTATCTCAAAAAGTGGACCGATTTTCATGCGGTTTTTTTTAAAAAGCTTGAAATAAAAGTTAAATTACAAATTTAAAAAACCCCCGACCCTTAAAAAGTCAAAAATAATTTCCGTTTACTTAATTAAAGGAGTCGGGGGACCGCTAAGTAAATAAAATATAAAACTCAGAGCTGCGCGGGAATTTACTTAGCGGTCTCCCGACTCCTTTAATTAAGTAAACGGAAATTATTTTTGACTTTTTAAGGGTCGGGGGTTTTTTAAATTTGTAAATTAACTTTTTATCTATATAAAAAGAAACGTCTATCTGTTTGAACGGAAAACGGATAGGTAAACAGTTTTATGTGCAGATTGCAATGATGATTTCTGGATTTTCTAGTATAGTATTATCGCATGACTTAACATTACGCAATTTTTTCCAGGTGCGAGACAGTGAAGGAAGGCATTCCTAGATGGCCAACGGAGCCTTAGAAAACTCATAAATTTTTTTTTATTGACATGTCAGCCCATCACACGAAAAACATGAACTATTGATGTACATGGCCGCTTCGATCCACCTTTCATTAAATGCTTTGACTAATCCGGATGGCTTAAGCCTTACCACATGGAGTGAGAGGAATTACTTAGAATCTGAACCACGGCCAGTCTCAAAGGTCGGATGGCCACCCTTTCAAGTTCTGACCGCGTCCAAGTTTGCTAACTTCACCAATGATTGTCGATAAATAGCACCAGCGAACTACGGAGGCTGATAATATTAACCTTAATAAGTGAGTATAATCTTACTGGCTTATTTTTTTTTCCTAGTTTTAACAGCTTTAACACTGAAACTCTAATGTGCATATTTATAGTATAAAACAGACCGTTGCTTTTTTACCTGACTACGGCGAAGCCAGCAGGAGGGTTATGTGTTTAGCCTGAATGTTTGTATGCATGTATGTGGGTTATTAATAGGAGAGAAGAGATAGGATAGATTAGCAGAGAATTTAATTGTAAATTACGCTCTCATAAAGCATTCTTTAACCACTAGATATGCCGATACAAAACGACATGTTTGCCGACGCGACGTCGGACGCGTGACTTCGAACCGTCTCATTCCGTCACGTGAGGCTCGTGTTCAAATCTCGTTAGTTCCGCTTATTGCTTGGAAAAATGTTGAAGAAAATATTGAGTGGTCGGTGAAGAACTTTCATAAATATAGATATAATTATATTACATTATTGTAGTTTGCTTTCCAAGTTTTTATGTGTTATACTACTCACAGATATAAAGTCATTTGAATCGAATTTTACATAGTTGCCAACAGTGTGAAATTACAAATTGTGACAAGTTCGAGAATAGTATAACTGCCTCATGAATGCACAATAAACAGCAACAATATACAATACTATTAGGGAATAGTGGGTATAGGTTGCTTAGCTTTACAATACTGGTATAAGGTAATAACCCTTAGTTGAAATAGGGAAATCTGTACATAATATTGATGATTTTTTTTCAAAGTTTCGAAGGTCAGTTTTGTTATAAGAAATTAAAAATACATTACCTTAAAACATCATTGCATTAAATACAGAACTCTATCTTGGTTGCAATTTTTTGAATTGGTGTGAATAAGTGACCGAAGAAAAATTGTAAATTGGCGCCTTATGCTGACGTTTTATTCGCTTTACTACTCACACAAACATTATTTTGATTGAGCAAAACAACCAAAATATATCTTATATTATTTGTCATGACGGTATTGTTGTAATTTTTCCAAATTTTAATTTTGCTTGAACAATACACCGAAACATTGTATTAAATTCTACAAATTTCTACAGCATTTTGAATTTGCCGTAGCTTAAATGCATGCATGCAATATAATATTTTTTTTTCAGAACGCTCTGTTTTAGAAATATTAATTCTCTAGCTTAGAACAGACTAATAGTAACAACCTTAAATTACAGCAAAAACATTTTTGAATAATTTAAGTCATAATATTTTTATGATGTTTTATATACATTAATTTAATACTTTCATACATTCATAACAAATGCCGTACCTTGCAAGCAACAATCTTGTAAGCAGAGTAATAGTTCATGTTTTCCGTCCAGTTCAGTATAGCCGAAATGAAATGAAGGGAAGCACAGACATGGCACCTAGTTCACCCGGTGTTATGGGCTGACATCACGGATGTTGTAGGTGATGTAGCCAACCGTGTTGTGTTACCATAAAACAATAAAGAAAATTGCTCTGGAAAATTGCAGCACAACACCGACCACCACGCTTCGCAAAGTATTCGAACAAGATAACTATGAAGCAATAAGTAAGGTACGAAGACCCACCTGCTGCATGATTCGGTGCACCAAGGTGAGATAATCTATTTATCAAACATTAAACAAAGCGTAATCGAACAGTTGAATAAAGTGACTATTTTATGGAAACTGGTACGGATGGCTATTCTCGTAAACACAGTCCATAATTCCTCACAACTCCCGTGATGTCAGTCCATAATTCCTCATAACTCCCGTGATATCAGTCCACAATTCCTCATAACTCCCGTGTTGTCAGTCCATAATTTGGTGAAATATGCACCATATCAGTGGGGAGTTTCCAACCCGATCGGGTTAACCTTACCACCTAGTAAGGTACCTACAGTTTTACGTGTAATCCGAACTACGGTCAGCCTCAACGCTCGAAGCTACGCAAACGTAGGCGGCCGAAGGGTAATGCCCGATGAGTTCCAGGACGGTCCCTGGGCCAACACAGTTTCTTTGTCTGGCGATAAAATGAAGCTAAAAAGTGTACCTATATTGTGTGAGTGCTTCTTCGCGAGTCTTTGCGATTCTTAACTTACATAGACAATTAAAATTATGGGTCCAATTGAAAGAATTTATTGGGGTTGTCTTGGATATTTATTTATACAAACGAAAATTGCGAATAATGTATGTTCATTCTTATATAGACGGCTCGGCGCTACATGGCACGCTTTCTATAAAAATATTTATTATATTGTTATTTACTAATTAATTAATAATAAAAATGTATGTAAAAAATATTCGTCTATGGTTCAGCTTTATTTATTTTACAATATTCACCTCACATCGCAAAAATGTAACCTTTTACACATTTGATACTGAATGTATAACTTATGTGATTTACTAATTTCTTTTTAAATCATATATATTAGATAATATTGCTTTCTCCAACAATGTCTGCCTCCAATAAAACAAAAATGCACCTTACCTCGAACACAGCACAAATCCAAAAGCGCACACGTCAACGCAGCAAAGGCGAACAAATACTCTAAAATTCTAAATCTAAAAAAAATATATAATCACCTTTAAATTCAAATACTAAGTCACTGTGGATGGTCTCACTGAAGCCGCCGGGGCAGCGCGGTCGCACGGGGCTTCTTGAGCTATACGTCTTGAAACGGAAAGAAGAAAAACGGTTTGTTTGTAATAGAGCGGAGTGCGCGGTCGGCGGCGCGCGCGGTGTAGCGGGAGTGCGACCAGCGAAGTCGCGGGACGTTCTTTTTATGATTTCGTCACGGGCGGTGAGCCCGCGGACGTGGCCGGCGGCGCGGGGGAAAGCGGCGCACGCTAAGCTGTCCGTTTCCCAATTTAATTCCTCATTCGCTGATAACTGTAACACAAAGCATGCTACCATTCCACGACACGTTGGAATCTGTGTTTTTTTTATGTAAACCGGCATGGGTGGCTATACCGAGAGACCAATGGTGCAGTCGACAGAGCCAAAATCACCTCTCCTCGCGAAACCACGCTCAGTTAGGTGCCATGCCAGCAGATTTGCGGACTGTTGCTAGGCTGTCTAGCCCGTTAATACGAGGCTTGAAGACACCCAGGTTAAAGGATTCAGGAAATACACTCGCCGGAAGACAGTTCCACACTCTAGCAGTGCGACAAAGGAACGATTTAGAGAACCGATGGGTTCTCAAAAGCCCAATGTCAACAACAAAAGGGTGCTGAGTCTCTCTGCGACGAGTCATGCGGAGATAGGACGGGTGGCAGGGAATAAGGGATGCTAGTTCCACAGAGCAGCGTCTGCAGTGTGTATGCAGATTAAAATTATAAGGAAGCCATCAGGAGGAGTAATTAAAAGAAGTTCAATCAAACACAAAAGAAGATGTAGTTTTTTTTTATGGAAACTGACACGGTTGGTTACATCACCTACAACGTCCGTGATGCCAGCCCATAACACCGAGTGAACTAGGTGCCATGTCAGTGCTTCCCCCTTTGATCGTGCCGGCTACACTGAACTGGTCGGAAAACACAAACTATTTTACATAGCCGTTTTGACCGACGTTTCATTCAGTGCCGTGGTTCCAACCCGGACGGGTTAAACCCTACCACCAAGTAAGATTAGGAGGGAAGGGACCTACAGTTTTACGAGAAATCCGAACCTCGGTCAGCCTCCAACGGTCAGCGGTCACCCATCTAAGTACTGACCGCACCCAGCGTTGCTTAACATTCAATAGCGACAGTTGACTGTCTGCACCACTGAGCTATCGAGTGCGGTGAACTCAAATACATTCCATTCAATATACAGATCAGCCACATTCAGTACGTTATTACTCGACTATTTTCAATCCAGAATTTAATTACATAAGTAAATAAGCCTAAGTAAATAAAATAAGTAAGGAGACTTTACTACATTCAGAATGTTGAGTTGTGGAAAAAGTTTAGATCGTACTACGACCGTTATATTTACAAATTCTACAAAAATTACCAGTAACTTTTATTAGTCTCAAGAAATCTTAGAATTAGAGCTTCATTAGATCATTCTGGATTGGTGTCACCTTAAACTTTCAAGTGTCATAGCGTTAGATAGTGGGCTAAGTAGTATGTAGTCATCTGGAGAATTCCACGGAAAAACTGAAAAATACTGTCGAACGTGTGTTACTTAATCCATGAGATGTGACCCAATGTACATAGATAGATAGATAGAAATACTTTATTGATCCAACAACATTTTAAAGAAACAACTCTGGTTTCAAAATACATAATCAACTGCATAAACAAGAAATACACAAGGTATTTGAATGGTAGTTGAATGTTTGTAAATTGAAATATTTAATTTACAACTATATATACTAAATAGATAAAAATTTATTGTCTACCCAATATAAAACCAAAAACCTTTAACCTATACAAAACCTAATAACCCTCCTCCAACTGAGACGATGTGGGCACTGTTCCAAGGACGCTAGCGGCGTTGCTTCGCTGGATGGCCACACTGATACGCTGCCTCAGGAACTCGAGCGAACGTTGTTCTCCTGAAGCAGCGTACAGGGACATCCCGATGTCTTTCGCGAGCCAAAAGCGCACACGTCAACGCAGCAAAGGCAAAAAAATATATAATCACCTTTAAATTCAAAAACTAAGTCACTGTGGATGGTCTCACTGAAGCCACCGGGGCAAAAACATTTTCCGATAGCAACTGCGATGGACGAGATTGCTTACTTTTTGTTGCCGTCGTCGTGTTGCTCGTTTGCCGTCTTCGGGGGTTTCCCGAAAAACTTTTTATTTATTTATTTATATACTTATTTGTTTATATATTCTTATTTTATTTTTAATATTTCTTGGTAGGACTTTTTGTTTTAGATTTAAATTGCAGTTCATATTTTATTTTGTAATTTAATTTAACATACACTATTTAATAAATCGTGCATGTTATAAAAATGGGCTAAGTATACTGAACTAATATAAAGCTTAACAAGGTAAGTTCAGTATAAAACTTGAACAACTACGTAAGCAATTCAAATAGAAAAAATTAAAGTTGGCCGTAAAGTCAAAGTAAGACATTATTTTTACCTCTTTACCCGACTATTTTGAAAATATTACTTCAAGTTTCCCCTTCCACTTGGTATAGCAGGAAAAGAACTCAAAAGTCAAAGGTAGTGTCACCGAGTTACAGCAGGAAGATTTTAAAAGTGAATTGATAGTATGTGGCTAATGGTGTTTGTGGTCATTTGATATGAACTGACTAATGAGTTTAGCAGGTGATAGACCTATCTTATACACGTGATATTAAAAACCAATCAGTTTTCTTACCTTCCTAGGTGGTAGGGTTTATCCCGGCCGGATTGATACCACCGCATTGAACGAAACGTCGGTCGAAACGGCTATGTAAATAGTTAGTGTTTTCCGTCCAGTTCAGTGTAGCCGACATGATATGAAGGGAAGCACTGACATGGCACCTAGTTCACCCGGTGTTATGGGCTGACATCACGCTTGTTGTAGGTGATGTAGCCAACCGTGTCAGTTTCCATAAACAAAAAGTTATACCGTGCAATATACATCGGAGATTCCATACATATCGTCATGATATGTAAAGGAAAAACACCAAGTTTTATGCTGAATGTACCTACATACTGTGAGCGGCTGGTAGTCAGCGCTGTCCTGACTTTTTAAATTTTTTTTTATGGAAATTGACACGGTTGGCTACATCACCCACAACATCCGTGATGTCAGCCCATAACACCGTGTGAACTTGGTGCCACGTCAGCCTTCCCTTCGGTCGTGCCGGCTACACTGAACTGGACGGAAAACACAAACCATTTACATAGCCGTTTCGACCGACCTTTCATTCAGTGCGGTGGTACCAGCCCGGGCGGGTTAAACCCTACCACCTAGTAATATAAGAAAGGAGTCATATCCCTTAGTCGCCTTTTACGACATACACGGGGAGAGATGCACTGGGGCTATTCTTTTAAAGTACCGGCCCCCCACGGTACAAAACTTGAACTCGTCTTGATCTCAAGGGCCGACATGCATCACTTTAGTTTTTTTGACAGAAAAAAATTACGTGCACCAACGCCTGCTGCTTCACCGTTCGGAACTGGTGTAAAACTGTAGGTTTCCCTTACCTTACCCCTTACTAGGTGGTAGGCTCAAATTGTAGGCGACTGGGTTTGTACCACCGTACTGAATGTATAACATGGCCGCATAGCAACCTCGGCTGTGTTCTCCTCTAGTCCAATATAGTCCACAATCCAAAGGGAAGTTTACAGTATAGCACCTACCTTCTCGGAGGTGATATTGGCTGGTCGGAGCATATGTCTGGCCCCTCTGACTCAGCCACCCATACCGGATTATATAAAAAATACTTCTTTTACTTTTATCAAACACCCATAGACGTCAAATATTATGTATTCGTAAAATAAACTTAAGCTGTATAGGATTAAGGTAGATTTTGCATAAGATGACGTTTCATAGTATCGAAGACAGTGTGAAAGAAAACTGCGATTTTACGGTACCTACGTTGTGGCAGACATTATGGCAGAAAGTAACCGCTATATTGCATACTTAGTTCGTAGTAGCTTCAGTTGCAATGTCGTGTCGGTAAATGTTTTATTTCGTCATCGACATAATATTTAAAAATTGTTCTATGTATAATATATTTGTTTCTAATGTTTAGACTTTTTTAGGCCTACGCCGCCGCCGTCTGTCTGTCTGCCTGTCTGTCAAGGGGCTGTATCTATTTAACCGTAATAGGTAGCCCGTTGAATTTTTTACAGAATATGTGTTATTTATTATTTTATTATAAAGTCCACGCTTCTGACAGCAAACATACCGTGCATCCTAGAACCTTGCGGTTATTCCCGGCTGGATGGCAAGAGGCCCGATGGTATCACCCTGGTGCCATGGGCTAAGGGTAGGTCATTGATGTGGGACGCCACTTGTGTCGACACATTGGCTCCAAGTCACGTTCGGGCCTCTTCAAGAGCGGCTGGCGCGGCCGCGGCCGGAGCGGAGAGCCTCAAACGCAACAAATATTCAAATATTATTCAAGATTTCGAATTTGTTGCGTTTGCGGTTGAAACGCTCGGTCCGTGGAGCAGTGAAGCCAAAAGCTTCTTGAAGAGGCTTGGGCCTCTGCTGGTGGACGCAACTGGCGTCCCGCAATCAAGGGCCTACTTCATTCAAAGGGTAAGCCTTGCCATCCAGCGGGGTAATGCAGCAAGTGTTCTAGGAACATTTGAAAATGCCCCGTTTGATAGTTATTTTAATGTTTGTTAGGTAGGTTTATTTCTTTAGTTATTAGTATTACTTTTTTGTTATTTATTAAATAAATTACTTATTGCCGATATAACAACAAATAATAAAAATAAGAATAAATAAAAAATTCCTGGGGGTTCCCATAGAAGAAACTAAAAAGTGTATGCGAGCCATCTACCGAAAATACTATGAAGCATTTTAACTAATCATGAATTTTAACTAATATGAATTATTTCATAAACACGCCATAGATGGCGTGAGTGACGCTGACCATGACATGGCGATACGGAACCCTCAATGCGCGAGTTCGACTCGCACTTGGTTTTAACTCCTAATCGTCTCGTAGTCATAAGTATAGATATTTAGTGCCGTGTGGGGTCGGTACATAGTGACGTCATGCGCTCAGCGGAATGGGGAGCGGGGACAGGGGCGCCGCCCTCCCGTATCCTTTTTAGACAGTTTCCACTTGATAGAATCGCCACAAGGCGCTTACGATAAAACAAAGCGAATGCGAATAGCGCGCAAATCTTATTTTAATAAATATGAAACATTTGACCTTTGTGATTTTTTTAAATCGCGCTTCACTAAAGAATATAAAATTGTATTTGGAGAAAAAATATAAAAAAATATACATTAATTTCTTTATATTTTTACAAGAGAAATTACCGCAAAAATAGAGGAATGTTTGAATTTTTTGTCTATCAAGCGAAGTTAGAAAACTTGCTGTTTCAACGTCGAGGTTCACTAAAGATAATCCTGTAGATTGAAAACCTAAAACATTCCCTATACTTATCTTTAACTTTTCATATGTCTACATCAATCCTACCTTACAGATGACCCGAGTGGTAGAGGCTTAAAAAGTAGCAACTCTGCGCATCTCTTTCCGTGCATGTCGTAAGGCGACTGAAATGAAATGAAATGTTTATTTATTTTTCACAAGTAGTTATATCACTGCACTGTATATCTCATTGTGCATTAAAATTGTGTATTTTAATTCAAAATTGTGGTTTAGCGAATGAATGTCTCTATCTCATCTCTATCATAGTCAGATTGCGCTGGCGATATCCGCAACTTCGTCACTATCAAGTGCAGTATTCTATGTAGGTTTCACAACATCACAAAGTTTAACTGGCTCCTCAACATAATGATGCTCACTTAGTGATTCATACAATTTGCAGAGACACGTCATTGCGTCGTGCGCGATTGCCGCCGCCGCCGCCGCCGCCGCCGCCGCCGCCGCCGCCGCCGCCTCCGCCGCCGCCGCCGCCGCCGCCGCCGCCGCCGCCGCCGCCGCCGCCGCCGCCGCCGCCGCCGCCGCCGCGCCGCGCCGCCCTTCACCGATTGCGCCGACCTTTGTCGCGCCGCAACCCGCGAGCAGTTAGTGGTCCCCAGTGGTCCCCAGTGGTCCCCAGTGGTCTCATAAACGAATTCTCAAGGAAAGAAAGGTCATCAACTTGTGGAGCAGGTGATAATACACAATCGCCTTTATGACTTAAACTTTAAAGTATGAGAGTTGGGGCCCCTGAGCACTGTTATGTATATGTATGTATATATTCTTCATTGAACACCAATTTATAAAAATGAGGTACAACAGGCGAGCTAAATGCCGCGAGGCATTCTATTCTAACTAACCTTTGGGATGTGGGAGAAGTACATGCAGGCGAACAAGAATAGTTTGTGGCAATGTGTTAGACTGTAAAGAAATATGTATGACTAGCTGTGCCCGCGGCTCCGCCCGCTCTCATATTTGACTTCTCTGCTAACCTCATAAGCCATTTAGCGTGATAGTAAGTAGCCTATAGTTGATGGGAAGAATCAAGCTATCCGTAGATTTTTTTTATTAAAATCGGTTGAGTTATAAGCGGACAGACAGACATACAGACAGGCAGAAAGCAGAAGTTGGATTTCATTAAAGGTAAGGATAAACTACGTACAAATACTACACAAATACTTTAATAAGCATATACATATATGTTATCACTATGACCTAGGAGATCTTTTTTTATGAAAACTGACACGGTTGGCTACATCACCTACAACATCCGTGATGTCAGCCCATAACACCCTGGTGGGCGAGCTAGGTGCCATGTCAGTGCTTCCCTTCAATTCATGTCGGCTACACTGAACTGGACGGAAAACACGAACTACTCGTATTTATTACATATCCGGTTCGACCGACGTTTCGTTCAGTGTGGTGGTACCAACCCGGCTGGGATAAACCCTACCACCTAGTAAGGTAAGAAGGGAAGGGGCATACAGTTTAACGTGGAATCCGAACCACGGTCAGCTTCCAACGGTCGAGCGGTCACCCATCCAAGTGCTGACCGCGCCCAGTGTTGCCTATAGATCTATTATAATCTTAACAATATCGCCTTGCACGAGGGTCATTCATATACATTATACACAATTACTGAACTCACGTCACGTATGCAACACAGGTACATGTTACGAGCAGTCTGACGCAAATGTCTGTGTGCTTTTAGATGACTATGAATGGGATGAAGTAAATTGAATGCAAAGTTAATTCCCCACAATATCTCGTCCGCCTACACGACGCAGATTTCACATCATGTATCAGCTATATTCATAAGCCCCCCGGACTTATGAATATAGCTGGTATATGATGTGAAATTTTATAACTACCTACCTATTGATGTGTGTGCCCGTACAATTATTTATTGTTTAATGTTTTATTTGTTTGGTTTAGTTTCTTAATATTTTAAAATGTATAACTGAATTAATTGCATTTTCATCTCAAATCAAACGGTTGTATAAGAAAAGTTATTAAGGCACCGTAATAACCTACAAGTTTTATTTAAGCTGCTGCCTTTATATTAACATTCATAATATGTTACAACGTAATAGCATTTCTGTGGTAAGAGAGAAAATTATAATCATTACAATATTTTATTTAACTTTTACCTACTGTAAGTACCTACGAGTCATTCAACTCTCTTGCGCACGCGCCGGCCACCGCTTCGCGCTTATATTTCACATTTATGTGTGACAGTTCGCGAGGGAACTGTCGAGCTTCGGAAATGTCTGTTGAAAATACGACGACGAAAACTATACTTCGGAGCTAACGTAGCCGGCGACTTTCATGGCAAAATGAGTTGAAAGTACATAACTTATTTTCACGTCAACATTAGGCGAAAGCGGAGCTATTAATGTGTTTTTCATCTATAATCGCGAAAAAAATTGGGTCACTATTTTAAAATGCTCGAATATTATTGTGATGATCGCATAATTGTGAATAATCAAGACTATTTAAAGAGTAACGTCGCGATGACATTTTCGCACGCAGCATATAATTTGATAAATGTAAAATGGACTTGACGGCTGCTTACGAAATATGATAGTACGATGCCATTTGGTAACGGTTGTAATGGCCGAAGAGTAGAAACAAAAGGTTTGGCCACAATTTGGTAATGCAAGTGTGTTACTCGTAGTTACGTGTGTAGCGTTGTATGTGGAGTACAGGAAAAAATGAAGAGTATTTATTATTAATAAATTTTCTTCTCGTAATAATGTCGGCGCACACATATTATAATTAATTTAAAGGCGAATAAAATAATGTTTGTTTATTTTTTGAAGTGGGTAAATTAGTTACGAAAATTGGAGAAAATTATGAAAAAGGTTGTGTGTGAAGTAAATATAGCTTTTTATTCAGTAAAACTTAGAAAGAAGTATTGATGCAACTGGAAACTCGTGTTTATTTATTTATTTATTTATTATTATATATTACACTAGCTTTTGCCCGCGGCTTCGCTCGCGTGAAATTCGTATTTCAAGGGAAGAAAGTAAGTAACTAAGGCCAATCTGCGTTAAGGTATGCAATAAACCTTCTCAACTAAAGTAAGTAACTAACAGCGAGCCTTCAGGCTGAGCTGCATTCTGTAAGACAATAAACCTTCTCGAAGAAAGTAAGTAACTGAGGGCGAGGCCGAAGGCCGAGCTGCGTTCAGGAAGACTATAAACCTTCTTGATGAAAGTAAGTAACTGAGGGTGAGGCCGAAGGCCGAGCTGCGTTCAGGAAGACTATAAACCTTCTCGAAGAAATTAAGTAATTGAGGGCGAGGCCGAAGGCCGAGCTGCGTTCAGGAAGACGATAACCTTTTCGAAGAAAGTAAGTAAATAAGGCCGAGGCCGAAGGCCGAGCTCCGTCCAGGTAGACTATAAACCTTCTCGAAGAAATTAAGTAATTGAGGGCGAGGCCGAAGGCCGAGCTGCGTTCAGGAAGACGATAACCTTTTCGAAGAAAGTAAGTAACAGAAGGCGCGGCCGAAGGCCGAGCTGCGTTCAGGAAGACCATAAACCTTCTCGAAGAAAGTAAGTAACTGAGGGCGAGGCCGAACGCCGAGCTGCGTTGAGGAAGACAATAACCTTTTCGAAGAAAGTAAGTAAATAAGGGCGAGGCCGAAGGCGAAGCTGCGTTCAGGAAGACCATAAACCTTCTCGAAGAAAGTAAGTAAATAAGAGCGAGGCCGAAGGGCGAGCTTCGTTCAGGAAGACCTTCAACCTTCTCGAAGAAAGTAAGTAACTGAGGGCGAGGCCGAAGGCCGAGCTGCGTTCAGGAAGACTATAAACCGTCTTGAAGAAAGTAAGTAACTATCGCCCATAGTTACTTACTGTCAGCGTCTTCCAGGATACAGCTCGGCCTTCGGCCAGGCCCTTAGTTACTTACTTTCTTCGGGAATGATTATAGTCTTCCTGAACGCAGCTCGATCTTAGGCCTCGCCCTCAGTTACTTACTTTCTTCGAGAAGGTTGAAGGTCTTCCTGAACGAAGCTCGGCCTTCGGCCTCGCCCTTTGTTACTTACTTTCTTCGAAAAGGTTTATACTCTTCCTGAACGCAGCTCGGCCTTCGGCCTCGCCTTTAGTATGTTACTTACTTCCTTTGAGAATGTTTATTGTTTATCTGAATCCAGTTCACCCTCTGGCCCTCCCTCTCCCTCTCCCTCTCCCTCTCCCTCTCCCTCTCCCTCTCCCTCTCCCTCTCCCTCTCCCTCTCCCTCTCCCTCTCCCTCTCCCTCTCCCTCTCCCTCTCCCTCTCCCTCTCCCTCTCCCTCTCCCTCTCCCTCTCCCTCTCCCTCTCCCTCTCCCTCTCCCTCTCCCTCTCCCTCTAACTCTCCCTCTAACTCTCCCTCTCCCTCTCCCTCTCCCTCTCCCTCTCCCTCTCCCTCTCCCTCTCCCTCTCCCTCTCCCTCTCCCTCTCCCCTCTCCCTCTCCCTCTCCCCCTCCCCCTCCCCTCCCCTCCCTCTCCCTCTCCCTCTCCCTCTCCCTCTCCCTCTCCCTCTCCCTCTCCCTCTCCCTCTCCCTCTCCCTCTCCCTCTCCCTCTCCCTCTCCCTCTCCCTCTCCCTCTCCCTCTCCCTCTCCCTCTCCTCTCCCTCTCCCTCTCCCTCTCCCTCTCCTCTCCCTCTCCCTCTCCCTCTCCCTCTCCCTCTCCCTCTCCCTCTCCCTCTCCCTCTCCCTCTCCCTCTCCCTCTCCCTCTCCCTCTCCCTCTCCCTCTCCCTCTCCCTCTCCCTCTCCCTCTCCCTCTCCCTCTCCTTCTCCTCTCCCTCTCCTTCTCCCCCACCCTCCTTCCCCTTCCTTCATCTCCCTACCTCCGCTCCTCTCCCGACCCTTCCTCCCTCCCCTCCCCCTCCCTTCCATCTCTCTACGTCAACCTCCCCTCTCGCCCCTCCCTTACCTCCCTCCACCTCCCCTCTCGCCCCTCTCTCACCTCCCTCCCTCGTTGCCTCTATTTACCCCCCCCCCCCCTTTCCCCCTTCGTTCCGCGTTCATAGCTCCCCCTCGCTCCCTCCCTCTCTCCCTAATCGAAAATCCTAAGTCTTCTAGTTCTCACAGAAAACGGGATGGTACGGAACCCTCTTTACGCGAGCTCGACTCGAATTTGACTACTTTCTTTTTAAATTATGTTACCATGGGATATACACTTCATTTACAGGAAAACCTAAATGAAAATCCTAAGCCTTCAAGTTCTCACAGAAAACAGGATGGTACGGAACCCTCTTTACGCAAGGTCGACTCGAAATTGACCACTTTCTTTTATTATGTTACCACCTAAACGAAAATCCTAAGCCTTCTAGTTCTCACAGAAAACGGAATGGTACGGAACCCACTTTACGCGAGGTCGACTCGAACTTGACCACTTTTTTTCAAAATTATGTTACTCCGGGATTTACACTACCACATATACAAAGTTTCGTCAAAATCCGTCCAGCCGTTCAGGCGTGAAAGAGGAACAAACAAACAAACAAACAAACAAACAAACAAACATACTTTCACATTTATGATATTAGTGAGATTGTTAGTACAGAGCAATCCCTAAAATTTAACAATGCAGAATCTGACACTATTTAAAGGTTAGCTCAACGTATCTCACCGCGTACTTTTGAAATACTTTAGTGTTGCAGTTGAAGACGTCTAAATCCGGAAACATGACCAACATTCGGTTGAGTGCGGTCAGCGCCCGGCGAATTGGAGTCTGGCCATAGTGGAACGTCCGCGATGGACTTTCCGCAAACAGCAAGTGACTCCTTGCACGCAGATATTTATTCGGGACATGCAGCGACATCATACCGAGGACGGATGGATTGTCTATACGACCATTCAGCAAGAGGAAGAAATGCATAAGTAACTGTACATTTCTTCTTAGCTGAAGGGTCGTATATCCAACCATTCCACTTACATACAAAGATGGATAGTTTTGGCAGAGTTCGACGTTGTACGGGTATCGGCCATAAGACTTTTATTTAAGAACCTGGTGAATTTACATTGAATCTTCTCCACCATTAGTATATATTTTGATTCATGCGGATTCCAGACGAGTGCATTGTATTCCAATTTGGTGCGAACATATGCATCATACAGGAGCCTGAGGACAAGAGGACTACGGAAGTTGTACCCTTGTCTCATGACAAATCCTAGACTCCTGCATGCCTGCTTGCATTTCTCAGTTGTGTGTTCGTGAAATGTCAATCGTTCGTCGAAGTAAACACCTAAGTCTTTTGTAAGATGGATTCTGCTAAGAGTGGTGCCGGACAATGTGTAATCATGATGAATGGGATTACGAGATCTGGAGTAGGTCATTACTGAGCACTTATTTACCTATATTAAATTCCATCATGTTCCTCGCACCCCACTCTTGGACACCGTCGATGTCGTCTTGTAACAAAACGCAGTCAGAAGAGGATTCAATGGCCAAAATCAGTTTCATATCGTCAGCAAACATTAGCATCATTCCCTCTCGTATCTCTGGCAACGAGTTAGTCTGGGGATACAGAGGGGCAACGCGGCCGCCATCCTGGGAACCATCCCGGGGACGACGCCTCTTGAGGAAATATATAATTTATAAGTTTTTAGTTTTTAGTGGTTTTTAGTTATATTTTTTTAATTAGTTATATTTGTCTTTAAATTTTATTTGATAGGTACCTAGTTATAGTTTATTTAATAACTAGCTGTTGCCCGCGGCTTCGCTCGCGTGAAATTCGTATTCCAAAGAAGAATGTAAGTAACTAAGGGCGAGGCCGAAGGCCAAGCTGCGTTCAGGTAATCGATAAACCTCCTCAAAGAAAGTAACTAACTAAGAGCGAGGCCGAAGGCCGAGCTGCTTTCAGGTAAACGATAAACCTTTCTCAAATAAAAGAAGTAAGTAAGGGCGAGGCCGAAGGCCGAGCTGCGTTCAGGAAGACGATAAACCTTCCGGAAGAAAGGAAGGAACTAAGTGCGAGGCCGAAGGCCGAGCTGCGTTCAGGTAAAGGCGCCCTTAAAGACTTCCTTTCTTCTATAGAGTATAATAACGTTTACTCAATCTATTTATTTCATAAAAATAAAAAAGTAATATTAATAACTAAAGAATTAAAACCTACCTAGCAAACATTAAAATAACTATCAAAACGGGCATTTTCAAATGTTCTTAGAGCACTTGCGGCATTACCCCGCCGGATGGCAAGGCTTACTCATTGAATGAAGTACATAAGCCCTTGATGGCGGGACACCGGTTGCGTCAACCAGCAGAGGCCCAAGCCTCTTTTGGCTTCACTGCTCCACGGACCGAGGGTTTCAACCGCAAACGATGTCCTAACGTGACTTGGAGCCAATGTGAGAACACAAGTGGCGTCCCACATCAAAGAACTACCCTTAGTCCATGGCACTAAGGTGATAGCATCGGGCCTCTTGCCATCCAGCCGGGAATAACCGCGAGGTTCTAGGATGCACGGTATATTTGCCGTCAGAAGCGTGGACTTTATAATAAAATTTAAATTAAATTAACTCAATCTTAATGTTAATTAACTTTATTCGAGATGGTTTAGCTTCTTCCTGAACGCAGCTCGGCCTTCGGCCTCGCCCTTAGTTACTTGCTTTCTTCGAGATGGTTTATCATTTGTCAGAACGTAGCTCGGCCTTCGGCCTCGCCTTAGTTACTTACTTTCTTCAAAAATGTTTACCTTCTTACTCAACGCAGCTCGGCCTACGGCCTCGCCCTTAGTTACTTGCTTTCTTCAAGATGTTTTATGGTCTTCCCGAATAGAGCACGGCCTTCGGCCTCGCCCTTAGTTACTTACTTTCTTCAAGATGGTTTAGCTTCTTCCTGAACGCAGCTCGGCCTTCGGCCTCGCCCTTAGTTACTTGCTTTCTTCGAGATGGTTTTAAATTATTCGAACGTAGCTCGGCCTTTGGCCTCGCCTTAGTTACTTACTTTCTTCAAGATGGTTTAGCTTCTTCTTGAACGCAGCTCGGCCTGCGGCCTCGCCCATAGTTACTTACGTTCTTCGAGAAGGTTTATGGTCTTCCAGAATAGAGCTCGGCCTTCGGCCTCGCCCTTAGTTACTTACTTTCTTCAAGAATGTTTTTCTTCTTCCTGAACTCAGCTCCGCCTTCCGCCTCGCCCTTAGTTACTATCATCGAGAAAGAATATCGTTTATGTGAGCGCAGATCCGCCTTCGGGCCCCCCTTTAGTTACTTACTTTCTTTTTTTGAAATACGAATTTCACGCGAGCGAAGCCGCGGGCAACAGATATATAAATTTTTATTGCACGAATGACAGCGACGACATAACTTCGACTTTCAATATTTTTTTTTATTTATCAAACAATTTGTCACCGGCCAGCTCACGTCGAGATGACAGTTCTCCGTTGTCAACATGACATTTAAAATTGTTTTTTACCATTACTTTGGATTGCGTGATTTTTATTATATTTTTTAATTATTATGTTAAATCCGGGATATACACTGTCACTATAAAAAGTTTCCTCAAATTCCGTTCAGTGGTTTTTGCGAGATGCGCGTACAAATAGACATTTTTGCATTTACGATTTTATTATATGTATAGAAAGAATAGATATGTTATAGACTATTGTGTTCAAGTTATAAAAAAGAAGAACTTGTCATTTTCGTTGTATCTACTTATTTTTAAATTTCGAATGAATATTTTATTGAAATTGTATATTTGCTGCCAGTTCTCAAGATATAATTATGTACTTTGGACTACGTGATTTTAAACGCGCAATAATGTTTATAATTGTTTAATTTTTTTTTATTTTTGTAAATTTTTTTTACGTATTATGTTAACCCGGCATATAAACTGCCACTATACAAAGTTTCGTCTAATTCCGTTCAGTGGTTTTTGCGTGATGCGCGTACAGACAAACAAACAAACAAACAAAAATTTTAAAAATTGTTCTAACATGTTCAGTATCTCATTTTAAGCCACCCTGGTTAGTTTTTTTCCGAATACATTCAATGTACAGACTTTCTTACCTCTACGATTTTATTATATGTATAGATTTTAATTTATAAATTGTAAATAATATTATAGTAATAAAGAACTAGAATATTTGTTTCAATAAAAGAAAATGATGTAATAAATTCAATATCAATTAAAAGTTAATTTATTTTAGCATATAGTTTGATTATAATTGTATATAGACAATTTGTTATCTAGATCTTTAAAGCGAAATTAATTGATTTCTCTGTAACAAAATAAACGTTAAATAATTACATATTAATGTAAGTGCGTGAACTATTAAAATTAAAATGAAATTAACTTCTTATATGATTTAAAAGGCGAGAGAGAGACAATGTGATTAGGTTGACATATGTAAATTATAGATTTAACACCATAATAAGAATAATAACATTTATTTAGTTTTTTTCCTCACAGTTTTTATCAAATCATCTCAACAATACAATCTACCTACGCCAAATTAAGTCTGCCAAAAATAGATTAGACCAATTAACACGAGCACGAGTAAATAACGAAGCGAGACAATACCACCAGCTAATTAGTTCAGCCGTCTGCAGTGTTTAATGAGTACGTTTTCAGATACTACAGTTTTTATAAATATTTGTCTTTAATATTTTTTCTACGCCAATTAAACTTGACAAAGTAAAAGTTTTATCTGAAAGTTTTAGTAACAGCTGTGTAAAACTGCAGATTGACCCAGATTCGTTCCTTGACTAAGTGATAGTATTGAAAATGTCCGGATTAGTAACAAGATCGACCTTCATTATAATCTTATCTAGAATTTAGTCTTTGCACAGAGCATAAATGGCATTAATGTTTACAACACATTCTAAGTAAGAAATGTTATTAAATTGTATGTTATTAAATATTATTACTTCATGATATTGTAAATTATTACTTTCCTGTCCTAATGTCTGTACAACCTGTATAACCTTGCCTCTATTCTTCTTTACATACTCTCATCACCCAAAAGAAAGATTGACTGGACGAAAGCACTTGATAAGTCCGCCTTTCAGCCTTTATTATGATTTTTTATTTTAATTGTTCTTCTGTATGTTTTCTTCATGAATCATTGTTTGTTATTGTTTGGTGTGCAATAAAGAATTTCTATTCTATTGTATTTTATTATATTCTAAGTAAGCTCTACAGCTACACACGAGTCGCTACCTATAAAACTATTTTGTGTTTTGGGAAGCACTGAATGGGGCCTAAGGTGTGTGGGACCGTGTTGTGGGGTGCGATGGACTGACGCGAGTACAGACAGCAGACAATGTAGCCAAACATGTCAATTTCCTTAAAACATTGTCGAATGCACATACATGCATAACACGTGCTGTATCCCGACAATCGGGTTAAGCAGAGTAGTCGGTGTTGTGCTGCAAGTTCTCTTGTAATTACACCACAACACCGACCACCACAATTAAACAAAGTATTAAGTCAAGACCAATCAAGCAGCAAGTAAGGCACGAAGACCCACCTGCTGAATGACTCGGTGGAAGGACCGTGCCAAGGTGAAAGGTGGCCAACCTACCGCCCTTATGCACTGCATTCTGTCCTCATCGCTTAGTCGCCTTTAAGGACAAGCACGGGGAGAGATGCAGTGGGGCTATTCTTTGTCGAATGTATATTTGATTATCGCATGAATTGCTCAGCACACTATGTGCCTTGAGGATAATTAGTGTGGAAGTTGGTATAGTGAGTGCGTATGCTGGTCCGGAGGCGCCGGAGGCCGGGCGGGGCGGATGAAGCCCCGGTTGCGAAAGTGACGGAAAATATCGATACCGGAAGTGATCGCGTGACCGGACCGCACAACCTTCCACGATCCTTTCTGGGTGGTGACTCATGCATCGTTCAAGTATTAAACATTAGGAATGTTTCTACAAACGTATTTCGCGACCGTTTTCTATAAGTAGGTATTCGCCAAAACATATATTTTAACCCAACCTAACCTAACCTAATCTAACCTAACGTAACCTAACCTAACCTTACCATTCATTTCTTTTCAAAATTACACAGTATGATTTTGGAAAAACATTTTCGTCAATAGATATTACATATTCAGTCACCTACTTTTAGTTTTAGTAAAATGTTTCTTCTCGGATTTCTTCAATTTGAAGTTTAGTTGTTTTTCCCTTTTCTGAATTTAATGTTAAAGTAAGTGATCGGTAAGCGATTAAATTATTATTTTCGTCGTATATTTCAAATTAATCACAAAGTATTTTATAGTTCACACAAGTTAGCGCCGTGCAAGTAAACATGCGAACACGCCACAATATCGTCTCGCACTAGATACTGCGCGCGCGCCGAAATATTGCAATCAATCCAGACGAAAATCATACTAAAACATACCTTCTTCCGTACAGAACAGAACTTATTTTCAATTAAACTATGGCACGTAATAGACTGAATATGTATGTTGAATTGGTAAAGTTTGAAATGAAGGCGAATAATTAAAATGCACTGACTGTTTTTGTTTCACGAAAAGAAAGACGTGTTATATTTATTGATTAGCTTTTGCCCGCGACTCCACTTGGGTGAAATAAATGTTTTTTTATCAGAAACCTTCACGGGCGCGCGCACAGTAACCTACCAAAGTTTCATCATAATCGGATGAATGGTTTACGAACGTATAGAAGAAGAGCGAACGAACAAACATTCATTTTTGGTTCCGTACCTCGAAGAGGTAAAAACTGAACCCGTCTGTCTGTCGGTCCTTTTTTTTATGGAAACTGACATGGTTGGCTACATCAACTAAAATACAACATCCGTGATGTCACCGGGTGAACTTGGTGCCACGGCAGTGCTTCCCTTCGGTCATGCCGGCTACACTCAACTGGACGGAAAACACAAACTATTTACATAGCCGTTTCGACCGACCTTTCATTCAGTGCGGTGGTACCAACCCGGGCAGTACCGTCCCCACACGGTGTCCTATCTTTAAAGGACTGTATCTTTGGAACCACAATAACGTTGGACATACGCCTCTCCAGTACCTCTATAATTCTCCCGGCGGTCTTCAGCAGAAAGAAACCACTAGTAGGTACTCAGTCGTCTTCCCGCATTACGTTTTCCTGTCCATGAGACGCCAGTTGAGGACACGAATAAGTACCTAAATACGTACGTGGTAGTAGGTAGGTTACTTGGCACACCGTTACGTCAAGTATTATTTTGAAAATATTTTGTATGGCTTACTTACATACTACGGAATGTGGTTGAAAGATAGACTGTCATATCGAATACTTCACATGTAATTTACACTCTGACAATAATATCCTTCTTATCAATATTTTGAGAATATTATCATTCTGGAACTCAACTATAAATGTTATTATTTCCTATTTAAGTATTGTATTGTTTTGTGTTGTTTATTGATCATTCATATGGCAGTTAGACTGCTCTCGAACTTGTCACAATTTGTTCTATCCGGTTCGATTACACCCACGAAGGAGAACCGACAAGAAACTTCGCAGGGTATTTTTTTAAACATATTTTTACAAGAATTTAGTGACTAGCCACATAATAACACTGCCCATAGTCTATCTAAAACACAGCTTGAGAGCAAGATTAACAATTTTGCTGAGAGTTCTGTCTACAAAGACTTATTAATTAAGTGAATCAGGTGTAAAGAGCCTTTGTCAAACTTTGATACGTAATTTGTATCAACATAATTATGTTAGTATATTAAACTACAATGTAGTATAATTGTATTGTCAAAAATAAAAAATAAAAATATATGAATATGATACTTGAAGTATCAAGTTGTCAATAGGTTAATAAAGTTGAGGTACTAATGGTATACCTAGTCAAGAGTTAACTAATTATAAATTGCTAACTAACTAATTATGCAGTATATGAATAAACTTCGTTTTACTTATTTATTCAATAGGTAGATGCTAAGCCCGAAATAAAGATAAATAATACGTACCGCGAAGAAATACAAAGAAAGTAAATGCTTAGATTAACATATAAAAATTCCCGCGCAACTTTTGAGTCTTTATATTTAATTTACTTAGCGGTCCCCCGACTCCTTTAAGTAAGTAAACGGAAATTATTTTTGACTTTTTAAGAGTCGGGGGTTTTTTAAATTTGTAATTTAACTTTTATTTCAAGCTTTTTAAAAAAAACCGCATGCAAATCGGTCCACTTTTGAAGATAATAATTTTTTTTATTACTTAATTACTTAATTACTTGATTACAAACATAGCTAAGAACCATCCCGATTAAACAGGCTTCCTAATAAAAAAAACCGCATCCAAATCGGTCCATCCGTTTGGGAGCTACGATGCCACAGACAGACACACACACACACACACACACACACACACACACACGTCAAACTTATAACACCCCTCCGTTTTTTTCGTCGGGGGTTAAAAATAGTTTTATTTCGTCAAACTAATCTCTACATTAAATCTAGTGAAAGTACAGGTCAAATGCTGATACAAATGTGAAGAATTTCTTTAGAAATGTCTTTTTAATTCGTCCAGTTAAAATATTTTGTAGGTAGGTATATTAAGTTTATTATTTATTTACCATCATTTGTCATATTTTACATTGTAATATTCTGCTAAATACCAACCATGAAAGGTTTCCTACAATAGATTTGTTTTCTAACAATACAAACATATTGTAATATTTTGTCGAAATCTATCGACTACCACATACATAAATATAGAGAGTTTCGATGTAATAAGTCTTCCAGTATGTATATTAAACATTTATTTTAATGTAAGATGGAAGAAGCTCTTCATCCATAGAAACCGTGGTCTGAAGCAACTTTGAGTGTTCTGTAATTGCCGTAGGCTCCCTCTTCCAAGTCATCGCCGTGCAGGGCCTTCTCGGAGCGCGAGCGGCGCAGCACGTGGTACGACCCTCGCTGGCTGCTACGTAACCCTGCAAATATTAAAACGCATTAAAATTCGTCAGCTTCGGTAGCTCAGTGGTGCGGTCGGTCGACTGTTGTTAAGCACACTTGGGCGCGGTCAGTACTTGGATGGGTGACCGCCCGACCGTTGGATGCGGTTTTTATTATTAGAATGCCGGTTCTTAGCTGTTTAATGAAGATCATGCCGATTCGAAGATCATGGAAACTTATACTAATTTGTGAAGGGTTCTCTGCTGTAAAATGGAAATGAATTACACTTTCACTAGTCGCATTAATAATAAATAATTCAACACCAGCAGCGCACACAATCCACCACGGTTTGCTACTCCATCGCCCGCGTGTGCCGGTGAGGATGACGAACCAGGGACACGCCCCGCCACACCAGCCACGACGGGACGAAGTCCGCCGCCACCGGTTAGCTTGAGGCTATCGCGGCCCTGTGTCCCGCTTGCAGCCTCCGCTACCGGTGCAGCGCCGCCGTGCGCCACAGCGACGCACGCAAGAGGCCTTTCAAGTATAGAAGAGCTGCGTGACGTCGCGTCGCCCCGCAGCCCGGCGGATACGGAGCTCTCCAAGATGTGGGTGGTGGTGGCGGCCTACGTGTCTAGTACCACCACCTATCGCTCGTAGCTTGCCTCGCGTCGTCTCGGAGAGCTCAGTAGCCATGGCCTGCACCCGCCGGCGTGCTTGGAGGCCTGCCTCCCGCCGCCGGCGAATATCTACCGTTTTTATTTAGAATTTTATTAATTTTGTGTATTTTTATAAGTTTTTGTATAATATAAAATATGTAAAATTAATATAAATATGGTAAAAATGTGAAAATAAAGACATAACGAAAAAATAAATGGGAATTATTAAAAAACTAATTTATGTACTCGTAACCTAAACAGACGTTAAAAATTATTCATACTCTATTCGGTAGATAGCGCGCATACACTTTTTCGTTTCTTGTATGGGGACCCCGTGATTTTTTTACTTTTTCTTATTTTTATTATTTCTTGTATAACAACACATATTCTGTGAAAATTTCAACGCGCTACCTATTACGGTTCAAGAGATACAGCCCTCGGACAGACAGGCAGACAGATAGACAGACAGACAGACATACAGACAGACAGACGGCGTAGGCTTAGTAATAGGCTTCCGTACAGATACGGAACTCTAAAAAAGGCGTACTAACCCGGTAGTCGAACCTCGCTGAGTCCCCGCGCACGCGCGCTGGCCCCGGCCGGCCTCAGCTCCGTCTCCAGGAACCGCTTCTCCTCGCCCTCCAGCCACGACGCGTTCGAAAGCAGCTTCTTCGTCCATTCGTCTGTAATTACATTAGTTACCTTTATTTATTGAAATTGACTTATAAAAAATCCTCGAAAAAATCTGTTAAGTGAGAACATTGTTCACACACGAGGGTTCTGTAGCCATATGTAAGGGACATATGGTTACGGATCCCTTGCTGCGAGTATAGCGAGTGTGCGCAGCAAACACGCGGCCGCACTCGCATGTATCTCGGGTTCGGCGTAGTTTATTTTGTATTAATATATTGAGTCCTTCACGCCATCTATCGGTGATCGTTCATACTTTTGTAGTTAAAATGTTAGTAAAATTATCATTCTATAGATGGCGTTCTTCCACCTATTATGATAATTGTATGAGGACCCTCTTAATTTTTAACTTTTTGTTTTTTTTATTATTTGTTGGCATATCCGCCATAGTAACACATATTCTGTGAAAATTTCAGCAGGCTACCTGTTACGGTGCATAAAATACAGTCCTCGGACGAACAGATGGACAGACATACAGACGGGGCGGCGAACCCTAAAAAACTAGAATTAACATGAAGGAAGGCGAGGCGAGGTAAGGCGAGGCAAGGCAAGGGAAAATAAACTTTACCATTGAGATCTTTTAAAGCGCCTTCTTTCCCTCCATACTCATAGGGTAGGCCCTCCACAGGGAAGTAGTCGGAGCCCAGTAGTTGGTTGAGCTGGTCGGCCCTGGCGTGGAGCTGCGTCACCTTCCGTCTCCAGGGGTAGAGTCCCGCGCGCAGCAGCAGTAGAGACATCGCCTTCAGCTTGTGCGTGTTCACGATGTGGATCTCGGCGAACTTCTTCGGGTGTGCTGACTGCAATGAGAAAATTCTTCTATACTTGGTTTGACGCGAACCACGAGTGACTGGATTCATGATATCAGCCCATTGTTCTGGTCGGATCAAATCGCCGTCTCAGTATTCTTGGGTCGTATTCTTGTTTTAGGTAAGAAGGGAAGGAACCTACAGTTTTATGTGGAATCTGAACCAAGGTCAGCCTCCAAAGGTCGAATGATCACCCATTCAAGTTCTGACCCCCCTAGGTGTACTTATGATCACAAAGGACAGTCGAGCGATTGCATACTGAGCTAAGAAGATTAAAAGGCGAATAAGGGATAAGGACAAAATGCCGCGCTAAAGGGCGATACACCGACACGGCGATCTCACCGTGGCATGGTCCTTCCAATTAATCATGCTTCATGCAGCAGCTTAGAAGAAAAAAGTTACTTCGTGCGTTACTTGCTGCTTGATAGTTATCTTGTCCGAATACTTTGCGAAACGTGGCGGCCTCTGATATGCTGCAATTTAACTGTGTCCTTGCTGCACAAGACTAATTACTCTGCTTACCGCGACTTTCGGGATTCAACGTGTAGGAGAAGATGTATGTATGTATGTACCCTTAGACAGTAGAAGAAATCACGCCAGTAGTTTCCACGGAAGTGCTGCTTAAAGTGCGAGGCCTGCAGGTCGCACACGTCCACCAACATCACCTCCTCCGCCTCTCCTTCCGCGGCCGAGCCCGCCGCGGCCGCATCCTCGCGCACCCTGCACACGAGAAGGTAGAGTGAGTCCCACTAGTAGTGTTTACGGATGTCTCGCTTAAAAATGCGAGGCCTGCAGATCGCACACGTTCACCAACATCACCTCCACCTCGATTTAATGGGCATCGATTATTCCGTTTATACAGGGGTGCTTCTAGTAAAGAACATCGATTTGCACCTTTTTACTTGAGCGCCGCTTATCATGAGCACACACGTGGCAACCACGAGGACAGTAACACCTGAAACTGACAGTAACTCGTGTCCTTACTGGGCGTTCTTGTTGATATTCTTACTTACTGACCGTATATCGAGGATCATGAGCCATCTAGCGACGAGTGCCTTGATGGAGAGCGGTCTGTCGAGGGCAGGCGGTGCCGGGAGCCGCACCAGCGTCAATCGCTTACCGCCTACGCTGCGCACACGCAGGGGTACTATGTACCTGCGGAGGAACACCAAATTCTTAATAGGTTTAATAGAATGGAAACACTTTAGTATGGCCTCGTATTGCACACAATTTGATATACAGGGTGTCCCCGGACTGGTGTTGTTCCTTTAAGGAGGCTATTTCACGCTTTGTAACAAACATAATTAGTAAAAGAAGTAGGGTTCTAGGTACGCCCGTTGCGGAGATATACATTTTTAAAGTTATTAATATAGAGTAATGTGGTATATAATGCTCTAATCGGGCACGCGTGGGGCGTGGGGCAGCGGGCAGCAGGAATACGGACGGATGCGACGCGAGTGAACGCAAACAGATAGCCCGCTTCGCCGCTCCGCCGCCGGCTGCTCCGCCCGCGTACGGCCCGTACCCCGCCGCGACGCTACACGCGCCCACACATTGTAGTTAGCATTTAGTTTGTTAGGAAATCCTAAAATTTTAATGAAAGCACATCTTTAAAAAATTCTTTCACCAGTGCTTTTGTTACAAGGCGTAGAATAGCCTCCTTAAAGGAACAACACCAGTCCGGGGACACCCTGTATAAAACAGTACATTTGCAGAAACAAAGAAGCAGAGAACCCATTTCCTATACAAAAGCTTCTTTTTTAGGTTTCCGTACCCCGAACGGAAGACTATTACTAAGACTACAGCGTCTGCCTGTCTTTCTGTCTGTTCGTCCGTCCGTCCGTCCGTATTATGGCTGTATTTTGTGAACCTCTACCCTCTACCCTAATGATTTTCGCTTTGCATTTTTCTAATAAAAATATAGATAAAGCGAGTACGTGCTTAGTACTAACATATAAACATAAAATATTATTCAAGATATGTGTTTTTTTTCTAAGTTTTTTTGTGGTGCGGCAGAAGCGGACAGGGGTACTGGCTTTTCCACATTTTAGTTATATTTAATGAAAAATAATAAGCGCCATCTGTGCTGTTAGAGTTGCAACGATATCAGTTTGAAATACCTCGTAAACCTTGTAGACAGAGTACAGAGATAGTAAAGGCTAAGCTAAGAATGAGTAGACTCATTCGACTCGACACGCTTCGGCAAACGTAGATGGCACCACTGACCCCAAAAGGCAGCAAACTGACTAGCATTTTCCTTCATGTTAGTTTTAGTATTTTATTTAAGGCCGTGACAAACGCCAACGACCTTGAGCATTCGGGAATTCTACATAATGTACCATGCGACTGCTAATTTCGCTTCGCACGTTCAAGTCACATTTAGCGTAGTTTGTCGCTATCAGCCTAAAGAGTTGATGGTTCGGGGTTCCAATCCCACTTTCGTATGTTTTTTTTTTTTTTGCTTTTTTATTATTTTAATTATTAAAATGATTGTGGCTTATGTAACTGATGCGTGATTCAAATTTTTTATTTTTTATTATTTTACCTAAATAACATTTTATTGTAATTTCTTCCAAATTATTTTAGTTCATGTACTTACCACTTTTTATAAACCTCTAAATAGACTATCGATGAAAACTAAAATAAAAATAGGTAGTTAGGTAATAGGTAGATAGGCATTTAGGTATGTATGGCAAATATCATAGCAACATAGGTACCGGCATTCGGGAATTCTACATAATGTACCATGCGACTGCTAATTTCGCTACGCACGTTCAAGTCACATTTAGCGTAGTTTGTCGCTATCAGCCTAAAGAGTTGATGGTTCGGGGTTCGAATCCCACTTTCGTATGTTTTTTTTTTTTGCTTTTTTATTATTTTAATTATTAAAATGATTGTGGCTTATGTAACTGATGCGTGATTCTAATTTTTGATTTTTTATTATTTTACCTAAATAACATTTTATTGTAATTTCTTCCAAATTATTTTAGTTCATGTACTTACCACTTTTTATAAACCTCTAAATAGACTATCGATGAAAACTAAAATAAAAATAGGTAGGTAGGTAATAGGTAGATAGGCATTTAGGTATGTATGGCAAATATCATAGCAACATAGGTACCGGCCGGCGCGCGCGGCGCGCGCGGCGGCAGCATGGCACGGTGCGGTGGGGTGCGGTGCGGTGCGGTAACTCAGTAGCAGCGTGCGGTGCGGAGGCGGCACGGCGGCGGCGGCGGCGGAGGCGGCGGCGGCGGCGGCGCGGTGGAGGCGCGGGAGGCGCAGACAGCGTTATACCACAGTACCTATTAGTTATTCTGTGGGTATACCAACGAAAGCCATGCGTATAACGCCCCGTCAAGTTACGTACCGGAGCGTATACTGATAGATACCACAGAAGAGAGATATTACTGATACGGTCGTACTGTATACTGGTACGGAAAATGACACGGTGGCAACATCACCTACAATACAACATCCGAGATGTCAGCTCGTAACAACTGGTGAAGTAGGTGCTATGTCAGTGCTTTTCTTCGGTCGTACCGGCTTCACTGAACTGGACGGAAAAAAAGAAGGGAGTCATATCCCGAAATAGTTTGTATTTTCCGTCCAGTTTAGTGTAGCCGGCACGACCAAAGGGAAGCACTGACATGGCACCTAAGTTCACCCGGTGTTATGGGCTGACCACACGGATGTTATAGGTGATATAGCAAACTGTGTCAGTTTACATAAAAAAATCCCTCAGTCGCCTTTTACGACATGCACGGGGAGAGATGCAGTGGGGCTATTATTTTAAATTACCATCCCACACGGTACAAATATACCTAACTTTTCTCCATTCGATCTTTCTTCCATTCGATCCAAACACAGAAGACAGAAATGACGACCGACACGCGGGCGCAGCAGGGCAGGAGCGAGCAAGCGAGCCCGGAACTAAAATTGTATCTAGTATTGAAGTGCCTGCTAAATTGACGAAGGCAAAAATTTTACCCTTCCGACTGAAGAATTACGTCAATAATTTCATGTAGGCGTTTTTTGTTTTTTATTTTTATCTCCTTTCGTGGATAAAATAATAAAAAAAATTGAATAGAGTTTTCTCAGAGCTTTGTGACCTTTGAATCGGTGGTATTGTAAAATTGTAATAATACACACATACTCAGATTTTCAAAAATTCATGCTTTTTTTATATATTTTTAATTTTATGTTTATTACTTACTTTTACTCATTATTAAAAAAACCAGCAATGCACTTTGTTGGTAAGGAACCAAAATATAGGTTGGTATTTTTTTAATTTTCTGAATGTGTGTCAATTGGTCAGTTTTGGACCTTCTTTGTCGCACTTTTTGCATGTTTTGCGTATTTGGCGTTTGTCACCGCCTTAAGTCTTTTATTTGCATCAGTTATTTCAAATCATATCTTCTTTTCTACCTTACCAATATTTTTTTTCAAAATAATCTTTGGCTTTTTAAATAAGGTGTTCATAAATTACAGCATGTTACGAGTGTCAAAAGTTACAACTATACAGAGAGTTTCGATAGGCTTGAGAAAGTTCAGGAATAGAAAGTACTCATTATTAGAAAAAAAATCCTTATCACTCAAATCGAAATTCCGTACTTTTTTTCATACAAAAATTGAAAATTGTAAGAAAACCATCGAGTTTTATAGACAGTGAGTACGGAGAGATGCTGTCTAGGTATAGGGAGTGCAATGAGCCAATGACCTAGTCCAGTCCCCTTTTTCTTTTTGATGTCATTCAAATTTAAGTGTTTGGAATTTACCTACATGCAGTTCAATTCTACTAGTTAAACATGCAAGTTAGTCAATTTATTTTTATTTAATAAAGGCAGACGTTAACCGTCCACCAAATCTCGATGCAACGATTTTCACTAACAAGTAATATAAAATGACCGAATGTGGAAAAGTTTCAGAGATTTTCCTCTTCAGAAATGAAACTCTTTGGAACACTGAAGTTACGAAACCCTATCCCGAAATACCCTTTATAACTACCAGGATATATTTTTAAATCCCAGAATTCCCGGGAATTTTCAGAAATCCCGAAAGAGGTGGTTTTAACCACTCCATGTTATTTATACCGATATCTATTCCGATCCCTTACAATAACTGCTCGCCTCTACTCACGCATCCTGGCAGCTGGAGAGTATGTCGTCGTCGTCGGGTCGCCGGTGTCTCCACACAGAGAGGCCGGCCGCTCCGCGCGCGCGGTAGTAGCGCCGCGCGCGCCGCGCCGCCTCCGCCTCGTCGCCGCCGCACGTCGCGGGGAACATGTCGAGCACGCGCAGCTCGTCTGCGCAGGGCGCGCGCGTCAGGTTGTCGCGGGCCCAGCGAGAGCCGAAGCTCTCGGAAGCTGCCGGCGACATCGCCGCTACTGGAACACATTGACAATAAGATACCACACGCTGTATCCCGACAATCGAGGTAGGCAGAGTTAGGTTATGGAGCGTATTGTCAATTCAGCGCTCCTGACGTACCTAGAAGACTCTAAACTCCTCGACGACAAGCAATACGGCTTCCACAAGCAAAGGTCCACTGGAGATCTTCTAGCGTACGTCACGCATTTGTGGGTTGAAAGGCTCGATGGTTTTCAGGAATCGCTGGCGGTCGCTCTGGATATATCCAAAGCATTCGATCGCGTCTGGCACCGGGGACTCCTAAGCAAGCTTCCGGCCTACGGTGACCCTAAAAAACTGTGCACTTAAGTCTACAGCTTTTTGAGTGGTCGGTCGATCTTTGTCACCCTGATGGTGACGGCTTGGCCGATTACTCAATCAATGCTGGTGTTCCACAAGGATCCGTGCTGTCGCCTACGTTGTTTCTATTATTTATCAATGACATACTCTCGCTCGGCGATATGCATTGTTACGCGGACGACAGCACGGTGCACGAAGGGTTCATCAAAGACTGGAAGGGTAGGGAGGCCTCAGCAGCAATTGCGAGACGCGAAACTGTTGCTGAGGTTGACATGGTTCGCGAATAAGTATCCTCTTGGAGGAAGGAGAACTTGGTCAACTTCAATGAAGCCAAGACGCAAGCTTGTGCCTTCTCTACTAAGGGTCGGTCCATTTCCTCTCCAAGCCACTTTCCAGGGCAGCCAAGTCGCCAACGATGATAGTCTGGACGTCCTGGATATGGAGGTGTCCAGGAACGTTGGATTTCGATCGTTCATAGAATCCAAGGCGAAACTACCGTCTCGAAAATTAGGGATCTTTTACCGATGTCGGCGATTTTTCACGCCGGTCCAACTGCTCACACTCTATAAAGCACAACTAAGACCGGTGATAAAATATTGCAGTCATCTTTGGGAGGGTTCCCCTGAGGACCTTCTTTCCGCTTGGATTATATTGGATTATATTCAGCGACGAGCCATTCGCCTTATTGGTAACTCTGCACTCACAAAGGACCTTCAACCTCTAAAGCACAGACGTATCGTTGGGTCATTGAGCCTGTTTTATCGGTACTACTATGGCCGCTGCTCTGACGAAGTTCCTTTCTTATCCCTCCTCCTCCTGTTCGCCTTAGCCAAACCCGGTAGGTCCCATACTCCTCGGCGGCTCGTCCCGCTAACGGGGACGATAGCGGGGACTCTCGCGGAACACCCCTTTGTAGTCGACAGAAGAGTTCTTCGAACTGCACGATTCTCTAAATCGTTCTTGTGCCGCACTGCAAAGGTGTGGAACGGGCTTCCGGGGAATATATTCCCCACTCCTACATTCCACAGATCTTCAAGTCGCGGGTTAATAGCCTTTCCCCAGCGACATTAGTCCACCTTCAAGCTGCACTGGAACCTCCTCGGGGGTGAAATTGGCTGCGCCTGAGGTTTCGACCTCGGGTACAGCCACCCAGTTCGGAAGCAACAAAAAAATCGGAGTTGTGCTGCAGATACTCTTGTAAATTACAGCACAACGCCGACCGTGGTGGTCTTTAGCAAAGTATTCGGACAAGATAACTATCAACCAGCAAGTAAGGCATGAAGACCCACCTGCTGCATGACTCGGTGGAAGGACCGTGCCAAGGTGAAAGCATCTTTTCCTTATCCCTTAGACGTCTTTTACGACATGCACGGGGAGAGATGCAGTTGGGCTATTCTTTTTAAAAACCAGCCCCACTCGGTACGTAAATAAAAAAAACGGAAAACGATAAATAAAAAAAAATAACAATAAAAACAATAAAAAATAAGAAGGGTAGCACAATATAGAAAAATATTATGAGAGTGGACGAGGTGTGTCAGGATGGTGACGCGTGAATCTCTGCTACTTCATTGGGATGAATTTAATAATGTTCTTACAGAGAGACAACGCAATGGCAGAATAAGATATCTCTAACGAGGTGTTTTGACAGGTGTTAAAATAATGAGTCCTGGTCTAGATAGAGGAAGTTTGGAGGAGCTTACGCCTGTAAGTGGGATATGACGATGATATGATAATAATATGATAATATGTATGACGTATTATGATCCCGTAAATTCCGTTAAATAGTAATGGATGATTATTTAGTCATGTAGTTTGTGTAGGACTTTTCTCTGAGGGCACAACGGCCCAGCTCATAAAGCGCAAATGTTTCAAACAACAACAATTTGCAAAGATCTTTTAGTAATTGTGAACATTCGCCGAGCAAAAAGTTATCTCGATCAAATGACCAAAATATGTCGCGACCAAATTACCTAGGTGACATCATACTACAATTATCCGAGACAACAAAAGCGAAAGGTCATCATCCTGCCTGAATTTTCTCGGGAGGGACGGAATTACAGCGTCACGTATCCACATATTTTTTGAGAGACGTCTGGGTGACGCCCAGTCGCACAGAAGATGTCATAGCTGTCTAATGGAGTCAAATAGAAGGTAGATAGTTAAATATAAAATACTTCGTGCCTCCAAAAACACTTTATAGATACAACAATATAACATTTACACGAGGTGCATAGGCGGAATAAGCCCTTACAGAGATTTCATCCAGTCAACTTTGTATGTCAGAGTTGATTGAATGTAAGTAGGTAGTAGCAGAAGAGAGCCAGCCGAATTGGACGAGCCGGCAATGTGGGTAGGTGCGAAGGTGTCAGCACACGTCGTCGGGTCCCATACTGCCCATACTAACCCCCCCCCCCCCCCTGGCTCTACGGGACTAAGGTTAAGACATTTCAAATATATTTGTATGTATTTTGATGAAGTATAGAAGAGTAGGGGTTAACAAAATTACAGTTGGGTCAAAACGTTTCTTATCCTATTCCCGTAAGACAGGAATTCGTGTATAATTTTTTTAAAAATCTGAACGACTGATTTGCGCCATTGCTGTAGCAAACTTGATTTTGACTTTAGTGTGCAGCGATAGGGATCAATATTGCTCGCAAAAAATGTGACAGTTCACACAAAATCTGGATTTTTTTAGTAGAATATTGTGAAAATTATATTACATGTGGAATTGAGAAATATTTACATAATATTAATATTACATTACATAATCTACTTCTGTATATACCATATTTTACTTCTTCTAGTATTATATTATAAAATAAATATATAAATATATATACATTTAGGAATATAGCTTCTTTCGATAAAATTATCTTAGAAATACTTAAATGACTTCATGCTAAAATAATTAAATAATTTTTTTTCGAAAATATAGCCGAGTGGTAGATATGTTGTATCAAACGGATTAAGCTAAGTAACGACATGGCTACCTACTGCAACTGCATATAGGTACTATAATACCTACAGTTCATTTTCCACAATGTGATTTTTCATTCCTCCGCGGTTTCCAATTTACACTGAGAGATTCGATTGTAAATTAGTCAGCCTCAATAAATCTGCCTTTAAACCCTTGTCCGCCTGCAAGACGGAGCATCGAAGGCGGTGGCGGTATACCGCCCACTCCGCGGAATTGGTTCTTCGTTCGACCTTCTGCGCGTGAAACCTAACATGATCATCGGTTACATACATCGAATGTGAAGAACAAGAAAACGCCATACATAAATACATACTACACGCTGTACCCCGACGATCGGGGTAATCAGAGTAATCAGTGTTGTGCAACAAGTACTCTTGTAAATTACAGCACAACACCGACCACCATGTTTGACTATGTATTAGGACAAGATAACTATCAAGTAGCTATAAGTAAGGCACGAAGATCCACCTGCTGTTTAGCTATGACTCGATGGAAGGACCTTTCCAAGGTGAGAGGTGGCTCTCCTGTCGCCCTTTAGCACGGCACATTGTCTTTATCCCTTAGTCGCCTTTTACGACATGTACAGGGTGAGATGCAGTGGAGCTATTCTTTTTAAGTTCCGGCCCCACACGGAGTTCTCCACAAGAGAACGCCATTGTCATATAAATAGATAAAATATCGAACTAGAACTCGCTCCTTGATTTTTCACACAAAAAATGTCAGCAAAATGTCGTATGTGTTTTTTGTGTTCGGACATTTTTTGTTCATAAAAAGTTAGTCACTCAGTTCGCAAGTAAAGTGCTCTTGAAATATCTTGAGACGTCCAAATCGTTTATATATAAATTGTGCGACTTATATAGTAGGGACGAATGGGAAGCGCGCGGCAACAGTTGTTAGATGTTATTCATTTGAAATCACAAAGCGTGGCACGTCCGTCCGTCTTCCTGCGAATTTTCTCCCAAATTGCTTTTTTTTGTGCTCTGAAAAAATATTCGAGCAGTTGGAGATAAGTTTTTATAATAGTTACAATCTCATTTTGCTATTTGTAAAGACGACCCAAAATGGTGGATGCACATATAACAGAGTAATTCGCAAATGCGACTAGAATAAGGAAGCCAAGGATAACAGGGCTTAGCGAAAATTTTATTGGTAATCTGTTCACGGTAGAATGGAAAGAAGAATAAAATTTAATGTGGCCATACACTTGCTTGACCCAATCGGCGATTGCTGAAAAAGACCCTGACGTGATTGGACCCAAGTTGTATGAAAATGTTCCTCATAAAATTTAATCTATAAGTACATATAATAAAATCGTAGACGTACCGTGTCTGTACATTAACTATTTTTGCAAAACAATAATAGGGAGATGGAATGTTCCTCATAAAATCATCATAATCTATAAATAAGAACAATGTGTTCCAGAGTCAAGTGAAAAAAATTCTCTTAGACAATCCATTTTACAAGTTAAGTGATTTTTTTTCTCATTATTGTAAATAAAAATTCTGCTGACTGATGATGATTCAAATTGTTTATATGTATAAAAAAAACACTTTTTGTTTTTCTTAACTTTTATTATTACTATCTTTTTTACTTAGACGTAGTAAGTTACATTTAAAATTTTCTTACCCGGTTCTTCCCTATAGATTGCATTGCTGAACGGGACATGACAAAAAAAAATATGACAAACCATACTGAATATGCATTATATCTCAATGGAAATAAATATCTGAATCTCAATCAATACAAGGTAAGCAAACGCGGTGCAAATTCAACGGGTGTAAGCAAGATAGCGATATGCCTAACTTCGGTCACGTTACATCCAATACGTAGGGATCCCTACCTCAAAAGCGGAAAAAAATAACCCTTATAGGATCAATTACGTGGCTGTCTGTCTGTCTGTTTGTCACACCTTATTTTCTCCGATGTCAGAATGTCGAAAAAAAAGGGAATGTAGAGACTTTCTAATAGTTTACAGGAAAACCTTAACGAAAATCTTAAGTTCTAAAGTTCTCACGGAAAACGGAATGGTACTGAACCCTCTCAGCGCGAGTTCGACTTTTTTTTCTATCGAGAGAAGTAAATTTAATTGCGTTTTCAAAAAGCTTTCGATCTGCCGTTATAGATGAAGCCATTATGAAGTTTTACCTAAATTTGTTGCAGCCAGAACCCGACCGTAAGTACATAACTATGTACTAACAATCAAAATTAAGAAGAGATCGGTGGAATCATTTAAAATAAATGTTCTAACAAGAATCAGACGGTTTAGTACATTTAATTAGAGCCTCGTTGACGTAGAGCTGAATGCCCTGTAATAGTCTCAGTTTTAAGCCTATTGTGAGCCTAATTGAGGTAAGTATAATGTCTTCGTGTTCAGTCAATCTTCTGAGTAACGGTCTATTGTCCCCGTCTGGGGAATAACGATATTCAGGAAACTAAGATTTAAATTTTTTTTTAATTTTAAAATTTCTTTTACAATTTCTTGTATTAAGTACTAACTTTTGCCTGCGGCTTCGGTCGCGGTAGCTCGGTATAACGCGAATATGATAATAAACGATCGCTCCTCTTATATTCTCTCTCTCTCCCTTCCGTCCATACTATATTTTATTTGATACTGCTTATTCCTAAGTCTATTTAGCGTGATGGTATATAACCTATATTGAGCCTCAAGAACTCTCTTTCTATTGTTGCAAACCATTTAAAAATATGTTCAGTGGTTCCGGAGTTTACCTCAAACATACATACATATAGGTACGTTCCCTTTTATAAGAATTAGTTAGAGATAGAGATAAAAGTTTTGATTTAATTTTAATTTGGTTGTTTGACATTATTGATATATTTACATAAATTAAGTAATCCAAAAGTTTATAGGTCCGCTTACTCAGTCCAAGAATGGTTCAATTCTAAAAGCATTGAGGTCGCTTCCAGCAATTTGAAACTTATTTACCTACTTACTTGAAGTACAAAATGTAATGTTCACTATCCATGTTGTATTCTGAGCACATTATCATACAGACCAAATTTAGAATCAGTACATTATCGTGTCTCCTCATACGAGTCATAAGAATATAAAATACCCGCATAATTGTCTGTGTGTATCTATAACAATCCTCGTGAAGTGTTAGCCTAAGCAAGCAACCGAATTTACTTGAAACTTTAAAAACGGCGTCCGTCCGTCCTAGGTAGTTATTCCGGAACTTAACGCTCAATACATCTATTAAAAAATTATAAAAGAAGGTTGGGGGTTGGTCCATTTTGTCCTCGCGGCATAAAACTAGTTTATATCTTAAACGGTTATTGAGAAAATATTATTCTAGTGGATTGCGGCGGTGTTTACCGAGTGATTTCTGCGCGCAATCGCGCATGCGTGCAAAATGGAAATGGCTACGGAACCCTCTGTGCGTGAACAATGTTCGAATTTAACATGCTTTTTTATTTTAAAATTTCTGCAGGAACATTATGATTTAGTTTATCTTGAGATACCTATAATAATTCATAAATGTTTCTTGGAAAGTACCGTGTGGGTTCGGTACTTAAAAAGAATTACCCCACTGCATCTCTCCCCATGCATGTCGTAAAAGGCGACTAAGGGATAAGAACAAGATGCCATGCTAAAGGGCGACAGGCTCGCCACCTTTGCATGTTACTTCCACCGAGTCATGCAGCAGGTGGGTCTTCGTGCCTTACTTGCTGCTTGATCGATTTAATCTTGTTCGAATACTTTGCGAAACGTGGTGGTCGGTGTTGTGCTGTAATTTAACAGAGTTCTTGCAGCACAACACCGATAACTCTGCTTACCCCGATTGTCGGGATTCAGCGTGTGTGATATCTATGTTTCTTGGACGTTGCTGAGTGAGACGCATAGACGTATTACCCCAGTATATTATTTCTCTATGCTGAGACGTGACGACTTATGTACTCTCACATAAATAATATAACAAAAAATCTAATTCACATTTATATGTAATTTAAGCATGTTAATATTTTAGAAGAGAGTAAATAATGTAATGTAATGTAATAATAGCTTCAAGTAATGTAATGTAATAAACGTATTCGAGTCGTACACTCTGATATAATGACATTAAAATAACATTTCCAACGTAGTGGGTGGCTTCATTTCACAATACAAGCAGATGGTTGAAGGATGTGGCATCCGACATTCACGACACACTGCGCAATCGCATTTTCTCTGCGAACCCACGGAGGTATCCTTTGGAACGTTAAGAAAAAGGTTTGGTACATTCAAAATAAATGGATTTGAAAAAACCTTTTAACAAAATATTTTTTAGTTTAGTTTTAGTTTTAATGTTTTATTTATTTATCTATAAGTTCTTTCTGTTATTTAATGTTTATGTCCTCTTTCTGTATAATAAATACATCAAATCAACTTGAAAAAATTACATTTGTTAAGATTTGTGGTATAAATCAGTTATTAAATGCACTTCGATACCTGTGGTTAAACTTTTCAAAACGAATATGGTATTTACAGGCTTATATTATTCCAATGTGGTGAATACATTTAATGGGATTCCTTATAAAGTTCAAGCAGGTTGAGCAACAAATCGTGCAGTCTCCTGCTATTGTTGTCAGTTCAAAGGTCATAGGTACCCACACTCATTCTCTATCAATTCGACCTACCGTGATATTGCAATAATTATATGTGTTCAAATTAGTGATAGGTACTTTATTCCGGAAATACAAACAATTAGATGAAAATTTAGATTTAAGGTTGAATGTGATTTCATCCAGTCCGTCGTGTGCAAAATACAAACAATTACAGGAAAATAAGATTTATGGTGAAAAAATGTGATTTCATCCAGTCAGTCGTGTGCAAAATACAAACAATTGGACGAAAATTAGATTTATGGTGAAAGAAGGTGATTTCATCCAGTCAGTCGTGTGCAAATACAAACAATTGGACGAAAATTTGATTTATGGTGAAAGAAGGTGATTTCATCCAGTCAGTCGTGTGCAAATACAAACAATTGGACGAAAATTAGATTTATGGTGAAAGAAGGTGATTTCATCCAGTCAGTCGTGTGCAAATACAAACAATTGGACGAAAATTAGATTTATGGTGAAAGAATGTGATTTCATCCAGTCAGTCGTGTGCAAAATACAAATAATAACATGAAAATTAGATTTATAGTTGAATGTGATTTCCTCCAGTCAGTCGTTGCACACGACTGACTGGAGGAAATCACATTCAACTATATTTAATATTACTAAATTAATACTAGCATTCTTCTACAGTTTTTAGGTCCGATCGCCCGGCTTGGGGAAGACGGCCGCCGATCATTTTTCTATTGTTCTTCGGTAAAAAATAATCCAGCGCCGTCTTCTAGCCCCACCCATCTGATTATTTTTCGGGCTTTTCCCAGTGGTCAGATTGATGGTCAGACTATAGTCTGGCCAACGGGATTTTTTGAAGTGAAAACTTCTTTAGCGGCGCTTGGCACTTTTTTTAGATGGGTAAAAAATGTTAAACTCGCGTCAGATCCGAAGCCTGATCGTAAAAGCGTAAGATTCGAAACTTCTTTAGCGGCGCTTGGCACTTGTTTTAGATGGGTAAAAAATGTTAAACTCGCGTCAGATCCGTAGCCTGATCGAAAAAGCGTAAGATTCGTTGAAATTATGGATGAAAGTTGATTTTTCTGAGAAATAAACTTTTTGATGTAAAATAATTATATTAGTTCTGTAGTGTTACATTTTTTATGTAATATAAATTGTCATGTTTGTCTACGATAGCGCAATAAATGAATATTGTATTTTACCACATAAATGATAGTACTTTTATACTGATAAATAAAACAATTCGTGCCAAATTATTCCCTAACCATTCGAAAATATTCAAAAATGCACAACGTTGATGTTTAAGTTTTTACTTCTGCCGGCACTCCCGGAGTGCAACCTTAGGCTTTTTCCCCATTGGCCAGATTTATGTCAAATAAATCTGGATAAAAAAGAAAAGACAGAAAAAAGTACAATTAAAGTAAAAACCGTTTTGCATTTTATTATTTGTAAGAAGGGTACCTTCTTACAACGTGAACACTGGTTTATCGTTGAAACAGCATATTGAGATCTGGGTAACCTAAGTAGTTTCAGTTGACAGAAGTTCGGGTTCTCAGTAAAAATACATTAAATTTAAAACGTGTTCTATTCGCCATTTTGTAGCTTGTGTTGTAATTAAGTGCTTAAAACATTTTTCCGCAGGGTCACAAAAAGCTTCAAGCACGAAATTAATTTTACGGTCCTCCAAAAAATATTGATAGAGCCAGTTAGGACTTACTGGTTACTTACATTCTCCATTATATCCAAAAACATTACAACTCTGTAACATGGAAGATCACAGACGATGTAATAACTATTAATATTTATTTATATAAATAAAACGAAAGCTCTCAAAGTGCCTCAAATACTGTTCATTTATTAAATCGTACCTAATCATTGTGTCTACTTATTGACTAAGTGTTATGTAAATGTGGCTTGTTGGCTGTTATGGAAATAACGAGACTGTAAGGCCCACTTGCACCAACACAAATTTAATATATAAACCAGTTTAACTCGTTAAACTAGCACCCGTTGTATGTGTGAACCGCGTTTAAATCCATAACTCGCTACTTAACTTTAAACTCGTGTTGGTGCAAGACGCGCTAAGCTAATAAAATTAAACAGAACAAGTACCTATCTAAGTAGATATTAATTTTTATTTACCATTATTCGTGGCACGTGGCACTTTTACAGCTGTCATTTATTACCTGTGATAATGTATAAATGCATAATGTTCAAAAATTTATAAATAAATTCTTTTTTAAATATGTATTTTTGTATTTTTTACTACAGATCCGTATTCAGTTTTATGCATTAGAACGTTTTTAATGAAGTTATTAATATTTATTATAGTTACTATCTATACTATCTTTTCTACGCTTGCATTGTCCGCCCCCATACACCTCTCCCACATCCCAAAGGTTAGTTGTTAAAGAATGACGTAAGACATTGATCTTGTCTTTTGTGACCCTCTTTAAAGTGGTGTACAATAAAGTATATTTAGATTTTTATTTGATTAATCATCTTAAATTTTACAGAAAAACTGAGAGTATCTCTCCATTTTTTTTCCGATTGTTAGATTACCTTTATTCGTTCGATCACGTCTCGCTCCACCAGACATCGAAGGTCGAGAGGTGTTGATCCGAGCGAGGTGACTTCCTTTCCTACAGGCTACACAACCATTGCTCTGTGCGCGCGCTCTTCAAGGCTGTTCCACGGTTGACTGACGTGTCTAGCTTCGCGACCATACGTGGCCTCACTCAATTACACTTCGCCTATAGTGCGAGTGGGACGGTATGATCGCGAATTTCAAATTCATATTCAGCAGTGCAAAAGGTGAACTTATTGTGTTAGTGAAAGGTTAATGCACTTAAATTCTAAGAAAGATATACACAAGACAAAACTTTGACCCCTCGCATGAGACTAGGCTATGAGTGGGCTTGAAGAATGAACACTGAAAGATTTCTTCTTGTCGCGTAAATGAAGAGTGGTTTTATTGGATGTCTGATTGTCCGATGGAATCTTGGTTTTGGACACTGTCATCCTGCCATTTCGTCATAAAATAAATATGCGATACTTAACAGAAGTCTGGTGTGAGTACAAAAATGCAATACATGAATGTAGCGTTTCATACAGGTTATCGTATACACAGTAACCACGGTATCATGAGTATGTGTGTGTATTGAAAACTGTGCTAATGAACATGTAAGATGAGTGGCAGTGACCTAATGAACCAATGATTAACATCAGTGCAGCAATGTTTTGGTGAATGCCCTAAAACAGTTTTACAAGGTTACTTTTGTTAGGGTTCAACGGTTTGTATCACACAACATCGAATCGTATCATTGTACCCTTTTGTAGGGATATGTTGCCATATTCCGTGGTCTGTACAGACTTCTAGGTCTCCTAGTAATTACCATAGTCACTGGAGTGGTGACGAAGACTGTTGGTTTTTTTATGGGTAAGTATTTCTTATAATTTCCTTGGCACGGTTTTCCCTATATGGCGAGCATTGACGAATATTTTCCTTTATTCTGCCGAGCGAAGATCAATCAAGGTGAAGAAGCCGCGTGTAATAATTTCCGACAGTAAGTTATTACATACCATATGCGGTGGACTCGCCTTGGTGTTCTTGAATAAGTTGCGTAGGTTAAGTTCATTATTTATATGCATATAATTTCTAGTTATTTTTGTAAACTGCATTTGAACTAAGGTTGATTGGAAGAAATAACTTGCAGTCATAAGTCCGCCTTTGCGCACTCCTGTATTTCTTGTTTCTTGTCTGTAGTGTTCTTCTTTCAATTGTATGTAATAAAGAGTTTCTGTTCTATTCTATTCTGTTCTATTGGAACAAAGAAATGTAATAGGAGATTCGGCTCGAAGGACCAAATGTAGAGTGAATTGACGTTTCCAAGCATGTCTGACTGAGGACGGTAGAGTAATATTTAGACCAATGATCTGACAAATTGTCTGATGATTATAATATTCTATAATATCAACACTTTCATTATGAAAGCTGAAACAGCAGAATTCTCACCATAAGACATTTGTATCTAAATAAGTACTTAATACCGTTTCAATAAAATTAGACGACGGTCTTTTTGTCCGTATGGCAGTGAGCCTCTCTGAGCGTGGTTTTGCGTAGTAGCATGGCTGCGTCTGATCTTTTAGACTTTCTGTTTGAAAGAAGAAAAAAAATATCAAAATTAAACACAGAAAAAGAAAAGAATAAAAGTCACGTTGTATTTTTAGACTCAACAACTTTAACTAATTAACGAGCGAGGTCAACATCAATAGACTAATTATTGAATTAAATGAAATGACCTAACCAATAACCTATAAACAAAAATATTCATCCATCATGGGGATCAACGGCATGGTCCCCATGACGGATGCTGCATTGAATGGCAATACTAATTCGCTGCTAATTAACTTACTCATAATTTAATAACACTAATCACATACAAAATTTTCTTCTCAGTTTAGTCGCATGTGACGCTAGCAGGTCATTTCTTTGTATTGCAAATATTTGTTAAGCTTGAACCAGTATTTGCATGCTCTATCTACTTTAGAAGTACATTACATGCTTAGACATTAGGATTGGTACCACCATACTACATACATACATAACAGCGAACGTAATGGCTATTCAAATATACACGAGTGTCTACCTACCTAGTTCATGTTTTCCGTCCAGTCCAGTGCGACCAAAGTACAAGTAATAAGTACTTTGCCTTGACATATTTTTTTTTGCGTTAATCCAAGGATACTTGAAAGCAACATTGAGACAAGTGGCAAAAAGTAGTTTTTGAGATAAATCTGTCTTGAGGAAACAATTTGAATGCAAGACTGGGATATTTTGATTTTGTCTCATTATCGCATTTGAACTGGTAACGCATCGCATGGTTGCCATTGATTAAAACTATTATTAAGACTTAAAACTACGTTGAGATATTTTGCCTTTTCTTGAGAATATAATTTTAGAAGAAAAAAAAATTTTTTCCTAGCTTGACAATATGGCTCCTGGCGCCCGTCATTTTTCAACCGACTTCCAAAAAGGAGGAGGTTCTCAATTCCTCTGTATGTTTTTTTTTGTGTATGTTACCTGATTTCTCCGCCAATTCTCAGCCAATTTTAATGATTCTTTTTTTCGTGAGTAGGGTATATCTCAAGCGTGGTCCTTTCATAATTTTTTTGAAAGAATACCACCCATAAGGGTAGGAAATTAAGGGATGAACACTTTCACACTAAGGAATTTTTCAATCACCCACTTCCCGTCGACCTATTTTAATATTATGTGATATAGTAAAAAGAGTGAAATAAAAAAACTGTTTTAAAAAGACATTGAACCGACTTCAAACCCTAAAAAGTATTATATAATATTTTGATCTGGTACTCAAGATCAAAATATTATTTAATACTTTTTAGGGTTTGAAGTCCGTTCAATGTTTTTTTAAAACAGTTTTTTATTAATTAAAAAAATCATACCTACACGAAAACTATCGAGACGTATCCAACTACGCATTACATGCTGAAATCTTTTAAGTAATTTAGGCTCTAAGAGGAAACAGATGAAAGCACATCCTACATACATACATAAAGTAATTTAGGCTCTAAGAGGAAACAGACGAAAGCACATCCTACATACATACATAAAGTAAATTAGGCTCTAAGAGGAAACAGACGAAAGCACATCCTACATACATACATAAAGTAAATTAGGCTCTAAGAGGAAACAGACGAAAGCACATCCTACATACATACATAAAGTAAATAACATTGTCTATCTATTGTACGTATTTAGTTAGGGGAAAAATATTGATTTCTTTACAACTCCCCACTAAGGCTTCAATCCACTGCCCAACTTTCCAAAAAAGGAATAGAACACAGAGTCCTACAAGGTATACGGAAGCGAGCGACTTATTAGAATGTATGAGTAAGTACCGTATTGCGCGCACGGGCCGGGCTGGTACGATGCACGCGCGTGCTCGTTCCGAAGCGTGCTCGGGCGCGTCAATCGTGCACGCGCGCAGCCACTCTACTGCCTGTCCGTGCGGATCGGGAAGCAGTCGGTGATCTCAACTATCAAGATCAGGCTTTGTCTAATCTAAGTGCACGGGATTTGGGACAAAGGTCGACTTAATAAAGGTCAAGTTTATAAGACGTAGTCAATACATTAGGCAACTTTCTTCAGTAATTCAACTGCAGTTATAGTGGGAAAAACAACGTTCGACCGGAATGGGATAATTCATATTATTTTTATTTTTAAAACAAAACAGCTTTATACTCACGGTTCTTAACGAGCTATGTTCTCTGCCTGTTTTCTGTTTGGTTTTAAAAATAATGTCATATTAAGGTTATATTATCATGAAAGTCCAGAGAAAGTATACATTTTAAAGTCAATTTATCGTGCTAATGAAATCGCACATAGGTACATACATACTTCCATACTTAGCGCACCTGTGTATACTGACAATCGGAGTAAGCAGAATAATCGGTGTTGTGCTGCAAGGACTCTGGTAAATTACTGCACAACACCGACCACCGCAATTCGCAAAGTATTTGGACAAGCAAGATGATGATAATTTGAAGAAGACCCACCTGCTGCATGACTCATTTGAAGGACCGTGTCTAGATGAGAGGTGGCTAACCTTTATGTAACCCTTTAGTACAGCATCTTGTCCCAGAAACCCCGTTCACTCGAAGCCCGATTGTTAACATTTCATGCGTATCTCTAATAGTTGTTTCGCAGCCTGTATGTCACCTCGGTGAGTTCATTGCACACATTACAGTGCTTTAAAGTTACTTTGTTATGTATCTAACATTTACGGTATAAATGTGTTTTTATATTTATTTAATTAAGCTTTCTGCGATACACAAGGCGCACTTTGTACATTTGAAATAAAAAAAATGTATTAAGGAAAATTTACGTACAACATCAAATAATAAAAATGTAATACAATTTATTGAGAATGAATATTTTTTCATAAAGAATTATGCACAAAAAACACACTAGGTACAACATACTATACTTGGAGAGACTACGAAAGACCCTGTTTCCTATAACATAGGGAATCGTAGCTTGGAAAGCAGGCTCCAGAAAAAACTACTTAAAAATACAATATTAAGTACGTAAGTACTTACTATTTTTCTATTCAAACTAGCAAATGGTATGTTATTGAATTTTTGGCTGCATATCATGTTATTGACTAATACCACAATTAAGAAGAGGCTCATTTCTAACTATCCAGTCTGACCACGGATACGGACCCCTGAATTTTTATGAGCTTCATTTTATTCATTCAGCATCAACAGCCTTCATAAAACACAGTTCAGAGCAAACTAAGTTCAATCATTTCTACCAATACAGCTCAAACAATCTAGATAATTTTCTAAAATCAATCCTCATAGTTCCGTCGAAGTGCACAATCTCATAAAATATTCTAGCAATTAGAGAAATGTGGCCGAAAATAGTTGCCGCGACGCGCCGCCCAGCTACCGGCGAATCGATAAAAAGCCCAAGGCTTCTCGCCTTCAACCCGCCGTCGTCGCCGCCCCTCTCCCGCACTTCTTCCCCACCGCGCAACAGCCTCCGTCGCCGTCGTCTTTACGGACGGAAGCGCGCGTGCGCGAAGTACAGCCTGTTGCCAGTATGCAAACTGGAGCATTACCAAAAATATAGTTTTTGAGTACCAGGTGTGTAGTTTCATAGACAATGTCATTTTATGTATATTTCGATGATTTTTCATCAACTTGAGGGTGAATTATTGATGATCAGTAAAATTGGTTGTAGTGTAATGACCGTGGTTCGGATTCTACGTAAAACTGTAGGTCGCACTTCCCTTCTTACCTTACTGAGTGGTAGGGTGTATCCCCTCCGGGTTAGTACCACCATCGCACTGAATGAAACGTCGGTCGAAACGGTTATGTAAATAGTTCGTGTTTTCCGGCCCGTTCAGTGTAGCCGACATGAAATAAAGGGAAGCACTGACATGGCACCTAGTTCACCCGTTGTTATGGGCTGACATCACGGATGTTGTAGGTGATGTAGCCAACCGCGTCAGTTTCCATAGAAAAAAAAAAATTGTAGTATAAATGATAATAGATCAACATTATGTTAATTATTAATGAAAATTAAAATCGTCTTCCTGGAAATGATATTGACTGTAATACAAATTTTAGTTATATTTTCAAATTTGCCACGTTTCACCTGTACTTGAATCTACCGTTGTCGAATAAAAGAAAATTACATTTCCCCAGAAATGTTGCGTTTGGCGCATAGTGGCAACACGCCCTGCTAAACGTCAGTGATACTGCATAGAGAGAAGCAATAAACATTAACTCTTTTATAGGAATTATGAATGAAAACTGTAACACTGTTTGTTAATAATAATTTCTCTAACATCTTAAACCATAGTGACCTCAGATGGTGCATAAATATTCAACAATTTCTCTCAGAAAAAGGTTTGAAAGCTCACTCGGTTTTGTCGCGTTATATATTGAATGTGTTCAAAGATAATAATAGTGATGTAAGCATAATAAAACATTAGTGTTGAAATAAATACTTTAGAGAATATATCTGTAGTTGATGTTAGAAGATTGTCTTCCCTAGAATTTTTATCGAAAAAGTCTCTATAGTAAAAGCAATAACTTGTTGCTTTAATGATAGAAGAAAGATAAACATATCGTAAAAGGTCGGGCTGTGAGTGCTAGCGGTTTTTTATTCGCGCTTTATTGCCTCTGGAACTGAATACGACAGTTTAAAGGTTTGTATTTACTGCATCCTCTAAAATTTTTTTGGTTTCCGTATCCCGTAAGGAAGCCTATTACTAAGTCTACGCCGTCTGTCTGTCTGTCTGTCTGTCCTACTGCTATATCTTTGGAAGCGTAATAGGTAGCCGGTTGATATTTTCACAGAATATGTGTTATTTATTATGGTGGATATAACAACAAATACTTAATAAAATATAAAGACGGTCAAAAATTAAGGGGTTTCAAGAAACGTGTTATTTTTCAAAGTATTTTTTTGTGGTGCGGAAACCTGGGTGCGCGAGTCCGACTCGCACTTGTTCGGTTTAGCTTTAGATGCCATCAACACTTGGACAGTCTGTGCTTGGACTAGGCGAAGAGAAGTAAACATGTGTGTACATAAAGAGATAACATTACATTATTTTGTTATTTTTATTGTATAATTTCATCCATAGGTAGGTAATATAATAACCTACTATAAGTATAGTTTTAGGTTTCTAGTTCTGTTTCAATGCGAAGAAGAGCTGATAAACAAACTTTCGAAATTACTTACAAATATTTTAATCCATACTACCGCTCACAATAACATTATTATTTACAGCATAAACGTGAATATTAAACAATACAAATGGAAATCTCCGATACGGCACCTTCCTTCTCGATATTGGCTGGTCGGAGCATGTGCTTTGGCCCCTCTGACTTAGCCACCCATACCGGATTACATAAACAAAAAAACATAAGAATCTGCCCAATCTATCTATTTACATCTGGTGTATATGCGTTGTGTATGTACACATTTTGGAACACTCCAGCTGAAATCTGAGTGTGTAGCTCGGCCTTTACTTAACTTGGTTTAATAAATTTCAAATAAAAAAAAAACGACACTTAAACAAAACTTAAAAAGTAAAAAATAATTTCCACTTAGTCAATTAAAGGATTAAAGCCGTCGGGGGACCGAGTTTAATTTGTTTTACTTCGTGGTCCTCCGACGCCTTTAATTAACTAAGTCGAAATACACAGCCACACGGACAGATGGAACCGTCAAACTTATAAACGCTCTTTTGCATCAGGGGTTAAAAATAATGTCATTTTCAGATAGTGATCATGCGGCAAAAGCGACGTTCGTCCCAGGGCAGCCATCGTCACACCGACTCCAGCAAATACACTATACGTGAGTACTTTACCATAGCAACTATTCATTAGCTATTACTTTTATTGTTTATTGTTTATTTAGCATCTATTGGCAGTACACTGCGCTCAGATTTGTCATATTTATATTGTAACATTCCGCCAGTTCGATTATCACAGCGAAGATCATTGCATTCCGTAGACCTAGACATCATTTTTGCCAAAACTCCCCAATCTCACCTGTCCATCGAGTTTTTATAACTATTTTCAATTTTTTATGAAAAAAAAAATACGGAATTTCGATTGGAGTGATAAGGTTTTTTTTCTTCTAATAATGAGTACTTTCTATTCCTGAAGTTTCTCAAGCCTATCCTAAAACAACCTGTATAACACCCCTCCTGTTAAGTAAGGCGGAGGTTAAAACGCATAAATTGATCAAATAAAAACATTGGAATCATATAAGCCGACTGGCTGACCTGTTCTGCTTGTTATATTATAATTTGCACTTATGTAACTAAATGGAAATTTCCTCATTCCAAAAATAGAATAAATATTTCAGACGAAGTAAATCTCGATCCGTTTCTATCTCGAATAAAGTTGAAGCCTTTATGAGATGAGGTGATATTTTATTCACTAGATCCCAGGCAAGCGGCGACTCACTCCCTTCAACCGATAATCTTTTATTCACTAACTTTTGATTCTGATGGGGTGCGTGCCCTTTTCCTTTACTTTCCCGTATTGAAGAAGTGCTTTCATGTCAGTGTTTTTTTAAATTTTCTTCGAATGTTAATTCTCGTGGTCGGAGGAGGCCAAGACTTTCGTCCTTGAGGTGGGGTCCAGCAGGGATGCGGCCGCTACAGGAAACCAGTGTTGCCTTTCGTGTGTCCGTGCGAAGTCTGGTGTTACAGACGAGCACCGCGGCTGCCGCCGCCGCGCCGCCGTCCTGGGAACCATCGCGGGGACGAGGTCCATTGAGGAAATTGTGGATATATTTTTGTTTTATAGGATGCGCATCATGTGGCACCGAGCCACCCATAAAGTTGCTAACGACGCCCATCGACATTTGATCGAATGCGTTGGTTTGTGCGAATACACGTGCACGTGGGTTGCGAATGCCATGCCGGCCTGACATGTGCCGATTCACGCCGCTCTTGAAGGACACGAGACTGTACTTGGGGGAAAATATGATTAATAATTTAATAAGTTAGTTTTATTTTTAGATAATAAGTTTCTTTAATAATTTTAATTGCAGTTATAATGTTTATTTAGTTTTTTAGTTATAATTGTACATTTTTGTACGAGATAAATCCATACCGTGTGGGGCCGGTACTTAAAAAGAATATCCCCACTGCATCTCTCCCCATGCATGTCGTAAAAGGCGACTAAGGGATAAGGACAAGATGCCGTGCTAAAGGGCGACAGGCACGCCACCGCTCACCTTGGCACGGTACTTCCACCGAGTCATGCAGCAGGTGGGTCTTCGTGCCTTACTTGCTGCTTGATCGATTTAATCTTGTTCGAATACTTTTCGAAACGTGGTGGTAGGTGTTGTGGTGTAATTTACCAGAGTTCTTGCAGCATAGCACTGATTACTTATTTATTATACATAAATACTCAGAAACGGTATTCTACTTTTAGACAAATTTGTTCATTGTTATAGCATGACAATCATGACATGACATGAAATCGCGGGTTAATAGCCTTTCCCCAGCGACATTAGTCCACCTCCAAGCCGGACTGGCACCTCCTCGGCGGTGAAATTGGCTGCGCCTGAGGTTGCGACCTCGGGCAGGGCCACCCAGTTCGGTAGCAATAAAAAAAGGCATTTTTAAGCTCGATAGTTTCTGCGACAGTAATGCACATCAAGTGCGCGGAGATACGCTTACTTGTAGAATACAAAACGAGGCTTCTGTTTCAGCACTGCAGTTTTTTAATGTTCTGTTTTCTGTACAAATGTAAGTAGGTCGGGCGTCTCCGAGTCCCGAGACTCTGGTGTCGGGAGATAATCAAGTTTTACTCCGGTTCCATTAGGAGATGATCACTTCAGTCAGACGCCCCACCTCGTGTGGAGTCAAGCAACACGTACCGAGGCGACCCACCCCCCTGCGGGCTGGTCGCCCCCGTTACTCAGACGGATGGGTCACGTAATCGAGAGGTTATCAAGGTTGAAAAAAATAAAATATATGACGGATAGTCTAGTGGTGGCATCCGACTTTTCAAGCGTGGGACTCGGTGGTTCGGATCCCCGGATCCTATCCAGGAAATTTGAAGAATATATTGTAAAGTGGTGAAAGTCACCATGGAAAGACTGAGACGACGTGTACAACCATGACAAAACTTTTGCCAACAATTTTATAAAATTAGATTTAGCACATTTTAACTTAATGTGGTCCTGAAACAGCCCTTATAACTAGTGTAACTTGCATATAATAATTTTTTTTTAAATCTGACTAGGTTGACTACACCACTTAGGTGGGTAGGGAATCTCAGGAGGAAAAAATATATTAGTCGGAAGACTTTCATACCGTAACAGGTCTTTTTAGAGCGGTAATCCGCATGAGGCCAGCTGTCACTTTGTCCTCCCTAGGTTAGGGCGGTCGCCGACTTATAGGGGCGAGCGGAATCGAAACCGCTACTGATGCTCAACTGCTGCATCTGTTTGTGTCGTGAAGAAATTCGCGATTTTTTTTATAGTAAGCGCAACATGTGGCGTCGTGCCACCCATAAGTTGTCTAGCGACGCCCATGGACATTCGGTACCATGCGGGGGCTTCGAATTCCATGCCGGCCTGACAGGTGCCCATTCACGCATCTCTTGAAGGACCCGAGACTATACTTGAGGGGAATATGTGGGCAGGGAGAGCGTTCCAGAGTTTAACGGTTTTGTGGAGGACTGATCTGCAGAACCGATTGGTACGCATTCGCGGTAAATCCAGCGTATAGGGATGCAATCCCTGCCCAGTGTGCGGGGAAAGGTGGAAAGGGGACGGTGGAATCGCGTTAAACAGCTCCTCCGAGCACTCCCCGCGAAATATAAGCGATAGAACGCACATAGGGCGCCGAATGAGTCGCGAATGTCCGTCGAAGCGCCTCCTTGCTCGGCATCGTCCCCGGCACCCGCCGGTGCTGGAAGAAACATGTCCGTAGGTAGGTAGGCCCAAATTGTAGCCGACTGGGTTGATACCACCGTAATGAGTGTAATATGGTCGCATTGTAGCCTCAGCTGTGTCCTCCTCGTTGGAATACGTGTGTCCTGTCCGTCCTCCAGTATTGCTTGAAATCCAAAGGAAAGTCTCCGGTAAGGCACCTACTTTCTCGGAGGTGATATTGGCTGGTCGGAGCATGTGCTTTGGCCCCGCTGACTCAGCCAACGATAGCTGATTAATTAACCTAATTTTGGTAGTTTATTCTCGAATTTATCGTTTGAACATCTATTCGTAAATAATAATGTTAATTTGGTGCACGATTGGCCCAGATATCAGCAGGCAACGGATATGTCAGCCTCAGTAGCTCAGTGGTGCGGTCGGTCGACTGTCGGTCGGATCATAAGCACACATGGGCCCGGTCAGTTGGTGAATGGGTGACCGCTCCACCGTTGGAGGCTGACCGAATAAAACTGTAGGTTTGCGTAAAACTGTAGGTCCCTTGCCTTCTTACCTTGCTAGGTGTTATATGTAAATTGTTGGTGTTTTCAGTCCAGTTCAGTGCAGCCGGCACGACCGAAGGGAAGCACTAACATGGCGCCTAGTTCACCAAAGGTGTTATGGGCTGACATCACGGATGTAGTAGGTGATGTAGCCAACCGTGTCAGTTTTCATAAAAAAAATATATATATATTATATGGCTTAGCAGATGGACCTATATAAATACGCAGGTTTGTGTTCAGAGCCACGCATTATGTACTTACGTATATTGTCAAATACTAAGGGACGTAAATACGCGAATGGCTTACACTGAATAGCGTGTACCTAGCCCTGAATAAGGGTCGGCCACATTAGTACCCTTCAAAGTTTTGGGAGGTTTACGAGTTTGGTGTCAAGCCGCCAAGTTGGTTTTACGGTACTTACGAGTATATACTATACATAATTATAGGTACTAAGTGTTTCCAAAGAAACATATATACACGGTGTTGCAGTTGCCCTCGTAATATTTTTAACTGACATAAGGGGGTTATTCTATAAGTGAAACTAAACAACTTCTGTGGCGAAATTTTTTTTTTATTAAAAAAAAAATTTTTTCCATACAAATTTTAAATCCGTATTTTCAAAATGTAGGACAAAAAAATTTTTTTTTTTCAAATTAAAAAGTCGTAGAACAAAAGTTCTTCTATTTCACGTACAGAATCATACGTAAAATTTTACGGTTGGGGTTGCAACACCGTGTATATAAAAGCCTGTACAAATACCTACATAATAAATACAGTAGAAAATATATAAGGTCTTTCAAAATTAGTTCATAGTACGCTAAGGGGGGTTCTATATCATATAGGGAGTAAAACCTATATTCCATTTTTTGGACCTTGGGCTTTTTTTTTTGTAAAATATTTTTTTATGTATTTAATTAAAAAAATAGGTGGTTGATTTTTATAGCCTAATCGATTCAGTTTCATAACAGTAACAAAAAAGTCTTCATTACCATTATGATGTAGCACGTGTAAGTTGGTAAAAAAAATCAAATTATTTCTATTCCATACTAATAAAACTAAAATTGTGGTTTTCACAATTTCTGAAAGAAAGAGATCTATGTGTTGGAAGACTTTTTTGTTCCTGGCATGAAACTGAAACGATTAAGGAACATATTTTTTTACATTTGAATTTAAAAAATTAAAAAAAAAAATCTTTGTTCTTCAAAAGTGATCTATTTCCGATACAGAACCCCCCCTTAGCGTACTATGAACTAATTTTGAAAGACCTTATATAAAGAAAAGAAAATTTCAGAAATGGCAGAAGGACCCGGCATCCAAGCCAACAATTCGGAAACGTCATTCTTATAAGTACATTGCATGTCAGTTAGGCAGTCAGCGTGTAACCATCCACTGCTGGACATACGCCTCTCCAATTTCCCTCCAGTCCTCCCGGCGTCAGGAGTCTCGTTGTCTGTCTCGAGTTGTCAGTCTCGGTAGCTAAGTGGTGCGGTCGGTCCACTGGTTGTTAAGCAGCCCTGAGCGCGGTCAGTAAAGGGTGACCGCTCGACCGTTGGAGGCTGACCGTGGTTCGGACTCCACGTAAAACTGTAGGTCCCTTCCCTTCTTACCTTACTAGGTGGTAGGGTTCAACTCGCCCGGGTTGGTACCACCGCACTGAATGAAACGTCGGTCGAAACGGCTATGTAAATAGTTCGTGTTTTCCGTTCTGTTCAGTGTAGCCGACATGAAATGAAGGGAAGCACTGACATGGCACCTAGTTCACCCGGTGTTATGGGCTGACATCGCGGATGTTGTAGCTGACGTAGCCAACCGTGTCAGTTTTCATAATAAAAAAAAAGCCTCGGAGCATTTTCCAACCGTCGTCATCCAGTCATTTTTCCAACACTTTCGGTACAATTTAATTATCGAAGAATAATTTTTTTGTGTAAATTGTGTGTAACGTGTGTTCGGTATGTGTACTATGTAAATAAATAAACAATGATATCAAGCGTTAAACCAAAACTCGACATTATTCTATTCCTGTTTTTATATCAACGAAGCCGCAGGACAAACAAGCAAATATCTGGGGCTCGTCCGTACCAAACAACATCCCCTAACAGAACGATACCTATCACTACACGTGTGTAAAATACGTGAAAATTATATCGACACAACCTATAGTTTTCCTGAAGCTTTGCGGGCATGTGTGAGGTAAGCGGTACGGTATGACATTTTTGTTCAAAATTATATTGCTTTAGTATCTATTGAATGAATGAATGAATGAATGAATTGTATTTATTTACACAATACATAGTTTGTGAACAACAGACTGGAGACAGGTTCAATATTGTTTACAATAGATCGGCGGCCTCAGCACCATAGAGATAGGTATTTATTTGCTATATTAAATACATTCATCTTATAATATGCTTGTCGGTTACATAGAAGCCAATATTTGAGGCAGAATATAATCTGTATGTATTGCTATGTATTGGCTGTGGTATTGTATAATATGTTGACATCTGATGACTGAGCGTGGCTGTAAGCTGCCGGACTATATAGGCCTCTGCCCGTATTCCGGCTCCGGCTAGACTATTCTGAGTATAGTAATTGCTTGGTTATAGTATCTTACCTACATTTAACGTAATTAAAACTTAGTATGTAAGTTATATTAAAAAAAACTCTAGGGTTTCTTACCCGGTTCTTTTCCTTTAGATTCAATTGCTGAACGGGACATGACAAAAAAAAATTATGACGAACCATACTGAATATGCATTATATCTCAATGAAATATTGTTAATGTTGTGTGTTCTTTATGGCGAAATAATTATCTGAATCGGAATCTATAAAAAATTGTATATTTTTTTTTTATCTTCTTCGTTTTCGTATTTATTTGTTATTTTTGTTATTTGTTTGAAAATCGTTCATGGGCAATACATATTGCACTTCACAACGTCACAATTTAAATTAAATTCGTTAATTATTCCGCTCAATCAGAATCAAGACAAGTAGCTCAATATGTAGGTGTGTAGCTTGGATATATAGGTAGGTATCTAAAATTAGCATAATTTATATATTTTTTCCCTTATATAAAATTAATTTTCTAATTGTCACAATTAACAATTATTTAGATTGTTTATTGTTTATTGTATAATTTCATCCATAGGTAGGTAACCTACGCTTGGACATGTCGAAAATTCCGCCAGTTCTAAATTCAATGCGAAGAAGAACTGACAAACAAACTTCGCAAGTCACAATGTTTTGTTAGTACCTTATATATAAGTATTATAATTCAAGTAATTTACAATAATTAACGCATACTACCGCTCACAAGAACATTAATATTTACAGCATAAGCATGAACACTCAAGAATCTGACCACTCTGCCTATTTACATTACCTATATCTGGTGTATAGTGCCATCGTCAATTTTGATACTTCATATATCAAGTCAAATAAAAACAATTAGTTTACGTTTATTACAAAGAAATGTAATAAGTCATATTAAAAATCTAATGATACAAAGTGTATCCAATTGTCAAAGTTGTTAGTGGGAAAAACAGTAGTCAGACTCTTATATAAAATTACCGTCAGTTAACGCATCCTTAACAGTATAATAACTCTTTTCAATTAACATTAGTTTAATCCGTCGTTTAAAATTATTGTCATCTAATTGTTTTATGTTAGAAGACAGTTTATTATAAAATCTAACACTATTACAGATAAAGCTTTTTGACGTTTTGGATAATCTATGTCTTATTAATTGTACATTATTCTTACAGCGTGTGTCATAGTTATGATTGTCGGAGTTAAGAGAGGAATCATGAATATATTTTCTGGCATAGCATATGTTCTGGTAAACATATGCACTTGGTAAAGTCATGATTCCTATCTCTCCGAATGCTGTCCTACAAGTATCTCTAGTTTTCATATTTAAGATGTACCGCAAGGCCCTCTTCTGTAATGTTAATCATGTTAATCATGTTAAGATGTTAATCATTCAAACCGAATTCTAAAGAAAAACATTTAACAGTTTCAAGAGTAGTGTGTACTACCATCTCAGCGGTGGCGGGTGGCCGGCGCGGTCTTGGCTTGGACTCTTGATCTCACCAGCCGCCATGCACCAAATGAGTTTTATCTAATGAGTACATCTGCTACTTCACCGTTGAACCGGTGCAAAACTATACCCCTGTGCCCCTTACCTTGCCCCTGACAAGGTGGTAGGCTCAAATTGTTGCCGTCTAGGTTGAGTTGATACCACCGTTGTACTGGATGTAAGATGGCCGCATAACAGCCTCGGCTGTGTTCTCCTCTAGTCCAGTATATCCAGCAATCCAAAGGGAAGTCTTCGGTATGGCACCTGTCTTCTCGGAGTTGATATTGGCTGGTCAGAGTATGCGCTTTGGCCCCTCTAACTCAGCTACCCATACTAGATTACATAACCGGAGCAACCCCCCTATTTCTTCGTCAAACAAAACTATAGGTAAATGAAGGTAATATGGTTAACATTTAATTTGTTAATTATCTCGGAAAAATAAATAATATTAGCATAAGTTCACTTTATCTTTAAATACCTTAAATAAAAAAAGAATGATTAAAAAAGAATTCATGACAGGAAAACCTTGGAACATTCTAGCACGTTAGGCAACGAGCCCGGTAAATACAGATCAGCGGTTGTTAACCTTTTTTTATACGATACAATTTGCTTCTTTAAAACATGCTTTTTATTAAAGATAATGAAGTGCCTATTGAAAGACATCGATTCACTTGGAGAAGCCAAAATGTAGGATTTGGGACTCCTCGGTAGACACTTTTACTTAGTTATATTATGAACATACATTTATAAGAAAATTACCGTATAAGAAGGCCCATTAATATTTTTTTATTGTTAATTGAGAAAATGGGACTTGCTGATAATCAGCGCTGCAGTCTTCGCCCTGGGAACCCAGCGCAATGCACGAATGAAAAAATTTCGGCCGCCAAAAAAAAAAACAACAACACCGTTTCGACCGACGTTTCATTCAGTGCGGTGGTACCAACCCGGGCGGGATAAACCCTACCCCTAGTAAGATAAGAAGGGCAGGGACCTACAGTTTTACGTGGAATCCGAACCACAGTCAGCCTCCAACGTTCGAGCGGTCACCCATCTAAATACTGACCGCGCTCAGGGTTCCTTAACAACATTCGACCGACCGCACCACTGAACTACCGATGCTATCAAGATAATGGCAATTAACGATTATATGTCATAGTAAGATTTGCAAATAACTTTATTTCCACAATTTTACGTAACAAAAACCAGAAGAGATGGAAAAACATTGAGAAAATCAGATTAACAAAAAAGCTTCTATAAAGCGGGATCGCTTCTCTAAAAAAAGAGATATAAATAAAAACCAGCGTCAGATTTGCCGGGCACGTCCCTAGGCGGAAACGCACGACAGGTTGGAAGCCCCTGCTAGACCAACAGCTAGGGTAGGGTGTAAATGTGCCAGAGAGAAAAAATCACCAAAATTATGTTTTATTGGATCAGCATTCAAAATCATAAATCAGAGAAAAACGTTGCAATTTTTACTTTTCTGGCTTTAACCAACAAATTCGAAATAAAGGGATACGAATACTGAGAATTTGAAAAGGAAAATACATTTTCATGTAATCCGTTATGTGTGTGACTGAGTCAGAGGGGCCAAAATACATGCTCCGACCAGCCAATATCAGCTCAGAGAAGGTGCTATACCGGAGACTTTCTCTTGGATTGCTGGCTATACTGGACTAAAGGAGAACACTACCGAGGCTGCTATGCGGCCATCTTATATCCTGTATGGCGGTACCAACCTAGTCGTCTGCAATTATTTGAGCCTACCACCTACACATAAGGGAACGGAACTACAGTTTTAAACCGATTCCGAACGGTCAAGCAGCAGGTGTAGGTATGCACGTAAATTTTTTCGTCAGAAAAAACTCATTGGTATTATACACGCTGACCGGATTCGAACCTCGGACCTCTCGCATGAGAAGCCGATGTCCAGACCACTCGGCCACCCGCCACTTAGACCTTCACCTGCTGGTGGCATTTGTACATAAATATTGCATAACCTAACGTGCTCGTGTTTCCAAACCCCGGAATACTAGAGGCGATGTTTTAATCTAAGATGATTACATTCGGAATATATCTTTTCGTAATAACTTTCCAACGGACCAAATCTGACAAATGCCGTAAAATTTACAGGATTAACTGTAATTTCAATTAATATTTACCTGTAATAGGCACACGGAAAACGAAATACCGACCGACGAGTTAGGTCCACATCCCAAACATGCGTTTAAAAGCTGCTCTTCAACAAAAAAAAAATGCAACACACGCTCGAAGTTTTTTTATAGGAAGCCTCAACGCTTTAAATAAACTAATAAAAAGTTGACGAACGATTCACAGAGTACCGGCCGCGCGACGCGATACGAATAATTTTCCCTATTTCCGCAAAAACTCAAGTTTCCACTGACTACTTTGTTCGAGAGGACCGAATTTATAGCTGGAATCCTAGCGATAAATCTACGTTTGAAACAAGTTTGAAACGAGGGACTAACTTTATTAGTACGTGCCGTTAGTAGAGGGACGGTGGGTTTATTAAGTAGGCACGTGTCCTATCGTTACCGCACGGCAGCAGTGGTCTCGACTCTCGCCTAAATCGCTTCTGGGGAAAGTTTTAGTACAAGATGATTATTGTCGGACTTAAAACTGTTTAATTCTTCCATAAAACTATTTTTGAAAGCGAAAACCTGATCTGAATTTCATAAACATTTCAATTTAATTTTACGAAGCACGGAATACCACATGCATGGGTATAAACAGAGCCAACTGTCATTGGTCTCCCTCTACGGAGAGGGAGACAATCCTAATAGATACTTACCTATTAAATTTTTTAAATATATAAATGCGATAAAAAAGCTGCAATAAAAGAGATTATTATATAGGTGCGTTATTATTATACAAACTACAACTAGGTATGAACTATATCATACTGCAATCCATCTACTTAGCTAACATAATAGGTATGTCGCATACCAATACCGTAGACCCATCAAATCCCTCATTGCAGAGTAGGACTATTGAATAAACACATTGAAAGAAAGTCTGGCCTTCACTCTGAGCTACATAATACTACCAACAAATGACTATGACTATGACAAAAGACTATGCCCTATCTATCGATTTAAATCTTTGACTGCCAATGTGAATACAATGCAAAAAATATAGCACTTGGGAGTATTAGCACAGATTACTAAATGTATTAGATATATAGGGTTACGTTACGTCCGGATTTATTCGGACACGTCAGGATTTTTGGCCTTCCGTCCGGGTTTTGTCCGGATTCTTCATCTGTCCGGACTTTTATTGCTTGCGCCATTTAAAGCTCACACAAAATTGCGATTTTCGATGATTACATTTTGTGATACAACAAAAATGTCTTTCTTCTTCTCGTATTTCCAGTAACCATATAATCATAGACAAACATTTAATATATATGTTTTTTTATTGTTTTTGTTTATTTTTATTTATTTATGTTTTTATTATATACATAATGATATACATAAATAATAACTTAATAATGATAAACAGCTGTCCCCATTTAGTTTCGCGGCTTTCGCGATAGGTAGGTAGGTACTTTCGCGATTGTAGGCTCACCGGCCTTCTATCGATGCCATAGACGTTATATTATTTCTCTATGATCGATGCATATACATATTCGTTCAATGGCTGAGTTGAGAAGTGCAGAGGGGGTGGCAAAGCCCGCGGCGACACTCCCCTTTGTTTCAGCTCCGTTTCAGTCAAACACGGCGGCAGTGCCATTGTTCGAGCCGGCTCCGCGTTCGGCCCTTTTCGGGTAATTGCATGTTTTTGTTGAGCATCGTGCGGCTTGTGGATAATGAGAACGGACAGCCTTCTTCTCATTTCGAGATTTAAGAATTTAAAAAGTTTTTTTTGTTTCTTCTTAATTAATTATATATTTTACTTTCAGTTTGAAGAATTTGTTTCAAAAACCAAGTTTACTTGTTGTAGCTAAAAGGTTCTGAACAATAAGTTCGCTCAAATGAATCCGAAATAAATTGGTTTGCTCACTCATATTTTGAGAAAAAAATTCAAGCCATTATTTTCTGATTCTTTTTTTATCAATTCCAACATGTGGCCGTGTACACTTGGTATTCAGTTCACCCACAGCTTCGTAAAAAACTCGAAAAGCAGGCATAAACTCACAAATCTTTTTCACCAGTCAACACCAGTCTTTTTTGGATTGTACTTGTGTACGTGGCGAGATCTTGCCCGAATTACACTGTGCGAGTAGTTGAGCGAGCATCAAATAACTAAACCCGTAACACCGTAGCTTGCTCGATACGTTAGCATCCTAGCCGCAACGTGTCTCGGCCGGAATACATGCGGCATTCGGATCGTGTTGACATACTCGCACTTGTGTTGCAAAATGGAAGATTCTTAATTGTTGTGCCCATTGTCGTATCGGCGCATGGGCTGATAGCGAAGAGCCTCGACAACCACCTTGAGAGGCTCTCGCTGAGTTCTTGGGTCAAGGGCCAGATCCAGAAGGCAGCCCTGCTCGACACTGCGCGCATAGTCCGGAGGTTTCTCTCTTTGGGACTCGTCCATCGGTAGCCTGGGTTTGTATGTTATCTTAACGTACGTTGTATTCTTATCTTCTTCTCAACACTCGTATGTATCAATCCAATCCCACTTTTAAAATAGGCAAAATAAACACTCGTTCTTCTTCTTCTTCTTCTTCTACAATGGTTTTTGTCGTATTTCATCATTACCAATTTTATCGATGACATCATATGTGCCGACATTATTCCGTTATTAACATTTATTATCTGAATGACGAGATAAAAGATCGACGCGGGGCTAGATTTAATTAGGCGCATACACGTACAACCCGGGCTTCGGTAATTTATTTAAAAGGATAAAGCTGTTAAGTTTCATATAGTATTTCATCTTGTGTACACCATTTCTCACCTGCTCCACGAGTTTACGCATTTTTTTAAATTCTTAAATCAAAGCCGATCTGGGGCCCTACCGGCATTTCTCGCTTGAAATATGCGAGGGAGTTTACTCGTACTCCTTCTCACTTTTAGCGTCATTTGTATCGGTACCGGCGTTCAAGTGAGTGTCGACCTACCATAGATAAGACGGTCTAGATTACTTGCGATTACTTATTATTATCTTATGTGATCTAATTATTTATATGTTGTATTTATAATTTATGGAAATTCGTGAACATTTATGCCAAAAAAATTATCAATTATTACCTTTTAACCATTTTTACTGATACAAATGAGTGCTTAGCATAGACTATGTCGACCTAGACCATGTGCCAGTGTCAGTCAATCAACTGTCATGTTTATTAAAAAAAAAAAAGAAGAAGAATTTACCAATTTTTCTTCATACATATATGTAATGTACCGTACTTGAGTGTAAGTAACGCAACATGAGCCAAGTGCAGGCACCTCATCCACACTCCGCTCCCGGCCAACTGCGGTGCAAAGAGATATGATGTGATGGCGGAGTTCATGGAACAAAATCCGCAGTTGGCGCGGGGCCGGCTGTCGGGAGAGAATGCGATGCTCGCGCCTCTGGATGGGCCTAACGGAGCGCCTCAAAGCATCGGGGGGCTGCGCCATAACATGGCAACAGTAGCACAAGGTGTGTTATATTTATGTATTCACAAATTCCTTTCAAACATCAAACTTAATAAGTCGTATTACAATGGTCGTACTAATATAATATTTTACAAATATGTTCATCTGTTTTTTTCAGTATTGGACGGACAATAAAGTTCACTTAAAAAACTTGGCCGGTAGAGCCAGGCGGCAGGCCCACGGAACGGGTGTGGGCCGGCGGCACCGGTAGCTCTGCTGGAGCAATAGGACGAGCGGATGCTGGCGGTGTTGGGACAGGGCTTCGGACTCGGGGACTCCGAGGTCATAGTGAACACTCTACCGGTAAGCATATTTTAAATCACATTGGTATTTATTTACTGTAGTATTGTTTACATACTTCATTGTATGTATGTAACCAACGACTGTTTATGCACTATCTAGACGGTGACGTCACGGCAGCAGGGCAGGAAAAATGTACGCAATACCGTGACGATATGCTCGAAACCTGCTGCCGCGTCGCGGTCATATCACCGCTGCCGCGACGCTATCGTCTAGTATGCAAGCAGCCAATGTGTTTTAGGGAAGAAAACAAGGAAAACATTTCTTTTTAATCAATTTTATTTTCAACAACACTACTCTCTCTTGAATAAAAGTAAAGTAGGTAACATAGAAGCAAAATTTTTCACAATAAAGTACCGAGCTATAATTGCGACTGGCCAACGCACGTCTATATAATATATGTACCGTGTGGGGTCGGTACTTAAAAAGAATAGCCCCACTGCATCTCTCCCCGTCGCATGTCGTAAAAGTCGACTAAGGGATAAGAAAATTCGTCAGCCTCGGTAGCTCAGTGGCGCGGTTGGTTAGTCAACTGTTATTAAGCAACGCTGAGCGCGGTCAGTGTTTGGATGGGTGACCGCTCGACCGTTGGAGGCTGACCGTGGTTCGGATTCCACATTAAACTGTAGGTCCCTTCCCTTCTTACCTTACTAGGTGGTAGGGTTTATCCCGGCCGGGTTGGTACCGCACTGAACGAAACGTCGGTCGAAACGGCTATGTAAATAGTTCGTGTTTTCCGTCCAGTTTAGTGTGGCCGACATGAAATGAAGGGAAGCACTGACATGGCACCTAGTTCACCCTGTGTTATGGGCTGACATCACGGATGTTGTAGGTGATGTAGCCAACCGTGTCAGGATCCATAAAAAAAAAAAATATGAATATCCTTATAACTCGAGAACCACTTTATTAATTTACATACTGTTTTCACTGTTACAATCTGTCATTTCTTAAGATGGTTTTACGTTAAATCATAAATATAAATCATAAAGATCTGCCTGATACTTTATCATCCAAAATTATGTCTTAAAGTTAAAAAAGATAGATGCCTAATTAAATTATTTTTTTCCATTAAGGTACGCCTGCTGGCCGCCCCCCTCGTGAGCTTCGTGCAAATCAACCCGCCTATGCGCGAGGATATTGAGGAGTACGAGCGGGTACACGCTGAAGACAGGCGGCAGGACATGGCCCTCAGAGAGTGGTGCCTGGTGTCACAGGAGGAGTTTCGGCGGCAACAGTTGGAGCTTCTGCGGCAGTTTCTGCAGGTAAAAAAAAATGTTTTAATGTAAGTATTGCTATATAATATATACAGGCTGTTGCAGCAGTCACTACATTAAGTCCGGGAGCAGATTCATGGGATTAACAGAAATAATAAAAGTGTACGATGAATTCAGACTGAATAAAAACATTCAGTAACCATATAAACTAATTCCCATTTCAATACTAAACAAAAGGTTTTTGGAGGAAAAATCGGAACCCTTATAGGACATATCACCACAATTATTTTGGTAAATATACACGGTGTTAACTTAAATAGGCAACATTCCCGAAAGGGGGTTGTTTTGGGTCACATACTGATGCCGAAGAAGGGGGTAATTTTTTTTTTAGCTTTGGTTTTAAAATTTTCAATTTCTATATTTGGTTTAAAAACATGGTATTTCATAATAGGAATCACACTGCATTACCAAAAAAATCGAAAGCTGAGTAATTTTTCAAATAAATAAAAAAAATCACATTCATATCGACACGATACAACAGCTAGCGCGCGACACGTGGTCAGTCAGCTGGGTACGCACGGTCGCAGGCGCGCGGCGCGCGGCGGCGCTCGCTACACCATTCCAAAGAGAAATTGTCGCTGAGGTAAAATTTTGAAGAAAATATGCAAATTTTTTTAAACTATTTTAGATTTTATTTTTTAGTACCACAAAATAATCAGTATACGAAATGGTTTAATATTCGGTATTAAAATTGAAATGTCGCGAAAAAAGTTAACACCGTGTATAACAAAATATATCTTGTGTGGTAGTACGGAACCCTCAGTGCGCGAGTTAAACTCGCACTTGGCTCCTGTTTTTAAATGTCCAAGCAATGTAATGGTCTAATGTGATCCAAATACATCTAAGTACCTACGCTAATCAAAACAATATAATTTAAAGATATTTTTTGTTTTAACTTGCAGGACAACCGAGGGCGTTTTCAACAAACCCCAGCAGTGGCTCACTTGGGACAATGAACACCCTCCCTACATAAACGGAGCACATCCTCGGGTTTGGTGCAGCACACTACCATCTGCTGGTTGCAAGCACCAAGTCCTTCCACAACATCAATGCCAGCATGTGCTCAGCGTTTATTATTAAGATGCTCAATTAGTTCTTTAGTTTACCTAAATAGGTTTTTGTGTAAATTGTATGTGTAAATAAAAATATTTTATTCTTATTATTGTTTTGTTTACTTTTTTTACCAGAGATAAGAATACTTCATTTTGAGAGAAGCGTATATATGACCCTCCGTGCGTTGGTAAGTATCACTTGCATAAAATGGAAGGGCAGTCATTATCTAGCAAATACAATTTAAAATAATGCGCAATGTTCTTTGGTGATAAACTAGATAGTGCGGTTGTAGAGTGTCGTCTCTGTCGCACTGCAAGTATCTGTATGACCGAGACAATGCTTTACAACCAGAAAGTCATCAAAGCATGATGCACATTATTTACCGCCGCGTACTGTACACTAGAATTGGTTATTAATAATTAAGAGCAACATTTGATTCAGCATAGAAAGTAGAGGTTGATGCAAAGCTATTGTAGTTTTTCAACCTTCTGTCGCACAGATGACAAAGTACATACCTTGGAAGTGGGTGATATAGCGTCGGCTTTCTTTTGTGGGTGTCGGCCGGTTCGTAAAGTGGCGAAGCGCAGCTCCCTTGAGTGGATTCTTGTTCGCGCCGATGTTCTTGCTGTAAGCTCATCGACGCATGTCGGCCGGATTCCAGCAAAAGAGTCCAAGCCAAGACCGCGCCAACCGCCCGCCGCTTACGTAAATGTTTCGTAGAAAGAAAGAAACCACAAAATAAACATCGCGAAGCGAATGTCGTGTCGTGTTTGCTTGTTTGTTTACGAACCGCTGTAATTTTTTTTTTTTAATAATTATTGGCTTGGATGCCGGGTCCTTCTGCCATTTCTTTAATTTTATTTCCTATAATTTCTATATTTTCTACAGTATTTATTATGTATTTGTAAAGACTTTTATAATATTTTTGTTCAGTTAATAAATTTATTTCGATGTTTTCGTCAGTTTTCTCATGAAGTGAACGCCAAAAAGTTGATCCTTAGCTAGCGAGTTTAGCGGCAAATATCGGGGAGTTTATCTGTCAAAGAAACGTCAAAAACCCCGGTGCCAATTGTTTGATAGATCGACTCCGTGTCGACTCATAGCCTTCTGTATTCCGTCCTTGTCGTCTTGAAAGGACATATAGAGAAGGCTATAATCGACTAGATCGACAGCTCTAGCGAGTAAAATGTGGGAGTGCGAGAATGACGTCACTCGCCTGTTTCACCGGTGCCAGTAAAGCGTTCTCGCCACATTTCTCGCACTCACACGGGCGAGTGAGTGAACGCCGGTAGACCTACTGTTCACAATGTCTGTTCACAATGCACAGTTCTCAACTCGCAACGAGCCTTGTCTAAACCAGCCAACGACGAATGCTCAAATGGAGCAAGGGGATGGAGGCTGAATAATTAAACTGTTGTGGTCAGGAATGGGGAGGGTTTGTGTACTTTTTGCATGGCTCCACCCTCGTTAATCTACGTTCTTGGGGACCCGGGGCCATGAAGTTTGGCTTAATGAGAAACAGTCCGCTTTGTTTTAAGGGAGCTAAAATTAGATTTCAAAGTTGTGATAAACGATACACAATAAACGCATTGTATTAAAGTGAAGAATATTTAATATAATATAAAACGAAATTCAAGCTCCACTAGTCGTGACAATTTGCACATTCAAATTCTGCGTATGGTCTTTCGGATTTCCAGGGATAATATTTACTCCTTCTACAAATACGACTGACATATCGTACCGATATATACAGATGTTTTAACGGCCACTACATACAATTTAGGAAATGATTATTGGCATCAATAGTAACAAAAAAGTCAAATAACTTTTTTCTGAATTCCCTTTAAATAAAAAGTTACAGTTTTTATACAAACTAATTGATTAATTTAGTGTAAAAAGGATCTAAAGTTCCAAGCGAACGTGGGAATGGAAGGCGCACGGTGAGTGAGCGAGCAAGGACAAGTGCCCGGAGCGAGCAGGTGCGCTGCGGGGCGCGGCGTGGCTTATTTGGAAAATATACCTTTACCCAGCGCTCCATAGTGCTGAGCTCGGGTATACATTCAAGTAGTAGCAAAGCAAGTTTGTCACTTGAAAATATACCCGAGCGCAGCACTTTTCTCGGGTATACTTTCAAGTAACGAAACTCCGTTCGTGTATACATTAAAGGAAGCCTCCTTTAATGTATACACGATCCCAACACGATGATGCTGTTATTAATATTCCGTATGAAGAAAAGAAATTGGTATGAGTGATGTTTTGGTAGTTAAAAAAAAAAAATAACCAGGGTTAATATAAAGAAGATGCGTCGCTACGCGACGCATCTTCTATATATTATTAACCCTAACCTAATGTTGAGGCGGCGCATGTCGGGTATATTTTAAAGTGCCTGCGCGCGAAGTCCTGCATTTGAAAGTATACCCGACGAGACAACGACGTCACAAATGTTGGGTGAAGGTGTACATTTTAAAGGGCTTAATTATCAATTTCTGTGTTTGAAAATATACCCGATGCTAGCGCGGCCAGTGACGTCACGAGCGCTGGGTAGAGGTATATTTTCCTAATAAGCCACGGCGTGAGTTTTTCGACTCCGACCGTTCCCGCGCCAGCACCCTCCCCCCGCGTGCGTCAAATTACACTTGACGATTACACTTGAAGAAAACATAAATTTCTAAAATGTATATCTCCAGTACCTACTTAGAGAAAAACTTTATTTTTTTTTTCTCTCGAAAAAACATGAGGATTGCGCTCGCGAAATTAATGTACCACTAGCCGTTACAACACCCTGTATAAATACTCGGCGGTGAAATTGGCTGTGCCTGAAACTTCCTCAGCCACCCAATCCGGTTACAATAACATAAAATAAATGTGGTTTTCCAATTAATATTTCAGGGCATAAAGTCCTGAAGCAGTCAAGAAATTTAAAAAAAGTTTTGAATTAATATTCTGTAAGCCATGAAAATGTACATTTTCTTAGAGGTGTATTATTATTCTCGTACATTTTAAGCTCGCTTCTTTGTATCCCGCAAATAAGACAGTTTGCTCCTGAAGGGATAAACGTGTTAAAACAAACACAGTGAATTCATTTTTACCCTATTTCTAAGCTTACACCGTCTTTCTGTCTGTCTGTCGTACCTTTAAAGGGATGTAGGCGGGTTTCAATTTTCACATAAAATGTGTTATTAGGGCGGATAAGCTAACAAATTATAAAAAAATTGGTTGTCTGTAAAGTCGGTTTACGGACGAAAGTTTTACGTGATGACGTCATAAAGTATATAAAGTGCGAAGTCAGATACAAAATCAGTTTACCTATAATACTTTATCGTGCTTAGAAGTTTATTTCTTAAATCGCAAATGTGAGTATCTACTTTAAAAACTAATAATATTAAGAAGAAAAGCTGTCAGACTGACAGGGGTAAAATTAAAAAAAAAACGGTAATACATACAAGCGTCAAACATGGTTCGATTATTGTGCAAACTGTTATAGTAATACAATAAATAATGAAACACCGGCCAATTTCGGTGGCACGGAACGCCATTCACTTGCCAATTTCTTTTTTTTTAATATTTTTGTAGCAATAAAGTATTACTATAATCAAAAGGATACGTCATTGCTATAATCTAACATATCAAACGTGAAGTAAATAAAAACAAAATACAAAAATACAATTTTGCCGTTGGACGGACAAACGAACTGTGACTAATGGCTCCGTCCGCATTAATTTTGGCTCGCTTAGTTTAAATGTACAGGAATAATTTATTGCGGACCATTGACGTTGTTATTTCGCATTTTTGTCACAGGAAGGACAGCCCCACTGGCTGGCTGGGCCGTCCGTAGTTGTAATTATATTTTAAATAAACTCCCCCAACTTGTTTTCAAAGCTACAAAAAACCTATCGATAGACCGTACCTCTCGATACTCTTGTACCGGAGAAATAGAGAGAAAGATTGAAAGGGTTTCAATTTTGGGCAAGGACAAGAAAGGGCTTTCAACAAGGGTTCATTTTGTAGTATTTTTTTAGCTTTTTTTGCTTTTGCAATAACGCCCGATTTACACTGGTGACCAAAATCTCACGACTATTCACCAAGCGACTCAACTGCCCAGGCCGCACAACCCAAATCCGATTAGGCGGTCGACAAAACCTGTTAAGTGAGAATGTTGTTCACACACAGAGGGTTCCGTAACAATAAGTTCCTTCTTTTTGTGTGTTTTTATAGAAAGCGCGACCCATATATAGCCACCCATCCATATAAGGTGTCTTAACGACGACCATGGTCATTCGGTCTTACACGGGGATTGCAAAAACCATGCCGGCTTTACAGGTGCCTATTCACGCCTCTCTTGAAGGATCCAAAACTATGCTTGGGGGTAAATATGTGTGCAGGGAGAGATTTCCAGGTGGCGTTGTTATAAATATTATGATACTTGTAAAAAATTTGTGCGGCCTAGTCATTCAGCGAAAATTTACCTTGAGATTTTATGCGGTTTACACCAATGTAAACAGTAGTTCTTGAGGCTCAATATTACGCTAATAGCTTTATTTACGGCTGGGCAGCATCAAAGAAAGTATAGTATGAGCGGAGTTTAGTATCGAATGGTTGTAATAGATAGATAGCATAGGGGTAAACGGGGGGAGAGAAAGTAGAGGCAAAAGCTAGTAAAGAATAAATGTCGATCTCACAACCAAGAGGCATGTAACGCCTGCGTAAAACCAGCCGGCAAGAAGCGTTATGAAGAGCAAGTACGCGGCTTGCGATAACGAGATGGCGCTTTTACCGCAGTTTGAACGACTTGGTGTACCTATTTCGTTACAACTTTACTATTACAGAGTGGGTCTTACACAACGTGAACCATTCACAGCAAGGGACTATTGTGAATATAAAACTAAACACGTTTTGTTCTACGACTTTGTTCTAAATGAAAACAATTCCTATTATTCAACGATCTAAGTATAAATTCGTTTTTTATGTAATCCGGTATGGATAGGTACCTACAAGCTAGGACCAGCCAATATCACCTCCCAGAAAGTAGATGCCAGCCGGAGATTTCCCTTTGGATTGTTGGCTATCTATACTGGACAAGAGGAGAGCTTAGCTGAGGCCGCAATGCGGACATTTTATATCCAGTACGGCGGTACCAACTTAGTCGGCTACAATATGAGCCTACCACCTAGTAAGGGACAAGGGAAGGAACCTACAGGTTTTACACCGGTTCCGAACGGTAAAGCAGCAGGGGTACTGTACCCTAATCACGAGATTTAGCCTACTACGCTACGCATTGTTCTCCGCATCATTTTAGCGTAGCGTAGTAGGTTAAATCTCGTGATTAGGGTACTGGTGTAGTTATGCACGTAACTTATTCCGTCAGAAAAAACTCATTTGTGCATGTCGGCGGGATTCGAAAGGCGGACCCTGACGCGCCGACAAGGTGACGCTTCAAATTAAACACGTTTTAAATTTAGAATTTAACGCAGTTCAATTTTCTAATCACCAAAACTACTGGTGAATTGGCATACTGTTTACCATTGTTTCTACATAATAAGATATTTTATTGTCGCCCGCATAGTAAAATTAATACTTGTGAGCGGTAAATAAATTGGTCTTAGAAATAGCTCAGAGTAGTGCTGGAATATTTAACATGTAGGTATGTACGTACTCGTATGTGATTTTAGCCCGGTCATATAGCTAGGTAATCTGGGGTCTGCTCGCAGAACACTTTACGCACACTGTCAATCAGAGTGGCAGAGTTTCCGTGAGCTCGCCGCCCGTAGGGACCAAACGAGGGACTTACGGCTTACGCGCTTTGCCGGAACCTACTTCAGTTGAACACTGAGACGCCGCGCCCCGGCGGCGCGGCTGGTTTGAAAAGATTAGTGAGAATTTAACTCCGCCTTTGCGCACTCCTGTATTTCTTGTTTCTATTCGTGTGCTGTTTCTTATTTCAATTGTGTGTAATAAATAAAGTTTACATTATTTTATATTCTGTTCTAATATGCTCTACTCTGTGCTACTCTGTTCTACTCTATGCTACTCTATTCTACTATATTCTACTCCATTCTACTATATTTTGCAAAGTCATTCACAAACAGCAGGAAAGTATCGCCGCCGGGCACTAGGAATTTGTTCGTACATTGACAAAATCGGCTGTCACCGTTTAGGAAAAAAAAACCGGGTAAGTGCGAGTCGAACTCGCACACCGAGATTTCCGCAACACCGCGTAACCGCCACCGTTTTTTTTTTTCGAATAACTAATATTCTGTGAAAATTTCTACCTATTACTGTTCAAAAGATACAGCCCTCGCACAGACAGACGGACAGACAGACAAACGGCGTAGGCTTAAGGGTACGGAAAACTAAAAAAAGCACTAACCCATTTGTAACTGTTCTGTGTTTGTTTCTAAAGTTTATTAATTATTTTATTTTATTTATTTAGAGAAACCTGTTGGTTTCTACAGCTAAATTACCATAAAATTAAGAACGAATATTAGTAAAATAGCAAGGTTGTCACTTACAAACTAACATACATAAATGTCGAAGTAGTAAAAACATATTTAAAACATAAAAATAAATATATGTTGAAAAGTATAGAAAAAACCGAACTAAACAAGATTTAAATAAAATAAAGGAGAAAACAAAACCACACTGCTACTGCGCCCCACGCCCGGCCCACCATGACGGCAGGTCTCCATCCATGATGCTTAAGGCAGTGTGCAAACGTGCGACAAACATTTGACCAACTTTTGGCCTTTTCGAAACAATATGCTATAAATTGCCTCTGCTTAAGCATGTAGGTTGTTGCCTACCTATTTTTGAAAAGACAAGAGTTCTCCAACCGTTGCTTGTGTCGCTCGTTTGCGCACTTATGGTAGTAAATTGTGAAGTATGATTTAAAATTCTCCATTGTAACGTTGTGCAGGACGGAATATAAGATATCCAGTATGTGAAAAACATTCCCCTCCTTTTTCCTTCGCGCAGTCGCGTAAAAATAGTTTATTGACTCAGACGTAATGTAATTTAGTATTAACCCTGCAGTGCACGCGCGCGGACTCAGACTCCGCACTTTTACTATAATCGAAATATATTCTTTCGTTTTCATCTGACGTCCCTCGCGCCTTAGGTACCTTCCTCCCGCAGGAGGGGCTTTCGCTTAGTTCAATCAGTCGCAAATTAGCGAGCCCAGGGAGTGTATGAGCGAGACTTGCGGACTCTGAGTCCGCGCGCGTGCGTGAGTGTATGGACTGCGGAGTGTGAGTGAGTATGTGTGGGTGTATGAAACCCACACATACAGACCCAGACCAGAAAAACAGACCCACTAGATATCGGTGCCATAATGGTAATTGTCTAACATTTGTTTGCCTTGAGCATGTAGATACGATAAATGAAAAAAAAATCGCCTTGTTTCTTAACAAAAACAAATTATCAATGTAGATGTGTGCTGATGTTTATGTATTTTTTTCTTTATGACACTATGATTCTAAGAAGTTCATTGTTTTAGTTCTAATAATACAATAAGTACTTTATATGATTATATTTTTGTTTTTAATCAATCTTAAACAGAGCCTAATAATAGAAGGGGGGCACCCTTGCGGAGTCTGATTCCGCGCGCGTGCGTCCGTGTGACTTTTAGGTGCGCGTGTACTGCAGGGTTAAGACGAGTTGTAGTTTCGGTGGTAGTCCCGAGGCGGTCTTGCCAGCTACTAGCAAGGTACTAGACTAGGGTTGCCATTCGTCCCGGTACACTGGGACTTGTTACCGGTTTAGAATCACAGTCCCAGTCGTCCCGCCTGACCACCAAATGCCCCGGTCGGGAACCAAAAGCCAGTTAGTGCTATCCATACTAATATTAGCAAAAAACTCTTCAAAGGGCCTTCTTCTTATTTCCTAACACTCCTTACAGAGCGTTTCAGACATCATAAGTCCGCAGATTTCAGTCGCAGATATCTAATATGTGTATACATAATAGAAAACGAACGCTCAGTGGACACTTTTGGCTAACTATCTGTGATGTTACAGAGCTGCGTGGATCGTTATGAATCAGGCACTTTTCTGGCGCCTATAATTGATTGGCTATGGACATTTAAAACCATTGCCTAGCTAATTATCTCATAGATTTATGCATAATCTATCCATAAATGTAAAAGATAGGTATCATCTAAAATTTAATTTAATATTCATAGAACAGGTGCTGCTTTTCCCCGCTCAAAGACAACCAACTTTTTTTAGGTTTTGATATAGTTTCCCGGTCATACATAAGGCAACTCTAACCTAAGCGAATGGAACGAAACGAAAATACCTAAACAAAAGTTATTTTGTAAAACAGACGGCAGACGGACAACGGAGCCTCACCATAATTTGTGTGTAAACTGTTTTCTACACAAAGGTACGGAACCCTATAATAATTACGTTAGGGCATACTAGAATTTGGCAAGTCGCTGATCCGTCCTTTCTTACTACTTACTCACGCACTCCAAGTTGAGGGATTTCATAGCCACTTGGGCAGTCGAGATACACTCCAGATCTGCAGATACGACCGTTCGGTGTGGAATACTGCTTCGGGATTGTTGCCTTATTTCGGACAGGGAAAAGGGCAAAATCTCGGCTTCGGCATTCGCAAATAGGCAGAGGGCGGATTTTACTCGGAATATTGGTTATTTTCCTTTTTTTTCCTTTTTGAAATGTATGTAAGATTTTTCTGTGTATTTAGAGTTTATGTAGGCAAGTATTGTTAATGGTTTTATTATAAAAATAATAGGTTTCTTATAAAAACTGACACGGTTGGCTAAATCTCCTACTATATCCGTGATATCAGCCCATAATAACTTGATGAACTAAATGCCATGTCAGTGCTTCCCTTCGGTCGAGCCGGCTCCACTGAACTGGACGGAAAATACTATTTATATATCAACCGACCTATCATTCAGTGCGGTGGTACCAACCGGGGCGGATTAAACCTTAGCACCTAGTAAGGTAAGAAGGTACGTAAGGAAGGGACCTACACTTTTACGTGGAATCCGAACCACACGGTCCAACCGTGGTAATAGGTGTTGGCTCCAAAAATGGAATGCATTTTAATTTATAATAAATTTAAAAAAAAAAGGTGAGGTGTCGTGAAACTCCTGACAGATGGAAGCTTCTTACGCTTTGTATTTAAATTCCAATTATTAATTAAATTTAGATCAGGATTCGATCAGGATTCGATATTCCTTTCACTTATACAATCGTTCGATTTCAAAAGACTATGGCGCTGGGCAGCGCGCCTAACACTCCTCATTGGCAGGGCAGCGCTACGCGCTGGGTCGGGGTCTTCGGAGTCGACCTTCACACTACCTAAACTTTCCTCGCCATATCGAGGGAAAGCCCAAGCTGGCTTCTAAAAAGCTGGGCGTACTCAATAAGTAGCGACGGTACTCAACGCTAGACCAAAAGCTGCTTTCATCAGATCCTGCTTGGAGTACTGCTCGCACCTGTGGGATGGCTCTGCCAAATACCAGCTTACGCCTCTGGACTCGATTCAACGTCGAGCCGTGCTACTAGTGGGTTACTCCGAAATGTCCCGTGATCTCGTAGAACCACTGCAACTTCGTAGGGATGTCGGGTCCCTAAGTGTGTTCTGTCGCTTATTCTATGGGGAGTTCTATCCTGCCGTCCCTTTTGCACCTCCGCACCACTTGCGGAGGGATGCAATCACTTGGCAGGGATTGCATCCCTACACGCTGGACTTACCGCGGAGGTGTACCAATCGGTTCTGCAGATCTTTCATCTACAGAAACTGTAAATTCGGCGTGTATGGGCACTTGGCAGGCCGGCATGGCATTCGCAACCCCCGCATACGACGTTATGTCCATGGGCGTCATTAGACGCGACATGTCGCGCTTTCAATAAAAAAATATGCTTCGACCAGCCAGTATCACCTCCGAGAAGGTAGGTGCCATAGCGGAAACTGCTGGCTATACTAGACTAGTTGAGAACACATACCTTCTCTAAAGCGCAGAGTTTGCAAACGTTTTAAAGAACTTCTTCCTTAATTTTTTTGTATCCTCATTTGTCTTCATAAGTATTGCTCCCTCACAACGTATTAGGATTCGTAAATTTAGGTCTATATACAATGAAATTTCCCTTCCAAGAAAGTGTCATTTATGAACACATAAGCAATAGAAAAGTTTCTAGGTATAGTAATGGTTTTAATTAAGGAATGGAATATTCAAATCTGCATTAATAAACTTAAGAAAAACTCCGTAAAAGCTTCTCCGGTCTCGTCTTGTGGAACTGAATATTCAGCGGGTTTCAGGAAGACTGTCAAGGTGTGCTGGAACTTTTTAAGTAGGTGCCTACCTAGTTTGGTTTCTTCTCTATCTATGTATATCACAGAAATTGCAAGTATTGAGCCGCTGAAAAATTAAAGGACTTACGAGTGTGCGCAAAGATTAATTTACAAATATGTTTACGAAAGTTGTATAAAATTTATGAAAATAGTAAAGTAAGTAAAAAGTAAACAGTAAAAAAAACGTTTAATTCTCGATCACGAGGCAGTTTCTTTTTTTTTTTATGGAAACTGACACGGTTGGCTACATCACCTACAACATCCGCGATGTCAGCCTATAACACCGAGTGAACTTGGTACCACGTCAGTGCTTCCCTTCGGTCGTTCCGGCTACACTGAACTGGACGGAAAACTATTTACATAGCCGTTTCGACTGACCTTTCATTCAGTGTGGTGGTACCAACCCGGGCGGGTTAAACCCTACCTAGTAATATAAGAAGGTAGTCATATCCCAGTACAAGATACACCTTAAAATAACAAGTTGACACATACAAGGAAATAGTGGATAAAAAATTCTACATTTGCCTATACCGGGGCGCCTATGCAATAGATTTTATTTGCCTCCGCTAGCCTCGCTTCTGTGTCGCTAAGTATATAATACTTATCTCTGCCACAATTTATATTCCCAAATGACCCAAAATAGTCTGAGAGTTATAGAGATTTTTAACTGACATAAGGGGGTTATTCTATATGTGAAACTAAACAACTTCTGTGAAGAAAAACATTTTTTTGATAAAAACAAAATAATTTTTTTCATACAATTTTTAAATACCTATTCTCAAAATGTATGGAGAAAAAAAAATTTTTTTTCTTCAAATAAAAAAGTCGTAGAACAAAAGGAGTTATATTTCACGTACAGAATCACCCCCTTTCGGGTTTTACGGTTGGGGTTGCAACTTGCACCACCGTGTATATAAGTACATATTTTACAAATACAGAGTGTTTGAACTATACTTCGGAGTTAGATATATTATGGCAGGTGGACTGTAGGTTGCCTTTTAATATTATTACCAGCTTGCGTCTCTGGAGTCCAGCATTGAACCGTGCGACTAGTGGGTGACCACGAGTTGTGTCGCGATCTAGAACCACTGCAACTCAGTACGGATGTCGGTGCCCTAAGCGTGTTTTATCGCTTGTTCCATATGGAGTGCTGCTTGGAGGAGCTATTTGACGCGATCTCGCCGTCTCCCTTTTCCATCTTAGCGGATTGACCAATCGATTCTGCAGATCTTTCCGCCACATAACTAGTAAACTCTGAAGCGCCCTCTATGCTAATACATATTTTATGTAATTCGGTATAGGTGGCTGAGTCAGAGGGACAAAAGCACCTAGTAAGAGGCAAAGGAAGGAACCTACAGATTCACACCGGTTCCGAACGGTGAAGCAGCAGATGTAGGTATACATGTAAATTTTTTCGTCAAAAAACATTTATTGGTGCATGTCGGCTTCAATCGAACCCCGTACCCTGAGATCAAGGGTTCAAGTCATAACCGCGCCGTCTACCCGCCGCCAAAATATGGTTCGAACTCTCTCTATAGCAGTGGTGCCCATACTTTTTTCTTTGAAGATCTACCTACAAAAAATTAAAGGTTCTGAGATCGACACCTTGTAGCAAAGGTTTTCGTTGTTAAATTATTTGTAGTAATTTTTTGATTTGAATTGAAAACTATGTTACATCGTTACATATTTGTTACTATTGCGGTCCTTGTGGAAGGGGACACCACCCGGAAAATGTTAAGTCACATAAAATATTATGAATTCTTCCATGTTACTACGAGTAGGTAATTTCTTGCTCTACATATTTTCAGTGATCGACCTAAAAGCCCTTTGCGATCGACCGGTCGATCGCGATCGACCGTTTAGGCACTACTGCTCTATAGTATAGTAGCTACGTCTCACGGAGCCTATTAATAGCGGAGGCGTGTTTTATGTTTACTAGATGGTAGGGTTTAACCCGCCCGGGTTGGTACCACCGCACTGAGTGAAAGTTCGGCTGAAACGTCTATGTAAATAGTTCGTGTTTTCCGTCTAGTTCAGTGCGGCCGTCACGACCGAAGGGAAGCACTGGCATCGCACCTAGTTTACAAAGGTGTGGGCTGACATCACGGATGTAGTAGGTGATGTAGCCAACCGTGTCAGTTTCCATAAAAAAACTGTACTACCCGGTTAATGAGATTAGAGGTGGCCAATGCTTGCCTTCATGTAAATGTTCATCCATATGTCAGGCCATACTTAACCTTTACTGGTCAGAGGCTCAGGCAATGAATTGGCAGTTCACATCTGAGGTTTACACAGAAAAAGGCGTCGTAGTACCATTATGAGAGCCTTATTCTTACAATTTGGTAGAATAAACACCTTTTTACCCGACTACGTGTTACTACCCGTTATGTGTTTGACCGGTATGTATGTATGTATGTATGTATGTATGTATGTATGTATGTATGTATGTATGTATGTAAGGCGATATAGTCGCAACCTAGTGGACCTGATCGCCGGACTGACTCCGCCAGTCCTCCCACCAAGAACTAAGTATGTATGTATGTATGTATGTTCATCTGTTCCCTCATAACTTCTAAACTACTTATCATAATTTGACAAAATATGAGGTATCGTTGAAAGCGTCTTGATCGTCCGCTGGTTATAGGATATGTGACGTCACATAAAATTGACTATGGCGCCCTCTAGATGACAAAAAGTCATGATCTAAAAAAAAAAAATTATGATGCCGTGTTGGGTATCAAATGAAAGGGCTTAATTAGCACATTTCAAAAATATATATATTGTTAGCTGTTGCTTTCGTATTTTGCTGGCATGCACCCGATAATTGGGAATAATTTCTAAATAAATTAAAATCAGGCCTCACTCCAAACCTACCCAAAATACATCCTACTAATATTATAAACGCGAAAGTTTGTGAATGAGTTGCGTTCAGGAAGACGATAAACCTACTCAAAGAAAGTAAGTAACTAAGGGCGAGCCCGAAGGCCGAGCAGCGTTCAGGAAGAAGATAAACCTTCTTAAAGACAGTAAGTAACCGAGGGCGAGGCCGAAGGCCGAGCTGCGTTCGGGAAGACTATAAACCTTCTCGAAGAAAGTAAGTAACAAAGGGCGAGGCTGAAGGCCGAGCTGCGTTCAGGAAGACGATAAACCTTCTCGAAGACAGTAAGTAACTATGGGCGAGGCCGAAGGCCGAGCTGCGTTCGGGACGAGGATAAACCATCTTTAAGAAGGAAGACTTTTTCGGGAAGACTAAACCTTCTAGAAGAAAGTAAGTAACAAAGGGCGAGGCCGAAGGCCAAGCTCGGCCTTCGGCCTAGTCCTTTGTTACTTAACTTTCTTAAAGATGGTTTATCCTCTTCCTGAACGCAGCTCGGTCTTCGGCCTCGCCCTTTGTTACTTACTTTCTTAAAGATGGTTTATCCTCTTCCCGAACGCAGCTCGGCCTTCGGCCTCACCCTCAGTTACTTACTTTCTTAAAGATGGTTTATTATAAATCCTCTTCTTGAACGCAGCTCGGCCTACGGCCTCGCCCATAGTTACTTACTGTCTTCGAGAAAGTTTATCGTCTTCCTAAACGCAGCTCGGCATTCGGCCTCGCCATCAGTTACTTACTTTCTTCGAGAAGGTTTATCGTTTACCTGAACCCAGCTCGCCCTTATGGACTATGGTACACATGTTAAAATTATAAAACAATAAAACCTAAACAAACAAACCATGTAAAACGGCTCTGCAAATACTTTATCACGAAGTTATAATCCCAAAATAATTGAAATAAAAAATAAGTTCAAAAACTAAAACCTGACTTTGCCCTAAAGTAGGTGGCATACGACCACGGCTATCCTCTAAACAACACTATGAATATTTATTAAATACATTAAAATATATTACGTGTAAGTTGTTTATTTAATAGACGATAAAATTTTGAATAGTTTGTACATAACAATTTCAGATGAGAATATTTTTTGTTTCATACTTTTTAGAGCGTGATTTTTCAGTAGTCGGGTTTTAGTTTTTGAACTTATTTTTTAAGTGAGAAAGTTGCTCAAACCTCTGTTCCGAAGCTATATAATATGCTCCTTCTCGCACATATAGCGAGTGTGCGCACCAATTTCGCACTCCCACGTATCTCGCATATCACGCCATCTATCGGGGACGGTTAATACTTTTGTAGTTAAAATGTTTGGATAATTCGGTAGATGGCGCTCTTTTGCATATTATGATACTTAATTTTGGACTTTTTGCTTGTGTTATTATTTTTTGGCATATCCGCCATAATAACACATAAGTATTCTGTGAAAAATTCAACCGGCTAGGTACCTATTACGGTTCAAAAGACACAGGCCTCGGACGGACAGACAGACAGATAGAAGGCGTAGGCTTAGTAATAGGCTTTCGTATGGATATGGAACCCTAAAAAAACGACCAAGTGTGAGTCGAACTCGCCCACCGAGGGTTCCGTTTTATGAAATGCTTCATATTAGTTAAAATTCATGATTAGTTAAAATGTTTCATACTCATTTCGATAGATGGCGCGCATACACTTTTAGTTTCTTGTATGGGGACCCCGTGAATTTTTGACCCCTTATTTTTATTATTTTTTGTTATATCGGCCATAATAGCACATATTCTGTGAAAATTTCAACGGGCTACCTATTACGGTTCAAGAGATACAGCCCTCGGACAGACGGACAGACGGACAGACGGCGTGCGTAGGCTTAGTAATAGGGTAACGTAAGACGGATACGGAACCCTAAAAAGGCAAAGCTCATATTGTGCCTTCGTGAGATTCAACAACTATCCTCGCAACTATCTATACTACAAACTCGTCCTTCCAGACTCCCGATATTGAGTTAGCTTCAGCCAATGTCTAAACTATCGCCGCATCCCGGTGCAGTGTCGGGAAAGTCCCGGGAAGTTCAGAGCCAGCCCCGAGCGCGGCTGCCCGTATTCTCCAATCGCAGTTGTGGTGCGATTCAGTGTTCAAAAATGCATTTTTTTTTAGAATTCAGTTTGAAAGCAAACATTCGTATCGGCGGTATCGGTCACTGTGACCTAAATATTATTCTATACATATGAAATCCAGCCTTAGCTGTATATTGGAAGAATCGACTGGCGACATTTTCGTCGACAACCCATATTGATATTAAAATGGTACCTTTAAGTAAAACACTTTAGACAACATTGCAATTTTTTTAAATTTTACAGACATCCCAGAGGGAAGTCTCCTACCTTACTTACCGTAAGGCACCTTACAAAGGAGATATTGGCTACTCGGAGCTTTGGTCATACCGGATTGCTTAAAAAACATAAAATCTAATAGAATAAAAACCGCCTTCAAAAATGTATGAAATAAAAAAAATCGAAACCTAGAGTTGAAGGCGGTCGTTTATTTTTGCTTGCTTTAGCACCGCCTTCAACTCTAGGGTTGGATTTTTTTTATTTCATACATTTTTGAAGGCGGTTTTAATATTTTTTTAAATAGTTTTTTATTTCACAGTTTTTTTTTAGTATTTTTCTGCTATTAATGTACTCGGCGGAATCGCTCGGCCTTCGGCCTCGCGATTCCGCCTCGCTTTGCAATCCGATCTTGACCAAATTGAAATGAGACCACACGGGAAGCACCAGCTTTCAAATAAAAAAAGAGTCATCAAAATCGGTTCACCCAGTCGAAAGTTCTGAGGGGACAAAAAAAAATACAGTCGAATTGAGAACCTCCTCCTTTTTTTGAAGTCGGTTAAAAATGTCTTAGGGCGTTAAGCCTTTTGTAGTAATATTTATATTAAACTAGTCGTGCCCGTGGCTCCGCTCGCGGTGAAGTCGGTGAAAACTCGATTTTTTTTTATTGCTACCGAACTGGGTGGCTCTGTCCGAGGTCGCAACCTCAGGCGGAGTCAATTTCACCCCCGAGGAGGTGCCAGTCCGGCTTGGAGGTGGACTAATGTTGCTGTGGAAAGGCTATTAACACGCGATTTGAAGATCCGTGGATTGTAGGAGTGGGGGAAGATATTCCCTGGGAGCCCGTTCCACACCTTTGCAGTGCGGCACAAGATTTAAATCGGTTGAGTAGTTTTTGAGTAAATCACAGGAAAGCTAACCGAATTGGTAGATTTTTCCTGGCGGCCTCCGGGTTTAAATTACCGTTTAGGTTATTACTTACGGTTCAAAAGACACAGCCCTAGGACGGACGGACGGACGGACAGACAAACAGACAGATAGACTGACAGGCAGATAAACGGACAGACTGCGTAGGCTTCCGCATGGATACGGAACCCTAAAAAGTCCTACGCGTGATATGCAGGAATAAATAGAAATAGAAATAGAAAATCTTTATTTCAACTTAGTGAATTTACACAAAAAAAAACTACTTATACATATAATATTTTACAATTCACTTTGGTGAAAATGGTCTAGGCGCAGCTCAATGTGCCTATGCCTAGGGACACATTGGTGCTGTTTTTAAGCCTGGCCAATAAGCGCTTAGCTGCTAATACTTAATAGGTATAACATACAAAATATTACAATTTATTAGTATAGCATAATATATGAAAAAGAGAACGTAAAGTAACTGATGAGATAACATAAATGAAATGAAGTGAACGAACCCAAAAAATCGAAAATTGTAGGAAGGTATACCAGTGTAAATTGTTTTGAAATACAAATATCTGACGAGATAATGAAGCATTAGATATACGCCCCGATAGATATAACGCGACACGCGACGGGTAAGCGAGGCGTGCGAGTGGCCTGGCATGTGTGTGACACCTCTGTCAGATACGAACTGAGGATCGCATATACAGGGTGTATCAGGATAGGTTTGAGAAACTTCAGGAATAGAAAGTACTCATATTAGAAGAAAAAAATCCTTATCACTCAAATCGAAATTCCGTAGTTTTTTTTTGTCATACAAAAGTTGGAAATTGTAATAAAAACTCGATGGACAGTGAGACTGGAGAGTGCAGTGAATTGATTCAGTCCTCTTTTTCTTTTGAGGTCATTGAACTTTCAGTGTTTAGAATTACTAATTTTTATTTATTTATTTTTTTTATTTTATTTATTTATCTCTTTATTTCAGCCAACTAGGGCCATATTGTAAATACATATTAAATGTCTTAACCTAAGAACTAAAATTACTTTTTCTCCACTTGTGTCTGTACGGGTCCCAATATAGACCCGTATGCGTCATATTAGTCTGCTGACGCGGTGGATCAGGTGCGCGTAGAGTGGGCGCAGATTGCGTCCGCGGCACGGGCGTCGGCAGCGGCGCGGGCGTCGGCAGCGGCGCGGGCGTCGTCGGCAGCGGCGCGGGTTGCGTATCCTGAATGTGCAGGACGGCAGTTGTAGACAGCTCCGGCGCGGGCTCAGCATACTTATGGCGCGCGACCTCACGATGAAGGTCGCGATTGTAGCGCCGGGCTAATTATGTATGCAACCTACCCATTTTTATTCATGAGTTAGAATTTATTTTTTATTTATTAAAGGCGGACGTTACCATCCACCAAATCTTGAAGAATAGATTTTCACCAAAAAGTACTGTAAAATGATCGAATCTGGGAAAACGTTTCAGAGCTTTTCGTCTTCAAATATGGGCCCCTTTCGAACCCTGAAGTTTCGAAAACCTATCCTGATACACCCTGTAGATCGTATACATATGGGCGGTCTATTGAAAATCTAGATGCCTTACAGAGCGCCTAGGTCGTTTGTAAACCGACTCCTCTAAACTCCAGGCTTAGCTCAGCTAGAATGCCTTCTCCATATTCGAGTAGGGTAGCGTAAGTACCAATTAAAGCCGTGCGTCGCATAATCCTTTCTGAAAACTGCATTTAAATAGCCACCACACCGAGGCCTTATCTCTCACTCTCCACTTCCTACTCTCTACTCTATGACTCATTCACCGTGAATGCAGTACGTATGTGGAACTCGCTACCCCTCGATATTCGTCTATCCTCGTTAGTATTTGCGTTTAAAAAGCGTGTTCTGTCCAAAGACATGATACGTCATTGGTTCTGTCTATAATTTTTTTTAACTTCAGAATTTATTAACTACTAGCTGAGCCCGCGGCTCCGCTCGCGTGAAATTCGTATTCCAAAGAAGAATGTAAGTAACTAAGGGCGAGGCCGAAGGCCGAGCTGCTTTTAGGTAAACGATAAACCTTTCTCAAATAAAGGAAGTAAGTAAGGGCGAGGCCGAAGGCCGAGCTGCGTTCAGGAAGACGATAAACCTTCTGGAAGAAAGGAAGGAACTAAGTGCGAGGCCGAAGGCCGAGCTGCGTTCAATGTCAATTTAACGTCACTCTCAAGAAATCCATAAATGCATTTTATCGCAACAGAAATATGTAGTTGACAAATGGAATAAACTGCTCGAAGATATAATCTAAGCACTCATTACAACTAAAAACTCATTGAAGAGGCGGATGGATTTAATAAAAACAATTGGCTTTTGCCCGCGGCTTCGCTCGCGGTAGACTCGGTTTAATAGCAAATCCGATTTAAACGCAAATATGATAATAACAGATCGCTTCTCTTATATGCTCTCTCCCTCCCTCCCTCCCTCGCTCGCCCCTCCCCTCCGTCCTTCTCAGCCCTCCCCATCCGGCACTACCATTCGACACTGAATTCCGTTCATACTATACTTTCTTTGATACTGCTCAGCCCTATTGCTATATCGCGTGATGGTATATAGTCTATAATGATCTTCAAGAACTACTCTTTACATTGGTACAAACCGCATCAAAATCTGTTCAGTGGTTCGGGAGTTTATCTCAAACATACATTCATACATACAGACAGACGTTCCCTTTTATAAAAAGTAGAGATAGAGATAGAGTATTATATAGACTTGATAACTATAATATAGTGTGTCGCAGTTCGATAGCATTTGACCACCACAGCCAGTCAGTCCAGTCAGCGTGTATGCGTCTACTGCTAGACATAAGCCTCTCCAATTTTTCTCCAGTCCTCCCCGGCCTTCAGCGGTATGGAACGACTGCTTTCCGTCGATTAACTAGATGGCGTTGGTCCCACCTTGCGGGTGGTCTTCCTACACTCCGTTTTCCTGTCCACAGCCGCCAGTGTAGGGACACGTTTACTCCCAACGGTCGTCGTATCTTCGGCCGACGTGCCCTGCCCACTGCCACTTGAGCTTACCCACCAGGTGCCCAATAGCTCCTACTTTGGTACGTCGGCGGATTGATTAACGTCCAGTAAGGTGTCCTGTCTATTATCAATGGTGTCTATAATTAACCATTGCCAATCTCCTTTGTCAAGCTGCAAAACAAAATAAAGAAAAATCGTGTAAAAAAATTAAATAAGCCACCAGTGGTATGAACACAACAGCTTGGGCTGCTCGTTCATCAAAATAAAATAATAAATAATAATAAATTGAACCATTCACGAGTTTTCTGTTACAGGCAGACAGACATGAAATGAAGGGAAGCACTGGACATGGCACCTAGTTTACCCGGTGTTATGGGCTGACATCGCTGATGTTATAGGCGATGTTAGCGAACTGTGTCAGTTTCCATTAAAAAAAAATCTGACGGACGTCGCATTTTAAAAAGTAGAGATTCAATAAAAAAATTCGACAGTACTTCATTGTGTACTAAGTACATTACTTAGGTATTTAAGGTTATTACAAGTCTTGTAATAACCATCAGATGTCTATACATCATTACTCGTACGAATACATAACTTCACACTTCTCTCCCATTTGAGTAAACAGAGACAACGGATGTCCATGTAGGTAAACACATGAAGTGGGTACACGATTTTATAATGTTTTGAACACATTTTCATGCAAATACATTTAACCGACAGAATAAAGTAACACATTAAGTTGTAATAGCTTTAAGTATTCGTGGCGTGTCGTGCGAGACGCAAAATCGGTTTCATTATATCACGCACGACTTGGCGCATTCGACGTATAAGAGACAAACACATTCACACCGCAGAAATGTCACTGTTTATTTTCATTTTTACCTTATTATTACCAACATTAAATCGGCGTGCACTTCATTAATTCTTACACCAGAAAGATACGGGAATAAAAAGTAACTCAGACAGAAGACAGTGATTAAATTGTGAAAATTGAAATAAAATTGTGATTTTTCATAAGTGGGTTTATAATTACAATTTATAAAACAAACAATTACACAATATTACACGAACCAATGAAAAATTTGGTTTGGCGCAACGTATGGTGCTGAGCCGAGAACGAACAAGCATCGCTGTTTTTAAGCCCATCCTCCAGACTCCAGAGAATTCTATTTTAACAGCGTAATATGAAATTTTATACAAATAGACAAAAAATAAAAAAGATAAAAATAATTTGTACTGTAATATCAATGTGTAAATGAGCAAAATATTAAACAAGTAACATATTATTAAAATTTTAATTTCGTCCCTGTGCACCTTTGACAAGCGAATTCGTTCTTGTGTATAGATATGTAATAGAACAGAAAGAAAGAAATGTGTTATTACGGCGGATATCCTAAAAAATATAAGAAAAAATAAAAAGTAAAAAATTAAGCGGACAAGGATACAAGAAATGCGTTTTTTTTTCAACTTTTTTTTGTTTGTTTTTGCTCTATCGCAAAAACGGTAATACATACACGCGTCAACCGGGGGTGGCTGTGCTCCACCCGGGCAAAGCCACCCGGTTCGGAAGCAATAAAAAAATATGTCGCTTCTATAATTTCTAATTCTTTCAATAGAACAGATCTCCCGCGACCCGAATCCGTCTCTCTCTGATGCTGCAGCCGCCTGATTGCGGACCCAATGAGTTATGTGCTGCCCGGGCGCGACGAGGCGGGCGGGCGGCGCCAGGGCGGCGCCGCCCGCCCTACGCGCGTGGTGCTTAACGATTTTGTTTTTCTCCTACGAGAGGATGTAGAGATTGGCGTGAATGTATTAGGCACTCTAGCGCTTAACATGCGGGTGAATACGACAAAAAAAAAATCACGCTTTCGTTTTCTCGCGTTTACAATAAAATCTGTCGACTTTTAAATAAAATATATTTATATATACATGTAATTTTCTCATAAAATAATATGCACGTACCTTATAGTATTTATTTTATATATGTAAATATGTATATGTTTGTGTGCATTTATTTAATAGTTTTATTTCACGCTTTACTTTTTCACTGCATTGTCCGCCCTATCAGCTTCTCCACATCCAAAAGGTTAGTTTGTAAGGAATGCTACTTTGTACAACAAAGTGTATTTTGATTTGATTTGAGTTTTCTTTTATTGTTCTTTGATCTTCTGTAAATTTATGGATATATTGCACTGAAGAATGCAACTTTCAAATGAATTTTTCTGAATTCAAGTAACGGGTGTTAATAATTAGGTGGTTAATTTTCGTATGATATTTATTACTAAGGAGCAGGATTTGGTTGGTACCACCGTACTGGATGTAAGATGGCCGCATAGCAGCCTCGGTTGTGTTCTCCTCTAGTCCAGTATAACCAGCAATCCAGGGAAGTCTCCGGTATGGCACCTACCTTCTCGGAGGTGATATTGGCTGGTCGGAGCATGCGCTTTGGCCCCTCCGACTCAGCCACCCATACCGGATTAGGTACATAAAAAAAGGACACTAGCGAGTATACCGCTTTTTCCTCTCTTTATTTTCGGCTTCGCATAATTATTTTAAATTGTTTTATTGAAAACGCGACTTGCGGCGCCGAGCCCCCCATAAGTGTCTGACGACACCCACAGACATTCGTTCGCATGCGGAGGTTGCTAATGGCTGCCGTACGGGGTACGGAAACCTGAAACACGAGCCTGAGAACTTGTTAAAAGTTATGAAGCGAGTTGTGTCATTTCTTATACATAACATAATATGTAGGTTGTACGTATGGAATACAAATACCTATTCCTAATTTAATAAACTCTCGAAAGCTCCGCATTTGTTTACAAATATTTATGAGATAGAACTTCTGGAGATGTTATTAAAATGTAACTATGTATGTGAAGCACGTAGACAAGGCAACATAACTAAATTGTTAATTTCATTTAATGTATGTGAAATTTAATCAATTAGTTTTATTCTACCCAACAACAACATAGTACATACATAAGTATAGCAAAAAAAAAAACATAAAACCGACTTCCTAAAAAAAGTAGAACTAAAAAACTATTAAAAATAAAAATATAAAACCCGCCTTCAAAAATGTATGAAATAAAAAAAAAACGAACCCTAGAGTTGAAGGCGGTGCTAAATCAAGCATTCCGTTTCGCTTTCCAATCCGATCTTGACCCAATTAAAATAGGACCACGTAAGCCTCGATAGCTCAGTGGTGCAGACAGTCAACTGCAACGCTGGGTGCGGTCAGTTCTTGAATGGGTGACCGCTCGACCGTTGGGAGGCTGACCGTGGTTCGGGTTTCACGTAAAACTGTAGGTCCGTTCCCTTCCTACCTTACTCGGTAGTAGGGTTCGACCCGCCCGGGTTGGTACTACCGCACTGAATGAAACGTCGAAACGACTATGCAAATAGTTTGTGTTTTCCGTCCAGTTCAGTGTAGCCGACACGATCGAAGGGAAGCACTGACATGGCACCTAGTTCACCCGGTGTTATGGGCTGACATCACGGATGTTGTAGGTGAAGTAGCCAACCGTGTTAGTTTCCATAAAAAAAAACCCATGTAAGGCCCTCTCACACTCAAGTCTTGCTACTAACTACTTATTCATGCAAAGGTTGACTGAAAGAAATCTCTGTAAGTGATAAGTCCGCATTTGCACCTCAATGAAAATTTTATATTGTGCTTATTTCTGTTAAATATTTCTGCAGCATTGAAATATGTTCTATCTATCTACCCTCTGATACCTACAAAATTGTTTTGATTTGTAAATAACATCGTATAATTTCATTTCATGAATTCGACAATACAACAAAATTGGTATTTCATATACGTCAACATTTGTCAATTATTTGGAGGGTGAAGAAATTACCAGTTGTACTACTGGGAATTTTCATCCCAGTGGACTTACTATGAAGTAGGTTAAATCTAATCTTTTTAGCGTATTGGGTATACTGTGGCGGAGTTAGAGGAGTTGGACGAAATTTTTTACTTACAGTAAGTTTTATACATGTTAGTATTTAGTTTTTATTTATTTATTAGGTTAATTTTATTTAATTGGTATTACTAGATTATAGCCATAATTTACAATACAATGTATTCATATACACATGAATAATAAACATTTAGTAAAGAAAAAAAAAATTTTATTATTGGTTTTATCGTTTTTAGGGTTCCGTATCCGGTAAGGGATCCGTATCCGGGATCCGTCCGTCCGTCCGTCTGTCTGTCCGTCCGTCTGTCCGAGAGCTGTATCTCTTGAACCGTAATAGGTAGCCCGTTGAAATTTTCACAAAAAATGTGTTATTGTGGCCGATATAACAAAAAATAATAACAATAAGAAAAAGTAAAAAATTTACGGGTGTTCCCATAAAAGAAACCAAAAAGTGTATGCGCGCGCGCCATCTACCGAATAGATTATGAAGCATATTAACTAATCATGACATTTCATATGAAGCATTTCATAACACGCCATCTAGATGGCGTGATTGGCGCTAGCCGTGACATGGCGATACGGAACCCTCGGTGCGCGAGTTCGACTCGGACTTGGCAGGTTTTTTTTATTATTTACTTCGTTGTCTCTGTGTAGTGTTGTGTACACGTCCTCGGGGGTGTTTAAAGTGGACTAATACTCGAGTTGTCAGATTTCTGCGCCGCGCCGTCCTGTGTAGTCCGGAGTGCGGGAGGGATGGTGGAGCCGTGATTTATACTCCCCTGGAGACATATTCACTGGGCCGGCTTGTCATGCCGCGCGCGGCAACGCGATGACATATTATTTGGTTCAGAGAATGTTGTAGTATATTTTTAACTGTTTAGGATTCCGTAGCTATGATGGCACGGCACTGTATTTTTTTTTTATGGAATCTGACACGGTTGGCTACATCACCCACAACGTCCGTGATGTCTGCCCATAACACCGGGTGAACTAGGTGCCATGTCAGTGCTTCCCCCTTCCCCCTTTTGATCGTGCCGGCTACACTGAACTGGTCGGAAAACACAAACTATTTAGATGGCCGTTTCAACCGACGTTTCATTCAGTGCGGTGGTACCAACCCGGGCGGGTTAAACCCTACCACCAAGTAAGGTTAGAAGGGAAGGGACCTACAGTTTTACGAGGACTCCGAACCTCGGTCAGTCTCCAACAACGGTCAGCGGTCACCCATTCAAGTACTGACCGCACCCAGCGTTGCTTAACATTCAATAGCCACAGTTGACTGTCTCCACCACTGAGCTATCGAGGCTGACGAGGATGTAAGATAGCCGCATAGCAGTCTCGGTTGTCTAGTCCAGTATAGCCGGCAATCCAGGGAAGTCTCCGGTATGGAACCTACCTTCTCGGAGGTGATATTGGCTTGTCGGAGCATGCGTTTTGGCTCCTCCGATTCAGCCATATATTGTATACATACAGGATTACATAAAAAAATCCATGTAAAATAAGTGAGATGCCTGTCCGTCTAAAGGTAGATACAGCAGATACGCACTTCCTTCCTATCTATAAATGAAGTAATAGCTTTGTACATAGGGCACACTAAAAGTTTCCGGAATTGGCCACTTACATAAACAATATTTAAAAAGTAATTACAACATTTGAAAATGGAACTCTTTGGCTGTAGAATGCAGTTTGTTTCATCTGACTGTCAATTGTTTTTCCATTGTGGCGCCATTTTAAAAATTGCGTGTCTACATTAACATAAATTTAACCCGGGAAAATTTTCGTAGTATGATTTTCTACGATTTTAAGTGTAATTTGACAGCTAATCAGAGCCTCGCTCGGCTTCAATCTGCTTTTGGCGATGAAGCACCATGCAAGACGACTATTTATTGCTGGTTTGCAGAATTCAAGCGCGGTCGTGTCAATCTCAGTGACTAATCTCGCGATGGTCGCCCGTTCACCGATGTGAACAACAAAAACATTGATGCTGTGCGCCGTATGATCGAAACAGACAGGCATGTGACCTACCATGAGATTCGGGCATCCTTAGACATAGGCATGAGTCAAATACAATCAATCCTACACAAACATTTGGGTGTGAGAAAGCTGTGCTCGCGGTGGAACCCTAACAATTTGACCGAGGCTCAAAAACGCACCGCGTCACTTGGTGCAATGCCATGCTTACCAGATGCAACAAAGGCGCTTCAAATTTGGTGTGGGACATAGTAACAGGTGACGGCACCTTGTGACTTTTTTCTGTTCCCAAAAATTAAGAACCAATTACGCGGTCAACGATTTTCATCGCCAGAAGAGGCTGTCGAAGAATATGAAAAACACGTTTCTGAGGTCACCACGGAGGAGTGGCACAAAAGTTTTCAAAATTGGTTTAATCGTATGAAAAAGTGCATTTACGCAAAGGGAGAATATTTTGAGAAACAATAAATTCATTTTTGTCCTTTAATAGTATTTTATTCTTATTAATTCCGGAAACATTTAGTGTGCCCCACGTAGTAGGAAATTGGTCTATAATTCTTTATTCAAGAAAATATAAAAGTAATACAAAACAAACTGGCCAAGTGCGAGTCGAACTCGCGAACCGAGGGTTCCGTATCGCCATGTCATGGCTACCGCCACTCACGCCCTCTATGGCGTGTTATGAAATGATTCATATTAGTCAAATGTCATGATTAGTTAAAAGGCTTCACGCTCTATTCGGTAGATGGCGCGCGCGCATACACTTTTTTAGTTTCTTCTATGGGAACGCCCGTGAACTTTTTACTTTTTCTTATTTTGATTATTTGTTGTTATATCGGCCATAATAACACATATTCTGTGAAAATTTCAACGGGCTACCTATTACGGTTCAAGAGATACAGCTCTCGGACAGGCAGCGGACGGACGGACGGACAGACAGACAGACGGACGGACGGACGGACAGACAGACCGACAGACGGCGTAGGCTTAGTAATAGGGTCCCGTACCGGATACGGAACCCTAAAAATTAAACAAACCTACCTAACAAACATTAAACTCAAAAGACGCGTTTTCAAAAGTTAAAAGAACACAGAATGAGAAGGAAATTAAAATTACAAACAAAATAACAAACAATATCAATTAAATTAATTTATTATTAAACATTCCAATTAATTTTTTACAAGGAAAGTAAATAATGAAATAAGTTATCTAGTTTATTAGCGATGAAAATAATAAGTTCGCTTCAAGCGAACTTGTTAATGAAGTACGGTCATCAAAAAGTTGCCTCATTACTCTTTCAGTCAGCGCTTTCGGGAGAGTTCATTTAACTTCAGTATCGATTCCTCTAACTATTGCATTTTGCAACGGAGCAGCATGACTATCCATTTAGCATTCTAAACTATTATTTGTAGTGCTGTATATGTTTATAATTTTACGAGCTTAATTTATGTGAATTTATATATTTTAATTTTGTATTTGTATAATTTATATTATTTTATATGATGTTTTCGTTCATCATAGCCACGGGGGCTACGGTGAATCTATCAAAAAACATCACGAAGAAACTACTTGTTTGGAAGAAATTTCATTCTGCAATAAATGCACCTTCTGGGTTATATTTCGAAAATTTTATAATAAGTACACATCACAGATACCACACGCTATATCCCGATAATCAGGCTAATCGGTGAAATCGGTTTTGTACTGCAAGGGCTCTGGTAAATTACAGCACAACATCGACCACCACATTTAGCAAAGTATTTGGAAAAAACAAATATCAAGCATATAAGTTTATATATGTGTAACCTATAAGAGAAATAAATATTTTAATTTAATTTAATTTCATTTCATTTAATTTCATTTCAGCAGCAAGTAAAGCACGAAGACCCACCAAATGCACCCACAGCATGACTCGTTGGAAGGACCGTGCTTAGGTGAGAGGTGGCTTCTTGCCTTACTTGCTGTTTGATAGTTATCTTGTCCTAATACGTTGCTAAACGTGTTGGTAAGTGTTGTGCCGTAATTTACAAGAGCACTAGCAGCACAACACCGATTACACTGCTTAATCCGATTGTCGGGATACAGTGTGTGGGTATATATATTATGTGTAGGTATATCTATAAATAACTATTGCCAATCTCCATTGTCAAACTGCAAAAAATGTACACAAATAAAAAGATTTATATACATAACGTCAATCATGTTTCTCAATGGGTTAGGCAGGCAGGCTAGCTCTGCCTTCATATCTAGTAGGCTAAGATGCCGAGATACCTGACGCCTTGTTTCCTCCCATATTTTTCATTTGGACAATTTTCTCCCCATCATCCGAGAGGTCACGTCGCCACTTCGCTCGCGGCTGAACGAATAGGCGAGTCGAGTGGTCTCGTTGAATATGATTGCGTTGATTATGAATATGATTGGGTCCGGGACTCGCCGCGTGCAGGGCTCGGAGTCGGGTCCGGGAGCGCTGTCGCCCGCCCCGGTGCCGGCCGCTTCACACGTTTCAATTAAAACTTGCTTTAACCTGGTACGGTCGGTCGGCACGTCTGTTCACACCTGACATAATTACATAATTTTTTTGAGTATATCTAGGTGAAGGTTGCGATCATTGGGCCAGCTCTTTCATTGGACCATTAAATATATCAAAAACTGTGCATACTACGCATTCCTCAATACTAATAAAAGTCAAGTTGATTGTGTTTTTTTTTGCTAAAACGTGAATTTATCACGGTTCGCTTTGATTGGACCACTGGCATAGATTCGCCGAAGTATATTCATGTCAACCTAGTAGTCCAATTATTAAGGCGACCATAGTCCAAAGAATGAGACAGTACGAAACATAGTTTTCTTGATTTATCCCAAACACTATTAACAGTTAATTGAAAATATAAAAGGCTCGTAATAATAGCGTTAGTATACATAAACACCACCAAATGGTTTCAAGTGATCATGGAGACTTTACGAGATAATAGGCAAGGAAGTTAGGTGGTACAATCATAGCAATCTTCCCCTATTTCTCATTAGTATGTATTGTTTCATTGGCATTAAAATGGTAAGTAGTTTGAACTTATAAACATATTTTCTTTAGAATAATATTAAGCATTATTTAATTTAATTCGTATCTCTACCAATTTAAGAATTGCCCTAATCAACATCTCCTAAGTAGGCGAATCACATGTTTAAATTAAAACTTGCTTTAAAACATGGTACGGTCGGTCGGTACGTCGTCTGTTCATACCGCCGGGAATACTGCCGCACTAGCCTTTACTGGAACCAACTCGACGTAGTCTTCACATCGTTAAAATATTAATAATAGAAAATATGAAACATAAACACAATTTATAATAATAATATAATCCTGACACTGAATAGAACTTTTAAGCGGCCCTTTAAGTGGCCGTTAAGTTACAAATAAGCTTCAATATTGTTCATTCTCTTAACAATTGAGAATGGGTCGTAAATCTCTAAAACCGTTTTAATCGAGCTAGTAAATTTTGTCGATAGTGGCAGATACCCACTTCGTTTTGCCGGCCGTAGCTCCGCGCGCCGCGCCGCCTACCCCACACCACCCCCTGATCGAAATTGATGAAAGCTGTAGAAAATTATGAACGTTAAGGGCTGTTCGGATAGAGTACGATCTAGTGCCTCACTTATCTGCGCCCTCATTCTGTAAGCTATTAGAATTTATTTGCCTATTTCATTTGTCTTTAAAATAATGAAGAAACACATTATATTATGTGTTTTTATTTTGTACTTTTTAAATTTAATTATTGCACACTAGTATTGCAAGTAAAAAAAAACAAAGATAATTACTACCACTTGGCACAGATGCATACAAAAGCTATCGCGTGATTTTTCCAGCCAACCTTTATGAAATAAAAATTAATTAAATAAAACCATCTAACTAAAAGTATCTTAGAAACAAAATATAATGAAAGTTTATATTACTAACAATTTTTTAATAAAAAAACAATCATCCATCACACGGAGTGTTGCCATCATCGTCCCAATGATGGATGAGGGGGCGTCTCCTCGCTGGGTGGTAGACGGAAAAAAGAATCGCCCGTCGTCCGTGGCCCCTACGACCAATTTGTCCAAGAGCTTTTCAAATTACTGCTATACCAGCAGACGCGGTTAGAATCTTTCACAATTCTTGGATTTTTTTAAGGAATTCAGCAAACTTTATATTTACTTGTTTAGTAAAAACAACCTTTTCTGAAAAATAATTTTGTCAGAATATTATTTTAAAAATTAAGAAATGTTATCTAAATGGTATGCTAAGACAAATTCATAATGGTAGACGTAGAACATAACGTAGAACAAGAGAAATATTATCAGTGGCAAGCGCGTGTCAAGAAGGATTAACTAAATACATCACATCCTAAGATAATCCGTTAGTCTGAAGATTGCTGATGAGACTATCACGCACATTCCAAGCTTGATTGAATCTCGTGTTATTATACCTGGAGGAAAACCTTTTTTCTTCCTTTTGTATAAAATCAGACGCTACGTACTTGCTATTAGTATTTCTCTTATCCAAACATTCGGATTCGACCTAGAAATAGAGAAGAGAAGGTGGGCTAATTAGAGGGGGGTTGCGAATGCTATGTCGGCCTGACAGGTTCCCCGCTTGAAGGACCCGAGACTGTACTTTGAGGGAAATATATGGACAGGGAGAGCGTTCTAAAGTTTACAGGTTCTGTAGAGGAAAGATCTGCAGAACTGATTGGTACGCATCCGCTGTAAGTCCAGCGTGTAGGGGATGCAATCCCTGCCCAGCGTGCATTGTTCAGAGGTGGAAAGGGGACGGCGGGATCGCGTCAAACACATTTAGGGCACCGACACAAAGAAAACGTAAACTTAAATTAAATGTATTTCTGGTGTGAACGTTTTGTGTCCAACAATACTTCAATGAGCTTACGTTAAGTTATAAATAAGTTTTAATTAAATTGTAGCATTTCCCGAGTGTTTGCTTTCAAGTTATTGAGCGCCCTCAGTGTCTTCAGTACTTCAGCGTTGATGTTGCGATCGACGCAAAAACCCGTCCTGTCTGGAGATCTGTTAATAGCCTTTCCATATTCATTCACCACCGTTCGTTCCGGTCGAAATGCCCAGTTCTATCTCCGATTGAAGTTTATTTTCATTAAAACAGCTCATCATTATGCCGTGAATAACTTTGCCTTCTCTTCTACGTGTTATCGCGCAAGTTTTCGTCTTAAAATTCCCTTTCTCCTCGCATATCTCGTAAAATATTTTTTCCCTTCTCCCTGCATTATTATTCGGCCATGTATTTTTCTTCCCTTCTCTGGTTTAACGAGTTCCAAAGTGCGGAAAATTCAAATGTTGCGGCGACGACGACGTGGCGGCAGGTGTCGTCCGTTGTCACGCAGATCGCGGTGGTGGGTAGGTAATGTGTGGTACTTACCGAATAGCGCCATCTAGCGGCCGACCTAAGCGATGGGTTTGTAAGAATGGATGATAGAAGACTAACGAAAGAAATTATTGTGGATTGATTGTGAGTGGAAGAGCCGGGAAGGGTCGCCCTAGACTAGACTCTTGAACGCACGTGCCTGGACCAGATCGGGCATGTGCTCTAAAAGAGTCAAGTGCGTAGTACTCGTAACCGACGAGCATGTATGAAGAGTGGAAGAGGCTGAAGAGTGTGTCAGGATCGTGGTACTTAGAGATCCGTGGTCTCTGCCTACCCCACTGGGAAACAGGCGTGACGCTATGTATGTTGAAGATATTGTTCAGTTAGTTTAGGAGATATACACAGAACAGCAATCGGCGGTGGTCGCGTCTCCCCCGAGCCGGTCATCCCTCACGTTTTCTTGCTCTTTGAAGACAAACGAAGAAAGTACACCTGTAGAAACTTGGAACCTTTGTGTTTTTTACCTTAGTGTTTTTTTATTGCTTCCGATCTGGGTGGCTGTGCCCGAGGTCGAAGCTTCAGGCGCAGCCAATTGCACCGCCGAGAAGGTGCCAGTCCGGCTTGGAGGTGGACTTATGTATGTCGCTGGGGAAAGGCTATTAACCCGCGATTTGAAGATCCGTGGATTGTAAGGATGGGGAAAGATATTCCCCGGGAGCCCATTTGCAGTGCGGCACAAGAACGACTTAGAGAATCGCGCAGTTCGAAGAACTCTTCTGTCGACTACAAAGGGGTGTTCCGCGAGAGTATGGCGGGTTTGGCGAAGGCGAACAGGAGGAGGAGGGATAAGTAAAGCAAATTCGTCAGAGCATCGGCTACCAGTGTGGTGTGAGTGACAGCATACCATCAATAAGACTTTCTACTGTACGAGCATCTTGTTATCTACATATTTTCACTTTTATATACAGTCAGATATTGATGTGCAGACACGGTTCAAATCTTCAAATCTACATTATATGTGAATCCCACCTTAGCGTGCATGAAGTCGTGTGAAGCGTCTTAACGTGCGTGTTTGAGAGCTTCCACTCACTGTGTGCTTCATATATATACCGCTGAGGTATGTCAGGACTCAGGATCGTGGCACATGGAGATCCGTTGTCCCTGTCTATCGCACTGGGAAACAGGCGTAAAATTTTTGTTTTTAATATTACTTTTTATTTAAAGCGCGTTTATTTATCGCTAGCGATATAATATGGCGTCCTGTGAGTTGAGGGCTTAAACATGACGACGACGTCGGCGCGGGTACCGAGGGTGACGACGTGTCGTCACCCGCACAACAAGCCGTCGACGTGCTTCGAATAATTACCAGAAGGAACCAATTTGACGTAGTTGCTGAGCGAAGCAGTCGCCGGGCGGCGGCGGAGGCGCGGCGGTGCCTCCGTACCGTTGTGTCGTATCTTGTTCCGGAAACTGTATTACCGGCCTCACGTGCTGAGGGAGGGGGGGGGGGGGGGGGGGGGGGAGCATGGGGAGGTTTCGGGTTCAACTCCCCCCAGACAAAAAAATTCACAGATCTCATGCATTACATGACCTTCGGATACATTGAAAATGACTTTTAGGACGTATTCAAATATAAGCATATAGCGAGTCGCCGACTGTGGGCGTGAAAATATCCTGGTGTGGCTGAAGCGACGAACTCAAAGAGCGAACACACTCCAGATTCTAACAGCGCGCACCTGCTCACTATATAATAACTTCTACTCCTCTAAATACTAACATGTCTTCGGCACACGTATAAAAGCTTGCCTCTGGAATAATCTGCCCATGCATTTACACTCCACTACTTCTATGAATGTATTTAAGGTAAATTTGAGAAATCTTTTCCTATTCTTACTGAAGTAAATACATTTTTACTAGCATACATACTAGCTACATATTGCACTAGCTTTTACCCGCGGCTCACGGTAAAGTTTAAACGAGTATATGATAAACGATCGCTTCTTTTGTATTTTTTCTCTCTCTCTCTCTCTCCCTGAATCCTTTCTTCCTCCCTCTCTCCCTAACTCTCACGCTTCCCCTCCGTTCCCCTCTCGCCCCTCGCTCTTCTCCATCCCCCTCTTTCCCCTTCTCTTTAACCTCGTTATCTGCCTACCTCTCTCCCTAATTCCCTCCTTCCCTTCTCCCTTCTCCCTAGCTGCCTCTTACTCCCCTCTTTCCCCCATCCGCACTCCCTCCGTCCCCCTTCGCTCCTTTCATCTTCCCCACCCACCCCCTTCCTACCTCTCATTCTTTCCCCTCCTCCCTCCTCCCTCGCCTCACTCGCTCCTCCCTTCCTATCTCCCCTCTCCTCCAATTCACCCCTCCCTTCTCTCCCTAGCTCTCCCTCCCTCCGACACTTCTATCCCTCCCTATCTCAGTCCTCGTTCAACCATCTATACCCCGCCGCTTCCCCCTCCCTCCCTCACCCATGCCCCTCGTTCGTCGCCCCTCTTCTCAACACCCCCTCCCTCATCATCCACCCATCTTACACACCTCCCCTTCCCTAAATCCCTTCCACCTGCTCCTTCTCCCTACCTCCCTCACTTCCCGCCCCTCCCGCCGTCCTCCCTCCCTCCCTCCCCTATTATACCTCCCTCCCCCTCCTGGTCCCTCCCTAACCCACACCTGTCCGGCCCCCGCCTTTATCGTCCCTCCCCTCCATCCCCACCCCTCCATCCCCACCCCTCCATTATCGCCCCTCCCCCTTCACCCAACCTCCTTAAACCTTCCCCCTTCATATCCCTAACATAATTGCATTCCCTATTTCACTCCCTTCAGTTTTTTTTTTCGATAAAAGGTAGTCCCCAGGATGCAATCTATCTTCTTCCCAAAATTGTAACTAAATATTTACGATATTAGTATATATATCTAACATCGCTTCTACCAAACCAACAACCATTCGACACTAAATTCCGTTCATAGTATGAACTTCATACTGTTACTTTTTTTTTTTTTTTTTTTTTATTGTTAGCTCGACATATGGCGCCGAGGCACCCATAAGGTGTCTAACGGCGCCCATCGACATTCGGTCGTATTCGGGGGTTGCGAATGCCATTCCGGCCTGACAGGTGCCCATTCACGCCCCTCTTGAAGGACCCGAGACTGTACTTGGGGGGAAATATATGAGCAGGGAGAGCGTTCCAGAGTTTACCGGTTCTGTACAGGAAAGATCTGCAGAATCGATTGGTACGCATGCGCGGTAAGTCCAGCGTATATGGATGCAATCCCTGCCCAGTGCGCGTGGTGCGGAGGTGGAAAGGGGACGGCGGGATCGCGTTAAACAGCTCCTCCGAGCACTCCCCATGGAATAAGCGATAGAACACACTTAGGGAGCCGACATCCCTACGGTGTTGCAGTGGTTCTAGATCACGGGACACTTCGGGGTCACCCACTAGTCGCACGGCTCGACGCTGGATCGAGTCCAGAGGCGCAAGCTGGTATTTGGCAGAGCCATCCCACAGGTGCGAGCAGTACTCCAAGCAAGACCTGATCTGCGATTTATACAGCAGCAGCTTTTGGTCCGCCGTGAAGTACCGTCGCACCTTATTGAGTACGCCCAGCTTTTTAGAAGCCAGCTTGGCCTTCCCCTCGATGTGGCGACGAAAGTTCAAGTCGTGCGACAGTTCGACTCCGAGGACCCCGAGGTGTTCGCTTAATTTGAGCGACGTGCCTTGGAATGAAGGAGCCGGTGTGAACGCCACTCTCTTCGCACTGAACGCGCAAACTTGTGTCTTGGAAGCGTTGAACTCGACCAAATTACTACGGCCCCATTCGGAAATAGAACCGAGTGTATGTTCGAGCTCAGACACAAGTCTTCGTCTCTTCTCATCCACAACATCCCGACTGGCTGAAGGGTGACTGGTGTAGGATCCGTGTGCCGTACTGTCATCTGCATAACAATGTATGTTGCCCAGAGACAGCATATCATTGATGTGCAGAAGAAACAGCGTGGGTGACAACACAGATCCTTGTGGTACGCCGGCGTTCACTGACATGGCGTCCGACGAGCAACCGTCCACTAGGACCTGAATGCTACGCCCATGTAGAAAGTCACACAGGCCAGAAGGAAGTCCGTAAGCCGGCAATTTGCCTAAGAGCGACTTGTGCCAAACCCGGTCAAATGCCTTGGCAATATCAAGGCCAATTGCCAAGGATTCGCCATGACCTTCAAGCGATTCCCCCCAAAGGTGAGTGACGTACGCTAGGAGATCACCAGCAGATCGTTTTGGCCGGAAGCCGTATTGCCGATCGCTGATACTTTCCTATACTTTCTTTGATACTGCTCAGTCCTAAGGCTATTTCGCGTGATGGTATTTATAGCCTATAGTGTGCTTCAAGAACTATCTTTATATTGGTGCAAATTACATCAAAATCTGTTCAGCGGTTCCGGAGTTTACCTCAAACATATATACATACATACAAACAGACATACGTTCCCTTTTTAACCCCCGACGAAAAAAACGGAGGGGTGTTATAAGTTTGACGTGTGTGTGTGTGTGTGTGTGTGTGTGTGTGTGTGTCTGTCTGTGGCATCGTAGCTCCCAAACGGATGGACCGATTTGGATGCGGTTTTTTTTATTAGGAAGCCTGTTTAATCGGGATGGTTCTTAGCTATGTTTGTAATCAAGTAATTAAGTAATTAAGTAATAAAAAAAATTATTATCTTCAAAAGTGGACCGATTTGCATGCGGTTTTTTTTAAAAAGCTTGAAATAAAAGTTAAATTACAAATTTAAAAAACCCCCGACTCTTAAAAAGTCAAAAATAATTTCCGTTTACTTACTTAAAGGAGTCGGGGGACCGCTAAGTAAATTAAATATAAAGACTCAAAAGTTGCGCGGGAATTTACTTAGCGGTCTACCGACTCCTTTAAGTAAGTAAACGGAAATTATTTTTGACTTTTTAAGAGTCGGGGGTTTTTTATAAAAAGTAGAAGAAGAAGATAGAGAAAAAGTAGAGATTAGTTTGTAGTTTCATTGCCACAAACTATTCTTGTACATAATATACATATATACTTCTCCCACATCCCAAAGGTTAGTTAGAATAGAATGCCTCACGGCATTGAGCTCACCTATTTACTTGCTTTTTCATACTGAAATATGTGAATTAAAAAAAAACAAAAATAAAAAAAAATACACGAAAACCATTTTAACTACTCACACTGCAAGATAAAGACGACACGAAACTAGCGTAATGGAAAATTTTAAAAAATCATAACTCCCAAAATTTTCACTTTTTTCAAACTATTAAAAAAACATCTCCAGATATTTAGTCAATCTACAATATAAAAATATAAAAGTTCAAAATATATATTCAGAAATATGTTTAAAAGTGGCCTTTTTAAACCCCCTAAAAACGGCAATTTTAAGCGGTTTTTTGTGATTTTCTCAAAAAAAATAATTTTTTTTAAATATTTTTTTTCACAATCTTCTAGCTATCGTCGATACGCGTCTTTCGAGACCCTAAATATTTACGTAACCTTAAAACTCACGACACCAGGGCTAATTCGCACTTTTTCTGAAATCGGGGCCTATACTGAAGCGATCGAAAAGACATTTCCAATGTCAAAAAATATAGCAAACGTGACCTAGGCATCGCAGGCAGCGGTGGCTAACAACAAAACATATTTCTTAAAATGTATATATTTGTTTTACCGGCATGTCAATAAAATTTATTGAAATTGTTCAAAACTTTTCCTCATTAATTTCGAAAACATGATAAACGATCGCTGAAATCTAAACCCCTTACTTATTTTATTCTCACAATGCTTTGAAAACTGCACTACTGTGAATATTATATGTCAATTTTAATTTTACATCAGCTTTTTTTTATTGACAGCGCGACATATGGCGCCGAGCCACCCATAAGGTGTCCAACGACGCCCATGGACATTCAGTCGTATGCGGGGGTTGCGAATGCCATGCCGGCCTGACAGGTGCCCATTCACGCCCCTCTTGGTTCGTGTGGGCAGAGGTGAGTCAGGATCGTGGCACGTGGGAACCGTTGTATCCACCTACCCCACCGAGAAACAGGCGTGACCCTATGTATGTATTACTCCGAAGTCGTTGACGCAAAAAGGGTTCTTACAATAACCAGTAAGCCCGGAACATAACGGAACCTTTTACACACGCGCGGGTCTTTGGAGTCTAAATAATTGTAAGTAGTTTTAGGTCACATGGGGTAAGGAGTTGGAAGTGTGTCGTGAATTGTATACTCTTCTTATTTTCTTTCTCGTTGTGAGGCAGCGGGGCTAATCGATGTTTATTGAGGTTGCCAGAGAGCATGGGCGTAGTCACAGTGAGGTAGGGTATAGGTCTCTCCCCCCACCAAATTAAATTAAATTTTTTTTTATTTTATTTATTTATTTTCGAGAAACATACAGTGATAAATATGTTAAATTAATAAATTGATAGATAAGCTTATAAACCAGTAAAGTTTCTACAATTAGGCTAAACTGTAAAATCATTTTGTCAACATTACTAGATAACCTACTTAAATAAAAATTGATAATTATTTGTATGAACAGGGTAATTCTGTTACCATGCCGGATCTATCAGGGGGTTAAACTGTATCGAGAAATAAGGTTAGGCACATACATATTTTTAAAAAATAATGAAGACATATTTTTTTCCAATTTCTACATAATAATTTTTTGTAATCTACTTTATTTTTGATGCACATTAACCCCCTAAAAGATACCGCATGGTAACAAAATGACCGAGTCAATATATAAAAAAAGAAATTAAATTTCATTAATTAAATTTAGAACATCTAAATCGCAACTCAATTTGTTTATACAATGTTTAACATTGTTCCGCTACCACTATCGGGCAATCTCAGAATGGATCAATGTGGCTAGCAAAGCCTCCGGCTGGTAAATACGAGTAATTCTGCAAAGTATAGCAGTATTTTCATCCTAACTACAAGCGAGTAAGCCGGCTCGCTCGATAGGAAAGTTCCTGCAAAGTAATTGAAGCTGGACAGCGTACCAGCAGCAGTACATAACAAGAATCCGGGACGTGAGGGCGACCCGCGACGACGTGTGGTGAATGTAGCGTCCGGAAAATTATTCTAAACCACAGAAGTAAATACCTAGAAGAGGCAAACCGCGAGGAAACGTGTTAATCGTCGGTAAACAAGTGAGAGTGCCTTCATATGCAATTGTCATCGCGAATACATTCAAAAGATCGCATTAAACCCTTTATAGGACGGCTAGAAAAAAGTGGCCAGTTTACTGGCCACTACCATTAAAGGTCACAATTCATACAAGTTTGGACTAATTATGATCCATATAGTAATAAGCAGTCACCGATAGAGTCCGCTGACCACTGCACCACAGATTACCTAATAGTTACTTCGTAACAGATAAATCACTCCATAGAAAAAGTTCCATACCTTCGGCTTTAATAGCCTAATGTTTCACGTCGCCAATCGCTGCGTGCGAAAATGTACCTAAACGATCGAGTGTAAAGTGCATTATTGCTTTGCAGCTGCGCGCGTTAGCGTGTTTCGCGCGGCTGACGAATTTTTACTGAATTAGACCGCCCGGCGGCGGAGGTCCACCGGGCGGTAGGTAGTTAGCGCGCGCAAGTACATAGAGCGCGTGAGGCCTGACTGTACTCTATCGGCCACTGCTTACTACTATAAGGATCATAATTAGACCACACTTGTATGAATTGTGGCCTTTAATGGCAGTTATATAGCCAATCCATCTCAGGCTATGAATGCGCTAACGCTTCTCACTCGCGTATTTGCGGACATAAGACGATAAATTACTAATAACAGCTATGTTGGCGTGAAGCGCGGAGGGAGTGCTGACACCGTGCTATCCACCGACCGCGGGACGCTGGCCGCTACATACAAACAAAATTTTAATAACACCAAGATTTCTCTAGAGTCTAGCTAGATATTCCAGCTGCTAGGCTATCTCGATGATCTTCTATTCGTTATTGTGTATAGTATTCCTCATTAGTGTGTAGAATGAAAACGACATTCGCATTATCTGAAACAATCAAACAATTACATGACAAATAGTATTTTCTATATTTTAAATAGGTCTATACATAATTTCAGTTTCAGGCTTTTTCATGATTGAATCCTGGATTTTATCTTATTTATTGTTTTATTTTTATCACCTATTAGGAATATAACTTCAAAGAAATAAAATATAAAAGCATTAAAATTTTAATAAAGGTAAAATATTTTTTTTATAACATTTTGTTTGTATTATTAATATTTTGTATAATAACATTATGAGGGGCTGGCCAAGAATAGGCCGTCATGACATTCGCAACCCTCGCATACGACCGAATGTCCACTCCAATGAGCGTCCTTAGACACCTTATGGCTGGCTCGGCGCCATATGTCACGTTTATAATAAAAAATAAAATATGCTCGTATGCATTTATCTTATGACCACTCTATCGATGTTTTCCTGCCTAACAGACGTTCCCTTTTATAAGAAGTAGAGAAGAGATTTAAAACTAACCGCAAGAAAGTTTTCTAGCGTGAGACGCACGAGTCCGCCGCCGGTGAGTAGAACGGGTCGCGCGCTCTGCTGCATGAGGATCAAGTAATACTTCCTCACGTGCACGCTCTGGTGCTCCCACCCGCTCCAGTACACGGCCAAGTCCAGCAACTCGCTCTGTCGTCACAGACAGAGCATTACGTTAGGTTACAGTTTGCTAGGTTGGGTTACGTTAGGTTACAGTTTGTTAGGTTGGGTTACGTTAGGTTACAGTTAGGTTACAGTAGGTTACAGTTAGGTTAGGTTAGGTTAGGTTTTAAGATTTATTTTTATTGTTTATGGAAACTGACACGGTTGGCTACATCACCTACTACATTCATGATGTCAGCCCATACCACCGGGTGAACTAGGTGCCATGTCTGCCATGCTACCCTTCATTTCATGTTGGCTACACTGAACTGGACGGAAAACACGATTTATTTACATAGCCGTTTCGACCGACGACGTTTCGTTCAGTGCGGTGGTATCAACCCGGCCGGGATAAACCCTACCACCTAGTAAGGTAAGAAGGGAAGGGACCTACAGTTTAACGTGGAATCCGAACCGCGGTCAGCCTTCAACGGTCGAGCGGTCACCCATTCAAGGACTGACCGCGCTCGACCGACCGCACCACTGAGCTACCGAGGCTGACAAAATGAATGAAAGAGAAGAACTCGATAATAATCACCGAGTAAATTCTCAAGAACGAAGATTTGTCGTGTGGTACTGCAAGGTTGTGAAATCCTTTATAATATCTTTCACTATATAATAATATATTCGGGAAATATCTTTCAATATACCTACTCCTACAATGCACTTATATATTAAAATCTGGAGAACCCAGTCCGCAAATCTGCTGGCATGGCATCTAACTGAGCGTAGTTTCGAGAGGAGAGGTGATTTTGGCTCCGTCGACTGCGCCATTGGTCTCTCGGCATAGCCACCCGTGTTGGTTTACATAAAACACTCAGAGCAATTAGAGGTCTAATGTTTGCTAAGAAATAATAATAAAGACGCCACACGTCGCGCTTTCTACAAAAACAAAAGTATCTCAAGAATAGCTAAACGGATTTACATGTGCATACTTATTATTATCTGGAAAGTCTCCGGTATGGCACCTACCTTCTCGGAGGTGATATTAGCTGGTCGGAGCATGTGCTTAGACCCCTCTGACTCAAGACACCCATACCGGACTACTAAAAAAAAAAACTTACAAAGGAGATGATTTCAGAAAATCTTCAGGTTTCAGATTGTTACTTCTGATAGTAAAAATCTAATCAAAAATGTTTAAAAGCGCACAATGCTGACAAAGAGTACCCTAATGTACGGAGTTTATAAGAATCGAAAGAAATATTTTCTAACGAGCAATCTCGATGCTCGGAGGCACTTTTCAAATAAGGTTTTTTAACCTAATTCATTCTACGGCAGTACCTACTACTTCACGACATCGTTAGAGCAAGGTTAGCAAAGGTGATCACAAAATTAGTGACCCAGTAGCTGTCAAGAAAGTTATAAGTAAGAAGTAACCTGAAGATAGATTTGGTTTCCCATGTAGCAAATCATCAGCGTCATTACAGAAGACAGCGAAAGGTAACTAACAGTTTTTAGTTCAAAACTCTGTAAGAATATGCAAAACGTCAATGATACATTAGTGAAGAAGGCAGAAAGATTTATAAAAGCAACGAATAATGGACATTATTTTATTCAATTCAAGGATACCTAATTGAAAAAAAAAAATCCAGTGAAGTTTCTTGTCAGTTCTCCTTCGCTGTGATAATCGAACTGGCGCAATGTTACAATGTAAATATGACAAATCTGAGCGCAGTGTACTGCCATGAGAGGCTAAATAAACAAAGAAACATTCAAACAAGGAAGTCGTATAAGGTAAGAAAATAGTAAAAGGAAGAAATACAAACATCTGCATTGGAATAAAGAGTGAAGCAGATGGTGATGCAGGAACCAAAGAGATTTACAGCCAGAGGTATTCGGAAGAAGTCTTCCATATACTTGCAGAAAGTCCTGATGACCTCATGATGCTCAACGCAATCTTTGATGGCTTCTGTTAACTTCTTGTCAACAAATTCTTGGTTCAGGTTACTATGGTCTGAGCAAGATTTCTGAAAAAGACGAAAGAAAATATCTTGTTTACTAATAGTTTTAACTAACTAGTGGTGACCGGCCTTTATCATTAGGACAGCCCTAGCGATAAAATGCCAGTAAGGACCATAATTTAGTAATAGGTACCTACTTGACACTTACACTGTAGGTAATTTTTTAAAGGTTTTTACCCCCGACGCAAAATGAGGGGTGTTATAAGTGTGAAGCCTCAGTCTGTCTGTGTGACTGTCTGTGACATCATAGCTCCCAAACGGATGGGGCGATTTGGATGCGGTTTTTTTTATTAGAAGGGGGAACTAATTCTGCTTTAAAAGGCGTCGGGGGACCGCTAAGTAAAAAGGTCCACCAACGCCTTGAATAATCGGAAATTCCTATTAACATTTGAGGGTTTTTGATGTGTCGGGGGGGGGGGGGGGGGGGGGTTTATTTGTAAATTATTTGTAATTACAGTTAAACATCTCACCCGCTCCCTGTCTATGAGGTAGACTTTATTTCCAATTTGATCATAGCAACAGTCTAGTACTTTCTCCGATCCGAAGAAGTAGGCGTCAGCGCAGGATTTGAAACCTGGAGTCCTGACGAGAGCTGCGTGAGGGACTCCGAGGCGTAGCAGTGCCGTGTGTCCCGTGTTCTTGATGCTGCAGCGGAGGATATCTAACTGCGCCGTCACGAGAGTAGAGAAGACGATAAACAGGGCCGCTGGATTAAATTATTAGATAAGCAAATTTTAACAGCAAACGCTTGCTACCTACCTACCTAAGCATGTTATGAACATGCAGCAGCAATTCATTATATCCGCGCATGAACACAGAGTAATATTATGGTATAGCGCTTATTTCCATCGGGAAGATGGTGTGATTGATTGAATTTAAAAAGATAAAGACTTCTAAAAAAAGGCTTTGCTCTCAGTCGCTTGTGAATGCTTATGACTCGAGTTATAAGTAAGGCCCGGTAATTTAAAATACTAAATTAATAGGAGGTTGTCTCACTCATGTTGGAGTAGTGAAATCCGATGATGGCCTGCATGTATACCTGCAGGCCGAACAACACCTCGAAGTATGGTGTAGCATGACCATCGATCAGGTAATCCACTTCAAGGGGCAATTCCTTCTTGCCATTTACTGCAACCGACGAATCTATGTTACTATCGACACATTCGCTAATATCTGAGATGAAGGTGAACGAATGCGCTTTGATAATATTCTTAACATCATGGAAATATGAAGAAGCTAAGTTGGTCACGCACTTTTGTAGACGGAATATTTCTTAGACATTTATCTAAGTACTCCAATTATATATGATTTTTAAAGATATTTTGTTTAAAGATTACATTGATGTTGACGTACATGTAGAAATCGTTGCATTTACAAGCCACTGATAAGCGCCCAAGAAAGTGGAGAATACTAAGAAAGGAACAAAGATTTTGTTGACTCTTATCACAGGAGCCGTAGTGAAGACGGTCAAACCTCTGGCAGATCTGTAGCGGAAGTTCTTGCAGGCAAATCGGAACATCATTTTGAGAAAGTCGCTTCTATATTGATAGTATAGTAGAAAGAAAGCGCCGAGCACGTAAACTGGGACATTGATCACGTTGGGCATGTTTTTGTTGAAGTCTCCTTTAAATCCCTCAATACACTTGATGACAAACTGAAATCCCGTAATGGCGATGAGGGAGTCACTTATTACGATGAATATAAAATAAAACACTTTTGTCCAGAATCCAGCATTGTCGAGTGGATGTAAGACGCTGGACAGTTTCCCAACGAGTATTATTTGGTCAAAGAAGTTTGTACGTTTCGGAAGATTTGCATCTGGGACGTAAGGGTTGATGAACAAGTATTTACGAAGGAAGTCCAACATGGTGTCGAGTGAAGCGAAAAGAACCACCTACATCCAATCCATTATACGGATTGAAGGATCGGCAGGAATGAGTTCTGATTTTAATGAAATTTATTGGACTGGCTGGTTAGTTACATAAATTTAAATTTCACCTGTCCTATCGAAGAAGGCTATGTGAAAGTTATACGCAGTTAAATATACGATTCACGAAAAATGTGACAATAGACTCTGTAGCCAACTGACTAGGCGGCAGAGTTGAGTTTTAGATTGAAATATGTACCTAACTAGTCAATAAAGCGATTTGAAAAATTACATAATGCCAAATTACAATTTACAATTCCTAACAAAATTTTATTTTTACAGGCGCCTTTTTAGAGTTGCCTATGGACTTCTGGGAAGTTTCCTTTATTCTCGTCTCTTCCTGTTATGATTTGTTTATATTTTGTTATAATATACAGGTTGTTCGGCACATCGACCGACAAATTTTTTTTGTAGGTCAGTGGGGTCATTTGCAACGTTTTGACCCATGATACCTTTTGTCAGATGTCACGTGGTATCGAGATACGATTTTTTTTCTTTATTTTTGAAAATTACCAAAATCTGAGCTATAAACCCTTGTAACTTTTTTGTTTATCATATATTTGTATTGTATCATATATTGTGATTGTATCAGCACGAAATAAAATTTTACAATGTATCCTTTTTCTAGAAAAAATATTATTTGATGAAGGTAATACCATAAAAAGGTTTTATGACCTCCCAAAGTCCCGAGAACGAGTAAAAATGTGACAGAATCTTAATTTATTAATTCATAAAAAAAAACTAACAGCAATTCAGTGCTTCATTTTCTTAAAAAGTTCGATAGTTTACGCCCTTTCCAACGGTAGGTATACCACATGTCATATAAATAATTCACTATGTGTGTCAAAATTATTCACATAGAGAGAACAGAACGACAACACGGGCTCTAATCGGTGGTCGCTTCCCGTATTGAGAGCGTTGTCGGGAGCATTTTCAAATTTAGAACATGTACCGGTCGCACGGGCGCTCTTGCAAATTATCCCTAATTTTGTCGTTCTGTTCTGTCCCTGTGCCTAATTTTGGCCACATAGTGAATTATTTGTATGACATGTGGTATACCGTTGAAAAGGGCATAAATTGGCGAAATTTTTAAAAGAAAATGAAGCTATCAATTGCTGTCAGTTTTTTTTAATGAATTAAGAAATTAAGATTCTGTCATATTTTTACTCTTTCTCGGGAGTTTGGGAGGTCATAAGACCTTTTCATAGTATTAACTTCATCAAATAATATTTTTTCTAGAACAAGATACATCGTAAAATTCAATAAATTTTATTTCGTGCTGATACAATCATAAATAAAAAAGTTAAAAGAGTTTGAAGCTGGGATTTTGGTAATTTTCAAAAATAAAGAAAAAAAATCGTATCTCGATACCACGTGATATCTGACAAAAGGTATGTATCATGTCATGGTTCAAAATTTTGCAAATGTCAACTTACCTACAAAAAAATTTTGTCGGTCGATGTGCCGAACACACTGTATAATTATAATTATGTAACAAAGTATTCGAGGAGATAAATAAATCGGTTTACATTACAAAAAACTTGAAAATTTAAGTTGAATATGTTTGCCGACCTTTTATTACAACTGTACCTACTGATAAAATAAAATGTTCGACGTCAATAAAAATCTAAAGACAGAAACTTTATTGCCAATAATTGCATTTTATTTGCGCAGTAGTAGGGACGCTTCACCAACTAATTACATTGGCAGAATATAGCTGATAATACATAGAATGTTAGTTTTAATAATAGTAATTTGAAGTGTGCGATCGGCTTAATTAGTGGCAAGCGAAAATGACAATCTCTCTAAATATACGTTAGCTATATGTGCGGGTATCCGTTACATCTACAATCCGGGGGTTAAACTAAAATACACCTGTGTTACATTGTGACGGTCTCCATTTTTTTACACGCTCGAAAAATTTCGTGGTAGGTACCAACTTTTATTGCTGTTTCTCGTCTTCTACACGTAATGTAGGTCTGCGGATATCGCCCGCTAACTTACACAAATACTCGCATATTTGAACTAATGGCCGGGCCGGATGCGCTACCGATCGCGTTCGACATAATTTAACCAATGGCCGGGCTGTATTAGTCACCGAACGCGTTCGACATCATTTCAACTAATGGCCGGGCCGGGTGCGTTAACGACCGCGTTCGACATAATTTCAACCAAATATGGCCGGGCCGGATGCGCTACCGACCGCGTTCGACATAATTTCAACCAATTGCCGGGCCGGGTGCGTTACCGACCGCGTTCGACATAATTTCAACCAATGGTCGGGCGGGATGCGTTCCCGAACGCGTTCGACATAATATCAACGAATGGCCGGGCCGGGTGCGTTACCGACCGCGTTCGACATAATTACAACCAATGGTCGGGCCGGATGCGTTACCGAACGCGTTCGACATAATTTCAACCAATGGCCGGGCCGGGTGCCTTACTGACCGCGTTCGACATAATTTCAACCAATGGCTGGGCCGGATGCGCTACCGACCGCGTTCGACATAATTTCAACCAATGGCCGGGCCGGATGCGCTACCGACCGCGATCGACATAATTTCAACCAATGGCCGGGCCGGATGCGCTACCGACCGCGTTCGACATAATTTCAACCAATGGCCGGGCCGGATGCGCTACCGACCGCATTCGACATAATTTCAACCAATGGCCGGGCCGGATGCTCTACCGACCGCGTTCGAAATAATTTCAACCAATGGCCGGGCCGGATGCACTACCGACCGCGTTCGACATAATTTCAACCAATGGCCGGGCCGGATGCGCTACCGACCGCGTTCGACATAATTTCAACCAATGGCCGGGCCGAATGCGCTACCGACCGCGTTCGACATAATTTCAACCAATGGCCGAGCCGGATGCGCTGCCGACCGCGTTCGACATAATTTCAACCAATGGCCGGGCCGGATGCGCTACCGACCGCGTTCGACATAATTTCAACCAATGGCCGGGCCGGATGCGCTACCGACCGCGTTCGACATAATTTCAACCAATGGCCGGGCCGGATGCGCTACCGACCGCGTTCGACATAATTTCAACCAATGGCCGGGCCGGATGCGCTACCGACCGCGTTCGACATAATTTCAACCAATGTCCGGGCCGGATGCGCTACCGACCGCGTTCGACATAATTTCAACCAATGGCCGGGCCGGATGCGCTACCGACCGCGTTCGACATAATTTCAACCAATGTCCGGGCCGGATGCGCTACCGACCGCGTTCGACATAATTTCAACCAATGGCCGGGCCGGATGCGCTACCGACCGCGTTCGACATAATTTCAACCAATGGCCGGGCCGGATGCGCTACCGACCGCGTTCGACATAATTTCAACCAATGGCCGGGCCGGATGCGCTCCCGACCGCGTTCGACATAATTTCAACCAATGGCCGGGCCGGATGCGCTACTGACCGCGTTCGACATAATTTCAACCAGTGGCCGGGCCGGAAGCGCTACCGACCGTTTCGACATAATTTCAACCAATGGCCGGGCCGGATGCGCTACCGACCGCGTTCGACATTTTTTCAACCAATGGCCGGGCCGGATGCGCTACCGAACGCGTTCGACATAATTTCAACCAATGGCCGGGCCGGATGCGCTACCGAACGCGTTCGACATAATTTCAACCAATGGCCGGGCCGGATGCGCTACCGAACGCGTTCGACATAATTTCAACCAATGGCCGGGCCGGATGCGCTACCGAACGCGTTCGACATAATTTCAACCAATGGCCCGGCCGGATGCGCTACCGACCGCGTTCGACTGGTGATTTCGATGGCTTCCCTGACTAGGCGTGGAGTGTATTGTCGTTCTACCGCTAGTACCGACGCTTCATCACTGGATCCGGTTTGATGAAGCGTCGGTACTAGCAGTAGAACGACACTACGCTCCACGCCTAGTCAGGGAAGCCATCGAAATCACCAGGCACAGAAATTTCAACAGGGACGACAGTATGAATTTATAACCTTCTTGGCTGCCCGTGCTGTCACAGTACACATCTGCAAGATCTTCCGCCAAGCCAGCGTCTGAAGACAAAGTGAGTGTTGTGTGCAGCCGGGACTTCGTACGATGTACGGATCGCGATCTAACACCGCTGCCGAATATTTAATTGTGCAACCTACCCACACACAGCTACAATCTTCGAAAAAGAGCAGTTTGACGTCTGGTACAACGGACACCAGACGTCGGCTCCAGGAACTCCCGCAGTTCCTGATGAAGCCCGTGACGTAGCGGGCGAAACGTCGACTTATGTAAGTCTTTAAACCTACTGTTAATCCGGAAACTTAAAAATGAATTTAATTTTTTACTTCTTCTTATTTTATTATTTGTTGTTATATCGGCCATATTAAACCATAATATTATATTATGTGAAAATTTCAATGGGCAATTATTACTGTTCAAGAGATACAGCCCTCGGACAGACGGACAGACAGACAGACAGATGGCGTAGGCTTAGTGACAGTGTCCCGTACGACGGTACGGAACCCTAAAACAATATAAAATCTGCATAGGCCAAGCAACTATTAGAACGCCGCCGCCGCCGCTGTGGTGAATGGTGATGGAGTATTGTTGTGTGCAGGTGGCTGACGTGATATGCACAAAGTGGATTCTGATGAATGTTCCATGTGGAATTTCTCAAATATATTTTGCTAGTTGGACCGCGCTGACGGGAGGTTAAGGAAAGTTTAGTCAAGGATAAAGTGGATAAATTTTCCGGTAATTATAAATTTACACAGCAACTACAATCGGCTACAAAACGGTTTGAAAGCCATCGCCCCCGCACCGAGTTGCCGACCGAAATTTCTCTTTAATAATAAATAAATCAGAAAGTTAGTGATTAATGTTCCCGCCTAGCAGAGCGATATTTCAGAGGGTTAGATAAGACGACATTGTGAAAGATATTGAAGCCTGCAGCGCGGCCCTTTTCTTCATCTCTTTTCAAACTTCATATTATTTTCAACAACCCGACCGCTGCCCATTTCTGGGTGAATATAGGTCTCATTAACTTTCTTTTATTGTAAGTTGTAACTGACACGGTTGGCTTGGCTACATCACCTACAACATCCGTGAGGTCAGCCCATAATACCGGGTCAGCTAGGTGTCCTTCATTTCATGTCGGCTACACTGAACTGGACGGAAAGCACGAACTATTTACATAGTTTCATTCAGTGCGGTGGTACCAACCCGGCGGGATAAACCCTACCACCTAGTAAGGTAAGAAGGATCACTTGAAGATTACTTGCGATTGTGATCAGCCTGCGGAAGTATGACCGTTGCCCAATAAAGGATTGCTTAGGATACAATTCTATCACAAAAATCTAAGTTATGCTAGGCTATAAAGTTCGTGTTTCCCGTCCAGTATAGCTGGCACGATAAAAGGGAAACACTGACATGGCACCTAGTTCAGCAAGGTGTTATGGGCTGGCATCACGGATAAATGATGTAGCCAACCGTGTCAGTTTCCATAAATTAAATAAACGTATTTTTTTAAAGATAAAAATTAACTAAAAAGAAATAAATTTATTCCGATTGTAAAGAAGTCATTTTCCCAATATTTTTTTTAAATGCAACACGCTTTTAATTTATAACTGTAAAAAATGGTGAAAATGGTTGGCGTCCAATCAGAATACATTTATTTTTTACTTTTTAATTTTTTTTATTAATATAAAAGCTTATTTTGAAAAAAATAGGTTGATTAATTTTTTACTTTTTAGTATTGTATGATGGCAAAAATGTCATCTAGGACCAGAGTACTTGTTAGGACAAACCAAACGAGCCCAAACTCGATGGGGTTACGTCGTTTCGTTACAGAGTTCCTGTGGCCACCTTCCGGCTCCATCATCAGACCAGCTATTACATCATTATATTGCATTGTCATCCGATTTACATGAGTATGCAAAATGTCAGCACAATCGAACACCGGGAAGTGGGTCAAATTTAATTTGATTACGACAGACACCGGGACTGTTGAGCCGACATCTCCGTTGTACCAGACGTTCAACGACGACTAGTTTGACGGCTGGTACAACGGACACCAGACGTCGGCTCCAAGAACTCGCGCAGTCCCTGAAGAAGCCCGTGACGTAGCGGGCGAAACGTCAACTTATGTAAGTCTTTCAACCTACTACTGTTAATCCGGAAACTTAAAAAATGAATATAATTAATAACAGAGTAAACTTAAAAACATTGGATTAAATATTTGATTGATTGAACCTCTGTTTTTTAATGAGAGCTGCTAAAATTGTACTTGTAGCGAGTAGCACCTACTACTCAGGGTCAGAAGGGAAATATTTGAAGATATTAATTATAAAATATTATGGTGAATCCAGATTATGTTAGCACGTTTTCCTATTTTGCCCCTGAGAAAATTATGTAGATTAGTATCGTCGTCGGTTCAAACTTCCTTGCCGGCTGTCTAATCAATCACAGCTCGTCACGGGCAGAATTAGCCGAGTTCCACAGTCTATTGATTTATTACTTAGATAATTGAGATACTCGTCTATGCTACTTCGAAAATAAAGGAAAATATTTGTCTCCGACCTGAATAAATCACCCTGGAACATCGACATGTCGCCAGCGCATTGCCAATTTCGCCACAGAGCTGAAGGCGTAATATTGCACTGAAGGCGTAAGGCGAACCTAACTTCACGGCTGTTGAGCAAACGAATATTTTTTTTTTCTAGATTTAGCCCGCGACTTCGCTCGCATAGTCTATGGCCATCCTGAAGGTCCATACTAAATATGGATCAAAGAATTTTTAAAATCTGTAGAGTATTTTCGGAGATTACCTCCTACATCCAAACTTACAAACTTTGCCTCTTTTAATTATTATATTAATATGTGTAGATTTAGAATTATTGTATTTTAATTATTTTTGTGAAATTGTTAGCTACACCATCTACAATTTTTTTTTATGGATACTTAGGTTCACGCTTGGTATCACCTACAACATCCGAGATGTCAGCCCATAATACCGAGTGAATTAGGTGCCATGTCAGTGCTTCCCTTCATTTCATGTCGGCTACACTGAACTGGACGGAAAACACGAACTATTTACTAACCAACCCGGGCGGGTCTAAATAAATAAATACTCTACCACTAAGTAAGGGGTGACGAGAACTATAGCTCTGAATTTAACATTAGCATTTAAATCGTTCAAAAACAATACGATATTTTGTTAAAATTCTTTAATTTTAACAAAATATAATTTAATTTTTATACAAATTTTTATAAAACTTATTTAATTTTTGAACAAAGACCACTCTAGATGAAATTAGCGTCCGTTGCCTCCATTTCGTTGATTCATGTTTCGGAAGGTAATTTGTAAATCTTCTCCTGGTTTAATCTCCTTGATTTAGATGTACCTAAGTATTCGGCAGTAAATTCCTCCCATATAGACTGACATTTAAATTGGTTATGCGATAATGGATTCTAACTAAATTTATTGGCTTAATAAGTTCTAAGTTAAATGTCCAACATTTGCTAGTACGTGTATTGGCCCGAATGTTACTAGAATAATTTTAGAGAACAAATAAAATAGTATAAAACCTGACGATGAATTACGAAGAAAGCAAGGAAAGTTTAAACTTCTATCTCATATCAGTTAGCTATCAGTGAAACAAGCAGTAACTATTATTGCTATAGTTCCCTGTTCTTTCTAATTCGTCTAAACACCCGACTACAAACTTTTAACTGCTCTTTAAGATCTACTTGCGTTGTTTTCTTCGTTTTTAGGGTTCCGTATCCTGTACGGGACCCTATTACTAAGCCTACATCTGTCTGTCTGTCTGTCTGTCCGTCCGTCCGTCCGTCTGTCCGAGGGCTGTATCTCTTGAACCGTAATAGGTAGCCCGTTGAAACTTTCACAGAATATGTGTTATCATGGCCGATATAACAACAAATCATAAAAATAATAAAACGTAAACAAATTACGGGGGTTCCCATAGAAAAAACTAAAAAGTGTATGCGCGCGCACCATCTACCGAAAAGAGTATGAAGCATTTCGTAATCAATCCATAGATGGCGTGAGTGGCGCTGGCCATGACATGGCGATACGGAACCCTCGGTGCGCGAGTTCGACTCGCACTTGGCCGGTTTTTTCATAGTTGAGTTTTATAAAACAATTAGGTACCTATATTTGTTTGTGTAATTATTTTTAGTTCTAAACCATAACGTGTAGTATATTTTTAAAATCATCGTAATAAGCTCTAGCTAGACAAAGATAACCCACTTGTTGGGTTTGAAGAATTTTTTTTTACAGTTTTTCACAAAACATTTGGTACCCGTGTAATTGAGCGTGAATTTTTTTTATGTAATCCGTCATGCGTGGCTGCTTCGGAGGGGCCAATTAAAGCGCATACCCCGACCACCGATTTTTTTTTTTGTAAATGTTAGGTAATGTACGTAGGTAAAATGATTATTTTGTTTGGCGAGCGGGCCGCGCCGACAGCCTTGCCGGCGGCGGGGAGGCGGCGGCGGCAGGAGCGGGGCGGAGGATGAGCAGACGCTTTGGTAGACGGAGGTTACACGCTAGTTTTGGCATCAGTTCAGTCCGTGACCTTGGTCACGACCAGATTGACGCCAGACTGACGCCAGACGTAAAATGCATTCGCAATATCAGTCTGCCATCAGTCTAGTATTAAAATATTTTAAAATCCATCAGTCTGGTCCATCAGTCCAAACCATCCATCCATCAAAGTAGATTAAACGGTCAGTCTGGAGGATGGTTTAACCAGACTGATGGACTGAACTGATGCCAAACCTAGCGTGTAACCTCCGTCTTACAGTGCCGCCGCGCCGCCGCCGCCGCCGCCGTGCCGCTATAAAGATACTTTATTTCTAGTATCCATGAGTACCGCATGCTGCTTGGTTCATTCAAGGTATAATCGGAATGGAGATGCATAACGACCTCTCGTTCTTGTGCGATAAAGTGTATTCATTCAAATATTTTGCCATTGAACGAGCTGCTCGACATTCATTAGCTATTTCATTACAGAGCCGAAGGAGACGATATCACATCAAAGCAGATCGAGTCCTCGTCTGAGGGCCCTCTCGTAGCATCTCACTAATTTATTGAATTAATGAATATAGAATGAAGCAAACACTTCAAAATCATAGAAGGGAATCGATGAGTCGAGCAGAAGAGAAAATGATGCACACAATAACTAAGGGCCGATTTCGCCAACAGAGACTTAACAAGTAAAGTAAGTCCACTTATGCTCAACATAAAGACACTTACGATAAAAGTCAGTTGCGGCAAAGGTGAATGCTGTCATTAGAATCCTAAACTCACTTAAAATCTGAGTGTTCGGCCATTGAACTTCTAACGGGCACTTCTAGCCATGCACAGCGTATGAATAGTATCAGCTGTCTGTCAAAACAGTTTGTTTTAGGGACTATTAAAGAAGTTATTTATACAATGTAGTGCGATCTCTGTCTTCTTAACGTTGAAAGATAGAGAAGATTCTTTGATGGAGAAGACTCATCTAATTACGAACTAAAGCTGTCGCTAGATAACGGGCCTTTAGAGATATTTAAATCTATGTTGGCGCAATCGGCCCTAAGTAATTAACAAATATTATATCCTATTTGCCTATCACTGTCAAACATGTGGGCTTGCGCCGGTCTCATGTAAATTGTGCACATTTATCGATTAGTTATGTTGAAAATTATGTAAATCACTAATTTATTCATCATTAATTGTTCCATTTATATGAACTTCTTTATTTTGATTTTAGGGCAAAAACAAGTGAACATTTAAATTTAATAATATTATGTTTGTGTATTTCTTGACGCCTCTACACTTCTCGACGGTTTAAATATAACATGGCTTTTTTAAATGTAAATTGTATGACAACGCCGATTCTATTTGTTTGAATTCTTTAGAATGAGGCACCTCGTCGATAGACACTACGCTGTCGTTGATAATTTTGCTGGGAAAATATTCCTTATTGAAAATATTCATTAAGGGGCTGTGTTGCACCGAGATGAGGGGGAAATTACCGAAGTAAAATAGAGAGTAACGACACTTAAATCTTAAGAGCGTGTCGTGCAAAATGACAGGCGAAGGTGCTGCCACTCAAGTAAATAATATATATCTCAAAAGTTAAATTACAAATTTAAAAAACCCCCGACTCTTAAAAAGTCAAAAATAATTTCCGTTTACTTACTAAAAGGAGTCGGTGGACCGCTAAGTAAATTCCCGCGCAACTCTTGAGTCTTTATATTTAATTTACTTAGCGGTCCCCCGACTCCTTTAAGTAAGTAAACGGAAATTATTTTTGACTTTTTAAGAGTCGGGGGTTTTTTAAATTTGTAATTTAACTTTTATTTCAAGCTTTTTAAAAAAAACCGTATGCAAATTGGTCCACTTTTTAAGAGAATTATTTTTTTTATTACTTAATTACTTTATTACTTGATTACAAACATAGCTAAGAACCATCCCGATTAAACAAGCTTCCTAATAAAAAAAACCGCATCCAAATCGGTCCACCCGTTTGGGAGCTACGATGCCACAGACAGACACACACACACACACACACACACACACACACGTCAAACTTATAACACCCCTCCGTTTTTTCGTCGGGGGTTAATAAACAAAGCCATAACTGGAAAAAACAAGGCATGAAGCTGTAGTTGATTTTGATTATGATATTCTAAGATACTGAAAACAGTTTTATATTGCTCAGTTTATGCACAATCACTATAACGGATTTCGGTGGCCACCGTAATCCGTTATAATGATTATGCATAAACTGAACAATATAAAACTGTTTTCGGTATCTTAGAATATCATAATCCAAATCAACTACAGCTTCATGGCTCTTAATGTGTGCTCAAGAAGGGAATAACGAAATGTTCTCCAGGTTAAATTTATTTTTTATGTAATTTGGTACGAGTGCCAGTGGGTGGGGTGGCTCCAGAGTGCATGCTCCGACCAGCCAATGTCACCTCCGAGAGAGATACCAGCAATCTAAAGGGAAGTAAGTCTCCCGTATAGCCCATACGGGAGACTTACTTCCCTTTAGATTGCTGGCTATACTCGACAAACAGGAGATCACAGCCGAGGCTGCTACGCGGCCATCTTTCGTCCAATGTGGTGGTAAATTAATTATACACGTTAAACAGTTCTTTATTCATCTTCAACTAAAACATAACAATAGGTACGTCAAGAGAGCAGTTGCAATACTTGCAATACAACAGTGCAGAACAATTTTCTAGCCTCTAGCTCTAGACTCTAGATAACATGTTTCTATAGTTTACTCATGTCTTACATAATGGATTTAATCAAATTAATAGTCTAATGTCTGGTCTAATAATATACCAATACGCTCTAATCTATAAATTATTTCAACGTAAACATTAAATTGTTATCTACCAACGAAAAAAACTTATTATTATATTGTCATTTCTAATTTCTTTGGTTAACAAGTAATAAAACAATACAAAAGCTATGTTTATGTGTATCATAAAATATTTAAAGCAATTTCACTTTTATCACCTAACACAAATATAGCGATTGTTTAACAAAATAAAATCGACCTCTCATAATTCGTCCCTTTTCGATTCTAACCAGAACTTTTTCACCATGTCAGCTCCCTTCTCGCCGATCATGATGGCCGCTGCGTTCGTGTTGGCTCTCACAATGGTCGGCATTATACTGGCGTCTACCACCCGCAGCCCATTCACCCCGTGTACCCTCAGTTGATCATCTACCACAGCCGTGGGATCATTCTTAGGACCCATCTTAGCGGTTCCTACGGGATGGTAAAAATTCCCCGTGAAATGTCTCGCCATACATTCGTAGTATTCCGTGGTTTTAAAATCGATTCCCTTGCAACCATCTAGCTTTAAATCGACCAAACTCGCATTGTGGCTCTTGAACGATTCCGTCTCGGTAAGTTTAGTAATCCTCTTCATTGCATTTATCATGATGTCGAGGTCTTCCCTCTCTCCGAAGTAGTTTCCGTGTATTAGCGGATGGTCTTCAGGGTTATCGCTCTGCAATAAAATTTTCCCTGCCGATTTAGGCTTGAGAAGTACCGCAACAATGTTTAACACTACTTTGTCTTTATTAAGTTTGGATGTTTTTTCGATAATTTCTTCCGTATAGTCGTGCGTTTTCAAGAAATGTGATATTTCTGAGATGCCTGGGGGTACAAACATGTGCTGGTATTGTATGTCGGGGACTGGGTACGTTTCATCCGTTAAGTTCACAAAAGCAATTACTTCACCGGGGCCAATGTTAGCAAAAGGACCTGTGTGTGTTGTGAAGAACTGAGTCAAGAATATTGCGGCATACTCCAATAAGAACTTGGGAGAGGGGGCGTTAATTTCAATAAGATTATGTGTAGTGACATGCTCCTGCAGGTTTTCTCCGACTGGTAAGTTCTGGACGACCGGAATGCCGATATCCTCCAGGTGAGCCCTCGGTCCTATCCCGGAGAGCATCAGGAGTTGAGGCGTATTTATAACTCCGCCAGAGACGATCACTTCTTTGTTCGCATACACCGTAGTCTTCCCGGTTTCGAGCTTCAATTCTACTCCGATGACATTCTTAGTGCCTTCCTTAAATATAAGCTTTGTAGCAAGCGTATTCTTAATGACGTATAGATTACTTCTGTCTTTCGCGGGAGTCAAGAAACCGCGTGCGGTACTCATCCGAATTCCCTTATCGATTGTGGCAATCGCTTTGGCTACTCCTATTTGGCTCGCTCCGTTAACGTCTACCAGCTCGGGAAGGCCCGTATCCTTGTAAGCTTTGATGAGGACGTCGCTCCAGTACTGGTCGTCCTGATGCAACTCCGTGTTAAGGGTGCCTTCCTCTCCGTGATACTGTGTCCTTTCCGCCCCTTGAATCTTTTCGTGGTTGAGACTCTGGCTTTTCTTGAAGTATGGCAGGACGTCGTTGTAGCCCCAGCCGACGTTGCCGTCGTCTCTCCACTCGTCGTAGTCGGCGCGGTTGCCGCGCACATAGAACAGGGCGTTGATGCTGCTGCTGCCCCCTAATGTCTTTCCGCGCGGGCAGAAGCATTGTCCGTTTTTGTTACCGAGGCAAGCGTTCGTTTGTGGTTCATACCGGTAGGCCCAATCGACCTTAGAGTTATATAAGTCGAGCATTAGGCCGAGAACCTGAAAATGGAGTGAATATAAGTTATTTTCGAAATTAGAATTTACTTTTATAGAAAGACATGTAGCTCCCAGCCACCCACAAGGTGTCTAACGACGCCCATTTACATTCGGCTATACGCGGGGGTTGGGAATGTCCAGCCAGCCTGACAGGTGCCCATTCACGCCTCTCTTGAAGGACCAGAGACTACCTGTTGGGAATTATGTGGGCAGGGAGAGCGCTCCAGAGTTTACCAAGTTCTTTAGAGGAAAGATCTACAGAACAGATTTATCGTATCCGCGGTAAGTCCAGCGTATAGGATGCAATTCCTGCCCAGTGCGCTTTATGCGGAGGTGGAAAGGAGACGGCGGGGTCGCGTTGAACAGCTCCTCCGAGTACTCCCAGTGGAATAAGTGATAGAACACACTTAGGTTGCCGATATGTCTATGAAGTTGCAGTGGTTCTAGATCGCGGGACAGGTCGGGGTCACCCACTGGTCGCACGGCTCGACGCTGGATCGAGTCCAAAGGCGCAAGCTGGTATTTAGCTGAGCCATCCCAAAAGTGCGAGCATTAGGTACTCCAAGCTCCTACTAAGGTACTTCACGCCAGGTGCAATTTATACATAAGCAGCCTTTGGCCTGGCGTGAAGTACCGTCGCACCTTATTAAGTACGTCCAGCTTTTTAGAAGCCAGCTTGGCCTTGCCCTCGATATGGTGTCGAAAGTTTCTAAGTTTATTAGCGTAAATCTATCAATCATATCATAAGTTGTTCCAGGATTAGTAACATCTACAACAAAATTACGTATAGTTATTGATAAAAAGGTTTTGTATTGAAAGCTGACAAAAAAGTTGAAGGTAAGATAGTTCATGTAAATACCTCTGTCTCCAAGGTAGGGTTGCCTCCAGCTTCCACCAGGAGTACTTTCCAGTCGGAAACCTCGGAGAGCCTGCTCGCCACCACCGAGCCGGCTGACCCGGCACCCACCACTATGATGTCGAAGTGCGGATCTGAAGAAAAAGTGTATAGTAAATTCCAGAAAGACAATAAGCTAGGCAGATCCAATAAATAAGTGAGGTCAGATCTTAGATGCCCTGCAAATAAAATTCAGCCATACTTTATTAAATGAACTTAAATGCTTTAGTCAATATATCCAAGGAGGATGACGATAAATAAATATTGTCATATAGTTGGATTTTATCAAATTTTTCCTTTCAATTCTAACTTGTTTCTTTCAAACCCACACGGATCATATGGAGATATTCACAGAGAATATATGCCAAATAGGATGCTTCGAACGAAATGAGGGTACATGTAATGAAATATTCTTATTAAAAAAAATGTTTACCTTATTTTTCTTTAATAAAGCTACGTAGTTCCTCGCCATAAATCTCACCTTCTAAAACCTGCTCTCGTCTGTCCCTCGGCCATTGCTGATCGTCCGTCAAGGCGCAGTATGCAGCCAAGACTGTCTGCATGGCCGTCATGAAGGTTGCTCCGCCGCTCGGCATGGCGCTGGCCGCAGATGACGCCAGGCCTCCGTTGCAGGACCACAGATCCATGACGGTGGTTACACCTCGAAAATTGCACATTGCACATTTTTGAGTTGAGTTGAACATTGAGTTCGTTTGTATCCATACTAAGTCTACGCCGTCTATAGGTCTGTCTGTCCATCGCGTCGGTTCAATGGCTGTATCTTTTGAACCGTGATAGGTAGCCGGTTGTAATTTGCACAGAATATGCGTTATTATGGCGATCTCCATTTCATGTGCGGGGGCTTTGCTGAGGAGAGTAAATTTTGAAAGTTAACTAGACATGCGGACCGTACCAAAGAGGTGGCTGGCGCCCTTTAGCACGGCACCTTGTCCTTATCCCTTAGTTGCCTTTTACGACATGCACGGGGAGAGATGCAGTGGGGCTATTCTTTTTAAGTACCGGCCCCACACGGAGAAACCAAACATGATACAGATATTCTATCTCACGAAGTCCGTTCGGCCAGGCCTCACGCACTCTATGTACTTGCGCGCGCTAACTACCTACCGCCCGGTGGGCCGCCGGCGGTCTATTTCAGTGTAAATTCGTCAACCGCGCGAAGTATACATAGACGCTCGCCCATGCAACTGCGCGCAGCTGCAAAGCAATAACCACTTTACACTCGATCGTTAAGGTACATTTTCGCACGCAGCGATTGGCGACGTGAACCAGTAGGCTATTAAAGCCCGAAGGTAGGAACATTTTCTATGGAGTGATTTATCTGTTACGAAGTAACTATTAAGTAATCTGTGGTTCGGCTATGAATGTTGTCAGGAGTGTACATGCACATTGTTTTAGTGTGCGTAACCTCGAGAGCGCGCAGTCACGACACAACACACACAAGCGCGCTTATCATTACACATAACTACTACAACCAGAGCTAAACGGACTTCGTGAGATAGAACATCTGTATGAAAATTATTAGTTACCAATCTATCCTGCACCACACCTTTGACACAAATGGACCAAACAACACAGCTCCTTTCTTCAAGCGTATTGCGTGACTGATTTTTTCACGTTGACACTAACTGGCGTGTCTGTAATTTTTCGATAACCGGTATCAGAGATAATAAAACCTTAAGTACCTACGTTGTCAGTTGCGTCGTTAAGAGCACATATCGGTCAACTGGGCGTAATTTATTTGTCGAATTTTGGAAGAAATCTCAACAAAGATTTGGAGTTAAATTAATGTTCGATTCAAATCAAACTGCTACACGTGGAGTTCCGTTATCTCTGCCTAACCATGTGTATCTTCATCCCAAAACTCAACATCTGCCATCTGTCTGTACCATCGCGCTGTATCATTACTGCACAAATTATTGTCTGTATGTATCATCAATATTAATAATAAATCTGTAAGGGATGGTCATGGAGTAAGTTACTTTGTTTTATGAGATATTGCGTTTGTAGACTCTATGTTTGATCCTAAAATTAAATTGAGGAATCTTCGAGCAAGTAGGTGCCATACCGGAGACGGTATGGCACCTACTTGCTCGAAGGTGATATTCCCTTTGTATTGCTGACTATACGGTACTAGAGCACACAGTCGAAGCAGCTATGCGGGCATCCTACGTCGAGTACGGTGGCACCAATCCAGTCGGTTACTATTTGAGCCTAACTACTAGTAAGGGGCAAGGAAAGGGACCTACTAGGTCATAAAATCATGTGATGCTACTTACTGCATGTATGTTGAAATATTGTATTGTATAATGTACTGATACTGCTGGTATTGAGTAATATGATGATTCAGATTAGGTAGTAGGTATTACATATGAATTAATGATACCTACTGATAAAAAGTAGATAGATAGATAGATTATACTTTATTGCTCCAATAAACATTACTTAAACAGTTTTAAATACATTGGAAAATTTACATAAGACGCAAAGGCGGACTTATTCCTTACAGAGATTTCTCACAGTCAACCTTAGGATGTTTGAGATTCGATAATATAGTGGAATGTAAGTAGGTAATAGCAAAAGAGTTGAGCGTGAGAATTGAAGATAAAATAATAATAAGAATACTTACTAATGTTTTTTAGTTTGCATTTTTATTAATTATACTTACATATTTTAAGTGTACGGATTAAAACAGTGAAGACTTACATAAGTCGACGTTTCGCCCGCTACGTCACGGGCTTCTTCAGGAACTGCGGGAGTTCCTGGAGCCGACGTCTGGTGTCCGTAACCTAGCGGACGAAACGTCGTCGACTTGTAAGCTTCAGTACCTACCATTAATCCGGGAACTTAAAATTAGTATAAGAATACTTATTTAAGAAACATATAAGTACTTGCTAGTTAAATACAAGCCATACATAAAATAAAAGTACTATAATGTTAATTAATTCCTGGATGTATACTACGGCCATATCACAGTGTAATCATTCATATACAACTTTTGTGTATTATTTCCGGCAGAATTTTTCAATTGAGTCGCTCATTGAAAAGCAGCGCTATAGCTCGCCTTGTGCACATTTAGCGCTTGCTGAGATTTGCCCTTATTTTGATCTGTTTGTCCCTTTGTTATTTTGAGTTATTTATTTTATTTAAATATCTGTTTATATATCGCTGATGTTGTAGGTGATGTAGCCAACCGTGTTAGTTTCCATCAAAAAATAATAATAAGGGCTGAATAAATTCTAAGTAATTCTCGGCTGAACTAGAAGACATTTTTTATTTATAAGTTCATGTTTAGTTTTATTTTGTTAGATAAGGTAAGTTTTGTTTTAGGTTAGTTTTAGTTTTACTTTTCTCTATAAGACCTTTCTGTTATTTAATTTTTATGTTCTCTTCAGTAGTTACCTAAATAGGAAATTCGAGTAACCAATATTACATAACGACCATGTTAACGATTAATTAAACAATACTAATGACACACACATGGCACCTAGTTCACCCGGTGTTATAGGCTGACATCGCGGATGTTGTAGGTGATGTAGCCAACCGTGTCAGTTTCCATAAAAAAAAAACTAATTCATTAAAACGAAAACAATTAGAAAAAAAATAACAGAAAATAAATTCATCTTAAAGAACATTACACCAATTTAGAAACCAAAACAACAGATTAAAGTCAGTTTTAAAAATTACAAAGTTCAGTTATAAAAATGCATTAATTTCGTCGAATTAAATGACGTATACATTCAACATTATAACAACATGTCGCTAAACATTACAAACAACTTATGAACGCAGCAGTGCATCACGCCACGCAAACTCCGGCATTTGCATCCCCGACGGCGCACCCCAAGCGGGTTCGTGCAGTCACCTGTCGCCGTCCCGGGGAAGGCTTCTCCGCGCGGCGCGCAGCCTCCGGCCAGTGTGGTTGCGCGAGCGGCGGGCGCGGCACGTGCGGGCGGCTCCGACGATCGGCCCTGGCGCGAAACTAACCACGATTGTGACGAATGGACATTGCCAGTTTGTATGAACGCCACCGGTTTCATGTTTAAAGAAATACTCTCGTTAATTTATTGCGGATCTAAAAAAATTATGAAGATAATATTAACATTAGTTTGTAAATAAATATATAATTATATAATAATAATATATAGTTATATAATTTAGACTTGTATAAAATAGGTATGTATTTAAAGTATATGTATGTAAATTATAATATATATTTAATGTATTTTTTCTCTTTGTATTTTTGGTAATTGCATTGCAGTAGACAGACACCTCATACAACATTTAATTGTTAAAAACATTAACCTCACACAGTGGGCAGAATGTAGAAGGTTTTCTTCTCAATATACCTTAGAGGTATGGTACAAATAAAATATTGTTTGTTTGAGAATTTTACATTATTGCTATTTATTCATTTATTTACACATTTTATTTTTTATATTAATTTTACATAAGTATAAAACTTAAATCTAAAATTATTACAAAATAACAAAATGGAGTTTCCACCACCGGCGCCGGGGCGGGGCGAACCCAGGCTACCGAAACCTCCTATTTATTATTATTATATTCGTTTATTTGCACATTTAATATTTACATATTTTTTGAAGTTAATGTTTGTGATTTTATATGTTTGGCTTATTTTTAGACTTAGTTAAATTGATTAATTTCCGAATTTTTTTATACTTTATATTGTTCAACTGCCTACATTGTAACGTTGTTCCAATAAATATTACGAGTTAATCTTAATTATTAAAACAATTAATATAATTTTACTTTAAATTAAATCTAACTATATAATAATATTGCAATATAACCGTGAATAAAGGGTAAATAATAAATAGAAGCATAGATAAAATACCTACACTTGTCCCGTTCTGACCGATGCAACCATATCATCGAAAGGAGGGCAACATTCGTTATTGAGGTAAACAATTTAGCGTAGAGAACATTAACAGCTAAGAAGGAAAGTAAAGAAGAGAACTAGCAAGAAAAAAATATGTGAGGCAAATTGTGTGACTCGCCTTCCTAACGCCCCCGTGCGTGATTGCTTCTTTCTCGAGGTCGGTACTTAATGTGGAAAGTTTGTTTTTTCGGCCAACAAAAGAAAAGGGACGCCGACGAAGGATTAGGGGCCAGATTCGGCGGAAGTTTCGAACAACTCGTTGGGGGTTTTTCATGTCGCCGGGCGCTTTTGTTGATGTTTCAGATCGCTACTTACTTAGCGGTGATTGAATATGCCGCGAAGTTATCAAACTAAGTGTTCTGTGTAGATATCTTGCATTTTATCATAAAGTATAATGTGCACATGTGTACCTGTAGGTAATTTACAAAATTATTAATATTTGAAATTTAGAATTTGTGTAAATTTTACAACTTTAAAAATATACCTATACATTTATATAAAGTTTTTGTGATAATTCTTTATTTCACACCAAAACATCAAGCGAAGATACTTGAAGAAAATATACGAATAACAAGACAAATATATCTAAAATAATACATAGAAACAAAAGAATAATTTGCAAAAGCGGGCTTATCACTGTAAGTGATTTCTTCAAGACAAACTTTTTGATATATGCACCTAAAGACTTGTAAAGATGTAAGCTATGAATGTAATTATTGTATCTTAAATATTATATTAGTAAGTAAGTATATTATTGTTTTTATTTCTTCAGTTATTCAATTAATTTCTCAATACCCATCAACCGTACCCAGAATCCCAGGCATGGTAGAGAATCACTTTAGGCTTTAAGTCCACCTTTTGCCACTTTTTACTGCCCAATAATAATGTATATTTTAATTTCATTTCAAGCCATGTAATTTCCACAATTATTATTAGCAATGGCAAATTAATCGTTCATATAATTTAAAAAAAAGTTTCAAAAGTGAACACTTTCAGATTTTTTTAAATCTGATGATTTACTCAAACACAAATACGACATAGGACATCTGTACCCTAATCATGAGATTTAACCTCCATACACCGCGTACTACGATGCGCCGCGTGTTCTCCGCATCATTATGTATAGAAATATAGTGTCGTTAGAAAGGGAGCAGCGCCTCTAGTGATAGATTTGCGAACTTCGTTTCTCCATACAAAATGATGCGGAGAACACGGCGGCGTAGAGTAGTAAGCGGCGGGTGGCCGAGTGGTTTGAGCATCGGCTTCTCATGCGGAAGGTCCGAGGTTCGAATCCGGTCGGCGTGTACCAATGAGTTTTTTCTGACGAAAAAAATTACGTGCATACCTACACCTGCTGCTTCACCGTTCGGAACCGGTGTAAAACTGCGTCCCTTCCCTTGCCCCTTACTAGGTGGTAGGCTCAAATTGTAGCCGACTGGGTTGGCACCACCGTACTGGATGTAAGATGGCCGCATAGCAACCTCGGTTGTGTTCTCCTCTAATCCAGTATAGCCAACAATTCAGGGAAGTCTCCGGTATGGCACCTACCTTCTCGGAGGTGATATTGGCTAGTCAGAGCATGTGCTTGGTCATGGCACTTGCTCGTGTTCAACGCATCGAAGACACAAGTGTGTGCGTTCAGTGCGAAGAGAACGGCGCACATAGGGGCCTTAGTATGGAGAGAGTTGGCGAAAACTCGAAAAGTAAAATGACGATTAGAGCCTTTATTTATATGCGAATATTAAGTTTATTGAACCCCGCAGCGACATGTATCGTCAAAACTATGAACGAATTACAACGCTCGCTGCAATAACAGTCGCAAGTTGCTCATTCTCGCGAGAGTGCTTGCCTGCGACAAATTAGTACCTCGAGTGAAATGTTTAAAATTATTTTGTGTTCGCTTTGTTATTGATGAATTAAATATTTTTGCAATGGGTGATGTACCTACAGGTGAGTACTTTGTTTTGTCATTATTACTTTATATTTACACTAAACTAAAGTAGCTTAACACATATAAGACAAAGTGCAGTCGAAATCTCCTAGAAAATAAAAATGATAAATACTTGCTGAAAGGTTTAGTAATGCGCCAAACTATATCAAGCTGGAATTTCCCTTTTTTCTTGTAAGTGAACTTATCTAATATTATTATCACAAAAAAAAGTTTGCACATAATTGCACTATTTTGATTTATAATTAAATATTCAAGTCCCGTCGAAAGTATCAGTTTTCAAGCGGGTAACTACCTGAGTCAGATTTCCGTTACGTACACCTTAGTACGATCTCACTGGTAGTATTATTCAAAGGTACCAAACCCTTCCCCCCGCTAGGGGCAATCCCCGTTGGGTACCCTGCTCCCACCCCCTACCCTTCCCCTCACCCCCTCCGTCCGCCAGGATAACTTATTTTTTACTTTACTTGCCCTGGTTTTATTCTGCTTGCCTATTTTTAACCCCCGACGAAAAAAACGGAGGGGTGTTATAAGTTTGACGTGTGTGTGTGTGTGTGTGTGTGTGTGTGTGTGTGTCTGTCTGTGGCATCGTAGCTCCCAAACGGATGGACCGATTTGGATGCGGTTTTTTTTATTAGGAAGCCTGTTTAATCGGGATGGTTCTTAGCTATGTTTGTAATCAAGTAATTAAGTAATTAAGTAATAAAAAAAATTATTATCTTCAAAAGTGGACCGATTTGCATGCGGTTTTTTTTAAAAAGCTTGAAATAAAAGTTAAATTACAAATTTAAAAAACCCCCGACTCTTAAAAAGTCAAAAATAATTTCCGTTTACTTACTTAAAGGAGTCGGGGGACCGCTAAGTAAATTAAATATAAAGACTCAAAAGTTGCGCGGGAATTTACTTAGCGGTCTACCGACTCCTTTAAGTAAGTAAACGGAAATTATTTTTGACTTTTTAAGAGTCGGGGGTTTTTTTTAGTGTTGGTTCAGTTCCGAAGACAATGCAATGTTATGGTACCATCGAGCTGGTCTGATGATGGAGACGAAAGGTGGCCATAGGAACTCCTAAACTATACACATGATAAACCCTTCGTGTTTGAGCTCGTTGGATTTGTCTTGACAAGCAATTACTTTAGACCTAGGTGGTGACCAAGGTCTGATGATGAAGACGAAAGGGGCCATAGGAACTTCTAAACTACACAAGATAAACTCATCGTGTTTCGGCTCGTTTGATTTGTCTTGATGAGTAATAATTAAAATGCACAAAATAAAATATAAAAAAAAAACACAAAAACAAGCTTTTATATTGAAAAAAATTAAGCTTTAAAAAATAAAATGTTGCAATGAAATAAATTCGCACCTTTTTATGAATATTTCGCAACAAGCTTTTAAAAGCTACTTTTTTTCAATATAAAAGCTTCTTTTTAAATTTTTTTTATTTAATATTTATTTTGTTTTGTTATTAATATTATTTCTTTAATAAATCATTATTATTTAGCTGCCACTAATGTAGTTTTATTATTTTTTTTGATAATTAAACACTGCAGCAATTATCGCCAACTTTTGCTCATTTTGGCCCCTATGTGCGGCGTTCACGCCAGCTCCTTCCTTCCAAAACACGTCGCTGAAATTAAGCGACCACCTTGGGGTCCACGGTGTCGAACTGTCGCACGACTTGAACTTCCGGCGCCATATTGAGGGCAAAGCCAAGCTGGCCTCAAAAAAGCTGGGCGTACTGAACAAGGTGCGACGGTACTTCACGCCGGGCCAAAAACTGACGTTGTACAAAACACAGGTTAGGTCCTGCTTGGAGTACTGCTCGCACTTGTGGGATGGCTCAGCTAAATACCAGCTTGCGCCGCTAGACTCAATCCAGCGTCGTGCCGTGCGACTGGTGGGTGACCCCGTGGTGTCCCGCGACTTAGAACCACTGCAACTCCGTAGGGACGTCGGCTCCCTGAGTGTGTTCTATCGTTTATTTCATGGGGAGTGTTCGGAGGAGCTGTTTAACGCGATTCCGTCGTCCCCATTCCACCTCCGCACTACGCGTACTGGGCAGGGGATGCACCCCTATTCAATCGACCTACCACGCATGCGCACCAACCGGTTCTGTAGGTCTTTTATTCACAGAACCGGGAAAAAGTGGAACGCACTCCCTGCCCATCTATTTCCTCCCAAGTACAGCCTGGGGTTTTTCAAAAGGGGCGTGAAAAGGCTCCTGTCAGGCCGGCATGACATTCGCAATCCCCGTGCATCGTGTTAGACACCTACTTGTAGGTGTAACGATGCCACATGTCGCGCTATCGATAAAAAAAAAAAATGTGCTTTGGCCCCTCTGACTCAGCCACCCATACCGGTTTACATAAAAAAAAGTAGGTTAAATCTCGTTATTAGGGTACAGGTTGGTAGTGTAAGGAAATGAAAGGTGAGTGAGGGGGTGCTCGAGGCGGGCACATGGTGCGGGATGAACCGCGTGGAGCGCGCGGCGGCGGCGCAGGCGCTGGAGGAGGAGGCGGCTCACGAGAGAGGCAATTGCACCAAGCTGCAGTACAAGAAGGCTATGGGTACGACACGCTTTTTATGTAACTTGTAGTAACTTGCAACAAATCAATATTCTATAATTAAACCATGGGCACTTGAATTCCGTTTATGTATATTTTTGACCCCCGACGCAAAAAGAGGGATGTTATAAGTTTTACGTGTGTGTGTGTATGTGTGTATGGGTGTGCTTGTTCCACAGGAATCGTAGCTCCCAAACGGATTGGACCGATTTGGATGCGGTGTTTTATGCATTGCATTTAACCTATTTACCTACCTTTTTACCACATTTTTACATACTTATATTACACTATATTAATAGAATCTCAAACATCCAAAGGTTGACTATAATTAATATCTGTAATGGACAAGTCCGCCTTTGAACCTTATGTGAATTTTCTAATGTACTTATTACTGTTGAATGTTTCTTGTAGCAATAAAGCATTTTCTATCTATCTATATATCTAATTTTTTTCCAAATATTTTCAATGCATTTTTATACCTATTTAGGTAATGAGATAATGATGCTTGGTGCAGTAAATAAATGTGTGATAGTAGCAAGTTAGTAGATAAATTATTCCGTATAAGATTATGCGTACGTTCAGTAGGATTAAGAAACCCATCCGAGAATAAATTTGATTAGTTGATTAGTGGAGAAGGCCAATGAAACCTACGCGCAAGGTCATAATTACTCGTATTTACAGAATGAAACCGCTCCAGTGAACCGTTTCAATGAAGTTCACAAGACCAATAGACTAGGTCATTTCAGTTTCCAATTTCCGAACTATACGAGTGAAAACCGCTGAACGCCCTCAACTCATTTAACATTCGGAGTTCTCGTTGATCTTTCAACGCTTTTCTCAGCATTTCGTCGTTGCGCCGAACAAACCTGCTATGTGTACTTTTTTGAGAAAACCACTTTTTGATACAGAATGATGGACAAACCTGCTATGCGTCGACTGGCAAATTTCTGTTATGTTCTGATGGGCCAAAATCATGCCACAGCACTACAACCAAATCTGCCATCTGCACTGGGCCAGATAAAATCTGCTATGTGTTCTATGTAATCTATATTTTATGCCCCATAGCAGATTTGGCATGACATATTTTTGGAACAATTTTTAACACATAGCAGTTTTGAAAAAATATGAAATCAGTGTTTCCAATGGTTTCGCCATTGCAACACAACATTTTGTATGGCAGTTCTAAAGTTCCCTTAGTTAGCAACATGAATAGTGTTGTGATGAGTATCTCTTTCTAATTACTTCAAATAAACTATTTTTTTTCATGTTTCCATTAGTCACATGTTTTAGTGATCCTAATGAAAATATAGATACGGTAGCCATGCATCACTGTTAAAAATAATAAAGCAATGAATCATTCAAACAAAAAAATATGCGGTTTTTATTGTCTCCTGTAAAATTTAAAAAAGTACACATAGCAGGTTTGTTCGGCGCAACGACGATTTCTCATCATATTCTCAATCTTATAAAGCGATCTGTGTGTCTGGCTATTCGCTGTGAAGTTCTCCTGGCCTGGTGGCTACTACTAGATCCATTTTTAGGGTCCCGTATCCGGTACGGGACCCTTTTACTAAGCCTACGCCGTCTGTCTGTCTGTCTGTCCGTCTCCGTCCGTCCATCCGTCTGTCTGTCTGTCGGAGGGCTGTATCTCTTGAACCGTAATAGGTAGCCCGTTGAAATTTTCACAGAATATGTATTATTATGGCCGATATAACAACAAAATAATAAAAATAATAAAAAGTAAAAAATTCATGGGGTTCCCATAGAAGAAACCTAAAAGTTGTATGTGCGCGCGCCATCTACCGAATAGACTATGAAGCATGTACCTGATCATGAATTTTAAATTTTAACTAATATGAAGCATTTCATAACACGCCATAGGTGGCGTGTAACTATGACATGGCGATACGGAACCCTCGGTGCGCGAGTTCGACTCGCACTTGGCCGAATTTTGTACTAATCACGTCATAATGAGATTTATTTTATAAAACACTATACGAATTATGAATTTTATTAAATTCCTCGTGGCTTGCCTAATAAAAAATTTGAGTCTATTGGTTACATTCGAGATTTTTTTAGGTATTTATTTATTGTGTATAGAAACTGACACGGTTGGCTACATCACCTATTACATCCGTGATGTCGGCTCATAACACCTTGGTGAACTAGGTGCCATGTCAGTGCTTCCCTTCGGTCGTGCCGGCTACACTGGACGGAAACCCGAACTATTTAAATAGCCTTTTTAACCGACTTTTCATTCAGTGCGAAGGGTTAACTAGGCCTACACAGTGGCGAAAAAATTATCTGAGGATCCCATGGGATCGGCGTCATGGGAGCCAAGTGTCCAGAGCCATGCGAACCACGATTTATTGCATAATTTCATCCTTAGGTAGGTATCAATACATAATTAATAATACCTACATACGTAGTAAATAAAATATAAAAACTCAAGAGTTGACTGGGTATTTACTTACCAGTCCCCCGACCCCTTTATGTAAGTAAGCTAAAATTATTTTTGACTTTTTAAGGGTAGGGGTTTTTTTAAATTTGTAATTAAACTTTTCCTTAGACACGCCTTTTTAGATGTTGTCCCAACGAAACAACACAGTGGTATAATACAACACATATATGCACACTTTATTCTTCGCCACTATACCACATCACAATGTCGGTAATAAACGGACCAACATGAGACTACATCACCGGTCTTTTATTTTATTATCTTTCACTGCACAAAACTCACACAACAGGTTTAGTGCACTCCGATTCTTCTTGAGATTGCGATAGTAAACATTGTAATAACACTGGCTAGAACCACATATATCTGAATATACCTTACATACATACATACATTACTAATTGAACAGAAGACTACGAATCCGCTGCATTGAATACCTATATTCGTTATAGTACACCTTCTCGTAGTCCATTCAATTACAAGTTGATTTAATTACTAAAGGATTTTATATAACATCTATTCTATACCGCGACCCCGAGGATTTTTGGGGTTGGAGTGGATTGAATTTGGTACAGCGCGTCACGTGTCTCGCTCAGGAGTGATGTATAAACATCAACTGTGTGTTCCGGCACGGTCTTTGGTTCCGGCACTCAAGTTCTACTCCAGACAATTTTTTATGCAATGTATGGTTGGCTGGGTCAGAGGAGGCCGAACACATGCTTGCTCCGACCAGCCAATATCCGGGCTTCCGGGAAACACCTTTCTCAAATTCCCAATTCAGTGCATTTCCCGATTCCTACAATCCACTGATATTCAAATCGCCGCTTAACAGCCTTTCCCCAGCGACATAAGTGCACCTTCAAGCCGGATTGGCACCTACTCGGAGGTGAAATTGGCTGCGTCTCAGGCTCCGACCTCGAGCACAGACACCCATTCAGCAGCAAGAAAAAACATCACCTCTGAGATCGTGCCATAACAGAGACGGTCCTATGGAAGATTATGATGTTATAATAATGAGAGGATTATGGTTTAGGCCAAGACGATCAGCAATTTAAGTGTTTACAGGCTCACTCTCATTGGCTTCGTAAATATTCGGGTAATTTGGTACTAAAGCACCACAGTAATTATAAGAGTGCAAGAGTACACGAGAGTACCAAACCAAATCTAAATAAAATATTTAGGTTGTAACAATGTGGTTTCCCGAGTACATTTCAGTTACCTGATAATGTTGTTTCAAGACTATAGTTTACAACAATTCAAAACAGGAAAAATGCGTTTCGAACTTATGGATTTATTTCGCTAATGCGTCAGAAAATAAGACCCAAATTTTGAATTTATCAGATTTTCTTTTTTATTTGTAATTGTACTCCTCGCTGGACGCAGCTCTATTCCTAAGTCCAGAGGAAAAGAGATAACAAAATCATAATTGCGTATTCTGAAGTGAGACAGAAGCTACAGGCTAGTGTCAGTAGCATAGAACAAGGAATATCGACCCGCTCTACTAGAAGTGTTAATGCCACTGTTGTCTCATTGTTGGCTGATCAAGTGACGTAACGTAGAACTATGTAGGTACATCAGAGATTCGGTTGTTCGATTTTGATTGTTTGATTAGATTTTTATTGCGATTGTGAAATCGGCCATTAGACATATCGCCCTAGCTAAACTCCTTGTCTAAAAAATAATTAATACTTACTAATAATAAATCTGTAAGGGATGGTCATGGAGTAAGTTACTTTGTTTTATGAGATACTTAGTATGTAGACTCTATGTATGATACTAAAACTAAATTTATGATTTTTAGAAATCTTTTCTGTATGTACGTAATGTATGTATGTATGTTCCTCCATAACTCTTAACTCAGAGTTTGATGAAACTTAATACAAACACATTTACCTAAAGGAGACACAGGATAGGCTAAATAAAATTCAGTTCTGGTTACGCTAAAATGTGGCTTTCATACAAACCGAATTATACCGCGCGGCGAAATAAAGGTACGGTAGCGGGCTTACTTACTTTCTTCTTTTAAATACGAATTTCACGCGAGCAAAGCCGCGGGCAAAAGTTAGTAAAAAATATAATACATACGTAACTACCTGCTTTAAAATTAAGCGTCCGTGGTTCGTCGTGCCATAGCGTTCCTCACGCAAAGTATCAGTCTCGCATTTGCAATTTGGTCGGTTTCGATATTGCATTTATTATCGCTAAATTATTTTTCTTTATTCCTTTTTTATGTGATTATGTGTAAACATAATACTATATATTATAGGGGTTCCCCCTAGGATATTTCAGGACTCGAGTGAATTGCGATTTCGTAACAGTCACAGGGAAGCGTTAATAAATCGTGAGTCGTCGCACAATGGTTTTTATCTATATTATGTAATATGTAAAAGCTAGCTTTTGCCCGCGGCTTCGCTCGCGTGAAATTCGTATTTGAAAAGAAGTAAGCCCGCTATCGTACCTTTATTTCGGCGCGCGGAACAACTCGGTTTTATGAGAGCCACATCTTAGCGTAACCGGAACTGAATTTTATTTAGCCTATCCTGTGTCCCCTATAGTAAAATGTGCTTGTACTAAGTTTCATCGAATTCGGATGATCATTTTAAGAGTTATGGAGGAACATACATACATGCATACAGAAAAGATGTCTAAAAATCGTCAATTTAGTTTTAGTATCATACATAGAGTCTATAAACCCAATATCTCATAAAACAAAGTAACTTACTCCATGACTATCCCTTATAGATTTATATTGAGATTTATTATGAGTATTGATTGATGTGTGCCCTTTCCATGTATAGACATTATTCTTTATTCAGTGATCAGTAGCATCGTTCAAGCGGAGGAAATTGCAACATTGCCTATTCAGACAGAAATTTCGCAAAGAGCCTTCACCGCATTTACGAACAAAATATTAATATATTGGCTATAGTAGTGAGTATGCCTAAGATCATATCATATTATGCGTACTAGAACGCCGGTTGGGATCTTCACCAGGCCGTGTACCAAGCTTGTGAGTTAGACAAGGACGTACGCGTATATTTACACTTTTTAGTGGTACCAAACTACCTGTGCATACAATGCTGCATAGAGTAAAATTGAATATTAATAACCACAACAAAATCGGTTAAAGAGTTCTTTGCCCAAAATGTTTCAATTTTGCATTGTGTTTTAGAGTTCCGCCGTACCTCCAAAAGACGTATCCCTTCTGGGATCACTTTGTTGCCCGTCCGGCTGTCTAGCTCCACCTGTCAAGACCCTTTTATCTCAGGAATGCGTAGAGGTATCAAGTTGAAATTAATATCAAATACTAAAGTCTACGCTTCCTCGGAGGTGAAAAAAATTCAAGCTTCAAAGTCAAAGCACGCACGTACTTTTCTTATGTAGAATCATGAAATTTGGCCCTAGACTAGAATAATGAAAAATACCCCGGAGAAGGTGCCATATAGGAGACATCCCTTTGCATTGCAGACTATACTGGACTAGAGGAAAACTTAATTGGTAAATTGTTTTTATGATTATCTAATAATTAAATGCATCTGCCAGTCAGATGAAGAAGAACCCTTTGTACGATTGATGTGCATTAAACGTTTTTTTTATTTGATAAGTTCGGTCAATCTAATATCTGATAGTGTAAAGTGGATTAATTCCGACTTATCCTAGCGTACTTGAATAAAAATATGAAATTATGTCTTACCTCTACCTCTTTCTGTGTATGTACCCAATATGATTTATTATTTATTCATAAATTTACTTTACGTTACGACGTAAATACTAATATTGTTCTATTTATATTAATGCAGAACAAAGGAGTATTTCACAAAACCGGCTGGCGTGCGACAGATGGATGAATTTTGTCAGCGGGATTCCTATGATAGAGCAAGAAAAATATCAAAACTGTTATAGATAATAAATAACACATTGTTATAAAATACAACTTATCTGATTTTGTCAGACTGTTACTCATCAAGGCAACGTGTTGAGGCAACATGTTAAATGTGTCATCAAGGCATTTACAGGAAGTGAAATTTTGTATTGTGGCAGCTTTTCCAAAGTAACCTTCACGGGAGCAATGTCGCAGGCAAGAGACATTATTGCAAAAAGAAAGAGCTATGCTGAAAAATTCTAAATACAGTAACCGAATTAAAAAATCGTAAAATAACGTTTTAGAGCGAATATACCTTTGCAATAAGCTTAAAGCCCTGTCTCCCGAAGGGTACTTTTGCTAAGGTAAGAAAAGCTAAATTATATTTTTATCTTATCTACATCTTGCCTTTTCCCTTAAATCCCAGTGGGCCTTTAGAAGTGATTTATCATTAAACTCCCTATTTTTGCCATTTTCCTTAATAGCTTTCCAGTAAATTCGGAAGATTGTATCCTGGATAACTTTACCTGCCATCTCGGTAGCTACATTTACAATGAGGTAGAATTTTTTTTTTTTTTTTTATGTAATCCGGTATGGGTGGCTGAGTCGGAGAGGCCAAAGCACATGCTCTAACCAGCCAATATCACCTCCGAGAAGGTAGGTGCCATACCGGAGACTTCCCTGGATTGCTGGCTATACTGGACTAGAGGAGAACACAACCGAGGTTGCTTGCGGCCATCTTACATCCAGTACGGTGGTACCAACCCAGTCGGCTACAATTTGAGCCTACCACCTAGTAAGGGGCAAGGGAAGGAACCTACAGTTTTACACCGGTTCCGAACGGTGAAGCAGCGGGTGTAGGTATACACGTAAATTTTTTCGTCAGAAAAAACTCATTGGTACACGCCGACCGGATTCGAACCTCGGACCTCCCGCATGAGAAGCCGATGCCCAAACCACTCGGCCACCCGCCGCGCTAAAGAATTGGTACCTATATGAATTTTGTAGTTGTATCTTAACTTTTTTTCCTATACTCATAACGTCACGTCTATGTAGAGGAAGGTGTGGTGTAGGGTGGCCGAGTGGTCTGGGCATCGGCTTGTCTTGCGAGGGTTCCGAGATTCAAACTCAACCGGCGCGCGGCGTGTACCAAACCAAAGTTTTTTCTCATTTGAAAAAAATTGCGTGCATAACTTCACCCACTGCTCCGTGGTTCGGATTCCGTGTAAAAATGTAGGTCCACCGCGTTGACTGGAGGAAATTGCCTAAAGCAATAAGCCCGCCCTTGCCACACATTAAGTGGCACAAAGTGTATTATTATTATTATGTACCAATGGAGTAGAGTCAAGACAACGGATTTGCATGCGCCACGGTTCTGAGACCTCTCAGTGTAGCCGGCACGACCGAAGGGAAGCACTGACGTGGCACCAAGTTCACTCGGTGTTATAGGCTGACATCACGGATGTTGTAGGTGATGTAGCCAACCGTGTCAGTTTCCATAAAAAAAAACAAACAAAAAAAAACCTCTGTCGCGTCTTCCACTCTTCCACACTCAAAATGTTTCGCGTACTAGGCACCTTTGGTGCACATGCCCGATCTGTTTAACCAACATTCGCTCCATAAATCTCTTTTGGGTACCTGGCCCCTCGCGTGATGCTCGTGAACGGGTGCTGTTTGTGGAGACTGGCTTGCTCCAATTGGCTCCAACGTGCTATATGAATGGTTTACGCCTTAATAGGAAAAATGTTATATTTGTAATAAATTTTTAGAAATAGTGATGCCTCGTACTATGTCGGCAGTGGCAAATATTATTGTAAATGTAGACTAAGGGGACGTAAAAGAAGTATTCAGCGAAGTTTCTTGCCAGCTCTTCTTCGCTGTGATAATCGAACTGGCAAAATGTTAAATGTTAAAATATGACGAATGCGAGTGCAGTGTACTGTCCATGGATGATGAATAAAGAATAAAGAATATCTCCTATCATCCATTCTTTCAATATTACCGAGCTATCGAAATATTCACTTTCTCAGTCCTTGTCACTGTATCTTCATTCAGATCTAAACGTTCTATTTCTCTATATTCATCTTTTGATTTTGGCAACAGAACGAATGAATTTAGCTTACAAATGTTACGAGTACCTATGCAATACGTGAAATTGTAGCGGCTATAATGGGACACACCCCGGCTAGGCGGACAGACGACCTAAAAACTAACCCGGGAATGGATGAATGAGAAGAGCGGTAGACGGCGTGTGGCGTGCCTTGGGAGAGGCGTATATCCAGCAGTGAACCGATACGGGCTCACGATGATCATGACACTACTATTACGTGGTCTAACAACAGTGATATGCTATTATTATGTTCAACATCCAACATGTCGACATTTCATGACCATCTTTCGTAGGTGTGCCTGAATATGTAAAATATCGAAAGGCGAGGCAGGAAATTTATTCAGATTTTAGCAATATTGGTGCCGCCCCGGATAGACCGCGCCGGGGGGCGGGGTGGGGGCGATCAGACGTGACCAACCACCCGGCTCAAATTCCTACTCATAATCCAGCCGAGACGGATATTACAAGTTCGCAGGGCTGCTGGGGGAATATATAGGTATCCGCAAGGTATCGGCGGAGTTCTTGTGTATCGGATCGGGTTACTGGGGCGTTTTGAGCAAAGAAATGAGAAGAAATGAGAAATGTACTGCTGCGATATCTTTATATTTGCTCGTTCGCGCGAAGTAGACAGTGAAAAAAGAATTCGTTTTTTCGCTAAGTTGGCCTTCATCTACGTCAGATCTAGAAGTATTCTAGTTGACGTGTTAGAGTAACATAACAGACATACGTCTGAACTGACATGGGCACCCGCGATGTCAGCCCATGGTACCATAGTACGTTAGTGAATTAGGTGCCATGATGCCGCGTCAGTGTTTCCCATTTTTCGTGACGGCTACACTGAATTGGAAGGAAAACACGAACTAATAGGTAGGTGCAATTTAAAATTATATTTGTAGCGAAGTGATTAAATGAAATATATATGAAAATCGTTAATGTTTTCCGTCTACTTCAGTGTATCCGTCATGGCCAAAGGCAAGAATTGGCGTGGCACTGGCACCTATAGTCCCATTGTTGGTTTAAAACCCTTTGCCCAAGCAAAGCCAATTAATTGCCAAGCGCAGGTGTCCCTTGGCCAGGCTACGCCAATTAATTCGCAGGAGGATTGGGTTGGTTTTTTAGAGTTCCGTATCATACAGCCATAATAACGCATATTCTGTGAAAATTTCAACCACTTACCTATTAAGGTTCAAAAGATACAGCCCTCGGATGGACCGACAGACAGACGTTGTAGGCTTAGTAACAGGCTTCCGTAAGGGATTGGGCCTAAAAAACTGACATCTGGAGCAAAAGGGTGGGCTGATAAATTACAGTCACAGCAGATGATCTTGTCAACGATATCAGATTCCATAAAAAAATATTTGATGGCCGGAAAAATCAGTAAATTTTAAATGAGTAATTCGATTTTTTTGCGCACTCCCTCTCATCTCTTGACGTCGATGCAAGTAAAAGAGCTATAACTAAAATGTAACTCGGCGTTGCTGGTGGCTCCCGACCCCGGGCGGCCACCTGTGTCGGCGGAGTAAACCAGCAATAAAACACGAATGCGCTACTCGTAAAGGATTTTCTCTTTTATTGCCTACCTTCATTCTAGAAGCTTCAGGGTTGGTCGTGCGTGCCTATTCAATACTATACTTACAGAAATAGATACACAAAATATTAAATGTAAGCCTAACCAGATGGAAGTAACTTCGTTGGAAGTAACTATAGAATTGAGTTGAAGAGCAGATCCTGCCAACAAACTGTCACGCAGGTTCTTACCAAAAAGAATTTTAGTAATAATTTACAAAAATTCTTTTTGGTTTTCTAAAAAAAACACTATACAAGGTACATAGCGAGTCCTCGACCCCCTTCCCGAAATGTGTAGGTTTTTAGCAACGAGTGTCTTTATAAAGATTGATGAATAATATAGAAGTACTAGCTGTGCCCGCGGCTCCGCCCGCTTTAATATTTGACTTCTCTGCTAACCTCATAAGCCATTTAGCGTGATAGTAAGTAGCTTATAGTTGATGGGAAGAATCAAGCTATCCGTAGAATTTTTTTTGATTAAAATCGGTTCAGTGGTTCTCGAGTTATAAGCGGACAGACATTCAGACAGACAGAAAGCAGACGTTGGATTTTATTAAAGGTAAGGATGTCTTAAATATCTAGATCAATAGGTATTTGTGTGGGCGTCGGCTTTCCTTGCGAAAGCTCCGAAGTTCGAATCCATTTCGCGTGCACCGATGAGTTTGTTTTTAAACGGTTATTTTTATTTGAAAAAAATATCTTACCAATACCTTTTTCATCGTACGGTTTCCACATAAAACTGTAGGCCCACCGGTTTGACTGGAGGAAATTGCCTAAGGTAATAAATCCACCCTTGACTCACATTAGGTGGCATAAAATGTTATTAGTATTAGTGTATACTTACTATTACGACAAATCTAAAGGGAGAACGCCCCGGAAATGTAGTTGAAACATGTTCTGGAAAAAGCGGCCAAGTTCGCGCACCGAGGGTTCCGTACCACCAAACAATATATTATTATTAGTTTTTTTGTTTACTTTAGAGTTTGCACCAAGTTTGACGCTTGTATGTTTTACCGTTTTTACGATAGAGCAAAAAAATTATGTTATTTAACTAAAAATTAACGATTTTCGGATTTTTTCTTAACTTGTGCTGTGAGACTATGATTCTTGTCAAATGTCAGATTCTAGATCAACGGGAAGTACCCTATGTATAGGGTAGGTTTACCCTATACATAGGTCTGTACCCTAGGTTTTGATGAGTGAGTTTGCGAGTATCAAATATGTGACACATGCCGTATTGTTTGCCGTGTTGCCGTAGGCCGTATGTTTTAATTGTGTTGCCTTGCGATGCGATAGCTTCAATTTTAATAAGCGTTGACTTGCGATATCTTGAATTTTGATAAACTTACAATTCCAAGGGGCCGTAGCACTTAGTATATGGTATTAATTTCAACTTGATACCTTTACCCATTCCTGAGAAAAAGACAGACGGACAGACGGACGGACGGACAACAAAGTGATTACATAAGGGTTCCGTTTTTTTTTTCTTACGACACGTACGTAACCCTACAAAGAGGATACCTTATTGCCCATTCCCCACACGTGTCTCGGCCTACAATGTGTCGTACTAATGAAACTTTCAGGGTGTGCAGGTAATGTCCTAATAAAGAGATCCTGAGAATACATGTGCAAAAGTTACACCCAAACTAATCACGAATGTTATTTACTAATTGCGAAAACTGCTGCTTACTGGAAATGTTTTTGACATCAATATCAAGTTTTAATTTTATTCACAATTAATTTCCACATCATTTCCGAAACACCCTGCGTAGAACGGATATCCGAGTAGTAAAATCGTACGATATCGGTATTAAAATTGCATTTTCATGCGAAATAATAAATCACTAACGATTATTATTCGCATTTTCAATTTATCATCGTTATTTTGTGTGGGGCGCGTGTCGGCGACCCGAATATAAATGAACCCCGACCGCCACAGTTCAAACAAGACTGATCCGTGCAATTGAGATGGTAAGGTCGAATTTCACTTTATTTTGTATCGGCCAGTTTCAGGTGTGTGGCAATTTGTAATAACTTTGGCCTCGTCGCAAAAGTAAATTTAGTTCTTTTGTCATGCGAAAATAAAACCTGGCTTTTTCGTCCACTGGAATATTATTACAAATTTGTATATAACTGCCTATATAAATATTCTACCACTGCTACGCGTTGTTCGTAGTACCTACCTGTGAGGTACTAGCCGAATTGTGGGTGATTTAATGTATACGTGGTGGCCCATCTGACATCGATTTGTTTTATTTACAACTTCTTATTTTGAAATAAAAATCGTTTTGAAAAGGGTTTGATGGAATAATACAAGTGAAATCGTGTTTAGGGTCCCGTAGTCAGCGACGCTGGCAGGTATCCTTATAAAATTGGTCAGGTGTCTGTCCGTTCGTCCGTTCGTCCGTCTGTCACACTCGCAGTCCTAGGTGGTTAAAGCTCAATTCTAAAAAAAATTAAAATAGTTAAGTCCATAATTTAAGCCATTACGGCATGAGAACTATTTTGACTCTATGTGTAAACAATTTTCGCACTTAACGTACCTTTTTGACTGTTCGTGCTGACGTTTGTAAAATAAAAAATAAAGCGTTTTTCTTTCTATCTACTTCTTTTTACTTATTAGCTCACTTGCTATTTTACATTTAAATTCTACGTGTTAGAAAAGGTAAAGCTCAGTGTGACAGCCAGACAGGCCGACTCCGTTGCCTGTCTGGCACTATAGATTGTCGCTTTGCACAAGTTTTGTTACGGAACCCTCAAAAGGTTATAAAACCTTCAGAACGAGAAGAAAGCGGTTCAAGCAGATGCATCCACATTGCGAAAATTTTTAAATGATTATTATATTTATAGGATATCAGCTAGTTTCGAACCGGTGAGAAATATTTGTGTGCACAAAGACGACACACATATATTTTTTTTTAAAGGAACTGACACGGTTGGCAACATCACCTACAACATCCGTGATGTCAGCCCATAACACCGGATGAACTTGGTGCCACGTCAGTGCTTCCCTTCGGTCGTGCCGGCTCACTTAACTGGACGGAAAACACAAACTATTTACATAGCCGTTTCGACCGACCTTTCATTCAGTGTCTGTACTATAATGTGTCTGTCTCTCCTTTTCAATTCGATTATTTGCCTTAAGGTATTAAGGTACCTACATATAACAACGCGGCCCTCGGCGACAGGCAAGCCTTACCGCTTGACGGGATAACGGATAATGAAATTCTCCCAAAGTCCAGCACGTAAGTAGGTAAGTTTCCCAGCGGGGAAGCTTCGCTACGGGATGACGACAAAGAATGAAAAAAAAAAATAGAACTGCTATTGTCAAAATCAAAATATCCTTTATTGCACACCATTGGCATGGCACCTAGTTCACCCGGTGTTATGGGCTGACATGACGGACGTTGTAGGTGATGTAGCCAACCGTGTCAGCTTCCATAAAAAAAAAAATTATTTAATGGTGTGTGGAACGCAAAAGGCGCGTCAAATGCCATGATGTATTCTTTACAAGCTAACCGTTGGGTTGTGGGAACAGCCTGTCAAACAATCTAACAGACAAGAAACTATCGTCCGACTACCTACTCCAAGGGTTGATCTCTCTTCCATCATTTTGAATGTTCTGACAGCTGGCAACAATAGTGTTCTCTGTACGTATCAGGGGCGGGGCGGGGCGGGGCGGGGCGGAGGGTGTCACAGGCTCATCCATCACAGATAATGATTTTGGACTGGCTAGACGCAGCTGTACTGGACAGGCGTGTTCCGAATAGAAGCATAGGCACAGATTACTTAATAGTTACTTCGTAACAGATAAATCACTCCATAGAAAATGTACCTTAACGATCGAGTGTAAAGTGTTTATTGCTTTGCAGCTGCGCGCAGTTGCGTGGGCGAGCGTCTATGTATACTTCGCGCGGCTGACGAATTTGTACTGAAAAAGACCGCCGGCGGCCCGTCGAGCGATAGGTAGTTAGCGCGCGCAAGTACATAGAGTGCGTGAGGCCTGGCATAGGTATTTATTTACCAAGGATATAATATAATGAAAACGTTATTTTGGTGGTGTGAAGGTGGATGTGCAGCCAACTGCGCTAACTCTTAAAGTTTGTTTAATTTTGCGAATTCACTTGATAATATAGAACCTGCTGTTCTTGTCTATACCTACCATTTGAATTTGAGTGTGTGTATGTATGAACTTATAGCACAACACCGATTACTCTGCTTACCCTGATTTTCGGGATACAAAAGCGTGAGTTATGTATTGAATTTGCCCTTTTCCAATGCCATACAACAATGTCTCGGTAGATGGCACTATTCTGGAAATTATGATATTTGTAAATAATTTATAACTTTTTTTTTTTATTATTTGTTACGATATCCGCCATAATAAGAATAACGCATATTCTGTGAAAATATCAAACGGCTAGCTATTACGGTTCCAAAGATACAGCCACCAGACGGACGGACGGGCGGACGGACAGACAGACAGACGAGGGCGCGGCGTAGGCTTAGTAATAGGCTTCCGTACGGGGTACGGAAACCTAACCTAAGAATGCAATTTCTTCCCGCCATAGGGACAAACCATATTATAGATACATAATATATGTAGGTTTTTTCATTACTTACTTTAAAAAAAAAACAATATAATTATTTATATAGGTATGTGAAATTGTACAGATAAAATAAAAAAAAAAAATTTTTTAATATATTGTTTCGCACTTCAGCACAAATGTTTTTCTACAAAAAACTAAAATATCTAAGCAAAGAGACTATTCTTTGAGATTATTGTTCAAATTATAGGTTGATGTGAATCGACCCTCATTAGAAGTTTTCTATTATGAAAACTTATATGTTTGTATACATACATCACCTGCATACCTCATGATGAATTAATAAATAAATAAATTATAAAAAAAATCTGCCTACACATCATCTTCCTTGCGGAACTTGTTCCCATCCCATGTCAGTATTTTCTTTTTATTCCGACAAGAATGATTAAAATAGTAATTTTGTGAAAAACAAAACGTTCGCTTGCCTGCTTCACTAAATAAAGCCATTAAAATCACAGAGAGCTCTTAACTCCTAAATCCCTTTAGATCCTTTAAGGTAATACCCAATTTCCATGTGCCCGGCCCTCGTGATCCGCTTAAAATTAAAACTTCCGCTTCACAGAGCGATTTAATCACTAAAAATAATCTTTAACCCGTCACACTTCGTCTGAGCTGTCCAGAAACGAATTGTAATAATATGTTCCAATTTAATTTTTAACTGTAAAATTTGTGAAAAAGGTCGGCAAGCAAAAGCAGCGCGTCGGCCTTTCATGCCAAATTCTGAACATTAGAAATGCAGGTACAATAAAATTATTAGTGTTCTTGGCCAGTAGAAAAACGCCGTTCAGAAGCTAAGGAGTTGTTGTGTGCAAGTATGGCCAGAAGAAATTGGATTCTGGCAATGAATCAGCCTTTTACACTTTTCGATACCATCAAATACAACTGTAGGTCTGAATACGTTTTCTAGTTGGCGTTATCCTACTTATTATAATTTGTGCCCCAAAATTTAAATCCAGTCTATTTTTGGGTAATTAACTGGTACGTCCAATGGTTTTTTTATAAACTGCTTTATTTTATGTTTCTAGGAAGGGCTGATATTTTTTTTTTTTTATGGAAACTGACACGGTTGGCTACATCACCTACCACATCCGTGATGTCAGCCCATAACACCGGGTGAACTTGGTGCCATGTCAGTGCTTCCCTTCGGTCGTGCCGGCTATACTGAACTGGACGGAAAACACAAACTATTTACATAGCCGTTTCGACCGACCTTTCATTCAGTGCGGTGGTACCAACCCGGGCGGGTTGAACCCTACCACCTAGTAATATAAGAAGGGAGTCATATACCTTAGTCGCCTTTTACGACATACACGGGGAGAGATGCAGTGGGGCTATTCTTTTAAAGTACCGGCCCCACACGGTACGTTTACGTTTATGTTACGATATGTTTATGACTGCGTAATTATACAGGAGGCCTGAATTTCAGCATGCAATACAATACATGTAATGCACGGACGTCTCAACTAAAGTTTTGTGAATTGCCCATTGAATTACCTACATGTAATGCATGGACGTCTGAGCTAGATTTCTGTGGATTATATATAATACATGGACGTTTGTAATAAAATTGTTTTTTAGTGCCCTGTGTAAAGAGTGTAAGAAAAGCTAATGGGAAGATTTGCCAAAAACGCTGCGCAAGTTCCTACAAAAAGCTGAAAGAAACTGGCTCCACAACCACTTCTGCAAGAAAAAGGGCTACACAAGTCATAACTGAGTGGCTTCCTTGCAAAAAAAAACGTTTTGCCTAACATGTTTTAATGAAGCTCATTAGAGCTTTGTTCTTCTGATATAGACGTCCATAAAAATAAAAAATAAATCGATGGAACATTTGAGTTTTATTTTCACCAATTCATTGTTCATACGTCCCTAGAAAATCAAAGTTCTAGCTCACATTTCCAGCCCAGGACACGCGGTTTAAGTTGCCTTTGGCTAATGCATTACGTGTAATACGTTCGTGATTGGGTCATCAAACTCTACATTTGTACCAAATTTCAACTTTTTTCGTCTAGTAGATTCGGAGAAAATAAGCTGCAACAGGCAGACAGACAGACAGACAGCCACGAGAGCGATGCTATAAGGGTTCAGTTTTTTCCTTTTTTTTAGACACGGAACCCTAAAAAACGGCACTTGAAAACCAATTTAACGCGTGAACCTCATTTTATAAAGTGAATATATTTGCTGAGACATTTCCTTTGTGATTGCCCGTTGACATCTTTTGTGAATGTTAGACGGCCTGCTAAACTTTAGAGGGACGACACCGGATTGAAATAAACTTTCCCTTACTACTTGGCTCTTCCATATTGATTTGGGGAAACTCAGTGATGCACACACCTGCGTTTTCAACAATAGGCCTCATGAGACGATATTTTGTAATGTCTCCTAAAATGTTGAGTACTTACATTTTTTTTTTGTTAAATTCAAAATTGGTTTATTTTTTGTCGAAAAAAAAACATACTTTTTTTATGTAATCCGGTTTGAGTGGCTGATTCAGAGGGGCCAAAGCACATGCTCCGACCAGCCAATATCACCTTCGAGAAGGTAGGTGCCATACCGGAGACTTCCCTGGATTGCTGGCTATACTGGACTAGAGGAGAACAGAGGAGGACAGAACCGAGGCTGCTATGCGGCCATCTTACATCCAGTACGGTGGTACCAATCCAGTCGGCTACAGTTTGAGCCTACCACCTAGTAAGGGACAAGGGAATATTGAAACAGGATCTGGTAACTTTTTTAAATAGTTTAAATTCGAAGTCGCATGCATTGATAGATTGTTATCCGTGGGTTATATAATGTTCCCCCTCACCCCGTCCTCCCAGATGCGTATTTCATTCATCCTACCCTTCACTCGCCTTACACGCCACTTTCTGAGTGAACCTGACTCATCAAAAATCCCCACGCGAATTTGCTTAAAATAAGAAGACACAATCAGCAGAAAATAACAAGGATTCGTACGAGTATAATGTTTTAGGTGTCGCCAAAATACACTGTGATTTCTCAAATCACTGGGGCGATACTGTGCTTGAACAGAAAAACTTCAAGTGGCAAATTTATAGAATGGCTTTACTCCGACGAACTTGTGTTTCTCGACGTTTGGGGAAAATCGTATAAGAAATAGTTTGAGAAAGTCAAAGTTAGAATTACTGTTAAATCTAACTTTAATACGACCGGAGTCGCGAGCACGAAAAGTAATTTATTTAACTTCTGTGCCATGAACACTGAAGAATAGTCCTCACATTATTTTTTTTTTATGGAAACTTAGTGACTAGGTGTCATGTCAGTGCTTCCATTCGGACGTGCCGGCTACAGTAAACTGGACGGAAGAAACGAACGATTTACATAGCCGTTTGAACCGACCTTTCATTCAGTGCGGTGGTACCAACCCGGGCGGATTATTACACTTGGCCGTCTTTTTTCCCGTCCAGTTCAGTGTAGCCGACACGACGAAAGGAGAGCACTGACCGGCAAGAACAAAGTTGAATGGGCCGACATCACTGATGTAGCCGGTGGTATTAAAAAAAACTTAGACCAGCTTAACCTTAGAACAAGACCTACAACTAGGAGTTGAACTCATGCCTCTAAGATCTAACCTTTTGATCCGAAGGGGTTAACGACTAGGTCAGGCATAGTAAGGCGCTCTTGAGGGGCTGCTTCTACCTAAATACGGTACTTTTTCGTGTCTAGAAAATATTCTCTTCAACCGGTCGTGTTTAATGAGTGCGTCAGCTCAGTTAGTCCCGCCGTTTTGTCTAGATCTGCGATTCGCAAATTGTTTATTTGGCCTGACGGATGAAATCCAGTCGTTTAGAACTGCACTTCACTTGGTGTTTGCGACAAAGTACTTTCGTATAGAGCAGAATTGTTTTTAGCTTCCGTACGTCAAAGAGATGACAACGGAATCTAAATTGTATGACTCATGCCCTCCAGTCGGTATGTCACCGGATCATAAAGGAAATTTGGTACGAAATTAGAGAATATTCCCTCAATAAACTTTTTTTTATTAATTTTTTTATGGAAACTGACACGATTGGCTACATCACCTACAACATCCGCGATGTCAGCCCATAACACCGAGTGAACTAGGTGCCATGTCAGTGCTCCCTTCATTTCATGTCGGCTACACTGAACTGGACGGAAAACACGAACTACATATTTACATAGCCGTTCGAACCGACGTTTCGCTCAGTGCGGTGGTACCAACCCGGCCGGGATAAACCCTACCACCTAGTATGTTAAGAAGGGAAGGGACCTAACTTACAGTTTAGCGTAGAATCCGAACCACAGTCAGTATCCGACGGTCGAGCGGTCACCCATCCGAGTACTGACCGCGGTCAGCGTTGCTTAACAATAGTCGACCGACCGCACCACTGAGCTACCGAGGTTGACAAAGCCTAGAAGTTATTTAAACATTTTATTAAAAAATTTGTCCACAAGGCGGTCTAATGTAACATTGAATGAAATAATACAAATATTTTGTTATATGGTAAGTGACACATCGTTGGAAACGGGTCGACAGCAAAAAAATTAAAATTAATTAAAAATTTAACTTTATTAGAATTAGAATACCACTATTAGCCCATATTTGGGTGTAGCACAGGGATCCCGCGCACGCTACGGCGCCGCCTCGCGCCCTGATTATCCGCTATCTCGGAAGAATAATTAATTAGAGAGAGGAGGTGGAAGTTTTAAAGCGAGCGAAATTTGTCAAAGTGCTGCTCGTTCACACGGGCACGCTCGTCGCTACGCGAACATGGATCCTTCCCTTTCACTGATTCCCAGTTCGGAGCACTACCTATATTTACAATATAAAAAGTGAGTCTTTTTGATAAGTACTCGTAAGTAAATTGTTATTTACCGAATAATTCTCCTCTAAATCTACCTGAATACATTATTCAGGTACTATAACTTAACTGACAATAATTACCAATTAAAGAATCACCATTTTACAATATTGGTATTCCATCTTGGACAAGATGTAATCACTGCATTTTTTTATTTATAGTTTCATTTTTAGTTTTATTTTGTTAGATAGATAAATACGTTTTGTTTTAGGTTAGTTGTAGTTAAGTTCTTTCTGATATTTAATTTTTATATTCTTTGTATAAAATGGTCTTCAATAAAGTATCACTGCTCTGAATTTGGCCTTTTGCTTTGAATTCACTTTGAATTAATACATCGTTGACTTAAACTACCTATTATACAGAATTATAACTTTGATGATATTATTGAAGCCAAATTTATTGCGAGGAAAAACGCGGGTAATATTAATAGAAAAAATCTGTTAAGTGCGAGTTTTACTCGCGCACGGAGGTTTCCGTATCTATCCGCCTATCTTTTGTCTTTCAGCAATGCAATGTATAAAAGCCTGTGGCGCCATCTATTATTCAGTAGTGTGACTAATAGATTTTTCGGTACGTTTGTTGTATGGGAGCCCCCCTTAATTTTTAACATTTTCTTTTTTTAAATTATTTGTTATATCCGCCATAGTAACACATATTCTGGGAAAATTTCAACGGGCTACCTATTACGGTTCAAGAGATACAGCTCTCGGACAGACGGACGGACGGACGGCGGAGGCTTAGTACGAGCTTCCGTACGGGATACGGAAACCTAAAAATGTAGTACGTAATAAATAGACATAAAGAAAACACGTTTTAATGTAGTTCTTTCCAAATGTTTTCTAAGGTTTTGAAACCAACGCGATGACGTAGCCGCATGTTATGAAAAACTTCTTCTCAAAACAGTTGCAACAAGCCTCAACGTTCTCCATATCGGAATTGACTTTCATTGTATAAGCGATCGTTAGAAGGTAGGTAGTGCCGAAATGCTCTTCACAAACTCCACGATATTGAATGTATTATCCCGGTAATATCGCCCGCGGTGCAAATAGGCGTCGGCTTCCATTGTGCCGAAAGCCCCCAAGCAAGCCTTTGCCTGTGTCAAGCTCCAGTCAATTATAGTGTTTGCTGATGAATTTCAGTGTACCCAGTGGCTTTGGGGCTCTGGGTTACTGTTTTGAGATTCATCTCAGGCATGTTGAGGTAAGATTTAGAGGAGCCATTTGGTATTTACTCTCTTTACAGAGTTTCATGATGAGATAGCCATGATTAGGTGAAGAAATATTTCACACTTGAATAAATACTCGAATGTCCAATCAAAGAAATACTCGTAAGATTTTTCAACTTCTACCTATACCTACCTACACACACCACTCTGTATCCCGACAATCGGGGTCAGCAGCGTAATCGGTGTTGTGCTTCAAATACTCAGGCAGATTACAGCACAAAACCGATCAACACGTTTAGCAAAGTATTTTTCAACTTTCATTATTGTAATCTAGCATAATCTGTGTAATTTTCACTCAAACATGTTTGAAAATAAATTATCTAATCAAATGAAAATTTCCTTATAAGTAGGTTGATATTTTATTCAAATTTTGTAAATACTCTTTATAAGTATATTTATATTTTATGTATTTCCACACATTTCCCCCCAAGTACAGTCTGAGGCCGGCATGGTATTTGCAACCACCGCATTCGATCGAATATTTATGGGCGGTGTCTCGGCGTCATATTATATTTAATTTCAGAAAATTTCAGAGGAAAATACTTTTCAATAGAATATCCATTTTCCATTGGGGTGACACTTATTGCGTATCGCCACCTAAGCACCTGCACGTAGTTGGGAGGGGGTGGGGACGCGGCGTCACTCCGGACAAAGCGTCAGGGTGCGGCAAATTACATTTTTGCACAAAGGCCAAATTTCCTTTTGATGTTTAAATCACACCGCCGCCGTTGTGTAAATGCTATTTTCATATTAATTGGTAATTTTAATCGAACCTGAATGTGATAGACCTGGAAGGCACATAAACATTAAGACATTTACTTGGTGGAGAAATTATTTTAAATTTTATTAAATATATAATTTGTCGTGTCTTAATTAAACTTACTCATCAAATTACAGAAACTAGTAATATAAGTTGAGTTTTATAAATCGGATCATGAATTTGATTATTCAGCAGTTCGCGGATTATTCGTAAATGGAAAGTTCAAATAAAAAAGCAATTGCACGCCCGATTGAGCAAAGTAGGCGCCGGAGGGACCGATTAGAAAAATACCGACGAGATAATCCTACCGCTGAGCTTTATTGACAAGGAGCGAGCTTGGAATTTGGGATATTGTAGGCAGAAATGGCCCAAAACCTAATTTCATTACGCGCTGCTGACATTTTGTGTAATTGTGGCTGTCTTCCCTTCTTTTTAATGTTGAATTTCATTTTGAAGGGATTTGCTTGACGCAAAGGAACCGGCTCCGCGCCCAGCGTCGAGTTCGGAGTCGGGTCGCATGATCTGACGACGTTTGTGAATAGCGCTTCGTCCCACTGCCTTGTCTCCTTGTCGCAGAGCTGGACTTGGACTACTTGGAGCGTGGCGGCGCGGCGGGGCGCTGACAGGAGCAGGCTCCGCGCCCAGTGTCGAGTCCTGAGTCGGCTCGCCGGACCTGACGACGTGTGTGTATAGCGCTTCGGCTCACTACCATGTCTCATTGCCGCAGAGCTGGACTTGGACTACCTGGAGCGCGGCGGCGGGGCGCTGACAGGAGCCGGCTCCGCGCCCAGCGTCGAGTCCGGAGTCTGCTCGCCGGACCTGACGACGTGTGTGTATAGCACTTCGGCTCACTACCATGTCTCCTTGTCGCAGAGCTGGACTTGGACTACCTGGGGCGTGGCGGCGGGGCGCTGACAGGAGCCGGCTCCGCGCCCAGCGTCGAGTCCGGAGTCTGCTCGCCGGACCTGACGACGTGTGTGTATAGCACTTCGGCTCACTACCATGTCTCCTTGTCGCAGAGCTGGACTTGGACAACCTGGGGCGTGGCGGCGGGGCGCTGACAGGAGCCGATTCCGTACCCAGCGTCGAGTCCGGAGTCGGCTCTCCGGACCTGATGACGTGTGTGTATAGCTCTTCGTCCCATTGCCTTGTCTCCTTTTTGCAGAGCTGGACCTGGACTACTTGGAGCGCGGCGGTGGGGCGCTGACAGGAACCGACTCCGTACCCAGCGTCGAGCCCGGATTCGACTCTCCGAAACTGACGACGTGTGTGTTAGCGCTTCGGCTCACTGCCGTGTCTTCTTGTCGCAGAGCTGGACTTGGACTACCTGGAGCGCGGCGGCGGGGCGCTGACAGGAGCTGGCACCGCACCCAGCGTCGAGCCCAGCCCCAGCTCGCTGGACCTGGTGAAGGTGGTGCTGCTGGGAGCGCCGGCTGTCGGCAAGACCAGCATCATACAGGTGGAGACGCTTATATAACTACGATGACACATACCTATATACCCAACCCAGACCAACCCAACCAATAACGCATTCCACTGACAGGTTGCCACTTGATGGTTTACTTGAAGCACGCATTCCTAAATTGTTTACTAAAGGAGTACTTCAAATAAAAATAAAATATCTTGAGTACTTAGTCACACAGTTGAACATCGGCCTTTGGAGTTCCTCGCCATGTTTACCTTCTTCGTACACGATGTTCGTGTTATGAATATCAGACTATAATCTATGCACTACTGAAGTGCTTGAAATGGCTGAAATTATAATTTGATTCAGTACAGAATGCCCCTTGATAATTAAATCCTTTCAAAATGTCATCAAACGTGTCATTAGCGTTTATAGCTCTCGCTGATTCGATTTGCAGTAAATCTGATTCCCGCAGTGGCACGACGGGCGGACGGATGGACGTAGGCTAGTTAGCACCACTACGGACGTAGTTAACGATAAATCCATTTAACCGCAATTAAGTGTTCCCAAACAGGAATTACTAGTGACAGCGGGCGAGCTCGTAGTCCGCAATCCACACTCTGCTATTCCCGGAGGCGCTTTAATTGCAAAAGGACATAAATGGTTGAGTGCTCTTGCATTAACAGATTCTAGTTTTGACTCTACGAGTTCTAGCGTGATTATTTACTAATCATTTTTGCTTGTATTCAATTATGTTGTGGGTTCAGTGTGGAGGATATGCCAAAAACTAATATAGACATATAAAACACTTACCATACTACGATTAAAGGTTACAGCTGTAGGGTATGAATCAAATATCTCTTAATGGCACGTAGTTAACCAAGGTGTTATGGTCTGAACATCACGAATGTAATAGGTGATGTAGACGGTTGGCTACATCAGTTTCCATAAAAAACAATCTGTCAAAGTTCTTGCACCCAAGCAACTATTTAATCTCAACCAGCGCATTTGTAGTGCAAAAATAATTGAGTACCAACGACAGAACGTCGGACACAAATCTTTATTTATTTACACTCACTTTATTGGTTAAGGGATTATAACTGAGTAATTTCCATTTCTAATGAGAAAATTGTAAAAGAAATGTACGTACTCAAAAAATATTACGTACAAAAAGTGTTGTGCAATGCATTTAGTAGGTACATAGTATAGTGTACTGAGCATACTACAAACTTTAAGTAGATATCTACAGTCCTTTCCGTCTCTGCGGGACAACAGACAGTATTTTCCGAATTTCCCATTGTCTCCTCGGAGCTACTAACGACGTCCCTTGGGTCTTGAAATGTGATCCCATTCCCGCGAAGTCTCTCCGGGTCCCTCGCGCCTGAGGCTTTTGAACTATGCGACCCCCTCTTTTGAGCCTTATCCGCATTACAGGCTTAAGAATTTGAGAAACCACTTAGCTTGAGGAAGAAGCTAAGCATGAATTTATTTGGGAAAGTAAAAAATCCAGCATTCGCATATACAATTATATAAAAACAGTGGAACTCTCAGAACAATGCAAAAAAAAAATTACATAATAAAAGCAAAATTGAAAAAGATTTTATCGCGTGTTGGTAGCAGCTCATTTACTATTTCACCAGGCCGTGTTTCAGCGGAGTATGTTCTCGCTTTGAGGCGTTATTCCGCCTATCTTCCCCTCCACTGCGGATAAATTGCCGAGAAAAATGAAAAAAACACGAAGTGCAGCCTTCAACATGAGAAATAAGGAAAAAAATGGAGTTTTCCGGGGAGAAAAGGACATTAATATTCATGCACATTCATAAATTGGAGCAAGCGTACTATGTAACATGGCAGTTACTCAATTAGGACTAAAAAAAATCCTTCGCCAAATACATATTTTTTCTCCCTTAGTGCCGCTGTTCCGTCGCTATCTGCAGCCTCAGCTTCAATAAACAACGATAATATCAGCTTCTTTAACGGAATTCTCGTTTCTTTTGAGGATTGAAATCCATCAATCGCATTACTCCGCAATCGGTTCAACTTTGTTTAATACAATCCTGACATTATAATGGTTAATAGGTACTTTTGTTTCAGCAATTCGTGTGGAGCGACTTCTCGGAGGAGTACGTACCGACGGACCGCAAACACACCTTCTATCCCTCCGTCATCATCAACGAGCACCTTTACGAGGTCAAGATCACAGATGTGCCCGTCATACCCTTTTTCCCTGTCGACTCCTACTACGAGTGGACCCACTACCGCTTCTACGGGCTCAGGAACGCGACCGCCTACATCCTCGTCTTTGACTTGTCCAACGTCGATACGTTCCAGTACATCCGCACATTGAGGGAACAGATATTCGAAAGTAGAGACATGCGCAACGTTCCTCTGCTGGTGGTCGGGAACAAGCAGGATCTTCTCTGCAGCAATCCCACGCCGGCTGCGAGCGGTCTACAGCAGCTGGCGATCGCAGAGAGCGCGTGTGCGGGAGACTCAAGGGAAAAGCGTAGGAACATAGTGAACCTTGTGCGAAAACATTGGAAGTGCGGATACGTGGAGTGCTCGGCGAAGTATAACTGGCGCGTGATCGCGGTATTCAAGGAGCTGATGGAGATGATCGACGCGATGGAGTGGAGCGGCGGCGGGCGGGTGGAGACCGGGCCCGAACAGGGCGCCATATCCGGCGCAGCACACGACCCTAGGTGTACCATTGTCTAGCCTAGTGTTCTGTACTATTCTTGCCGTCAGAAAGATTTGCGGGTGAATAATATCACCAATATTTACTGATCAAACTACAGAACTGCGGCCGTCTTCCCCCATCTTGCTTTGTGGATCGAATAAATGCAGTCCTTAAGCCAGATCCTTAAGTCCTTCCTCATACCCTTCATCATAGTCGACGAAAATATTTTTTCTGATTCGAAGGAATTAATAATGCTAGTTTGCCTGAGACAGACACCAATGCTATGAGTATATACATATAGGTAAATTGGCACAACTACGAAAATAATTGTATTAATGGTATTCCTGGAAAGTTGCTAAAACAAAGTTAGTCCAGACGTGTGTTTGTTTTTGCAGAGCATTCGTTAGTGTACCATAGATAACACAACGAATAGAGCTAGTTATGCGCCATTTTGGGCCGATACAGGCCCCTCCGGCGCGCGATGGGTTAAACAATGTGGTGCCTACTACGTGGAAAATATTTTGTGTACAGACGAGAATTATGAATTCAGAATACATACAGAGGTATGCTTAAGCACCAGACGTACAACATGTATGCCAAAAAGAACGCATGCCAAAATTGTAGCTCAGCTGTAGGAACTATCAGTACCTAACGAGATTTAGGAGTAGACAGAGTTTGGACTTGGAGCTGTAGCCTGATTCCAAGTTTAGTACGGTGTCAACGTAGTCGCATCATGTGAACGATATTTTACAGTACCTACCTATGAACGAACTTCGTTGTTAGATCATTCGCGGATTCACGTGGGTGTACGCCCCGTCACTTTAGACCTAGCACGCACTGCGAATGTTAAACGCGCGGTGTGGATTAAAATGAGCGCTTGAAATTTTTATTCGCAGTGAAGTACGTTCATAAATTTCCTTACAGAACTTTCGGAAGACAATCAGCGCGGATAATTTCCGCAGTGTGTGCTAGGGGCTATTGTTGTTGTGCTACGCCTGTTGTCCGTCAGCGCGTATTACCCAACATCCCTTCCTACAATGACCAGCACAGAGCTGTTTCACATACGGACGTTACTTTCACACACCACACTTACGTGTTTTTTTTATTGATACGCGAGACACTTGGCGCCGTCAGCATGGATTGTTGAGCCGTCGACGCCCAAAAGCATGACGTTTTTACGGCAGTTCAAAGTGGATGATGTAGAATTCGCTCGATACTATATTTGGTCGTGCCAAGCTTGGAATAGACCTGCTGGCAACGTTCCAAGGCAACCCCGCGCGCCGCCAACAACGGCGCCACGGAAAGCGATGTGCGCGAGCCAAACGACTTCCATTTCATATCTTCAACGACAATACCATAAATTCTGCCATCGACCTCTCTGTCCTCTTCTGCTTTGTGTTTTGATCATTTTGGTAGATAGAACTGAACGTATAAGGTTTTACGTAACTGTGGTCTGTTATTATCTGTGGTTGCTGTCCACTAGATTGAGTGTCAGCTTTGTCAGCATATTTTACTTTGAACAAGACAGAAATTATATAAAGTAGATGTTTGCTGCATAAAAGTCTTCACAATTGTTTGATTTTGGGAAGTACTAATGTGTGGCACACTGACAGATTTAATAACATAATTTGAGCTCGTTACATTACATAATATACGAAAACGAATAATATGTTTTGTTTATTTTACAAGAAATATTTGCAAATGTTGTACCCACCGTCTCTTTACTTTTATATATGAAAAAAATTATATCGATGTTCAATTTTGAATTTTGAACATTGTGCCTAGTCATGGTGTGTCATGCGCATGAAAATTGTAAATATAAATATTGTTATATTATTACATAATGTGTAAATATATAGAGTTCGAAGAACGCCAAGTTTACGTCTACAGTAGGAAAAAAAATTATAAATAAGTACACCTCTATAACTCTGTCACAATTTTGGAACAACTCGTTCAAAAGTTAGTGAGCGTGGCAAGGTTCTACAGGCTGTATTCACACTTTAGGATCTGATTGTACATTAGAATAGATAAATGTTTTTTAATGGTCAATCCACTGCGCACGGATTCGCTGCAAGATCGACATTTCGATCTATAATGTAGGTTTTGTTTTATCTATCTACATAGTGCCTATGTTTTTTTTTTCGACGTTCGTTTATTAATAAACTGTTGTATTATACTAACTCATATATAAATATTTCCTTAGCAAGTGGGTTGATCTTAGCAATATAACTGACTTAGGTTGTGTCGCTATATTAGTGAGAAAATAAACTTACGTACCTAAGTGAATATTGTTCAAAATGAAAATTAGTCTGTTAATAGTTAATTTATTTAAAGACGTATTTGGAAATAATGATGGAAAATAGATTGTAAAACGGAATGCCAATAACATTTTGGATAGTTATTTACTGATTTTAATTAACATACAAAATTGAACAAATTATAATATTATTTTACAAATAATTGACAGATTAATCTTTGTGTAGATATGCATTTCGTTTAATTATTTATGCATTATCTAAAAACATGTTTTATCTACTAAGTACCTATTTATCATTCAAATCGACTGAACATTGCAGTAAAGTAGATTGAAAGCTGTTCAGGGTACTTTTACACTTTTCTATCGATCTTGCTCAGTCATTCCTTAGATCTTTTTACACAATGTCACTTTTATGTCCCTTTTCCACCAAAATGCGTACGTTTTAGTTATACATTTGGCATCCTCCCACAACAAACCCCGCCGCCGGCTGTAAATTTGCTTCACGCCGCATTCCTATGCACCCCACCGACCCTCTCCCCGTGCCCTTACCGCAGCCTCCACGCTCCTGTTTTATTTTTACGATTAGTAATAGAACCTACATTTATTTTTATTGACCGAACATTTAAATTAATATATGAACGGACATTATTTTCTGAAAATGTTCCTTAATATATTTTCTCATTTTTCAAATACATTTCAAATATTCACATAGTTACAATTCATTTGCGGTGGCGTTTATAGTGGTTAAGGCACCCACAGAAGTTCGGAGGTACGAATCCCGGGTGTGCGTGCACCAAAGAGTAAGAGTAACATTTTCAACAAAATCATTATAATTTATCCGTCACTTCGGTGCAACGAGAGGAAACCAGTACACTAACAGTTCTTAAATGCACCACGAGACAGATCCCAAACGCATGGCACATTATCATACATGCACTGGCGGCTGGTCTTAAAGTGCGCTCGTGCGCCGCACTACCATACCACGAGAAGTCTTTACTTCACTCAAAATAAATAATACCTTACAACATACTACATTAAAACCATAAAGATCGTACTCCAAATAAATACGAATGTGAATTCGACCTTATTTTATAGATCACAAGGCACGTTTTTCCGAGTAAACGCGCGCGCCGTGCGGAATATAAATCGCACGCGGGTCTCCCATAATGAATGTATGGCGATCGGCAAAACACCGCTGGCGCGTGAGACAGAAGATACTTCATAGAAACAGTATGGGCCGAAAGGAGTTCTGCGTGCTGCGCACGAGCGCCAAACAAGGACGCTATATCGTGAATACCCGCGCGTGCGACACGTCGCGTCGCGAGCGATTCGTTTTGCACAAGTCCGTCTTACAAACTCTTTGCCGTCTACCTAGAGTCAGCGCGCTGTCATGTGATATCAGTATCACATACCCGTTAGCGCGCGAATATTTAAAATGGGATATGGTTAGGTTTTGTGCTTTCTGTCTCGTGATACTGTGAATTAAGTGGTGCCGATATTGCCTAAGCGTTGGTTAAAGGCAAGGCTTTTCAATCAGGTGATCCCGGGTTCAATTCCTACTTTTCAAATGCTTTTATTTTTATAATGTTTTTTTTTAAGTATTTTTGGACTGTTTTCTTTTTGAAAGCTGCAGTCGTGTTGTGGTCTATGGGGTGTATTCATAAAGTTACTAAAAATAAGTTAAAAAACTTGTTTGGATTTTTTTTTCTTGTTTTGCAACTCATTGAGTGTCTTGAGAATATTCATACTAGGTACTTACATAATAAAACGCAGGCGTTTAAAAAATTCGGAAGTCCCGATCTTAAAATAACATGACGGGAATGTGTTGGGAAATTTGGTATTTAAGTAGGTAGGTACTTAGCGCACTACCGGTCACTGAAGTCACCAGCCGCCACTGCATACATGTCATGAGCTCTGCCCGCGCGACGGTTGAAAGAGAAGCGGCATTTTTCTGCAGCACAGAAAAAAGTATTCCATTTTATTTTATTGATGTGAGCGCGTAGAGAGAGTAACTAGGTATTTCTAATGTTTAATTATTTGCCCTTCCGATCAGCTTAACAGTATCATACACGTTACAAAATATACACATGTTAAAAACAGCGCAATAAAATGTTGTGAACAATGAAACAAGTCTATCGTTGTTATTTCTGAAGATTTCCCTTTCCTTAATGTTTCATTTTTAGGGACCTCAAAAAGAAAACCTTTACTTGTGTATCTGCAAAGATTATTATGTTTCCAGATCTCCTGAAACTTTGAAATAAAAAGTTATTTAAGAAATAATGTTCAGCTCTCAACAATTTTACTTATTATGAGTTTACGAGAATATTATGCTTCTGAATTTTTCTTCAAATTCGTCTTTATATGGGTTTAACCCGCCCGGGTTGGTACCACCGCACTGAATGAAAGGTCGGTCGAAACGACTATGTTTGTGTTTTCCGTCCAGTTCAGTGTAGCCGGCACGACCGAAGGGAAGACTGACGTGGCACCAAGTTCACCCGGTGTTATGGGCTGACATCACGGATGTTGTATGTGATGTAGCCAACCATGTCAGTTTCCATAAAAAAATATATATATATTGAAATCTTATCGAGTATGTCGACGTTATATTGTCTTGTTCACCGCGACAATACCCGCGCGGCTGCATGTAAGAACTTACTCTAGTTTAATGTAGGTACTTATTTATATGTTTTATTTAATAAAGTTATTATTATAATTTTAGTTAATTTTTATTTGATAGGTAGGTAGTTTTAGTTTTGTAAGCTCACGTTCTGCCAACTAATTTTATTTCGTCATAGTAGAGTTCCGCGGTTATTACAATATTTCATATGCTTTTGTAGGACATTATCGTTCAGGTTACTTTTTTGTTTGAATGACAGCTGCCATGTTATGCCTAATGAAAATGACAGTATGTATGAGAGTTAAATTATAAATATATTTTTTTTTTGTTTATAATTCGACAACGGTGAACCGATTTAGAAGCAGTTTTCACTAGCTAATCTTTTCAATATCATTCCACGATATCCTATCAAAGATTTTTTTATTTTTTATTTAATCCGGTATGGATGACTGAGTCGTAGGGGCCAAAGCACATGCTCCGACGAGGCAATATCACCTCCGAGAAGGTAGGTGCCATACATACCTGAGATTTCCCTGGATTGCTGGCTATACTTTACTAGATGAGAACACAACCGAGGCTGCTATGCGGCCATCTTACATCCAGTATGGTGGTACCAACCCAGTCGGTTACAATTTGAGCCTACCACCGAGTAAGAGGCAAGGGAAGGGACCTACAGTTTTACACCTCTTCCGAACGGTGAAGCAGCAGGTTTAGGTATGCACGCAAATATTTTCGACAGAAAAAACTGATTGGTTCACGCCGATCGGATTTGAACCTCGGACCTCTCTCATGAGAAGCTGATGCAAAAACCACTCGGCCACCCACCGCTTGAGCTCCGCAACGAAGCCGCTACGGTGAGTATACCTAGTATAAATACATAGCTAGACAAAACGGCCGATATAGGCCCAGCGGCGCGCGATAGGTTAATTATGAAGCATTACATAAGCCCATAAATATACTATACACATAGCTAAGGTTCTTATTGTAGTATATATGTAATTATGTATATGTAAGGATTTATATTTATTATGTATCTTTGTACAATTTGTATATGTGTGTATTTATATTTCATACTACTGTTCCCTCTGGTACTGCATTGTCCGCCCCTACGTGTTTTCCACATCCCAAAGGTTAGTTCGTAAAGAATGCCGCAAGGCACTAAACTCGCCTTTTGTAACCTTTATAGACAATGGTGTACAATAAAGTATATTTTCATTTCATTTCAAGTAAATACAACAAGTCAATGTTCTTTCAGTCTAGGTATATTCCTGTTCTATTTACGTAGATTTATCAACATTTAGTATGAATCCCTCTGACTAGATCGTTATATTTTCCTTATATATTCTCACTGTACTAGAATGGCTTAGCACTTTGGACGAAAATAACAAAAGTTGTTAGTTATATAAGAAAAGTTAGTTTCAATTCAGCATTAGAACGCTTTGACAATGTTTTACTTTGTTAGTAGTTTCGCAAAAGACAGGTTCTCATAACTTTAATTAAGTTTTTCTTTTAAATCAACATGAGTGACTGTTAGTCCAGGAAACGAGGAAATTCCTTGTATGGGCTCTTCGGACTAATTCCTCTGTCGCTGAAACTTTGCAGTGTGATAGAGTAGTGTTTAAAATATACGTTTGACAAATTATCTAGGATTTTTGATGTTTGGAAGTTAGGTATTAAAATGAATGAATGCCTAAAAATGAAAATGGCTTATAACTGCTGATGAAAAATTGCTCCGTCCGAAATTCCTTCGGTATATGATATTACATATTAATAAGAGTATATATTAACATTATCTAGGAAAATTTCGATTTCGAATAGGCAGAAATTTGAAAATATCTATTTTGTATCACAACTTCTTCAGAAAAATTGCTCTGTCAATTTTAATTTTTTTATATGTCTTAATTTATTTAAATATATCGCTTTTGACAATTATCTAGGAAATTTTCCATATCGATCACACCTTTACAGATTTTCGGCAATAATTCGCTGTGAAAAATTGCTCCGTCCGAAATTCCTTCGGAATATGATATTATATATTAATAAGAGTATACATACAACATTATCTAGGAAAATTTCGATTTCGAATAGGCAGAAATTTGAAAATACCTATTTTGTATCACAACTTCTTCAGAAAATTGACCATATAAATGCCAAAAGGCACCAACCCACAAATTGGTTAAAAATGAGTTAAATATACCAATCGAGAGCTAATCAACCCTCTATTTTTTGCAGAAAAGACCCAGGCAGGCTACTTGGTATATACTAATAGGTTTCTACACATTCGTCCGCCCAATTGAGGTATATCGCAACAGCAGAAAAGAATTATGCTACTTGGTACTAGCTAACTGGTCAGATTTTTTTTTTGCGTAAAAGATCCAAGCGAGATGGACTTTTTTGTTTTTAATGAAGTACGCTAAAAGTATTTATCAAAACAGAGCCAAGATATCTGGTTCTTTTTGGCATTATATAATAAAAACAAACTGTATATCGCAAAGTGGAACCAATTTATGTGGTTCTTTTTGGCATTTATAATAAAAACAAACGGTATATTGCAAAAATGTAATCGATTTATGTGGTTGGTTTGCCTTTGGGGACCTATAGTGAGTCTTATTTCATTGGAAATAAGAGATCTTTTTTTAAAAATAAAATCAAACATGTCTACGTTCTATGAAACAGAACGCCTAATAATAAATAAGTTCAGTTCAGTTCACTACCGCGACGAATGTGTCAGTTCACGACCGCGAAGTAAAGTAAATTGCTGTTTTCGACGTGGCTCAATGTACCTACTACGTAGTGATCGCGACATATCGCCAGAGTGTAGTTCGACGTCGTCGTCCAAGCAGGTGCCTACGCCGCGCCGCCTAACGTAACCATTGAAGATAGAATAGAATAGAATAGAATATTTATTTGTATAACATATACAAGTCACAAACTAACATTCACACATTTTAAAATTTTTCTATTTAGAAAATAAAATAATATGAAACATAATAAATGAGTCCTATTAAAATTAAAATTATTAATAATAGAAATCCGATATAAAAGTCACACGTGCCTCCTGGGTGGTGCCAAATGAACAGCAATCAGCGTGTGGGAGATCTTCGGATCGGCTGGGTTCGCCACCACACCCCGGGAGAAACAATTACACCGGCATAACAGTTCGCTGTGTTCCGGTGTACTTCCCGGGGACCCAGTAGCAGGTGGGGTTGGCTGTGGTGAGGAGTAGGCCAGTGATCCCGACGCGGATTCGCTGTTCAGAGGTGACGCATCGACACGGTTGACAGGGAGACCCGGTTAAACGGTTATTCCGCTGGCCGCCCGCCGGGTAGTACAGGAGCCCATTCGCGTCTAACCAACGCGAGAGGCTGCCCCGGTCAACCGGCGCATAATCCCGGAGTGGTCCGTCGTGCCGGTTGGTGACCGGAGTAGGGGTTCCGGCGGCCACTTCCGGGGGGGGGGACCGGGGGCCTTTCCGTCTTCCGTGTCGGCGCAACACTAACCTGAGTAGTAAGCGATGAAGCTAGGGTCCACGCTTTGCCCGTGAATCACCACAGCCACCCTTTCATGCTCTTTCCCTCCCTCTTACATAAATCATGGCAGCGAAAAAAAAGGAAAAAAAGGTTCAATCAGCGGTGCACACCCTTACACCACTATTTAGCGTTGACTCGACCAACGTGCGGGGGTTGCATACCAATTTGAATGCCGTCCATCACCACCTGGAGACGAAGAAGCCGGCCTTGCTTTTCCTGACGGAATCACAAATATATCGACCTGCACTACCCCGGCTACACCCTGGAAGAAGCCTTCCGGTCGCGAGCCGGGGTTTGCTTGTTTGTCAGGGCAGATATTTGCTGTCGTCGCCTGCGCTGCCTTGAGGACTCCGAGCTATCAGTACTTTGGGTCCACGAGGATCTGGGAACGGTCTCGCGGGTGTACGCCTGTCTGTACAGGTCGCACTCTGGTGATGCAGAGACAGCTCGGTTATTTGAGTACCTGAGTGGAGCGGCAGACAAAGTCCAAGAGCGGTTCCCTACCGCGGATTTGGTTCTTCTTGGAGACTTCAATGCCCATCACGAGGCATGGCTAGGCTCCAGGAGAACTGACTTTGCGGGGAGAGCCGCCTACGACTTCGCCTTGACGCATGACCTGTCTCAACTGGTAGACCAGCCCACCAGGCTGCCAGATATAGACGGTCATGAACCCTCTCTGCTGGATCTTCTGCTGACAACGAACCCCACTGCATATAAGGTCGCAGTGAGAGCCCCGCTGGGTTCCTCTGATCATTGTTTAGTGTGGTCCACGGTGCCATCTTCGCCTCCTCAGTCCCGTACTGGAGGAACGCGTCGAATTTGGCACTACGCGTCAGCAGATTGGGATGGGATGCGAGAACACTTCGCATCCTACCCTTGGAGAGAGATCTGCTTCAGTTCGGGCGATCCGTCGCAATGCGCTAATACCGTTGCCGAGGTGGTTCTGGGGGCAATGGAAATGTTTATTCGCAGCGCCTCTGTCTACCTCGGTGGTAAAAGCCAACCATGGTACAGCCGCGACTGTGCTGATGCTGTCGCAGCTAAATGCGCAGCTTATCGGGCATGGTCGCGCGCTCGTGCCGGACGTGATCCGAACGCATCCTAACTGAAGAAGGAATACAACCGCCTCTCCAGATCCTGCATAAAGGTTATTGCCAGGGCCAAATTTGACCACATCGGCAGAATCGGCGATAGACTGAACCAGCACCCAACTGGGAGCCGTGAGTTCTGGTCTCTCGCTAAATATGTCGAGTCAAATTTCTGCCGCTCCTCTCTTCCACCTCTGCAGTGTCCTGGAGGCTCACTTGTCCACTCCGCAAAGAAGAAAGCCGACTTACTGGTATCTCTCTTTGCGGGGAACTCCAACCTGGACGATGGGGGTGCCACTCCCCCATCCATACCTAGGTGTGAGAACTCCATGTCGGAAGTGCAGTTTCGACAACGGACTGTACGGGCGGAACTTCTCTCCCTAGACGTCAGGAAGGCGAGTGGGCCGGATAGGATTCCTGCATTGGTGTTAAAAAGGTGTGCTCCCGAACTGGCCCCAGTGCTGACGCGCCTATTCCGTCTCTCCTACTCCAATTGCCGTGTGCCGGCGGCCTGGAAATCTGCGTTTTTGCAAGCGGTCCCTAAAAAGGGTGACCGCTCAAACCCGTCAAACTACCGACCTATAGCGATTACCTCCCTTTTCTGTAAGGTGATGGAGCGCATTATCAATACGCAGCTCATGAAGTACCTGGAGACGAATGACCTCATCAGCGATCGGCAATACGGCTTCCGGCCAAAACGATCTGCTGGTGATCTCCTAGCGTACGTCACTCACCTTTGGGGGGAATCGCTTGACGGTCATGGTGAATTGATGCTACCTATTTTAATTTTGAATTTTAATTTATTTTAATTTATTTTAATTTTATTTTAATTTTATATTTTTTTATATTGACATAATTGAATTTTTAACCTTTAACAATTCTATTGATGCGAAGTATTTTAATTTAGCTCTAGTTTTAATTGCCTTTCATGCACAAAACAGTTTTTTTTTCTCTGTATTCTTATAATTTTTAGTTATGTACCTATATTATTGCTAATTATTAGTCCCTTACCATGGCTAGACCCAGACAGTTTCAATTGTAAATTTGGTAAACTAAAATGTGACGAACTCAAGTGTACCGATGGTACCTAAGATGGAAATGAATAAATGAAAAATTAAATGAAAAATACTTGGCAATTGGCCTTGATATTGCCAAGGCATTTGATCGGCTTTGGCACAAGTCGCTCTTGGGCAAATTGCCGGCTTACGGACTTCCTTCTGGCCTCTGTGACTGGGTCGCCGACTTCCTACATGGGCGTAGCATTCAGGTCCTAGTGGACGGTTGCTCGTCGGACGCCATGTCAGTGAACCCCGGCGTACCACAAGGATCTGTGTTGTCACCCACGCTGTTTCTTCTGCATATCAATGATATGCTGTCTCTGGGCAACATACATTGTTATGCGGATGACAGTACGGCACACGGATCCTACACCAGTCACCCTTCAGCCAGTCGGGATATTGTGGATGAGAAGAGGCGAAGACTTGTGTCTGAGCTCGAACACACACTCGGCTCTATTTCCGAATGGGGCCGTAGCAATTTGGTCGAGTTCAACGCTTCCAAGACACAAGTTTGCGCGTTAAGTGCGAAGAGAGCGGCGTTCACACCGGCTCCTTCATTCCAAGGCACGTCGCTTAAATTAAGCGAACACCTCGGGGTCCTCGGAGTCGAACTGTCGCACGACTTGAACTTTCGTCGCCATATCGAGGGGAAGGCCAAGCTGGCTTCTAAAAAGCTGGGCGTACTCAATAAGGTGCGACGGTACTTCACGCCGGACCAAAGGCTGCTTTTGTATAAATCGCAGATCAGGTCCTGCTTGGAGTACTGCTCGCACCTGTGGGATGGCTCTGCCAAATACCAGCTTGCGCCTCTGGACTCGATCCAGCGTCGAGCCGTGCGACTAGTGGGTGACCCCGCAGTGTCCCGCGATCTAAAACCACTGCAACACCGTAGGGATGTCGGCTCCCTAAGTGTGTTCTATCGCTTATTCCATGGGGAGTACTCGGAGGAGCTGTTTAACGCAATCCCGCCGTCCCCTTTCCATCTCCGCACCACATGAACTGGGCAGGGATTGCATCCCTATACGCTGGACTTACCGCGGATGCGTACTAATCGATTCTGCAGATCATTCCTCTACAGAACCGGTAAACTCTGGAATGCTCTCCCTGCTCATATATTTCCCCCCAAGTACAGTCTCGGGTCCTTAAAGAGGGGCGTGAATGGGCACCTGTCAGGCCGGCATGGCATTCGCAACCCCCGCATACGACCGAATGTCCATGGGCGTCGTTAGACACCTTATGGGTGGCTCGGCGCCATATGTCGCGCTTTCAATAAAAAAAAATTAAAAAAAACGTTCCTCCATTCTCTTCGCCTCAAGACTCTACCTGCAGCGGTCTTCATGCAAGAAGCACACAGCGCCTCCTGGCGGAAAGGAGAAGAGTCCGGTTGCCTAGGCGACGGACTGTTGTGATCTGACACGTCCGAAAATACAAGCGGGAGCGGGCGGTTTTGTTCAAACATTTTGCTCTGGAAAAGATAAAATCCACCCTGATCGAGCGCGGCGCGGGCTCTCAGGGCTTGTTGCGACCTAATACGGCATAAGTATAGTGAGTGTAGTTTCCGAAGTGTGTGCGTAGCTGGGCCCAGCAGATCCTTGGACACCGGGACGTTTCCGTGCCGATCGACGACCACCACCTGAAGGACCGAGCTATCGAAGGTGCGGCTGCGGGCGGAGACATCAACATCCAGGTAGGAGGTACCACACCACCACACACTTTGCGCTACACCTCGAAGCTAGTCCGACGAATCCCGACGCTGCTCAGAAGGAGTCCAACATTTCCCTGTGTTCCCCCGACGCCATCCAGACGCAGTCCGACATCTACGTGAGCTCGGAAGCTAGTCCGACGAATCCCGAAGCTGCTCAGAAGGAGTCCAACATTGCCCTGCGTTCCCACGACGCCATTCAGACGGAGTCCGACATCTAAGTGAGCTCGGAAGCTAGTCCGACGAATCCCGACGCTGCTAAGAAAGAGCCCGACACTGCCCTGGGGTTCCCCGACACAATACAGACGGAGCCCGACATCCAAGTAAGCCTCAAAGCTAGTCCGACGAATCCCGACGCTGCTCAGAAGGAGTCCGACACTGCCCTGCGTTCCCCCGACGCCACCCAGACGCAGTCCGACATCTAAGCGAGCTCTGAAACCAGTCCGACGAATCCCGACGCTGCTCAGAAGGAGTCCGACACTGCCCTGCGTTCCCCCGACGCCATCCAGACGCAGTCCGACATCTAAGCGAGCTCCGAAACCAGCCCGACGAATCCCGACGCGGCTAAGAAGGAGTCCGACACTGCCCCTGCGTTCCCCCGACGCCATCCAGACGCGGTCTGACATCTAAGCGAGCCTCGAAGCCAGTCCGACGAATCCCGACGCAGCTCGGAAGGAGCCCGACACTGCCCAACGTCCCCCGACGCCATCCCGATGGAGCCCGATACTGCCCTGCGTTCCCCGACGCCATCCAGACGGAGCCCGACACCTAAGCGAATTTCCGAAGTCAGCCAGACGGATCCAGACGCTACGCCAAACTAATCCTATCACGAAGCGCAAAATAAGATCTGAACTGACTGATAGATAACAGTAGACAACACCCGTCGCCGCCGCGTAAACCAGCCTCGGGGAAACTTGTAAAAGTCCCAATCGTCTCTTATTTACCCTATTTCACCCCTTATGAAACTATCAAACCCAGAATATGAGTACCGCTGCGGTGACGGCGTGATATTGCATGTGCACAGTCGCACCCCCACCCAACTACAGTCCACCCACTAACACCACGGGGTGAGAACGACTGTTGCGTACAGCGGCCCCATTCGGAAATAGACCAAAGCGTTTGTTTGAGATCAGACACAAGTCTTCGCCTCTTCATCCACAACATCCCGTCTGACTGAAGGGTCACTGGTATAGGATCCATGTGCTGTACTGTCATCCGCATAACAATTTATGTTGCCGAGTGGCAGCATGTCATTGATATGCAGAAGAAACAGTGTTGGTGACAAGACAACACAGATCCCTGCGGTACGCCGGCATTCACTGACAGGGCGTCCGAAGAGCAACCGTCCACTAGGACCTGAATGCTACGCCCATGTAGGAAGTCGGCGACCCAGTCGCAGAGGCCAGAAGGAAGTCCGTACGACGGAAGCTAGCCCAGAAGCGATTTGTGCCAAACCCATTCGAATGCCTTGGCAATATCGAGACCAATTCACACCGTTTCAGCACCAATGCAGGAATCATATCCGGCCCACTCGCCTTCCTGGTGTCTAGGGAGATAAGCTCCGCCCGCACAGTTCGTTGTCGGAACTGTACTTCCGGCATGGAGTTCTCACACCTAGTTATGGATGGGGGGATGGCACCCCATCGTCCATGGTGGAGTTCTACGCAAAGAGAGCATTTACATTTGCGGAGTGGGCAAGTGAGCCCCCAGGACACTGTAGAGGTGGAAGGGAGGAGCGGTAGAAAATCGATACGACAGATTTGGCGAGAGACCAAAACTCACGGCTCCCAGTTGGGTGCTGGTTCAGCCTATCACCAACTCTGCCGATATGCTCGAATTTGGCCCTGACGATAGCCCTCTTGCAGGATCTGGAGAGGCGGTTGTATTCTTTCTTCAGTTCGGATACATTAGGATCGCGTCTGGTACGAGCGCACGACCATGCACGATAAGCTGCGCCATTAGCTGCGACAGCTTCACCACAGTCGCGGCTGTACCAGGCCTGGCTTTTACCACCGAGGCGCACGAGGGCGCTGGGAATGAACATCTCCATTCCCCCCAGAACCACCTCGGCTACGGCATTGGCGCATTCTGCCGGAATGCGCCAATGCCGTAGCCAAGGTGTAGATCATCCGAGGTGTAGATCATCCGAACTGAAGCATAGCTCTCTCCATGGGTAGGATGTGATGTATTCTCGCATCCCGTCCCAATCCGCTGACACGTAGTGCCAAATTGGACGCATTCCTCCAGTACGAGACTAAGGAGGCAAAAATGGCACCGTGGACCCCACTAAACAGTGGTCAGAGAAGCCAAGAGGAGTGCTCACTGTGACTTTGTATCCAGCAGGGTTCGTCGTCAGCAGAAGATCCAGCAGAGAGGGTGCATGACCGTCCATGTCTGGCACTTTGGTAGGTTGGTCTATCAGTTGAGGCAAGTCATGCGTCAGGGCGAAGTCGTAGGCGGCTCTCCCCTCGAAGTCAGTTCTCCCGGAGCCCAGCCACTCCTCGTGATGGGCATTAAAATCCCCAAGCAGAACCATATCCGCGGATATATATATATATAGGGAAACTACATGCACTTCATCTGCCGCTCTACTCAAGTGCTCGAACAATCGAGCTGTCCCCGCGTCGTCTGAGTGCGACCTGTAGATACTTACAGGCGGACACACGCGACTCCGTCCCCAAGTGAACCGATTGTGATGATTCTTTTTTTATTTGAAAGCTGGTGCTTTCCGCGTGGTCCCATTTCAATTTCATCAAGATCGGATTAGAAAGCGAGGCGGATTCGCGAAGCCAAAAGCCGAGCGATTCCGCCGAGTACATTAATAGCAAAAAATTACTAAAAAAACTGAAATAAAAAACTATTAAAAAAAATATAAAAACCGCCTTCAAAAATGTATGAAATAAAAAAAATCGAACCCTAGAGTTGAAGGCGGTGCAAGCAAAAATAACCGACCGCCTTCAACTCTAGGGTTCGATTTTTTTTTATTTCATACATTTTTGAAGGCGGTTTTTAATTTTTTAAATCGTTTTTTTACAAAAATGTATACACTTTATTTACATACAGACTGTACGTGCATGAAATATGTTTAATAAGTTGTTTCGACATACTGTCATACAAATTAAATTACAGAACGAAAGTTAAATTTTAAAAGTTCCTAATACTATATAGATAGGCCCTACATTTTCGTTCCATAGGCGGCAGGACGGCGCGGCGGAGCGGCGTTGTAGTGGGATGACAGAGGTGGCGGGCGGAATAGCGAGCCGCGAGCATCGACGACGCTCGCGTGTCGTCTCGTCGGTCGCGGTGCGGGACGATGAGCTGCTGGCGCGCGGGCGGGCGGGCTTATTCTTCCCCACTCCCCGCAGCCCTCCCGCACCCCGAGTTCAGTGTAGTGCGAGCGCGCGCTTTTTAAACGTTGTTTTATTATATTGCGATACTCGAAACTACTCGAAAGTTCATGTTTAATGGAGAAATTTTATTGGATAATATACAATTATATTATATTTTGATGTTCTGTGTCTAATAAGTTAATAAAAACAGACGAAGCAATTTTTCACAGTGCTTGGGTTATTGCCAAAAATATGTAAAGGTGTGATCCATAAGGAAAATTTCCTAGATAATTATGAAAAGCGATATATTTAAAGAAATTAGGAGATGAAAAAAAATAAAAATTGACAGAGTAATTTTTATAGGTATTTTCAAATTTCTGCCTGTTCGAAATCGAAATTTTCCTAGATAATGTTATATATATACTCTTATTAATATATAATATCATATTCCGAAAGAATTTTGGACAGAGCAATTTTTCACAGCGAATTATTGCGGAAAATCTGTAAAGGTGTGATCGATACGGAAAATTTCCTAGATACTTGTCTAAAGCGATATATATAAATAAATTAAGACATATAATAAAATAAAAATTGACAGAGCAATTTTTCTGAAGAAGTTGTGATACAAAATAGGTATTTTCAAATTTCTGCCTATTCGAAATCGAAATTTTCATAGATAATGTTATATATATACTCTTATTAATATATAATATCATACACGGAAGGAACTTCGGACGGAGCAATTTTTCACCAGCAGTTATAAGCGATTTTCATCTTTAGGTATAAATACCTAACTTCCAAACATAAAAAATCCTAGATAATTTGTCAAACGTGTATTTTAAACCCTACTTTATCACACTGCAAAGATTCAGCGACAGAGGAATTACGTCGAGTGGAAATGCTTTATTGATTGGAGTATGTACCGAGGGATCAATGGTGCGGTCGACACAGCCATAATCACCTCTCCTCGCGAAACCACGCTCAGTGTGGCGTCATGCCAGCAGATTTGCGGACTGTTGCTTGAAGACACCCAGGTTAAAGGATTCGGGAAACACACTCGCCGGAAGACAGTTCCACACCCTAGCGGTGCGGTGGGACAAAGAAACGATTTGGAGAAACAATGGATATGAAAGAACATAACATATGAAAGAAAATGTTTCATAATATATCTTGATGGGATCGCTACATACTAAATATTATATATATGGAAGAGGGTGGGTTTAATGTCTTTGTATAGATACCACCTAGACTAGACATATAATCTATGTAAACTCTACGTGCATATGCTAGTCAATCTAGATTTCCATATAAACGAGTTAGCTTGCGAAGATAAGCTTGTTGCGTCAGTTATGGAATTTCTGATATAGAGTTCCTATTTTGATTAATTAGTTCTAGATGCAGACAAGTTAGTTTCTACATTCGCAAATTAGTTTCACCACGATGTTTCACGTAGTTGTTCCACTAGGGTTGTTTCAATATTGTGAGAGATTGTTAGGTTTTGACGCGCGTCAGACTTTGACGCATAGTATTTATCCTTCAGAGATGACCTTATTGACATTTACGTAATAAATAAAGCTATTTTTAACCGACTTAAAAAAAGGAGGAGGTTCTAATGTTCGGCTGTATGTATTTTTTTTATGTATGTTCAGCAATATCTTCCTCAATTGTGAACCGATTTCGATGATTCTTTTGTGTTCGGTTCAGTCTAGCTCCAAGGTGGTCCCATTTTTTTTTGGTCAAGATCGAATTGGAAAGCGAGGCGGAATCGCGAGGCCGAAGGCCGAGCGATTCCGCCGAGTACATTAATAGCAAATAAAATTACTAAAAAAACTGTGAAATAAAAAACTATTTAAAAAAATATAAAAACCGCCTTCAAAAATGTATGAAATTAAAAAAAAAATCGAACCCTAGAGTTGAAGGCGGTGGTGCTAAAGCAAGCAAAAATAACCGACCGCCTTCAACTATAGGGTTCGATTTTTTTTTATATCATACATTTTTGAAGGCAGTTTTTATATTTTTTTAAATAGTTTTTTTTTTATTGTTTTGTGGAGACTCTACATTTTATTTTCAACCCCCGACGAAAAAAAACAGAGGGCTGTTATAAGTTTGACGTGTTTGTGTGTGTGAGGGTGTGTGACGGTGTGTGTGTGTGTGTGTGAAGGGGGCGGTAAGAACTTGAATGGAGGTCCATACGACCGTTGAGACTGGCCGTGCTGCATATTCCACGTAAAACTGTAGGCCACTCTCTACCATTGGACAGGCGTGATAAAATAATTATGGTCATGAGTGTGGTAAGGTTCCACGAGTATATTCTCACCTTCGGTACACAGTGTACGTACGTACATTCCTAGAACGAGAAGACGGAGAATTGTTGGTAACTATATTAATTTTCGCCTCTCATCTTAAAGAAAGTTTATCTTTGCTTCTCGGTTAGTGAAAAGGGAATAACCTACCTCGTATCTTCTTAGAAATACTGGGTAGGTAGTCAAGCGTTTGCATGAGCGGCGAAAAGTATATTAATTAATTTTAGACTAACTTGATGAAAATATTTCATGAAGTTTGTGTAGAGTTTGTTATTAACTAAAACAAACAACAATTGAAATTTTTATTTTTCGAGTTCTTAATTAGAGGTGAAATTATAGTAAAAAAAAAAGTATTTGCGCAAGTTGGATTCGAACCTACGACCGTCGGACCAAAACTCCATGCATTTACCGCTAGGCCGCGGGGCTAAGGGATGTTACGCGGACGAAAAGACGAATATCCGATTCAGTTACGTCCCGATATAAATGCAAACAACGTATATTTGGCGCCATCTATTATTTAGTAGCGTTAATTTGTAGCAATAGATTCTTAGCACGTTTTTTGTATAGGGACCTTCTTGTTTATTTTTTTACTTTTTGTTTCTTTTTATTATATGTTGGTATATTCGTCATAATAACACATATTCTGTGAAAATTTCATCCGGCTACCTATTACGGTTCAACAGATACCGAATTCCGACGGACGGACAGACAGACGATGTAGGCTTAGCCATAGCCTTCCGCATGGATATGGAACCCTAAAATACATGAAACACCGCATATTTTGATTGTTCCCTTTCAGGTTCACAATTTGCTTTCCAAAGTTATCTGGCTTGCACGTGCTTTCGCAAAACCCCTTGTCAAAGTCTAGAGCCTAACTTTACCGACTCCGAAATCTTTTGTACCCTTGAACCCCCAAAAGTGGCCCATGCTCCTACACCCCGCGCCCTCCCGCCAATATCAATATACTTTGACTATTAGTCCGTACAACTGTGTCAGAATCATCAGTTTCCTTCATGCCTCAATAAACACTCCGAGCGGTGCGCGAAAGACTAGTACGACAGGGTTCTAAAGATGCATTTCCTGGTTCGATTTCGATTCGGCTGTATGAGACTACACGGAACTCCACTCAGAGAAGACACCCGTTGCTTTGGCTTAGAGCTGATACTGACAGCATCAGCAGAATAGAAGGAAAGCTATCAATTAAGCCTGCCACTGACTTGTCTGTGATGTTGTGTGGATCTTTATTTGTGTACTAGCTTTTGCCCGCGGCTTTGCTCGCGTGAAATTCGTATTTAAAAAGAAGAAAGTAAGTAAGCCCGCTACCGTACCTTTATTTCGGCGCTTAGAACAATTCGGTTTGTATGAGAGACACATCTTAGCGTAACCGGAACTGAATTTTATTTAGCCTATCCTGTGTCCCGTATAGTAAAATGTGCTTGTACTTAGTTTAATCGAATTTGGATGATCGGTTTAAGAATTATGGAGGAATATACATACATACATACAGAAAAGATTTCTAAAAATCGACAATTTAGCTTTAGTATTATAATCTATAATACATAGAGTCTACAAACGCAGTATTATCTCATAAAACAAAGTAACTTATTCCAATAACATCCCTTACAGATTACACACACTCGTAAGGAATATATTACAATATTTTTCTATGTAGGTACTACACAAGGACAAATATCATAAGGTACACTCGTACGACCTACAACTTCGCCTATCTCTCTGCTCAAGATTCATGAGCATCACCCAATTTCCGGAAAAAAAAAGAGGCTGACTAGTATGTCAGTCGAGTCACACGCACTTTGCACGCCTTTGATCCAGATTCTACGTAAAATAACGTCGAAATACAAAACATATTAGATTGGACCCGGCGCGAGTCTCGTCGCTGTCGCCGTGGAAATTCATACTCAGAAGGGGTATACAGGCATATTTTGTAAAGATACCGCAGACTGGCAGAGGTGACTGAGTTCGTGATTTAGTAAGCCAAATATCTGATTAGTTGTATATATTTTTTTCATGAAAATATCCCATCGTTTCGCGTACACATAGTGCGTCTTTAGATTTTGCGTCATATTAGTGCATCTTTAGACTTTGCCAATTCTCGACAGGTGACAGAGAATTGAGGTCACCGACATCTGTATGTAGGTCAGTGGGTTAATAGTCAGATGGCCTAGGTTTTATACAGGGAGTTTCAGGATAGGGTTTCGTAACTTCAGGGTTCGAAAGGGGTCCATATTTGAAAACGAAAAGCTCTGAAACTTTTTCCCAGATTCGGTCATTTTATAGTACTTTTTGGTGAAAATCGTTTCATAGAGATTTGGTGGACAATTATCCGCCTTTATTAAATAAAAATAAAATAACTAAATTACAATTTTTACTATTAGATTTGAACTGCATGTAGGTAAATTCAAAACACTTAAATTTAAATGACATTAAAAGAAAAAGGGGACTGGACTAGGTCATTGCACTACTTAGACCTAGACAGACCTCCCCATACTCACTGTCCATCGAGTTTTTATAACAATTTTCAAGTTTTGTATGAAAAAAAATACGGAATTTCGATTTGAGTGATAAGGATTTTTTTCTTCTAATAATGAGTACTTTCTATTCCTGAAGTTTCTGAAGCCTATCCTGAAACACACTGTATATTATAATTATATTTATTATTAGGTATAGGTCCGCCCCGCAATTTGATTGTATTTTAGTATTTTATTTCAATTAATTATGACTTAATAATTATTAACAGAGATGATTGCACATGTGGCTTAAAAAAATAAAGGCTTTATTTTTTTATTATGCCACACGTGCAATCAACTCTGTTAATCTCCGGGATCATTACAAAATAATCCTGTAGACATAAATGTCAAAGAGGTGGAATAAAATTGGACAATATCTATGTCCATCACTGTTACACTTGTTTGCTCTAGTATCTTCTGTCTGTCACAAATGGTGTGCACGCCGCCCACACGTTGGTAACAAGGTTCAATGTATGACAATGGTGTTTCTGGGTATTTACTGCCAAGGCCCTTCACAATATCACGTTACACACTAAAGCATCTTCCGTGATACAAGGGTCCGGGTATTTTTGTATTAAGTTTCAGGGCCGCTGAATTTAGAATCTGAACGCTTAATGTATCAAAGAAACGTTGTGGGTTTTCTTTTCTTTTCTTTTTTGTTCTTTTGTGGGGTTCTAAAAGTAATAAGAAAATATATAAAAATGTGTTTTGATTTTCTTTAGGCTATTTTGCACAGAGTGACCATGCCAGCCCCATTAGATCAGCAACATGTATGCAGTTTTACTACATGTCGGGATAAATCTGACGTATTGGTATCATTATACTAAATTCAGTCGAAACGTCTATGAAAATAGTTTGTGCTTTCCGTTGGTTCAGTGCAGCCGGCTCGACCAAAGGAAATCACAGACATGGCACCTAGTTCTAACGGGTGCATGTTGCGTCGACTCAGTTGCAGCACTTGTGTAGATTCCGACATTTTGACTTAATATCCAGTTTTTGTCTCTCTTCCGACATTTTAACCTGTAATATCTAATACCCAGTTGTTGTCTCTCTTCCGACATTGTAACCAGTAATACCTAATACCCAGTTGCTGTATCTCTTCCGACATTGTGACCTGTAATACCTAATACCCAGCTGTTGTTTCTTTTCTGATATTGTAACCAGTAATACCTAATACTATAGTTGTTGTTTCCACGACATTGTAACCAGTAATACTTAATACCCAGTTGTTGTCTCTCTTCTGACGTTGTAACCAGTAATACTAATACCCAGTTGCTGTCTCTCTTCCGACATTGCAACCGGTAATACTTAATAGTACCCACTTGTTGTCTTTCTTCCGAAATTGTAACCTGTAATACCCAAACTCAGTTGTTGCCTCTTTTCCGACATTGTAACCAGTAATACCTAATACCCAGTTGTTGTCTCTTTTCCAACATTGTAAACAGTAACGTTGTCTCTCGAGCGAACCTCGCACATATTAAATGCCAAAATTATTACCCGTCGAAAGTGTCACAAGATACCATCAGAAAACAGAAACCCCCTTAAAAAGTAAGCACCCCTTTCATTAATGCGAACTCCAAATATAAAATTTTAAATGTCAAGACTTAAAATAACGATTTTACTGAAAAGGCCGAGACAACTTGCAAAAATGTCGCGAATAAAATTACATGAATTGATGGGTCGTTCGGGGATCAAAGTTGTATAACAGGAATATTTCCATTGAAATTCGGATTCGAGCCCGCAGGAACGAATTGGGGTTGAATTTGTGTACGACTTACTGAAATGTTTTGATTAAATTTGGTAATTATTATTACCATTACTTAGAAATTCGTATACCGAGCGTAGCGATATGACTGTCAATATATTTGCATAACTCGATTAATTGAATTCGGTATCTAGATATTCCATCCCAATACGGTCCCACCCCGATCAATCGGTAATTTAAATCTAGGACCAGTAAATTACTATATAAATATGGAATTATGGGACAATAGACTGAGAATCGATACTACCTGGTTTAAAGCAAGGTATTGAAAATGACGGCGTCCGTATTTGCCTCTCGCTTACGCGTATTGCCGTCTAAAGAAAATAAAGAAATTTATTGAAGACAAAAATTTACAAATAAAAAAATATACTATGCAAAAAATATTGCATGCCGACTGTACAGCTATAAACAGACATCGGAATCCGCGGGGCACGAATACGACCTTGTTAGGGATTGACTACGGCGATCAATAAACAATCGACACTGTTATCGATACTCATATTTATTTGTTTATTGTATTTTATTCATGTCATATTTCAGACCTGAATACTTATATACCTACAGTACTTATATGAACATGTATACTTTATGTTAACGATTAAGTAAATATAATACATATTTATATAAGGTCTTTCAAAATTAGTTCATAGTACGCTAAGGGGGGGTTCTGTATCATATAGGGAGTAAAACCTATATAACAATTTTTGGACCTTGGGCTTTTTTTAAGTAAAAAATTTTTTTATGTAGGTATTTAAATAAAAAAATAGGTGGTTGATTTTTATAACCTAATCGATTCAGTTTCATAACAGTAACAAAAAAGTCTTCATGACCATTATGATGTAACACGTGTAAGTTGGTAAAAAAAATTAAATTCTTTCTATTCCATACTAATAAAACTAAAATTGTGGTTTTTCACAATTTCTGAAAGAAAGAGATACACGTGTTGGAAGACTTTTTTGTTCCTAGCACGAAACCGAAACGATTAAGAAAAATTTTTTTTTACATTTAACAAAAAAAAAAATTTTGGTGAAAAAAAAAATTCTTTGTTCTTCAAAAGTGATCTATTTCCGATACAGAACCCCCCCTTAGCTTACTATGAACTAATTTTGTAAGACCTATTTTTTTGGACCTTGGCCTTTTTTTTATGTAAAATATTTTTTTATGTGTTTAAATAAAAAAATAGGTGGTTGATTTTTATAGCCTAATCGATTCAGTTTCATAACAGTAACAAAAAAGTCTTCAATATCATTATGATTTAACACGTGTAAGTTGGTAAAAAAATCAAATTCTTTCTATTCCATACTAATAAAACTAATATTGTGGTTTGAACAGATTTGTATTGTACCTACAAAGTAAATACAACATTTGTTTATTATATCTTATTTTCTATAGAAATACTCTTAGTTTTAATAATCGACATTATTTCATATTATTCTAAAATAACGATCGATTTTCGATATTTGTGGATACATTGTCCCATCACTAAACAACCTTGAATCATTCGTGCCCCGCGGATTCCGATGTATGGCTATAAAACACCGCCATTTGCAAGGTTATACAGCCAACCAATCCAGGTAGGCACCTGTAAACTTTATGAAGAATCAACGTATAGGTACGTGTAGAAAACTAACTCAAACTACTCTGACCTATTTCAATTTAAAATTCCGCCCTGCCTGTAATAGAATCTCGCATGTTTCTTCACAGAAGGAGGCCGGGGTCGAAATTCAATTTCTGGACAAACTGCCCTCGGTGGAATCGAATGTGTTGTGAGCGGAGCCTACCTGCCGACGTGGGCGGAGGAGGGTGGACGCTGTTCATCTTGCGTAGGCTGTAGATTTTTCACCTTTTCCCTCTTGTACACTGTTGGCTGAAGTAATGACTAGCGTCTACCTTGCTGCTAACTTTAGCTTTTATTTTTCGAAGCGAAATTGTGGGATTTAGTCGAAAGCTTTATTTTTTTATGTACAACAGGCTCGGGTGGCTGTGCCCAAATGTTAGCAATAACATGAGACACAGCCAATATTACCAATCTTCGCGAAACCACGCTCAGAGAGGCGCCATGCAAGCTGCAAGGCGGACAAAAAGGTCTGTGTCATGAACCCCCACGAAAAAGCAGGGATGTTATAATTTTGACACCTCCGTCTATCTGTCTGTGGCATCATAGCTCCCAAACGGATGGACCGATTTGGATGCGGTTTTTTTAATTAGAAAGCTGGTATAACCGGGATTGTTTTTAGCTATTTTAGTAATCAAGTGATAAAGTAATTAAAAAGTAATAAAAAAATTACATTTTACGGATGGACCTATTTGGATGCGGTTTTTTAAAGCTAGAAATAAAAGTGAAATTACAAATTTAAAAAACGCCCGACCCTTAAAAAGTTAAAAAAAAATTACCGCTTCCGAGACCGGTAATTAAATGAAATATATAAATTCAGAGCTGCGCGGATATTTAGCGGTCCTCCTACTCCTTTAAGTAAGTAAACGGAAATTATTTTTTTAGAGTCCAAGGGTCGGGGGTTTTTAAATTTGTTATTTTTTATTAACATGCCTTTTGAAGACACCGGGTTATAGGTGGTAGGGAACACACTATTATGTATGATAGATAAAAATAGATCTCACACTAAAGGGCTACCAGAATATCCACCTCTCACCTTGGCGCGGTCCTTCCACCGAGTCATACAGCAGATGACTCGGTGGAAGCCCGCGAGCCGAAATAAAGGTATCGCAGAACGAAGCTAGGCCATCTTTCTCATTCTAACTTACTTACTTTCTTTTAAATACAAATTTTACGGGAGCGAAGCCGCGGGTAAAAGCTAGTCATTGTGATGGAATCACACAAGGTAAAAAAGATAAATATATAGCCAATAGTAATTCAAAGCTAAATTATAGAACATTAAAACGTTTCATTAACAAAATAATTTATATTACAATTTAACTAATCACCTAATAAATTCAATCGTGACTGCACACTCCACTAAGAAATAAAATGGCGCGAACGGCCATTACAATACGACGCGCAATTAGACAAACAAGAAATATAATAACATCAGTTGGTTCGCATATAAAACACTATAGAGCGCCGAGGCGGGGAAGGTAGCATGAGGTAATCCTGACACGCGGTGAGAGGGGAACAAGACATGGGCGCGTACGAAACGGCGGAGAGGTGAGGTAAGAAGGCGCGCGTCTTGCGGGCGCGGGGTCAGAGATCGCGGTATCATCACGCCGTTTGAGCGCGGCATGAGGTAGCGAGTCAAGGAGCGCGAGTAGTGATTATTTCGCTGCGAGTTGTTAGTATGAAAGAATGAATTATTGTCAAGACATGATCGTGACACGCTCATACTGCGGGGCCACCGTACGTTTTGTTCCTATGTGTCAGAAACGTGACAAGCTCATACTAATAATTTATTTTTATTTCCATACTAAATTTGTGTCAGGACACGAATGTGACACGGCCATACTACGAGGCCGCCGTTCGATTTGTTCCTGCATGACACAACCGTGTCCAGCACATACTAATTAATCTAATTTTATCTCCATACTAAAATAGTATCAGGACACGAATGTGACACGGCCATACTACGAGGCCACCGTTCGATTTGTTCGAGCGTGTCACAACCGTGTCCAGCCCATACTAAAAATTAAATTCTATCTCCATACGAAATTTCGCTCTGTGACACGAACGTGTCACGGCCATACTACGAGGCAACCGAGCGTTTAGTTCCTGCGTGTCAAGAACGTGTCACGGCCATACTAAGAGGGCGCCGTTCGATTTGTTCCTGCGTGTCCGATTCGTGTCGAGTCCATACTAATGATTCAATTTAATCTCCATACTAAATTCGTGTCAGGACACGAATGTGACACGGCCATACTATGAGGTCGCTGGTCTATTTGTTCCTGCGTGTCTGGAATCTGGACATGACGGAGTTTATGGGAATTTGAAGTTTCGTGATCTCTGTGAAGATATCGCACAGGGTCTAAAATTATTTTAATAATTATTTATTAATGATTCAAACTAATACACTAAACATTTTATAAAGGGAAGAGTATATAAACAAAGTACCAGTTATTAAACAAAAACATAAAATAAAACAAAACAACGTTTCATTGAGTATGACGCCAACATTCAAATAAATATCCGTTGGAGCGTGCGCGCGGGGCGGAGAGAGGTATGAGGTAAACAAGACAAGGGGTGAGGTATTACCGAGCTGCGGGCGCGCGTGGGCCGCGGGGCGAGGCGGAGCGACCTGAGGTAATTTGTCAAGCGGTGCGGGAGGGGTTTTCGTTAAGCGGTGTTAGTATGAAGGAATGGTTTCGTGTCCTGACATGAATAAAACACGACGATGGTAAGGAGATTTCGATTGGTTTCTGCGTGTCCAGGTTCCGTACATGAATAGTATTATCAAACACGGAAGATGGTATCACGCATGTACAGGAATTAATATATAGACAATAAGAAAACTAACAACTTGGAACGTTAGCATTTTAAATGAAAATACTCGAAGAATATAGACGATATTAAACAAAAATATATAAATAAAACACTCCGTTATGGCGCTAAAAGTCGATTTATTAATAGAGCACATGTAATAACATCAATTAATTTATATAACAAAAGCAACAGTTCTCTGCATGCGGAGATGCACAATGGGTGCGGGGAAGTGGTGTTAAAACCCCCGAAGTAGAGGTAAATCGCATCGCTGACGAGCGAAACAGCTTTAGGTACCATGTGGAAGGTACGAAGAGGGTTTGTTTTCCCTCCAAAATCGAATTTATATCGTGTCACAAACGTGTCCAGTTCATACTAAAAACATAAAATTATCCTCCATACAAAATTACGAGTCCGGACAGAAACGTGACACGGCCATACTACGAGGCAGCCGATCGATTTGTTCCTGCGTGACACAAACGTGTCCAGCCCATACTAAAAATCGAAATTCAATCTCCATACAAAATCGCGCTCCGTGACACGAACGTGTCATGGCCATACTAGGAGGCCACCGTTCGATTTGTTCCTGCGTGTCAGGATTGTGACACGAGGAAAGATTATAAAAGGAGAGGGAGGGGAGCGTGGGGAGTTCAGTCTGTTTTGGGAGTCGAAGGAGACGGTCGTGCGTATTTAGCGAGAGCCCAGGTACGAAAGTTAGTACGGCTTCGCTCGCGTGAGTTTTCGAATAAGTTCGGGAAAGAAGTATCGCTCGGCTTCGCTCGCGTGTATTTTCGATTGGGTTTTCCTAGTGAATAATTTCACTCGGCTTCGCTCGCGTGTATTTTTGATTGGGTTTTCTTAGTAAATGAATTTGGTAAAAAACCCCGGTGATTGAAATTAGTTTAATTTCGTGAATATTAGTGTGGGAATTTCTGTAAAGCTTTCGGAGTTGCAAATGAAGGTTGAGCTGGATTTTGTAATTTTGGGGGTGATATAGGGGTTTTCAACTAGTTTTACGGAAAATATTTTGGATGTTCTTTTTGAGCCTTTTGAGTTCTGGATGAAGGTCGAGCTGGATTCTGGAATCTTGACTGGTGATGGAAGGACTTCCAAAGAACTTTTACAATGACACTATGTCCGAACTGGCCTACCATGAGGACTGGTACATTGGGAAGGTTTTCTTAGTTCATAAATGATTTTGTAAAAACCGGTGAATAAAGTTTGTTTGTTTCGTAAATTTTAGTGTGGGAATTTCTGTAAAGCTTTCGGAGTTGCAAATGAAGGTTGAGCTGGATTTTGTAATTTTGGGGGTGATATAGGGGTTTTCAACTAGTTTTACGGAAAATATTTTGGATGTTCTTTTTGAGCCTTTTGAGTTCTGGATGAAGGTCGAGCTGGATTCTGGAATCTTGACTGGTGATGGAAGGACTTCCAAAGAACTTTTACAATGACACTATGTCCGAACTGGCCTACCATGAGGACAGGTACATTGGGAAGGTTTTATTTTATATTAAAATATAATGGACTGTGACCTGATCATAAATTTCACGTACATAAAGGAAGTCAGTGAATAGAGTTTGTTTGATTCGTGAATTTTAGTGTGGGAATTTCTGTAAAGCTTTCGGAGTTGCAAATGAAGGTTGAGCTGGATTTTGTAATTTTGGGGGTGATATAGGAATTTTCAACTAGGTTGCGAATTATATTTTGGATGTTCTTTTTGAGCCTTTTGAGTTCTGGATGAAGGTTGAGCTGGATTCTGGAATCTTGACTGGTGATGGAAGGATTTCCAAAGAACTTTTACAATGACACTATGTCCGAACTGGCCTGCCATGAGGACTAGTACATTGGGAAGGTATTTTAAAATATAGAGAAGATTAAAAGAAACAAAACCCGATCTTTAAATTCGTAAATCATACGTATATAAGAGTGTTTGAACCACGCGTAATTATTAAAAAATATGTCGAATTTAAATATGTAAAATCAGTGGTTTTACCGTATTTTGATATAAAAGTATATTTTTATTAAGTGTTAACTTCGCGATTAGATTCAGTGGCGGGTGTTGTGGTTTCGTTTGAATTTATTGTTTTACGCTATTCTATTTGTAATGGTGTTTTATTTAAGGTGATTTTAGTGAATCGTGTCAGACCGGTTAGGATAGTGGAATTCAAAGGTAAATTTTGTAATATATATGCATATGCAACATACTGGCTAGTTACGTTTTAGGACGTAGGGAGATTGCGTAAATCAGGTTTAAATATACCTGTATAGGTTATGTAGATTATGACCAGCACACCATTTTAATAAACCCTTAAGAAAATATTCCTAATTGATTTCGGTGAAAGGTGGACCCCTGACCGCATCATTTGGAATAAAACAATTTCTGTAGGTATATCAATAGATAGCCACAGAAATATAAACCATAACATATACACTATACACTCACAATTAAAAGCATACACTTATGCCTTTAGGGAGGACAAAAGAATATCTTTTGAACTCCAACATAACACTACGAGATTAAATTGGTAAATCTGTCTGAAGATGTATATTTTGTACAGATCAGAAAACGGGGACTCCTAGGGACAAATAATAAATTTGTAGCTTAAGTACAAATTTATCTGCGTTGGGAGTCACGGGGACTGGCGATGGATAAATATCGTATGGACCGAGGGTCCATACGAATTTAGTGGGGCCAGTTCCACAAACCCCTTCAAAAGGGGTCAATAAAAGTTTGTATTGTTGAAGTTCTAAAATTTAGAAGAAAATATAAAATAATAGATTTCATCTATTGAACAGCACAACAAAATTAAGCTATCAAGTAATACATTGATCATAATTTAATAATAACAATAACACAAACATCAGAACACTTTCATTTTGAATTTTGGCGGGTCTCACAAGCTCGCAAGCGAGGTACGTGAGCGCGCTGTCGAAGCGTGCACATAGAACACAGAGGGAAACCAGAAGGGTTTAATGACTATAGATGAATGAGCAATTAGTTTGGTAAGTGCTTTAATGTTGATATTAGAATTTACTAGAATAGATTTAGGAAATGAGAGTTAGTACTCTGAGTTATTACGGTACACAACGGCTTCCTGAAAAGGAAGTAATAATTGGGTCCATTTTACAGGAATTATGTGTACGAATTAGCGACACTGTTTCTGACAAACCTAGAGATCACTTGAAAGTTATACGCTGGCCATATTTCGATTCTTTATATTCTAGTTGTTCTAGAGCTAAAGAGTTGAATTTTGATAATTCTGCCTTTAATATCTAAGGAAAAACAATAGGTATAGGGTAGAGGTTATTACAGTAGTGCGCGTGACCAGCATATAAAAAAAATTATGTAAAAATAAGTTCTTTTTTTAGTTATAGTAGTGTTATCATAAATCCATGGAATTCTAAGGTCCAGGTACGAAAGTTATCGCGGGTGTGCCCGTGACCATGGTTTAGGAAAGTTTAAAATGTGTAGATATATATATATAAACGTTTTGTAATGGTCTGACACGAGAAATCTTATTATTTTGTGCCAAAACGTAATTTGCGAGCGAATTGTATGGTTACGATTCGTAATGTAAGTCTAGGCGTGCCCAGTCTACTGCCAGTAAACATCGGAGCAGTTTCCAGCAGATGACATCTAACTATGGTTTGGTCCATAGCAACAATGTGAGTTATTCCATTATCCGGCGAGATACAAAATAAGTGTTTCTTTTCAGAGGGAAAATGTTGTACGTAATTGTGAAATGAATTACATGACCTACGCAATTACATCGTCATAAGTATGTTATTAGCCATTTATTATAAAAAGAAATTTTAATGTCACTTGCATAATGATTATTTGTTCTATGGAAAAGTGGAACTGGAGAATTATTGATTGATGAGCGCTTGGCCAGGGCCACAGAATACTTGCGGGCGCAGGGCTACCAAAATTTTGAAAGACTAGTGTGGACTGGTTTTAAAGTTGAAGCATGTTTGGGTGCATTGTGTGTTTAAAGAAATTCGTGCTAAAGGGTTTGGGAAGTTTAATCTGACTTGTTTAATTATCTTGTTCAAAAAAAAAAAAAGAAGGAAATTGAAAGTAATAATATGTGGTGCACGGAGTCGTATTATGCAGATGTTATTTATGTATGTGTCACATTATGTATTGAATTGTTTTGGAATAAAACGAACAGATACTAAGGTCTTTGTGGCGCAGCGCCGGTTGCTCTATTTGCCTGGTTTGTCGGAGGGGGAAGCGTGTGTTGTGTGTATGTATGTATGATTTCTATTACTTTGTTATTATGTGGAAATTGCAATCACGAAATTTGAAGTGAGAAGGTGGAATATTTTTGGCAACCCTACACAAGTTTGTAAATTTCGTGTTGATTAGGCCCATGAGGAGAGAACCATGGTCAAGAAAGATTGATTTATGGGTGCACGTGTTGTACTGTTTGTGTTTGATCATTAGTTTCGTTTGGCATAAGTGTACGAATGATTCTTATCTCTTTCCCACTAGTATAAAGTGTATGCAATGCAAGTAAGAGTTAGAACGAGACAGTAGACTAGAGCGCTATTTTAGACTTGCTCTTCTAGTGGGGTGTGAATGAGAGAGAGAGAGATACAATTGATATACGAGACTAACAAAAGTTGAAGAATTCAACCACGTGGCGATGCAGGTGTTCAATTTAGACAAAAAAAATGGAGAAGCGCGTGGTTTAGCTCAGATTGCTAATACAAAGATGTTTGTCTGGTTTGTGTATTTTGGTAAAAGAGTGAATGAATATTGGTATATATATAATTGTCAGAGGCAATGAAATAGCAGTGCCGAGAAAGAAAAAATTTTTTTTTCATGTTTAGGTAAACGAAATGAATAGTGAATGATGAGTAGGTAAATGCATGTTAGATTTTACTGTTAATTTTTTTTGGGTAATTTGTGTATTTTTAAATGTGTGCATAATAAACTGTGCGAGTATCATACCACAGTGGATGTTTGTATATGAAATGGTTTTATTTGATTGAGAATAAATCAATACATATTGATTTATTACTTCGTGACTTTATGTGTTGCTGTGCTATAAGACGACGGACTAGCCACCTCTCGTTTTGTCATGACTTACTCGAATGTTGTACAGACGGATGCGTTTTGTACTGTCGCGCGTAGTTACTGGAAAAAGTGTCGCAACTGTACTTGCGACGTGCTACACCTCAGGGGTGAGTAGCTGTGACAACGTGTCTTTCGTTTTGTTGAAGATAAAGATTACATGTTTATCCAGTATGAATGTTTGTGTACGGTTTGACTGGATGGATTGTCAACGCACGTTGACTAGACCGTTTTGATCATTTTTGTGACGCAGGGACATACGCTCATTGGACGGATTGTTGCTATTTTAACATGATTCAAGTATACTAAGCGGAGACTCTGTTGAGTTGATGACCGAGCAGGGCGTAGCTCGCGCGCGCGTCCTGCGGGCGCGGAGACAGAGTTCGCAACACCATCACGTCGTTGGAGGTGCGGCGTGGTTGGCGAAGTAATTGAGGAATGGGAAGGCCATTAGCGATGTTAACAGTAGTACGGTTCTTCTGTTGTGTCAAGTATCTCGTCGGGAAAACAATGCGCAGAAAATACAATTTATTTTGTCATGCACTGAGTCTTGAGATGTGTATGGGTTGAGTGATCGGCGTTGTGCCTCGGTTAATATAGTATTAAGCGGCATAGCATAGAATATTACAAGTTGTAGGATGCAGGTTGGTGCACAAAAAGCGAATGAGGAAATCGTTTTGCGGAGCCTACGCTGTCTGCTTGTATGTCTGCCTGTTCTACTAAAGTTGAAATTTGTTTCAGGGTAAATGTAGAGTTCTGTAGAATGGTTGTGTCTGTCCGTTCTACTAGAATTGACAGTTAATTCGGAAGGAATGAGGAGTTCTGTAATAAGCGTATGTAGATTTTGTTTCTGTCAGTACTCCTGGAGTGCAATTGAGGGTTTTATTGTTGTGCTGTGTCATTGTAAAGCATTGGGATGCTATGAGTTCGTTTTACGTCCGGTTCTATAGTGCCACTTAAACATTAATAATATGAACATGCCGGCTACAGCGTCAGAAACTTGCAGTTTCATAAGAACAAATGAGAGGCCGGACGGTTACAATTTGGAATTGTCGCCAGGCGAGGCGAATTTGTTGGGGCGCATCGGGAGATTTTTTTTACTGATGAATTAAAAAACTTTTATCAAGTAATATGTTAAGAAGAGAGTATAGTTCTACGATAATATATAGGAGTGATTGTGAGTGAGGCGGAACTTTGCGGATGACGAATCGCGCTTTGTAGGGAAAGAAAAAAAAAAAAACGAACTTGCGATGTTTTGCTTCTTGCGAATTTGTTGGGGCGCATCGGGAGATTTTTTTTTACTGATGAATTAAAAAACTTTTATCAAGTAATATGTTAAGAAGAGAGTATAGTTCTACGATAATATATAGGAGTGATTGTGAGTGAGGCGGAACTTTGCGGATGACGAATCGCGCTTTGTAGGGAAAGAAAAAAAAAAAACGAACTTGCGATGTTTTGCTTCTTGCGAATTTGTTGGGGCGCATCGGGAGATTTTTTTACTGAAGAATTAAAATTTTATCAAGTAATATGTTGTGAAGAGAGAGTAGTTTTATGCTAGTAGAAAGGGGTGACTGTGCGTGAGGCGAAACTCTGCGGATGGCGAGTGACGGACTGGCCACTTCTCACCTTGGCACGGTTATACTGTTAGGTAGTGCGGGAAAAGGACCCTGTATCTTGTTGCAATGTGAAGGTTGACTTGCCTGGATGCAGCATGTTGGTATGTGTGGGAGATAGGTTTTATGGATGCCATGTCGGAGTGTTGGTTATCTGTGGAATTGAATATACGTTAGTGTGGTCAGCAGTATAACGCTGTTTATTTCACTGCTTGAGATGTGGGTTGGAATAAAATATATATATCAGTTTGTGATTGTATGTATTTGTCAAGCAGTAATGTATATAATTGGCTGTAGAGCAGAAGTTTGATATTAGATGTAACGTTTCAGCTAATTAGAACATTATAATTGTGCCAATTAATATAGATAATGGAAGGGACTACAGTTTTACAACGATTCAGAAAGATGAAGTTAAAAGTGTTTGTTGAAAATCAAGCAAGAAGGCTATTAAGCGCCTAGTCCGAGGCGACACGCAATAGAATTACTAGTTGATGGTTTGTTGCGGTGTGTTGTCGAAGGCGTATTTCACTATCAAACAGTGTAGATCCATTTTATCAACTTAGTTATGAATTGGAAATGTTGGATGGTATGTATTTGAGGAAGTATGTTTGAGCTAATGTAGGTATATGGATTCCGTGTTAACTGAAGTCATATATTTTGTGTATGGGAACGAAGCATAAATATTTGTCTAGTTGTATGAGTTTGTTCATTTTATAAAAGCGAGTACATGGATATATTAGTATTTATGTATTCTTACAACGTGATTGGGAGTTAGAAGATAAGATAGTCGTATCTTGTCTCACTAACATTATTGGGGAAATTGAATGGATGTGATGACGGTCTAATAGAAAACGTATGCATTAACTTTTCTATGTAGAAATTCAATTCTGAAGATGTGTATTATTGGATTCCATTAATTATCTTATGTCAACGTATTGACTGGAAGTGGAGGTTTTCCTATATTAAGTATCCTGTCTGCGGATGTCGGAGCAAGACACTGTTGTCCAGAAAAAAATTTTTGCCTGACGTACTCAGCCCATTGCCACTGGAGGTGGACAGTAGATGTTGCCTGTTTTATGGGTCGGTTGTATGTGAGCTGTTTGCTTGTGAAAATTACGTGAATGAAGGGGTGGGTCTAAGAGTTGCCGGAAATAATACATTGGTGCCACCATTTTGAATAGAGGATTGATGCGGCTGTATGGTTGATTCGAGTTTGGTTCAGTTCAGTGTGGCCAGCATTAACGGGGTAGGTAGGCATTCGTGTGAAACCTGTTCCGCCAAATTATTAGAGCAAATAGCTTAGATATTATAAGTAGATTATTAATTTAATTTAAATACGATTTAGATTTTGAAAAGAATGAAGTGAGGTCGTATATTGGCCGGTCATTCATTATATTCACACAAGATGCAAAACCGTGTCGGCATTTCAGTTCTAGGCTTTCTGAGAATCAATATGCGATTGGATAATCATTTAAATGTGGATGTTATAGAAAAGCTTTATAGAAAATCCATACTCCAAACTGATCTTCTTATGTGGAAATCTGTAAAATGATAAAACTAGTATGAAATGCCCGGATATTTAATTCCACATTTTATCTTGAAAATCATTTAAAAATGGATAATTCCATATAAATGGTAACGTTGCTGTGGTTGTGTATTAACTGACTCAGGGCGCCCGGTTCAAAAATATTTGAAGGAATATGGATCTTATCGCGAACAATAAGAACCATTGCTAGTGTTTGTTTTGCTTTCACAGCGTAAGGGGACCAGACTTGCGTACTAAAACAAATAAGTACCAACCTTACGGAGTGAATTTCGGAGTAAAATCCGAAAAGGAGAAAAAAAAAGGGGAAAGAAAATAAGTCGAATGGAGAAAGATTTGGTAGGGTACTCAAATACTCAAGAACCCGGGAAAATGGGAAAAAGAAGGAAAAAGGAAAAAATTTTAAAATTAGGAAATAAACATACCCACAGTTCACAATGTTCACATCATGGTGACATCTGAAAGGAAGTGGTTAAGAGGCAGGGAGGGAGTGAGGGGTTATGAAAAATGCTTAATGATTTTGCAGAAGCAAATTATACTTATACAATACTAGTATTATGTTTGGAAGTGAGTTTTGCGAAACATGGAGTATTCTATTTACTTGCCATCTATTGGTGTATTAGTGAAGTTTTGACATTACAACGTAGAAAATTTTGTTGGGCATTGTTATACATAGTGAGATAGGTGTCGCTGGAACAAAATAATTATATTTAAAATTCAAATTAAACTTTTCCTCCCTTTTACAAAAGTAAACATCAGGGCCCCTGCCGTGCTGGTTTCGCTCGCACGACGAGTTCGGGTTGCGTTCGACTCGATCGATCGCACGAAGCAAATTATTTTGGTACCGGCGTACGGGTGAGTGCGCATGCGAATGTTGTACAGGTGACGAAATTATCGAGCGAGTGTCGATCCACCAATCTTGCCACTATTAAATTTTACTAAATGTATTATGCTACCTAGAATGCAAAGCGCTCATTTTGTCAGGTATCAAACGGTCAATATAGTATGTATACTATTTGTCAGAATCTTTATGTTAATTAAAAGAGGAAAAAGAGTATTGACTAAATTGAAAACGCGTATAAATTGAACACCTCGATATTTAAGAGTAGCTATTTAGTATTGGTAAAAATTACATCGTGGTAACACACGTGATGTTGGTTGTCGGTCGGTCAGCCAGTTGTGTGAGTGATGATGACAATCATTTTGAATCTCTTCCCCTCAACCCTCCGCCTTTCCTCCAGCCATATTACCTAGCCACAAAAATACCCCGATAACGGTACTAACGAGGTGAGACCGCGGTGAAGTGCGGAGGAAAGCGCATTTATTCGAGGAGAGGAGGTGCCTAGCCTATAATGCCTATATAGAAATTCCGACGGGTAATACATAGCTGTAGATACCTAACTATCTAAAAATAAATAACTCCTGTATGTACCTATCTATTATTATCATACTTGGTTATACACTATAGCTCCACTACCGGTCACCTATAATTTAGTTACATAGGTAGGTACATACTTAGATAGGCACTGTCAAATTGATATGAGTCGTGTACTTAGAACACAAGACTTTATTTAGCATTAACAACGGTACCGTGCATGTGAGCCGGTCGGTATTAATGATAGTGGCCCCGCTGCGTTTCTCCCTGTGCGTGTAGAGGAGGAGGCGGCTGGGGTGCGGGGAACATGATGCCGTGCTGAGGGGCGGCGGGCTGGCCCCTGTCGCATTGTCGTGGTCCTTCCGCCGAGTCGTGCGGAGGGGTGGGTCTTCGTGCTTGCTTGCTGCTTGAAGTGGTTGGGTGTGTGTGGCGCGGCACCGGTTGCTCTGCTTGCCCCGGTTGTCGGGTTGATGGTCGGAATGTGGCGTGTGGTATGTGTGGTATGTGTGGTGTGTTGTGTGTGTGTGTGTGTGCCTAGGTACAGACTTTATTCTTATTTTATTTTAGTGATAGGTACATAAGTACCTACTTGTATTTTATCTATAATATTTGAGTGAATACTTAATGAATGAAGGAATGAACAACTTGTAGATAGAATAATACATGTTTAAATACCTCTACACTAGATTCAAAGAAGGGAATCATTAATTTGGCATGTGATCAACCTTGAGACTTTCTAAACTGTCGCAGGGGATGATCAAAATCAATCAAGTGTTTGAGTGAGCGTATACGTCAAGATGACTCGAAGTCCGAGTTCACATTTCGTGCAACTTTGCCAATGACTGTCAAAATGTGGTGGAACGACGTTCGAGTTCGAGTAGACCACGAGACCGTTTCGTGCACTCACTCACTTGTACATTTGACAGATACGACGGTGCCATTTATACCTACTCGTTCACTTTGCTCGAGCTCGTCGATCGAGTGGAATTACCACGGTCGGGCTGCTGAGTGTATAGCCTATTAAATGATAATGTTAAAAGTATGAGAGTTACATTAATCCGAATTAGTTTAAATTTATATTATTTATTTAAGGTTTACCATAACTAAAGATCTTGAACTTGCTCATTGATGAGTATTTTGAAAGGTAAAGTGACAGCGTAAAGTTTCGGCACGAATGTGTTTATATATTTTGTAGGGGGTCTTATATAAATACCTTGGTTCGTATTAGTCGGCAGCGGCCTGTGTCAGACTGCTGCTGGACGTGGGCATTTCCAGGGGTTTCCCACCTCGCTCGGTGTTTCACTTTAATTTTATTCTGCTCTTGCCTACCTATGGGGTTATAGGTGCACTTAACTGAAGGAGGAGCGTTCCATTTTATGCTTAGGCGTGGTCGACGATCGGGCGTCTGTCTGCTACAGAGTATCGGATAAACGACGAATGTGCTCGGACACTGCATATGATTGCGCAACATTTGTTGGAATGAAATTATGGATATTTATTTATATCTGTATGTGTAAGATTGTTTGGATAACTTTTGTTGTAATTGGGCGTTGCCAATGGACGAGCATACTAGAGAAGTAATGGGTATGCATTCTGAGTGAACGGTTCCGGACGAATGAATGTGTGAGGGGATGATCAGTGCCTGAAACTTTTGAAGTTCGTTACTTCCAGGAATTCATAACGGAAAGTGTGAATTGGTAAAAGTTTGAATCGAGGTTAAATGATAATTTCTCACAGAATAGTTTGTGAAGTGGAATTGTAAGGGGTATTACGGGGTTTGAGTGATTTAGGGGATTAGGCATTGGATGGGTACTTGCTGAAAAAAAAAAAAACGGAGGTAGATTTTAAAAAAAAAAAAAGAGGGAAATTTTAAGAGTTAGTTGTGCAATTAGACCGGTTAATTGCATCGGTTGCGGAGTCCGTGGTGTTGTCCGTAGCATAGTATGGATGTGGTGCCACGTTGGTGCTATTCTTTGGTCGATTATTAATTTTAAATTTTCCAAATTCCAATAGAACTTAGACTAGGTAAGCATTCGTTGCATGATAAACTTGGGTTTAAGTCTGAAGAGGAGACTCAGATGCATGCTGTTATCCAAATTTACAGAATGAATTTCAGATGCGGATGTGTTTATTCTTGAAAGCAAATTCAAGAACCAGTTCAACAATTGAACGAGGAATATAATCACAAGTTGTGACAATTGAATAATAATATATGTTGCATGACGTTTTGAAATAAGTAATATTAAGTATATGTGAATATACGAATAATGGTTAGTATAAAATTGCGTTTTGGCACAAAATATTATAAAATCACTTTAATATGATAATTTAAAAGAATTAAACCACCCCGCTACTGTAGCTTTATTGATTAACTTTAAGAAGTTAGACTGTTTGTTTGGGGATCGATATTGTCTCGGATTTGGAAAAAAAAAAAAAATGAGAAGCATCGATTTCTAAGCAATGCTTGGCGTTCTTTGTCAATGCTATAAGTAGAATATTTGCTTGCAGCAAAGCGAAATAAGAGAAAGAGGAATTCCTGAAAATAGGTCGTGATAATTAAGAAATGAAATCCTAGTAAAATAAAAAAAGAATAAATAATAATAATATTTCCAAAACGGAAAAAAAAAAATTTTTGCTATAAAATTAAAGTAAAATTGTTAAAATTGATAAAATAAGTTACTAAACACTAACAAAACTTAATCAATTCATATAATACAAACAACATTTTAAGTTAATCACATTGAAAAAGAGAAAACAGGGATTCCCAAGTTTCTTTAAAGAAACTACATATAGGAAATTCTATTCAAAAAAATTCTAAGTTAAAATAAAGACAACACAAGCATTATTCTACACTTAAAAATTTATAATGGCATAGACAAATAATATTATTATATGCTAAATTACTATTTTGTTCTGAAACCAAATAATTAGAAATTAATTATAAATTAAAAAATTTGCAGATTTAAGAAGAATTCACACATATACAAGACATTATACAACATTCAGACATAAATTTACAAATAGTACTACATGGACCACACACATGGAACACGAGCAGCAAAGAAGGGCAAAGAAGGAGGTACACAAAATGCTACGGGAAGAGTGCATAAGCGATTCGGGAATGTACCACCTAACAGAAGAGCAAAGAGGAAAATTATGGGGCCTTCCATCGCTAAGATAATTAAGGATAGTATTACCCCGATAGCTAGGCGAATGGAAGAATTAGAGCGTTCTTCTAACAGCGAAAAGGAAAATGGTTTTCAACGTAAAGAACCAGAAACAGCATGGATGCAAAGACCATTAACGTTGACCTCACCACCTTTCAAGCCAAAATTTTCCGGGGAAGGGAAAATTCACCCGGTGGAATTTATAGAAGAACTGGACAGATACATAGCAAAGACGAACCCTGGACGTGGCGGAGAGTTAGACTTGATCGCGGACTGTCTCATAGGAGAAACGAAAAATTGGGCAAGGATTTACAAAGAAAGATGGGAGAATCTCGACGATTTCAAGAGGGATTTTCTTGAACAATATTGGGGAAAACCAGTACAACAGAAATTGAAGAGAGGAATTTTACAAACAACATGGAATAATAAAACTGAGATGGCGACACATTTTATTGAGAACTTCGCAATGTACAAGAGGATGCAGGATGCAGGGGATGAAGAACATTGTGTACGAGAATTGATGTGCCAGTTTCCAGCAGATATCCAGCGGCTATGGATGACTGGTGGCGGATCTACAGCACCTGAAGCAATCTCCTTTCTCAGGAGCATGGGAAGCATAGAAGAAAACAAGAGAATTCGTGAATCATCACAATTAATACCAAGACAAGATGTTAAGAAGAATGTACCTGCGAGAGGACTGCGAGTAAACAACATCTCTACCTGGGAATCAAAGTATGGTTGGCAGAAATCATCGAACAATAATCCAACGTATGAGCAACAGCGTGAAGAAAATGGACATGTGGGAAACTGAATAAAGTTACCAGTACGACCCGACTGGTGACGATACCTAAAAGGAACAAGAGGGTCAATGTTAATTTACCACCAAAATTATTAATTAAAATGGGTTGGATGCCAGGAAGGGGTTTGGGTAAAAATGAGCAGGGTAGGAAAACCCCGATAACCTTGGTTGCACAATGTAACTCTTTTGGATTAGGATACAAATCAAACAAAAGAAGGAAAGAAAATTGTAATAATTTAATCAACCAAATAACCAATTGTATAGTATTGTTAAGAGAAAAGGCAATATATAGGAAGAACTTTGATAACGAATTTATTTCAGAATTAAAGGTTACTTCTGTATTCGAAGACGAAGATTATGAAGAAGACAATGAAACCAGCATATTACCGAAGTTACCGGAGGTACTAGCCAGAATAGACGGTCAATTAATAAATTGTTTGATTGACACAGGAAGTCAAGTAACTTGTATATCCAAAACTAGCTATGACGAGTTGACAAAAGGCGGGAAAACTTATCCAATCTTACCAATTTCAGCATTACATATTATTGGAGCGACAGGACAAAAGTCACCAAGAGTGTGTAAAATGGTATTGTTACCCTTAAATATAATGGGGATAATAATAAACGTACCATGTTTGATAGTAGAGAAATTGGTGAGACCCATCATACTCGGATACAACTTCTTGGAAGAAAATAATGCAACGATAATATGCAAGACACCAACAGCATTAGAGTTAAAAGGAACCGTAAATTTAAGAGTGCCATTACATGAGTCCAAAGTAAATAAGAAGGAAGAATATTTAAATAACAACATGACAATTAAAGAAAAGGATACTACAAGACAAGAAATTTTTGAATGTTTAGAAAACATAAAAATTATTAGCACACGAGATAAACAAAATTTTAAGAATGTGCTTATAAAACATGAAAAACAATTCTCAGAGATTCCAGGCTGTACGCAAAAATATGTACATAAATTAAAATTAATAGACGAAATACCTTTTGTGAAATATGCATACCCTGTACCACATGCTTATAGAGGAAAAGTAGCGGAAAAATTGGTTGAAATGGTGAACCAAGGTATATTAATGAAAGCCGCTACTCCTTATTCCAGTCCGTTAACTTATACTATAAAAAAAGATCAAAGTGTAAGGATATTATTAGATGCAAGAACTCTAAACACCAAATTGGAAGGAGAGATAGAAAAACCACCATTGATATCTGAAATATTGCAAAAATTTCATGGGGTAAAGTACCTAAGTACAATAGATTTAAGCAATGCTTACTTTCAGATCCCGTTACACCCTGACAGTGTGAAATATACAGGATTTACATTCTTGAATAGATCATATGTATATCTGCGCTTACCACAAGGATTAAAAACTTCAGTTTCAGCTTTTTCCCGTGCAATGTACTTAATATTAGGAGAAGACGTAACAGATTTCTGTGTAAATTATTTGGACGACATAATAATTTTTACAAAAAGCACCGTGGAAGAACATATTCACCACATAGACATAGTGCTGGATAAATTAGAAGAAGGCGGATTAACGTGTCGTTTAAAAAAGTGTCAATTCCTAAAGCAAGAAATCAAAATATTAGGACATATAGTTTCACAAAAGGGCATAGAAATGGATCCCGAGAAAGTGGAAGCTATAAATGATTTCCCAGTTCCAAAGAAAGTAAGACACCTCAGAGGGTTCCTCGGTTTATGTAATTATTATCGGAAATTTATAAAAGACTACGGAACGTCAATACAACCATTATGTGAATTACTAAAAAAGGGAACTAAATGGGATTGGACAAACGACAGACAAACTCAATTTGAAACAGTAAAAAGTTTATTTTTAAAATCTGTTATGCTAACACATCCTGATTTAACAAAGCAATTCTACTTACAAACGGATTGTTCTGCATATGCTCTTGGCGGATGTCTTTATCAAATTAACGATGAAGGAGATCACTTAGTAGTAGGGTTTTGCAGCAAAGGATTATCAGCAGCCGAAAGGAAATGGACAGTGAGCGAAAGAGAACTCTGGGCAGTAATATATTGTTTACGAAAATATGAAACATATCTAAGGGGAGTATCAATCATCATAAGAACGGATCATCAATCCCTAACTTTCCTAAGAACTTGGAAATTACACAACAGTAGAATAACCAGATGGTTATTGTATTTAAACCAATTTAACTTCATTGTAGAATATGTAAAAGGTACTGAAAATATTTGCGCAGATGTATTATCGAGATACACCAATAAAGCAGAGAAAATACAAGAATTAAAGGAAATATGCCCAGAGTTAGCAGCGTTTCGAGTAAAAGGAGTTAACGAATTGAAGAATAAACTAAAGGATTTAAAAGAACTACAACAGACGGACTTCGCTATGAAGAAAATCGCCGATACCATAAAAAACCAAATAAAACCCTCAAAACCTAAAAGCAAAACATACGAAATGATAAACAATATATTACACTTTCGCACTGCAGACAATATACCAAAAATAGCAATACCCGAGGGGGAAATAGATAACATCATTTGGAGATATCATGAGGAACTAGGACATTTCGGCACTCTAAAAATTAAAGGAGTACTCAGCAAGAAGTATTATTGGCTAAATATGGCAAAAAGAATTAGGGAAGTACTAAAAACTTGCCATATCTGCCAATTAGCAAAAGTTAATAATGTACGAACTATGGGAAAATTGAGCCCAGTAATCACAAATCACATAGGAGAAATAGTACTGGCTGACATATATGGACCACTACCACGATCCAGAGGGGGAATACAATACATATTCATCATTCAGGATGGATTTTCAAAATTTATAAGAATTTATCCTTTAAAGAAAGCTAACGCCACGGCTCTTTCGAAATGTTTGAAAAACTTTGTGAAAGTTATCTTCCCTGAAATCATTATGACAGACCAAGGTACACAATTCAAATCAATAGTATGGAAAAGATTGATAAATGAATTAGGAATTAAATTAACATACACTTCTGTTTACAATCCAAGACCTAATTGTGTAGAACGAGTATGCAAAGAATTAGGAAGACTGTTTAGAACATATTGTTGTGATAGACATACTAAATGGGGTTTTATAATGAAGGAAGTAGAAGACTGTTACAATGAAATAACACACTGTAGTACAGGTTTTGCACCAACATACTTACTAACAGGGAAAACATATCATTCACCAATAGAGAAATTCTTACCAAATATTATAAAAATTAACAAAGATAAATTAACCGAAGATAGAATTCGTGCTGCAGAAAATATTCGATTAAACGCAATAGCAAGAATTAAAAGGTATAACAAAAAGTATCAAAATGTGGTATTTGAAATAGGACAATTAGTAAAATTAAAAACAATACCTAAATCATCAGCAGAGCAGAAAGTCACGAAAAAATTCTCACTAATTTACGAAGGACCATATACCATAGCGGCGACACCTTATAAAAATAATTACACACTAGTACACCCAGACACCGGTAAAATTAGAGGAAACTTTAATACCATACACTTAGAAAAATATTATAAAGACAAGAAAATTAAGGAAAATTGTTGTTGAAAATTTAAATAAAACTGAAAATTTTCAGGGTTCAAACAAAACTACGGATGGAACAAATAAAATCAGTAATAATACAACTAACTGAAGAAATGATAACACAAAGATATAAATTACTACAACTCAACATTGAAATAAATATAAAAACAATAAGGAAAGAAGTCCTTTGTAATAAACAGGAAATTAGCAACAACATCAATAAGGAAATTTTGGAAAACACAGCAAAGTTGGACCAATTGGAAAAGGAAATGAAATTAGAAAGAAAATTTCATCTTGAAAAACAAAATAAGTTAAGAAAATGCATGAGCATTTACAGAAGATTAGGGAAAATAAAAAATAGAATGATCCTTTTGGAACAAAATAACAGGGTAGAGAAGGCGAAGATACATAAAGAATTACAAAATTTAAGACTGGCCTGGAAAGAGAATTGTGGAAAATAAGAAAACATAAATGAACTACATAACACTTAAAACAAAACAAATAAATAAAAAAATAAATAGATACAAAATTAGGATTTCAAAAAAAAAAAAAAAAAAAAAACCCCGCAACAAAATATTTTATGACCACCTATTTTCAGAGAAAAGAAAAGTTTTGATGAAAATACATTTTTGACAGGTTTTGAGAAGATCAGAAAAGAGACATGATGAATCAGAAGGAAATAGAGTCAAAAAGGAAAGAATTAATGCAGTTCCAAGAAGAAGAAGAGAAAGAGGAACAATTACTAAAAACAAAAGTCTACAGACTGGACATAACAAAAAGAATGTTAACAATAATGGAAGAAGAACACCAAGAAACAATAGGAACAGCGGAGGAACAGGAGCCAAAAGTAGGGAGCAGACTTCAACATGATTTACACAGAAGACAGAAACGGTTGGAGAAAGACATAACGCTTCACAAAAAAAAATCAAATATCAGGAAAGTCAGGAGAGAGAAACTAATATCAGAATATGAAGGACAACTTCAACAAATCACACAGTTTGTGACGACGGAAATGAATTGGTTGTCCAAACAGAAGAGCAAGAAACAAGAATCAGACGGGCCTGAGAGAGAAGGATCCATCATCAATCCACAGTCAGATTTGATTCCGGTTATAGAAGACTACATAGACCAGAATTTTAACCATATAATTAACACATTGGAGTTTTAAAAGAAAAAAAAACTAAATCTAAACAGATTTCATTAGTAAAGATTTTATTTTGTTTTCCATTCATACAGGGGGTTTTCTATTCATACAGGGTGTTTTCTATTCATACAGGGTGTTTTCCGTTCATACTGGGTGTCCATTCATACAGGGGGTTTTCTATTCATACAGGGTGTTTTCTATTCATACAGGATGTTTTCCATACATACAGGGTGTTTTCCGTTCATACTGGGTGTCATCCATTCATACAGGGTGTTTACCTTTCATACAGGTTTTGGGTTAATTCACGTGCGTCCCAGCGTGAATTCCTTATAAAAAGGGGGGTCACTTAACATTCTCTGTTAGGGTTTTAGGTTAATTCACGAGCGTCCCAGCGTGAATTCCTTATAAAAAAGGGGGGTCACTTAACGTTCTCTGTTAGGGTTTTAGGTTAATTCACGTGCGTCCCAGCGTGAATTCCTTATAAAAAAGGGGGGTCACTTAACGTTCTCTGTTAGGGTTTTAGGTTAATTCACGTGCGTCCCAGCGTGAATTCCTTATAAAAAAGGGGGGTCACTTAACGTTCTCTGTTAGGGTTTTAGGTTAATTCACGTGCGTCCCAGCGTGAATTCCTTATAAAAAGGGGGGTCACTTAACATTCTCTGTTAGGGTTTTAGGTTAATTCTTGTGCGTCCCAGCTAGAATTCCTTTATTATAATATGAGGACATTAACATGTTCGATAGGGTTTAAAATTAAATCTCGCTAGTTCTGGCGTGATGCATCTGTGATAAAAATTACAATAAAGAACACAAGTACACATTGTTAATATAAGTTTAATTTTAAGGAGATTGATTTTTGTTGTATTTTATGTAATTTAACAGTTTGTAAACAGGTTTAATTTCATAGAAGAAGATTAATAAAATAAATTTTGTTGCATTTTATGTAATTTAACAGGTTGTAAACAGGTTTAATTTTATAGAAGAAAGTTAATAAAACGATTTTTGTTGCATTTCATGTAATTCAACAGGTTGTAACAGGTTTAATTTTATTTAAGAAGATTGAAAATATGATTTTGATACATTTTATGTAATTTAACAGTATGTAAACATGTTTAATTTTATAGAAGAAGACTAATAAAATGATTTAATAATAAAAAAAAAAAAAAATTTTTTTTCTTTAAAAAAAAAAAAAAAAGAAAACAATCCTTCTAAGCATTTACAAACAGGTTAGTAAATATTTATAAAAAAAAAAAAAAAAAAAAAAATTTTTGTAAAATATATAAAATATTGACATTTTGTGTTATTTTACAGGTTACAAGAAAACCTACAAAGGAAAAGGATTGTGATAAAATAGGAACCAGAGAAAATTTATCTAATGGAATAACTTTGTAAAATAAAGTAAAATTAAAAAAAAAAAAAAAAAAAAAAAATGTAATTTTATTAAGCGCCTTGTCAAAATTGATTATGTGAAACAACCTACTGTTACGCATAATCGTTACACTATACAAAACCTTCTTCAATTTCTATTATCACGTTATCTATCGGTGACTTTTATCATGTTAAGGATACTTTGTCGGTAGCGAGCGTATTGAATTGTTGATAGACGTAGTTGTGGGTTACATTCTCATAAATACTGTAAATAAACCACTAGAGTAGTGCTCATTAAATTATTGTTAAAATAAATAGATTCATACGGGTTAGAAAATTAAAATTAAATTTCACAGAGTAAGTAAAGTCATGCGGGCGAAGAAAAAAAAAAAAATAATAAATAAATATATTAATTAATTCTAAAATAAAAAGAAAAAAAAAATAATGAACTACTTGCATAGCCTAAGCCGGTGATGGTAAGGTGTGTTATGTGTTCTTCACGGACCAGTTCTGTCCTGCCGAACTGCTTACATAGCTTAAGCCAGGAGTGGTAAGGCGTGTATTGCATTGTAAACAGTGATGTACTGTATCGGTCCTTACGATAAATAATAATAATAATAATAATTCTCGTCTCCCGTCGCCGGCGAGAATACCGTCTTTTGTTTATGTCTGTTTGTATAAATTTTATATAGGTAATTTATTTTATAAATATATAAAATTAATATAAATAAGTAAAAAAAAAAAAAAAAACGGGAAACAAATATGACAAAATAAATAAATAAAATGCTGTACAGTGAGGAGAGTTAGACTAAATTACTTCTAAATAAGAAGTAACAAAAATTTAAAATAGACTTGTTGACTTGAGTGGATGGTTTTGGATGTTTGTGTAAAATACGCGAGTAAACCTGCGGGTATTGTAGTGTCTGTACTCTGTAGTGATATTTCCTTCTAATGAGAGCAGCGCTCTAACCTGAAGGGACCTTTACAAGGAATCAGGATACTTTGGCTTCGTTTGGTTTTCCCATACATTGCTTCGAAAATAATGTTAAATTAAATTCAGTGTGAAGAACACACAATTTGGGACTTAGAAAAGGTGAGGTGAAAATGCCTTAAGTGCAGAACTTTACATTTTACTGAGTCTGACTCACGCTGGGGAGGGATTATGACATCGTCTACTAAAGGCGTTCCGAACACAAAAAAATGGAGCGTTGGAAGTTCAGGATGACATTTTCTGGTCTATTTACAGTGAATGAGTGTAGTATTTGGTTTGAAATCATTAACCGGAGAAATGTTGGAGGAGTTAAAGTAGAATCGTTTACAAGCATACCGAGTCCGTCTATTCGTCAATAGGTGAGTTAGGATCCAAAATGATGCATGAGTCGATTTCGAAGTCTTTTGAAAATATGTATCCCGACTACTCTGCCTTTAATGGAAGCTTGTTGTGCTAGGATACATGCATAGCCTAAGCCGGAGGTGGTAAGGTGTGTTATGTGTTCTTCACGGACCAGTTCTGTCCTGCCGAACTGCTTGCATAGCCTAAGCCGGAGGTGGTAAGGTGTGTATTGCACTGTAAGCGGTGATGTTCTGTTTCGGCCCATACGGTAAAGGATGAGACTAGAGGTTCCTGCACTGTTGGGAAATCTGTTAGAGGCAGAATATAGGGATCTAAGGCTTTGAGGTGATAACTTTTGCCTAAATTCCTAGATTTATTAATAATAAACTAAATCAATTACACTAAAATATTTGTTTAATGTAGTATTGGCACGAGCTGCAAATGGAAGATAAGGGAAAGAGTGCAAACATGGTCTAAGCCGGAGGTGGTAAGGTTGTGGTATGCATTCTAAAAATCTTTTCTCTTTAAGCTAAGGGAGATAAATCCTAAGCTGGAGGGTAAGAACTTCCTAAAGCACGTGGACAGATGGTGTTGGAAAAAAAAAAACACACAAATTAAAAATTATAGAAGAAGGGGGTCACTGGAAGGGAACTTGAACCCTAACAGTGATAAATAATTATATATACAAACTTCTTGGAAGGGAACAATAAAACCCTAACAAAGAAGAAGTAATTTTCAAGATCATAATGTATATAGCTTCTTAACGAGATCAAGCGTCACGGAATGAGGTTCCGTTGACTTTGCTTCGTTACGAACCTCTATGCGGGCGACTGTGATGGAATCACACAAGGTAAAAAAGATAAATATATAGCCAATAGTAATTCAAAGCTAAATTATAGAACATTAAAACGTTTCATTAACAAAATAATTTATATTACAATTTAACTAATCACCTAATAAATTCAATCGTGACTGCACACTCCACTAAGAAATAAAATGGCGCGAACGGCCATTACAATACGACGCGCAATTAGACAAACAAGAAATATAATAACATCAGTTGGTTCGCATATAAAACACTATAGAGCGCCGAGGCGGGGAAGGTAGCATGAGGTAATCCTGACACGCGGTGAGAGGGGAACAAGACATGGGCGCGTACGAAACGGCGGAGAGGTGAGGTAAGAAGGCGCGCGTCTTGCGGGCGCGGGGTCAGAGATCGCGGTATCATCACGCCGTTTGAGCGCGGCATGAGGTAGCGAGTCAAGGAGCGCGAGTAGTGATTATTTCGCTGCGAGTTGTTAGTATGAAAGAATGAATTATTGTCAAGACATGATCGTGACACGCTCATACTGCGGGGCCACCGTACGTTTTGTTCCTATGTGTCAGAAACGTGACAAGCTCATACTAATAATTTATTTTTATTTCCATACTAAATTTGTGTCAGGACACGAATGTGACACGGCCATACTACGAGGCCGCCGTTCGATTTGTTCCTGCATGACACAACCGTGTCCAGCACATACTAATTAATCTAATTTTATCTCCATACTAAAATAGTATCAGGACACGAATGTGACACGGCCATACTACGAGGCCACCGTTCGATTTGTTCGAGCGTGTCACAACCGTGTCCAGCCCATACTAAAAATTAAATTCTATCTCCATACGAAATTTCGCTCTGTGACACGAACGTGTCACGGCCATACTACGAGGCAACCGAGCGTTTAGTTCCTGCGTGTCAAGAACGTGTCACGGCCATACTAAGAGGGCGCCGTTCGATTTGTTCCTGCGTGTCCGATTCGTGTCGAGTCCATACTAATGATTCAATTTAATCTCCATACTAAATTCGTGTCAGGACACGAATGTGACACGGCCATACTATGAGGTCGCTGGTCTATTTGTTCCTGCGTGTCTGGAATCTGGACATGACGGAGTTTATGGGAATTTGAAGTTTCGTGATCTCTGTGAAGATATCGCACAGGGTCTAAAATTATTTTAATAATTATTTATTAATGATTCAAACTAATACACTAAACATTTTATAAAGGGAAGAGTATATAAACAAAGTACCAGTTATTAAACAAAAACATAAAATAAAACAAAACAACGTTTCATTGAGTATGACGCCAACATTCAAATAAATATCCGTTGGAGCGTGCGCGCGGGGCGGAGAGAGGTATGAGGTAAACAAGACAAGGGGTGAGGTATTACCGAGCTGCGGGCGCGCGTGGGCCGCGGGGCGAGGCGGAGCGACCTGAGGTAATTTGTCAAGCGGTGCGGGAGGGGTTTTCGTTAAGCGGTGTTAGTATGAAGGAATGGTTTCGTGTCCTGACATGAATAAAACACGACGATGGTAAGGAGATTTCGATTGGTTTCTGCGTGTCCAGGTTCCGTACATGAATAGTATTATCAAACACGGAAGATGGTATCACGCATGTACAGGAATTAATATATAGACAATAAGAAAACTAACAACTTGGAACGTTAGCATTTTAAATGAAAATACTCGAAGAATATAGACGATATTAAACAAAAATATATAAATAAAACACTCCGTTATGGCGCTAAAAGTCGATTTATTAATAGAGCACATGTAATAACATCAATTAATTTATATAACAAAAGCAACAGTTCTCTGCATGCGGAGATGCACAATGGGTGCGGGGAAGTGGTGTTAAAACCCCCGAAGTAGAGGTAAATCGCATCGCTGACGAGCGAAACAGCTTTAGGTACCATGTGGAAGGTACGAAGAGGGTTTGTTTTCCCTCCAAAATCGAATTTATATCGTGTCACAAACGTGTCCAGTTCATACTAAAAACATAAAATTATCCTCCATACAAAATTACGAGTCCGGACAGAAACGTGACACGGCCATACTACGAGGCAGCCGATCGATTTGTTCCTGCGTGACACAAACGTGTCCAGCCCATACTAAAAATCGAAATTCAATCTCCATACAAAATCGCGCTCCGTGACACGAACGTGTCATGGCCATACTAGGAGGCCACCGTTCGATTTGTTCCTGCGTGTCAGGATTGTGACACGAGGAAAGATTATAAAAGGAGAGGGAGGGGAGCGTGGGGAGTTCAGTCTGTTTTGGGAGTCGAAGGAGACGGTCGTGCGTATTTAGCGAGAGCCCAGGTACGAAAGTTAGTACGGCTTCGCTCGCGTGAGTTTTCGAATAAGTTCGGGAAAGAAGTATCGCTCGGCTTCGCTCGCGTGTATTTTCGATTGGGTTTTCCTAGTGAATAATTTCACTCGGCTTCGCTCGCGTGTATTTTTGATTGGGTTTTCTTAGTAAATGAATTTGGTAAAAAACCCCGGTGATTGAAATTAGTTTAATTTCGTGAATATTAGTGTGGGAATTTCTGTAAAGCTTTCGGAGTTGCAAATGAAGGTTGAGCTGGATTTTGTAATTTTGGGGGTGATATAGGGGTTTTCAACTAGTTTTACGGAAAATATTTTGGATGTTCTTTTTGAGCCTTTTGAGTTCTGGATGAAGGTCGAGCTGGATTCTGGAATCTTGACTGGTGATGGAAGGACTTCCAAAGAACTTTTACAATGACACTATGTCCGAACTGGCCTACCATGAGGACTGGTACATTGGGAAGGTTTTCTTAGTTCATAAATGATTTTGTAAAAACCGGTGAATAAAGTTTGTTTGTTTCGTAAATTTTAGTGTGGGAATTTCTGTAAAGCTTTCGGAGTTGCAAATGAAGGTTGAGCTGGATTTTGTAATTTTGGGGGTGATATAGGGGTTTTCAACTAGTTTTACGGAAAATATTTTGGATGTTCTTTTTGAGCCTTTTGAGTTCTGGATGAAGGTCGAGCTGGATTCTGGAATCTTGACTGGTGATGGAAGGACTTCCAAAGAACTTTTACAATGACACTATGTCCGAACTGGCCTACCATGAGGACAGGTACATTGGGAAGGTTTTATTTTATATTAAAATATAATGGACTGTGACCTGATCATAAATTTCACGTACATAAAGGAAGTCAGTGAATAGAGTTTGTTTGATTCGTGAATTTTAGTGTGGGAATTTCTGTAAAGCTTTCGGAGTTGCAAATGAAGGTTGAGCTGGATTTTGTAATTTTGGGGGTGATATAGGAATTTTCAACTAGGTTGCGAATTATATTTTGGATGTTCTTTTTGAGCCTTTTGAGTTCTGGATGAAGGTTGAGCTGGATTCTGGAATCTTGACTGGTGATGGAAGGATTTCCAAAGAACTTTTACAATGACACTATGTCCGAACTGGCCTGCCATGAGGACTAGTACATTGGGAAGGTATTTTAAAATATAGAGAAGATTAAAAGAAACAAAACCCGATCTTTAAATTCGTAAATCATACGTATATAAGAGTGTTTGAACCACGCGTAATTATTAAAAAATATGTCGAATTTAAATATGTAAAATCAGTGGTTTTACCGTATTTTGATATAAAAGTATATTTTTATTAAGTGTTAACTTCGCGATTAGATTCAGTGGCGGGTGTTGTGGTTTCGTTTGAATTTATTGTTTTACGCTATTCTATTTGTAATGGTGTTTTATTTAAGGTGATTTTAGTGAATCGTGTCAGACCGGTTAGGATAGTGGAATTCAAAGGTAAATTTTGTAATATATATGCATATGCAACATACTGGCTAGTTACGTTTTAGGACGTAGGGAGATTGCGTAAATCAGGTTTAAATATACCTGTATAGGTTATGTAGATTATGACCAGCACACCATTTTAATAAACCCTTAAGAAAATATTCCTAATTGATTTCGGTGAAAGGTGGACCCCTGACCGCATCATTTGGAATAAAACAATTTCTGTAGGTATATCAATAGATAGCCACAGAAATATAAACCATAACATATACACTATACACTCACAATTAAAAGCATACACTTATGCCTTTAGGGAGGACAAAAGAATATCTTTTGAACTCCAACATAACACTACGAGATTAAATTGGTAAATCTGTCTGAAGATGTATATTTTGTACAGATCAGAAAACGGGGACTCCTAGGGACAAATAATAAATTTGTAGCTTAAGTACAAATTTATCTGCGTTGGGAGTCACGGGGACTGGCGATGGATAAATATCGTATGGACCGAGGGTCCATACGAATTTAGTGGGGCCAGTTCCACAAACCCCTTCAAAAGGGGTCAATAAAAGTTTGTATTGTTGAAGTTCTAAAATTTAGAAGAAAATATAAAATAATAGATTTCATCTATTGAACAGCACAACAAAATTAAGCTATCAAGTAATACATTGATCATAATTTAATAATAACAATAACACAAACATCAGAACACTTTCATTTTGAATTTTGGCGGGTCTCACAAGCTCGCAAGCGAGGTACGTGAGCGCGCTGTCGAAGCGTGCACATAGAACACAGAGGGAAACCAGAAGGGTTTAATGACTATAGATGAATGAGCAATTAGTTTGGTAAGTGCTTTAATGTTGATATTAGAATTTACTAGAATAGATTTAGGAAATGAGAGTTAGTACTCTGAGTTATTACGGTACACAACGGCTTCCTGAAAAGGAAGTAATAATTGGGTCCATTTTACAGGAATTATGTGTACGAATTAGCGACACTGTTTCTGACAAACCTAGAGATCACTTGAAAGTTATACGCTGGCCATATTTCGATTCTTTATATTCTAGTTGTTCTAGAGCTAAAGAGTTGAATTTTGATAATTCTGCCTTTAATATCTAAGGAAAAACAATAGGTATAGGGTAGAGGTTATTACATCATATAATGAATATGTTTTTTTACTGTAGCGTAAAACCGGTAATACTTACAAACGTCAAACTTGGTGTGATTCTATATCAAACTCTAAAGTAAAACAATAAAATAATAAAAACCGGTCCATTACGTGGCGGAACGGAACCCTCGGTGAGCGAGTCCGACTCGCACTTGGCCGGTTTTTTTTTCTTATTACAATTACGTTTTCCAGGCCCAAGCCCACCTTAATACCTTCTTCAATTAGTAACCTGTTTGCCTGTGCCACATTCTACCAATTTTCGCCCAGTAACAACCTTTAAGCCTTCTACAGTATTACAGCTCGCCTAGCTGTACCTCGTTTCGCCCCACCGCCCTTTCGGTCCCCAGTGGAGGGTTAACTGAGGCGCTAGGCGTTAATTAAGAGAGTAACGTTCCGTTTTATGATCCACGCCCGGTCTCCGAGGCCCGGTGGTGTTAATAAAGACGAATACACCATCAGAGGGTTGTGGACGGTTTATCTCGTCTCACTTTTATTGTGAACGTTTACGAGTTCACCTTCTAAGTACATAATATCATATCTTAACTCCCCTTTTCTCTCTCTCTTGTCATTTCTGTTGATAGTGTTGCACAACGGCACCACTGATTAATGTACATAATAATATGTAAGTGTATTATATACATATACTCGTATATGCGTATTAAAGGATTTATGTAGTATTCGTTTGTAGTTTATATAATTATAATAAATAATAAATAATTGAAGAATATTGAATCAATCAAATCATTTATTGGATACATAATAATTAATTACGCATCCACATTGTACAGCAATATAGTGTTATATATAAATCTTTAGCTATTACATTCAACTACCTATATTCAATGTTCCTCGTTGTCCATCCAACCATATAAAGGCTCTAGACCAGTGGTTCCTAAACTTGTCTGGTTCGTGACCCATCTAAAAAAGAATGCCCTGGTAGTCGTGGGACTACCGGTAGACATAGACATGGAATCATGGACAGCCATAGGTGGAAGGGGGCCGAGTGAATCTATCACAAAAAAACTAAAAAAAAAAAAAGTAAACAAAGAAAATTTTAATTTAAAAAAACTAAAAATAAAACTCTCGTCGAAACCTATCATTTTTCCTTCAGTGGATGAGTAGTTTGGGATATGTAGTTTCCGAGATATGTTCTCTCTAAGTCTTTTTCATTTTTTTTTTCGAAACGGTTGAACCGATTTTGAAAAAAAAAAACATTATTTCAGAAAGAGAAAATTTTTATTACGGAAGGAAACAAATTTCACGTCAATCCGACCAGTACCTAGTTTAGGAGTTATAGGCATTTATTGATTTTCGATGCCTCTTTTGTAAAGGCTATGACGTCATCAATTGTTCATATTATTCATTGACGTTGCCATAGGTGGAAGGCGGCCGAGTGACTCTATCACCTGACACCTGTTTTGCTGGGATTGGTTGAGCGGTTCGTGAGATAGTGGTATGCCGAAAGTACATGAAAAATGACGGTCGATTTTTGCAAATGGTACGGGTAAGACATTCATATGGATTCCATGTCAAAAAATCTAAATTTGGGATTTCCATCCCCTTACCTAACATGAAAAAAGCAGCGTTATATTGGCTGCTGCAGCATTTTTACGATAATACATATTGTAACTATGTGAGGGATCAAGAAAAAAAATAAAAACATCCAGTTGTAATTGATTGTTTCAATTACTTACTAAATTATAAGATGTGCCGTAATTGTAACCGTTCGGCTGCCGGGCGAACGACACGCCCCGGCCGACGACGTGTTGCGTTCGTTGCGATTGTCGACCTGTCAGTTTCAGGGCCCACCCAATATCCACTAGCGACCCACCGGTGGGTCGCGACCCATTCTTTAGGATGGGCTGCTCTAGACTACTGTATTGACATATTTTAGATCGTAGAAGGTTTTTTCTATGAGACAATTCGGTCGGGTGCTAAATTCTCGCACCTTTCTCATCACGGGTGTTTTTTGGAAGTTTATTATAAATAGCTGTGCCCGCGACTACGTCCGCGTTGACTTGGTCTTTCTCAGCCTATTATAAAACGCAACGTGACTCTGTCTGTCCGTTCATTAGTATGATTCAATTGTAAGGTAAGAAGGGAAGGAACCTACAGTTTAACGTGGAATCCGAACCACGGTCAGCCTCCAACGGTCGAGCGGTCGCCCATCCAAGTACTGACCGCGCTCGGGGTTGCTTATCAACAGTCGACCGACCGCACCACTGAGCTACCGAGGCTGACAAAAATGTAATAATATAACAAACAAAAAAACAGAACCTAAATAACAGAAACAACCTACACCTAACGCCTAACAGCTCGCATACAATCTTAGTTTCAGACTGTTGAAATCAGGAAGGTAGGAAGGAAGGAAAAGAATACGAAAGATGAAATGAAAGGACAAAAGACTAATAAATCAAATTACCAGATAACAACGCCATCTATCATTCAATATTTGACTTATTAAATATATAAACAATTTTATCTGAAGACGACCAATTTGTCGAAATATCATAAAAAAACATGTGTTTTTTTATTAAATAATATACGTAATAAATAATACATTTAAATAATAAAAACATAAAACTGTACAAACGAAATTGTCTAAAGCCGTTTTTATTTTCCATGACACTAAACAAAAGATCCGCGCGACGCACGCCGCGACGCGGTGGCGCTGCGAGCGAGGCGGCGCTGCGGCGCGGGCGCGGCGCGGTGGCGCGGCGTGGTGCTATAAGATATTTTCTAACTAAACTTAAAAAAATAATATCTTTTGATTCTGTAGGTTGATTTTGATGAAATAAACACTTAATGTTACTCAGAATAAAGCTTCATATTTTTTAATAATTAGATTTTGAATACAATGAGTGGTTTTTGCGTGATGCGTGCACAAATGCACAAACAAACCGACAAACCAACAAACCGACAAACCGACAAACAGACAAAAATAAAAAAAAAATATTTTTACGTTCTATTACTTATTCCTTCCGTCCCCCAGTTTTTTTTTTTGCAAAAACAGTTATTGTACAGACACGGTAAGTCTACGATTTTATTATATGTATAGATAGATAGATAGATAGAAGATGTTTAAATTACATATACCAGAAAAAATGCCCGCCCGGCATTCGCGTCATTTTATTTCTCTACATAAAAACAAGTACAAGAATTCTAACTGTTCCTGCACTGGTGTTCATAATAATTGTATTAAAATTTAAGCGGTTGTGCCTATGTAGCAACGGCTAGGAGAGCGCTAGAAAAGTCAACATACGAAATGTGATAACGGCTTGTATGGCGAAAAAACGCTTGAATGACGCTAGAATGGCAATATGAACGATGAAAACTAAATAATTTTGGGAACCATCCTAAAAGTTTTCCGCCCAGTTCAGTGCAGCCAGCTTGACCATTGTGAAGCACCGACATATCATCTAGTTCCAACACAAAGTTGCAATGGTGGGTCCATTGCATCACAGGTGTATGTAGTATATTATCTATAGTACATATAGAAAAGTATGGAAACTCTTCATTTCACACAGTCAAAAGAAAAATTCGGCCAAGTGCGACTCCAACTCGCGCACCGAGGGTTCTGTATCGCCATGTCATGGTCAGCGCCACTCATGCCATCTAAGTATTAGTTAAAATGTTTCATATTCTTTTCGGTAGATGGCGCGCTTACACTTTTTAGTTGCTTGTATGGGGACAACGGTGAATTTTTTACTTTTTCCTATTTGTTGTTATATCGGTTGTAATTAATAAATAACACATATTCTGTGAAAATTTCAACGGGCTACCTATTACGGTTCAAGAGATACAGCCCTCAGACAGACAGACAGGCGGCGCGGCGTAGGCTTAGTCATAGGGTCCCGTATGACGGATACGGAACCTTAAAAACAGTACAAGTAAGAAACAAAAGAAAATACAGGAGTGCGCAAGGCGGATTTATCATTACAGGGGATCTCTTCCAGTCAAAGTTAGATAGATGATGGCCCAACCACGCCAGGATAAGATTTGATGAGAAACCGAATCTAACTTTCAACATAATTATTCCGGTATGAAAACTAAACTTCGTAGATTTTTTTCTCTGCTAGTCTAAAAAAATATCCGCATAATAAAACCAAATTTTACGTGCATCCGTAGAAAAACATTAGTACTTCCCGTCCCGAGAGGCGAGGAAATTGAGCTTGAGAAGAAAAGAAGCACTTTTTAAGGAAATTAATGTAATCCCTTTCGTGCGACTCGCAGGATTCGGATATAATTTGGAAGCGCCATTTCCGCTGTCGGGGGGCGGGGGCGACCCTGTCACGCACCCGCCGAGCCAATACGGTGCCAGCTCCTTAGAATATTGCACTTACTAGAGCCGGCACCGCCGCGCCCGTCCTATCTAAGATATAGTCAAAATAGTCTCAATATTTAGACAATAGAAAAATAAAGATACGGAAACCTAAAAATAAGAAAAAGTAAAAAATTCACGGGGGTTCCCATAGAAGAAACTTAACTAATCATGAATTTTACCTAATATGAAGCATTTCATAAACACGCCATAGACGGCGACGCGACGTGAGTGGCGCTGACAATGACATGGCGATACGGAACCCTCGGTGTTAATAAAGTTAATTTCTCATTACGCTAAGATGTGGCTCTCATACAAACCGAATTGTTCCGCGCACAAAATATTTAGTTTAGAACCCCGTGTTTTTTTAATTTTTCTTAGTTTTATTATTTGTTGTTATATCTGCCATAATAACACATATTCTGTAAAATTTTCAACGGGCTACCTATTACGGTTACGATATAAAGCCTTCGGACAGACAGACAGACATACAGATGGCGTAGGCTTAGTAAATAGGGTCCCGTACCGGATACGGAACCCTAATAATATACCAATATGGCGGGCGAAAACCTGCCTCTCTTCTCCTGCCTCAGCCACCACTCTAGCACTACATTGCTCTGAGTGTGCGAGACGCCGACGACGTAATCCAATGTTAGCGAATGTTAGTCGATCCCATCTCGCCCTGTATTGTTATACTCCTGGGACCGGAGCCAATTTCCTGTAAAACGTTCCAGTTATAGCAGACTCCACTCCGCGCGACATGTAATATGCACGAAGCGTGACGGAGCACGGTCGTTGAGTGCTAAGTATCGCCTGGAACAATACGTGCGTAACGGTGGTGGCCGAGTGGTTTGGGCATCGGCTTCTCATGCGAGAGGTCCGAGGTTCGAATCCGTTCGGCGTGTACCAATGAGTTTTTTATGACGAAAAAATTTACGTGCATACCTACACCTGCTGCTTCACCGTTCGGAACCGGTGTAACTCTGTAGGTCCCTTCCCTTGCCCCTTTACTAGGTGGTAGGCTCAAATTTGTAGCCGACTGGTTTGGTACCACCGTACTGGATGTAAGATGGCCGCATGCCGCATAGCAGCCTCGGTTGTGTTCTCCTCTAGTCCAGTATAGCCAGCAATCCAGGGAAGTCTCCGGTATGGCACCTACCTTCTTGGAGGTGATATTGGCTGGTCGGAGCATGCGCTTTGGCCCCTCCGACACAGGCACCCATACCTGATTAAATAAAAAAAAAAATGAACATCGATCTTAAGAAAGAGACAATCCGGTTGTAGAGCGTCGTTCCTGTCGCACAGAGACGTGTGCGAGTTCGTTCGACAGAGACGACGCTCTACAACCTGATTGTCTCTTTCTGAAGCTCGATGTTAATTATTTAATTCCGGGTACTGTACGTGACTGTACCGTGTGGGGCCGGTACTTAAAAAGGATAGCCCTACTGCATCTCTCCCCGTGTTGGTCGTAAATGGCGACTATGGGATAAGATGTCGTGTTAAAGGGCGACAGGATAGCCACCTATCACTTTGGAACGGTCCTTCCGCCGAGTCATGCAGCGGGTGGGTTTCGTACCCTACTTGCTGCTTGATAGTTACGAGTATCTTGTCCGAATACTTGGCTAAGCGTGGTGGTTGGTGGTGAGCAGTAATTTACAAGAGTACCTCCAGCACAACTCCGATTACTCTGCTTACCTCGATTGACGGGATACAGCGTATGGTATGTATGTATGTACTGTACCTGCTGGAGATATTTTGTCATGACAGTTTTTTTGAAATAAATCAAGACTCGTGGCCGGGAGGTAAAGGCCTTAGCTGGGGAGAGGCTGTAGGTTCAATATCCGTGGGTGTGCACGTTGCTATGTATAATAATATTATTATCCATTTATTTACACATTTTTTTTATATTAATTTTACATAATATTTACAAACTTAAAATCTAAAATTAATACAAAAACAAATGGAGTTTCCACATATTAATATTTCCTTTATTTCACATATTAATATTATTATTAAGATATTACCGTAAGGGGCCGATACTTTAAAAAATAGCCCCACTGCATCTCTCCTCGTGCATTTCGTTATAGGCGACTAAGTGATAAAGACAAGATGTCGTGCCAAAGGGCGACAGGATGGCCACCTCTTTCCTTGGCACAGTCCTTCCACCGAGTAATGTCAGCTGTTTTCGTGCTTACTTGCTGCTTGATAGTTATCTTGTCCTAATACTTTGCTAAACGTATCGGAAAATCGTTATAAAAACTCATTAGTACCATTATCTAAAATAAGTATCAAATAAACTCAAAAACCACTGAACCGGTTATCACCTGATATATTATAGTGAAATATTAGGCCCTTCAAATGATCTCTTCTAGTTTCCAGATGACCGGGCTTGTCACGCCCGCGTGCGGGTCACCCCTACAATAGCGGAGACAAACGACCGTGAAAGGAGACGGGAATGTAATCGGGATCGAGTAACCCGTTTAATAGGGTAGTTAGTAATTCGGTGCTCCTCCGCTGTCCGGGCGGGCGCTGCTGTCGTAAATATTAATAAACGACCATTAATTTTGGTTATAAAGTGAAAAACCTAATACCTCATGAAATTTCATGCTCACATTGTATTATACATTTTCAGGGATTTCTTGCTTATTATTTAAATAAATAATTGTATTAAGTCGTTAAGTACCTGCTAAAATTATATATTTGTATTTACATTTTCAAGTAATCGTAGGTGATTCTTAGATTTAATTCTAGTTTGTGATGGAAAATATATTAAAATGTCGGTGCTACGCTTACGACTTGCAAATGTAAAGAAAAAAAAAACCGGCCAAGTGCGAGTCGGACGCGCGCACCGAGGTTTCCTCACCACAAACAAATATTGAAAAAAACACGTTTCTTGTATGGGGTCCCCGTAAATTTTTCACTATTACATTTTTTATTATTTGTTGTTATATCCGCCAAAATAACACATGTTTTGTGAAAATGTCATGTACTTATGGCATATATATTTTGTTTAAAAATTTCAACTGAATTTACCGAATTTAAAAAGTACGTAGTCGTCGACCTGAAATTCGTTAGCATTTATTTAGAAGATTTCCCTTTATACGTTGTGTCTCGTTCCAGTTTAGAGTTAAAAGTTTCAAAAGCTTATTTGAAAAGTGCCTCCGAGCATCGAGATGCTCGTTAGAAAATATTTCTTTCGATTCTTATCAACTCCGTACATTAGGGTACTCTTTGTCAGCATTGTGCGCTTTTAAACATTTTTGATTAGATTTTTACCATCACGTTACAATCTGAAATCAGAAGATTTTCTGAAATCATCTCCTTTGTAAGTTTTTTTTAAGTAATCCGGTATGGGTGGCGTAGTCAGAGGGGCCGAAGCACATGCTCTGACCAGCCAATATCACCTCAGAGAACGTAGGTGCCACACCGGAGGCTTCCCTGGATTGCTTGCTATAATACCGGACTAGAGGAGAACACAACCGAGGCTGCTATGCGGCCATCTTACATCCAGTACGGTGGTACCGGTGGGTGGTACCAACCCAGTCGGCTAGAATTTGAGCCTATACCACCTAGTAAAGGGCAAGGGAAGGGACCTACAGTTTTACACCAACGGTGAAGCAGCAGGTGTTAGGTATGCACGTAAATTTTTTCGTCAGAAAAAAACTGATGTGTAACAATCAGTTTTTTTCTGACGTCACTCGGCCACCCGCCGCTCAACTTGATATCTAAATGAACCGCAGAGGCACAGAAAGTTTCATACATGTAATGGTACTTTGTTTTTTTTATGGAATCTGACACGGTTGGCTGCATCACCTACAACATCCGTGATGTCAGCCCATAACACCGGGTGAACTTGGTGCCACGTCAGTGCCGGTTACACTGAACTGGACGAAAAACACGAACTATTTACATAGCCGTTACGACCGACTTTTCATTCAGTGCGGTGGTGGTGCTTTAGTCTTTCACTGCCGTATTTACCGACAAGTATCTGTAAATTGTCATCTTCATACAAAAATAAAATAATAATAGTATTAGAAAACTTTGAAGCTAAGTAAGCTCTCGGATTTTGTCGCCGTACTAAGTAAGCCCTGTGAGCGACGGACCTTACAGAAACTTTAACAGCGAGTGGATGCAGTCAGCTCAGCAGACGAACTTTTATAAAGTTTAGCAGCCACATACATACAGATAAATAAACGAGTAAGCGTAAGCCAGTTTATAGTTGAGATTGTACTTAGGATATAAGTTGATGCGGGAGCTTCTTCTTAAATTCTTTATTCTTTATTCATCATTCGTAGTACACTACGCTTGAATTTGTCCAATTTTGTTTTTACAATCCGGTTCGATTACACCCACAAAGAAGAGCCGGCAAGAAACTTCTCATGGGTTTTTTAACGTCTTCAATTATGACCATCTACACAATAGACTTTGAGAGTTAGACTAACTATAATATTTTAAGCAAAGAGTTTGTATTACGTAATACAAACTCTTTGATTTTAAGGTTGATAGTTCTAGGTATATATATAGGTATATAAAGCAGTAGGTTCGAAAGGAACTTCGTACACATGAATACTGGGTATAAAAGTGCAGTTGTATTTGAAATTTCATGTTTTACAGCGATAGTAGGTAGTTAGTACTGACGTGGCACCAAGTTCACCCGGTGTTATGGGCTGACATCACGGATGTTGTAGGTGATGTGGCCAACCTTGTCAGTTTCAATAAAAAAAAAAAATTGTGCGAGTGGGCCAAAATTGAATTACAACATTGGATCCTAACATAAAAATCATGAAAGAAACGAACATAATATATTAAATTTTAATAAAAGCTTTAAAGAAGGTTTTATACATACATACATATAACGTGTGGTATGCATATTATGTAAGTACATACCACACGCTATATCCCGACAATCGGGGTGAGCAGAGTAATCGGTGTTGTGCTGCAAGGATTCTTGTAAATTCCAGCACAACACGACCACCACCACGTTTAACAAAGTATTCGGACAAGATAAACTATCAAGCAGCCAGTAAAGGCAGCCAGCCTCGGTGGAAGGACCGTACCAAGGTGAGAGGTGGTTATCCTGTCGCCCTTTAGCACGGCATCTTTTCCTTATCTCTTAGTCGCCTTTTACGACATGCACAAGGAGAGATGCAGTGGGGCTATTATCTTTAAGTAGATACCGGCTCCACACAAGAAGATGTTGTCTACTATAAAATTTATATTATATTGAATATACTTATTTTGCTTATTTAATCTTCAACATACGAAATAATATTTGCGGCTCCCTTCCCCCCCCCCCCCCCCCCCCCCCCCCAGGAGCTCCCTCCCTACTAATCTGTGCTAATAGTTACAAGTTTATTAATATCGTTGAATAATTTGGAAATTTCCAAGTTTGTTGAAATCTAAGTAGGAAATGTAGTAACTTACTAAAGGTAAAAAACGACGTTCTCCTGAAGTTCTCACATTGAAATATTAATAAATCTACATAGTTACAGATCGACTTAAAATAATAGAAAACGACCAAAATTAGAACTAACGTCGCACGGTGTGGCAACACTAAAATAAACGGAACGGAGTGTTGCCAACAGAGCAACGCCAAATTACATTTTTAACCCCCGACGAAAAAAAAGGAGGGGTGTTATAAGTTTGACGTGTGTGTGTGTGTGTGTGTGTGTGTGTGTGTGTGTCTGTCTGTGGCATCGTAGCTCTCAAACGGATCGACCGATTTGGATGCGGTTTTTTTTATTAGGAAGCTTGTTTAATCGGGATGGTTCTTAGCTATGTTTGTAATCAAGTAATCAAGTAATTAAGTAATAAAAAAAATTGTTATCTCAAAAAGTGGACCGATTTTCATGCGGTTTTTTTTAAAAAGCTTGAAATAAAAGTTAAATTACAAATTTAAAAAACCCCCGACCCTTAAAAAGTCAAAAATAATTTCCGTTTACTTAATTAAAGGAGTCGGGGGACCGCTAAGTAAATAAAATATAAAAACTCAGAGCTGCGCGGGAATTTACTAAGCGGTCTTCCGACTCCTTTAATTAAGTAAACGGAAATTATTTTTGACTTTTTAAGGGTCGGGGGTTTTTTAAATTTGTAATTTAACTTTTCTAGAATTTTATGTCGATGTGTGCCTAGTGCCTACACACGAGTGTCGTTTGAACCAAAAAATAAAATGCAGAAAGTAGGTATTTCTTTATTACCAAGAACATTAAAGTTTGTTCTTGGTTGTTTATTACATTCTTGTTGTCTACATCTTTATCATCATATCCGGTCGGTGTGTACCAATGAGTATTTTTCTGACGAAAAAATTTACACCAGCTGCTTCACCGTTCGGAACTGGTGTAAAACTGTAGGTCCTATCCATTGCCCCTTACCAGGTAGGTAGGCTCAAATTGTATCCAACTGTACATCCATCTTACATCCAGTACGGTACCACCGTACTGGATGTAAGATGGCCGCATAGCGGACTCGGATGTGTTCTCCTCTAGTCCAGTATAGCCAGCAATCCAGGGAAGTCTCCGCTATGGCACCTACCTTCTCGGAGGTGATATAGGCTGGTCGGAGCATGTGCTTTAGCCCCTCCGACTCAGCCACCCATACCAGATTACATACAAAATATATATGTTTTATCATAGAAGTATCAGAGTAGGAATTTAATTCTGATTTCACATGCAAGTATGTATTTCGAGAAACTAAGTGCAATGTTATATTGAAAATTGAGGCGAAAATGTATAATGGATAAACCTTTTCACAATAAAACTATAAATACTACTACTGAGGGATGTCATGGCTTTATTTAAAAAATACTTCAATGCAATCCCGCAGTATATATAAAAATTTCTTCAACAATTTAATTAACTACAAACATAAGAATACAAATTATACTTTCCCATCATGCTCCAAATTATTCACAACTCTTGATGGAAAAACTAAAATGTATTCTTATTAATAATATTTTGTAACATTTAACATCAATATATTCTAACAAATCAAATATTATGCACTGCACCTAACTAACCTACATTAAAAATGTATCAAATGTAATTGTGCAAAATTTTAGACAATTTATCACAATTTAAAAATGCTAGTCAAAGAGATTTCACTATGTAAATAAATAAACATTTAATTTTTAAGTAAAAATTATTCTAACAAAAAATATAATACCTACATATTTACTAATACAAAATGAGTAACAGAACTTAAATTGCAAACACCTGCTTAAATGAGTGCAATAATTTATACACGTACTTATTACTCGTTTTAAATTATATTATAAGAACATTTGCAAAAATAAAATAAAAATGTTGACAAGTATAAAATTAATACTCGTTTAGTCCTTCAGTTGCACCAACACCATGAAGTATGTGACCACGGCTCCGAGCACCTGAAAACAAATTAATTGCGGCATTACAGTACCAATTACATTTTTCTGCGGTGTAAGAAGAAGAAATTTACAGATTTTTTTTTTTCATGGAAACTGACACGGTTGACTACATCACCTACAACATCCGTGATGTCAGCCCATAACAACGGGCGAACTAGGTGCCATCTCACTGCTTCCCTTCATTTCATGTCGGCTACACTGAACTGAACGGAAAACACGAACTATTTACATAGCCGTTTCGAGCGACGACGTTTCGCTCAGTGCGGTGGTACCAACACGGCCGGGATAAACCCTACGACCTAGTAAGGTAAGAAGGGAAGGGACCTACAGTTTAACGTGGGACCCGAACCACGGTCAGCCTCCAACGGTCGAGCGGTCACCATCCATCCAAGTACTGACCGCGCTCAGCATTGCTTAACAACAGTCGACTGACCGCACCACTGAGCTACCGAGGCTGACGAATTTTCTTATCCCTTAGTCGACTTTTGAGAGATGCAGTGGAGCGCCACGGGGTACAAGATATTCTATCTCACGAAGTCCGTTTGGCTATGAATGTTGTCAGGCGTGCACATGCACATTGTTTTAGTGTGCTTAACCTCGAGAGCGCTCAGTCACGATCGCGACTTCGCGACGCGGTCCACGTACACAACACACACAAGCGCGCTTATCATCACACGTCACTACTACAAACAGAGCCAAACGGACTTCGTGAGAAAGAACATTTGTACTTCAACATTGATGAGAAATGCGTGGAGAAAGGCCTACAATTAAATCCAACTAAAGCAAAAATGTTTACCAACAAATAAACAAATTCCTGGTAATTTATAAGAATATTCATTGTTCGCAAATCCGAAAGTGTAACATCTTAGCTCTCCGTATGGGCAGTAATTTTGTGAATGAAGCGGAAATGCATTCGGGAAGTGACGTAATCTTGTGAGTGAATTTTATTACGATTATTTGGTGCGACCTAAAGTTGTCGCATGTCAACAGCTGTCAACCGTGCTTTTATAAACACAGTGTGAAAAAAATTGATGACGACTCTTTGCTTTTTTATGTAAAAAATTTCAATTTATATAAATCGTTTCCATCCAAACTTTACGTCATTTACCCATCCTGCTGCACAACTCAAATCGATTCAAACTAAACCCCTCACAGCAACATTTGGCCCGCTTCCACCTGGTACCTACTTAAGTACACCGTCTCGTCTCGTCTCTGCGGTGGCTGCAGGCTGTCTGAATCTACATAAAACGCCAAGTTTAACACAAAGTTTGGGAATAATCTAATTCAGTTCTAAAATATGGTAACTGGGTCGTGTGAGGCGCGACTGTTTCTTAAATAATTCATTAGTTGTTTTCAGTAAAGTTGAATATACAGAACCATAACTAATTTAGGTATCTCTTGCATGTTTGTTTGATTTGCTAGAGAAAAAGTGTTTAATTTTAATGTGCTAATAAAATAATAAATAAATAGTCAGTCATTGTGTTCTTTCATATCTCAAAACAAAGATACAACACTGTCAACATCTATCTATCATCTGCAATCATAATAATTACGTTACTAACGTTACAGGGCATGAAATTTATTAAAAATCTGCAGATTTCTATAGATCCCAATAACCATGGAGTAACTATTCTGCTGGTATTATTTGATCACAAGACTCCAGAAGGTTTCGCAATAAAAATAGGCAATGCCACATGCCACTTCTGTCCAGCAGTGAGCAAGAGATTGGTTTATGGCAGCGACGATAACAACGAAGCCGACGATGTATTTTACAATAGTAATCGCGAAGACCATAATGACTAAAGAATTATATTTACCGAAGCGAAGAGATCGAGAGAGACAGTAAAGAACTTGGCTCCCGAGATGCTCATGGCCTTCTGGCACTGCTGGCACACTATCTGGACGAAGGTCTTGGCCTCCTCGGAGCCGTCGTACCAGTGGCAAGAGTAGGCCGCCTCCATTACTGATGAGCTCTGTGACATATACAAGAATATTATTTTATTGTATTGTAGCATCGTCCAGTCCAATTAAGTCTTGTAAAGGGTTTCCCTTTAAATCTGCTATGACAGGGGTTCTGAATATGAACTAAATCGAATATATCATCAAATTGTTTGCAGATGTTGGGGGTCTATTAATTTCTTCAAGCATTTTCCAGCTATACAGTGCCTGAAGTGTTAGGCCGCTTTAGGCCAACAATCATAATCGCTATACTAATAGGAACATTGTAAATATTGTACAGAAGATGGGCAGTACCTACAACAGGTTACCAGATTTATATGAGAAATATTAAAATAATAAGCAGATCCGATGAATACTGACTTCTTCAATAAGCCTGTTGCCGAAGATGCAGAAGTGGAACACCTGTCCCAGGGTGTATGTCAAGTAGCCGATAGTGCTGAACGCATACACGTTCAATCCATCCACCTGAAATTTGTTGTTGTTCACATGGTTAGTTCTTGTTCAGGTTACCTACTTTGACTCTGGAAAGTTACCTATGAGGCCTAAAACATATCCCTTCCCTCGAACTTGAAATTATTCCCCTAGCCTTGCTCTAAATTTCATAGATAAACACGAGAAAAATGGAGAACTCTAACATTGTCTTTGAAAATTATATGTCCTGGCAATGCTGGCAGTATAGAAAATTAGGTTGATGGAAAGAATATCCTTATCTATAATAAAATCCAACGTCTGCTTTCTGTCTGAGTGTCTGAGTGTCTGAGTGTCTGAGTGTATGTCTGTCTGTCCGCTTATAACTCGAGAACCACTGAACCGATTTTAATAAAACATTTTACGGATAGCTTGATTCTTCCCATCAACTATAGGCTACTTACCCTCACGCTAAATAGCTTATGAGGTTAGCAGTGAAGTGAAATATGAGAGCGGGCGGAGCCGCGGGCACAGCTTGTATTATTATAAAGTGGAAATGTAGACGAAACATCAGCAATAACCTTTGTAGCCTGGTATGCCAGAAGAGTGAGCGTAATCGTGGAGACCAACATATGGAACAACAAAGTTGTACCATAGCTGTCTCCTATAGATGACACCAATCTGAAAACAAAACATACAAATGTGTGTGCAGGTAAACGATATCAAACTAAATAACATAACAAGCAGCCTCGATAGCTCAGTGGTGCAGACAGTCAACTGTCGCTATTGAATGTTAAGCAACGCTGGGTGCGGTCAGTACTTGGATGGGTGCCCGCTGACCGTTGGAGGCTGACCGAGGTTCTGATTCCTCGTAAAACTGTAGGTCCCTTCCCTCCTAATCTTACTTGGTGGTAGGGTTTAACCCGCCCGGGTTGGTCCCACCGCACTGAATGAAACGTCGGTCGAAACGGCTATGTAAGTAGTTCGTGTTTTCCGACCAGTTCAGTGTAGCCGGCACGATCAAAGGGGGAAGCACACTGACATGGCACCTAGTTCACCCGGTGTTATGGGCTGACATCACGGACGTTTTAGGCGATGTAGCCAACCGTGTCAGGTTCCATAAAAAATAAAAAGCAATATTACTAATAATTTAACCTAAAAAGAAGTAGATTGAGTAAAGGGATAAATAAGAATTATTTAAAATTACAAAAATTCGTTCCATACCTTACAACGTGTTTGTGGCGCTCGACCCAATACTTAATGGCGGAGCGCACAAGGATCTCTTGTTTCTGAGTAAGACCATTGGGGTTGCCAGGAGTGGGCTGACCGAAAGTCTGCAGCCCGCCGCCAGTACGCAAGTTCATGCCAAAGTCCTGACGCGTGGAGTAGATTCCTCGGATGTCTAGATCAACAGGGTCGGGCACCTTTTCTTGCTTTTCTGTTGGGGTTTCAAGAAAGAAGCAGATGTTATTTAGCAAACCATGTTAGGTTGGATGAAACACTTTTTCAAACAAAGCGTCTCTGCAATGATTCAGAGACCCAGAATGCATTCGGCTGTTGAAGAATTTTCGAACTCACCGTTGCCCGCAGAAGGTGCTCGGAAGAGCTCAGCGGTGCCGGGCCTGTAGGTGTCTAGACTCGCGCTCAACTCCATCAACGGCTTCATAATGGCCTTCAGGTGCTGCAGCTGCTCACATGCGAAGATTAGCCAGGAGCAGAACAGCACGTCCATAAGATTCGCTTGGGCCATGGAGAAGATCAGCCAATATACCTGTTGAAATTAATATCTACACTATTCTCGCTTCGTTAACTCTTAAATGTCCAGCATTGGGCGTTGTCCAGCATTATCCAGTGGTTTGTGTTCAAACGATAAAGACCTCAACTTCGTTTCCAGGAAGAATTTGATTCGATATCTCATAGCACGTATAGTTTTATTTCTCATTGTGAGTTTGATACTCGTAAGTGCAGTTCATTTATGATCAATTAGTTGAGTTCTTCCATGATTCGGGTTTTATGTGAATTTTCCGTTAGTTCCTTTTCTCATATTACTACCTAGGTGTTAAGATAACAATGCGATTGGTACTACATCAATGATTAAAAGTCGGCCAAAATCATCTCTTGTTTTCAATCTAGATGAGTTTAACCGATACTCACAAAATGGAAACACTGGAATCGATAATGTTAGAAACAGTTCCAACCTGGTAGACGAACGCGATGATATACATCATACCGCCCGAGGCGTCGAAGGGATACCACGCCTTCAGCGGCAGCCGGGGCACCGGTTCCGTGACCGTCTCGTTGGTCTCTTTGTCGGACACGTAGCGAACAGACTCTCCAAAGAATGTTATGGTCACCCAAGCTGTTCACACAAAATTGTTACGATTTCATGATATTTAGGTAGATCGATCACCATTATAATATTTAGACAAGAATACTAAACGTTTGACTCATCATGGTGGGAAGATCATGCATAACATCTACTTTTTGTATTAGACCGACATCTGTCATACGAACGTTGTGTGTTATCATATCACGAATGTGTTATGTTATGTATTTTTTTTTTTTTTTTTTATGCAATCCGGTATGGGTGGCTGAGTCGGAGGGGCCAAAGCACATGCTCTAACCAGCCAATATCACCTCCGAGAAGGTAGGTGCCATACCGGAGACTTCCCTGGATTGCTGGCTATACTGGACTAGAGGAGAACACAACCGAGGTTGCTTGCGGCCATCTTACATCCAGTACGGTGGTACCAACCCAGTCGGCTACAATTTGAGCCTACCACCTAGTAAGGGGCAAGGGAAGGGACCTACAGTTTTACACCGGTTCCGAACGGTGAAGCAGCGGGTGTAGGTATGCACGTTAATTTTTTCGTCAGAAAAAACTCATTGGTACACGCCGACCGGATTCGAACCTCGGACCTCCCGCATGAGAAGCCGATGCCCAAACCACTCGGCCACCCGCCGCTTCGATAGCACGACGATAGCGAGAGAATAAGTAAGGATTATTCGATATATTGCTAAAGTCTTGATTCCACCCTTCATCATAATATCATTCTCATCATCATTGTGTGAAAACTCGTACATTCAAGGAATATTTTGATAAGTAACAGAAGAACTTACCAACAACAGCAAAGCCGGTGACGCCGAGGATCAGATAAAGGAGCTGGCGCATCTTCTGCAGCGCGGTCTGGTGGTAGCGAGCGTCAGACTCCGTGAACAGAGGGTGGCTGTTGGACTGGTTCCACACCGATAGTGTCCTATACCAATGAAATTACAATTATAGAGATACGGAAGTAGTCGAAGTCGCCCTATGACATCATCACGTCGTCGTGTCCAAAATTAGAAAAAATCGGTCAATTTTTTTTAAATGTAAACCAACATGGGTCGCTGTGCCGAGAGACCAATGATGCATTCGACAGAGCCAAAAACACCTCTCCTCGCGAAACCACGCTCAGTTAGGTGCCATGCCAGCAGATTTGCGGACTGTTGCTAGGCTGTCTAGCCTGTTAATACGACGTTTGAAGACACCCAGGTTAAAGGATTCGGGAAACACACTCGCCGGAAGACAGTTTTACTCGCGCATGGAGGGTTCCGTAGATCCGCTATACCATGATTGAGAAATGGTTTCTTTTCCACCTATCCTCCTAGCGAACCCTAAAAAATAGTAGATTTCACAGTATTCGCAAACTTTTTTGAAGGGACCTTACAAATCCTAATAAACAAAGCGAAATTTCTACGAGCGACCGGCGCGGCGCCGGAGGCGGCGGCGTGGCAGCGACGGCCGTACAACGTACTTCAATATACTTCAATAATACCACTTTATCGATTTACATACGGTTTTCACCGTTACATTCTGTCACTCCTCAAGATGCTTTTAAGTTATAAACGCTACGTCACCTGCGGCCTGAGCTGTGAGCAAAAATTCATGCGACACGAAGCCGCGGGCAAAAGCTGGTCACAAAAAACCATTACAAAGACAATACAATTTCGGCACTGTTTGCAGATCTTATAAGTTCCTACAACGGCTATTTTTAACCAACTTCAAAAAAAGGAGGAGGTTCTCAATTCGACTGTATTTTTTTTTTATTGTTTTATGTTCTTTATTTCACATTTTTATTTAATACATTTATGTTAATTTTACATATATTATTACTATAAAAAGTAATAAAAATACAAAAAATTAATACAAACATTAAATAAAAACGGTAATACCGCCGGCGGCGGCGGGAGACAAGCCTCCAAGCGCGCCGGCGCGGCGCGCGGGTGCAGCAGGTCTATTCTTGTAAATTCTGACAGCGGACTCAGCGCTGATGTGGCGCTGAGAGCCACTTTCTAAAGTGGCTCTCAGCGCCACATCAGCGCTGAGTCCGCTGTCAGAATTTACAAGAATAGACCTGCAGGCCGTGGCTACGGAGCTGTCCACAGAGTAAATAATCACTGCGTTTTAAGAGACGGCACTCGCGAACAAAAAAAGAAAACAAGCGTTTCTATGCATGGAGTATTTCTGAAGTACCAACATGAAAAAAGTAAAACCACGCACACATACGTAGTCACACTAATACATGCACACACACAGATGTACCCGTGTAGATGACCATACAGGTTATGTTTTTATTTTAAAAAGGGGGAATTAAACAATTATAAGTTTGAATTAAAGCATTTTATTTGTTTGTATGTTCTCTACTGCCAATTAGCCCGGATATATTCGGTGAAGCTATTGTAAGCTAAGTTCAACACCTTAGTATCTATGAATTAAAAATAATAAATAACAATAATGGGTCCTGCAATTCACCGTGTTTGAACATAATATTATCCCGATGCTTCGGCATGTCAGAGTCCAGGAGCAAAGCCACAGAACGTACGTTTAAGCCAGATGATCGGAGTCAGGTTCAAAGCCACAGGTTGTCGTATTAGCGAGATTTTCGAAGTCCAGAGTAAAGCCAAAGTTGTTAAATTTCCCAAGCACAAAGTCACAGCAGAAGAACGTTGTTTCGTATAATTCGTATCGAAAGCCAAAATAGACAGACACAGTGATTGATAAAATAACGTATTTCTCCACAGCACGGCACACGTATTAGTTTAGGCCAAAGAATATAATGTTTAGGTCGACATGCAGCGCTGCCAGACGTAATTGGAGTAAAATCGGTATTAGATATTTCGAAATTCGTATTTTCTATTAAAATTTTTACAGGAAATCCCTATTTTATTTTATTTTATGTAAAAGTCCTTTACAAATCAAGTTGCGTAAAAATCCGTATAGGTAAGTGATAAATTTCGCTGAAAACTCGCGTATTCTTAATCCGTAATCTTTCTTGAAAATCCTTATGAATCCGTATGTATGGCGACACTGACGAATTGTACATTTTTTTCTTATGTTGGCATAAATGAGTACCTGGCAAGGTACTATCGCAAATTTGTTTGAAGTGTCCAGGCACTGGAGTTGTCCGAGACGACGCGAGACTAGCTTCGAGCGATGGGTGGTGGTACTAGACACGTAGACGTAGGCCACCACCACCCCCATCTCGGAGAGCTCCGTATCCGCCGGACTGCACGGCGACATCGTCGCGCAGCTCTTTTAAACGTCTTCATCTTCGCGCGCGCGTCGCCTCATCGGTGCACTGCACCACCGGTAGCGGGGGCACTAGACGGGACGCGAGGTCCCGATGACCCCAAGCTGACCGAGGGTGGCGCCGCCCTCGCCGTAGTTCTTGTGGCTCGGCCGACGTCAACGCTCCATCTTCGTCGTCGAATTTATTATTATTATTTTTTATGTTTGTTACCTCAGAACTTTCGACTGGGTGAACCGATTTTGATGATTCTTTTTTTAATTGAAAGTGCTTCCCGTGTGGTCCCATTTTAATTTGGTCAAGATCGGATTGGAAAGCGATTCCGCCGAGTACATTAATAGCATAAAAATACTAAAAAAACTGTGAAATAAAAAACTATTTAAAAAAATATAAAAAACGCCTCCTTAAAAAATGTGAATGCGGTCGGTGATTTTTGCTTGCTTTAGCACCGCCTTCAACTCTAGGGTTTGATTTTTTTTTATTTAATACATTTTTGAAGGCGGTTTTTAAATTTTTTTAAATAGTTTTTTTATGATCGAAGACAACGGCAGACTTCATTAAAAGAATTACTACATTTAGGCATGTATGTATGTAAATAACTTGTAAATAAAGTGTCAAAGCTAATGATATTTGTCTGGCCGCCGCCGACTAAAGGGTTCGCTTCGGTTTAACGTAAATTAAATAAGACTAATTTTCCCAGAACGTAGAACTGAAAAACGATTCCCTTATCGTATAAAATGAAGTGCTCGCACTAATGAAACTCACAACGGGGTTTAATTTTGAAGAGAACAATTCCTCCAATTCCAAAGAATAGAATATATTTCTTTGGGAGTCGAATTTTCTGCGCATTTTCCTCGCGCAAATGTAATAGACTGCAAAAAGTAATTTTCTTCACATTGAGAGATGTGATTCTTGAGTCGTTCGTTTTAATTTGAACTCCGCGTATTGCCTCAATTTTCTCGAATTTCTCGTCAAATTTTCGTCCTTAATTTCAGATGTTATTAAACAGGGCGATGGCCTACAACAACAAGCCTACTGAACAGGATGGGTTATTAAATTATCGAAATGTAAACGGCTTGTCTCTAGTAGTTAGTAGCACTTTCAGTAGTAGTAGACTTTTTTTTAATGAAGCTGTAGTATCAAAGTTTTTTTTAAAAGAAAGCGCAATGTGTAGCCCCGTGCCACCCATAAGGCTTCTAACGACGCTCATCGACATTCGGTTGAATACGGGTGTTGCGAATACCATGCCGCCCTGAGAGCTGCGATTTAACGCTCCTCTTGAAGGACTCGAAACTGTAGGCACTTGGGGGAAATGTGTGGAATTTTCAAAGAATGTCGGGTATTAAGGGAATTAAGGGTGGTTCACACAACATTCTACTCTCAAACATCTAAAGGTTTACTGGAAGAAATCCCTGTAATAAATAAGTCCGTCTTTACCCCTCATGTAGATTATATATCTTGCTTGTATTTGTAAAATGTTTTTGGAACAATAAAGTATTTCTATCTATCTGTCTAAAGATGCAGTAAATCGTGTCAGATTAAAGTAATTTCTATTTTCACAATTTTGTTATGGAACCCTTTAATTCTTCCCTAAGATCCTCCCCTTGCCCCGTACTAGGTGGTCAAATTACATAAATAAAGAATTATAATATTAAAAAAATATAATTGAAGTACAGACAGACACAACTGGACTGGAAAACGGAGGGAAGACCACCCGCCAGGTGGGACGACGACATCAAGTACGTCGGCGGAAAGCAGTGGTTCCGTACCGCTGAAGGCCGGCAGGACTGGAGGAAAATTGGAGAGGCGTATGTCCAGCAGTGGACGCTTACACGATGACTGACTGACTGACAGACACAACAAACAAAAACAAAACCCACAATAAATGTAGACGGTGAACAGACCTGTAGAAGTTCTGCGCGGAGATGGCGAAGATGAATTGTTTGATAAGAGTGTGCACGAAGAACAGCACAGTGACAGTGTTAGCAGTCAGCTCGTTGACCTCGTCCGCATACATCGCCATGTTAGTAGCCATGCACACCAGCTGCACCGCGATCAGCACCGTGTGCATTGCTGAATAGGCCTTCCGCAACAGCATTGACATCCCACCGCTTTCTGTACGGGACAACCACACATAAAGTCACGTCTGTTTCTCGGCGAGGTAGGCAGGGTAACGGATTCCCGCGTGCCGCGTCCTAACAAATATCTTGTTTTTGAAAGCCCTCTGGCCAGCATTAACACCCATAACGAAGTTAAGCCTTTTGTGCTCTTCCACGTTTTTTTTATCTTATTATTTTGCTTTCTTCTGTGCGTAAGTATCTCCAGACTCTTATCATCAAGTACGGAACCCGGTTCGATAATTGTGACTCGACTAACATTATGTACTTCGTTAAACTAGCTAGACCGGGGACACAGCGGTTACGGTTACGAGAACGATGCGGCGGACGAGCTGGCTAAGCGGGGCTCCAGCTGGAGTGCAGAAGGCCCAGAACCATGTGTACCCTTACCAATCAGCCAGTTCAAATAATGGCTATATCAACTAACAAAATCTAAACATGAAAATCTTTTGGCCAACACCACGGACTGCAGGCAATCCCGGGAAGCCATTCCCAAGCTGGACTTGCGACTCAGGAAGCGCCTGCTAAAGTTCCACAGGGGTCAACTCCGTATGGCGGTGGGACTTCTTACGGGTCACTGCCCACTCAACAGATACCTGTTTACAATAGGTGTCACCGACAGTCCCCTATGCAGATGTTGCATGGCGGAGGACGAAACAGCCACCCACGTGCTCCTGGAGTGCCCGGTGGTGGCAGCAGAACGACTGCAGTTTCTTGGGAACGTGGGAACTGCCCATGGAGTGTGGAAGCGACCAAGAAGAGTGCTCCACTTCATGAAAGAGCTCGGGTGGCTGGAGTATCACCACCCGAGCGCCAACGTACAACGGACCGTCAAGAGGTCTCAGTGCGGAGAATGGCCCACCCGCCTTCCCAAGAGGCTGGGCAGTAAACAAACAAACAAAGAAACTAGCTAGACCATCATTCATTCATATCAGACCACCATTTCGGTGATGTCCTAATGGATGCTGGGGTTGCTGCTCACCGCTTTTACATATTGACCGCTGTAGTTTTACAAATGTTTATATCCGTAGTTATAGCTATTCCACTTCAGGTTCTGATTGTGGTATTTGTGATGATGAACGTGAATAAGTATGTTTCACGTGAGAGCGTAGTTGGGAAGCTACTTGTAACGTACCATCGTAGTAGTTGAAGAGATAGTGTCCAGAAAGCTGCAAGAGCCTGATGTTGGGCATCAGATCGGACACCAGTCCGGCCGTTTTGAATTTTGTCATCATCTGAAATAATAATTTCACGGTTAGGGTTTTTCTTATGTCTGGATTGATGAAATGTTATAAGAAACTTTTAAGCAATAAATAAGAGAAATTTAATTTAATTTAAGAACATTTAGAGAAATAAATAAGTAAATGTTTGGACGGTATTCTTATTTGACAACAGATCTACAAAAATATAAATAAAATAATCACCTTGACAAATTACCAATTTCGTTCCTTCGACTCAAAGCAACACTTCAGCCGCTACAGCTGCCTCTGCTTCAATTAAACCGTCTCCGTTACATCTTGTTCAACCGTTAATTAGAGGATGCCATCGCGCGACAAGCAGGCGTGTTTAATTAAATCCACTATTCAATTTGATATAGTAAATTAATTAATTTAAATCCAGATTTCGATCGATCCCAACACGTCTGCCTCGCGCTCTCTGACAATCGAACTGATCGATTTTTTTTCTGCGTTTCGCTTTTCAGGGCCCCATCCTCACTGACGTGTACTTCACTTTCAAAGTCATCCTGACCAATAGAAGCGGCTGTGTCCGTGGGAAGAGACCGTATGTCCCTCTGCCGCGGTGGCAGCACCTATAATTTACCTTAGTTATTATTCATGGTCTTGGCAATCGGTGAGAAATGGTTCAACGTGTGTGCGGCGTGTCCATACACTAGCTGCGATATTGAATCTGGTGTTTGCTTTTGCTAATACTGCTTGCGTTAGGTGGAAATCTGCAAATTGTCAAATCGATTGAAAATATAGTGTAAAATATAGTAATAAAATTTGAGTAACAATACATTGACGAGTTTGAACATTTTATAGGAAGTTATGAAATTATTAATAAATGCTTATGGAAAAGGGAACCTATGTTAGTCTATCTTGATTTCCTTGATGTGAAATCCGTTTTGTCGTCGTTACCATCGCCCGGATCGACACAAGAGCACGTAAGATGGTTAGAAATTAATTCGAAAATACTTCACGTTTTCATGTCCAGTTCCGTCTGGGACATATGTAGTGTAGTCGGGTGACATCACGTGTTTAGCAGGTGTAGCCAACCATATCTATTTTATTTATTTTAGGTACTTAGACAGAGAAGTTTACACGACAAATGACTTTTCTACCACATTTCAAGATTATTCAACACTCCAAAATTTCAAGTACACAAACATGTCGATTGCTAACAAAAAACTATAATAATATTGACTATTTAATTTATATAATAAGTTTCCTGACAGTATATCTTTTAGATCATTATATTTTTCAAAATTGTTCGTAAGCTAGATCTTAAATTTAATTTATAGTTTGTTTTTTTTCTGAGTTTTTTATAGTATTTATTATTAGTAGCTTCGGTTTTATACTTACAATCAATGTAAGTATAAAACCGAAGCTACTAATAATAAATACTATAAAAAACTCAGAAAAAAACAAACTATAAATTAAATTTAAGATCTAGCTTACGAACAATTTTGAAAAATATAATGATCTAAAAGATATACTGTCAGGAAACTTCAACATAGAGTTCAGGTTCTAAATTGAGGTTATTCTATATTTACAAAGATTTTAAATTTGTAGCTGGCCGCAAGTACCTGTGACGTGTGTGTAAAGGTTGATTGTATTAGAATATGAAATGAAGTTGTTGCTCAATCAATGATAGTATCGATTGTCGCTCGGTGTCCTAGGCACAAGTTTAATTATTATTAGCTGTCGATCGCCGTATCCGCTGCTCGCTTTGACATTAATTATTCCTCGTTTTAATAGAAGTTTGGTTACCTACGTGTCGATTAGAAAATTGAAAGTTTTATTAGGTTGGTAAAATTCAAAGGGAGCTACCGCAAAACAAATTATATAGTATCTTCTCTACAGTTATCTTATTTTCTATCTATATAGATAAAATGCAGTAATAGTCTGTTGGTAACAACTCAAAAATCACTTTAAGAATTTGCCTATGTTTATCCGACTACTCTTCGCAGTAGTCGGATAAAAATAGGTATCATAATCCTACTTTTGGCTTCGGCCAAAACGAGGACTATGAGCTAAAAGGTAAATAACCTTTTCATCTTTCAAATGTATTTGTGGTCTTGCATCGTTTCTCCTTCTCCCGTTTTCATCTTCCCTTTATTTTCCCTTCACATTTGCCTTAGAAATTAGATTCTATCTATAGCAACACAATCTGCTGTGCAAATGTGAGCAGCTACATAACATGGAAAAATTATGAGTACTTTAGTATTCGGTAAATCAAATAGAGCTATTTCGAGGTCTGATGAATTATTGGACCGCTGTTGAGTGTGTAGATATATTTGAGCACACTCGCAGGAGGAGCTTACAATACGGAAAATTATTTATTTCGATTTATTAAATTGTATTGTGCCGTTGTTTTTTTTTTTGGAAACTGACACGATTGGCTACATCACCTCCAACATCCGTGATGTCAGCCCATAGCACCGGATGAACTTGGTGCCACGTTAGTGCTTCCCTTCGGTCGTGCCGGCTACACTGAACTGGACGGAAAACATAAACTATTTACATAGCCGTTTCGACCGACTTTTCATTCAGTGCGGTGGTACCAACCCGGGCGGGTTGAACCCTACCACATAGTAATATAAGAAGGGAGTCATATCCGTTAGTCGCCTTTTACGACATACACGGGGAGAGATGCAGTGGGGCTTTGTGTTGTATTTTATTTATTATAATATCACAATCGCAAATCCGGCTGAAAATACTTTTCAATGTGTGAATTCAAGATTGAGCGAGGGGTGAATAAAGCAATCGGACGGAACTCTTTTCTATATTTCGTCCTAGTTAGCACAAAGACCTACTTTTGTTATTGGGTTTAACGTATTTAGGGCTTCTAAACGAACTTTCAATTTGGCAGTATGTTTTGATGTTGTGCCGAATTCGAAAATGAATTGTATTTTTATTCATTAACTTTTTTTGTAGAGGAATATCCTCTGTGGTCTCAATGTGAGATATAAGCAATGACTTCCGTCCGTCCGGTTCAGTGAAGCCGGCACGACCGAAGGGAAGCTCTGACATGGCACCATGATGTCAGCCCCTAATACTTCGGAGTTCACGAAGTATTAGGCTAACATTGTGGATGTAGAAGGTGATGTAGCCAACCATGTCAGTTTCCATAAAAAAAAAACTTTTATACTTCCTCACTTATTGTTCAAGATCGACGCTCAGGGAGCGGTGGACTGTAGTGTTTCTTGCAATCTGGATCGACGAAGACACCCAAGTCACTCGGTCAGCGACTCGCGGAGAGGGAATAACGGTGTACGGGCGCGAAATCAAACTCCGGTGCTCGACGGTAAATAGTAGGCCGGCCTACTACCGGAGCAGCGACGGACGAGACGGTACGGCAGGTTTGCGGTTGTGCGGGTGCCGCAAATGTGAGACGCGCAGCGGAGAGAGAGAGACAGCGAATGGAGCTCTTGCTTGCCCGACGAACTCGACCGCTTGTGGGAGTATACGTCCTGTGCTTGCTGTGTTCTTGCTGCTGCTTGCTGGAGGTCTTCTCTCTCTCGTGGTTCGCTGCGGTCTGCCGAGCCGGTCGCGATGGCACCTATATTTATATGACTCCCCGCCCGCTCGGCCCAGCGCGCTTGTGTCGCTCGATAATGCGCGGGCGGGGGTAATAGGCGCCCGGCTCGGCTATGAGTCCCGTTATGCGACACTACCGCCCTCTGCCTTACTCGATTCGTCCGTGTATGCTCCAGTAAAAGACCGACCAGATATATTTATTTATTAAATGAAAACTTATATCTAGCCTAGTTAATATGTTAAAAGCTAATTAAACCTAACGGGCTAAGTCTTATAGGCTAACTTATTCTACGATTTGTAAAAAATGTATATTTCTTAATAACTAACTTATATCTAACTTATATTATCTTAATTATACCTAGCCCGCGCCTAAGCTACACTATGCTAACTTATAAAACCTACTTCTATAACTACGCCGGCCGCTGCCTCACTACGCTATTTTCTATACTAATTTTCCCTAGCTAAGATGTGCCGACTGCGGAGCCATCGTCGTCCGCCACATTCTCCCGCCGTCGCAGCTCTGCTCGACCCGCTTCGGTGGGAAGGACGACGATCTTCTTGACTGGTCTCCTGAAGAGGCGCCCCGCAGTCAGCACGTCGACGACGCGCGTCACTCCGTCCGGTCCAGGGCTGGTGGCAGCGACTCCTCCCCGCCATGTGTTGCGCGGGAGGTTGGGGTCGGTGATGATGACGGCGTCCCCCGCCTCCAACACCCGGCCACGGCCTCGCGGCTCCCGCCGGTGCTGCTACCCCGGTACCCAAAGCTGGCAGAAGCCGTCGGCCAGTCGCCGCGCCCTGGCGTGGTCGTCCTCCACGTCGGATGCCTCGTGGGAGTCTGCCGCTCCTTTGCGGCTCCCGCCGGTGATGTGGCCAGGGCAGGTGCGCTCGCACCCACCGGTACCCGGAACAAACTGCTAGCCTGCGAACCGGGGGCGTTCTCGCCGTGGCGCACGCTCGTGTGCTGCGCGGCGGCGGCGGCGGGCGGCCCTGCAGCGGCGGCGGGGGCGTGCGGCCACGCAGCGCCTGCGGTGGCGTGCTGCCAAGCAGCGATGTCGGCTGCGTGCGGAGGCGCCGCGCGCGTGTCCGCAGCGGCTTGTAGTGGTGCGGCGTGTAGCCCCGCGATAGCGGCGGGCGGCAGCGCGGCGTTCGTGTCCGCGGCGGCTGCGGCTTGCTGCGTCGTGGCGGCGGTGGCTTGCTGCGTCGTGGCGGCGGTGGCTTGCTGCGTCGTGGCAGCCGTGACTTGCTGCGTCAGCGATGGCGGTGGCGTGCGGCGACGCCGCGGCGGCGGCGGCGGCGGCGGCGTGCGGCGATGCCGCGGCGGCGGTGGCGGCGTGCAGTGACGCAGCGGCGGCGGCGTCGTGCGGCGACGCAGCGGCGGAGGCGGCGTGCGGTGACGCAGCGGTGGCTGCGGCGCGCGGTCGTGCAGCGCCGGCGGCTCCCGCCGGTGTCGTTCCTCGGCCTCCGGGTCAGCCCTCCACGCGAGTCCGCAGCTCTCCATCGGTGTTGTCGCCGAGCTCCTCCCACCGTGCAGGACCCAGCCCAGCTGGGTGCGGGAGGCAACCGGCTCATCGCGGCGGCCGCTCCGGATCTCCCTTGAGATGATGAGCGGCCAGTTGTCCTGCCCGATGAGCAGGGTCGGCGACGCGTGCTCGTACGCCAGCACTGGTTGGAGATCGGCGAGGTGGCTACACCCTTGCAGCATGGAGCGCGTGACGGTCTGCCCGGGGAACCGCAGCCGGTCCACCGTTCTCGCGCCAACGAGCTCGTGCGCCTCCGTGTCGTGGCGGCCGCGTATCCTCAGGTTGACGCTCTTGGATTCGGCGGCGTTGACCTGGTTGCCGCCGATACCCAGCACTCGCAGAGGTTCTGGTCGGCCCTTCGCGCCCAGCAGTTCGGCGACCGTGCTGTCGATGAGCGTTACCGAGGAGCCCTCGTCCAGCAGTGCGAACGTCTCGATTGTGGTGGCTGGTCCGGACAGGGTCACCGGTACTATTTTTAGCAGCACTCGGTTGGCGTGTTTCGCTGCCGCTGTCACCTCTGAGACAGGTGTAGCGGTGTCCTCGTATCGTGTTTGGTCATGCAGCAGGGCATGATGGGCCCTGGTGCAGTCGGCCACGCCGCACGTCCGCGCCTTGCACTTATTGCGCCGGTGCCTGCTCTTCAAGCAGCGGAAACACATTCTCTCCTTTTTTACCATCTTCCACCGGTTGTCCATGTCGGCTGACTTGAACCGGTGGCAGTCTGGGAGCTGGTGTTCAGCCGAGCAGGCGGGGCAGTTCTCCGTCTTCGCTTGTGGCTCGTCGTCGCTGCTGGCGACGTACGACCTTTCCGTGTTGCGTCCAGTGCGGCGCTGCTCGGTCGTGTTCCTCTTGTCGCCGCTCGGCTCGGGTGCCACATCCGCGGCGCACCTGTCTGCCTCTTCTTCCATAAATTCGGAAAGAACTTGCAGGACCGGGCGGTGGTCAGTCGACCTCGGCGGGTGGCGATACCAGTTGTTCCTCATTGTCGGCGTGAACTTGTCGGTGATCGCCTGAAGTATCTCCACGTTGTGAAGCAGGTGTCCGTGCCCGAGGCCCACTATCGCTTGCACGCTGTTCGCCAGTTTGCTCGCGAATGTGCAGATGTCCCGGGCGTTGTCGGGCAGCTTCGGCAGGGAGCGGAGCTTCGTTAGCTCCAGTTTGATGATGGCGTCCGGTTTGCCAAACCTCCTCTCCAGTGCGGTTATCAATTCTTCCGCGCCGGCCGCGGCGGCGAGTCGGCTCGAGACTGCTGCTTCTGCTGGTCCCCGCAGGCTGTGCCCGATCCGCGCCGAGTTCTCGAAGTCGGAGAAGTACCGCTCGGAGTTCCGGTAGGCGGCGCGGTAGCGCAGCCATCTCTCCGGCGATCCGTCGAACGGCGGCAAATCGTATAGGAACTTGGGCAGTTTGGTTCGTGCGACGTACATCGGCTCGGCCGTTGCCCCGGCGTTCCCATGCGGCGGCGCGGAGGCGGCGGCGTGCGGCCACGCCGCGCCGGCAGGTTGCAGCGGCGCGGTGGCGGAAGCGTGCGGACCCGCCGCGCCGGCAGGTTGCAGCGGCGCGGAGGTGGAGGCGTGCGGCCACGCCGCGCCGGCAGGTTGCAGCGGCGCGGTGGCGGAAGCGTGCGGACCCGCCGCGCCGGCAGGTTGCAGCGGCGCGGAGGTGGAGTCGTGCGGCCACGCCGCGCCGGCAGGTTGCAGCGGCGCGGGGGCGGATGCGTGCGGCCCAGCCGCGCCGGCGAGTTGCAGCGGCGCGGAGGCGGATGCGTGCGGCCCAGCCGCGCCGGCGAGTTGCAGCGGCGCGGAGGCGGATGCGTGCGGCCCAGCCGCGCCGGCGAGTTGCAGCGGCGCGGAGGCGGATGCGTGCGGCCCAGCCGCGCCGGCGAGTTGCAGCGGCGCGGAGGCGGAGTCGTGCAGTCCCGCCGCGCCGGCAGGTTGCAGCGGCGCGGAGGCGGAGTGGTGCTGCCATGCCGCGCCGGCAAGTTGCAGCAGCGCGGTGATGGCGGCGTTTGGCCACACTGCACCGGCAGGTTGCAGCGGCGCAGTGGTGGAGTCGTGCGGCCCGGCCGCGCCGGCAGATTGCAGCGGCGCGGAGGCGGAGTGATGCAGCCACGCCGCGCCGGCAGGTTGCGGCGGCGCGGTGACGGCGGCGTTTGGCCACACTGCACCGGCAGGTTGCAGCGGCGCAGTGGTGGAGTGGTGCGGCCACGCCGCGCCGGCAGGTTGCGGCGGCGCGGTGACGGCGGCGTTTGGCCACACTGCACCGGCAGGTTGCAGCGGCGCAGTGGTGGAGTCGTGCGGCCCGGCCGCGCCGGCAGGTTGCAGCGGCGCGGAGTCGGAGTGATGCGGCCACGCCGCGCCGGCAGGTTGCGGCGGCGCGGTGACGGCGGCGTTTGGCCACACTGCACCGGCAGGTTGCAGCGGCGCAGTGGTGGAGTCGTGCGGCCCGGCCGCGCCGGCAGGTTGCAGCGGCGCGGAGTCGGAGTGATGCGGCCACGCCGCGCCGGCAGGTTGCGGCGGCGCGGTGACGGCGGCGTTTGGCCACACTGCACCGGCAGGTTGCAGCGGCGCAGTGGTGGAGTCGTGCAGCCCGGCCGCGCCGGCAGATTGCAGCGGCGCGGAGGCGGAGTGATGCGGCCACGCCGCGCCGGCAGGTTGCGGCGGCGCGGTGACGGCGGCGTTTGGCCACACTGCACCGGCAGGTTGCAGCGGCGCAGTGGTGGAGTCGTGCGGCCCGGCCGCGCCGGCAGGTTGCAGCGGCGCGGAGGCGGAGTGACGCGGCCACGCCGCGCCGGCAGGTTGCGGCGGCGCGGTGACGGCGGCGTTTGGCCACACTGCACCGGCAGGTTGCAGCGGCGCAGTGGTGGAGTCGTGCGGCGGAGCGGCGGTAGGGTCGTGCGGTTCGTCTTGATTCCGAATCCAGCTCTCCAGTCGGCCCCTCTGCAGCTCTTCGTCGCCTTCCTCGTCACTCGATGATCGCTCCGACTCCATGCGGTCGAGCTGCTCGGCCTGCAGGCGCTCGAGCCTCGCCTTCACAGATCTTGTGCGCGCACTCGCCTCGTCCATGCGTGCTCTTGCCTCGTCCATGCGCGCTCTTGCCTCCTCCAGCTCCACTTGTGCGAGCTCCTCTTGCAGCGCAAGCTCCGCAACCGTGCTCTTCGATTTTGCCGACCGGGCGGAGGTTGCTCGACGTCCGGCGGAAGCACGGGAGCGCGACGTGGCGACCGAGTTAGCGCGCGGCGCGGTACGTACGCCTCGAGCGCTGACGTCATCGCCATGCGGGGCGGCGGCGGGCGCGGCACGTTTCACTCTCACTGTCTGCTCGGCGAGCGCGCCGACGCCTTGCGTGACGTCAGCCTTCGGCGCGATGCCGGACGCGAGCACTGACGCACCAACGTCATCACGGCGCGTGACGTGTGCGATCGCGGTACGCGGCACTTGCACCGTCGCGGCGGGCGCGCCGACGTCTTGCGTGACGTCAGCCTTCGGCGCGATGCCGGACGCGAGCACTGACGCGCTGACGTCACCACGGCGCGTGACGTCGGCGATCGCGGCACGCGGCACTTGCACTGACGAGTCTGTCGTCGTTGGCTCGTCTTCCGTCGTCGTTGTCCGTGGCTCGGTGTCCGATGTGTCGGGCGGCGATGTTGCGAGCTCCGACGACGCGGACAACGCTCCTTCCGTCGGTGGCACACGCGGCGCGTCACGCGACGACTCTCCTCTCCGCAGCCTCGCGTTCGTCGACCGAGTAATGGGCATCTTCTGATCCGGCGTCGACAGGGCCAATGTTCAAGATCGACGCTCAGGGAGCGGTGGACTGTAGTGTTTCTTGCAATCTGGATCGACGAAGACACCCAAGTCACTCGGTCAGCGACTCGCGGAGAGGGAATAACGGTGTACGGGCGCGAAATCAAACTCCGGTGCTCGACGGTAAATAGTAGGCCGGCCTACTACCGGAGCAGCGACGGACGAGACGGTACGGCAGGTTTGCGGTTGTGCGGGTGCCGCAAATGTGAGACGCGCAGCGGAGAGAGAGAGACAGCGAATGGAGCTCTTGCTTGCCCGACGAACTCGACCGCTTGTGGGAGTATACGTCCTGTGCTTGCTGTGTTCTTGCTGCTGCTTGCTGGAGGTCTTCTCTCTCTCGTGGTTCGCTGCGGTCTGCCGAGCCGGTCGCGATGGCACCTATATTTATATGACTCCCCGCCCGCTCGGCCCAGCGCGCTTGTGTCGCTCGATAATGCGCGGGCGGGGGTAATAGGCGCCCGGCTCGGCTATGAGTCCCGTTATGCGACACTACCGCCCTCTGCCTTACTCGCTTCGTCCGTGTATGCTCCAGTAAAAGACCGACCAGATATATTTATTTATTAAATGAAAACTTATATCTAGCCTAGTTAATATGTTAAAAGCTAATTAAACCTAACGGGCTAAGTCTTATAGGCTAACTTATTCTACGATTTATAAAAAATGTATATTTCTTAATGACTAACTTATATCTAACTTATATTATCTTAATTATACCTAGCCCGCGCCTAAGCTACACTATGCTAACTTATAAAACCTACTTCTATAACTACGCCGGCCGCTGCCTCACTACGCTATTTTCTATACTAATTTTCCCTAGCTAAGATGTGCCGACTGCGGAGCCATCGTCGTCCGCCACACTTATACATAAACGCATCTCAGAATCTAAGTAAAACTATTTGTTAAATTATGATTTGGGGAGTTTCAATGCCGTTCTTTTTCGCCGAACTAATCTAATGGACGGATACACAATAAGCTACAACCTACTTAACTGACAGCATAAACATTTTATATCTATTAATTTATTGATAAAAAAACGGGGAGCAATTAATTTGCCACTGCTAGGTACCCAACTAGGCACAGCTTGGTTGTTCACAATTACAACAGATCGAATTGGTGGGTCCCTTCATCTTGTCTGAGTGCCGCAAAATGGCGACGCGAGACTTGTCCAACTTTTGTTTCGCATCTGTCACCTCTTCGGTACACGTTCGGTTCGGGTCCTTGGGCATAATGGAATGAGCAAACCTTTCCAAATATAGTGATAGCCTATCGTACGGTATCAAGATTAGGATAGATTAGCTTTTACTCATAGGTCGCTGATTCGCGTGCGGCTCGAAGGACCAATTTGTTGTCTTGGATAACTTTTTCCACTTGGGTCTTGCATAAATTGTCAGCTGGTGCACGAACGAACTACTTCTCTTTGGCCGTGCCGGCTACACTTACCATACATACATACATACATGCCATATCACACACGCTGAATCCCGACAATCGGGATAATCAGAGTAATCGGTGTTGTCCTGCAAGAACTCTGGTAAATTACAGCACAGCACTTACCACCACGTTTCGCAAAGTATTCGAACAAGATACACACTAAACTACACTTAACTTGATGAAAAACTATTTTTCATAGCCAAAGTTTCAACCAACCTTTTATTCACTGCGGGGTGGTACAATCCCAACCACCTAGTATAGGATAGGAACCCCTTCAAGTCCCTTTCCTTATATTATTAGGTGGTAGGGTTTAACCCGTCCCATTGATACCACCGCTCTGAATGAAAGGTCGCTCCAAGTGGCTGTATAAATAGTTCGTGATTCTTCTCCCTTTCAGTGCAGCAGGTACGATCTAAGTGAACCATTGAATCCGGATTATGAAGCAACTCTTGGTCACGAAACAAATCCGAATCCACTGCCTTTCCCAAACTATAGTAAAGTCCCTTATCCCTTATGGTACGTTAACACGATGCGAGGTTTCACGCACGAGAAGCATGCCGCCTTCTCGAACGAGAAAAATCGAATTCGTGAAGCGTTCGTGGAACTGTTTACACTATTCCACATCTCGTTCGAGCTCGTCTGTGTTTCTCTGTTTTGTCAGTTGCAAAAATGGAGTCTGTAGACGGAGGTTTGGCGTGTATTGGTACAATTTTAGCGTTTATTATAGCACGACGTTTGATAAGAAACAAAATAAAGAAGATTAAACAGAAAATATATTTTTTTATAGAAACTGACACGGTTGGCTACATCACCTACAACATCCGTGATGTCACCCCATAACACATTGGTGAACTAGGTGCCATGTCTTTGCTTCCCTTCGGTCGTGTCGGCTACACTGAACTGGACGGAAAATACAAACTATTTACATAGGTAGCCGTTTCGATCGACCTTTCATTCAGTGCGGTGGTACCAACCCGGGCGGGTTAAACCCTACCACCTAGTCTTGAGATCTATGTGGATAAGGAAATGGATAAGTATATAAAGATAACTTAATCATTTGCACATCAGTCCACTTTGTCGTGATGCCGTAAACAACCAAAAACCACTAAGAAACCTTTTCTTCACCAACAAACTTCGTGCGAGACGCTTCTCTCGAACGCCAACTAATAAGCATGCATGAACTCGTTCGCGCGCGAACGACGCTGCGTTCGTGCACGCATGCGAGCTTGCGAGAACTGTCTACACGGTGCGTGAATGCGTTCGAGAAGCATTTCTCGTGCGTGAACTCGCATCGTGTCAACCAGGCATTTGCCATGAGCCGCTCCGAACATTTAAACATTTAGTCATAAAGTTTCAGAAGAAATCTGGAAATCATGTGTATCCCGCAGCGTATCTACCGGCGTGGAGCTTACCGAAGTCTTCACGCTTCAAGACGTTTTAATCACCGCTAGTTTTGCGAGTTCGGTTGGCGGCGTCTTCGGGTGGGTATACAGGAAAGGTTCTGTACCTACCTACCAATCTACGGAAAAAGTTTCATCGCATGTAGTCACCCACATGGCAATCGAACCGGATGAAAAACTCTAACCGACGACTGCAGGCAACTTATCTTTCTCGTTCTTTCTCGCCGTGCTAATAGAAAGGGCAGATACAAATTTTTTTTAACTTGCCAAATACCAAACGGAGAAATTGTACTACTTATATTCAGTTTTATATAATGTGTTTACTAATTTTTTCGTTTATAAATATTCAGAATGTTTATTTGGTACTTTTAATTGAATTAATTATTTACAGTAAAATATAATTATTAATAAATTCAACTGAAATTAACTTGACCCTTGAACTTTGAAACCAAAATGCGTGAAAAGTAGAAACGTTCCTACATACATACATTCACACACACGCTGTATCCCGACAAAATGGGATGAGCAGAGGAATCGATGTTGTGCTGCAAGGGCTGGTAAATTACATCACAACACCGACCACCATGTTTCGCTAACTATTCGGACAAGTTAACTATCAAGCAGCAAGTAAGGCACGAAAACCCACCTGCGTCATGACTCGGTGGAAGGACCGTTCCAAGGTGACTGTCGTCATTTAACACGGCACCTTGTCTTTAACCTTTAGTCGCCTTTTACGACATGCACGGGGAGAGATGCAGTGGGGCCAGTCTCTTTAAGCACCGGCCTCACACGGTCAAAAACCAAAAGAGTAGTACAGCTTTTTATTTTATTCAACGTGTAGTGGGCCGTTCCGATTTATTTTTTTCCTGAAACTATTTTGATTTGACGGCTAATTTAAATACAAATCTCCTTGATGAAAATTATTGGCCACCTATGTGTAGTTCTTTTTTAAAATATTTTAACGGTTATCCGTCACTCATATTTTATTTGCAACAATGGACGTCTCGCGAGAAGCTTTTCGTGTTATGATTTTCTATGATTATAAACCAGGGTTAACCTTCAAGGAATCTCACGAAAATGTACAAGCTGCTTTTGGGGAGTCGGCTCCTGTGTTAGCAACAGTTACTTATTGGTTTCGTGAATTTAAACGTGGTCGAGAGAACCTAAACGATGACCCCAGACCCGGCCGACCATCAACTGCAGTCACTCATGAAAACGTCATCAGGGTAGAGTGCCCATTGCGGAAGAATAGACACATTACACATCGGGAGATTCAGGCTGAACTGAAGATTGGATCACAGGCAGTTTCCACCATCCTGCATGAACACCTCAAAGTTAGGAAGGTGGCTTCGCGATGGATACCTCATTCTCTCACCGAAGAACAAAAATCCCGTCGTGTTGATTGGTGTAAATTTATGCTGGAAAACGTATCCTACATCCTTACAACTGACGAATCTTGGATCTACAGCTACGATCCTCTCACGAAGCAGCAATCCACGCAATGGGTGCTTGAAGAGGACGAGTTGCCCACAAAAGTTGTTCGCGGACGGAGCGTTAATACAAAAATTATAGCGTTTTTTTTTTCGCCGCAGTGGACCTGTAGCAGTAATTCCGCTAGAAGACCGTACAACAGTTACTAGTGAATGGTATTGCGAAGTTTGTCTGCTTCAAGCTTTCGGGGAGTTGAATAGCGAGCGCCCAAGAAGCGGCGTCTGTGGCATTCTTTTTCACCAAGATAACGCGCCCGATCACACAGCTGCTAGAACCATGGAATATTTGACAACTTCGGGGGTAAAAATTTTATCCCATCCTCCGTACAGCCCAGATTTAGCTCCATGCGATTTTTTTTTATTTTCCACGTTAAAAAAAATGCTTCGCGAGCGAAAATTCAACACTGCAGACGAGGCCGTCGAAGAATTTCGGCGGTTATTTTTCGACCTTTCGCAAGATACCTTTTTTAAATGTTTTGAAAGCTGGTTCACCCGAATGCATAAGTGCATGGGATTGAAGGGGAACATTTTGAAAAGCTGTAAATATTTTTTTTTTCATATTCTAACTATTTTTAACCGACTTCCAAAAAAGGAGGAGGTTCTCAATTCGTCTGTATGTTTTTTTTTTTTTTTATTATTTTTTTTATTTTTTTTATTTTTTTGTATGTTTGTAACACGATTTCTCCGTCAATTGAGGGCCGATTTAGAAAATTCTTTTTTTGTTAGTTAGGTCATACTTCCGAGGTGGTCCCATTTCAATTTTATCGAAATTGGTTCAGTGGTTTTCGAAAAATCAGCATAATACTATGGTGTGTGGTTACCTTCAGCAAAACTTGTGATGTGGTCGTTTTCGGCAATTTTCAGTTTGATAAATTAGTATGGTGTGTGGTTACCTTCAGCAAAACATTTGTGATGTGGACTTATTCAGCAATTTGCAGTCTGACACATATGGCGAATAATTCTGTACCACTTCAATCGATTTCGATTATTCGATTTCGATTATTCTTTTTTATGTAATATTACTAAAAAGAATGAAATAAAAACTGTTTTAAAAAATATTAAACCGATTTCCAAAAAAAAAACAAAAAAAAAAAAACTAAAAAGTATTAAATACCTAATATTTTGAAATTTTCTCTGTCCTGTTGAAATACATGAATCGATATACTAGTGATACATATTCGGACCCTTGTTTCATGAATATTCTAAATTTGAAATTTTTTATCTTTTCCGACCGGCGCTTAATTTATTATGGTACCTGGCCAGTACCTACTGTACCGAGTACCATCGAGCTGGTTTGATGATGGAGACAGAAGGTGGCCATAGGAACTCCTAAACTACACATGATAAACCCATCGTGTTTGGGCTCGTTGCATTTGTCTTCACGAGAAATTTACTTTAGACCTAAAAGATTCTCAATTCGACGGTATGTTTTCTTTTTTTGGATGTTTGTTACGCGATTACTCCGTCAATTGTGGGCCGATTTTGAAAATTCTTTTTTTTTTATTTGAAAGGGGATAACCCTGAGGTTTTTGAAGTGAAAACTTCTTTAGCGGCTCTTGGCACTTTTTTAGGTGGGTAAAAATGTATAACTCGCGACATCGCGTCAGCGTCATTTTTAAAATGAAACCTTAAGTCATTGCGTTAAGGGTTAAGTTAGAGTGGCACGGGATCTGCCGGCACTCCCGGAGTGCAACTGTTAAGTAGGGTTCCGTAACACGTTTATGTCTGTCCATTCTACTAAGTTCTGCAAAATGAATGTAGGGTTCCGTAACATATGCATGTCTATCCGTTCTACTAAATTTTACAATTTTCAACCAAGGTCCTCCGACGGTTATTTTATAATAAAAGTAGGCTTCCGTAACACGTTTATGTCTGTCCATTCTACTAAGTTCTGCAACATCACCTACAACGTCCGTGATGTCAGCCCATAACACCAGTGCCATGTCAGTGCTTCCCCCTTTGATCGTGCTGACTACACTGAACTGGTCGGAAAACACAAACTATTTACATAGCCGTTTCGACCGACGTTTAATTCAGTGCGGTGGTACCAACCCGGGAAGGTTAAACCCTACCACCAAGTAAGATTACGAGGGAAGGGACTTACAGTTTTACGAGGAATCCGAACCTTGGTCAGCCTCCAACGGTCAGCGGTCACCCATCTAAGTACTGACCGCACCCAGCGTTGCTTAAAATTCAATAGCGACAGTTGACTGTCTGCACCACTGAGCTATCGAAGCTGACGTGGTCCTATTTTAATTGGGTCAAGATCGGATTGGAAAGCGAGGCGGAATCGCGAGGCCGAAGGCCGAGCGATTCCGCCGAGTACATTAATAGCAAAAAATTACTAAAAAAAACTGTGAAATAAAAAAAAAGTTTTAAAAAACATAAAACCGACTTCCTAAAAAAAGTAAAACTAAAAAACTATTTAAAATAAAAATATAAAAACCGCCTTCAAAAATATATGAAATAAAAACCTAAAAAAAAAAACGAACCCTAGAGTTGAAGGCGGTGCTAAAGCAAGCAAAAATGATGCATGAAAGAAAACATGAGCGGATGATAATATCCTTTGTGATTTGTGTAGCCTTTTTAGCACCGCCTTCCACTCTAGGGTTCGTTTTTTTTTTTAGGTTTTTATTTCATATATTTTTGAAGGCGGTTTTTATATTTTTATTTTAAATAGTTTTTTAGTTTTACTTTTTTTAGGAAGTCGGTTTTATGTTTTTTAAAACTTTTTTTTTTTCATTTCACTAAAAATTTTCCGAACAGCCTATGTACATATTCAAGCTCGTCATTTCTTTTTTCTTTAGCGTGAATTCTGAATTGTCTTGTCAGTTTCCCTAACTGAAGACGGGGCCTACTTATATCCATGTAACAAGGATGTCACGTGATTAGGTGTCGGAGCGGCGCAGGAGTGGAGTTAATGACAGCGAGGCATCGCTTAGGCAACGCCATTAAAGCATAGCTGATGGCGGAGCAGATGGCTCAGTTAATACGTCGTTAAGGCACTATTACCAGTGACAAGATAGAGCTTGAGTTGCGCACAAGGTTCCCAGATGGCTCAGTTGAAAAAACCGGACATTTTTCATCAAATTTTTGGGCCTATGATTTTTCAGGTACAAATTTTTCATAAAAAATTAAAGAGGAATTGATTTTCAAATACCTAAAAAATGTCTACAAAATGTCTCTAGGCCTTTACTTTTGAAAATAAATGGGAGAGTAATAAATAAAAGGGTTGAATTGATCGAACTGATTGTAAAATTGAAGAACATAGTAAGATTAGTATTAAAATGTCCTGAAAAAAGTAAATAATTGCATGAAGAAAAATGGGACGTTTTAATTTCCAGTTTTTTTTTTATTATTTTCTAGAGCGGACACAAACCTCAAAACCGGACTGTTCGGTTCGGTCCAAAACGCATAGTAAAGTATGACTATTTTACTATAGCTTGGGGGTTGTTAGTTCGGCGTGAACGGGCTAGACAGACAGCCAAGCAACAGTCCCCAAATCTGCTCGCATGGCGCCTCACTGAGCGTGATTTCGCGAGGAGAGATGTTTGATGTTGCTCTGGTCGACTGTACCATTGGTCCCCCGGCACAGCCACCCATGTTTGTTTACATTAAAAAAACCAGTATAAGTTTGACGCTTGTATGTATTACCGTTTTTTCGATGGAGCAAAAACAAAAACAATCAGGCGGACGGACGGACGCATAAGTACTTAACAACACCATTAGGTTTCGTTTTCACATCTCTGAGGTGCGGAACCTAAATACACCGTATACATAGAAATAATTACAAGACCGTGATTCGTGAATTCTGGTATAATTTTGCGGTACCTAGCATGTCATAAGTAACCTTTTTTTTATGGAAACTGACACGGATGGCTACATCACCTACAACATAATATGTTCCATAATTCGACCGACCTTTCATTCAGTGCGGTGGTACCAATCCGGGCGTGTTAAACCCTACCACCTACTAATATGTAAGAAGGGAGTCATATCCCGTCGTCCCCTTTTACGACATACACGGGGAGAGATGCAGTGGGGCTATTCTTTTAAAGTACCGACCCTACACGGTAGAAATGCTAGAAATGTAGAATTTGCGTCTTTCGCACGTTCCATAATGTCAATCTTGCAGTTTCCGTACATCAATGACTCGTTAATATTTATTTACGAAGCCGGCAACGGTCGCGCGTCTTGTCGCCACGCTCCAATGATATTATATGTTAAAAGGGGTAGATACGTTGACTAGGCGACATTTTGGTGTTTACAAATGGCACGACCTTGAGCGAATGAACCACAATGCCACGAGATAATTTTTCTTATTATATTATTGCAATAATAATTATATAATTGCGCTGTGGGCTGAAAGAAGATATAGTGAGAAGGATTGAGAAAGGGATGCTTGGGTGGTTCGGAAATGTTGGAAGAATGGATGATAGGAGACTTACGAAAGAAATTTATGAAGCAAATGTGAGTGGAAGAGTCGGGAAGGGTCGCCGTAGACGCACGTAACTGAACCAGAACGGGTATGTGCTCAAAAAGGGTCAAGTGCGTAGTACCCTTAACCGACGAGCATGCATGAAGAACATTGTGGGAGTGGAAGAGGCGGCAGAGGTGTGTCAGGATCGTGGCACGTGGAGATCCGTTGTCTATGCCTACTCCACCGGAAAACAGGCGTGACGCTATGTATGTATGTATGTATTGCATGAGGAAGTAGGACGTCATGTCTGTCGTTGAGAGCAAAAATAAATATTGCTCTGCATCGTCCGAACATGTCTGAGCACGTGTGTCGTTGGTGCGAGACTGACTTCAGGCTGTGCTTCAGGTAGGACAAGTGTCCTGATTTTAAAGTTCCACTTGAGGAGCTCGTATAACACATCTACCTATTTTTAACATATAATATCATTACCTCGCTCCAACGCTTTAGCTCTCATGCCAAGGCAGGGTCTGGATCAGGTGAGTAAGGAGTACAAAATGTTTTGTTGGAAAGTAACATTGTACGAGGTAAAAGGCAAAAAGGACATGGAATGAGTGAGGTTGTTCTCCGGGATGGTTCTTAGCTATGTTTGATGAGGATCAGCCGATTCGATTACAAACCTAATTTATCTGCTGCGCATTATCTGCTAAGGTCGATCCCTTTCCTTTCCAAGCTAGTTTCCAAGGTAGCGTCGTACCTGTCTCGGAGCACCTAGACATCCTGGACAACACTTTCCAAAGACGTGGGTTTCCGGCAACTAATCGAGTCCAAGGCCAAAACTGCATCCAGAAAATTGGGAATACTTTTCCGCAATCGGCGGTTTTTCTCACTGGCACAACTATTCCTGTTGTACAAAATACAGATTAGGCCGGTGATGGAGTACTGCAGTCACATCTGGGAGAGTAGTCCCCATTATCTGCTTGCGTCCTTGGACTCGATACAGCGCCGACCCATTCGTCTTGTTGGTGACCCGAAACTTATAGATGGTCTGGAGTCTTTGAGTCACAGACGCAAAAAAAAAATTAAAAAATAAAAAATAAAATCGTAAATGCAAAAAGTCTTGTACATTGAATATATTCGGAAAAAAATTGGTTTTCTGTACAGTCGGTTTACGGACGATAGTTTTACGTGATAACGTCATTACATATTTGGACCCTTGTTTCATGAATATTCTAAATTTAAAATCTTTTCCGACCGGCCAGATGCGCTTAATATATTATGGTACGAGTAACCTCCTTTCAATTTGTGCTGCCCTAGTACTTTAGAACCAGAGAGATAAATGTGTACAAGCCGACGCTTGGGCCGATTGTGCCTCTCTATCGCTTGTTACGCGCTCTCGCTTGCACACACAGGCTCAGATGGAACGTGACACTTTTTCGTGCGTGCAGCCGGTGTTCATCAATTTATAAGACGTGACGTTATCACGTCAAAAAACCAACCAGAGCGTCTTAAAATGGCAAACAGAGCATGTTAGAACAGTTTTTAAAATTCTTGTCTGACTGTATGTCTGTTTGTACGCGCATCACGCAAAACTACTGAACGGGTTTTGACCAAGCTGTGTATAGTGACTATATCCCGGAGTAACATAAAAAACAAAACAAAAAACATCAAAACTATGCAAAAAATTATAATAAAGAAAAATATATCCGTAGTACTAGCGATTTGAAATCGTGTCCACCTGGGCGATACTTATGGTCTATGAAGAAGACTATTTGTAAACCACAAGGGCTACCTGACGCATGACGACTGGATGAATTACCGCTTACCTATCTCTCGGGAAGCTATCTTCTATCAAATAATGTAAAAAAAAAGTTATATTCATTCGTTCGTTCGTTTGTTCGTTTGTTCGTTTTCTATGCGTTCCAAAACCGTTCATCCAATTATGATGAAATTTTGGGGGGTTGCAGTGCGCGCGCGTCCGCGAAGGTTTAAGATAAACCTAAGGAAAAGATAAACATTCTGGAAGAAAGTAACTAAGGGTGTGGCGGAAGGCCGAGCTGTATTCTGCAAGACGATAAATCGTCCCGGATAAATTAAGTAACTAAGGGCGAGGCCGAAGCCCGAGCTGTATTCTGGAAGACGATAAACGCTCCCGAAGAATGTAAGTAACTATGGGCGAGGCCGAGCCCGCTGCTGCGTTCAGGAGATGATAAACCTTCTCGAAGAAAGTTAATAACTAAGGATGAGGCCGAAAGCCGAGCGGCGGCGCAGGAAGGAGATAACCTTCTTGAAGAAAGTAAGTAACTAAGGGCGAGGCCGAAAACCGAGCGGCGGCGTTCAGGAAGACGATAACCTTCTTGAAGAAAATAAGCAAATAAGGGCGAAGCCGAGACCCGAACTGTGCGGCCTTCGCATAGTTCGGGCTTCGGCCTCGCCTTTAGTTAGTTATTTTATCAAGAAGGTTTATCGTTTACCTGAACCTACCTTACTTACGAGTATGTACTACTTTATGTATGAACTTCGTTATGTATTGTACAAGTTCTTTTGAAATACGAATTTTTCCGCGAACTTCGCTGGCAACAGCTAGTTGATATTAAAATTCATCTGTATGGAAAGGAAAAACGCAAACTGTCAAAAGTGGATTTGTTCCTTTTTATTCTCAGCCTCCTCGTTTATTCACTGGGAGTGCTATAAATCTAGGCGAACTTAATTCTAGCAAATTCTAAATTTAAACTTTATACAAGTACATAAGGTACTCGTATAAACATAAACAACGCAAGGTAATTTAGTCGTAGGTACTCTTCACAGAAGTAAGGTCTGTAATTTATTTTACTTGGGTTAATTTGGGTAAGCATTTCAGCAGTAGTTGAAAAGGCCGGGTAGCTGGCAACATTGCGGTTAGTAAATAATTTAGTATGCAACATTGTGGAAAGGGTAATTAGCGGTCCGCTAATGGGCACACTGGAAAACTAATGTTTCTGTTCGTGAAACTATGTAGACTAACTGCAACGATTAAAATAGTAGGTAGGTACTAGAATGTGTACGCTAGTTATCGTCACGATATACATATTATCATCACGTGTTTAACTTAATTGTATATTGTTTATTTAATTGAATTTAATTATATGTTTAATACCTCTAAAGTAGCAACTTAATGAAATCACAGTGTTTTGTAAAATAGTGCTGTGCCTGTGATGATGTTTTAAGAGTAGGTACCAAATTTTGCTGGCGATTCTACTGGTTTCAGTTGAAAAAAGCGATCAAGTACGAGTCTAAGTAACGTGGAGAGGTTTCCGTACCATTCCGTTTCCCGTGAGAACTTTAAGACTTAGGATTTTCCTTTAGGTTTTCCTATGAAGTATAAGAGAGGACTTACATTCGCTATTTTTTTTTTCAAACTTAGTAGATTTTTTAAATATATTTTAAACTATGCATTTTAAAATTATAAAACATATATATTTCCAATTCTTATAACGAGTCCTGTTATTTGATACGTCACATGATTCACTTGAAAATATTTCGTATTGGTAGTGCTTTAACTTCACAGCGAGAGCGGACTATTATTATTATACTAAACTACATCCCTTATTCCATGCCACCCGTCGTCCTATCTCCGCATGACTCGTCACAGAGAGACTCAGCACCCTTATGTGGTTACCATTGGGCTTTTGAGACAACATTGGTTCTCTAAATCGTTTTTGTCGCACCGGCAAGCTGTGGAACTGTCTTCCAGCGAGTGTGTTACCCGAATCCTTTAACCTGGGTGTCTTCAAACCTAGACAGCCTAACAACAGTTCGCAAATCTGCTGGCATGGCGCGTAACTGAGCGTGGTTTCGCGAGGAGAGGTGATTTTGGCTTTGTCGACTGCACCATTGGTCTTTCGACACAGCTACTCATTTTGGTTTACTTAATAAAACCGACTTCCTAAAAAAAGTAAAACTAAAAAACTATTTAAAATAAAAATATAAAAACCGCCTTCAAAAATATATGAAATAAAAACCTAAAAAAAAAACGAACCCTAGAGTGGAAGGCGGTGCTAAAAAGGCTACACAAATCACAAAGGATATTATCATCCGCTCATGTTTTCTTTCATGCATCATTTTTGCTTGCTTTAGCACCGCCTTCAACTCTAGGGTTCGTTTTTTTTTTTAGGTTTTTATTTCATATATTTTTGAAGGCGGTTTTTATATTTTTATTTTAAATAGTTTTTTAGTTTTACTTTTTTTAGGAAGTCGGTTTTATGTTTTTTAAAACTTTTTTTTTATTTCACAGTTTTTTTTAGTAATTTTTTGCTATTAATGTACTCGGCGGAATCGCTCGGCCTTCGGCCTCGCGATTCCGCCTCGCTTTCCAATCCGATCTTGACCCAATTAAAATAGGACCACGTCAGCTTCGATAGCTCAGTGGTGCAGACAGTCAACTGTCGCTATTGAATTTTAAGCAACGCTGGGTGCGGTCAGTACTTAGATGGGTGACCGCTGACCGTTGGAGGCTGACCAAGGTTCGGATTCCTCGTAAAACTGTAAGTCCCTTCCCTCGTAATCTTACTTGGTGGTAGGGTTTAACCTTCCCGGGTTGGTACCACCGCACTGAATTAAACGTCGGTCGAAACGGCTATGTAAATAGTTTGTGTTTTCCGACCAGTTCAGTGTAGTCAGCACGATCAAAGGGGGAAGCACTGACATGGCACTGGTGTTATGGGCTGACATCACGGACGTTGTAGGTGATGTTGCAGAACTTAGTAGAATGGACAGACATAAACGTGTTACGGAAGCCTACTTTTATTATAAAATAACCGTCGGAGGACCTTGGTTGAAAATTGTAAAATTTAGTAGAACGGATAGACATGCATATGTTACGGAACCCTACATTCATTTTGCAGAACTTAGTAGAATGGACAGACATAAACGTGTTACGGAACCCTACTTAACAGTTGCACTCCGGGAGTGCCGGCAGATCCCGTGCCACTCTAACTTAACCCTTAACGCAATGACTTAAGGTTTCATTTTAAAAATGACGCTGACGCGATGTCGCGAGTTATACATTTTTACCCACCTAAAAAAGTGCCAAGAGCCGCTAAAGAAGTTTTCACTTCAAAAACCTCAGGGTTATCCCCTTTCAAATAAAAAAAAAAGAATTTTCAAAATCGGCCCACAATTGACGGAGTAATCGCGTAACAAACATCCAAAAAAAGAAAACATACCGTCGAATTGAGAATCTTTTAGGTCTAAAGTAAATTTCTCGTGAAGACAAATGCAACGAGCCCAAACACGATGGGTTTATCATGTGTAGTTTAGGAGTTCCTATGGCCACCTTCTGTCTCCATCATCAAACCAGCTCGATGGTACTCGGTACAGTAGGTACTGGCCAGGTACCATAATAAATTAAGCGCCGGTCGGAAAAGATAAAAAATTTCAAATTTAGAATATTCATGAAACAAGGGTCCGAATATGTATCACTAGTATATCGATTCATGTATTTCAACAGGACAGAGAAAATTTCAAAATATTAGGTATTTAATACTTTTTAGTTTTTTTTTTTTTTGTTTTTTTTGGAAATCGGTTTAATATTTTTTAAAACAGTTTTTATTTCATTCTTTTTAGTAATATTACATAAAAAAGAATAATCGAAATCGAATAATCGAAATCGATTGAAGTGGTACAGAATTATTCGCCATATGTGTCAGACTGCAAATTGCTGAATAAGTCCACATCACAAATGTTTTGCTGAAGGTAACCACACACCATACTAATTTATCAAACTGAAAATTGCCGAAAACGACCACATCACAAGTTTTGCTGAAGGTAACCACACACCATAGTATTATGCTGATTTTTCGAAAACCACTGAACCAATTTCGATAAAATTGAAATGGGACCACCTCGGAAGTATGACCTAACTAACAAAAAAAGAATTTTCTAAATCGGCCCTCAATTGACGGAGAAATCGTGTTACAAACATACAAAAAAATAAAAAAAATAAAAAAAATAATAAAAAAAAAAAAACATACAGACGAATTGAGAACCTCCTCCTTTTTTGGAAGTCGGTTAAAAAAAAACCGATGTATGTATCTACTTCGTAGTCATTGATTTTAATAGGTTAGATACTTAAAATGTTAAATTCAGTGTTTTCGTAAAAGTGAATCATTTTCATCTCATAATAAATTGTTGTAGAACAAAAGTGGTTTCAGATTCAGCGAGAAAATAAGTTGCGAATCACCAAGTATAATGCCACATAGTTTTATTAAAGGCTGTTTGAACGGCCGTCTGCGTTCCCGGTCGCAGCCATAAAATTGCTAATAAACGCTTGACTATACGGACATGATCGTCAAGTAACATCCATCAGGGGGTCGTAACGCCTTCTCGGCTCTTCTGGCAACGCTGGTGTGCAAACAGACCACTAGCAAAATGTATGTAACGTCATATCGACAGGCTAGCCACAGCTAGGCGCGGTTCTTCCACCGAGTCAGCCAGTGCGTGGGTCTTTGTATCTTACTTGCTGCTTGAGAATTATCTTATCCCAATACTTAGCTATTCGTGGTGGTCGGTGTTGCGCTGTAATTTACCAGAGTTCTCGCAGCACAACACCGATTACTCTGCTTACCCCGATTGCCGGGATACAGCTTACGGTATGTGTGTATGTATATTTTTTATTGAAAGCGCAATATATGGCGCCGAGCCACCCATAAGGTGCCTAACGACGCCCATGGACATTCGCACGCGGGGGCTGCGAATGACATTGCGGCCCTTACAGGTGTCTATTCACTCCATATATTCTAGAGCGGCAGGTGGTCGGCGCGCTCTTGGTCAGAATTCTTTATCTCAGGGTCCGAGGTTCGTATGCGGTCCACATGCACCAATGAGTTTTTTCTGACGGAAAAATTTACGTGCTTGGTGCACCTACTGCTAAAAATTTACACTTGCTGCCTCACGATTCCGAACGAGAGTCTCTGTCTCACGAATTCGCACGTGTCTGTGCGACAGAGACGACGCTCTACAATCGGATTATCTCTTTCTAAAGCTCGATGTACATTATTTACTGCCGGGTACTGCACGTCAATATATGAATATCGTTATAACTCGTGAACCACTTAATCGATTTACATACGGTTTTCACCTTGGCACGGATCTTCCACCAATCCATGCAGCAGGTGGGTTTTATTCTTACTGGCTGCTTGATAGTTATCTTGTCCGAATAAATTGCTAAACGTGGTGGTCAGTTTTGCGCTATGATTTATCAGAGTCCTTGCAGCACAACACCGATTACTCTGCTCGCCCCGATTTTCGGGATACAGCGTGTGGTTACAGAATGTTTAGTGCTACTCACATATGAAACGCCTTAGAGCGATGTTGTGTGCCTTATATATAAAATTTATGCTACATAATTATTTTCCAGAAAATAGCGAATCAAGGACGAAATTTAATTACTCAGATAATTAAAAAGCTATTCGTGTATTCATAATATTACGACGCTTAATTAATTCTCAAATAACCTTATTCAGTTCATTACAGTGAAAGCAAAAAAACTAAATACCTGCCAATGTTTTCATAAGGTTGTACGTTTTCCCACGGTCAATCAATATTATGTCTAACTACAGTATAGTCTCGGGTCCTTCAAGAGAGGCGTGAATAGGCACCTGTCAGGCCGGCATGGCATTCGCAACCCCCGCGTACGACCGAATGTCAATGGGCGTCGTTAGACACCTTATGGGTGCCTCGGCGCCACAATATGTCGCGCTTACTATAAAAAAAACTAGCTTTTAACCGTCTTGAGAAGTGACAGAATATAACAGCGAAAGCCGTATGTACATAAATCGATAAAGTGGTTCTCGAGTTATAAAGATATTTACATAGTGAGGTTACACGGCCGCACGTCTAAGCGCAATACAATACTACATAGGTACAGAAAATAAGTTGGAATTGTAAATAATTATATATCAAAATAATAAAACATTTCATCTTTCTGATTATATTTACTGGTTACTAGCTTTTGTCCGCGGCTTCGCTCGCGTGAAATTCGTATTTAAAAAGAAGAAAGTAAGTAAGCCCACTACCGTACCTTTATTTCGGCACGCGGAACAATTCGGTTTGTATGAGAGCCACATCTTAGCGTACCTACCCGGACGGAACTGAATTTTATTTAGCACTAGCTGTGCCCGCGGCTCCGCCCGCTCTCATATTTCACTTCACTGCTAACCTCATAAGCTATTTAGCGTGATAGTAAGTAGCCTATAGTTGATGGGAAGAATCAAGCTATCCGTAGATTTTTTATTATTAAAATCGGTTCAGTGGTTCTCGAGTTATTAACGGGCAGACGGACACTCAGACAGACAGAAAGCAGACGTTGGATTTTAATAGAGGTAAGGATAAGGATATAGCTGTGTCACGTATATTTGTATGTGCTTGTACTAAGTTTCATCTAATTCGGATGATCGGTTTATGAGTTATGCAGGACCATACATACTTCCAGTTTTTTTTTCTAAACATCTTCAATTTTATTTAGTTTTAGTATCATACATAGAGTCTATTAACGCAATACTCGTATCTCATAAAACAAAGTAACTTACTCCATCACCATCACAATATTATTAGTATTGATTGATTGATGATTCATTGTTTGATTTTTTTTTTATTACTTACAAGAACGTTTTTATTACTTATCAAATAAATTAATAGAAACACTATTCTTTGGAACCTTTATTTTCCATTGAATTTCATAAAGAAACACGAAATTCAGGAGCGCTACCATAATAACTAAACTTGGATTGAATTAATAAATAAATTATAACATTATGTACATATCGAATAGCGAGCGATCCTAGGGGCGGGGCGGTGTCAAAAAACTACGTGATGACATCACAAATCCAGCTGTCGACTGTGTATGGTCCACGTGGTCCTACCAGCAACGTCGGCCGTGACACCGCGCGACCGACTCCATTACTCTATCAAATATTTATACCTGTATCGCTTCACACGCTTGATTGTCGATAAAAGACTCGTCAAGTAATAGTAAAGTAGTTTACTTAGAAATACTTGTTAGATAAACATGCGTTTTGTTGGACACGATTGATTTGACAATGTGAGTTATTTTCGTGGTCTTTTTAACCGACACGATAACGAGACGTTTCGAACTGGCGGCGTGTGCAGTTCAGCCTCATGGTGAGTGCTTGTACGTATCCGCGGTTGACAGACCAATAAGCGCGTGCAAACTGCGTATACCTATTGTAACCAATTGCCCTACTACTCTATGAGTAATAAAATAAATATATAGGTAATATATAAAATTTTGACAAATAAATACAATACAATACAATAATTATTTTTTTTTTTATTGAAACTGACACGGTTGGCTACATCACCTACAACATCCGTGATGTCAGCCCATAACACCGGGTAAACTTGGTGCCACGTCAGTGCCATGGCTGAGAACACATGGCATGACCAGACAAACATTTAAATTGGCATCATCAACTGGAAACGAACCCTATTTCCGTCTTCTGGAATGTTCCATGAACAAATATTATAATAGACTGACACAATTAAAATTAAAATTAAACTTTGCAATGGTTTCCAATCGCGTATAATTATTATACCCGCGAGGACATGCGGCAAGCTTTCTTTCAGCAGCGTTTCAACCATCGAGCTTCGCGGCTGGGCGTTTTCTCTACCTCCATGGTTGAAGAGATAACGTTGTTCACGTTCGTGACTCCTGAAGATCCTGTAGTCACAAGTCTCCTGGGTGTTGGCAAATGAACAATAGTCTACAGCCGCCCTTGTTGTCTTGTGGGCTTCATGGAGAACATAGGCTGGCCGGGGGGGATGGGGATCAAGGGGTTTTGCACGAAGGTCCTCGACCAAGAGGGACTAGTTTGCAGGCCAACCTCTACTACGACTACAGCAACCTTCATGGTTTCAACAGAATACGCTGACGACGCGACGATGTCTTTCTGCGACTGCTTGTCCAATTTCAGTAACCCATAAATGTATCCATGGTAGACTGGATAGATAGTTAGAAAATTCTTTATAGCTCAACAAAAATTTTAAGTAAGCATTCACTTAAGTTGCACCACAGTTAAGACCATGGTTTCCATCATTTATGTAGGTTTTTTTAAGCGCGACATGTGCCATCGTTACACCTACAAGTAGGTGTCTAACGATGCCATTCGGACATTCTGTGATGCACGGGGATTGCGAATCCCATGCGGTCTGGTTTCAATGATGAATTTTCATGGGTACCCCATGGTTTATGTTACAATACAAAAGATACGCTCCAACATGCCCTGGACACTGAAAGAAGAAGAGAAGAAGGCTGCCGCAGGACAACCTTGACATTCATTAAAGGAATTATGGCATTAATAAAATATTCACAAAACATTTGGATATCCCAAAAAAAAGGCATAACTTGGGGAATGATATAAATTAAGTAACAAAAAAAACCAGTCTCACACGTCTCAGTGTTGCCAAAGATGTGTAACATCTAGTTACGGAAATCTAGCACAGTTGACAGCTGTTGACATGCGTCGCTTCACTCTATCCCTATATATAGTCTGTACTTCACTCACAAAATTACGTAACACCTTCGACGTAACACCCGCTTCATTACGCCGCTTATTCACAAAATTACTGCCCATACCGAGAACTACGATGTTCCACATCATCAAATTATATTTTTGCTCGAAGTCATGGCAACCGAATGAAATGTGAGAATTTCTTCTAACATAGTCTTTTGTAGTCCTGAGTTCATTGAACCACACGATTCATGTGTTGAACTGGAAAGCTCTGGAACGAGCTTTCCGACGAATATCTTTCCATTTTAAATAGGAAGAGCGACTCACCAAATTGTATAGTTTGTGACAAAGAAGAAGACTGTACCACATCCAAATGGATTGTGGTCGCAATGAAGCAATAAGAGTAAAGCTTTTTGTCATCCACAGTGTTTTGGGTGAATGAATGCATGATGACCAAATTGCATTTATTTTAAATTTCCTCAGGCAGTCGCTGACTCTACTAGGCCAGTGATTGCTCGATTGCATTAATGTACTAATGGGGCTAATATAGCAACGCTTGTTCGCTAAAGCCCTGAAAAAATATTTATAAAAAAATAGGCATATGGAATCCCTGATTTAGGCAATAAATAGTCCCGCAGATCTTCACTCATCCTTACCTATAATAAAATCCAACGTCTGCTTTCTGTCTGTCTGTCTGTCCGCTTATAACTCGAGAACCACTAAACCGATTTTAATAAAACAAAATTCTACGGATAGCTTGATTCTTCCCATCAACTATAGGCTACTTACTATCACGCTAAATAGCTTATGAGGTTAGCAGTGAAGTGAAATATGAGAGCGGGCGGAGCCGCGGGCACAGCTTGTTTCTTATAAATTAAAACTGTTTCTTTCAACTTATTCCTCTTTCCTTTTTCAATTTGATCGAAAAAAAAATCTCTTGCGTAAATTTCCTGCCAACGCCATAGGATTTATAGATAACATTTATTATTTTTATTCATCTCTGTAAGAAGACGTCGTATTTTATTTCCTTTGTTAGGATCGAGCGTCTACTTCCTTTCTATCCTTTTTGAGATACCGTCGGAAAAGAAAGCACGAGAAAGTAGGAGCAGAGAAGTGTGTATTATACTCATGCTACGAGTATACAGAAATAAATCGAACAACCAACCTATCGTTATTGTGTCTTACGGCGGAAATATGGAATGGTCTTCCGGCATTGTATTGTATTGTTTAATGTTTATTGATCATTCATATGGCAGTTAGACTGCACTCGAACTTGTAACAATTTGTTCTATCCGGTTCGATTACACCCACGAAGAAGGACCGGCAAGAATCTTTGCAGGGTATTTTTTTTTTTCATACATAGGTACTTTCCATTATGAAAGATTCGTATTTACGACCAAAGAGTGAAAAAAAAAAACATAACAAAAGTGTTTCAAAGGAAATTTTATGAAAAATGTAAGGTGTTTCTAATTATTACAAGTATTTTAGTGACTAACATAATAACACCGCCTACAGTCTATCGAAAACACAGTTTAAAAGCAAGATAAAAAATTTCACTGAGAGTTCTACTACAAAGAATTATTAATTAAGTACATGAGGCCTTTGTCAAACTTTGATACGTAATTTGCATTAACATAATTATGTTAGTACAGCACTGTGTGAATTTGTTTACTAGCTCTTACAGCCTACCTGGGGGTATTCAAAAGGCGTGTCAATTAAATCTTTTTGTCTGCCTTGTCGCCGACATGTCACCTCAATGAGCGTGGTTTTGGAGGGATGTTTTGGCTGCGCCTGATTGTCTGACGGATTCCTGAGCACAGCAACCATTCCAATTTGACTATAAAAAAATCTATCAAATATTCTTTATTCACTATTGGGGCACAAAAATCGAGCTTACCAATACTTTTATAAAATTAGATTATGTTTTAAAAACATTTTTGTTTATAGGTTCACGTTCTAGGTATATATTAAGTTTTTGTTTTGTATCTTCATTTAATTTGCTGACCGTATCCACGCCGAAGCACTCCCTTCCTCGTTACGACAGTGTTCCGGAGCTTCGTCGAATGCTCTTCTAGTCTAGAATCTGGACTTTCTTCCACTTCTTGAACTTTGTTCCACGCTGCTAGAGCAACACGAGGAAAGCGAGTTCATCAGAGCATCGGCCGGTAGTAGTACCGATAAAACTGTCTCAATGAGGTGTGGGTTCAATGTAGAATGTGACCACAGAGCAACATGAGTTGATGTTATAAACCGCGTAATCGAAGATAAAGCCACATGAAGTTGATGTTATGAACCCACATTCTTTTTTCCCTTTGACGTCGTATTTCACTTTCTTCATCCTCCATTAATAAAGCACTGACAATAAAAACCTCGCCAAGATCCATCACAACTGACATGTAATTATTACAGTGCGTTAAGGTTTAAAGGAAATGGAAACGATTTTTTCGGCGCGGTCGATTCTTTCGGCTCGGTCGATTCTTTCGGCTCGGTCGATTCTTTCGGCGCGGTCGATTCTTTCGGTTCGGATAGGTGTGCGAGGCCTCGTTGACTTCGTTTCGTTCGACGCGTTCGGCTCGGATAAGTGGCAATCCAGGGAAGTCTCCGGTATGGCACCTACCTTCTCGGAGGTGATATTGGCTAGTCAGAGCATGTGCTTTGACCCCTCTGACTCAGCCACCCATACCGGATTACATAAAAAAAAAAGTGTGCGTTCACCTTTAGGTTTCCCCCCGTTTTCCGGACGTAAGCCTATTACTAAGCTTACAACGTACGTATATCTGTCTGTCTGTCTGCCTGTCTGTCCGTCCGTCCGTCCGTCCGATGGCTGTATCTTTGGAAAAGTAATAGCTAGCCGGTTGAAATTTTCACAGAATATGTGTTATTTTGGCGGATGTTACAACAAACATAAAACATTTACAAATTGAAAAATTAAGAGGACCCATTCAAAAAACGTGTTTTTTTAACGTTTTTCTTTTTTGATGCGCTAACCTCGTGCGAAACCTCGGTGCGCTAGTCCGACTCGTGTTATGGTTGACTGAGTCGGAGAGCTTCGACCAGCCAATATACCTCCAAGAACCCGGAGACTTCCCTTCGGATTGCTAGCTATAATGGACTAGAGCAGCGGTCGGCAACCCGCGGCCCGCGGGCCGCATGCGGCCCGCGAGCGTCCTCCTTGCGGCCCGCGAATCTAACCAACGGGAAAAAAATATCCCGTTGGCCAGACTAGTCTGACCATCAGTCTTAACCACTGGGAAAAACTCCGTATTTTTTGTAAATAAAGGTCTTATCATTAGGAATTAAATATTTTAAAAGTCACCATGGTGCTGAAGCGGAAGCGAGGAGGAATCGCGAGGCCGAAGACCGAGCGATTCCGCCGAGTACATTAATAGCAAAAAATTACTAAAAAAAAACTGAAATAAAAAATTATTTAAAAAAATATAAAAACCGCCTTCAAAAATGTATGAAATAAAAAAAAATCGAACTCTAAGAGTTGAAGGCGGTGGTGCTAAAGCAAGCAAAAATAACCGAACGCCTCCCGATTCCGCCGAGTACATTAATAGCAAAAACATACTGAAAAAAAACTGTGAAATAAAAAACTATTTAAAAAAAAAATTTATTTCATACATTTTTGAAGGCGTATTTTATATTTTTTTAAATAGTTTTTTTTTATTTTAAAATTTTAATGTACTTATGAAGATGAGATGCGGCCCGCACTGATCCTCTGGTAACAATTATGGCCCTCCTATAGTAAAACGTTGCCGACCCCTGGACTAGAGGACAGCGGAGGCTGCTGTGCGCCCATACTACGCCCAGTGCGGTGGTATCAACGCAGTCGGCGACAATTGAGTCTACCACCTAGTAAGAGGCAAGGGAGCAATTACAAAACGAAGTCGGTAATTTTCTTTTAGCCAAAGCATTGCATTTCCATCGCACATTTTTTCCGCTCATTAAGTCGATATTTCAGAAAAGTTCACTTAAATGGCTTTACTCGAGATGAAATCTCGGAAAGTGCTCGCGAATTGGCCACCCACCAAAAACACTACGTTTTTCACGTTGCGATGTGGTAGCGGAGGCACTGGCGGATACCGAGACGGCGGCGGCGGCGGCGCGGCGGTGCGGAGCAGGATGAAAATGCCATGTTTTCCTGCTGGAAAATTGAGAAGTGAACGAAAATTGAAAGCTTTTCCACTCGGTGTCAGCTCGTTACCGACTTACGTACGTTACGTCGAGTACACACTTGCACTAGGAGATGATTCTTGTAGATCTTGCTCTTATTTAAAATGTTATCTAAATGTTTTTCAAATGTACAAATAAGAAATTAGATTTTTATTCGTCAATTAAAACAAATCGATCGTGAGAAAGTACTGGTGAACAAATTTTCACGCTCTACCATATTACAAGTTAAATATAATAAAACCTATTTATTTATTATACAAAATGTACGTAGTACGTACGAACAAAGTAGATAAAGGTATACGTACAGAACATTTCAAACAAGCAAGCAACAGAAAAGCAATATGCGTAGCATCCTAGCAACAACAGCATATCAATAAAACGACCATTCCACACAAACAAATCAATTTTATTTATTAGAGACTGCTGAAATAAACGAACCGGCCAAGTGCGAGTCGAGTGGCCGGTTTTTTAAATTAATTTAGTTTTCGATACAGATTAACCCCCTGGAATATGCAACATGGTAACAAAATTATCTTCATAAAAAATTTACACATATATTTCTTTCAAATATAGGTATTTATCTTTATTCTAAGTAAAATGAGCAGCAAATAACTCCAAAACGATAATACCAAAGTGGCACTAACAGGCTCCACGGTTCTTAATATCCTCCTCGAGCCAATTCCATCTTTATTAATTAAAAGCCCTTAATCACCGGAGCTGAAACAAATCACATTAATTAGTATAACCTACAAACTCCTCTCCAATTACTACTGCTTGGATAATCTCTATTCCTTTCTATTTACATTTACTACCGCAACTTTGACGTGCCGAGTTATCGAGTTATTCTGTATCCTAATGGTGGGTACAGACTGGTGGTGCTATGTAACACGCAATATATCATCTAAGGCAGTGTTTCCCAACCTTTTTGCCCTTAAGTCCCCCTTGGCTATGTTGAAATGGCCTACGGCCCTACATGGTCAGTTAATAATATAGAGTAGGTGCATATCGAGGGCTTACTTCAAGAATGCACTATGTCAAAAAAATTCGATTTTGACTTAATTATACAGTTTTGTTCATAATTTTTTGCGCTACATTCTTCAAAAACACACTAAGTCGTACACTGACGAGATCCAAAGATAGCTATAGCATTAAGTCATAATATCCCTACTTTGTACAAGCAAAAAGCACTAAATGACATGATTCGAATAGAATGGCACTAAGTTCTCATTATTGTTGAAATTATAGTCAACGTAAATACACTAAGTACAATTTAGTGCCTTACTGTAAATATTTTTTATGTGAATCGCAAAAAGTTATTCTTCTGGAATGCATTAAGTCTACTTAGTGTTATTTCAAAAATACAATTTCGATAATTCGTGGTAGAATACTATTCTACAATAAAGCATTAAGTGACTTAATGCATTTCATGTTGCGGTTTTGGCTTACTGGGACTTAACGAAATCATTTTCAAAAAGACATTATGTCACTTAGTGCATTTACGAAGATGCGATTTTTAGAAACGTCGTCAAAAACGTACTGCGAAAAGCACTAAGTCGGACTTAATGTATTCTTGGCGATATTACTTGAAGTGGTTGTTGTTAACAACTACACTGGCCGATGCATTAAATCGACATAAATTAGAATTGTGTATTTGCAATACTGAATCGTGGATGACACCTCAAGCATTCGCTGAGTGAATTTGTTAGTGAGCTATTGTAATTTGAGGTAATCTAGTTAAAAAAGTTTTTTTTTTTTTAGCAAAATGAAGGAAGCGTTTTCACTCTTGTAATCGTGATTGATAGAAGAAGATCAACACAACTAGTTTAGTAGCAACCATCATTGTAATTCACTGAAAAATTCTAATACTGCCCGTAAAACTGTCTTTTTAATCAACGATGCAATTAGAGAAGCTGCAGAGGCTTACCTCCAAGGATATTACGGATTGTATGCGCTAAACCCACGGCCACCACTGAAGCCATACTCTGTCTCAACGCTGGACCTATGTGTCAAACAGGAGGCAGCGGCGTCCGCTTCAGACTCAAGGTACTAGGATTATGAAAAGGGGACGAACCGGTAAAGCACACAAGTGTCCTGCACACGGTGTGCAGTGAACTACCCTTATTAAGGACCAACCCCCGGCCCATCTAGTGAGACGGAACTAAGAATCTTCACAGACGGGTCACAGACAAGCAGTTGGACCGGTGCGGGCATTTTCTCATGGGAGCTGAACATTAATAGATCAGTACGACTTGGTGCACACTCAACAGTTTTCCAAATGGAAGTAATCGGGGTGCTACAAGCGGCAACCGCTGGGACTGAGATGGGCGTATGTCAAGCATACTGCACTACAACAAAACATGCTCGGCGAGTACAGAGAGTACAGAGATACTCTCAGACAGCGCAGCGACTCTTATGTCACTGAAGAGCAAGAGGTGTACCTCAGGCCTGGTACTTCAATGTCATGAGGCCCTGGAGAAGGTTTCAGGTAATAATAACAAGGTGATCCTCCAGTGGATAAAAGGCCACAACGATGACGACAGAAATGACAGTTCTGATGACGTCGCCCGAAGAGGCTCCAGAACTATACCCAAAGGAGCGGAACCCGTGATAATCACGACGCGTCGACATCACGAAGACACAGGGACAGATGGAAGGGCCTCGTAGAGTGCAGACAGTCGAGAGCTGCTCTTCCTAAACCAGACCGAAGGCTGGTTGGCTTGGTTGGAATAGCCGTTGGTCTTATGAGCGGCCACTGCTCACTAAATAAACATCTACACACCGTGGGTAATACGGATAGTCCACCGTGCAGGGGATGTTTGGCGACGAATGAAATGACCGAGCATGTTTTGTTGGAGTGCAGTGTGTTTGACAACCAACGAAGGGACGTACTCCGTTCTCCATCTTCCGTTGCAGCGGTCTGCAGACGCCCCAGTCGAATTGTGGCTTTCTTCCATGAAAGGCATTCCATGACATAGCCTGGGTGGGGTAGCTGGAGATCGCGGGGTTTTTCACAAGGTCCCCAACCAAGCGGGACTAGTTTGCAGGCCTAGAGCCAACCCCAAACCAAAGCACCAACAACAACTGTCTTTTTCATTAAATGACTATAAGACTTAACACAGTATTTTTATTTTACTGCAAAATTAATCATCAAACAAAATACACTAAGTCAGTATCTTCTCCTACACTTTTGAATAAAACGTGGTATTGTGTTAACATATAATTTTTTTCTTTAATAACATTTTTAACCTCGATAGATAATAAATCTCGGTACATAATACTGATATTGTAAATATAAGTACATTTTTTTATTTTTATTTTGTAAACTTTAAATCTTGATTATCTCAAAACTACTTTTTCTGACTTAATGCATTCTTGAAGTAAGCCCTCGATATATTATACGTAATATCTGATATCACGGTGCGCTAAAAATTGGGTCTTTATTTCTTCTACAATGTATGCCTTCTGTCTCCTCTGTCTACGCCTGGTCCTCATCCCATCGTCCCTTTTCCGTTCTTAAAATTCCCTCAAAATATATTAAAATAAAACATTATTTTTTTAAATGAAATTCTGTATTAAACGAAGAACAAGTTATTACTCATAGCACACAAACAATAACAGTAATATGAAATACTTGTACTTAATGAGATTTTTGGGCTTGACATTGTTTTGTCAGGCGGGCGATTCTAGGCTCGATGTTTTTGCTCAACGCCAGGCGCATATCCTCCCTCGCTGACATCAAGCCGATTGCGTTGTTTAGTCTTCAGCAACAGCAGGGTGGGTAGAGAAACCCTGCTCACATAAAAAGGTTGTTGAAAACAATATCAGATATCGGAGCACAATTTTTCGTCGTTTTGAATAACCAATAGCTTTTTTGGACCAGAATTCTTCTAGTTTTTCGCATTGGAAGACAATTTTGGCGTCAGAGTCATTTTGGAGTTCTATTGCCTCTTCCTGATATTCTTCTGGAAGAGTCGCAATATACACATTGCCGCATGACGAATCATGGCCGACTAATGAACTAAACGATATAAATTTAATTAAAACTTATTTTTCTGGGCGAACAGCCTCGCGGCCGACCAACTATGTGCCCGCGGCCCCCCGGGGGGCCGGGGGGCCGCGGACCTCCGGTTGGGAAACCCTGATCTAAGGTGACGGTAGAGTTACGGAAGAAGATGGTTGCGGTTGGACGACGGAGTTACTCCTAGAAGGCACTTCATCGTTGTCAAAGACTTCGCAATCTTCGTCCTCATCTGGACTATCGTCACTATCCGAGCTGTCATCACTAACGCGAATAACAAACAGTTCTGCCGTCATGTCGACCACGTAGTCACTGTTTGCGTATTCTTCTTCTACAGCTTTATATCTTTATATATCTCCATTTTGTTCGTCATGCGATAATTTACGACTAAATACGATCCTTGTCAATTCTAGTACGATAATTTTTATTTAGTTCATATCCAACCCTGCTCGTGCGCGAACTAACCCCGTCATTTTCGCGGAGCGCTATTTAACTCGTGCCGGCATCTGCACAAGTGGTGCGCGGAGCCACAGATGTTAGTCCATCAAATTGTAGGTTTTTCGGACGAAGACAAAGAGCCGAGGGGTAGCACTGTGGACGGTTGTGTTCGTTCGGAGTGACACGCATGACATGGAACATGGCGACTTGGTCGTGCACTCCATGCTTCGCGTATTCTCCGCGTAGACTGGCGGAAACGGGTGCGCAGGAGGATCGCAGTGAAAGCGCTGTTCGTGCGCGCGATGCGACCAGACTGGTGTTGCACTTGTAGAATCTTGCATTGCATGTTACACTGCAACAGTCTGTACGCTGCTTAATGTAAATTGAAATGATCTCTGCATGTTTATCCGCCTATTTACCGCGTACAGACTGGTGCAATGTGACTACAGACTAAATATGAATGTAACATGCAATCCCAAGTACTTCCGAAGGTTACAAATATGTAAGAACTTTACCTGACTCATAATCTTGAAACCGCTTTGTGGAGTGTCAATAGGCCTTAATCAACACGAAGCAACATTCAAATCACAAGTGAAGTAATATAAAAAAATAATAATGTCGCACCCCGTCACGAAAACCCTAAAAACTCCCGACAACGCGAAAACTGGCGTCGCGACGAAATTTTTGCCACTTACATACATGTGTACATACTGATAAAAAAGCCGGTCGAAACGGCTATGTAAATAGTTCGTGCTTTCCGTCCAAGACTTAACTGGACGGAAACCACGAACTATTTATTTATTTACTGTTAAGTGAAGCCGACATACGACCGAACCGAAGCACTGAGACGCTGTTATGAGCAACATAGCGGATGTTATTAAGTAATAATCATGTTTACTTAAATATGTTTTTGACTTTTGACTTTTTGTTAGTGTGGACGTGCATGTGTACCGGAAAACACGAACTAGGTATTTTTCGAAACCGTTCTTGTCTAAATTCGAACGAACTTCATTTCTGTAGTATCAATCCTGTTTTACAGGTAACTATCACGGGCGCTGCTCTGAGAAACTAGCGTCCCTTATTCCCTGCCACCCGTCCTATCTCTGCAGCATTCGTCGCAGAGACACTCAACACCCTTTTATTGTTGACATTGGGCTTTTGAGAAGCCATCGGTTCTCAAAATCGTTTCTTTGTCGCCCCGCTGGTGTGTGGAATTTGTCTTTCGGCGAGTCTGTTTCCCGAATGCTTTAACCTTCTTCCTTTAACTGTCTTCAAACGTTGTATTAAAAGGCTAGACATCCTAGACGCATGGCGCCTAACTATGCCTCGTTTCGCGAGGAGAGGTTATTTTGGTTTTGTCGACTGCAAGATTGAACCCTCGGCACAGCAACGTACGTTGGTGTACATTAAAAAAATCTGAACGAACACTAAGAGGAAGCAATTTAAAATTTAATGTTGGGTTACAGAGCCATGGAGCAACACGTTAATATGAGTGATGGCCATTTACAAATTAGTTTGAAAGTTAATCTGAAATCAAACATCCCATGTAATAATGTGGCTCAGTGTACGAGTGTCGAAACGAGTCTCAAGCGACGACACAGGCCATGCATTTTAAAACTCGAACCTTTGAAACTTGCGCCCTGAGGGACTCCGCTCCGTCTCGGCAGAGGCGGCGACCTCAAACTGACACGTAGACTGAAGTACTCTGAAGATTTAACCTACCTACTTACGTTTCACTATATAAATATACATACAAATATTCACGTGAAGAAATGCCTTTAAGGGCGGGCCTTTGCAAAGAACCTCATTACAATGTTATATGCATTACTGTAATGGTGGCACTTCACTTGGCTTAGCGTATTCATGATTGTTGCAAACATTTTAGTTTTATCTCGCTCTAAACAAGCCATTAAAGGGAGACGAAACGGAATTTTTTGCCAAATATTTGTGTGCATACAGCCAAGTGTGCTGCCAGCATCAAAATGTTTCTGGAACAATAAAGTATGTTCTATCAAATTTAGGATGAACTTGGTGCCACGTCAGTGCTTCCCTTCGGTCGTGCCGGCTACACTGAACTGGACGGAAAACACAAATTATTTACATAGCCGTTTCGACCGACCTTTCATTCTGTGCGGTGGTACCAACCCGGGCGGGTTAAACCCTACCATAGTGATATAAGAAGGGAGTCATACATATCCCTTAGTCGCCTTTTACGACATACACGGGGAAAGATGCAGTGGGGCTATTCTTTTAAAGTACCGGCCCCACACGGTACAAAACTGACTCGTACTGACCCATACTAACTCGTATGTACGTCATATATTTAAATAAAACCTGATCCAAATCTGTTCATGGATAAACTGGCCCTAAAGTGCGTCCTTTACATGTTTACACACACATTCATCAGATCCGATTACACAGAGTGAGCTGAGCAGCCACGCACGCCGCACGAGTGAGTTGTTTCATTAGCCAGAGTGCCCGGATGAACCCCGCGGCTCTGTGAGCACCGCGCCGCCGCCGCCGCACAGTGGTCTGGAAATCGAGCTCCATAGACATAGAACCTTAATGTCAGGAATAAAAATGAAAACAAATTTAATGTCTCTGGCATACCTCCCTTTATTTCATATTATAGTATGAAGGGTATAAGTAGCTCCACGAGTGAGAAAAAAAAAGTTTTGTTTTTTTTTGTATGGAAGAAAACACTTAAAGTGATTTTTTTTTTAACTGAATGAAACTGAAGGGCTGGTGCTCACATCTTCTATTGCACCTTACACGGCGATCAAGATGGCATACAATTCCTTCACCTTTGGGTGCCTATTTGCGCGTAGCAAACGTTTGAAATTTGGAATTTTCGATAAATTATTTTTCAAACCTTAGTCGTAATTTAATGAAGTTGCCTATCGCTTTGAATATGAAAATACTTTTCTCATGTTGTTATTGTACTGAGTAGTACTGACAGTACAGTAATTAACCATATTTTATAGTAAACACAGCGTAGCACTGTTAAAATAATAAGAATAACATCCAACACACACAAGCGAGCGACAACTAATTAACGAGTTAGCGAAAACCGGTTGTTTCCACTCGCAGCGCGTACTAATCCCCAACACATAACCAGTCCTATGCCTTCTTAGTTTCAGCGAAATTCTTTCAGTAGCTTTTAGCACTTGTGCGCGCTAACAACTATACTTATTACGTTCTATTTGTTTTCGTGCTATGATGGAAGGTTTTGGTACCAATTTGGACATTTTCGTGTTTGTGGCAAACAACAGTTGTTTCTCACAGCCCAGTGCGTTGTTTGAAGTTTTTAGGAGTGCCCTTGATCTGTCAGAAAGTGAAAAGAAAGAACTGAAACAATTCTGTCAGACTTATGTGTGTTCGTTGAGGAACAATTGGATCTCGTGTAATCGCACGAGACATGCATTCACGAAGAAGTACGAGACGTGGCTGCAAGAAAACGTAAAATGGCCTGAGTTTGTGAGGGAAAAGATGATACCTTCTTTAGTGTCAGTAGAGCGGCAACCATGTTCCAGTGACTTCGGTGTAAATGAGGGTGCATCAACGTCCTCAAAACCAGAGACGTGCACTGTTGGAATATCACCAAGAGTTGTGAGTGAAAGGAAACCGTTCTCGGAACTAAGCCCTAAACAGAAGAGAAGGAGAGTGGAAGAGCTCCTAACTCATAGCACTGAAAGCCTCGCTCATGCAACTGTTTTAAGTGTGAACAACAAGGATGTGGCAGAAATAATAAAATTGGTCACAGAGCATCCCGAAGAGGCTACAAAGATAAAACAATTGTTGAAGCCCAAGAAAGCTGTGCCCGTATATTCCGTTGATATAGCTTTAGGTATTTTGACGCAGAGACGCAGAGACATAAAAACCATAAAAAAACTGGAATCATCTTTGTCCGCCATACTTTGCTTGTACAAACTTTGCCCTGAAGCACCATCAAAGCCCCACTTGGATATTAGTTTTAGTTCTTTGCCATCCAGCGAACATCCCAAACGTAGGAATTTTCCTAGCCTAGCAACAGTTTTGTCCAAAATTGCTTGAAGCTTTACTCTTACCGATCTTTCCGTGATTTCTATTGTATCTTTTGGTGGGTAACACTCCTTCTTTGCCTCTAAGATGGCAGTATACGAAGCATAGAGTTGTACTCCTTCTTGTTTTGCACAAGCTCTTAATGTTGTATACTGCCACTTCGAAAGCTTCAACGACGTCAAAATACCTAAAGCTTTATCAACGGAATATACGGGCACAGCTTTCTTGCGCTTCAACAGTTGTTTTATCTTTGTAGCCTCTTCGGGATGCTCTGTGACCAATTTTATTATTTCTGCCACATCCTTGTTGTTCACACTTAAAACAGTTGCATGAGCGAGGCTTTCAGTGCTATGCGTTAGGAGCTCTTCCACTCTCCTTCTCTTCTGTTTAGGGCTTAGTTCCGAGAACGGCTTCCTTTCACTCACAACTCTTGGTGATATTCCAACAGTGCACGTCTCTGGTTTTGAGGACGTTGATGCACTCTCATTTACACCGAAGTCACTGGAACATGGTTGCCGCTCTACTGACACTAAAGAAGGTGTCATCTTTTCCCTCATGAACTCAGGCCATTTTATCTTTTCTTGCAGCCACGTCTCGTACTTCTTCGTAAATGCATGTCTCGTGCGATTACACGAGATCCATTTGTTCCTCAACGAACACACATAAGTCTGACAGAATTGTTTCAGTTCTTTCTTTTCACTTTCTGACAGATCAAGGGCACTCCTAAAAACTTCAAACAACGCACTGGGCTGTGAGAAACAACTATTGTTTGCCACAAACACGAAAATGTCCAAATTGGTACCAAAACCTTCGATCATAGCACGAAAACAAATAGAACGTAATAAGTATAGTTGTTAGCGCGCACAAGTGCTAAAAGCTACTGAAAGAATTTCGCTGAAACTAAGAAGGCATGGGACTGGTTATGTGTTGGGGATTAGTACGCGCTGCGAGTGGAAAAAACCGGTTTTCGCTAACTGGTTGATTAGTTGTCGCTCGCTTGTGTGTGTTGTATGTTATTCTTATTATTTTAACAGTGTTTTTTTTTATGGAAACTGACTCGGTTGGCTACATCACCTACAACGTCCGTGATGTCAGCCCATAACACCGGGTGAACTAGGTGCCATGTCAGTGCTTCCCCCTTTGGTCGTGCCGGCTACACTGAACTGGTCGGAAAACACAAACTATTTACATAGCCGTTTTGACCGACGTTTCATTCAGAGCGGTGGTACCAACCCGGGCGGGTTAAACCCTACCACCAAGTAAGATTAGGAGGGAAGGGACCTACAGCTTTACGAGGAATCCGAACCTCGGTCAGCCTCCAACGGTCAGCGGTCACCCATCCAAGTACTGACCGCACCCAGCGTTGCTTAACATTCAATAGCGACAGTTGACTGTCTGCACCACTGAGCTATCGAGGCTGACAAGTGCTACGCTGTGTTTACTATAAAATATGGTTAATTACTGTACTGTCAGTACTACTCAGTACAATAACAACATGAGAAAAGTATTTTCATATTCAAAGCGATAGGCAACTTCATTAAATTACGACTAAGGTTTGAAAAATAATTTATCGAAAATTCCAAATTTCAAACGTTTTCTACGCGCAAATAGGCACCCAAAGGTGAAGGAATTGTATGCCATCTTGATCGCCGTGTAAGGTGCAATAGAAGATGTGAGCACCAGCCCTTCAGTTTCATTCAGTTAAAAAAAAAATCACTTTAAGTGTTTTCTTCCATACAAAAAAAAAACAAAACTATTTTTTTCTCACTCGTGGAGCTACTTATACCCTTCATACTATAATATGAAATAAAGGGAGGTATACCAGAGACATTAAATTTGTTTTCATTTTTATTCCTGACATTAAGGTTCTATGTCTATGGAGCTCGATTTCCAGACCACTGTGCGCCGCCCCGCCGCCGCGCGCCCTGTCGGTCGTCACACACAAGGGAGTCATCATTTGGGACAGCTGTGTGAGGCTTTATGTAATAGAAACTGCTGAGTTAATGACTTTAGTGTCTAAATTATGTCATTTTATATTTGATTAGCGTTACCCGCAGCTCCGAATCTAAATAGCTTCACGATTATGACTGAGCGATATCTTGCACATCGTTATAATATTAATTGTGTGATCGATCATATCATACAATTTGTAATGTGATTTTACGTAGTACACACACACCACCAAAAGTGTGCAAAATTACCGTTCAATCGGGTGAAACTCGGTGAAATTCCGTTGCACGACTTGACTAACAGGTGAAGTTAAATAAATGAAAGCTTGTAATTGTAGGACATCATCAAATAATAGGTAAAAATCGTCGAAAGTCGAAGATCTTCTCGTAGGGATACATCGTTTAAAGGTTTGTCCGAAAAGGACATGACAACCGGCCCGTAATAAACCGCTTTAATTATCGATGGCTTTAATCCATGAAATCATTTAATCGCATGAATCCATTGTTAAATATTTCACGTTACATATTTTATGTTGGATACCTACGATTAGATTAGATCAAAGATATTACAATATAACCAGGTTGTATAGAAGGCTTTCTTTGGGAACATTTCAAAGTTTTCGTATAATTTTGATCTCGAAAGTCAATAATCTATGACGCCATCTATGACCTCACATTCGCAGTACGGATCTTTATAATTTGTTTTTTTTTCATAAAAATAAGTAATTAAATTGTTTTTATTATATATCTTTATTTTCACATTTTTCCCAAGTATTTATATTAATTTCACATATTTTATTTTTTTTACAAAAACTTATAAAAATACACAAAATTAATACAAATCTAAATAAAAACGGTAAATATCCGCCGGCGGCGGGAGGCAAGCCTCCAAGCACGCCGGCGGGTGCAGGCCGTGGCTACGGAGCTCTCCGAGACGACGCGAGGCAAGCTACGAGCGATAGGTGGTGGTACTAGACTCGTAGGCCACCACCACCCCCATCTCGGAGAGCTCCGTATCCACGTACTGCGGAGCGACGACACGCAGCACTTTAAGTTGATGAACCATCATCGTGCGCGCGCCGCGAGGGTGTTGCACTATATCACCGGCAGCGGGGGCTGTTAGTGGGGTACGGGACCCCAACGGCCCCAAGCCGGCCGGTGACGGACACCGTCCACGTCGTGGATGTTTTGGCGAGGGCAGTGTCGACGGTCCGCCGTCCTCTTTTGGAGGCGAGCTGGACGTGGATTGTGGGCGTGCAGGAGTGGAAGAAGCTGCGGGTCTCAGTTCAAGAAGCGGCGAGCACGGCGGCACCGTCGCCGGTGTAGGGGAAGAGGGCGCGGTACTGCACGACGAGGTGCTCTGGCTGCGCGCCGGCTGCACTTGGTGGCTGCGCGCTGGCCTGGGACGTCCTCTTCCAGTAATGCGACCAGTTGCCGCTCTTGTCCGCCGTCGTCTTTCTGCGTTGCTGCTTGCTGAGAGGATGTGTTGTCTTCTATCTATCTCAGTACAAATTTTATAAAATCCTAAAATCTAATTTTGAAAACAAAAAAAACGCTGAAACACGTAATTCTTTATTTCATACCAAAAGCCTAAATATGAATTTTCATATCCCTAACTAGAGAAATGCTTGGTTCCCCATACAAACTTTCATCCCCTATTTCACCCCCTTAAGGGTGGTTTTTGAGACAAAAGGTAGCCTATGTTCTTCCTCAGGATCCAATTGATCCCCCTGCAATATTTCATCGAAATCTGTTCAGCGGTTTAGGCGTGAAAAGGTAACAGACAGACAGAAAGACAGACAGAGTTACTTTCGAATTTATAATATTATATAGTATATATATATATAGTATATATAGTATGGATGGATAAAATGGAAAGATGAATTTAAAAAAGAAAAAGCGACGTCCCTACCATACATACTTTGTCTGTTTGCCCGAAGTGGCAGTCTGTTACTCACAGAGTACGAGAGTCACCTATAACACAGCATATATATGCCTATAATCACATTATCGGTTGCTCTTAGCACCGAAACTTAATAAAATCAGAGCTTTCTCGACAAAGAACTTTAGTTTGTGGATGGATGTCGAAAATCTTTGTCAATAACGTTAGAAAATACTCCTTTCCCATATTAAAACTATTTCTAGAGTAAATGTAAATTCTGTTTTGTACTGTGTGGAGCCGGTAATTAAAGATAATAGCCCCACCGCATCTCTCCTCGTGCATGTGGTGAAAGGCGGCTAAGGGATAAAGACAAGATGCCGTGCTGAAGGGCGACAGGCAAGCTACCTCTCACCTTGACAAGCACGGTCTTTCCACCGAGTCGTGCTGTAGGTGGTTTTTTTTTTATGTAATCGGGAATGGGTGGCTGAGTCAGAGGGGCCAAAGCACATGCCAGCCCCACACATTTCGTCAGCCTCGATAGCTCAGTGGTGCAGACAGTCAACTGTCGCTATTGAATGTTAAGCAACGCTGGGTGCGGTCAGTACTTGGATGGGTGACCGCTGACCGTTGGAGGCTGACCGAGGTTCGGATTCCTCGTAAAACTGTAGGTCCCTTCCCTCCTAATCTTACTTGGTGGTAGGGTTTAACCCGCCCGGGTTGGTACCACCGCACTGAATGAAACGTCGGTCTAAACGGCTATGAATATAGTTTGTGTTTTCCGACCAGTTCAGTGTAGCCGGCACGATCAAAGGGGGAAGCACTGACATGGCACCTAGTTCACCCGGTGTTATGGGCTGACATCACGGACGTTGTAGGTGATGTAGCCAACCGTGTCAGTTACCATAAAAAAAAAAAAAAAAAAAAAAACATGCTCCGACCAGCCAATATCACCTCCGAGAAGGTAGGTGCCATACCGGAGACTTCCCTGGATTGCTGGCTATACTGGACTAGAGGAGAACACCACCGAGGTTGCTATGCGGCTATCTTACATACAGTACGGTGGTACCAACCCAGTCGGCTACAATTTGAGCCCACCACCTAGTAAGGGGCAAGGGAAGGGACCTACAGTTTTACACCGGTTCCGGTTTGGGTCTTCACGCCTTACTTGCTGCTTCATAGTTATCTGGTCCTAGCTAAACGTGGTGGTCGGTGTTGTGCTGTAATTTACCAGAGTGCTTGCAGCACAACACCGATTACTATGCTTACCACGATTGTCTGGATACATCGTGTTTTGTGTATGTTTAAATATTTTTAAATTTTTTACTTTTAATTATTTATTTATAGGTAATTTTGGTAAATATTTCATAATTTCACTATTTCAGTTAAGATTAAATTTAATTAAATATTTATTTTTCCATGAAATAAATGCCTTATTACCAATTAAAGTTGCAAGATCGTTATTTCTCAATAATATTATTTTGTAGGTACGTTTGATGCCGGCACTTCACTTGGCTTAGCGTATTCGTGTATTTGGCAAAAATTTCCGTTTCGTCTCCCTTTAATGGCTTGTTTAGAGCGAGATAAAACTAAAATGTTTGCAACAAACACGAATACGCTAAGCCAAGTGAAGTGCCGGCATCAAATGAATTTTGTAATTTCATAATTTAATTGCTAATTATTTATAGATACATTCTCAGTATTATTTATTTGTAAGTTTATCATATAATAAACTTCATAATATTAAGTAGGTAGTTAAGTTATTCCTGTGATAGGTGCACTGACTGCAGGGACTCTGTTCGGTTTGTCATAACATTTTTCGCTTCAATCGTTGGGTTAGGTATTGGACGTGTACACACAATTAGCTAGGTTGTTATAACTTATAAATATAACGCAATCGTGGAGTAAAGTTGAAATAAAAAACTGTCCAAGTGCGAGTCGAACTCGTGCACCGAGGGTTCCGTATCGCCATGTCGTGGTCAGCGCTGCTTCATACTGTTTTCGGTAGACGGCGCGCATACACTTTTTACGATTAGTTTCTTGTATGGGTACCCCCGTGATTTTTTTACTTTTTCTTATTTTTGTTGTTATATCGGCCATAATAATACATATTCTGTAAAAATTTCAACGGGCTGCCTATTACGGTTCAAGAGATACAGCCCTCGGACAGACGGACGGACGGACAGACAGACAGACAGACAGACATACAGACAGACAGACAGATAGACATACAGACAGACATACAGACAGACAGACAGACAGACAGACGGCGTAGGCTTAGTAATAGGTTCCCATACGACCGATACGGAACCCTAAAACCAGATTACAAGTTCGTCCTAGAAAGCTACGTACGTACGTGTCACGGGAGCGGGCGGAGGTATGACATCGCGTTATTAAATATTCCAAATAATTCGCGAAATAAGCGAGCGCGGGCGCGGCGGGCACAACTAAACGGGACGTGCGCGCCGCGGCGTGTCTCCGTCTTGCATGTTTTATTCATATGGGTTTTATGATGCGTTCCGTCGGATTGGCGCGAAACTTTACTACGGGGAATATTTTCCACATAATGCTGCCAGCCCTTGTTCGAAGATCGGGCGGGAGTCGGGAAGCATATTTCCAAAGTATAGTATGCGAGTTGCTCTGATTGGTCGTCTCAACTTTGGCGAAAAATATAAATTTGGGAAGTATTTCCGAAAATAAAGTTTTCTTAGGTGGTTATAAAAAAAAAATAACCATAACCTAATTTTAACACCCTAACATTGCCTAAAAAAAAACAAAAAAAATGGCAAAAGGGACACGAACCCATGGCCGAGTCGAAAAAATAAACCCTACTCTCTAACACTGAGCCACCAAAGTACATAAACGACCTAACGAATATCGGATTCAGTGGGTTCGCTTCCGAAATTTATATTTCCCGCCTAAGTTGAGACGACCAATCAGAGCAACTCGCATACTAGACTTTGGATATATGCAGTCGGGACACAGTTTTGGTTGAACACGAACGCTTTGGAAATTTATTGTTTTTTGAAAACGTGGCTCACTTTCCAAACACTGCAACTTTGCATATTATGTTGGCACGTGCTAGTCGGATGATTAATTTAATGTAGACCTACAGTACCGAAGCCCCCCTTTCTCTATCCGTCAACGGCACAGCAGCGTCAGCACACATCCCGTTTCCTCCTTTTTTTCACCATACATTTATATGGAAAGTTACAAATTGCGTCTGCAGCACCATGTGAACCCGCTGGCACTACAGCTTCTAAACACAAGAGACGACATCGCCCGACTCAAAAGAAACAACCTACTCCTGTTTAAATAGGAAGATGGAAGGAATATGGAGGCTGTTGTCAATGGATGGCAGCTTCCCCGCGTCACGTAAACAATACCATCAAACCTGATAAAGGCTTATAAAGGCTGATTGCAGGTGGAAGAGGAAAAAAAAAAAAAAAAAAAAATATTATATAGTTTTTGTATATATTTTTTATAAGTTCTTCATTACGTTAATTTCATTCTAATTAGTTTTATTTAATACGTAGACCTACTGATTTGTATGCTTATACGAAGTAACTATTAAGTAATCTGTGCTTATACTTTAGTTGTGATCGTGATTGAGTTATGATATTATCCAATGATATTGTATGCTTAAAAGGGATAGATGATGTCTCGGGTCCTTCAAAGGGGTCGTACCTAAATTGGCACCTTTTAGGTCGGAATGGCTTTCGCAACCCCCGCATCGAATGTGAATGTGCGTCGTTAGACTCCTTATTTATGTATAAAAAATATAATATATTTTTTATATATAAACGTATGTTATACGTTGTCTACACGACATTCGGTGTTTAGAAATGACACGACCTTGTGCGTCACAATATTACAAGAGGAAGCAGTACGGCATGTCTGGTGTTGAGAGCTGAAAAGAGGCAAGTATATGTTCAGGCGGGGCATTTGCCCTGGTTTTAAAGTGCCACTTGCGAAGCTCGGATAACACATCTATCTATCTTTTTTTATTTTGGTGAAGACGCAAATACGTGGGAATCAGCCAAAGTATCTGCGCACGTAGTATCTCACACCAGATTCCTGTCCCTGGACCAAGGTGTCAGCGTCATCACGTCCGGTCTCTTCCCGTCATCCCTACTCAAGCCTACGCGTTCAATAAATGATGGAACATTTATTGAATTTAGGATTCTTTTAATGATGTTTCAGGGCAGTGACGAGAAAGTCTACCGGCGCTCTTGTAGCAACAAAGGCCATGACGCCCTTTGAGGCCAACCTTTTTTCCGCACAGCCATTTGTGAGATTGGCACAAATCACAACCTAGGCGGAGTGAGATTGCGACAAGCAATGAGTAGTCCATAAGAGTACCTGTTCGGGTTGATGGGATTGCATGCAGCCAACAGCCTGAATCCGGCGTGAATACGATACAAATATTAGTTTATTAGTAGTTTAAGGTCTTAATAAGTATTGTACTTATGTATTGTTTTACTGTTTGTAGCCGCATCTGTATCTGTAAGCGTATATGTAAAAACTTTATTTGAGATCAATAAAAATTCTATAAGCCTACACGAAACAAACAAAAATACAATTAAAGAAAATAATAAAATAAACAAAAACATCACTTGAATGTGATGTTTATATAAGGTGTTTCGTTATTCATGTCAATAACTTCGGGAGGGTTACATGCACACTCAAATAAACAGGTTACGCAAAAAAAAATATGTTTTTAGCATTACTTTTCGAGAAATTTAACAAAACATGTTTGCTAAACATTAACCTGTGTGTAACAGTAGGTAACATGCATTGTATGGGGTCAATGACCGTACTATGTTCAAACGCAGAACAGATGTTTGTTGTAAGTGAGTCACAAGTCACTATGATTGGTTATACAGCTACTTATTTGATTTTATTTTTTTGTTAGGAGAAAAAATGCTCCTATAAACATATGTTTTTTTTTTGCGTAAAGTGTTTATTTGAGTGCGTATGTAACCCTCCCGAAGTTATTGACATGACTAACGAAACACCTTATATAACGTGCTCAGACCTCCAGCGGCGGAGCACAGGGCGGTTCGATCTTCAATATGTTCACGCATAAGATGCCGCCGATATCAAATGTATGGACCCACATAAAAGTGAATTATAATTCACTTTTATGTGGGTTGTGCTCGTACTCGCAGCAGATACTCGTATTATAATATTTGCTACGAATACGAGCACTGCTGGCGTTCATGCTGCGGGAGAGAAACTGCTGACTATTTGAAATATCACAAATGTATGCCTCAATTGAAAATTAACGCAATATTTCTTACTAGCTTTTGCCCGCGGCTTCGCTCGCGTGAAATTCGTATTTAAAAAGAAGGAAGTAACTAAGCCCGCTTTTAACCTTTATTTCGACGGGCGGAACAATTTGTATGAGAGCCACATCTTAGCCACATCATAAACCGGAACTGAATTTTATTTAGCCTATCCTGTGTCCTGCAGGGCTATCACGAGATTCGCTACGCCGGCTACGCCGAGGTGTAGCGTGCGTAGAGAACGTAAGCCGCTGCGCGGAAGCGAGTTCGCAAATCTATCGCATTCGCTTCCGCGCAGACGCTTACGCTCTCTACGCACGAGGTGTAGACCTCGGCGTAGCCGGCGTAGCGAAACTCGTAATACTGTATAATCAATGTGCTTGTACTAAGTTTCATGGAATTCGGATAATCAGTTTAAGAGTTATGGAGGAACATATATACAGAACAGATTTCTAAAAATCATAAATTTAATTTTAGTATCTTATATAGAGTCTACAAATGCAATATCTCATAAAACAAAGTAACTTACTCCATGCCAGCCCTTACAGATTTATTATTAGTACTAGCTGAGCCCGCGGCTCCGCTCGCGTGAAATTCGTATTCCAAAGAAGAATGTAAGTAACTAAGGGCGAGGCCGAAGGCCGAGCTGCGTTCAGGTAATCGATAAACCTTCTTAAAGAAAGTAACTAACTAAGGGCGAGGCCGAAGGCCGAGCTGCTTTCAGGTAAACGATAAACCTTTCTCAAATAAAGGAAGTAAGTAAGGGCGAGGCCGAAGGCCGAGCTGCGTTCAGGAAGACGATAAACCTTCTGGAAGAAAGGAAGGAACTAAGTGCGAGGCCGAAGGCCGAGCTGCGTTCACGTAAACCAAAAACCCTCTTCCGCCTTCGGACCTCGCCCTTAAAGACTTCCTTTCTTCGATAGAATACGACATCGTTTACTCAATCCATTTATTTCATAAAAATAAAAAAGTAATATTAATAACTAAAGAATTAAACCTACCTAACAAACATTAAAATAACTATCAAAACGGGCATTTTCAAATGTTCTTAGAGCACTTGCGGCATTACCCCGCTGGATGGCAAGGCTTACCCTTTGAATGAAGTACATAAGCCCTTGATGGCGGGACACCAGTTGCGTCAACCAGCAGAGGCTCAAGCCTCTTTTGGCTTCACTGCTCCACGGACCGAGGGTTTCAACCGCAAACGCCACAAATTCGAAATCTTGAATTATATTTCTATATGTGCTGCGTTTGAGGCTCTCCGCCCCAGCCTCGGCCGCGCCAGCCGCTCTTGAAGATGTCCTAACGTGACTTGGAGCCAATGTGAGAACAAAAGTGGCGTCCCACATCAAAGAACTACCCTTAGTCCATAGCACTAAGGTGATAGCATCGGGCCTCTTGCCATCCAGCCGGGAATAACCGCGAGGTTCTAGGATGCACGGTATATTTGCCGTTAGAAGCGTGGACTTTATAATAAAATTTAAATTCAATTAACTTGTAATGGACTACGTCTTATGACGCCCTGACGTAGTATTCTGCTCCAGATAAACAATAGTTTCGGCACACGGCAAAGTAATCGCAAGTACACCAAACAACATCCAATCGACGCATCCACTTCCACGCCACCTGTGGAGTTGTGGGCAAGACTTAGTTTCACGAATAACTGCTCAAAAACAGCCCTACAAGTTGATACATCGCACCAAACCGTAAATACTACCCTCATTTACAACAACTAAAGTGCAATAAATATCTCTTGGTTTGCATACTGACACTGACATTAAGAACTGTCATCTATCACTGTCACTGCCGCTATCAGACAGGAAAGGTCTGCCAGACCAAATTCCATTTGACCGTACTTCGTGGGACCGTACTTTGCATGATTGCATTTTCTGGTCACACTTAATTTTCGTTGACTTGCCTGTGAAGAAATATTAAATCTGTAATTACCTGATTCACCATTTTCTTACGGTTACTGGATCTATCACAAGTGGTAGCCCGAGCTTATTATCACAATGTCTTCAAAATCCGATAATAGTACGACTTCACGACAAACACGCCAAACTACTATGGCACAAAGAAAGGCCGAGTCTAAACTTTTGAAAACCGGATATATCCCATATAAGACATCAGTCAATATATCAAAGCCCGGAAATGACCAAAGCACGCTAGAACCATCAGTACCAACCAATATTTCCAAATGCAAGAACCAAGCTGCTGAGGAAATTGGGAAAAAGCGTATACCTATGATGAACACAGGAAACCCACTCGTAGTCGATCGCATACCGTCCACATCAGAGCCTAAACCTGTCTACACTCCACACAAGACACGCGACACTCATGATTCCGCCCTCAGGAAATATCTGGCCATAAAAAGTGGACCGATGGTTGATCCGGACAACGAGGGTAGCGTCACGAGCATTACTACATCAGGAGTGGCTTTTGCTTTAAAAAAGTCTGTGCGCGATGAATTGATGGAGTCAATCATGGGAGAATCCTCCCAGCAACGTAGCAGACCCGAGTCACCGGCACCATCAATTGGCTCGCGTACGTCCATCCCCGGAGTTCCGGCGATCAACCAACTCCCTACCACCGCCAATAGACTTGTACAGGACGCCAAAACTAAACTTGAAGAGTCCGTAGCCGTGGATGCAGAAGTGAGGGATTTTGTTGTTGAGAAACTCTTGGGATTGAGCGAAATCGTGGTTCGTGTATGCGACTCCCGCCAACGACTGCTACTGGAAATTGAGCGCACTAAGGAACGGGCGGCCAGACAAGCTGAGTATAGAGAAAAGCAACTCTCTGCAGAACTGAAAACTATACTCGAGAATAATAATTGTTTGAAGGACACCGTTAGTGACATCCTAACGAAGGTATCTGCCACGCGTGAGCTGCTCGCATACGAGCTACCAATTACAAAGCGAGTGGAGACATCCGATGCCCCTTCAACATCTTCCTTAATGACAGTTGACAAAAGAACGACCATACCACACAAACTCTCTCCACCAATAACTGCTAGAACGAACATCGAAAACCAAAACAACTCGCTATCGGAACAAGTTAATAGCGAGCTGGAGTTATCGCTTGAATTTAGCGATAGCATCAAGGTCCTTAACGATGTTGTAGTGGCACCTAATAACCTTTTGAGCGGGGAGAGTAAAATTATGGTCATGTCAATCACTTCTCGACTACAATCCCTCTTTACTCTGCTGACAGTCTCCCTACTTACATCTCAGAAGGAGTCCTTAGCCAAGGATACCATTGTAGCGGACAGGAATGCCGAGATTGCCAAGATCAGACTCGACTCGATTAGCATGATTAGCCACACTACATCTAGTTCAACAGGAACTCAGATAGAACCTCGTACTGCTACTGTAGTTGATGCGCATTCGAGACTGTCCGTGGCCGTTGAGGTACCTTGTTCCCATGACACTAGTCCACTCTCGACTGCTCCGGTAAAGAGTACGACCACCGTTTCCTCCTCTTCTGCACCGCACTCAGGCAGTGTCTCTGCCCAGGACAGCACCTCAGTTCTGAACACCACTGCACAGTCTGATACTGCGATTTTGCTGTTCAGCGATTCTGTAAAAATGGCCAAGGAACCAACCACAAACACTCCTATAGAGACCCAACCACCGTTGAGCAATGATTCCTTCCTCCCCGTAACCGTTGCAGAATCGCGCAAGAAGCGTAACCGTAGACGTGCTGGAAGAGTTGTGACACCGCCATCGCAGATCATTAGAGGTACAGCCGCAAGTACATCCTCTGGATTGGCAGCTGTCAAGATGGAGTCACTAAAATATCTGCACGTATGGTCTCTGGCCCCGACGACCTCCGAAGATTTTCTTAGAGACCATTTGTCTTCTGTCGCACCATGCTCATCTTACAAAGTGAAAAGGCTCCCATCCAAGCAGACCGAGCACGCATCTTTCAAGGTTGGCATACCCGAGTCCAAGTATGACAGCATTGTTAATCCGAATGCATGGCCTGAAGGAGCTCGCATAAAGCCTTGGCTTTTTCGTCGACCAGAAAGCAAGCACTCAGGAGGCTCGCAAAAGGCAAATTGAATGTTTCTACCAAAATGTACGTGGCTTGCGGTCTAAAACCACCGAATTCTCGTTGGCCGTGCTGAATTCGTCGGCGCATCTCTTCGCCCTGACGGAAACATGGCTATGTGATGGCATCTCCAACGCTGAACTGTTTCCAGACAACTTCACAGTCTGCAGAAAAGACCGAGCGGATGGCAGAAGAGGTGGAGGAGTTCTCCTCGCCGCTAGGCCCGGATTAATCCTCCGCCCGCTAACTGTTCCCGGATTTACGGAAGCGCCCAATGATGAATTCTTGGCCGTGAAGATTTCGTGGAGACGCACTCATTTAATCTGCTGCGTGGTTTACTTGCCTCCAAATATAGGAGAGGCACAGTGCACCCGATTTTTTGAATATATTGAAATATTGTGTGAAATTAACAAGTTGAATTGTATTGTATTAGGAGATTTTAACCTCAACTCAATGAATCAAAACATATTAAACCGGTTCGAGTGCTTCATGACATTCTGCGAATTTTTTCAACATAACTCTGTTACTAATCGCGATCATCGGACTCTGGACCTTGTGCTGTCTACCCTTGAGTCAGAGCTTGTCAATGTACAACACGATCCCTTGGGACTGGTTAGGCCAGACCCCTATCATCCGCCGCTATCAGTGACCATGACGTTCTCCTCCGGTGGTGGTGTAGAGGCCCCTATCGCTGCACTCGAGAGCCCATACGCCGAATGGAACTTCAGAAAAGCTGACTTTAACACTCTCTATCAAGCCTTAGGGGAGATCGACTTTAGTAGGTTGTATACGTTCGACAATGTGAACGAATCCGTTTCCTACTTCTACGATGTAATAACCCAAACATTAAACAATTGTGTTCCCATAAAAAGGCGAAGCGTGGGCAGCCAGCGGTATTCATATCCTAACTGGTTCTCTGCACAGTTGATTCGCGACATCAAGAGTAAGGCTTGGTATCACAAACGGAGTAAACGAACTTCGTCTGCTGAGGATAAAGCTATGTTTCGGTCACTCCGTAACAGTGTCAAAGCCGATATTAAATCAGAATACGCCGCATACCTGAGGAAAGCAGAGCTCAATCTAAAAAAGGACCCACAGTACTTCTGGAACTATGTTAAATCCAAACGATCGAGTAAAACCCTACCTGTTCAGGTAACATTGAATAGTCAAGTAGTCCAGGGTTTTGAGGCAGCCCAAGCATTCGCTTCATATTTTAAATCTGTCTTTCTAGACGACGAACCAAAACTGGACGCGGATACCGCGTTTGCTGGTGTTACTGCTGTTGCCACAGCGGACCGTGTCCACATAGACGATATCGATGCTGGAGAGGTTTATCTTGTACTCAAACTCTTAAAACCTAAACATTCGACCGGCCCTGATGGTATCCCTCCCTATGTCGTGAAGGATTGTAGAAGTGTATTTGTAAAACCTCTTACTTTCATATTTAACTTGAGTCTTAATCAGTCCGAATATCCGTCTCGGTGGAAGGTATCCAGAGTTACTCCCATTCACAAATCGGGTGACAAGGCTGAAGTTGTTAATTACAGACCAATAGCAGTTCTCTCTGTGTTTGCAAAACTATTTGAAACCATTCTCCACCGTCGTATCTTCAGGCAGGTCGACTCCAAATTGGTGGACCCACAACATGGTTTCCGTCCAGCTCGCTCGACCGTGACGAACCTTACCACATTTGTGAATTATGCAACTACTAGTTTGGATGCCGGCCGCCAAGTTGATGTGGCCTATTTTGATTTTAAGAAGGCCTTCGACAGAGTTGATAACGATATTCTGCTCCAGAAACTAGTTATTTTGGGCTTTACACCTAAATTGCTTTACTTTTTCGCCGACTACTTCCGCGACAGGAAACAGTTCGTGCAGTACGGAGTTTATCGATCAAACTCATACTTTACGCGTTCAGGCGTCAGTCAAGGTAGCAACTTAGGTCCCTTATTTTTCCTTCTTTTTATTAACGATCTTCCAAATTTTGTTTTCTCGGCGCTATGCCTTTTGTTCGCTGACGACATTAAACTAATCCTAGAAATATCAAAACCTTCAGATTGTGAGCTGCTTCAATCCGATATCGATATTGTTCACGGATGGAGTATCGAGAATAATCTTCTATTCAATGAGGCCAAATGTGCAGTGATGACATACACCAAGTCGTCGGCTCCTCTTGTATACGACTACACGCTGTCCGGTGCCAAATTAACAACTGTTACATCAGTCAAAGACCTCGGTGTGACTATGGATCCCAAATTAAACTTCCATTCTCACATGAATAAACTTTGCAAGGCCTCTTTTAGGAACCTTGGATTTGTCCTCAGACAATCGGCCGACTTTCGTACAATAGAAGTAATAAAACTTCTTTATAATTCATTTGTACGCAGTAAATTGGAGTCGAATGCAATTGTTTGGTCTCCCTATGAAAGTACTTATACTCTCATGGTGGAGAAAGTCCAGAAACGATTTCTAAGATTCCTCTTTAAAAACAGTATGGTTACTATCCCTTTCTATATCCCTCACTATATGTCCTAGGCATGGTGGGTTATGACACGTTGGAAGTGAGAAGGACTCTGTCACTTCTTGTTCACGTGTACAAACTACTGAACGGCTCCATTCACAACCCTTCGGTGCTTGGTTCTGTATCAGTGTTCGTGCCTGACAACTACCGTCGGGCGAGGAGTCATCCATTGTTTCTAGTGCCCAAGTCGCGGACAAACTTACTACGCCACTCACCAGTTAGTCGTGCCTTGACACTGCTCAATGAATTGACTGCACAGGTTCCGGAGTTGGACATATTTGCCTCCTCAGTTCGGGAGTTCGCAAATACTGTCATGAAGCACCTGAATCGGTAATTCCTATATATGATGTTTTGGGTAACTCTGTAAGGTCATGTATAATAATTATAAATAAATAAATAAATAAATAAATAAATAAATAAATAAACTCAATCTTAATATTAATTAACTTTATTCGAGATGGTTTAGCTTCTTCCTGAACGCAGCTCGGCCTTCGGCCTCGCCCTTAGTTACTTACTTTCTTCGAGATGGTTTATCATTTGTCAGAACGAAGCTCGGCCTTCGGCCTCGCCTTAGTGACTTACTTTCTTCAAAAATGTTTACCTTCTTCCTGTACGCAGCTCGGCCTACGGCCTCGCCCTTAGTTACTTGCTTTCTTCGAGATGGTTTATGGTCTTCCCGAATAGAGCACGGCCTTCGGCCTCGCCCTTAGTTAATTACTTTTTTCAAGATGGTTTAGCTTCTTCCTGAACGCAGCTCGGCCTTCGGCATCGCCCTTAGTTACTTGCTTTCTTCGAGATGGTTTTTCAATTATCAGAACGTAGCTCGGCCTTCGGCCTCACCTTAGTTACTTACTTTCTTCAAGATGGTTTAGCTTCTTCCAGAACGCAGCTCGGCCTTCGGCCTCGCCCTTAGTTACTTGCTTTCTTCGAGATGGTTTTTCAATTATCAGAACGTAGCTCGGCCTTCGGCCTCGCCTTAGTTACTTACTTTCTTCAAGATGGTTTAGCTTCTTCCTGAACGCAGCTCGGCCTGCGGCCTCGCCTATAGTTACTTACTTTCTTCGAGAAGGTTTATGGTCTTCCAGAATAGAGCTCGGCCTTCGGCCTCGCCCTTAGTTACTTACTTTCTTCAAGAATGTTTTTCTTCTTCCTGAACTCAGCTCCGCCTTCCGCCTCGCCCTTAGTTACTTTCATCGTGAAAGAATATCGTTTACGTGAGCGCAGATCCGCCTTCGGGCCCGCCTTTAGTTACTTACTTTCTTTTTTTGAAATACGAATTTCACGCGAGCGAAGCCGCGGGCATATATAAATTTTATTGCACCAATGACAGCGACATAACTTCGACTTTCAATTATTATTTTTATTTATCAAACAATTTGTCAGCGGCCAGCTCACGTCGAGATGACAGTTCTCCGTTGTCAACATGACATTTAAAATTGTTTTTTACCTTTACTTTTTATTACGTGATTTTTATTATATTTTTTAATTATTATGTTCATCCGGGATATACACTGTCACTATAAAAAGTTTCGTCAAATTCCGTTCAGTGGTTTTTGCGAGATGCGCGTACAAATAGACATTTTTGCATTTACGATTTTATGATATGTATAGAAAGAATAGATATGTATAGACTATTGTGTTCAAGTTATAAAAAAGAAGAACTGTCATTTTCGTTGTATCTACTTATTTAATTTCGAATGAATATTTTATTCAAATTGTATTTGCTGCCAGTTCTCAAGATATAAATTATGTACTTTGGACTACGTGATTTTAAACGCGCAATAATGTTTATAATTGTATTTTTTTTTTTTTTGTATTTTTTTTTTACGTATTATGTTAACCCGGCATATAAACTGCCACTATACAAAGTTTCGTCTAATTCCGTTCGGTGGTTTTTGCGTGATGCGCGTACAGACAAACAAACAAACAAACAAAAATTTTAAAAACTGTTCTAACATGTTCAGTATCTCATTTTAAGCCACCCTGGTTAGTTTTTTTCCGAATACATTCAATGTACAGACTTTCTTACCTCTACGATTTTATTATATGTATAGATGATGATGATATGATGATGATGATGATAATGATGATATGATGATGATATGATAATATGATATTATATGATGATATGATGATATGATGATGATGATGATGATGATTGATGATGATGATGATAATACATGTTGTCCTACAGAGCAGCGTTCAGGACAACCCTCGGGCTTGAGCAGGAGGAGAACATTAATTCTTACATTGTACTATTTACATAATATGCTATTATAACATATTTGGAATTTGAACTTGAAATATAATAATAAATAATGTTTTTCTTATGAAAATAAGTTTGGGTGGCTGTGCCGAGATACCAAATGTTCTCGAAACCACGGATCCCACACAAACAGGAAACCACGCTCAGCGGGGAGTACCATACCGGAAGATTTGCTAATTTTGTAGCGCCGCCGCAGCCCCGCTGTCCGTTCAGCTGGATAATACGACGTGTGTGTGATGCTTCCCAAACTAATCCCTCAGAGTTCGTGCAATCCCCTTCATCTCATTGCAAATGATCCCTTTTGTATAGGTATAATGTGTACGTAGTTACCTATAATATAATATTTATTTTATTAATTTAACATCTTATATCCCCAGTTGCACTTATGTAAGTACCCTGTGGGGTCGGTACTTAAAAATAATACATGCATGCATGGTCGCTCTCCCCGTGCATGTTTAAGTTTGGTTAATTTGAAGTTGTTTGTCACTTCCATATTTTTCACTTCTTTGTTGTCTACAGAAATAAATAGGCAAAAACATTCGTCTGAAGAAGGAGCCGCGGAATATTCGAGTTGATTGATGTGAAGTGCGACCAAGCGTGACTGGCTGGTCGGTGGGCGTAAGCAAATGCTACCAACTAAATTTGCTACAACCTCTCTAATTGGTCAAGGCTAGATCCAGTGTCGTTCGACAATTATTTTTTTCAGTATACAGGTAACCATCTGTGTGTCCAAAATCATACTTACATAACGTAACGCCTGTTTCCGTAGACAGAGAAAACGGATCTCCAAACAATTTTCTTCAACATGTAAACAATATTTGTTATTAAATAAAATAAAAGCTTGTATAACTATATAAAACATTCATACATTCATACCACACGCTGTATCCCGACAATCAGGGTAAGCAGAGTAATTGGTGTTGCGTTGCACTGCAAGTACTCTTGTAAATTACGGCACAACACCGACCACCACGTTTAGCAATGTATTAGGACAAGATAACTATCAAGCAGCAAGTAAGGCATGAAGACCCACCTGCTACATGACTCGTTGGAAGGACCGTGCCAAGGTGAGAGGTGGCTACCTGTCACCCTTATGCACGGCATCTTGTCCTTATCCATTAGTCGCCTTTTACGACATGCACGGGGAGAGATGCAGTAGGGCTATTCTTTTTAAATACCGACCACACACGGTTCATATAAAACAATTCACTAAAATTGAAACTGGTCATTTAGTGGAGTGACCCGTGGACACATTTGGGGTTACTACCCTGGTGGAGTATTCATGTACGGAACCCTAAAATCACACGACGCACAGCGTTTTCACAGGTAATTTAATTCAATAAAAACAAGAAAAAATTCTGCAACACCGCACTTTGTACCACAAAATGCGGTGGAATAAAATTATTTATACATCCATCTAGGACATCAAAGCGAAGAACCCAGATAGCTGTCCCAAGAGAAGGCTGTGAAACCTTCCCCCCTCTCCCTACCTCTCTCTTCTCTTCCCACACCGCGCACACCGCACACAGGGGGCGCTGGGGTTATCGCTTGTGGAATTTAATTTCGCGAATGTTTCCTTCGACCTCGGGGCCAAGAGCATCATTAAGAACAGCCTAGGGGCCTAGTCTGGCTATGCTGATAACATTTTCGACGTGAGGCCCTCGGAAAACGTCTCCTTCGCGCAGACATTGTATGTGAAAGTATCTTATCTGGAAAGCGAATTGTGAAAGCTCGGGCACGCTCGGGGCTGTGAAATGGTCCAAGAGTGAATGGTCTGTCTTCACTAGAACAGTGAAACTAAACCAACCGTGTCAACCGAAAGAACCTACACCTTCTAAAAGGCATGCTGGACAAGACATAATAAAATATAAGCAATCAAACTGTTCAAACAATTTTCATTGGAATATGGTCCACTCATAACCACTCGAGTTTCTCATTTTGCTAAACTTCAGTACTAGGTTTTTTTTTTATGTAATCCAGTATAGGTGGCTGATTCGCAGGGGCCAAAGCACATCCTCCGACCAGCCAATACGGTGGTACATCCAGTACGGTTGTACCAACCCTGTCGGCTACAATTTGAGCCTACCACCTAGTAAGGGGCAAGAGAAGGGACCTACAGTTTTACACCGGTTCCGAACGGTGAAGCAGCAGGTGTAGGTATGTACGTAATTTTTTTCGTCAGAAAAAACTCATTGGTACACGCCGACCGGATTCGAAACTCGGAACCTTTTGCATGAGAGGCCGATGCCCAAACCACTCGGCCACCCGGCGCTTATAGCACTTATTGTATTTTCCACTGTGCATAATGTGGGTTCAATTCAAAAGACATATCATACCTCATAAATAATTATTTCGGTGAAGGAAAATGCCATAATTTCATTTACAAGTGATGATTAATTTTCTTGAATTCTAGTTACATAATCGTTTTCCAACATTAAAACAATTCAAAGAACAAACATTTCTCCGTCAGTGACAAAGAATTCCAAAGGATAGAATGGGGGCACGAGCTCGTGGAGTAGGTGAAAGTGCGCTGTGCACAAAGATAAGAAACTACAAAATAATATGTCAGCCTCGGTAGCTCAGTGATACGATCGGTCGACTGTTGCTTGGATGGGTGACCGCTCTCGATCGCTCGAGGCTGACCGTAGTTCGGATTCCACTTAAAACTGTAGGTCCCTTCCCTTTTTAACTTACTAGGTGGTAGGGTTTATCCCGCCAGGATTGGTAACACCGCACTGAATGGAACGTCGGTCACAACGGCTATGTAAATAGTTCGTGTTTTCCGTCCAGTTAAGTGTAGCCGACATAAAAATGAAGGGAAGCACTGACATGGCGCCTAGTGCACCCGGTGGACTGATATCGCGGATGTACTCGTATTATCATCTCCGTCGGACTCAACCATGCTACGAGCCGCCTGGTGCTATGTAATTTGATCCATTTGTAGAAGTCTACTCGTTTTTTTTTTTTTTTTTTTTTTTTTTTTTTTATACTAAGCGCGACATGTGGCGCCGAGTCACCCATAAGGTGTCTAGCGACGCCCATGGACATTCGTACTGACGGACATGACGTATTCTCCGTCACACAAAATTGATTCTCGTATCTTTATGGTAGTCAGTCTCACGCCTCTCCAATTTCCCTCCAATCCTCCTGATTTCCGCCGACGTTCTTGATATCGTCGTCCCGCCTGGACGGTGGTCTTCCCATATTCCGTTTTCCTGTCCACGGCCGCCAATGTAGGACACGGTTACTCCAACGGTCGCCGGTCGTCGTCTCTTCGGCTGACGTGCCCAGCCCACTGCTACTTGAGCTTTGCGACATACATAGGGTCTTTTTCAGCACGCCGTATTCGAATCTATATGCGATGCGAATCTGCATATCTGATCCGAATTGTGTGCATTTGTAGATTATTTCGGGAACGAGCTAAACTTTATGTAATGGCAATTATATATTTGAGAATTCTTCGGTGACTACCTCACCCCCCACACACGCCCACACGTCTGGGCCCAAACGTGAGTGTTGTTTATTTAGAATCCCCCCCGTATATCACACCCCACACTCGTTTCAAACTTAATTAAACGTACGAAGAGTGTCGGGTTTGTTCCAGACGGGGATTAAGGACAAGAGATTTACCACAAAGTCTAGCACAGCGAGTGAGAGAGAAGTAATCGACTGTTACCATCGCTTCTGTTACTAAAAATGGAAGCTATATGTAGAGCAGTAGAGCCAAACACAACTTAACTCTGCCTGTCCGCTTCTTATTAGCGATTATAGCAAAAATAGTGGTACCCGCAGCTCTGTCGCACTAGACGCATTGAGAAGCCCGTTGGAGCGGCTGAGACGGATCATGAGAGTACATATCATAATTTATGGGTGGGTCTTACAAAAAGCGTAAGTCTGTCACAACACTGCATCAGATGATAGAATTTAATAGCGGTGGGAGCAATTAAGTTGCCGTCACGCAGTCCGGCTGTGCCAGAGTGTCCAGCTCCGAGCCGTCACGCAGTCCGGCTGTGCCTGAGTGTCCAGCCACGAGCCCTCACGCAGTCCGGCTGTGCCTGAGTGTCCAGTTCCAAGCCGTCACGCAGTCCGGCTGTGCCTGAGGGTCAAGCCCCGAGCCGTCACGCAGTCCGGCTGTGCCAGAGTGTCCAGCCCCGAGCCGTCAGGCAGTCCGGCTGTACCTAAGTGTCCAGCCCGGAGCCGTCACGCAGTCCGGCTGTGCCTGAGTGTCCAGCTCCGAGCCGTCACGCAGTCCGGCTGTGCCTGAGTGTCCAGCTCCGAGCCGTCACGCAGTCCGGCTGTGCCGGAGTGTGTGTGAGGAACGTGAGATACGTGCGAGTGCGACCGCGTATTGCTGTTGTAGTACACTAGACACCGCGTATACGTAAGAAGGAACATATGGCAACGGAACCCTCTGTGTGTGAACAACGTTCTCACTTAACAGGTTTTTTATTTTGTGTCAATTGCCTGGAATATACGGTTGAATAGTACAGAAAACAAATCGCAATTTGGCCAGCTGTATAGGAGTTCGTTAAGTATGGAAATGCTCTCTAACAAGCTGTCTTTTTCTTCCATTCAATGCTGAACAAGTCGGAACGGCGGCGGCGGCGGCGCGGAGCGGCCGCGCTCCGCCCGCTCTTCCGTAGTCCGTACCTACTCGTAGTACTTTCGCCACGGTGCCTTCCTTCATTTACCGCCTCTTCAGAATTCTGTTAAGGGAAACATAACTCAATTCTTTGTCAGGTATCAAAAAATCTTTACCAGTAGGTCGCCTCACCAGAATAATATTGAATACTTGGATACTACGAAATTCTATCTAAAATAATAAAGGTGAGGTGTCTTGTGACACCCGACAGAAACGAAAGGTTCTTAAGCTTTCTCTTTAAAATCCAATTATTAATTTAATTTCGATCGCAATACCGCCATCGATTCGATATTTCTTTCAATTTATACAATGGTTCGACTTCGAAAGACTCATATAAATAGCGCTCACGTAGAGCTACGCTGCCTGCCCAGCCAGTGAGAAGCGTTGCAACTTCCTTTCGTACTTTCGTGACGTTTCACAATGTCAAGCAAGAATCTCAAAACATCACTGATTATATCGGTGGTCTGCGCAAGTATGACCATATTTCTGAATATCGCACACGTTTACAGTGGCTCGATATTCGAAGTCGCAGGAATAGCCACGTACTCTCTCTTCTTTTCCGCACACTGAATGACCCTGCTGCTCCTAAATACCTGAGTGAGCGGTTTGAGTTCCTTCGTTCCCATGGTCTCTCTCTGAGATCATCTGACAATCTACTTCTAGCAATACCAACTCACTCTAGTTCATTTTACACGGACTCATTCACAGTCAATGCGGCTCGCATGTGGAATCATTTGCCTGAACAGGTACGGCGCTGCACTACTATCCACATGTTTAGAGAACGTATTCGCAAACTGTTTCTATCTGATTCTGACGGCGACGAGTAATATAAATTTCCCTTAATTACGTTCTTGTAACTTTTATTCAGATGGTTCTATATCATAAAATATATGTTTACATATGTATATTTAGTTTATGTATAAATATAATATGTACGTACCTTATATTATTTATTTTATGTATGTATCTATGTATCTATTGTTTGTGTCCATTTATTTAATAGTTTTATTTTTCATGCTTCTCTCTTGCACTGCATTGTCCGCCCTATCAGCTTCTCCACATCCCAAAGGTTAGTTTGTAAAGAATGCTACTCTGCATTAAACTCGCCTGTTGTGTTCCTTTTTATGGTGTACAATAAAGTATATTTTGATTTGATTTGATTTGAATGTGGAATGATATGCAAATACTTAAGTCTGTCGTATCTTAAATTTTATTGCAGCAATTTTTACATAATTTTGGAATACCATTTCATATTTTAATTAATATTATAATTACGGAGATTCACCTTCTTTCCTAGCGCTCCCACCGCTGCAGCCCCGACGCTCAGCCGGTGCAACCCTCCTTTTTTCATATGTTTAATTGTAATATTTGTATTTAATTTATAGTTTATTTTATTATAATTAGTTTTTATATCTTAAATTTTATTGCAGCAATTTTTACATAATTTTGGAATACCATTTCATATTTTAATTAATATTATAATTACGGAGATTCACCTTCTTTCCTAGCGCTCCCACCGCTGCAGCCCCGACGCTCAGCCGGTGCAACCCTCCTTTTTTCATATGTTTAATTGTAATATTTGTATTTAATTTATAGTTTATTTTATTACTAGCTGAGCCCGCGGCTCCGCTCGCGTGAAATTCGTATTCCAAAGAAGAATGTAAGTAACTAAGGGCGAGGCCGAAGGCCGAGCTGCGTTCAGGTAATCGATAAACCTTCTTAAAGAAAGTAACTAACTAAGGGCGAGGCCGAAGGCCGAGCTGCTTTCAGGTAAACGATAAACCTTTCTCAAATAAAGGAAGTAAGTAAGGGCGAGGCCGAAGGCCGAGCTGCGTTCAGGAAGACGATAAACCTTCTGGAAGAAAGGAAGGAACTAAGTGCGAGGCCGAAGGCCGAGCTGCGTTCACGTAAACCAAAAACCCTCTTCCGCCTTCGGACCTCGCCCTTAAAGACTTCCTTTCTTCGATAGAATACGACATCGTTTACTCAATCCATTTATTTCATAAAAATAAAAAAGTAATATTAATAACTAAAGAATTAAACCTACCTAACAAACATTAAAATAACTATCAAAACGGGCATTTTCAAATGTTCTTAGAGCACTTGCGGCATTACCCCGCTGGATGGCAAGGCTTACCCTTTGAATGAAGTACATAAGCCCTTGATGGCGGGACACCAGTTGCGTCAACCAGCAGAGGCTCAAGCCTCTTTTGGCTTCACTGCTCCACGGACCGAGGGTTTCAACCGCAAACGCCACAAATTCGAAATCTTGAATTATATTTCTATATGTGCTGCGTTTGAGGCTCTCCGCCCCAGCCTCGGCCGCGCCAGCCGCTCTTGAAGATGTCCTAACGTGACTTGGAGCCAATGTGAGAACAAAAGTGGCGTCCCACATCAAAGAACTACCCTTAGTCCATAGCACTAAGGTGATAGCATCGGGCCTCTTGCCATCCAGCCGGGAATAACCGCGAGGTTCTAGGATGCACGGTATATTTGCCGTTAGAAGCGTGGACTTTATAATAAAATTTAAATTCAATTAACTCAATCTTAATATTAATTAACTTTATTCGAGATGGTTTAGCTTCTTCCTGAACGCAGCTCGGCCTTCGGCCTCGCCCTTAGTTACTTACTTTCTTCGAGATGGTTTATCATTTGTCAGAACGAAGCTCGGCCTTCGGCCTCGCCTTAGTGACTTACTTTCTTCAAAAATGTTTACCTTCTTCCTGTACGCAGCTCGGCCTACGGCCTCGCCCTTAGTTACTTGCTTTCTTCGAGATGGTTTATGGTCTTCCCGAATAGAGCACGGCCTTCGGCCTCGCCCTTAGTTAATTACTTTTTTCAAGATGGTTTAGCTTCTTCCTGAACGCAGCTCGGCCTTCGGCATCGCCCTTAGTTACTTGCTTTCTTCGAGATGGTTTTTCAATTATCAGAACGTAGCTCGGCCTTCGGCCTCACCTTAGTTACTTACTTTCTTCAAGATGGTTTAGCTTCTTCCAGAACGCAGCTCGGCCTTCGGCCTCGCCCTTAGTTACTTGCTTTCTTCGAGATGGTTTTTCAATTATCAGAACGTAGCTCGGCCTTCGGCCTCGCCTTAGTTACTTACTTTCTTCAAGATGGTTTAGCTTCTTCCTGAACGCAGCTCGGCCTGCGGCCTCGCCTATAGTTACTTACTTTCTTCGAGAAGGTTTATGGTCTTCCAGAATAGAGCTCGGCCTTCGGCCTCGCCCTTAGTTACTTACTTTCTTCAAGAATGTTTTTCTTCTTCCTGAACTCAGCTCCGCCTTCCGCCTCGCCCTTAGTTACTTTCATCGTGAAAGAATATCGTTTACGTGAGCGCAGATCCGCCTTCGGGCCCGCCTTTAGTTACTTACTTTCTTTTTTTGAAATACGAATTTCACGCGAGCGAAGCCGCGGGCATATATAAATTTTATTGCACCAATGACAGCGACATAACTTCGACTTTCAATTATTATTTTTATTTATCAAACAATTTGTCAGCGGCCAGCTCACGTCGAGATGACAGTTCTCCGTTGTCAACATGACATTTAAAATTGTTTTTTACCTTTACTTTTTATTACGTGATTTTTATTATATTTTTTAATTATTATGTTCATCCGGGATATACACTGTCACTATAAAAAGTTTCGTCAAATTCCGTTCAGTGGTTTTTGCGAGATGCGCGTACAAATAGACATTTTTGCATTTACGATTTTATGATATGTATAGAAAGAATAGATATGTATAGACTATTGTGTTCAAGTTATAAAAAAGAAGAACTGTCATTTTCGTTGTATCTACTTATTTAATTTCGAATGAATATTTTATTCAAATTGTATTTGCTGCCAGTTCTCAAGATATAAATTATGTACTTTGGACTACGTGATTTTAAACGCGCAATAATGTTTATAATTGTATTTTTTTTTTTTTTGTATTTTTTTTTTACGTATTATGTTAACCCGGCATATAAACTGCCACTATACAAAGTTTCGTCTAATTCCGTTCGGTGGTTTTTGCGTGATGCGCGTACAGACAAACAAACAAACAAACAAAAATTTTAAAAACTGTTCTAACATGTTCAGTATCTCATTTTAAGCCACCCTGGTTAGTTTTTTTCCGAATACATTCAATGTACAGACTTTCTTACCTCTACGATTTTATTATATGTATAGATAATTAGTTTTTATATCTAAAATTTTATTGCAGCAATTTTTACATAATTTTGGAATACCATTTCATATTTTAATTAATATTATAATTACGGAGATTCACCTTCTTTCCTAGCGCTCCCACCGCTGCAGCCCCGACGCTCAGCCGGTGCAACCCTCCTTTTTTTATATGTTTAATTGTAATATTTGTATTTAATTTATAGTTTATTTTATTATAATTAATTTTTATAATAGTTTAGTTGTTTTTTCAGTAAATGACATGAACACTAATCGAGTTTTGCTTCGACTCAGCTCATAAAATATTGGCGTGATGATATATATGTAACCTCGCGGAGATATGTCTCGTAAAATTGGTAATAACCATTCTTGAGTTATATATAAGCGAATATACATACATACTAGCTCATAATATGAATAATGACGTGATGTTGTATATTATAGCTTATAAATAGTTATATAACCTTGAGGGGATATGTAACATCACATAGGTAAAAACTGTAAGTAAATTCACTGAGCGAGTTCGTGAGTTATAAAACTAAAATACATACAGACGCCTTTATGGAGAGATAGAGAAGGGGAAGAGAAGACAGGAGAATGGAGAACAGAGATTTTTAAAATTTCACTTCTGAATCCACTCTTCTGACCTCAGCTCATATGAATAGGTATAATGGTCTTGTCTGACAGTGGGATAATAAAAGGGCTAAATTGTGCAATTTATTCTCTTAAATCTCAGTTCACTTTCGACCATATTACTCATCCCCTGTGAGAGATGGCATGATGTTACACAAATTACTGCCTAATACACAAACGCAACATCCAGCCCAACGTCATTCCGCTTGAGTCATTCTCACAAACATTCAGTTGAAATCGAAATTGAATGACTCCCGCACAGAGGCAGGTCCTTCGAGCCGATTGGCTCTCTCCGTGCCTCTACCAATTTCCCCTTTCGTCCCTCGAGATGTTCGAAATCGCCCCTACAAGAACCACCCCCACACCAGCAGCGCCCTCACGCCAGAATTGCCCCTACACCAGAGGCGCAAGCAGACTAGAAGTCGCCCCCACACCAGAAGTCGCCCCCTTGGCCGTTCCGCCTAAACAATTTCCTCCAACGTTCAATTCTGGAGACACCTAGAGTAGGAAACGGTTGAGGGCGTAGGTCGACCACTTGCCGACGCGACGGGTCTCGGAAGGTCAACCACCAATATTATTCAGCTTGCGTTAGGTCGACCACCAGTCGTCATAAGCTTGAGCAATTTATGTATTCAGGTAAAAGTTCCCAGAGTTCTTGCAGCACAACACCGATTACTCTGCTTACCCTGATTGTCGGGATACAGCGTGTGTGGTATGTAGATAAAAGTAAAAGTCAATTTGTTCCGTAACTCAAAAGAGGAAAAAACTGAACCCTTACAGGATCACTCTCGTGTCTGTCTGTCTGTCCGTCTGTCACGGCTTATTTAGTCCGAATCTACAATTTTTTTTAAATCTTCAATTTGAAAAAAAACACACGTTTCTTGTATGGGGACTCCCCTTAACTTTTGACATTTTTTATATTTTTTATTATTTGTTGTTATGTCCACCATAATAACACGTATTCTGTGAAAATTTCAAGCGGCTACCTATTACGGTTCCAAAGATACAGTACAGACAGACAGACAAACAGACAGACGGCGTAGGCTTAGTAATACGCTTCCGTACGGGATACGGAAACCTAAAAACATAACCAACCACGAAACAAACTGAATATTAATTAAATTACCGTTATTGTTAAACATTATTAAAATTTAACGGCTTTACTCAAGGTCGTCTCCGAGTTATGTGGCTCGAGGTTTGGCCAGAAACGTCAACACATAGTTCGGAGACGACTGTGAGTAAAGCCGTTAAATTTTAATACCAAAAATGCTCACTTGGCCGGCCAGTATACAAAATTTCCGAGGTCGTTCTGTAGACGCAAATTAGTTGGATAATTTATAAACATTGCGTGTTCTTTAGAGATTAATTTAAAATAAAAATTAAATTAATACCGGTCGACCTATGGTATTGGTCCTCCACTAGACACAGTTGGAGCGTCGGGCGGGTAAGTGTTTTTTGTCGTTCCCCTATATTTTATCAATTTTATTTGGAAAGTGCCGCGCGTCGCGACGTGACATGTGGTTTCCTAAATGGAAATTGTGTGGAATATATATACTCGTATATCTAAGCCAATCCACTTTTTCCTATCCCGACTGGGCCACGTTTTTGTAACGCAATTTGTAGCAACGAAATATTTCGGGGTGCGAACGAATATTATATTATGTGTTTTTATGGAACATAACACGGTTGACTACACCGTCAGCCGCCTCCATCGTAATCACTTTGTTGCCGACGGAACTATAGGTGGCATTCACTGGTGGCTGGTCCTAAAGTGCGCTCGTGCGCCGCACTACCATACCACGGGAAGTCTTCACTTCACTCAAAATAAATAATATCTTACAACATACCTACATTAAAACCATAAAGATCGTACTCCAAGTAAATACGAATGTGAATTCGACCTTATTTTATAGATCACAGGGCACTTTTTTGCAAGTAAACGCGCGCCCCGTGTGGAATCGACAACGCACGCTGGTCTCACATACTGGATGTATGGGGATCGGCAAAACACCGCTGGCGCGTGAGACAAAAGATACTTCATAGAAACAGTATGGGCCGAAATGGAGTTCTGCGTGCGGCGTACGAGCGCCAAACAAGGACGCTATATCGTGAATAGCCGCGCGTGCGACACGTCGCGAGCGATTCGTTTTGCACGAGTCCGTCTACCTGGAGTCAGCGCGCTGTCATGTGATGTCACATACCCGTTAGCGCGCGAATATTTAAAATGGGATATGGTTAGGTTTTTTGCTTTCTGTCACATCATACTGTGAATTAAGTGGTGCCGATATTTGCCTAAGCCTTGGTTAAAGTAAGGCTTTACAATCAGGTGATCCCGGGTTCAATTCCTACTTTTCAAATGTTTTATTTTTATATATTTTTTTGAAGTATTTTTGGGACATTACTACTTTTATCTTTTTGAAAGCTGCAGTAGTGTTGTGGTCTATGTGTGTGTTCATAAAGGTACTAAAATGAGAAAACTTGTTTGGATTTTGTTTCTTGTTTTTTGCAACTCATTGAGGGTCTTGAGAATATTCATACTAGGTACGTACATAATAAAACGCAGGCGTTTAAAAAATTCGGAAGTACCGATCATAAAATAACATGACGGGAATGTGTTGGGAAATTTGGTATTTAAGTAGGTAGGTAGTAGGTAGGTATGCTTAGAGCACTACCGGTCACTGAAGTCACCAGCCGCCACTGGTGGCATTGAAGTCATTCACGTGCCCTTCGCTCGTGCCGGCTACACCGAACGAGATGAAAAACAAGGCGACTGACTTACAAAAAAATGTGCCTATCTGTTTAATATTTATATTTTATTATATTTATATACTATTATTTAATATTGTTCTGTTTTTGTTTATTATTTTAATTTATTTTTATGATTGTCCAGTTTGATTTTAAAATTATTCACCAAGACAGTATTTACAACTTCGCTGGGTAGACTGTTCCAAGATTCTACTACTCTGTTGGTGAGAAAGTGTCGTCGAGGGTTCTGCTTAAATCGATTTTTTCAGGTGCCCTCTCAGGTTTGTAGTGTTAGCAAGGGTGAACATATCTTGTAGACTAGGAACGTTGTAATAGCCATTCAGAATTTTAAATGTTTCAATGAGATCTCCCCATTCTCTTCGTTCTTGCAGAGTGCTTAAGCCATGGTTATCTAGCCGGGTTTCGTAGCTCTTATTTTTCAGTGAAGTTGCCATTTTTGTAGCTTTACGTTGTACTCGTTCCAGCAGGTCAATATCCTTCTTAAAGTAGGGACTCCAGATCTGGTATGCATACTCTAGCATAGGTCGGACGAAGGTTTTATAAAGCTTTAGGAAAAGCTCAGGGGTTATATGGGAGAAAGCTTTGATTATTGAATACAGCAATGAGTTTGCTTTCTTTACCATAGTTATAATGTGTGTCTCCCATTCTAAATCTTCTGTAATTGTGACACCCAAATCTCTTTGTGTCTTCACACTGTTTAAAGCATTTCCCTTTAGCAACTTCCCTTTAGCAAGCGAACGATATGAAACCGAACGTTACATTTGAGCTCCAGAATCTCCCCTTATGTTCGCTCTTACTTTTTTTTGTATGTATGTACTTTTATGTATGTAACTATGTATGTATAGCATGGACGGCCTAACCTGAGGCGAACACACGTACGCACACAAATGCATTTCTCTAATACAAATGCTTGACATGGACATACATGGCCTGAACACTACTACACTCGCAGAATTGTATGCTCACCGTCATGCGTGAATGTATTTGTTTGTACGCCTCAGGTTAGAACGAACAATCTATACTTCAATCTGTGCCCTATTGTACTTGCTTTCCCCTTGAAATACACCAAGACCAGTTGGCGAAATGTTCGTCGCTAGAGGGCGCCACACGTCACTTTTCCGTTTCCGGATCCTTGCTGAACCCTTCAGCCGTTCCGGGCGGCTCATTTCCGGCGTTCCCGCTGAACGCTTGCGGCGCAGGTTCATTTCCTAGTCGCCCTGTCGCCTGCGAAACCACAAGGCACGCACTAATCTATAGTAGGTACTCGTCAAGAACGTTAGAAGAGGTAGGGACGTCGGCATGCCCAATGCTTGTATGAGAACCAGCGTCGCCGAGCTCCGCGGGGAGCGGAGGGGACGGCGCGCGCTCTGATTGGGTGGTATCGGGTGGGGGAAGGTTGACGCTATGTGGCCAGCGGGAGACCGAAGAATGTTATTTGTACGTTTTGACTAATATCGTGTTACGCGGGCGCGGGGAAGGTTCGACGTCCCTACCTCTTCTAACGTTCTTGGTACTCGTATTCTATCTAAATAGGCGGCCGTACTTATCACTACTTGAAGGAAAGAGATTAAAAATCGTACATACAAGTAAGTAAAATGTAGTTCAGTGTAGCCGACATGAAATGAAGGGAAGCACTGACACCTAGTTCACCCGGTGTTATGGGCTGACATACGAATGTTGTAGGTGATTTAGCGTGGATGTAGCAAACCGTGTCAGTTTCCATTAAAAAAAAAAAGAAAAAAAAAGACGAAATGTACAATATAAAACAGTTCGAAAATAAAAATCTACATGACTCTGTCTACCTACTTCTTCTTCAAATTCTACAAAAGATTATTTCTCTACAAAAACGCAGACACAGAAATCGTAATATGTAGGTACTAAAGAAACCAACAAAATGCCGAGAGTAATTTTAACGACAAACTCAAAATTCTTACTCAAGGAATCGGCAAAGTTATTTAAGTAATCAGTGAAACTCACCAAACAAACAGTTGCCTCGTATTTTCAATTCCGCTGTTTTTCACCAAATTGCACACAACAATGGCTGAGTAAGCGGGAATTAAGATTCATCTGGCGCCCCCAGTCGAGCAGAGGCGGGCGGGCGGAGCGGCGGGCGGCGCGCCGCGGTGTCGTCGGCGCCCGAATACGTTTTCATTGTGATGAGTGGAGCCCGGCCTTAGCCCGGCGCGAGGGGGAGACAAAAGAAACAAAGGAACTCTAATGAAAAGCGACGCTTGAAAAGCCTTGAGGTCCCCGCGAGACCCGCGACCGAACCCAGAGCTCCTTCCGCCGGTTTTACTCTATGAACAATTATTTTATTGAAATATACTGATCAAAATTTTCAAATTTCCACCAAAAATTTATTACATACATACATACATACAAACATACCATACGATGTTTTTTATGCAAACTGACACGGTTGTCTACATCACCTGTAAAATCCGTGATGTCAGCCCATAACACCGGGTGAACTAGGTGTCATGTGAGTGCATCCCTTTATTTCATGTCTGCTACAATGAACTGGACGAAAAACACGAACTATTTACATAGCCGCTTTCGACCAAAGAGATTTTATGTATAGAGTGAGCACTACGAAGAAAGAATACAGAGAAATGACGGCCAATAACTGAGGTATGAGGTAAGGTAGCGGGGTGGCGGAACGCTGAGCCGCGCGGGGCGGGAAGCGAGCGGGAGAGGGGCTAGCTAGCGAGCGACTAGCGGCTAGCGGCCCGGCCGGCCCGGCCGGTCAGTCAACACGTGCATTGGAATACGTAGGGTTGTCACTTAGTCTACCAAAAATATATTTTTCGATTTATTATTTTACGGGTAGGTATTATGGTTAATTGTGCCCGTAGTCTAGTGGTAACGCTTCTCAATGCAGAAGTTGCGGGTTCAAATCCCGGGCACTAACTAATGTACTTATTTATTTCCTTGATAAAGATTGATATACGTGCATTTCATAACGAATAGGTACGATCGCTCCGGTGAAGAAAAATAAAGTTAGGTAACTAGTGCACACTGGTCTATGAAAGGTATTTTTGTGTAAACTGCTTCTGATTTCCACTGGTCACCATGTACGAGTAATCGAACCGGATATAACAAATTGTGACAAGTTCGAGTGCAATATGACTGCCATAAGAATACTCAATAAACAATAAAACAACAACAATAAAAACAATACCTCCTACGTTAGTGAGCAGAGTCCGTGCCTAGCAGTGGGACGTTTTAAAGGATTATAGAAGAAAACAGATAGTGAATTTCATCGAAAAAAACGTTTTTATGTATTTAAACTTAAAATACAGAACTATAATAACTTGAAATACATACCTAAACTTATATGGGTTTTTAAATTACCGTGGTTATTTGACATTTTAAGAAGTAACAACGGCTTTACTCACTATCGAAATACGAGCTGTGTGGCTCGACATTTCGGCCAGAGTGCTCATGATGATGGGCCATACGTTTGGCCCGAAACGTCGAGCCACACAGCTCATATTTCGACCGCGAGTAAAGCCGTTTTGTATTCTTATAATACCTACACTTAATAACTAGAATAATATCTAAAAAACTAAACTTAATAATAAAGAATTTATTAACTGCGGTCTTGGCCTTGGACTAAACTTAAAATCTCCAAACCAAACATACATAAAATAAAGAGTGCAGCATTTATAAAAAATATATATATATATATATATATATAACTAAAAAAACCATTAGGTATACTTTGGACTACACACACAAACACAACTAAAATAACTCTTCCTCCGTACTTAAACAAAATAATTTAAATTTCACTTTACACAAATTTAAATTTTCACTTTCCCTTAAACAATGTATCATCTTGGACTATTTTTATCCATCTTTCTCGTATTGATCCCTTAGAAGGATGTGGAAACCTTGTAAAAAAAATGTTTTCTTGAAAATTTCTCAATTACTTACTAATTAAAAAAAAAAAAAGAATAGCGACACCCCTAATTAGCGGTCAATTCAGTCTCATATTTTAACGTGGTTTAATACATATTTATTTACTTTCATACATGATATCCCAGAACTCTATTTCTAATCATTCATATGTGGCAGCCCTAATGAGCGCGTTTAATTTATTTGTTTAATTAAATAATGCTTATGTTATTGCAATGCTAGGTCAATACATAAAATGTACAACATTTTCTAATTGAAGTAGCGTTGTGACAGCCCTAATTGGCCAGTTGAACCAAATATTTCTAAGCACATGGAAAACAAGATATTATATATAAGGTCTTTCAAAATTAGTTAATAGTACGCTAAGGGGGGGTTCTGTATCGTAAATAAATCACTTTTGAGGAACAAAGATTTTTTTTTACAAAAAAAAAAAATTATAATAATGTAAAATGTAAAAAAAAAATTCTTTTCTTAATCGTTTCAGTTTCATGCCAGGAACAAAAAAGTCTTCCAACACATAGATCTCTTTCTTTCAGAAATTGTGAAAACCACAATTTTAGTTTTATTAGTATGGAATAGAAAGAATTTGATTTTTTTTACCAACTTACACGTGTTACATCAAAATGGTAATGAAGACTTTTTTGTTACTGTTATGAAAATGAATCGATTAGGCTATAAAAATCAACCACATATTTTTTTATTTAAATACATACAAAACATTTTACATAAAAAAAGCCCAAGGTCCAAAAAAATTTATATAGGTTTTACTCCCTATATGATGCAGAACCCCCCCTTTGCGTACTATTAACTAATTTTGAAAGACCTTATATATTAAGATCACAATGAAGTGATACTTACCTATGAAATGAGATGCCATCAGTTTTCCCAATATTTTTGGTATGATTTTTGCAATATCGCAATTCGCAACACACAACCGGGCATAAGAATGACTGGCGCGATGCGAGCCGCAGACGGACGGCAGCGAGCGCGCGGACGGCGCGTCCGCCGCGTTCGGTCGCTCGCGAGCTACTAGTCTCAAGAGGGTCCTTCCGCGTAATGGTTACTCCACCGCGGTGGAGCGAAGGCTGTTGCCCGGGTAAGAGGTCTAGTAGAATACATGATACGTCATTGCTTTCGACCGACGTTTCATTCAGTGCGGTCGTTTATTCCCAGTAGTTCCGTGGGACAGTTCCGTGGCGGAACTACTGGGAGGATTTTGTCCCATTTGTTCCGCGGAACAAATGATACACATAATTTAGTCCCATTAGTTCAGTTGATGGAGAGTACAGTCCTATAGTAAAATAAAAAATATATAAAAAAATATATGGTCAGATTTGCAATTCGTCGAATTTCAAATGGTCAGAGAATTAAACACATAATCTTTTTTTTTTTTTTATTGTTTCCGAACTAGCTGGCTGTGTCCGAGGTCGAAGCCTCAGGCGCAGCCAATATCACCCCCGAGGAGGTGCCAGTCCGGCTTGGAGGTGGACTAATGTCGCTGGGGAAAGACTATTTACCCGCGATTTGAAAATCCGTGGATTGTAGGAGTGGGGAAAGATATTCCCCGGAAGCCCGTTCCACACCTTTGCAGTGCGGCACAAGAACGATTTAGAGAATCGTGCCGTTCGAAGTAGTCGTCTGTCCACTACAAAGGGATGTTCCGCGAGAGTATGGCGGGTTTGGCGAAAGCGAACAGGAGGAGGAGGGATAAGGGAGGCAATTTCGTCAGAGCAGCGGCCGTAATAAGCGGCAGCAGTAATCTGAAATTAATATTTTACAAAATCCTGGCACCTATTATTGAATACCATGAATACGCGTTTTCGAATAGGTTTCCGTATAAGTTAATCGCTATTATTATTATAATTGCGATTAACTTATATAAAATTATGGAAACCTCCTTTCAATTTCTGCTGCCCTGGTACTTTAGAACCGTTCCCAGTTACCAAGTAATCTTTCAGGTTTCCAGTTTAATTACGGTGACTGTATTCTGACCATTTGAATACTTTATTGCACAAAAAATAGCAGTAATCTGAAATTAATATTTTACAAAATCCTGGCACCTATTATTGAATACCACGAATACGCGTTTTCGAATAGGTTTCCGTATAAGTTAATCGCTATTATTATTATAATTGCGATTAACTTATATAAAATTATGGAAACCTCCTTTCAATTTCTGCTGCCCTGGTACTTTAGAACCGTTCCCAGTTACCAAGTAATCTTTCAGGTTTCCAGTTTAATTACGGTGACTGTATTCTGACCATTTGAATACTTTATTGCACAAAAAATAACAAAAGGCGGACTTAAAGGCTAAAGGCATTATCTGCCAGTCATGTCTGGGATTGTGAGTAGGGTAGATGGGTAGTGCGGGAAATTAAATGGGAGATTTTTTTCTTTTAAATAGTATAAAAATAAACAATAAAACATAAATATTATTACCATGAATACGCATCAATAAGAATATTATTATTATAATAATAGCGTTTAACTTATATAAAATTATGGGAACCTCCTTTCAATTTCTGCTGCCCTGGTACTTTAGAACCGTTCCCAGTAGCCTCACCAAGTAGTCATTCGGGTTTCACTTTAATTACGGTGACTGTATTCTGACCATTTGAAATTCTGACGAATTGCAAATCTGACCATTTCAAAGTCTGACGATTTAAAAATCTGACCAAATGAAAACAAAAGTTTTAAGTAAACCTATTGAGCTATTTTATGTTTAACTGTACGTACTTCAGATAGACAGGAACAAATGGGACTAAATTATGTGTATCATTTGTTCCGCGGAACTAATGGGAAAAATCCTCCTAAATAAATAAATACCTAGTAAGGTAAGAAGGGAAGGGACCTACAGTTTAACGTGGAATCCGAACCACGGTCAGCCTCCAACAGTCGAGCGGTCACCCATCCAAGAACTGACCGCGCTCAGGGTTCCTTAACAACAGTCGACCGACTGCACCACTGAGCTACCGATGTATCCCGACAATCGGGGTAATCAGAGTAATCGGCCTTCCACTGCAAGGACACCGACCATCACGCTTAGCAAAATATTCTGACAAGATAACACAAACGGCAATGAAAAACCCCACCGAAAGTACCAAGGTGAGAGATCGCTAGCCTGTACCCCTTTAGCATGGCATCTTGTCGTTATCCCTTATGCCTGGTTGACACGATGCGAGTTCACGCACGAGAAATGCTTCTCGAACGCATCCACGCACTGATTAGATGTTATATCATCTATGGATTTGTAGAAAAAGCAGACTGTCAAAATAGGCAATGTCAGTACTTGAGTAATTTGAAAAATTAAAATATTATATAAAAACATGATCATCTTTTATTGATCTAAACTTGGCGCAGCCGTGGAACAGGCAGATATGGAATACAATAAGCCTGCGATACTCTCGCTCGAGGGAAACCTTTCGGAAAATTTCAAAATATTTAAAGAAGATGTAACAATATATTTCACGGCAACAGAAACAGACAAGAAGAATGTGGCAATCCAAGTAGCTAGCCTTAAAAATCTCTTAGGGTCAGAAGCTTTAAAGCTGTACAACAGTTTAAAAGTACAAGATGAAGATAAACAGCCCGAATCAGTTGCCGACATCCTAAATACCTTGAATGAGCACTGCACTCCAAAAACCAATAAAACTATGGAAATATTTCGGTTCCAGTCAAGAATACAACATACCGGTGAGCCTTTTGAAAAGTTCTTAAGGGATCTGACAGCGCTAGTAAAAAACTGTACGTTTGGTGACCAAAAGGAAAAAATGATAAAGTCTCAGATTATCCTAGGGCTCCGCAGCCAAACTACCAAAGAAAAGTTATTGCGACAAGATCATACCCTGGATCAGGTCGTCCGGATATGTAAAAGCTACTGAACTCGCGGAACAAAACGTCAAGCTGATAAGTGAATCTCAAGTAAAAGTAGATCTCGTACGACCCGCTGGAAACCGTAGTCCTCAACACCTGCAAATGAATAACTATAAGAAGACACAAAACTCTCGACCAGACATACAATGCGGACGGTGTGGATCGAAACACAAGCCTTATTTGTCCAACTGCCCGGCCATGAACACAATTTGTAAGAAATGCGACAAGCCAAATCACTTCGCGCGCATGTGCAAGACTAGGATTCTCCATCCTGCAGTGCACGATGTGACAGCTCAAGATGTTGACAAAGAAGTTTGCCCCTTTGAGGAGGGAGCCTGCTATACCATAGATAATATAGAGGTACCTATAAATACAATAAAATGGCATAAAATTGTTGAGATAAATGGGGTCGGTGTTAATTTTAAATTAGATAGCGGGGCCGATGTGAACATTCTCCCTTATCGAGAAATGCAGAGATGTAAAATTAGCGACTATAATATAAAAAAGTGCAAGGTTACACTGGAGGCCTATAGCGGACACAAAGTCACACCAATAGGTTTTATAACAACTAGTGTACAGACAGACTCATGTAAAATATCAAATGTAAATTTTTTAATCGTTGATCATAAAAATTTTGGTCCAATCTTAGGGCTCGATACTTGTTTACAATTAAAATGCATACAAAGAATAGCCATCAAGCCGATACGACTGAAAAACAATTTTTTATGAAAGAAAATATTGATGTTTTTTCAGGTTTAGGTTGTTTTCCAGATGAATATAAAATCCAAATTAGATCAGATGCGACCCCCAAGTTCAATCCACCCAGACGAGTACCACTTGCGATACGCGAGAGACTTCGCGAAGAATTAGAGTCGTTGCAGCATATGAACGTTATCTCCCCTGTCGAGAGTCCGGCGGAATGGGTATCCAACATTGTGGTAGTAGAAAAACCGAACAAAACTCTAAGGGTATGTATCGATCCGACAGAACTGAATAAACACATAATCAGGGAACCATTCAGTATACCCACATTGGAAGAAATTCGGACAAAAATGGTTAATAAAAAAATATTCTGTGTCTTAGATCTGAAAAGTGGATTTCATCAAATAAAACTAGATGATGAATCGAGCAAACTCTGTACGTTCAGCACACCTTTTGGCTGTTACCGTTATCTCAGAGCCCCTTTCGGTTTATGTTCTTTACCTGAACGATTTCAAAAAATGACACAAAAGTACTTTGGAGACATTGAGGGTGTCACTGTGTACTTTGATGATATATTGGTGGCAGCCGAAACATCAGAAGAACTGAACAATATATATTAGATAAGGTGCTAAAACGAGCCCGCGAAAATAACGTGAAATTTAACCCAGAAAAACTGCAGTACCATGTAAATAAGGTTAAATTTTATGGATTCATTTTTAGCGAGGAAGGAATGAGAGCCGATACTGAAAGAGTGACAGCCATTCAAAACTTAAAATCTCCTACCAACAAAAAAGAACTGCAGCAAATATTGGGTGCAATAAATTTCTTGAGAGAGTTTGTTCCGAAAATGTCTGAAATTATTTCACCTATCCGAGCATTACTGAAAAAGGAAGTAGAATGGTTATGGACAGACATCCATGAAAAATCTTTAAACAGAGTAAAGTGCATCCTGGCTAAGGAAACTATTTTAGTGAATTTTGACCCATCTAAAAAAATCGAGGTTCACTGTGACGCATCGCAAGATGCCTTAGGATGTGCTATGTTCCAGCAAGGCAAGTTAGTGTCATGCGCATCCCGGTCTATGACTCCAACAGAATGCAACTATGCTCAAATAGAACGGGAAATGTTATCAATAACATTTGCCTGCCAAAAATTTCATAATTACATTTATGGCCATAATATAAAAGTTTACAATGACCATCAACCGCTCGAATCTATCATGAAAAAAAATTTAGATCAAGTTAAGAATAACCGCCTTAGGCGACTGAGACTGAAACTTTTAATATACAATATCGACCTAAGGTATCGCCCAGGCTCTCAAATGTACGTTGCAGACCTGCTCAGCAGAAATTATATTTATAATGAGCAAAAAGAAGACGAGTGCATGCGAGACATCGTGCACACTGTCAGTGTGGCCTCACTGAGCATGTCTTCGGAAAAAATTTCTGAAATGAAGAACACAACAGCCACTGATGAATCGTTAGGTAAAGTATTACTATGGTATCAGTCCGGTTGGCCTAACAGTTGTAATTCAGGAGGGGAACTCAAACATTACCACAACTTGAAAAATCACATCACTGTAGAGAAAGGAATGATATTTTATCTTAATCGATTAATTATACCAACTAGCCTAAGAAGGTACTATTTAAAGTTATTGCACGAGACTCACCTAGGTGCATTCAAAACAAAAAGTTTAGCAAAAAACACGATCTACTGGCCTGGCATACTCTCTGACATAGATAACTTTATAAACTCTTGTGGTATATGTTTAAAGTATCAAAGGTCAAAGAAAAATGAACCTCTAAAGAGTCATGACATTCCTGACATACCATGGTACAAAATAGCGACAGATATCGCATCCTATGGTGGCAGTGATTACCTGGTAGTCATGGATTACTATTCCAGGTGGCTGGAAATAACAAAGGTGCCTAGCAAAAATAGCAGCACACTGATAAAAGTTTTTAAAGAAGTGTTTAGTAGATTTGGTATACCACGTATAGTGGTCTCTGATAACATGCCATTCAATAGTTTTGAAATGAAGAACTTTGCTCGTGAGTGGAACTTTTCTTTTAAAACATCGAGTCCTCACTATCCAAAGAGTAATGGACTGGCTGAAAAAGGAGTAGACATAGCTAAACTAATAATAAAGAAGTCGATTGAGTCCAAAATTGATATTGAATTATTTTTATTAAATTATAGGAACTCTCCAGTGGCTAATCTTAACTATTCGCCTTCGCAACTTTTAATGAGCAGAACTATGCGATCTAAAATTCCTATGAAGGATAATCAATTTCGTCATATAACTGTTAGTCCGAATGTTCATAAACACATGCTCGACAATCAGGGACACCAAAAGGTACTATATGACAAAAATGCATATAAAGTAGAACAAACTTTTAGCATAGGAGAACATGTTCTATTGCAAGATATAAAAACCAAGTTATGGCAAGAGGCCCAAATTGTTGAAAAGTTAAAAGCATCTCGGTCCTATATCGTCAGAGCAGGTAATCAATACTACAGAAGAAATTCGCACCACATTAGGAAACTTAAATGCATAAGCCCTGAAAAATACACTCCTACTATAGAGGAAGAGGAAAGTAGAGTAGGTAGTCAAAATAGAAATGAGCTTAGGCGCTCAGTGAGAACCAAGCAGGTTCCAGTTCGTTTTAATAAATAACTAATTACACTTCAGTAATGAGCATTTGTTTTTACTTTTTATGTTGTTTGTTATATAAAGTGAATATTAGAATATAATACTAACTATGTCAATGATTTAGTGATACTATGGAAGTGCAATTTCTTTTGTGTTAAGTTTCATTAGTTTTGTGTTATGTTTCATTAATTATTAATAAAGAGGGGCATGATTAGATGTTATATCATCTATGGATTTGTAGAAAAAGCAGACTGTCAAAATAGGCAATGTCAGTACTTGAGTAATTTGAAAAATTAAAATATTATATAAAAACATGATCATCTTTTATTGATCTAAACTCGCACCGTGTAGACAGTTCTCTCAAGCTCGCATGCGTCCACGAACGCAGCGTCGTTCGCGCGCGAACGAGTTCATGCATGTTTATTAGTTGGCGTTCGAGAGGAGCGTCTCGCACGAAGTTTGTTGGTGAAAAAAAGTTTTCTTAGTGGTTTTTGCTTGTTTACGGTATCATGACAAAGTGGACTGACGTGCAAATGACTAAGTTATCTAAATACTTATCCATTTCCTTATCCAAATAGAACTCAAGACTAGGTGGTAGACCCGCCCGGGTTGGTACCTAGTTCACCCGGTGTTATGGGATGACATCACGGATGTTGTAGGTGATGTAGCTAACCGTGTCAGTTTCTATAAAAAAAAAATTGGTTGTCTGTAAAGTTGGTTTACGGACGATAGTTTTACGTGATGACGTGGAATAGTCGTAGTACATAGAGCAAAGATCAGTAATTATATTTCCAGTAGAAAGATTAATCATCTTGTGACTGGCCATCAATAAACGCCTTAAAAAATGTAAACACCGTAACATTGCTTAAAAAAGAAAAAAAAACAAAACAAAATTTGAGGGATTCGAACCCATTGTCAAAAAATACAAATCCTACACTCTTACCACTCTTACAAGCTCACTGGCTGAAAAAACATGAAAATGTTTATTGGAAAAATTATGAAAACCTAAAAATGCACTATTTCGAAATTTCAACATAATATAAAATAATCTTTAAATTTAACTATGCTGTTCCCACTTAGCACCGTTCTATAATTAGCAGATTTAAAAATATAATTATTATTTAATTCAAATACGATATTCCTGGCGCCATCTTAGGATTTAAATGAAGACTAATTTCATGTTACATTTAAAACGTCGCTAACGGTACATTTGTCTGACTCCCCCTATAAAATCAATGCCTCTCTATAACCTGGTTATTTTAATCTCTTTGATTTAAGTACATGACTGCTAGCCGTGTGGTTTAAGACGTCGGTCACAATATATTGGTGGCAGGGACCGCGGGTTCGAAGCTCGCAAAAGCCGGAGAAATATATTTTTTATTTCCTACTATTGTATGTGCCTCTCTATCGCGCTCTCGCTTGCACACAAAGGTCTCTATCGCGCTCTCGCTTGCACACACAGGTTAAGATGGAACGTGACACTTCTTCGTGCGTGCAGCGGGTGTTCATCAATTTATAAGACGTGACGTCATCACGTCAAAAAAAGATCTTTTCTGTTTTTTCTTCTTTGTTTTGTTTCTTATCAAACGTCGTGCTATAATAAAATTGTACCTATACACGCCAAACCTTCGTCTACAGACTCCATTTTTGCAACTGACAAAACAGAGAAACACAGACGAGCTCGAACGAGATGTGGAATAGTGTAAACAGTTCCACGAACGCTTCACGAATGCGAGTTTTCTCGTTCGAGAAGGCGGCACGCTTCTCGTGCGTGAAACCTCGCATCGTGTCAACGTACAAGTCGCCTTTTACGACATGTTCGGGGAGAGATACAGTTGGGCTATTCTTTTTAAGTACCGACCCCATACGTTAGAAAGCTTTTTTCATCATCATCATCATCATCATCATCAGCCTGTATCGGTCCACTGCTGGACATAGGCCTCTCCCAAGGCACGCCACCACACGCGGTCTTCCGCTCTTCTCATCCATCCACTCCCGGCTACCTTTTTTAGGTTATCTGTAACCGTGACCGCTACCGTAGCCAGGAATATTAGGACTACCGGGAACTGGGGGCCGTTCTGTTTTGGCGTTATCCATGGGAGGTTATGCCCTTAATCACCACGCTGGGCAGGCGGGTTGGTGATCGCAGTGCTAGGTTTCCTCCCCAGTTACGCTGCTACCCGTCACCGAATCTAAGCATTTGGACCTAGCAATATTGGAATGGTTATACCGCTATTAGTCGGTCGCCAGAGCCTTGTTTGTTAATTCAGCAGGATGCACCACGTGCAGGTAAGGTTGGCATTTGGGCTTCACGAACACTAGCCCCTTATATCCGACAAAGCTTTGTTACTGATCGAATATTAATTATTACAACCAGTCGCCTACACGTCAGCTGAAAACACGTACTATTATCGCAGCGGAGTTCTCTGTACTTGTCGTAACTTCTTCTCTTTATTACAGCTTTGATTTGAATTTATTCATTGTTGTTATTTGTCCATTGCCAGAAGGGACCGCAAACTTTTAAGAAATATATTACGAGGCAGGAAACCTCGGACGGGCGTTCTTTCTAAAATTATTTCCAAAAGAATTCAGAGAGGCAATTATTCTCCTAGCTAGGCTATAGGGTACTGTTGTCTGTTATTGTGTGAAAGTAAAGTGAAGAATGTTTTATTTTCAAATCCGCTGATTTACAAAAGGCATGCAGGAATACAGTCAAATGATAGGAATGAAAAAAATAAACCGCCCAAGTGCGAATCGAACTCGCGCACCGAGGGTTCCGTATCGCCATGTCATGGTCAGCGGCACTCTCGCCATCTATGGCGTGTTTTATGAAATGCATCATATTAGTTCAAATTCATGATTAGTTAAAATGTTTGTACTCTTTTCGGTAGATGGCGCGCATGCACTTTTCGGCTTCTTATATGGGGACCCCCGTGAATTTTTTACTTTTTATTATTTTTATAATTTTTTGTTATATCGGCCATAATAAAATAAGATAATATATTCTGTGAAAATTTCAACGGGCTACCTACCCATTACGGTTCAAGAGATACAGCCACCGAACGATACAGCCCTCGGACAGACGGACAGACAGACAGACAGACAGACGGGGTAGGCTTAGTAATAGGGTCCTGTACGACGGATATTTTAAAAATGGTTATGGCACATCTCCAATCCTGCCCGCATGGATAGGCTAACCCACGAAGTACACAAGTGACACATTATCTTAAGTAGACTTACAATAACATAAAATTACTGTACTGTGTGGAGCTGGTACTTAAAAAGAATAGCACCACCGCATCTCTCCCCGTGCTAGTCGTAAAAGGCGACAAAGGGATAAAGGACAAGATGCCGTGTTAAAGGGCCAGGCCAGCCACCTCTCACCGTGGCACGGTCCTTCCACCAAGTAATGCAGCAAGTGGGTCTTCGTGCCTTACTGGCTGCTTGATAGTTATCTTGGTGGTTGTGATGTAATTTACAAGAGTCCTTGCAGCACAACACTGCTTACTCCGATTTTCGGGATACAGCAGCGTATGGTATGTTTTGGACTGCAAGCTTTCGCCTGCAGCTCTTTATACGGAGAATCTCTTCAATTAACCCGGCGCATGCCTGGTGAAAATACTTACACCGTATGCCTACGTGGGTATTTCATACCCAGGATTCTTATCACTACATAATGAAGAAAAAAGAAAAAATTGTATAAAATTATATTGCGTTCTCATTAATTAACTCATATTATTTTCATTTATACCAAAATAAAAGACTACAAGTAGAAAATAATAAGTTTATTAAGTTTTATATTCTGTAAGACGAAAAATTTTGGAATTTTGGCACGATTCAAATAATTCTTCGAAAATTTTAACTATAATACATATTAGAGAAAAAAAGCAAACATTTCTTCAAACTAGATATAGGCACCATCAAAATAAGTACTAATACATTGAAATGTCTCTGTGCATATATGTCAAAATTATCTATACATATAATAAAATCGTAGAGGTAAGAAAGTCTGTACATTGAATGTATTCGGAAAAAAACTAACCAGGGTGGCTTAAAATGAGATACTGAACATGTTAGAACAGTTTTTAAAATTTTTGTTTGTTTGTTTGTTTGTCTGTACGCGCATCACGCAAAAACCACCGAACGGAATTAGACGAAACTTTGTATAGTGGCAGTTTATATGCCGGGTTAACATAATACGTAAAAAAAAAATACAAAAAAAAAAAAAATACAATTATAAACATTATTGCGCGTTTAAAATCACGTAGTCCAAAGTACATAATTTATATCTTGAGAACTGGCAGCAAATACAATTTGAATAAAATATTCATTCGAAATTAAATAAGTAGATACAACGAAAATGACAGTTCTTCTTTTTTATAACTTGAACACAATAGTCTATACATATCTATTCTTTCTATACATATCATAAAATCGTAAATGCAAAAATGTCTATTTGTACGCGCATCTCGCAAAAACCACTGAACGGAATTTGACGAAACTTTTTATAGTGACAGTGTATATCCCGGATGAACATAATAATTAAAAAATATAATAAAAATCACGTAATAAAAAGTAAAGGTAAAAAACAATTTTAAATGTCATGTTGACAACGGAGAACTGTCATCTCGACGTGAGCTGGCCGCTGACAAATTGTTTGATAAATAAAAATAATAATTGAAAGTCGAAGTTATGTCGCTGTCATTGGTGCAATAAAATTTATATATGCCCGCGGCTTCGCTCGCGTGAAATTCGTATTTCAAAAAAAGAAAGTAAGTAACTAAAGGCGGGCCCGAAGGCGGATCTGCGCTCACGTAAACGATATTCTTTCACGATGAAAGTAACTAAGGGCGAGGCGGAAGGCGGAGCTGAGTTCAGGAAGAAGAAAAACATTCTTGAAGAAAGTAAGTAACTAAGGGCGAGGCCGAAGGCCGAGCTCTATTCTGGAAGACCATAAACCTTCTCGAAGAAAGTAAGTAACTATAGGCGAGGCCGCAGGCCGAGCTGCGTTCAGGAAGAAGCTAAACCATCTTGAAGAAAGTAAGTAACTAAGGCGAGGCCGAAGGCCGAGCTACGTTCTGATAATTGAAAAACCATCTCGAAGAAAGCAAGTAACTAAGGGCGAGGCCGAAGGCCGAGCTGCGTTCTGGAAGAAGCTAAACCATCTTGAAGAAAGTAAGTAACTAAGGTGAGGCCGAAGGCCGAGCTACGTTCTGATAATTGAAAACCCATCTCGAAGAAAGCAAGTAACTAAGGGCGATGCCGAAGGCCGAGCTGCGTTCAGGAAGAAGCTAAACCATCTTGAAAAAAGTAATTAACTAAGGGCGAGGCCGAAGGCCGTGCTCTATTCGGGAAGACCATAAACCATCTCGAAGAAAGCAAGTAACTAAGGGCGAGGCCGTAGGCCGAGCTGCGTACAGGAAGAAGGTAAACATTTTTGAAGAAAGTAAGTCACTAAGGCGAGGCCGAAGGCCGAGCTTCGTTCTGACAAATGATAAACCATCTCGAAGAAAGTAAGTAACTAAGGGCGAGGCCGAAGGCCGAGCTGCGTTCAGGAAGAAGCTAAACCATCTCGAATAAAGTTAATTAATATTAAGATTGAGTTAATTGAATTTAAATTTTATTATAAAGTCCACGCTTCTAACGGCAAATATACCGTGCATCCTAGAACCTCGCGGTTATTCCCGGCTGGATGGCAAGAGGCCCGATGCTATCACCTTAGTGCTATGGACTAAGGGTAGTTCTTTGATGTGGGACGCCACTTTTGTTCTCACATTGGCTCCAAGTCACGTTAGGACATCTTCAAGAGCGGCTGGCGCGGCCGAGGCTGGGGCGGAGAGCCTCAAACGCAGCACATATAGAAATATAATTCAAGATTTCGAATTTGTGGCGTTTGCGGTTGAAACCCTCGGTCCGTGGAGCAGTGAAGCCAAAAGAGGCTTGAGCCTCTGCTGGTTGACGCAACTGGTGTCCCGCCATCAAGGGCTTATGTACTTCATTCAAAGGGTAAGCCTTGCCATCCAGCGGCCAATTTGAAAATGCCCGTTTTGATAGTTATTTTAATGTTTGTTAGGTAGGTTTAATTCTTTAGTTATTAATATTACTTTTTTATTTTTATGAAATAAATGGATTGAGTAAACGATGTCGTATTCTATCGAAGAAAGGAAGTCTTTAAGGGCGAGGTCCGAAGGCGGAAGAGGGTTTTTGGTTTACGTGAACGCAGCTCGGCCTTCGGCCTCGCACTTAGTTCCTTCCTTTCTTCCAGAAGGTTTATCGTCTTCCTGAACGCAGCTCGGCCTTCGGCCTCGCCCTTACTTACTTCCTTTATTTGAGAAAGGTTTATCGTTTACCTGAAAGCAGCTCGGCCTTCGGCCTCGCCCTTAGTTAGTTACTTTCTTTAAGAAGGTTTATCGATTACCTGAACGCAGCTCGGCCTTCGGCCTCGCCCTTAGTTACTTACATTCTTCTTTGGAATACGAATTTCACGCGAGCGGAGCCGCGGGCTCAGCTAGTCTATAATAAACATCCGCACAATCTTGACATATTTATTTGGCGTGTTCCATGCATATCGACTCGTTGCAGGATGAGCAGGTGTGTTTTTTTTCCTGTGCTCACTCGTTGGACACTCTTGACATCTCGTGTGCCGTCTTTTATGGTGGCTGATATGATGGTTCTCCGAGGTGATCTTTCAGCGAGGTGGTCGCTTTCGTCCTCGTCCTATGAATCGGACTTTGTGTCCATCGGAACAGAATCAAACAGTTCACGGAGTCGTCTCTGTTGTTCTTCCTCAGCATTGTGCTGATAAAACCGGAATCAATCAAGATTATAGAAAAAAACTTACTAATATAAAACAATATGTTTACCGAAAAAGGTGACGCCGCATGCCAACGTGGGTATCTCATACCCACGCGCGACTTTGTCTCCACGTCTACTCACCCCGAGCCACCAGAGGACATCAATTTAGCGTGCAGGCGACGAAGAAATTCCCACTCTCCAGCTACCGAGAACGCGGACTGGCAACATCGCTTTTTTCTGTTTAAATAAAAAAAAATAAAACACCTTGGGTATGAGATGCCCACGTAGGCATGCGCCGGGTTAAACGACTTTTCCGCAGCCCAATACTTTATTCTTCTCTCTTACATGTAAAAAAATAACATAAAGCGAATATCGATCTAATAATTTGGGTGTCCTAGCTCCAAAGACATTAAACCTGGTTTTTTAATCTCTTTGCCTAGCTCAAAAGTCAATCCTCTATTTTATAAACAAACCCCGTCGCTATCGAAAACAAACTTCAAGATGGAAAAATATTTTGAATGACCGTGGAATGACCATGAACACGCGTGCTCGCACGCGTGCTATGTTTCGAATGCCACATTTTCTTTTAATTCTTTTAAAATGCAAGCATAAGCGGCCTGTCTGCCTCTGCGAGGACGACAGCACACCTCCCTTTCTCCGGGGGAAAAAAAAAAAAAAAAATTTTTTTTTTTTTTTTTTTCGTGTTCGTGTTCGGTTTCGTATTCGTGTTCGTTTCGTTTTCGCGAGAACGACAGCACAGTATGTATGTAATAACATAACACATTTCCTATGACAAGTGTGCATAGCATAGCAAATAAAACGACATATCAAGTATATATAGTATTATTACCTTCCTACCCACCCAAACTCTCTTACAGAAAGAAAATTGGTATTATAAGATTCTACATAATAATGTCCACAAAAACTAAGTGGAGAATAATGTTCAAATATTTTTTTTTTATAGAAAGCGCTACACCTGGTGCCGAACCACCCCACCCATAAGGTATCTAGAGATGCCCATGGACATTCGGTCTACGCGGGGGTTGCGAATGCCGGCCTGACAGCTGTCTATTCGCGCCTCTCTTGAAGCACTTTACTTGGGGGGAAATATGTGGGCGGGAGAGCGTTCCAGAGTTTACCAGTTCTGTGGATAAAAGATCTGCAGAAGCGATTGCTACGCATATCCGTGGTAAGTCCAGCGTATAGGGATGCAATCCCTACCCATTGCGCGTTGTGCGGAGGTTAACCACTTGAACCATTAGATATGATAATACCTACCCGAGTAGTTATAGTAATGTTATAATAAGGTGTTTCATTATTCAGGTAACGATACGCTAAGCGGTGTATGTGTATTTTTTTTTACGATATAAAAAATCACCTCACTCCTCAAATTGAATAGGTACGTGAAGTGCGCGTATTTCACATTTATGAGTATGTTTTTAATATCGTAAAAAAAACATTGGTATGGGAACGTGATCAGTATCTGATACATATAGCGTAGCACATGATACATATTAGCGTATCGTTACCTAATATTGAAATACCTTATATAATTAGAGGAGTTATTAATAAAATTTTATTATTATAACTATAGCATATTATTTTTGTACCGTGTGGGGCCGGTACTTTAAAAGAATAGCCCCACTGCATCTCTCCCCGTGTACGTCGTAAAAGGCGACTAAAGGATATGACTCCCTTCTTATATTACTAGGTGGTAGGGTTCAACCCGCCCGGGTTGGTACCACCGCACTGAATGAAAGGTCGGTCGAAACGGCTATGTAAATAGTTTGTGTTTTCCGTCCAGTTCAGTGTAGCCGGCACGACCGAAAGGAATCACTGACGTGGCACCAAGTTCATCCGGTGTTATGGGCTGACATCACGGATGTTGTAGGTGATGAAGCCAACCGTGTCAGCATCAATAAAAAAATAAAAAAATAAATTATCAAAGAGTTTTTTTTTTTTTATTTTTCAGCATGTTTATTAGTTGGCGTTCGAGAGGAGCGTCTCGCACGAAGTTTGTTGGTAAAAAAAAGTTTTCTTAGTGGTTTTTGGTTGTTTACGGTATCATGACAAAGTGGACTGATGTGCAAATGATTAAGTTATCTAAATACTTATCCATTTCCTTATCCACATAGAACTCAAGACTAGGTGGTAGAGTTTAACCCGCCCGGGTTGGTACCACCGCACTGAATGAAACGTCGGTCGAAACGGCTTTGATTATTATAATAGAATATTGTAACTCAATACTCCCTTCGCTCCCGGATGAGAATATATATCATCACTAGATTAGAAGCCCTGTTGAGTTTGCTCGAAAATACTTTAAAGGCGAGTGCTGGCTGTGAGAAGTGACACCGCGGTGGCAGCGGGGACGAAACGCAAAATGACAGCACTAGGGTATTGTGGGAACAAGACAAACAGACAAGAATGTATATCCACCTACTTAGGGCTCGAGAAGACGACCGATTCATAGCCAGCTAAACTGTTGAGTCGTAATTAAAAAAACCGGCCAGTGCGAGTCGAACTCGCGCATCGAAGGTTCCGTATCGCCATGTCATGGGCAGCGCCACTCACGCCATCTATGGCGTGTTTTATGAAATGCTACATATTAGTTATTTCATGTTGAAAATTCAAATTCACGATTAGTTAAAATGCTTTATACTGTTTTCGGTAGATGGCGCGCATACACTTTTTAATTTCTGGTATGTGGACCACCGTGAATTTTTCACTTTTTCTTATTTTATATCGGCCATGATAATGATAACACATATTCAGTGAAAATTTCAACGGGCTACCTAGGTATTACGGTTCAAGTGATACAGCCCTCGGACAGACAGACAAACAGACTGCGTAGGCTTAGTAATAGGCCCCCGTACTAAGGATACGGAACCCTAAAAACATCCAAAATGACGAGGGTGGCTTACACGACGCCAACCTTTACTGTTTAATTAGCACCGATTCTCCACGACTCAATTAAATAGGTTGGTACCTACAATTAAAAAAGTCGCCGACTTTTTAGTCAACCGCCAAGTGCCAACCTACACCACACTATGCAGAGCCAACGACTAAACAATCGTTCGTGTGCGCCACCACCTCAATGACTAAACAGTTGGGTTGGAGAGAAATCTGCCGTCATGCCAACTCAACTAAAATAGTAGGTGATGCTATCGGTCGTGTAGCCGAGCGCTTAGCGAGGTATTTCTGAGGAACATCTTACCGTATTTGCCCTTTACATGTCCTTTCGTATATGTGTTGAAATAATGAATGGTAAGATACCAAAGAAATTTATTATTGAGTGAATGTTAGCGAAAGGGTCGGGAAGGAAGGGGCGCGGCTTAGACGCATGTGCCCTATGATCTCGATCGGCCATGCCATATACTTGTACCAAGAACATTAGAGGTAGGGACCTCGGACCTTCCCCGCGCCAGCGTAACACGATATTTATAAAAACGTACAAATAACATTCGTTACCACCCAATCAGAGCGCGATACCACCCGATACCACCCAATCAGAGCGCGCGCCGTCCCCTCCGCTACCCGCGGAGCTTGGCGACGCTGGTTCTCATATAAGCATTGGACAGTCCGACGTCCAACCTCTTCTAACGTTCTTGACTTGTAAATTGTACTGCAGTGAACTGTGGGCCCTATTTACTTGCTGGCGTCCTTGGACTCTATCTCCTTGCCGCGCCATCCGTCTAATTGGTGATCGCAAGCTCACGGAGGGACTAAAATAATTTGTGCCACATGCAAACAATCGGTTCCCTTAGCCTGTTTTATAGGTACTACCATGGACGGTGCTCTAATGAATTGGCTTCCCTCATGCTTCCTGCCCCCATCCGTCTCCGCCACACCCGCTGGCACCGCTGGACTCGCTCGGAACATCCATATTATGCCGTTGACACCCGACTTTTAAGAACACATTGTTTTTCGAAATGTTTCCTGTGTCGTACGGCGAAAATATGACACGGTCTTCCGGTGAGTGTGTTCCCCACCACCTATAAGTAACCTGGGGATCTTCAAAAGGCGTGTCAATAAATTAGACGACGACCTTTTTGTCCGCCCCATAGCCGGCATGGCACCTCTGTGAGCGTGGTTTCGCGAGGAGTGGTGTTATTGGCTGTGTCTGATCTTCCGTTGAAGCATTGGGCAAGGACACCCGAGCCGGCTGTCTATTAAAAAAAACTTACATACTTTAAATGGGTCAAGTGCACAGTGAGACCGAAACAGTATGTATGAAAAACATGGGTATAAAAGAATATTGTGACAATATGGGTCCGTTGTCTCTGCTTACCCCACTACACCTTGGTCTGTCAGCCTCGGTAGCTCAGTGGTGCGATCGGTCGACTGTTGTTAAGCAACCCTGAGCGCGGTCGGTACTTGGGGACCGGACGACCGTTGGAGGCTGACCGTGGTTCAAATTCCACGTAAAACTGTAGGTCCCTTCCCTTCTTACCTTACTAGGTGGTTGGCCCGGGTTGATACCACCGCACTGAATGAAACGTCGGTCGAAACGGCTATGTAAATACTTAGTTCGTGTTTTCCGTCCAGTTCAGTGTAGCCGACATGAATGAAGGGAAGCACTTACATAGGCACCCAGTTCACCCGGTGTTATTGGGCTAATATCACGGATGTTGTAGGTGATGTAGCCAAACCGTGTCAGTTTAAAAAAAAAAGGTACGCTAAGTAACGTAGTATAAATAGTTTAGTCACATTCATTTGCAATCACGTAACTATCACAGAACGACGTGCCTCGCCGCAATTTTCCGGCGGCGCCATCCGCAGAACTCGATTTCTTAGCTCGCTCTGCTTCGGGCTAGATAAATTGGTTTTTACCTCAATTCTCTGTAACAGAGGCGGCGGCGCGGGTTTACCTGGGTAGGGCCGCAGCCCGCAGGGGCATCCATTTAGGCAGGGTAGGACGTAACTAGTTTACCCGGGTAGAAATTATTTCGTTCCCAATTTGATGGTTATGGTAGTAGTTTAGATCGGATAGGACACAAGACTTCGTGGCTCCGAGGGACATTGTCAGCCTCGGTAGCTCAATTTTTTTTATGGAATTTGACACAATCGATTGGCTACATCACCTACAACATCCGTGATGTTAACCCATAACACCGTGTGAAGTAGGTGCCATGTCAGTGCTTCCCTTCATTTCATGTCGGCTACACAAAACTGGACGGAAAACGCGAACTATTTACATAGCCGTTTCGAGCGACGACGTTTCGTTCAGTGCGATGGTATCAACCCGGCCGGTATAAACCCTACCACCTAGTAAGTAAGGTAAGAAGGGAAGGGCCCTACAGTTTAACGTGGAATCCGAACCACGGTCAGCCTCCAACGGTCGAGCGGTCACCCATCCAAGTAATGACCGCGCCCAGGGTTGCTTAATAACATTCGACCGACCGCACCACTGAGCTACCGAGGCTGATATACTTATATATGACATATAGATGGTGCAGTGGATCGATGTGTGATCGTGAACATTAAGCACACCCGGCGACTTTAGAGCTTGGATGGGTGATCATCATTCCACCATTGCGACTGACCGCGGTTTGGATTTCACGTAAAACTGTAGGTCTCTTCCCTTTACCTTACTAGGTGGCAGGGTTTAACCTGGCCGGATTGATACCACCACACTGACTGAATAAAGGTCTGTCGAAGCGGCTACGTCAATAGTTTTCCATCCATTTTTCTTCTTCGCATTGAATTGAACTGGTGAAATTTTCGACATATCCAAGCGTAGGTTGCCTACCTATGGATTAAATAATACAAAAAACAATAAACAATCCAGTTCAGTGTATCCGGCACGACCAAAAAGGAAAGCACTGACATGACACCTAGTCCACCAAGGCATAGAATACTTATAATATGACCAAGGTGTGACGGTCTGATATCACGTATGTTGCCAAGCCTTGATTTATTTTTTATTTTTATTTTTTATGGAAACTGACACGGTTGGCTACACCACCTACAACATCCGTGATGTCAGCCCATAACACCGGGTGGACTAGATGCCATGTCAGTGCTTCCCTTCGATCATATCAGCATGTTGAGTTCTATAAAAAACAAATTCTGTGCTTCGTATCGTATGCGGGTCGTTTAGTGTGCTTATAAAATATTCTGTGTCGGAGCAGCTGAGTTAATCTTGGTAATTAGAAATGTAATATTTTGATGACTACCTAATCTTCTCTTAGCTTAGTATGCTCTAATCCATGTAATATTGTGAGATACAAACCTATGTACATAGGTACATCGAACATACCTACGTCAGGCAGTCAGTCAACGTGTAAGCATCGACTGCTGGACATAAGGCTCTCAAGCGATACGGAACCACTGTTGCCGCCGACGTACTTGATGTCGTCTTCCCACGGCCGCCAGTATAGGACATGGTTACTTAAACGGTCTCCGTCTCTTCGGCTGGTGTGCCCAGCCCACTGCCACTTGAGCTTAGCCACCCGGTGTCCAATATCGATTACTTTGGTGCGTCGTCGGATTGGCTCGTTACGCATCATATCACGTAATGACGTAGAGATATTCCCAGCATGGCTCGCTCCATTGCTCGCTGGGAACTTTCAACCTTTGGACAACAGCGACCGTTGTCGTCAGAGTCCACGTTTCTCACCCTTACCTACGTCATACTGGGAGGACCACAGCTGTGGGGAGGACGCACTGGGGGTCTACCGGCGTTAACTCACTCGCTAACTACTCGCAAATTTCAACCAATAGTCATGCCGGATGCCATAGTAACTACAAATTTATTATTAAAAATAATCATTATCGTTTTAAATTCTTCGTACATTTCATTGCTGGTGTGGATCGCTGAAGGTCTCCAGTCAACTGGATATGTTATATATAATGAAATTCATTCCGTACACAAGGACAAAGAAAATACATACATACATACATACATATCACACACGCTGAATCCCGACAATCGGGGTAAGCAGAGTAATCGGTGTTGTGCTGCAAGAGCTCTGGTAAATTACAGCACAACACCGACCACCACAATACATTTTCAAGAAAGCTCGAATAAAAGTTTACCTACTTACTTTGATTTCGTTACATATTTTATTTCGTCGAGAGCATTATTATTAAGAGTATCGTTAGATACGAGCCATGCATTTTTTTTCTGAAATAAGAACATAGAGACAACGGATTTTTTGCAGTTTTACAGCTCAAATGGGCCAAAATCATAGACGTATATTATTTATTTCTCTATGGCCAAAATACTTGTGAGTTGTGACTACATCGTGGTTGTGACATAGGTGCATTCCATTTTCTCCTTAGTCTGCAAGCATATTTGTAAAGCGCCATCTCTCTGCCAATAGAAGTCTAAATTTGTGTAGCGCCATCTGTCACTAAATAGGAATACTAAGCGCATCTATTATTGCAAGCTGATTGAAATTGACATCTATTATCAAATACATATACTATAAGTTGGTAATTCAGCGCCATCTATTAATAGATGCAGTAACTATAATAAGAAGTTTCATTAGAAATTCATAAAGAAGTATCGCGTAGGCCCATTAGATGGCGCTGTAATTAATGTCAAAGATGTCACGGAGGGTCCTTCAAATGACCTTTCTTCGTCGCCTCTTCACAGAATACTGTCACTTTGCTTGCCGGAGTCGCCCAGTCGTGAGATTCTCATCCGACGTATTCTAATCAACAAACCAGGTAATTACCACTTGTTTTACTTCCCGTATTTACTAATCAATGCTTTAGTTTTATGTGTGACATCTTTTAATTTATCTGCTTTCGTTCTAAATTTTTCCGGTAGGTAGATATATTACGTAGGTATTTTTAAAATCTAAATAGCTTGCATATTATCAGGAAAAACGCTGATATTTTAGTACTACATATTTACACTTAAAGTCTGTTATCTTGCAATAAATACAAACGTTTGGCAATATTTATAGGTTATTCCGTGGTTATCTAACAAGGTGAACTTGTGATTGTGAATTCCGTGTTTATGAACCCCGCCTGTGTCATTGAGACGCCACCAATGTCATTGGATAAATACAATTTCAATGTCAAATGTGTGAGACACTTAGCACTTTGTATTAGATCTTATTTTAAGGGGTTGTTGAAAAATATCAAATTACTTACCTATTCAAAACGAGGGAAAGAGATTAGAAATTATTATGTTTATTTATCTTATTTCATCATCAGCCAATTACTTACCTACATTTATTATTTAAATGGAACCAGCAAGATAAATGGTTGTCTCTCTCAGCCTATTGCTGCGGCAACAGACGAGCCTTCTGCCGCAGCATGGATTTTTATACAAATGCCTTGTTTACATTATAAATAATAATATGCATATACCTATGACCAAATTTTTATTGATTCTAGTTGCCTTAAGCCTACGAATATCCGTGGATTCCAATAATTTATTTTCTATAATGCCCGGTAGGTAACTGTTTACGTGCATTGTTGCTTTATGGAGCGAATGTGAGTTTAAGTGTCTTTAAGGGTTTGCCCTAGACGCACGTACCTGGACTGGACTAGATGGGTAATGTGCTCAAAAAGGGTCAACAAATAGTCGGGAGCCGGCAGGTTAATATATTTAGGTACTTAGTTAGTTTTTCTTTTGTTCTTCTGTACATTTTCTATACATTTCTCTATTAATTCTCTAAAATGAAGATTATATTCAATTTTGTAATTTCATGTGTTTCACAATAATTGCAATATTTAACTCAGAAAGGGATGGGACATCTTAGGATAGCCATCCGAGACTTGTCCGCTCTAATAAATCATTTCTAATTTGTATTCTCTAGGTATCCAAATACTCTTCAGATTTACCACACCAAAAATTCATAGACGAAGCCCTTTTGTGCATTTGTACCACCTTCAACTCAATTATTTAATAATTTTTATTAGTTCTAAGTACCTAGTTGTTTTTTTAAGTCCGTTCAATGTTTTTTAACACAGTTTTTTTTATATATATATATTTTTTTTTTTATGTAATCCGGTATGGGTGGCTGTGTCAGAGGGGCCAAAGCACATGCTCTGACTAGCCAATATCACCCCCGAGTCTCCGGTATGGCACCTACCTTAGGTGCCATACTGGAGACTTCCCTGGATTGTTGGCTATACTGGACTAGAGGAGAACACAACCGAGGTTGCTATGCGGCCATCTTACATCCAGTACGGTGGTACCAACCCAGTCGGCTACAATTTGAGCCTACCACCTGGTAAGGGGCAAGGGAAGGGACCTACAGTTTTACACCGGTTCCGAACGGTGAAGCAGCAGGTGTAGGTATGCACGTAAATTTTTTCGTCAGAAAAAAACTCATTGGTACACGCCGACCGGATTCGAACCTCGGACCTCCCGCATGAGAAGCCGATGCTCAAACCATTCGGCCACCCGCCGCTTATTATTGATTTTGAGGTACCTTCTTATAGGTATAGGCTGTAATATACCATCACAATGTCCTTATCTAGTGTAGACGCGGTCAGTCGGTCAGTCAGCATGTAAGCGTCCACTGCTGGTCATATGCCTCTCAAATTTTTCTCCAGCCTTCAGCAGTACCGGAACAATTAAATAGTTAAAATTTATTTTGGAAACCTATTATTGGCTGTAGTTCGTCAGCCACGATAGCTCAGTGGTGCAGACAGTCGACTGTCGCTATTGATTGTTAAGCAACGCTGGGCCGGTCAGTACTTGGATGAGTGACCGCTCGACCGTTGGAGGCTGACCGTGGTTCGGATTCCACTTAAAACTTTCTTCTTCTTTCTTAAAAATTCCCTTCTTACCTTGCTAGGTGGTAGGGTTCAACCCGCCCGGGTTGGCACCGCACTGAATGAAACGTCGGTCGAAACGGGTATGTAAATAGTTTGTGTTTTCCGTCCAGTTCAGTGTAGCCGGCACGACCGAAGGGAAGCACTGACGTGGCACCTAGTCCACCCGGTGTTATGGGCTGACATCACGGATGTTGTAGGTGATATAGACAATTCAGTGTCAATTTCCATAAAAAAAAAGTTTATAAGTTGTAAGTATGGCAGCAGGTGGTCGAGTGGTTTGGGCATCGCCTTCCCTTGCCCCTTACCAGGTGGTAGGCTCAAACTGTAGCCGTCTGGGTTGTTACCACCGTACTGGGTGTAAGATGGTCGCATAGCAGCCTCGGTTGTGTTCTCCTCTAGTTCAGTATAGCCAGCAATCCAGGGAAGTCTCCGGTATGGCACCTAACTTCTCGGAGGTGATCTTGGCTGGTCGGAGCGCGTGCTTTGGCCCCTCCAACTCAGCCACCCATACTGGATGACATAAAAAAAAGAAGTTAATACGCATTATATTATTGTAAAATAAATTATACAGCTGTTGGTTTTTCCAAATAAAATAAATTGTCTGACTTGAAAAACTTCATTCTTGCCGTTGACTTAAGTAGTTTCTTATCAATTTTATCTAAAAACTTAAGTTATTACTCCCACTATCGTAATGTTAAATGGAATTTAACAGTCATTCATTACTAAACGCAGATAGATAGGAACCTCATCTGTGTCACAATATACGAGTATATATTTATACTCGACCTTTGGCCAGGATGAAAATTTTAATCTTCTATCGATGCATACCTACACACTGCTCTTCCTTCTTATCTGCTGTTGTATATTATGTATTGTTTATTGAGCATTCACATGATAGTAGGCACAACGACTCTTGAGCCTGTTACAATTTAGTTAGACCAACAGGTGGCGTAAAGTAATAATTTTGTTATAGGAGTAGGTACTTTTTAGGTTTCCGTATCCCGTACGGAAGCCTATTACTAAACCTCCGCCGTCTGTCTTTCCATCCGTCCGTCTGTCCGAGGGCTGTATCTCTTGAACCGTAATAGGTAACCCGTTGAAATTTTCACAGAATATTTTCTATATGAAATAATTATGATTTTATTTTATATTGACACCTTGCAAATTTGTATGGCCTTGGAATGTTTAATGATATATATCGTTCAAATGGTGACCTCCAGCATTGATGCACATTTTGGAGACTGTTTTATTTCCTGTTTATTGTTTGTTAGTTTTCGTTGTTACAATTTGCATTGGCTCACCTGGTCTAACCCAGACTTCTTTCTTTGGGTTTATTTCAAGTCATTGGGCATGAATAAGCCGCATGCTCGAAGCCCTGAATTCGACAAGAATTGTGAATATTGTACTGAAAGTATTGAGAAAAGTAATTAAAATGCAAAAAGGGCTGAAATTTCGATAAATTTGTAATGGGAGATAAAACAGCCTTGAAAATATGCACGAACAATGTTTATTTCATTTCGAATTGCATCCGGGTTGACACCTTTGCCCTTCCCAATCGCTGATCTTCCTACGTGAGCTCTCACTCGGCTACAGAGGGGCTCGGTTGTGGAGGAAGATATCAAATAAAACATTTAATAAAAATGTTTTTATGATCTTACAAATAACCTTTCAGATAAAATAATCATACAAGTGAATAAAGTGCCTATTGACTGACCAAAACAATGTTAAATAAATGTTTTTTAATGTTTCATACATGTAATAAAAGCAATGTATGACAAAAAACGTGAGGTAAAAAACTCATTTTTCATTTTTCTTTTGTAGTCACAAATTGTACAAATTTTCTTTTAATGTCCCAATGAAAGAATTATTATTATTTTAAATAATGTTCAGATTTGACATAGGTACTCCATTAAAATAAAAATTATTCTAATCTTTTGAAAAATTATATTCTCTTTAAATATTTTGAAGCATGTCTGTCAACTGTCAGTAATAATTACATTTTCTACAAATAAAATTCACAGCATGTCGAGTATAAGTTTCTAAATATTTTTTTACAAATTTACATACATTTTTCTACTTTTCTAAATTAAAACACAAGTCAGCATCATGGGCAAGAAGGACGCAAAAAAGGGGAAAAAAGGGAAAGCTGAACCAGATTCCGGCTGGTCACCGGGTTTCAGTACACGTGGTATGTTGACTTTCATTGTCGTATCGTCTTGCTTGATACTCAATTATATAATAAATATATAATAATACCTTGAGAGGCTCTCGCTGAGTGGTTGGGTCAAGGGCCAGATCCAGAAGGCAGCACTGCTCGACACAGCCCGCATCGTCCGGAGGTTTCTCTCCCTAGGGCCCGACCATCGGTAGCTTGGGTTCGCCCCGCCGCCGGTGGTGGAAACTCCATTTGTTTTTTGTATCAATTTTAGATTTTGATGTTTAGTTGTAAAGAACGCAAAAATTTAAAATTGTTATAAAAAGAAAATGTGTAAATAAAGATATAAAAAATAAAAAGCCTAAGGTTGCACTCCGGGAGTGCCGGCAGAAGTGAAAACTTAAACATCAACGTTGTGCATTTTTGAATATTTTGGAATAGTTAGGGAATAATTTCGCACGAATTGTTTTATTTATCAGTATAAAAGTACTATCATTTATGTGGTAAAATACAATATTCATTTATTGCGCTATCGTAGACAAACATGACAATTTATATTACATAAAAAATTTAACACTATTATAATTATTTTACATCAAAAAGTTCTCAGAAAAATCAACGTTCATCCATAATTTCAACAAATCTTACACTTTTTCGATCAGGCTACGGATCTGACGCGAGTTTAACATGTTTTACCCATCTAAAAAAGTGCCAAGCGCCGCTAAAGAAGTTTCCAATCTTACGCTTTTTCGATCAGGCTGTCGATGCAGGGATCTGACGCGAGATCTGACGTGAGTTTAACATTTTTTACCCATCTAAAAAAAGTGCCAAGCGCCGCTAAAGAAGTTTTCACTTCAATTTTTTTTTTTTTTTTTTTTTTTTTTATGGAAACTGACACGGTTGGCTACATCACCTACAACGTCCGTGATGTCAGCCCATAACACCGGGTGAACTAGGTGCCATGTCAGTGCTTCCCCCTTTGATCGTGCCGGCTACACTCAACTGGTCGGAAAACACAAACTATTTACATAGCCGTTTTGACCGACGTTTCATTCAGTGCGGTGGTACCAACCCGGGCGGGTTAAACCCTACCACCAAGTAAGATTAGGAGGGAAGGGACCTACAGTTTTACGAGGAATCCGAACCTCGGTCAGCCTCCAACGGTCAGCGGTCACCCATCCATGTACTGACCGCACCCAGCGTTGCTTAACATTCAATAGCGACAGTTGACTGTCTGCACCACTGAGCTATCGAGGCTGAGGCTGACTTCAATATGTTGTAATAGTTATAATATAATCATAAACGTCTCAGGTGGCTTAGTGCTTAAAGCGCCAGATTTATGCGGAATGTCGTGATTCGAATATTTTTAGGCATAGTCTCTCTCTATACGGTTTTCTAATCTTTATGTCCCCATTTTCGTAAAAGACTTAGGAAAGTGACGTTTGGAGTGTTGCCAGTTTCTGACAAATTTTAAATAGTCATGTCGTTGTTATAGTTAATTGTATCGATTAATTAACTAATGATATGCTGTAAACTCGAGTTTACCAAATTCTGGATTTGATTGAAAAAAAATCTTAGCAAAATTTAGCCAGAAAAAATTTTATGACGCCATAGCCTTTAAATGAAAAAAAGGCATCGAAAATCAATAAATGCCTATAACTCCTAAACTACTGGTTGGATCGACTTGAAATTTGTTTCCTACCGTAAAAAAAAAATTATCTTTCTGAAATCATTTTTTTTTTTCAAAATCGGTTCAGCCGTTTCAAAAAATAAGGAAAAAGACTTTGAGAGGGCATATCTCGGAAATTACTGATCCCAGCCTACTCATTCCCATATGGAAAATGATAGTCTCGACGAGATAAAACTTTTTTTTAGTGCATATCTCTGAAACTACTGATCCCAGACTACTCATCCGTCGGAGGAAATGAAAGAAAGATAGAAAGAAAGAAATAATTATTATTTTCTCTTAATTAATCCTTAAAATAACAACAGTACAAAAACTAAAAGAGAAGAGAAAAATGATAGGTCTTGCTTGACGAGAGTTTTAGTTTTAGTTTTTTTGGTATTTTTTTTTTAAGTTTTTTTTTAGTTTTTTTTTCTTTTGTTTTATTATATTTTTTTTAGTCTTTTGGTGATAGAGTCACTCGGTCCCCTTTCACTTATGGCTGCCCACGATTTCATGTCTATGTCTACCGAAAATGTCGAATTTATATAGAAAAATGATAGGTCTTGCTTGACGAGAGTTTTAGTTTTAGTTTTTTTGGTATTTTTTTTAAAAGTTTTTTTTTAGTTTTTTTTTTTCTTTTGTTTTATTATATTTTTTTTAGTCTTTTGGTGATATAGTCACTCGGTCCCCTTCCACTTATGGCTGCCCACGATTTCATGTCTATGTCTACCGGTAGATAGTCCCACAACTACCAGGGCATTTTTTTTCAAAATTGTACGATTCACACTTACTTTTCTACAATTGTTGCTTTTAGAAACGACCCGTTAAGTATACAACCAACAGAAAATAGGCACTCAACAAATATCTATAAATTAATAATAATAATAATAGACATCTGCCGCGCCTGCCACCAACCTGGCGAGTCCCTCAGACATGTGATTTCCGGTTGTTCGCAGCTTGCCAACACCGAGTATCTGCATAGACACAACCTAGTAGCCAGGATTATCCACCAGCAACTTGCCTTAAAGTACAACCTTGTGGGTACCGAGGTGCCTTACTATAAGTACAATCCACCGCCAGTTCTCGAGAACGGTCATGTCACACTCTACTGGGACCGGTCCATTATCACAGACAGGACTATTCTCGCGAACAGGCCTGATATTGTGATAGTAGACCGGGAGGCAAGGCGCGCAACGCTCGTCGATATCGCCGTGCCGCACGATGGTAACCTCGTCAGTAAGGAAGCAGAGAAGATGTTAAAATATCTGGATCTGCAGCACGAGGTTACCAAAATGTGGCCCGTCGACTCGACGATCGTTGTGCCCATAGTCGTTTCGGCGCATGGGCTGATAGCGAAGAGCCTCGACGACCACCTTGAGAGGCTCTCGCTGAGTGGTTGGGTCAAGGGCCCAACCACTCAGCGAGTTGGGTCCAGAAGGCAGCCCTGCTCGACACTGCACGCATCGTCCGGAGGTTCCTCTCTTTGGGACCCGACCATCGGTAGCCTGGGCTCGCCCCGCCGCCGGTGGTGGAAACTCCATTTTTTTTAAGGTTAATTTTGTATATGTTTTTAATGTTAGGTTTTTAATATGTACAAAATTAGTTTTAAGATAATGTGTTAATAAAGAAATAAAATAATAATAAATTTCAGCACGGACATTGGAATGGAGTTCAGAATAGACAAGTGTGCGAGCATCCATATAAAACGAGGGAGAGTCATGGCCTCCGACGGGATTCAACTCTCGGAGTCGGTGAACATTCGAGCCCTCTCTGACGAAGAAACCTACAAATATTTGGGTATGCAGGAGTGCCTTGGTATCAAGGATACGGTCATGAAACAACATGCAAAGGCTAAATTCTATCACCGTCTCACAATAGTACTGAAAAGTCTATTGTCGGGCGGTAATAAAATCAGAGCCTACAACGGTTGGGTCATGCCCGTTCTTATATACACCTTTGGCATACTCAAATGGTCTCAGACTGAGCTGGACGCCCTGGACAGAAAGGTCAGAACGCTGATGACGACGTCCCGGATGCATCACCCACGATCATCGGTCATGAGATTGTATATCCCGCGGAAGTGTGGGGGTAGAGGTACGTATGCTAAATGCCAAAGACCTACACAACCGTGAGGTATCAATCTTTTATGGAAAAGACTGATGTTTGTGAGATGCACCGCGATGTCGTCGTCAGTGATAAAGGCCTTACCCCGTTGGACATGGGAAAAGAGGACTGGCGGAAGCCAGTTGTACTGAGCACCGAGGACCGCATGGAAGTATGGAAAGGCAAGGCGCTGCACGGTAGGTACTTCCGGTCTCTCACGGGGCCGGATGTAGATCAACTCGCCTCCGTGCACTGGCTACGCTTCGGGGACCTCTTTGGGGAAACCGAGGGTTTTGTCTGTGCAATACAATTTTGTACCGTGTGGGGTCGGTACTTAAAAAGAATAGCCCCACTGCATCTCTCCCCGTCGCATGTCGTAAAAGTCGACTAAGGGATCGTCAGCCTCGGCAGCTCAGTGGTGCGGTCAGTTATTGGATGGGTGACCGCCCGACCGTTGGAGGCTGACCGTGGTTCGGATTCCACGTTAAACTGTAGGTCCCTTCCCTTCTTACCTTACTGGGTGGTAGGGTTTATCCCGGCCGGGTTGGTACCACCGCACTGAGCGAAACGTCGGTCGAAACGGCTATGTAAATAGTTCGTGTTTTCCGTCCAGTTCAGTGTAGCCGACGCGAAATGAAGGGAAGCACTGACATAGCACCTAGTTCTCCCGGTGTTATGGGCTGACATCACGGATGTTGTAGGTGATGTAGCCAACCGTGTCAGTTTCCATAAAAAAAAATAAAAAAAAAAAAAATACAAGACGAAGTTGTCAAGACTAACAATTACAGGAGATTCATAATGAAGGATGGCACCATTGACATCTGCCGCGCCTGCCACAAACCTGGCGAATCCCTTAGACATGTAATCTCCGGTTGTTCGCAACTTGCCAACTCCGAGTATTTGCACAGGCACAACCTAGTAGCCAGGATCATCCATCAGCAACTTGCTTTGAAGTTCAACCTTGTCGGCTCGGAGGTGCCTTACTACAAGTATAACCCACAGCCAGTTCTCGAAAATGCTCACATCACGCTCTACTGGGACCGGTCGATTATCATCACTGATAGGACTATTATGGCTAATAGACCTGACATAGTGATAATCGACCGGGAGGCGCGGCGCGCAGCGCTCGTCGACATCACGGTGCCGCATGACGAGAACCTTGTGAAGGCAGAAAAAGACAAGATGTTAAAATACATCGATCTGTCTCATGAGGTTACCGACATGTGGCCCGTGGACTCGACGATCGTTGTGCCCATAGTCGTGTCTGCGCATGGGCTGATAGCGAAGAGCCTCGACCATCATCTCAAGAGGCTCTCGCTAGAGCCACTTGCTTGGATCAAGGGTCAGATGCAGAAGGCGGTCTTGCTCGACACCGCTCGAATTGTCCGAAGGTTTCTCTCTCTCGGGTCCGACCATCGGTAGCCTGGGTTCGCCCCGCCGCCGGTGGTGGAAATTCCATTTTGTTATTTTATATTAATTTTAGATTTAAGTTTTTTATGTAAAATTAATATAAAAAAAGAAATGTGTCAATAAACGAATATAATAATAAGAAGGCAGCCCTGCTCGACACAGCACGCATCGTTCGTAGGTTTCTCTCCCTAGGGCCCGACCATCGGTAGCTTGGGTTCGCCCCGCCGCCGGTGGTGGAAACTCCATTTGTTTTTGTATTAATTTTAGATTTTAAGTTTGTAAATATGTAAAATTAATATAGAAAAAATGTGTAAATAAATGAATAAAATAATATTGAATGAGAAAGTTTCAATAGCATGTTGATGACAAATAAAAATGTAGTTATCAGCGGGTTATCTATCAGTGTCTGTAATATTACTACATAATAGGTTGGGATGGTAATGGTATCTAACATTAGGTATTTGAGACACAGATTATTTAAGTCAGCGGACATCTCCACAATCATTTCTTCTGTGGAGCGTAGCTCGCCCGAGTGTCGTGTTACAACAATTCGTTGACGACTTTTGAAAGTAAGTTATTTCTGTTCATTTAATTATTCGTACAAATTTTCTTTTAATTGTCCCAATGAAGGAATTATTATTATTTTGAATAATGTTCTGACATGTCTGACACACTCCATTAAAAAAAAATTATTCAAATCTTTTGAAAATTTATATTCTCTTTGAATATTTTGAAGCATGTCTGTCAACTGTCAGTAATAATTAGAATTACATTTTCTACAAATAAAATTCACAGCATGTCGAGTATAAGTTTCTAAATATTTTTTTACAAATTAACATACATTTTTCTACTTTTCTAAATTAAAACACAAGTCAGCATCATGGGCAAGAAGGACCCAAAAAAAGGGAAAAAAGGGAAACCTGAACCAGATTCCGGTTTCAGTACACGTGGTATATTGACTTTCATTGTCGTATCGTCTTGATACTCAATTATATAAGGTATTTCAAAATTAGTTCATAGTACGCTAAGGGGGGGGGGGGGGGGGGGGGGGGGGTGGGTTCTGTATCAGAAATAGATCACTTTTGAATTTTTTTTACAAAAAAATTTTTTTTAATTAAAATGTAAAAGAAATTTTTTTTCTTAATCGTTTCAGTTTTATGCCACAAAAAAGTCTTCCAACACATAGATCTCTTTTTTTTCAGAAATGGTGAAAAACCACAATTTTAGTTTTATTAGTATGGAATAGAAAGAATTTGATTTTTTTTACCAACTTACACGTGTTACGTCATAATGGTCATGAAGACTTTTTTGTTACTGTTATGAAACTGAATCGATTAGGCTATAAAAATGAACCACCTATTTTTTTATTTAAATACATAAAAAAATATTTTACATAAAAAAAGCCCAAGATCCAAAAACAATTATATAGGTTTTACTCCCTATATTATACAGAACCCCCCCCCTTAGCGTACTAATATTGAAAGACCTTATATCGAGGGCTTACTTCAAGAATGCACTATGTCAAAAAAAATCGATTTTGACTTAATTATACAGTTTTGTTCATTATTTTTTGCGCTACATTCTTCAAAAACACACTAAGCTGTACACTGACGAGATCCAAAGATAGCTATAGCATTAAGTCATAATATAACTACTTTGTACAAGCAAAAAGCACTAAATGACATGATTCGAATAGAATGGCACTAAGTTCTGATTATTGTTGTAATTATAGTCAACGTAAATACACTAAGTACAATTTAGTGCCTTACTGTAAATGTTTTTTAGGTTAGTCGCAAAATGTAATTCTTCTGAAATGCATTAAGTCTACTTAGTGTTATTTCACAAATACAAATTCGATAATTCGTGGTAGAATACTATTCTACAAGAAAGCATTAAGTGACTTAATGCATTTCATGTTGCGGTTTTGGCTTACTCAGACTTAATGAAATCATTTTCAAAAAGACATTATGTCACTTAGTGCATTTACGAAGACGCGATTTTTAGAAACGTCGTCAAAACTTAGTGCGAAAAGCACTAAGTCGGACTTAATGTATTCTTGGCCATATTACTTGAAGTGGTGGTTGTTAACAACTACACTGGCCGATGCATTAAGTCGACATAAATTAGAATTGTGTGCTTGCAATACTGAACCGTGGATGGCACCTCAAGCATTCGCTGAGTGAATTTGTTAGTGAGCTGTTGTAATTTGAGGTTATCTAGTTAAAAAAGAATTTTTTTTTGGCAAGATGAAGCGTTTTCTCTCTGGTAATCGTAATAGATAGATGAAGATCAATACAACTAGTTTAGTAGCAGCCACAATTTTAATTCACTGAAAAATTATAATCCCGTAAAACTGTCTTTTTAATCAACGATGCAATTAGAGAAGCTTTAGAGATTCGCCTGCATAGATATTACCTCCAAGGATATTACGGATTGTATGCGGTACACCCATGGCCACCATTGAAGCCATACTCTGTCTGTCAACGCTGGACCTATGTGTCAAACAGGAGGCAGCGGCGTCCGCATTCAGACTCAAGGCACTATGATTATGAAAAGGGGACGAACCGGTAAAGCACACAAGTGTCCTGCACACGGTGTGCAGTGAACTACCCTTATTAATGACCAACCCCCGGCCCATCTAGTGAGACAGAACTAAGAATCTTCACAGACGGGTCAAGGACAAGCAGCTGGACCGGTGCGGGCATTTTCTCACGTGAGCTGAACATTAATAGATCAGGACGACTTGGTGCACACTCAACAGTTTTCCAAATGGAAGTAATCGGGGTGCTACAAGTGCAACCGCTGGGACTGAGATGGGCGTATGTCATGTACACTGCACTACAACGAAGAGGCTCTAGAACTATAACCATAGGAGCGGAACCCGTGATAATGTCGTCAGCAAGCATACAGAAAACTTGGTTGAACTTGGACTTGGTTGCACGCGTCGACATCACGGAAACACAGGGACAGATGGAAGGGCCTCTCAGAGTGCAGACAGTCGAGAGCTGCTCTTCCTAAACCAGACCGAAGGCTGGCTCTGAAGCTTATCAATCTGGCCCGGGCTAAGCTAAATAAATATCTACACACCGTGGTTATTACGAATAGCCCACTGTGCAGGGAATGTTTGGCGACGAATGAAATGACCAAGCATGTTTTGTTGGAGTGCAGTTTGCTTGACAACCAACGAAGGGACATACTCCGTTCTCCATCTTCCGTTGCAGAGGTCTGCAAACGCCCCAGTCGACTTGTGGCTTTCTTCCATGAAAGCCTTTCTTCCATGACATAGGCTGGCTGGGGTAGCTGGAGATCGCAGGGTTTTGCACGAAGGTCCTCAACCAAGCGGGACTAGTTTGCAGGCCTAGAGCCAACCCCAAACCAAAGCACCAACCACAACTGTCTTTTTCATTAAATTACTATAAGACTTAACGCAGTATTTTTATTTTACTGCAAAATTAACCGTCAAACAAAATACACTAAGTCAGTACCTTCTCCTACACTTTTGAATATAAAGTGCTATTGTGTGAACATATATTTTTTTCATTAATAACATTTTTAACCTCGATAGATAATAAATCTCGGTACATAATACTGATATTGTAAATATAAGTAGAATTTTTTATAAATTTTTCATAAACTTTAAATCTTGATTATCTCAAAACTACTTTTTCTGACTTAATGCATTCTTGAAGTAAGCCCTCGATATAAGGTCTTTCAAAATTAGTTCAGAGTACGCTAAAATTAAAATTCTTTGTGCTTCAAAAGTGATCTATTTCCGATACAGAACACCCCCTTAGCGTACTCTGAACTAATTTTGAAAGACCTTATATAATAAATATAATAATAGGTATGTTATTTATAATAGATATATATAATATAATCATAAACGTCTCAGGTGGCTTAGTGCTTAAAGCGCCAGATTTATGCGGAATGTCGTGATTCGAATATTTTTAGGCATACACGAGATTTCTAATCTTTAAGTCCACGTTTTCGTAAAAGCCTTAGGAAATTGACGTTTGGAGTGTTGCCAGTTTCTGACAAATTTTATATAGTCATGTCGTTGTTATCGTTAATTGTATCGATTAATTAACTAATGATATCTGTAAACTCGAGTTTACCAAATTTTGGATTTGATTGAAAAAAATCTTAGCAAAATTTTGCCAGAAAAAAGTTGACAGCACCACAGTTAGCACATATGTGTGCAGATGTGTGCGTGTGTGTGTACACTAGCAATCTGTGGTATGCATGTTGTTGTTGTTTGCGTCCCAGCTTCTCAGGTATTCTCAGCACTGAGACCCCAAGACGGTCCTTTGTACGTTGGCGCCCAGGTGGTATTACTCAATCCACCATAGCTATTTCATGAAATGGAGCACCCTTTTCGGTCGCTTCCACATTCTATGTTTAGTTCCCACATTCCCAAGAAACTGCAGTCGTTCTTTGGCAACCACCGGGCATTCCAGGAGTACGTGGACGGCTGTTTCGTCCTCCACCATGCAACCTCTGCATAGAGGGCTGTCGGTAACACCTTTATTGAACAAGTGTCTCTTGAGTGGGCAGTGTCATGTCCAATGTTGAGTAAGGAGTTATAAGGAGTTGAGTAAGGAGCGCTATTCGGAGTTTACTCCCTGTGAAAGTTTAGCAGGCGCAGTCCAGTTTGGGAATAGCGTCCCATCTCAGGATTTCCTGCAGTTTTTAACCGAATTCAAAAAAAGGAGGAGGTTCTCAATTGGACTGTATTTTTTGTTTGTTTTTTGTTTTATGTTTGTTACCTCAGAACTTTCGACTGGGTGAACCGATTTTCAAAATTATTTTTTTATTTGAAAGCTGGTGCTTCCCGTGTGGTCCCATTTCAATTTGGTCACGATCGGATTGGAAAGCGAGGTAAGTACATTAGCCAAGTACATTAACAGCAAAAAATTACTAAAAAAAAAAATGTGTAATAAAAAACTATTTAAATAAATATAAAAACCGCCTTCAAAAATGTATGAAATAAAAAAAATCTAACCCTAGAGTTGAAGGTGGTGTTAAAGCAAGCAATAATAACCGACCACCTTCAACTCTAGGGTTAGATTTTTTTTTATTTCATTTTTGAAGTTGGTTTTCATATTTTTTTGTTAGTTTATTTAGCCAATATTTAAACTGGCTAATTTGTAGGGGTACACTCGGTTCTGGGCCTTCTGCACTCCTGCTGATGCCCCGCTTAGCCACCTCGACCGCCGCATCGTTCCCGTAGGAGCCGCTGTGTATGCATAGTTATACCAGAAAGAAATTAATTTTGATTTCTCTTTATTTAATGTCATAAATTTTATGTTGTTTTATTTATATTATACGGACTGATTATCTGGTGTCATAAAAATACGAAGCGGCCTAGAACCTAGGCTGTAAATTGACGTCAGGTGACGTCATTTGACCATACTCAATACAACAATACACCATTCCACATAGTTTAGTTAGGGGAAGGTGTGGATCTAAGCTTGCGATGGCTTCACCGAACATATCCGGGCCCATCGGCAGTAGAGGAGGGTATTAATCGAGGTCGGGACTAGCGAGTGGCCACTCTAAATTTCCCGTGCATGCTTCACGTTTCGGCTCGCGTTCTGCGTCGCGTTCGCGTCTGCCTTGACTAGGACGCGGGGAAACCACCAGTCCCGCTCTCGACCTCCCTCTCTACCTATCCATATTCTGTAGGATGCTTCCAGTGACGTTTTCGCAGCTCTCCATATATGAGCTTAGCGTCGATCTTGGCAGCCCTAGATTCTTGAAGAGACTGTAGAGCGACTTCGCTGGTAGTCCTCTTGCTCCGACTTCCACAGCGAAGAGATCAGTCTTGAATCCGTTTCTCACAATCCGGTCTACTAATTTGCAGTACTTGTTAAGTTTGATGTTGTGGTCCTTCGGTATGTTACTTTCCCATGAAACTGTAAGTTCAACAAGTACTACATGCTTTGTCGCTTTTGAGAATATGAGTATATCCGGTCTTAATGCTGTGGTACAGATTTCCAAAGGCATTTGGTAATGCTTCTCATGTGTGTCCATCAACAATTCCCAATCCTTTGCTGCTCCCAATATTGAAGAAGGTTTAGTCCTATCTTTGGGCAGCTTATTGGCTCTAGGTTTCACAAAGTTGACCTTCTGGAAGCCGTTACTGGTTTGCCCTTTCCTGGTCCGTGCAATTGACAGGTTGATGGCCTCTCTGATGATTTGGAGGACTTTATCATGACGGTAGGAATACTGGCCTCGCTCAAGTAGTATTTTGCATCCGCATAACAAATGTTTCGCCGTGCCTACGACCTCCTTACATGACGGGCATAGTCTATTTGTAGATTTCCCCCATCTAACTAGGTTACTCGGGTCGGGGAGAGTAAGTTGGAATGCATTTAAGTAGAACTTAAGGACTACCGGATACGGAACCCTAAAAAGTTAGATACAATGAGACGGTGTATGTTGGTTGCAGGCATCATGACGACGTACTTCCAGTACCCGACGCCCGAGCTGCAGGATGAGCTGAAGAAGATCGCTCTCGCGATTGTCGCTCCTGGCAAGGGCATCCTCGCAGCCGACGAGTCCACCGGTTAGTATTATTCTGTTTGTGTATTCAGAATTTAGTTTTTCAATCAACCTTTATATTTGTGTATTTGTACCGTGTGGGGCCAGTACTTTAAAAGAATAGCCCCGCTGCATCTCTTCCCGTGTATGTCGTAAAAGACGACTAAGGGATATGACTCCCTTCTTATATTACTAGGTGGTAGGGTTTAAACCGCCCGGGTTGGTACCACCGCACTAAATGAAAGGTCGGTCGAAACGGCTATGTAAATAGTTGTGTTTTCCGTCCAGTTCAGTGTAGCCGGCATGACCGAAGGGAAGCACTGACGTGGCACCAAGTTCATCCGGTGTTATGGGCTGACATCACGGATGTTGTAGGTGATGTAGGCAACCGTGTCAGTTTCCATAAAAAAAAAAACAAAACAAAATATTATCCTCCTTTGGGAACTAAGGAACACTTGAATTAGTTTTCTATATAAGGTCTTTCAATAGTAGGTAACGCTACGCTAAGGGGTGTATGTGTATTAGATACTGATCATCACGTTCCCATATCTTATTTTTTTTGCGATATTAAAAACCTACTTATTAAGGTGAAATACGCGCACTTCACGTATTAAATTTGAGGAGTAAGTAACTGGGTTTTTTATGTCGTAAAAAAAATGGTATGGGAACGTGATCAGTATCTGATACACATACACCCCTTAGCGTAAAGTTACCTACTAATGAAAAACCTTATATTATACAGTTTCAGTAAGAAATATATTTTTTCTATTCACAATACATACGAGGCTAGGGCTAACCTCCAAATGTATGGAGAATAGAAAAAAATATTCTTCGAAATAAAACAATCGTAAGAGTATTTTAATAAATGTTTTTTCTTAATTAACATTTATTTAATAGTTCTAAAATACAATTTAAAAATCAAGTGGATATTTATAGGGAAGTGGATCTGACATTCAACATTACAACACTCACAACCCTTTCTTAGAAATTTTTTATATACCTATTAATATTATTAATAAAATGTACACAGGTAGATATTTCAAATATTTCGACTTTTTCTTCAACACGAACACATAATAATTTCATAGTAACCAATCCCCACCTATTTTAGTAAAGTATCGGTCGTTTGTGGAGCTACGCGGCTCGATAATTCGTGCTAAACGTATGTATGGTCCACCTCGAGCATTCTGTCGCGCGACAGTTGACAATTGATAGGAGTTTCCATAAAAAAAAAAGTAAGAATTTGTATTAATGACAGAAATTTACTCGTATGATGCCGGCACTTCACTTGGCTTAGCGTATTAGTGTTTGTTGCAAACATTTTAGTTTTATCTCGCTCTAAACAAGCCATTAAAGGGAGACGAAACGGGAATTCTTGCCAAATACACGAATACGCTAAGCCAAGTGAAGTCCCGGCATGACAGAAATGCGCTTGTCAATCTCAAAATTAGATTTGTACGCCGAAGATGGGTATCAAATCTATTGCCTCACTGGTGTTAAACGATGCGTGTGTGTGTATGTGTGTGCAGGCACGATGGGCAAGCGCCTCCAGGACATCGGCGTTGAGAACAGCGAGGAGAATCGACGCAAGTATCGTCAGCTGCTGTTCAGCACCGACGCTGTTAGTAACTATACTATACTTTTATGGCAACTGACACGGTCGGCTACATCGCCTACAACATCCGTGATGTCAGCCCATAACACCGCGTGAACTAGGGCTATCTAGTAAGGTAAGAAGGGAAGGGCCCTACAGTTTAACGTGGAATCCGAACCACGGCCAGCCTTCAACAATCGAGCGGTCACCCATCCAAGTACTGACCACGCTCAGCGTTGCTTAACAACAGTCGACCGACCGCACCACTGAGCTACCGAGGCTGACAAGAGACATACTACTTAAGAGTCTTTAATACCTCACTGCTACGCATGACCTGTGATCTGATCTGTTAGAGCAACAAAACTCCAACAATCACTCTAATAAAATATATGTTAAAGTTGAGTACTAATGCTAATTTGACGAAAACAAATAAAATCCATAAAATTTTCTTGATAAAAAAAATGGCAAAGCTACCTCCAAAAGTAGGTACATTAGAACTGCTAGTATTGGGTGAAGCAATTGAAAGTCAAATTTCACACTTTTTTTTTATGGAAACTGACACCGTTCTCTACATCACCTAGAACATCCGTGAGTTAGCCCATAACACTGGGAGAACTTGGTGCCACGTCAGTGCTTCCCTTCGGTCGTGCCGGCTACACTGAACTGGACGGAAAACACAAACTATTTACATAGCCGTTTCGACCGACCTTTCATTCAGTGTCCTATGTTTTTTACATTAAAAAAATAACCATTATTTTTACAATAAAAACAATTACCTAAAGTATCGTGCGTTGCTCTCAATTTTGCACACAATTTGATTACTTGATCGGAAATTTATTTTTTGCGAACGACAGGGTATTAGGTGAACGTCTGATGGAAGAATGCAAAATTCTTACTATACATTATTCCAAGCATCTCTAGCCTTCAGAGGCTAGAGATTGTTTAGAGAATTGTTTAATAGGCACTATGGGGCTGGCATAGTCGCAAAGCGGCTAAAGTCCTATTTATTACCTAACACTTTATGATCGGTTGAAATCGAGCGAGTTTTTGAATGAGTGTGCGTGTAAGTGATTCCCGTTTCAGACGCAGTTCTTCTTTATTTCTTTTGATTTCTAGTTTTTATTTATTTATTTATTTTAGACAGGCGGCAGCCTAGGCTGATACGTCTAAATCCAGTTAAAATTTGTTGTTTTTCGTTTTTTTTTTAATATCGTTCTTGAGCACTCTTTTTGAGATTGTTTTATTTGTTAGATATTTATATAGTTTTTTTTTAATTGATTGGTACTAACTGCACTTATTACTTCCTCTGGAAGTGGGTTCCTTTTTGTTGGTTTTGCTTCTATAAATTTTTAAGAAACTTAACATGGTTGCCTACATCTTCTGCTGCATCCGTGATGTCGGCCCGTCACGCCTTCCTGTCCCAAAGTGGTGCCATGCCAGTGTTTCCTTATTCTCATCGATGTTGTACCCCCCCGCAGGCCATCTCGGAGAACATCTCTGGGGTGATCCTGTTCCACGAGACACTCTACCAGAAGGCGGACGACGGCACCCCGCTCGTGTCACTGCTGGAGAAGCGGGGCATCATCCCCGGCATCAAGGTCGACAAGGGTGTCGTCCCGCTGTTCGGCTCCGAGGACGAGTGCACCACTCAGGGTAGGCACTCTCATATATCACAATTTCTTTAAGGAAGGTGCGGAACTAAGCTTGCGATGGCTTCACTGAACATATCCGGGCCCATCGGCAGTAGAGGAGGGTGTTAATCGAGGTCGGGACTAGCGTGTGGCCACTCTAAATTTCCCGTGCATGCTTCACGTTTCGGCTCGCATCAAGCCATCGTCAGCTAGTCTGCGAGATTGTAAAGCGACTTCGCTGGTAGTCCTCTTGCTCCGACTTCCACAGCGAAGAGATCAGTCTTGAATCCGTTTCTCACAATCCGGTCTACTAAGTTGCAGTACTTGTTAAGTTTGATGTTATGGTCCTTCGGTATGTTACTTTCCCATGGAACTGTAAGTTCAACAAGTGCTACATGCTTTGTCGCTTTTGAGAATATGTGTATGTCCGGTCTTAAGAGATTTCCGAAAGCATTTGGTAATGCTTCTCATGTGTGTCCATCAACAATTCCCAATCCTTTGCTGCTCCCAAAATTGAAGAAGGTTTAGTCCTATTTTTGGGCAGCTTATTGGCTCCAGGTTTCACAAAGTTGACACACAAACAATTTAACACGTAAACAATTTAAATGAAAATTCATAAAATAGTATTACAAGTTTGGTCACCTCCGTCTGAACTAACCTACGCTGTTGTCATATAGACGGTTGTTTTTGCTTTTTTTTTGTTTTTTTTTATGGAAACTGACACGGTTGGCTACATCACCTACAACATCCGCGATGTGAGCCCATAACACCGGTTGAACTTGGTGCCACGTCAGTGCTTACCTTCGGTCGTGCCGGCTACACTGAACTGGACGCAAAACACAAACTATTTACATAGCCGTTTCGACCGACCTTTCATTCAGTGCGGTGGTACCAACCCGGGCGGGTTAAACCCTACCACCTAGTAATATAAGAAGGGAGTCATATCCCTTAGTCGCCTTTTACGACATACACGGGGAGCGATGCAGTGGGGCTATTCTTTTAAAGTACCGGCCCCACACGGTACAAAGATAGTTCTAATAATCTTATAAATAATGCGCGGTCACTAACAGCCAGTTGCCTGCAAGGCGAAGCGTTTACACATACATTGCCATCGTCTGCACTATGTTATATTGTCAGAGACTGTAGATGCATTATAGAAGAAACACGTCTATCCATTTTTAACCAACAGATTCGCTGTTGATAGGTTGAGCTTTTGGGCGCCAGCTACATACATCACCTACAACATCCGTGATGTCAGCCTATAACACCTCGGTGAACTAGGTGCAATGTCAGTGCTTCGCTTTGGTCGTGCTGGCTACACTGAACTGGAACAATTTCATAGCCGCTTCAACCCGACCTATCAGTCGGTGCGGTGTTACCGACCACGGATTAAACTCTACCACCTAGGAAGGTAAAAGGAAAGGGCCCTAACAGTTTTAAGTGGAATCCGAACGATAATCATCATCATCAGACAAAGACAAAGACAAAGGCCGCTCCCAAGGCACGCCACCACACACGGTATTCCGCTCTTCTCATCCATCTACTCCCGGCTAACTTTTTTAGATTAGGTATCTGTTCACCTAGCTAGTTACGTTTGATTGAATGTGGCCTCCATTCGAACACCTCTACCTCAGCGGTTATCGGGTCTACAACAAATGTGCCCAGCCCACTGCCACTTAAGCTTGCTAATATCGACTACCTTGGCACGATAAAGTACTTACTACTTTAGTATTATATATTTAAGCTCAGTCGATGGAAAATGTTGATTGATGCCTAACGCCAACGTGTACTTGGCAGGTCTGGATGACCTCGCTCAGCGTTGCGCTCAGTACAAGAAGGACGGCTGCCACTTCGCCAAGTGGCGCAGCGTGCTGAAGATCGGCAAGAACACTCCGTCGTACCAGGCCATCCAGGAGAACGCGACCGTCCTCGCTCGCTACGCCTCCATCTGCCAGAGCCAGAGGATCGTGCCCATTGTCGAACCGGAGGTTCTGCCCGATGGTGAGTATTGTTTTAACATCTAAGTACCCATATTTTTTTACTTCAATGCTAGATTATAGCTTTTAATGTTTTGCCATTTTTATTTTATTATTACATTTTAATATATCATTAATTATAATTGTATTCCTGACATTGATTTGAATTTTTTACATCTAAATTATTATTACCTTATTATTTTCATGATTAACATTAACATTGTATTTTATTGTTATTTTGATTTATTTTTATTAAATGGCTTTATTGTTATATTTCATTTCAAATGTTTATTTTAGTATTGAAGTTTTTTCATTTTGTTTGTAAATTGTTGTTTTGACGATGACCAATGTTAGGATCGAACTAGAATGAGAATTTTTTTTATACTATATTTGACATGTCTAAATGTATAAAATGTACCAAAGAGACCAATAAAAAAATGTAATTTTAATCTGGTGTTTACCCAACCTGGGTTGGTGTTAAATTAAATTCAAACCATGGAGTAAGTCGTGTTTGTGATGGAATTGCACCTACCAAACTCCGGAGACATAGGAAGCGGTGTATGTCGACAGTTATTGAACACATTAGAACATAATAATACTCATAAAGTCGTTAGACACTTTATGGGTAGCCCCATCATGGGCGCCACATGTAATAAAAAATATATGTATAAAAAAATATCTTTCTCTTTGTATAAAAAAAAATATCGCATAGCTTAATAAATTAAAAAATCATTTAATTTCAAATGTATGGGTGGGTAATGTACATGAAATACATGCATAGGTGCTATTTTAATAGTCAATAATGCTTACCCAATGATTCTTAAGTTCCATCCGTGTCGCATCACCTTGCACTATTCCAAATTTCAACTTGTGGATCAGGTGACCACGACCTGGAGCGCGCGCAAAAGGTGACGGAGACGGTGCTGGCGGCGGTGTACAAGGCCCTGAACGACCACCACGTATACCTGGAGGGGACTCTTCTCAAGCCCAACATGGTGAGCTTACTCCGTCGTATTTATGCACTCAACACTCTACAACCGGGTTGTCTCCTTTCTAAAGCTCGACGTTCATTACTTTATAACTTCATTCATTACGGTGGTATCAATCCGGATGGGCTTCTAGTAAGGTAAGGGAAGAGACCTATGCATTTAAATGGTTCACGGCACATCCATTACATTTGACAGTTGATTATGTGGCGACACCTAGCCACAGTGCATGAAAGATCAGTGATTACGACAATACGCGCCAAAGAAGAACTAATCGAGTCTAGGGCCAAAACTGCATCCAGAAAATTGGGAATACTTTTCCGGAATCGGCGGTTATTCTCACCGGCTCAACTATTCCTGCTGAAAAAAACACAGATTAGGCCGGTGATGGAGTACTGCAGTCACATCTCGGAGGGTAGTCCCCATTATCTGCTAGCATCCTTGGACTCGATACAGCGCCGAGCCATCCATCTTGTTGGTGACCCGAAACTTACAGATGGTCTGGAGTCTCTGAGTCACAGACAATTTGTGGGTTCGCTTAGTGGTTTCGCAAGGAGAGGTGATTTTGGCTCTGTCGACTGCACCATTGGTCTCTCGGCACAGCCACCCATGCTGGTTTACATAAAAAAAAAGAGACCAATGAAGTTTCATACCAATGCTGTGAGATGCCAGCTAACAACCAGACGTCAGATGCAATATGTTCCTATAACAGTTTCTAGAAATAACCCGAATAACCCGTGGAGACAGAGGACGCTGACATCTCTCCACACTTTTAATGTTATTATTTTTTTTTATGTCATCCGGTGTGGTTGGCTGAGTCAGAGGGGCCAAAGCACATGCTCTGACTAGCCAATATCACCTCCGAGAAGGTAGGTGCCATACCGGAGACTTCCCTGGATTGCTGGCTATACTGGACCAGAGGAGAACACAACCGAGTTTGCTATGCGGGGCCATCTTACATCCAGTACGGTGATACCAAACCCAGTCGGCTACAATTTGAGCCTACCACCTAGTAAGGGGCAAGGGAAGGGAGCTACAGTTTTACACCGGTTCCGAACAGTGTAGCACCGGGTGTAGGTATGCACGTAAATTTTTCCGTTAGAATCCTGCATCTGGGACATCCGGTACACTTCTAAAGACACTTGATTGCAGGTGACCGCTGGACAGAGCTGCGCCACCAAGTACACCAACGCGGACATCGGCAAGGCCACCGTCACCGCTCTGCTGAGAACTGTGCCCGCTGCCGTGCCCGGTACGTACGCTATATCGCTATATTGGACAGTAAATGTTAATAAATTTTAAAATAGCTGTGTCGATGTGGAGAATATAGTTAGTTAGGTACTTACTGTACCGTTTACACTGTTCATTACAAGGGAGGTGTGACATTTGACTTTCAGTTGCTTCATCTGAACCTATGTTAGGTTTGGATGAAGCAATTTTTTCATACATTTTGAGTACATGACGTACTGTGCCCATGTGTGATGTCAGCTTGGCAGCAGCGTCACACTATAGAAGCTGCAACCAGAGGCGGACTTTCCTTAAGGCCGACTAGGCCCGGGCCTAGGGCGGCCAATCTGTACCTGCTGCTGGAAGCAGTGAGCGCAGGTACAGAATAGAAAGGGTGCCGGCCGGAGCAAGTGCGTGCAACGTGCGGGAGTGATGAGCGCGGCGGCGGAGACGACGCACTATTTACGCGGACAAAATAACTTAGCTATGACGATAAGGTCAATATTGCCGCAAAACAAAATACTTTTGCTATATGTAAAATAAACCGAGAAATAATATATTTCTGGCAGGTTGAACCGAACGCAATACTGATTTTCGTACAACTTCACATTTGTATCTATGCTGTAAACTTGAAAGGGGCGGCTGCATAGAATTGGGGGGGCTGGTACTAATCGGCCTAGGGCGGCTAAGGCTGCTAGTCCGCCTCTGGCTGCAACTGTTCGAATTTTGAAGAGAAAACGTCATCAACCCGATGGCGAAGTTGGTAACACTTTGACGGCTCGTGCCATACATACATTACAAATATCTTCATTCCTCTAATTTAAAATTAAATAAAATCTAAAAATGAACATGAACTACATATAAATAAATTCAAGTTAAAGAGTTAACATAATAATAACATGGACAGGCGTGACGTTCCTCTCGGGCGGACAATCCGAGGAGGAGGCGTCGGTGAACCTGAACTGCATCAACACGGTGGATCTGAAGCGGCCGTGGGCGCTCACCTTCAGCTACGGGCGCGCCCTGCAGGCCTCCGTGCTGCGCGCGTGGGCCGGCAAGCCCGAGAACCTCGGCGCCGGACAGGGAGAGCTGCTGAAGCGCGCCAAGGTGAGACGCTCCCGCCGGCAACGCGAACATTGCAGGATTCCATTTTCAAAATTTGCAGAGGTGGCGGGTGACAGGGCAGTCGCATTTCGAAATGGTGGACATTTTGAAAATGGAACGCTTTGTTTTCGCGAAGTTCTGTTAACACAAAGGCATTCAAACTGCCTACTAGACCGGACAACAAGAACCAAATCGTAATTCTATAAATTGTTACCTAGGTAATAATTCACTCATACTAGTGTGACATGAGTTTGACACACCCGTATGTGAAGTTCTAGATCTCGAATGTCAACATTTTGACGTTCCAGATTAAAGTTTTTGTATGAAAAAGATTTCAATGCCCGCTCTATAACCTGGTTAAATTTAAATCTCTTTGTGTTAACCATTTCACAGCCAAAATATCAGATTGATTCATATTGAAATGTGACACATTCTTCGTAGTGTTTTAATACGTTCTCCGTCAACGAATTTAGCAATCCAGAGAGCTGAAAATGTTTCACTTCAATGTTCGTAAGTGTTTATGTGATGTTATTAGCATTGAAAACCGCTGCATACTCGTACATAACTCGCTAGCGTTCAGTCTTCGTATTATTTAATTTTTAATCTTTAGATCATTGATTCATATTTTGATTTACCTTCCCTTCTTTCTCGTTAATGTTACTTTTTCATTCTAACAGCTGTAATAAATTCAAATATATTAACATATACATTACAACTACAAGTATGGCTCACCCGCGCTCGTGAGATAAAACATCTGTACCTACTTTAACTTGCAAGTAGGTACAGATGTTTTATCTCACGAGCGCGGGTGAGCCATACTTGTAGTTGTAATGTATAGACACGCGCTCCTGTGTGTGTAGCGTTAGCGCAGGTAGCGCTCCCGAGCTTACGCAGCCAAAGACAGTGTGCATGTATATTTACACATTTACACACACAAGCGTAGCTCATCCGCGCTCGTAAGATAAAACATCTGTAGGTACTCGCTCTAACCATACTAAATAGTGATTTAGTATTAATTTAAAATGAATAAGAATGTCATAATGACACCTCTATGCAGGTGTCATTATGACACTAACAACAAGCCATTATGTCATTAGCAATTTTGTTGTTATTTTATAGCAGTAGCATGTACTCGTAGTTGTCGGCACCTATTCTTAGCTTTGTCACATAACTGCACTTGTGTTTGTGTTGTCTCTCTGTTGCTTTGTTGTTTTGTCCCAGTTTCGCTATTTTAAGATGTGTTTCCACTGGGGAAGACATTTTCAATTTAAGCATGAGAAAGGCAAGATGCTTGAAATGCGTTGAAATGTCCCCGCGTTGTTACATTGACTGAGCATTGGCCTTACATTAATATTTTATTTCTGAAAATAAGTGAAGTTCACAATAATTTTGTGTACATTGTCAAAGAATGAAAAATTATAAAACAAACATTTCAAAGTTGATTACTGAATTTCACACATTTTCAGTTATTTGTTTAGTTGTAGGATTTGTACTAATCTGAATGTATGTTTTGTTTTTTGCCCTAATTCACACCTGCACCTCATCACATTGGCACATTGCACGATACCTTGACCCAAAAAAATCTAAAATTATTCATCTAAAACTCTGCATCATATTCTGACAATTTTTTATTGTCTTATGTCCTATGATACTGTTACGTAAAATTTTTAAATCTATGTGTCAATGCACGGAATGCACTGAACCTGCCAAACAATTTGAATTTGGAACGCAGGCCAACGGGCTAGCATGCCAAGGCAAATACGTGAAGGGCTCGGTTGCCTCCCTGGCCGCCGGCAAATCCAACTTTGTCCAGTCACACGCTTACTAGGCGTGCCCTCCAATATATCTGGCTTGTGACTTGGGCTTAGAGTTTCAAAACCTGACTGAACATCACAAAATTAAAATTTAATATTTTATTCTCATTGAATAAACTGTATTTTATATAAAAAGAATATTGTTTCTTTAATTTTCCTACATAAACAATGATTTTGCTTTTAGATGCATAATCTATTTGTAATTTTTCAAACTTAAATTTTATTTCAAGTTACCGTGCAGAACATTGGCAATTTTAGACATTTCCCTTTCCTAAACTTCCTCAGCAAAAATCGGAAAAACCAGTATAATTATGACGCACTTAGTTCATTGCAATTGCTTTAAAATGTCTCCAAATAGTTAGCAGAATGTATTGTGTGTTCCATTGCAATAGAAACTAATGTTGAAAAATAACCGCATCAAATTAGATTCAGCTACAGTAGTGCCATATTCCTTTTGATTCCTAAATACCCTAGTAGCGGAATCTGCAGATGGAGCCAGCCAGGTCGACCGCAGTAAGATAAGTAAACAATGTTTTATGATAATGTTCCCTATTTATGCCTACATAGAATTTAAATAAGGTATTTATTAAACACATTTTGTGATATTTTTTCTGTTATTTATTAGAACTTGTACGTATTTGACCCTGCACACACCGTGACGAGTTAATTTGCCTTCACTGATTCTGTAATTATTCACATTAACTGGGAGTATGATAAAAACTCTCTCAGCCCATCCCTTGCCCCCAAATACAATCTTCGGTGTTAAAAGGGGCCTGAAAGGGTCCTGCTAAGTTTTCATGGCTTCGCAATTCCTTAGCATTACTGTATGTCCATGGGCATCGTTAGCCACTTAGGAATAAGTGCAACAATGCAACATGTCGTGTTTCCTAGAAAAAAAACACATATTGCACAATGATTCTACTTCCATAGTTATAATGGTTTGCAGAGGTTACATCGGCGATGACTTAAAAGCCGTCCGAATGCTCTCGGAGTGACCGGAGGTGGTTGAGGAACAGCTGCAGTTTCTTGGAAGTGTAGAAAGTGCCCCTGAAGCGGCCGAGAAAGCTGATCCGCTTCATGAAAGAGCTGGGGTGGCTGGATTAGCAACACCCGAGCGCAGCGTCAACGTACAACGGACTGTATATGGTCTCAGTGCACAGAATAGCGCACTCCTCTCCTCACCCTAACAAGGAGGTGCTGGGCAGCAAAAAAAAAAACATTATAACGGATTATATTAAACTGTTTTTTTTTTCTGATTGCAGGCGAACGGACAGGCTTCGCTCGGCAAATACGTGGCTGGATCAGTCTCAGGTGCGGGCGCCGAAGCCGGTCTCTTCGTGGCAAACCACGCATATTAAAACACTTCTCTCACCTGTCTCACGCGCAACGATATGCGGCGAATCTTGACATTTACATCATGTTGGAATGTTGTTCTGAGCTGATGAAATAACTTTCTAAAGTTTCATATTCATTGAGATAGGTTATTATACGAAATGTATTAAAAACAACAAAAATCTCCCATCTCCCACTTAAAATACAAGCGTGTTTGCTTCTATACAATAAACGATTTCTTTCTTTCTTTCTTTCTACGCGTCCAAAATCACGATGGTTAGAAAATCAAAACTATTGCGAGCGACATTGCTTTGATTAATTTATATGTGCGTTGATCGTTTGATGTTGAGTATAAAAAAGTAATAATAACTTTGTTCCATCCAATTGATGTGGTTACAGATTGAAATGTCAAGGCTCGCTTTATATCGAAGTACACAAAAATATCCATAATAATGCTAAACTGTAGTCATGCATAGTTTTCATCTAGAACTTGGTAATTTATTGTCTCATTTTCGTTGTTCAGTTTGTAGAAAATACTTAGACGGAAACATTATTCTCTTCCATCTAAAGCCTCAGTGCCATTTTGCAGGTTTGGTAAATGGAATACTGAGATTCAAACTTATAATGAGTTCAGAAAGCAATGTTCACGTATGCAATTTGGTTTACGTGAATTTTGAATCTGGACGAGTTGAAAATTAAGTCGAAAAACTATAACGTAAAAAGCTCGCAGTGTATGTCAGTTTCACGTTGTAGTTGTATTGTAGCTTCATGTATAGAAGTTTGTTGAAGCTGTAGGCTCGTCATTTGAAATTGTATTAGTTTCGGTGTACGAATTTTGTATGTGACCTGATTTTGTATTGAGTATTTCTTGTGCCATTCACATTAATATTAAGTATAAGTGAATTTTTTAGATTATTGGTGTTTAAAATATCAATACAAAATATTTACCATATATGCGAAGTAACAACATGGTGATGGCACAAATCAAATTATTTGGAATTATATTTAAATCATTATTATAATAATAGTACATAAATGTCTATTTATTTATTATGGCCTATTTAGTTTGAAATATTTTATTTTTAAATAATTTATGTTGATATTGCATAATATAAATTGTAATAGTTATGTTGTCAAACGTAACTATTTATATTACTTATTTGTTATTTATTTTTCCCCGTCCTTTGAATCCTTCAACGCTAAAAAAATTTATAGGACACCTACTTACCTACCTAGATGAAAAACTGAAAATTAATGATAGAGAAAAAGTAAAGAAGAGTTTTGCCGACTTCATAGAACAGCGATCGGCGGCCGTCTTCTTCCGGTGCTTTGTCACTCAGGTTGGCGTGCAAGCAATCAGTAAATTGGCAGAACAGTACCTACTAGATACAACGAATTAAATTATCGGGAAGTGGCATACAACGCACCGAATTGAGGCGCGCCATTGGTGAGCATTCAGCACACTCCAATCGTCTCTCCTATATACGTACGTATCAAATTGCGTCTTACTTTATCGACGTTCACAGAGCGGAAACGTAACGGGATGTATGAGGCGCTCGCGCACTTACGCTGTTTTAAATATTGGCAATATATAGAACTCCAATCGCACCTTTCTAGCGGTAAAATGTATGACGAGGGCCCGTCCAGAAAGTAGAATTTCGTTGACTAGATAAGAGTTAATGTACCTACGACAAATTGATCAAATAGGTTGTCTATTTTCCCATTCAGTCCCGTGATTTATCGTTTCAAAAGCGCCCGACCAGCTACGTACGCCACGCCCCGCATAGCGCCGGCAGTTTCGACGTTATAGGTCCGCATCATGCGTAAAAGCTAGGAAAAAGAATTTGCTTCTTGAAAAATATGTATGAACACTGACAACATACTTACCATGGGGAGTAGTCTCGACATTTACTACAAAGGCATATAACCTGTATTGCACCTTTGTTTTGATTCGAAATTGTGAGTTGAATTAATGCAGTTCATACATAAAGTGAGACCGTTGGTACGGTCTTTGGTTATTTTGTATATATTTTACACACCTAAAATATACCGGCACATGGGTTGTGCCGCACCGCCGCATTTCGGCTATATTTCTGTAAGTTACTCTATGATTTCGGCGCGCCGACGCAATAATCTTGTGCTGCTGCCACAGACTACATAGCCTGTGGCTGCTGCGGTGTGCGGTGCGTGAGCGGTAATTTTTCCAATTTTATAACCGCCTAGCTTTCAGCGCCATCTCTCCTTGGAACTTCAAGCTTTGTTTGAAATGTATGGTGTGCACTGCACGTTGGTGTTCATATTGAAATGTCACGCTCGCGGGCAAATACACATCGTGTTTTCATATTTCTGTCACAGATGGCGCTTTCAACTATTGTGATAATAGTTTTGAATAATGAGATTATGAATGGGCACTTAAGACTATTATTGTCTTGTTTATTGAGTTATTTTAGATGTTTATTATTATCTTATATATTACTTATCTTAGCCTATAAATAAAAGATTGTAGGAAATAAACGAGCTCCTTGTATTTACGCCTACCTGAGGGCATTTTCACTCAGGATTAATTTCAAAGTTCAGTAACCTTGCTCATCTCTCCGAAGGATTATTTAATTGCTGTAATATGTCTTAGAATCTAATTAGCGTTCAATGAAGATCGTTCTAGGGTCGGCGACCCCAGTCTAAGTTGTGCTAACTAATCTAAACTCTATAAAAGAGGTTTTGTTACTGGATAGATAGGAAATACTTTAATGCTCCAAAACATTTTACACAAACAAGGACAACATAAAATTTACATGATTTGCAAAGACGGGACTTCTCCCTTGCAGAGATTTCTTCCAGTCAGCCTTTGAGATGTTAGAGAGTAGGTATATTAATTTATTGAAATGTAGTAAAATATACCGAGTGTGAAAATTTAAAATTAAGTATCGAATTATATAAATAATACTTATTAATAATACAAAATAAAATTAATATTATAATATGTGTCAGGATCGTGGCACGTGGAGATACGTTGTCTCTGCTTACCCCCACTGGGACCCAGGCGTGACGATATAATGCTTTATACATACTTTCCGCATCCAGTACCTAATACTTTTTTCTTGTTTCGAAGATAACTAACATTATGATTTATACACAGAATAATATCCCCCTGCCCCCTTCAGAGTACCCAGTATGCATTAAACATTTAAATTGTTTTACAGTGAGTAATTATCAATTCACCCAGTAGATAGGTAAGGTGTGACTGGGTGGCAATGGGATCAAAATTAAATCGAATTCGCGTCCACAATAACAGCTGCACTCTCATGCACTTTGCTGAAACACATCAAGCGGCCAGTTGGCGATTGCGACACGGTTCTAAAGGCGGCAATGCGGTTAGGAACCTGAGCGTACATACAAAACAAAACATTACACGCCCCACCAACCTCAGGGCTAAATACCTTGAATTAAACACCGAGAGATGTCATTGACATAAGTACATTGCAAACATTTTATGTGCAAGCAGGCAAAAGCTGCGAACAAAAACAAACACGTCTAAGAAATAGATAATGTTTTTAATGTGTTGCCTTGCCTCCTCAACTTGATTCCTACCTCCACTATAAATGTATTGTTCAGATGCGATATTTATTTCGCCATAAAGAACACAACCATAAAAATATTTCAATGAGACATGTATAATATTCAGTATGATTGATTAGTCATCGTTTTTGTTTGTCCCGTTCAGCAATACAATCTACTTTATGGAAGAAGCGACAAGCAAGATACATTTACTTATACTTTTTATAACTTACATACTAAACTTTCATTAGGTAAGTACATTAAAAAATATAACATAATACATCTAAGCAATAACAAAAAATGAGTTAAAGCTTTATTCAAAAATAATAAAATATAATGAACGTAAGGGTTCAGTTTATATAAGTAAATAAGTAGCTCTAAAAACCAATCATAGTGACTTTGTGACTTACTTACAACAAACAGCTGTTCTGCGTTTGCACATAGTACGGTCATTGACCCCGTACAATGCAAGTTAAGTACCTACTGTTACACACAGGTTAATGTTTAGGTAGCAAACATGTTTTGTAAAATTTTTCGAAAAGTAATGCTAAAAACATATATTTTTTTTTTTGCGTAACGTGTTTATTTGAGTGTCTATGTAACTCTCCCGAAATTTTTGACATAAACAACGAAGCACCTTTATATAAGTAGGTAATATAAAAGATTAATTTGAATCGTCCAAGTAAGCATTATTATACTTTTTACAAAGGAAAAAAAATATTTTAACTTGTAAAAGGATTGTCTAAAAGGGAGTATTTTCAGCAGACACACATTGTCACTTTATCTCGCCGTCCGGGTCCCCTTTCCATTCCACCTTCGCACCACACGCACTCGGCAGGGATTGCATCCCTAATACCTACTCGCTGGACTTACCGCGGATGCGTACCAACCGCAGATCTTTTCTCTACAGACCCGGTAAACTGAAAGAAAGAAAGAAAGAAAAGAAAAATATGATTTATTGTCATTAATAGGTATACAAAAAGAAAAGAAAACATTACAAAAACATGAAATTATACACGTAAAACCTAAATTAATAACACAAGTAATGACAATATGGACCCATCTCAGCACGTGCTATATGTGCACAAGGCGACCTATAGCGCTGTTTTTCAGATGGGCCCAGAGTAATAAATATAGAACACTAAGAAACATAAACACGATCCTTTTTTTATCTACAAACAAAGACTCACACTATAAATAACAACATAAATAAAAATACGTAAAATGGCAAAACATTTAAAATTTTTAAAATAGTCACTGGCCTTTTTGTGCCAGCAAGAGTGCAGATTTCAACTTTTTTCTGAACACATTGGGAACACACACAGCACACAACTGAAGGAACATTTTTGTACAATTAGCGTCCGATCACTCTTATGCCCCTTCTGTTTATATATTTGTTTGGCATCTCATTGTGCGTGTCTTGTTCTCGGTGCGGTGATGCGTGCTATCTGTGGATTTTGCACTTATTGCATTTTGTTTCGGATAAGCGCATGCTAAAATTAATATGTTGTTTAAGTAGTCGCGCGCCGGTATCAGTGGGTTTTTGGTCTTTGGCCTCGTTTTCCTTATCAATAAAACACTATGGCGTCTGATGATATCCAAAATTAGAAGATGATGATCAGCGAATACCTGCGTATCGAACGAAATATGCAAGTGCGTGTTTTGTAGCTGTTATTCAAAGGTTGAAAGTTGCCCAGCCACGCTCAGCGATCAATGGAGCGAGCCCTGGGAAATCGCTGCGTGCTGCGAGGCAGTCCGCCGACGCACCAAAGTAGTATAACGAAAAAGGAATCTGACGAAAGTGTCCAAAATCATTGGACACCGGGTGGGTTAGTTCAAGTGGCAGTGGGCTGGGCACATCAGCCGAAGAGGCGATGACCGCTGGAGTAACCGCATCCTACACCGGCGCCGCCGTGGTCAGGTGGGGTGACCTGCCACCAGGTGGGACGACGACATCAAGTACGTCGTCGGAAAGCAGTGGTTCCGTACCGCGTGAAGGCCGAGAGGACTGGAGGAAAATTGGAAAGGCGTATGTCCAGCAGTGGACGCATGCACACTGACTGACTGGCATATTTAGTACAGTTGGCTACAAATTAAATACATATTTTATCCGGTTATATACATAACCGTTTTAGGCATCCCGTCCGTTCATAAAATGCGGTGGTTACAATCCGATTTTATATAATTTATATATCCGATTTTATATAAATAGGTATGCAAAGATTCCACACATTGACAATTTTACAATAGTTACTTATCTAACTGTTCACTCCACATTTCCACACATTTAAATTTCGAATATGGAAAAACGGACAGATTTCAGACCCTATTTATTGCTTTGCCATACAGAAGTTCGTTCGCTGCCTTCTTTTGCCCCCAATCCCTGTTCACCACAGACTAAATATCGCCCCCCCCCCCCCCCCCCCCCCCTCTTCTAGCCCCCTCCTACTTACTTATCCCTCGCATATCCACCGTAAGTGGCGCAGTCCGCCGCCACTACTGTAGTCTTAAAAGGTAAAGGTGAAAAATAAAATATGTGAAATTTTCTCATACAAATCAGTTTTGAAGTGGGAGTTTTTCAGCGCAGGTAAGTGTTAGGCGAGCGAGTGCACGGACGACGACACTATAGGTAGGGGGAGAATATTTTCCATTGTTTGTAGTTAGCCGGCGACGACGACGAACGGCCGGGGCGGCGGGGCGTCAGAACGCCGGGGTTGGCGACCCCTGCCCACGGGAAAGCCCTGTGAAAAGGGCGGTTGCATTGCCAATGTTTGGCAGATTTCCATGATTCCTAAAAATTCATTCCTAAAAAAAGGGTGCCTCTGCAAAAGAAGGCGGTCTGGTGGAATGCAGAGTTAGCCGATAAAAAAGCGAATTTTATGGCGATCCGAAAGATCTATCTGGCAACAGATAGGTCCGATAGGGAAAGACTGCGAGAGGAGTATACGAATGTCAGAAATGACTACTTCGACTCGATCAGTCACGCCAAACAATGTAGCTTTGAAAAATTCGTAACTGAGCACGGAAACGATGACCCATGGGGTCTAGTATATAAATATCAGGCCGATAAACTCGGAAAGTCCGCTATATTAAGTTCACTTTCTTACGAAGGTGTAACGACGGACAACTGGGAGGAAACTTCTCGGCTCCTATTGGACCGGCTGCTTCCGGATGACGATCCCGAAAAAGATACGGCTCAGCAAAAAGATCTGAGAGACCGTATTAATGATTATGTGTCACCAGTAGGTGATGCTGAGCCGATCCGAGGGATCGATGTGGAGTTGGCTATCAGGTCAATCAAGGCGGGCAAAGCGCCCGGCCTTGATAACCTAAACGGTGAAATAATCACCAAGGCCTGGCCGGTGGTAGGAGAGGCAGTCGTTGATTTGTTCAATGACTGCCTCGATAAAGGAGAGTATCCAAAGTCCTGGAAGGAGAGTTCGGTTGTTATTATAGCGAAAGGGGGAGAGAGGGACCTTAGCGACCCAAAATCGTACCGACCAATTATGCTTTTACCTGTATTAGGAAAGATTTTTGAGAAGGTACTGGTCAATAAGGTCCTATGTAAGTTCGATGACCGCCTATCATCGAACCAGTATGGGTTTCGGCCGAGGGTATCAACGGAGGATGCCACGGTCGAACTGTATAATCGAGTCGAAAACTCGAGCAGCAAATATGTTCTTGGCATATTTGTTGACATATCGGGGGCGTTCGATAACCTATGGTGGCCCAGTGTTATGGATTCATTGCGTAAGCTTGATTGTCCCGGTAACGTCTATAAGCTCGTGAAGGATTATTTCAGTGGCCGAAAGGCCACTGTATGTTCGAAGTACGGGTCTGTGGCGAAACTGGTGACTAAAGGCTGTCCGCAGGGATCCGTCTTTGGTCCTACCATATGGAACATCGTTTTCGATGGTAGTATCGATCGCGAAGTAGACGAGATTTCGTACGCAGATGATAAGGTCATTATTATACATGGTGATTCCAGGAAGGAACTGGAGCAAAAAGCTCAGAATGCGATCGATCGAATGAATGATTGGTGCAAAAGTGTAAAGATGACGCTCTCGACTAGTAAAACTGTAATGATGCTCTTAAAGGGTAAACTAGACACAAACAGGCCGCCCACCGTTAAACTGGACGGGCGTAGCCTCACTATGGTCAAAAGTTTTAAATACCTTGGGGTCATGCTAGACGAGAAACTCGGTGTGGGCTCTCACGTGACTATGATCTGCGAAAAGTCCAAAAAACTGTTTCATGCTCTGGCCAAAGTGGCGAGCGCGACCTGGGGTCTTAGACAAAAAGCCTTAACCATTATCTATAGAGGTGTGGTGGAGGCAGTCTTGACCTATGCGTCGGCCAGTTGGTCACGTAGGCTTAATTGCCGACATATTAGGCAAATTAGAAGCGCACAGCGCTCTATCCTCTTAAGAGTCATAAGGGCGTACCGTACGGTCTCTACAGAAGCGGTATTCGCTATCGCTTGTGTGCTCCCCATTGATATCCTAATACAGGAAAGGGTGAGCATGTTCAGCCGCAAAAGCGGAATTTGTGAACGATACGAGCGATATAGGGACATAGAGATTGGTACGGATGATTTGCCCATGACAATTAAGAGGAAATTTAAAGAGCGTAGCGTGGAAATTTGGCAGGACGAATGGGCCAAATGTGAGAAAGGTCATCTCACGCGAGAGTTCATACCGAGAGTTATCGTAAAAATGAGAGGAAAGAAAGTATTTAGAGTGAATCACGAGCTGGTCCAGTTCCTGACTGGACATGGGAAGTTCGGAAAATACTTTTTTAGATTCGGCATCATAGATAATAGCATATGCGAGTGCGGGGAACCGATCGATTCGGTAGACCACGCTCTCTTTGAGTGTTCTCTGAGCGATAATGCAAGGGGAGCACTCGAGAGCGTGGTCCAAAATGCTGGGTTGGTCTGGCCCATAAGCAAAGATCTATTTCTAGATGATCGAGTTATAGAGGGTTTCCGAGCTTTTTGTGCGGAAGTTATTAGAGAAAGGTCGTAGATGATCGCCGCCTCCCCGCGGTGGGGACGGAAACGAAGATCGGGTCACCCGCTTGCGGGTAATAAAAACCCCGAGAACGGCTAAAGGCGATCAGCTCGACTTTTGCCATTAGGGGTTAGCATAAATCACTAATGGTCAAAGCCGACAAAGTAAAAAAGAGATGTACAATTGAGAGAGAGCAATTGTTGATGAATGAGTGAGTAAGCAGTAAAAGGCTAAGCCTAATCTGCGTGTATGAACACAAATGAATGAATGAATGAATTTCCATGATTCCTGGCTGACGTATGTACTGCATTCACATGAGAGTTGACAAACATGTATTTTTAGGCAGACAGCATGAATCTACTTATTTGGAAAGTACAAAATACAGACTAGGTAATGAAGTAAACCTGGCTGGCCGAATTGTAACCACCATATTTAATCGACGAGTCGGTGGAAATTGTTATGCATGATGTCAAAAACGGTTCCATATTGTCCATATTGCCGGATACAAATAAACAAAGAGGTGACTGACTCGGCACCTTTTTGTGTATTGGATTTTAAAGTGGCAATAGCACAACGGTCCGTTAGCGTTTCGGAATGGGGACCTCGTTATTAAAATTTTTTGAGAGCCTGTAATTCAAAATAGTCAATTGAATTGACAACAGGGCACGAGCAAGCATTGAAATTGTTGAAAATAACGACCAATAGTATTTCAACGATGATATTTCAGTATTAATTGCTTGTAAATTCAAGAACCCAAACCCAAGTTGCGAATCCGTTAAAATTTTCCACCACTTAATAAAAAAATCTGCCAAAATGCAGCCACGGTATACAGCCTTTAAAACCGATTAAGCCTCACTCGACGCCTCCGCGCCGCCGCCCCGCCGCCGGTGGAAATTTAGCGAGATGACAGGTAGGCTTCCGTCCGCCCGCCCTACTTACAGAGGTTAACGCTTTTGGGCGGGCGGCTCTCAACATCCCGCCCAGCATAAACAATGCCTATTTCAGTACCTATTATCAACGACCGTGGAATAAATACCAAGAAAAGGCATAGTCGAACGTTGTGTATCTACAATTTAAAAAAAAGAATAGCCCCACTGCATCCGTGCATGTCGTAAAAGGCGACAAAGGGATAAGGACAAGATGACGTACTAAAGGGCGATAGGTTAGCCACCTCTCACCTTGGAACGGTCCGTCCACCGAGTCATGCAACAGGTAGGTCTTTCGTGCTTCATTTGCTACTTGATAGGTTATCTTGTCCGAATACTTTGCTAATTGTGCTGTAATTTACAAGAGTACCTGCAGCACAGCCCGGATTACACTGTTTACCTGATTATCGGGATACAGCGTGTGGTATGTTTGTAGTAAACATACTTTATTACACACTAGTGCAAATACACAATAGCGCGCTAGCTGTGAGGTGACGTGGAGTAAGTGACACTGACGACGTGTGTCCACCGAATTTCGAGCAATTTGGCGCATGTGTCCACCGTTTCGCGCGATCGCGGAGCGCTCGCCGCTCGCCCGCGCGACTTTCAAGAATACATTTCTAGCCTTTTTTTTTTTCTATGAAACACGTGTCGAGGTTAATATTAAATTTGTATTGCATCGTTTAAAGTAAAATATCGGCTTATTTATACTTGTTCTACGACGTGGTACAAGAAAAGATTAATACATTTCTTATTAAAATATTCATAGTTCCTAAGGAAAATAACGGATTCTCTCGATACATAACATTATTTATAATTAGATACTCTGTCGTTTAACTTACAACATATCTAAAAGACATTATTTTCCCAAAAAAAAAAAGTTTTTTTGTTTTTCTGAAAAAAAACGAAAAAATTAAGATGGATTCAAAGAGGGGATTTTAGGTAGCCTTCTCTTTCATATCCTATTAAAGTAAGTGAGCTAAACTTGTATATACGAGTACCTAATGTGTATAATATTACCTTGTATTTATATATAATTATTATAAGTATTTAGATAATGTTATTTTTTTTTTTCAAGTTTACGAGTACTATAGGATAAAGTGAGTCAGCTATATGTTTTGCAAGTAAAAATAAATCGTTTCGACGTGATTCCGTGCGTGATTGTCCGCGTCCCAAATCGGGGCATGGACAGTTGGAGCACTAGCTTAGCAGCTGTCAGTGACCAAAATCGGTATACTTAACGACAGTCGAACGGCTCTGACGTCACCAAGTAGTTACTGTACGAAACATGACCGCATAGCAGCCACTACAGCCATGTAAAACATCCGTGATGTCAGCCCATAACACCGGGTGAATTAGGTGACATAGTCAGTGCTTCCCATCATTTCATGTGTAGACATATTTTTGCAGTTTCCTCTTTGTTCGCTTTTATTTGACACCACCTCGACAGGCTGATGGCCCTTCTAGATAGGTTATTTCCCCGATCGAGACGATAAAATATTGGGATATGAATTAATTGAACAGACAGCTCTGAATATAAAGTGTGGAAGCGTCGTGAGAATTTATAATTGGATTTTTCTTTGCCGTTTTTCACAGATCGGTTTTTAATTTATCTTTACTTGGCATACACTGAGATAAAGTAAATAATATAATTTTAACAGCGTGAACTGTTTGTGATTCCGAGCACGACTCTAAAAAATTAATTGCAAAAGTCGCATTTCGACGGAGTTGATGAGGCGGCATCCGTCATGAACTCATCCAGTGAGTGATGTGATGTTATATAAATAACACTTTCGTGAATAGAAACTCCTCGAGCCTGGATACAAAGATTCCGCCAGACGCGGCATCGGCGAATTGCAATCTCCAGACTTTGTAGATCGTGGGGCTAATCACCAATAAACCCTACTTGACTCCGAGCGGGGCTGCGTTGTGGGCAGTAAAGTGTGTCCTTGTTGTAACCCGGCAATGTAGGTAGATAAGCTAGGTACATAAGTTCTGTGCCCGCGGCTCTTATTGCGGCGCGGCGGCGAGCATTTATTACGAATTCTACACCTCGAGTCTACACCCGAACCACTTTATGTTTTTATAGATCTCTAGTAATGTCTTCTGTCTGAAGAAATGTACACGGAAATTTTGATTAATCATTTGCGATCCACGCTGGCAGATCCAAAGGGAAGCACTGACATGGCACCCAGTTCACCAAGGTTGAGATCGCGGATGTTGTAGTGTAGGTGATGTAGTTAACCGTGTCAGTTTTCATGAAAACAAAAAGGTGTAGGTAAGTATTCCACCTCATCAGGCTATAGTAATAATAGGAGTTCTTAGGTCGTACGTTAGAAGCCAAAGCTTTATTCTGTTTCAAACTTGGAAGGATCACTACGGCTCTAAGTGCAAAGTCGAGAGTTTATTGACATGAAGCATTTTTTTTTCGCAAGGCTTTCGCTTTGGAGAGGATAACTTTTGGAAATTTGGGGAAAATTGCGTTTGCAGTTTAAGTGGAAAATATTGTGAAATATAACAAGGGGCGCGTAATTGAATGAGTTAGGGATTTCACTTGCACAATATTCTTCGTGCATTTTTAACGAACATCTTTCAGCATTCTCTCAAAAATGTTTGAAAGTTGACTAAAAACAGTTGACTAAATGTATGAACGTTTGTTTTAATTTGAATATTTTCCAAAAGAAAGACCGTTTTGAGGATTTCAAAACGTCTTCTCTTAATAACACATTATTTAAAAAAATAATTGCCCGCGGCTTCGCTTAGAGTGACTTTTTACTCACAGCTCATGCAGGCCGCTATGACGTAGCGTTATTATTTATAACCATCTTGAGAAGTGTCAGAACAATGAAAACCGTATGTAAATCAAAAAAGTGGTTCTCGAGTTATAAGGATATTCTACTGAAGTACGTTACACGGCCGCCGTAGACACTTGGCTTATTTATTAGGATAGCGAACTTGTAGGTACAACTAGATACAGTACCCACCAGTATATAATGTACAGTGAGAGTAGAAATGTAACATTAGAAAGAGACAATCCGGTTGTAGAGCGTCGTCCCTGTCGCAAATAGAGTTAGTCAGATATAGAGTTAGAGTTTCAGAGTACGAGTTAGTCACATCGTGCCTACCTACATTACTAAAATTGTTGAAAAACCAGGATAAGAGAAAGGCTAAATTACCGAAATTAATAACAAATAAAACCGTTTAATAAAGGTGACCCTTTCATCCTGATTGAAGACGAGATGACAAAACCGTTTAAGATATCTCAAGCTGAGCCGAGAATAAAACGTGGAAATTCAACATTACTGCTAGTCCCCGCAACGATTTCAGTTTCTTTTAATTTGCCAAGTTCTCGGGCTCGAGGGAGCGAGCGTTTAATATACTTTAAGTGCTTCTTAAACTACCACGGTCGCTTTTCCTATTGTTTTTCAATTAAAAGTGGAAAAGTGAATATTGTTTTATCCCAAACGATTATACCGTGGTATCCTGGAAAGCTTTTCAAATGAAATGCTGATAATGTGTCACTTCGGGAGCATATTCGTAGGATGAACCGGAACAAAAAAGTGTACGAACATTGTTCTGATTTCAGCCGTAATAATAAAAAAACCTTTCCATTCAAATTAATTAGCGAAATTAATGCACAAGCAATGTTCTAATGCGACCTTACAACATCTATGTACATACACGGATGCACGCACGTTATGCGTGCTTCATATTTCCCCCCAAGTACAGTTACGGCTCCATCAAGAGAGGCGCGAATAGGCACCTGTCAGGCCGACATGGCATTCATAACCCCCGCATGCGACCGAATGTCCATGGGCGTCGTTAGACACCGTATGGGTGGCTCAGCGCCACATGTTGCGCATTAAAGTAGGTCACGGTGAGCGTCGCTCCCAGGCAGGCACCGCCCGGCGCCACGCCGCGCCGCGCCGCGGTAAGATACCTCCTTTACATAAACGAAAGCTTTAATTTTAAAATTTAATTTTATATCTCGGATACTAGACACGTTTCAAAGTTTCAGTCATACCTACCTGTCCTACAGCCTATGACAGACAGACAGAGACGAACAGTTGACCGGTTTTATAATAATATGGAAAGGTAAAAATTGCAGACACCCCCATTTTCGACTTTTCTATATCAGATCTCACATCCATTTTCCACAATCATGATCCCGCTCAAACGACGTCATGCGTCACTTCGACCACCGTTCAACCTTGAGGTCTTTTACCTACGGAACCCTAAAAAAAGAGCAATAAAGGGCCTCCCAGAACGCGGCCGCCTGAGAAATTGCCGGCAAGTTATATTAAAAGTTTGCCACAAAGGAAAATGACTTTCTCGCGAGTAAAACGGGGCGAGCGAGTCTATACTAAACTCAGATTTGCGACCATTACAGCCGGCTTAGAATAGGAGCTAGCAAGAGTTTGATGTGGATAAAAAATCTGTTAAGTGCGAGTTTCACTCGCGCACGGAGGTTTCAGTATCTATCCGCTATTATCCGCCTATGTTATCTCTTTCAACAATGCAATGTATAGAAGCCTGTGGCACCATCTATTATTCAGTAGCGTGACTAATAGATTTTTCGCACGTTTGTTGTATGGGAGCCCCCCTTAATTTTTAACATTTTCTTTTTTTATATTATTTGTTGTAATATCCGCTATAGTAACACATATTCTGTGAAAATTGCAACGGGCTACCTATTACGGTTCAAGAGATACAGCCCTCGGACAGACGGTAGAACAGACGGACGGCGCGGCGTAGGCTTAGTAATAGGCTTCCGTACGAGATACGGAAACCTAATAAAGCTAAAAACTGGAACGGCGGAGGCCAGGGCCGACCGACACGCGCCGTCTCTTCGTCGTCGATCATATAATCACTTGTAAGTCGAAAACTACTTAATCGATTTACATGGGATTTAACTGACGTTTTCAGGAGCATCAAAAGATGGCTATAGGATAGTATAGAATTTTCTGCGAAGCGTGAACACCACAGAGCATCAAATGCGCGCGCGAGGTAGGTATTTGATGCTCTGTGGTGAACACTGTACAGCCAGTTAGATAGCTAAACATACTTTATTGCTCTACAAAATTTGTACATACAGTACAGAAACTAAAGCTGCATGAGGTGCAAAGGCGGGATTATCCCTTAAAAAGGTTTCTTCTGGCCAACCTTTGGATGTTTGAGAAATGTAAGTGGTGAAAGATGAAGATAGAAGCAATGATGTTGTGAGATATTCAATGAATGTTACCTAACGTCAAATCTTATAAATTATTCGGACGAACTTGACAGCTAAAATGATGACGATCATAATATTGAATCGTGCAAGTTGACTGAACCACTGCGTCATACCTACTATAGAAGGCGCAACTGTTCGAAATTTAGGGAGAATACGTCATAGACCCGATGGCGAAATGGTAACGCGCTGGCGGCTCAAGCCGGAGTTCCGGGTTCGAATCCTGGTCGGGACGTATTTTTTCTCTTCATTTTCGACTTTTATTATGTTCGTTTAGATCAAATATTAAATTGTTCTGCAGTGTAGAATGTGGGATGATTGTGGAATGCTATGGTGGAATGAAACTCCTTCCAGCCAACGTTGTTACTTTTGCCAATGAAGATTTACGTACACAAGTATACATACACTTGACAGCTTAGTTCCTGTCCTGGCACTGACTGCAGTCTACAAGTGGTATTTGGATACTAACGCGCTAGTCGAAAATAAAATATAATATGTTTATGATTAAATCTTAGTGTACCGCCGCCCCGTGGTTGATGGTGGATTAATGTACCGCCGCCGCCAGCCAATAGATATATATATATATTTAGATTTTTTTTTTTTTTTTTTATGGAAACTGACACGGTTGGCTACATCACCTACAACGTCCGTGATGTCAGCCCATAACACCGGGTGAACTAGGTGCCATGTCAGTGCTTCCCCCTTTGATCGTGCCGGCTACACTGAACTGGTCGGAAAACACAAACTATTTACATAGCCGTTTAGACCGACGTTTCATTCAGTGCGGTGGTACCAACCCGGGCGGGTTAAACCCTACCACCAAGTAAGATTAGGAGGGAAGGGACCTACAGTTTTACGAGGAATCCGAACCTCGGTCAGCCTCCAACGGTCAGCGGTCACCCATCCAAGTACTGACCGCACCCAGCGTTGCATAACATTCAATAGCGACAGTTTACTGTCTGCACCACTGAGCTAACGAGGCTGACAATGTAGGTTAGTGATGATGAGATATAATTAGATAACGATGTTATTGAGTTGAGGTGTTGCTAGGCGTTAGTTGCCTTTGAAGTTGGGGTAATCCGTCCTTGTTGGTAACACACATACACGATATTTTGGTCTACGTATTAAATGTACGAGGGTAAATTCACAACGGTGACATAGGTAGTACCTAAGTGCGCAGAATAGAACAGGCACAGAATGCACTTTCCCACCTTTCCAAATTCCTTGAATTTGGAATTTTTAAGGTTCTGCCCGTTGTTTGACTTCTCCGGAGTGACTGACGATGCACATAAATTCTTCTAAGTAATTTATTTATTACATAAGTACCTACACATTAATTTAGTAAATTCATGCACAGTACTACGTTTTTAGGGTTCCGTATCCGTCGTACGGGACCCTATTACTAAGCATACGCCGTCTTTCTGTCTGTCCGTCTGAGGGCTGTATCTCTTGAACCGTAGTAGGTAGTCCGTTGAAATTTTCACATAATATGTGTTATTATGGCCGACATAACCACAAATAATAAAAATAAGAAAAAGTTAAAAATTGTACTAAAGAGTGTATGCGCGTCATCTACCGAAAATAGTATGAAGCAGCGCTGATCATGACATGGCGATACGGAACCCTCGGTGCGCGAGTTCGACTCGCACTTGGCCGGTTTTTTTTAATCAATTCACATAGTCGTAGTTAATAGGACAATACGTGCACAAATTATTATGTTATCCACGAAATTATTTTCCTAAGCTAGTAGTATGCTAGATATTTTCCGGTCCAAAAACAGGCCCAACTTATGTAATAACCGCGCTCAGACTCCCCCGGGCTACAGCTTGCGGCTGGACTCTCCCCTGTCGAGATTTTATCACCTGCGACGAATATTTTCTCACTCTCAAACTCCGAAGTCGATGAACTCATCGAAAAAAATTGAATTTTCCGCTCCACGAGCCTGCTGGGTGAACAAAATGTAATTTTAATAAAACATCGGTACCTCGTCGCTATCGTCGTAATTGAAATAGATTTCGGATTGTTCTCTAAAGGATCTATGAGCGTATTCGTGCGCGCCACCGACATCAAAGGAAACTAGCGGACGCAGATAAAATAATTCGTATTTCGTCTTCTAAAGCGTATTCATGCTTATATAAGGTAAAGCATAACTAACTAGGTTTTAGAGAACATTACAAAGTAGCGTAATTCCTTATACATGATAAGAAAACATTTTTTTTACTAGTCCGGCCGGACGGACGCGCCAGTGAAGTCAAGATTTAAGCAGTTTAATTTTTTTTTATCGTATCTCTAATTAAATAATAAAAAAAGGGCACAGCCCCCCCCCCCCCCCCCCCCAATATTTTAATCATATCTACAATATAAAAAAAAATATAAAAGTATTATGAATCCATTTTATAAGACTTTTCGATCCGAACTCGCTTATTCTGCCCATCATCCGGAGAAAGACCCATATAAATGACGGGTCAAATGAAGAACTAATAGTGTTTTAAATAGGTGAATAAATAAAAATATTGTTAAGTGCGAAGGTTGTTCACACGCAGAGGGCTCCGTAGCTGTTCCCTTCTTGCACGCATAACGAGTGCGCGCGCGATTGCTTTCGTTCACTCCGCGCAAATTGCACATAATCCTTGTCGAAACGTTGGTCGAGTTTTCCGTCCAGTTCAGTGTAGCCGATATGAAATGAAGGGAAGCACTCACATGGCATCTAGTTCACCCGGTGTAACTGACGTCACGGATACTGTAGGTGATGTAGTTAAACGTGTCAGTTTCCATAAGAAAAAATATATCCTTACTATAACTTTTTATACAATTAAGAATAGACGGACGGATCGACGGACAGACACCTGACGGAATTTATAAAGGTTACTGTCAGCAGCGTCGCTGGCTACGGAACCCTAAAAACCATGTTTACGAATGCAGGGCAATGATAACTTTACTGTTTGTGTTAGACTAGACAGCATATCCACACGCTGTATCCCTATAATCGGGGTTAGCAGAGTAATCGGTCTTGTGCTGCAAGGGCTCTAGTAAATTACAGCACAAGCCGTCGCCCTTTAGCACGGTATCTTATCCTTATACTTTAGTTAGTTTACGACACGCACGGAGAGAGATGCAGTGGACTGTTCCGGCCCCACACGGTATCATACCTGCCGTACCTCTCGCAATAATTAAAATATCCTAGCTAGGCTAAATCCGCCTCAGCGACCACAGACTAATATTATGTAATAGTAATTCGATTGGACGTGGAAACCGATTTTGAAGAGGGTGGGACAACGCCCCGAGCTCCGCCCCTGCTTGTAGCCTGCCTATATTCCGAGAAACCAAGTAATAAGAAATTCACAAAATGTTTTATTTATAGCACCTCAGTACCAACTCTATTTATTAGTGATAGAGCCAACGACATTACGGATAGAGAGCGTATTTATATTTGAAAATAATATATACACATACATACGTCACGAATCATGAATGTATCACTCCGGTGTCCGTCCGTATATAGAGGTTGTTCTCGAAAATGATGCCAATAAAAAAAAAAAGTTTAAACTTATACACGGTGTTAACTTTAATGGGCGACATTCCCGAAAGGGGGTTATTCTGGGTCACATACTGATACCGAAAAAGGGGGTAAGGTTTTTTTTTGAGCTTTGGTTTTAAAATTTTCAATTTCTATATTTGGTATAAAAACATGGTATTTCGTAATAGGAATCGCACTGCATTACCAAAAAAATCGAAAGCTGGGTAATTTTTCAAATAAACCAAAAAATTCACATTCATATCGACACGATACAACAGCTAGCGGGCGACACGTAGTCAGTCAGCTGGGTACGCACGGTCGCAGGCGCGCGGCGCGCGGCGGCGCTCGCTACACCATTCCAAAGAGAAATTGTCGCTGAGGTAAAATTATTAATAAAATATGCAATTTTTTTAAAACTATTTTAGATTTTATTTTTAAGTACCACAAAATAATCAGTATACGAAATGGTTTATTATTCAGTAATAAAATTGAAATGTCGCGCAAAAAGTTAACACCGTGTATATCATGCATGTGGTATCATTTGAAAGAGCTAACTGTAAGGATTTTAAAAATATTTTGTACAATTTTAAGTGATCTTAATGATAATAATGTGCAACTGTGAAAATATTTCATCCAAATCGTTAGAGCATTTGCTATAAGGTCTTTCAATAGTAGATCACGATACGCTAAGGGGTGTATGTGTATCAGATACTGATCACGTTCCCATCCCATACCAATTTTGACGTGATTATGTCACGTCTTATAAATTGATGAACACCGGCTGCACGCACGAAGAAGTGTAACGTTTCATCTAAACCTGTGTGTGCAATCGAGAGCGCGATAGAGACCTGTGTGTGCAAGCGAGAGCGCGATAGAGAGGCATATACAATAGTAGGAAATACAAAATATTTTTCTCCGTCTTTTGCCAGCCTCGAACCCGCGGTCCCTGCCACCATCACTGACCAGACGTGTTATACACGCGGGCTATCGACCGTCTACTTATCGCTGCAAATTTTCTGAACAGTATGTGACAACAGTATGTCAATTTCATGGAGCGACATCTAGCGTCCACATCTAGCGTCAATATTAAATTAAATACTTCAGCCAGCGGTATACTTGATTTAGCAGTTAGGTAATTGTTGCAACGTTGAACATGTAGATGGCGTTATGTAGGTTTTTTAAATTTAATTAATAGTCGTTATTTTCTCATGTTTTTTATTAGTTATCATCACATCTTTATCATGTACTTAAATTAATTTTACATGGTAAATATCCGCCGGAACTGATTTACTTTATGACATCATCACGTAAAACTATCGTCCGTAAACCAACTTTACAGACAACCAATTTTTTTTTTACGATATAAAAAACGTACTTATTATGGTGAAATACGCGCCTTCACGTAGTAAATTTGAGGAGTGAGTAGGTTTTTTATATCTTAAAAAAAAATGGTATGGGAACGTGATCAGTATCTGATGCACATAAACCCCTTAGCGTATCTCATTACCTATTATTTAAAGACCTTATATATATATAAGACTAAGTTGAAGAACTACCCCGTACATCTACCACATCTACCCTCTCTCCCAAGGTGATCTTGGGCGGGGATGATGAAGATTGTCCATCCAAAAGCCAACGATGGCTGAGGTTCCAAAGAACTTGGACGAGGATTTATATATATGAGTAGGTAGCTCACTTTCTTAGTCCAATTTCTTTCTTCGACAAATTGATACCTCTTCTATGTAGCAACTTTTGTATGCGTTTATTTCGACGGGCCGGGGCGGCGGGCGGCGCGGCGGCGGCGGAGGTGTGGTGTAGTGACAACACCGTGTCAACATTGTTAGTTTGTTAGTGCTCGTAGCGAAGGAGGCACTCTAGCTAGGGTTAAAGAGCCTTAGGACTGGTGTAGTTTGAAGGGCACAAGCCCTGTTGCCGACCAGGGTGGTGGCCTTTTGACTTATGCCGCGGATGGTCAAGGCCGTTTAATATGACCATGGTTACGGTGCGGTAGGTCGATCAAATGTCAACACATTAACGAGTAGTGGAATCTATTAGACCATATTATATACCTTTACTGGGTGATTTTGTTACCATGCCAGATATTTTTAAGGAGTTAATCTGTATCGAAAACTAAGTAGATTGCAAAAAAGAAAATAATTAAATTCTCCATGTTTTCAATTCTCCAACATTTCCGTAAATACCTAACCTCAAAATTTGTGAAGAACTGAATTTTAATGATTTTTTTTTTTTTTTTTTTTATGGAAACTGACACGGTTGGCTACATCACCTACAACGTCCGTGATGTCAGCCCATAACACCGGGTGAACTAGGTGCCATGTCAGTGCTTCCCCCTTTGATCGTGCCGGCTACACTGAACTGGTCGGAAAACACAAACTATTTACATAGCCGTTTAGACCGACGTTTCATTCAGTGCGGTGGTACCAACCCGGGCGGGTTAAACCCTACCACCAAGTAAGATTAGGAGGGAAGGGACCTACAGTTTTACGAGGAATCCGAACCTCGGTCAGCCTCCAACGGTCAGCGGTCACCCATCCAAGTACTTACCGCACCCAGCGTTGCTTATTATTCAATAGCGACAGTTGACTGTCTGCACCGCTGAGCTATCGAGGCTGACAAAATTTTTTTATATTGCCACCTTTAATTTTTTAGGATCTACTTAGATTAACTCCCAGAAATATCCGGCATGTTATTTAGTTATGTACTCAAATGTATCGGAACTTTTAGACAAGTTAATATGTAACTGGATTTGGAACATCAACATCAATACGCATTTAAAAGTTCAATTTCAGCCAATCAGACTTGCAACTGGCGACATAGAGATAGAAACCCTTCGTATATTATAATAGTATAATCATTATATTTTCATATTATTGATTTTTTATTAATGAAAAATGCTATATATTTATTCACACAATAATAAACAGGTATATATCTATCGCTAGACTGATGCTCGATTATGAGATGACTGACCTGAAATAATCAGCTGTTTAGGTACCTAGTGGCACGTTTTGATTGTGTAGAACATAGACATGTTTCGTAAAATTTCACGAAAGATAATGCAATTTTTTTTTTTCAAAACTTGTCAGTTTTAACCTGTATGTATCCCTCCCAAAATATTTGCAGCTAATAAAGAGGCACCTTATGTAGTATATTAGCCATTGAGTTATATGTGTGTAACATTTAACTCAATGATATTATTTTTAATTCGAAAAATGCAAATCGAAAATCATTGAAAAAAATACATCTCGACCAGGCAGGATCCTGGTCGGGATATATTTTTTTCCAATGGTTTTCGATTTGCATTTTTCTAATTAAACATATATTAGTGCTTAGTACTAACATAATATAAATATAAATAAAATATCAATGATATTAGCTGAGCCCGTGGCCAATATTTTTATGAAAAGTTAATCTGAATTGGGTCAGTACTTTTCACGTGATGTGTGGCCAAGCAAACGCACAAACAGACAAAAATTCTGAAAATCGCCCTTAAGGTTTTTTTTTTTCAAATATTTTCAATAGACAGACTCGAAAACTTCACAATTTAATAATGCTGTCCTATTTGTGCTGTCTTATATTTTGCTAGTTGGTCCTATTCCATAAAATATAAGACCCAACTACTCAGTGGTTTAAATGCAGATTTTCATTTATATTTTGTCTCTTTTCAGGTTAAAGTTAAGAAGTACGAAGAAAATGAAACACATTGATTATCTTCAAGATGAAGGTGGGAAGGATTACAAGTTTCATTATAAAAACAACAGAGTTGTGAACTGAATTAAATAGAAAAATATACTCGACATATTTTCAACTTTTACTTCTTTCATTCAACATTTTCTGAATGCTTACTTGTTCATTAATTTTCAAACTCATTTTCAGTAAGACATTCGAACATAGTATAAAGCCTCGTTCTTCTTCGGTAACCGATCCAAAATCAAATTTGCCATCTCGGAAGAAGACATCGAAATCTACTTAGATAGGTTATGCTGTAAAATTATCCGCCTCGAAAACTTACGAAACCAACTTCTCAGTCTATTTTCTGAGTAATATGAAAACTGGCACTAAACTATGCGTAGTAGGTATAATCCGATTCAACAAAGAGGGCAACGGCATATTACAGTCATATAACAAGCAAGTGTCAAGCCAAGCATGCATATACGTATGTATTCATCCACGGGCCTGATGGCGAACTTAATACAAAATGCAATTTATTTCAGTCAACCTTTCACGCAATGCTTTTTATGAAATAAGGTTTAGAAATCAAAATAAGGTGTTTTAGCTTCAAATCTCATATGAGTAACCTATGTTGTGTGTGTATTAACTGATCTTGACGCCACGGGTGACCGAGTGGTTTGGGCATCGGCTTCTCATGCGAGAGGTCCGAGGTTCGAATCCGGTCGGCGACGACGAAAAAATTTACGTGCATACCTACACCTGCGCTGCTTCCCCGTTCGGAACCGGTGTAAAACTGTAGGTCCCTTCCCTGTAAGATGGCCGCATACCAGCCTCCGTTGTGTTCTCCTATAGCCAGCAAACCAGGAAAGTCTTCGGTATGGCACCTATACCTTCTCGGAGGTGATATTGGCTGGTCGGAGCAATGTGCTTTGGTCCCTCCAAATCAGCCACCCATACCGAATTACATAAAAAAAAGCCAAACAGAATAAATAAAAAATGTGAATAGAATAGATAATAAGAAAGTCTTGTTTGTTTGCTTTTTACCTTGCAACCTATCAAGTCAAGTAAACCGCACATTCGAGTACCATCTTTACTAAACCGGGTTATACACAATCTTTCCATCACAATTTCAGTGACAAGTAAAGCCGGAATTTACATTTATAAAAATAATTTGGAAAAACCTGTATCGTCTGCTTTTTTTTCTCCTTTTTTAGGGTTCCGTAGCCGTATCCCTAGCCTTCGCCACAGACGTAGGCCTCCCGCTTCACGCCCTTATTCATATGAGCTGAGCAGTATGGTCGGACGGAAGTTAAGCTACTACTAGAATTTGTCAAAAAAGAAAACCACGCGAGCGGAGCCGCGGGTTCAGCCAGTTTATGTTCAGCCAGTTTATATTATGTACTTCCTTTTATACTTCCGTTCGTCGTCTCATATTTCCCCGCGTGCAGATTCGAGAGCATCGTCCATTGACACTGGTGTCCCTCTTCCACGAGCCGCCGCGCCGTCGCAGCTGACCCGGACAAGAATCATTCATCCGAAAATAAAGTGATCCGAAACACAATCTTCCGCACGCTGTGGACATCGTCTCGGACAATGTCGGCCAACATATTCTTAATTAAGTACGGAGTCAAGTTGGGGCTAGGTACGTAGTAATGCAATTTAAGGTGATTCACTCGATATGATACGAATTGGATCGTTTATACAGCGTTGTTTGATGACCATAGGTCATAAAGAAAACCAGGTACTCCTGAGCCTATTAAAAAGTTAGATGACATTTTGTTCTACGGTGAACTTTTTTTTTCCATACTAAACTAATTTTTTTTTTTTTTTTTATGGAAACTGACACCGTTGGCTACATCACCTACAACATCCGTGATGTCAGCCCATAACACCGGGTGAACTAGGTGCCATGTCAGTGCTTCCCTTCATTTCGCGCCGGCTACACTGAACTGGACGGAAAACACGAACTATTTACATAGCCGTTTCGACCGACGTTTCGCTCAGTGCGGTGGTACAAACCCGGCCGGGATAAACCCTACTACCTAGTAAGGTAAGAAGGGAAGGGACCTACAGTTTAACGTGGAATCCGAACCACGGTCAGCCTCCAACGGTCGGGCGGGCGGTCACGCATCCAATAACTGACCGCACCACTGAGCTGCTGAGGCTGACGATCCCTTAGTCGACTTTTACGACATGCGACGGGGAGAGATGTAGTGGGGCTATTCTTTTTAAGTACCGACCCCACACGGTACAAATGAAATAAAATTTATTTAGGTTAGTTTGGAAAAAAAAAGTTCACCGTAGAACAAAATGTCATCTAACTTTTTTGCTCCTAATAGGCTCAGAAGTACCTGGTTTGCTTTATGACCTATGGTCATCAAACAACCTGTATGTCTATCTACTTACTAATAATAATTCGGCTTTTGGTAGTGTAAAAATTTAACGTGTAGGTAGGTAGGATGTGTCTTGCCTTGCGTGGGTTGTATTGTAGATAATAGTGCAGCGTGCACTCCCGCCTTCTGACAGGTAGAATGTTATCGAAAGAGAAAATAATTGCACTATTTGCCGCAGGTAATTTAAATCATAATCTAGCCCTTCTGTCACCCCACTGTTGGACATAGGCCTCCCACTTCACGCCCTTAATGATATAAGCTGAGCAGTACGGTCGCGACGGAAGTGAAGGCAGTCTCGCAGTCTCAGATGGATGGAACACACTGGCATTGTCAAGAAAGAAAACCAGGCGAGCGGAGCCGCTGGCTCGGCTGTGTGAAATAAGGTAGACTGAAAGATTGGTGATTGATTGAGGCAACTTCGGAGACGAGCATTCGGCGTGTTTGTTCGCTGTTCGATGGCTGTTCGTTCGCAGACGTCAGCCGCTGTGCACTGCACCCATCCTCGGAACCTTCACCGTATGCATCACCTTCCTTTGTGTAATTTAATTTTATTTTTTATTTGTTTATGCAAAAACTGACACGGTTGGCTACATGCTTCCGTTCGGTCGTGCCGGCTACACTGAACTGGACGGAAAACACGAACTATTTAAATAGCCGTTTAAACCTACCTTTCATTCAGTGCGGTGGCACCAACCCGGGCAGGTTAAACTGTACCCGAACCTAAACCTCTTAACTAAGAACTCTACATTCTAAACACATGCAATATAATTTATATTAGTAATAGTGTGGGGTCGGTACTTAATGAGAATAGTCCCACTGCATCTCTCCCCGTGCATGTCGTAAAAGGCGACTAAGGGATAAGGACAAGATGCCGTGCATAAGGGCGACATTTTGCCACCTCTCACCTTGGCGCGGTCTTTCCACCGAGTCGTGTAGCAGGTATGCCTTCGTGCCTTACTTGCTGCCTGATAGTTATCTTGTCCTAATAGGTACTTTGCTAAACGTGGTGGTCGATATTGTGTTGCAATTTACCAGTATACCTACTTACAGCACAACTCCGATTACTCTGCTTACCCCGATTACCGGAATACGGCGTGTGGTGTGTATGTAATATAAATAATAGTACATTCAATCACAGGTTTAAATTTCAGCCCTTAAATTGTATAGTCATCGCGAAAACCTTAAAACCTTTTTGTTGAAACCTTGAAACTTGTTTTCTAACAATGGCTACGAAACCCTCGCTCGCTGGGCATTGGTCGCAGGGTTATGTTTGTGTAAGTAAATAGAAAGGACGCTTTTATTTCCCATTTTATGCTCAGTTAAAAATAACCCGTAGCAGAGCTTGCTGTAATCCCCCGGGGGACAAAGAACCCAGTTCCACTTTCACACAATTATTATTTCGCAACCACACGAACGCTCGCACAACTAAGTAACATAACATTTTCATTTATTGAAAAAAAAAATATCTCTAGGGGGTAGGTCTGTAGGGGTTAAACCTGAAAACGGTTTTACGAGTTTTGCGTGTAGTTTCACTACTAGTTGAATATCGAATTTGGTTACGAATTCCAGTAACCGTCCGCACTGTGGTCGGCCGGCACCCATACATTTTACATACAATATTATTTCTGTAAGAACTATGTGTTCAAGGTTTTCAGCGTTTATGCTAACGAGCTTCGTTGGTGAACTGCGCACGACCTCTTTTGCATGACCTTATTCCCGGGGTCACCGACAGCGACGATATGGAGCAATGCTCGTAAAAAAAAGGTTCTCCTTCTACGAAGCAGTAAAGCAGCAAAGTCTATGCTATATTTGCGAAAGGTCCGCCAAAGCGCAATTACTCGTATTGACCACCAACAGGCATACCTCCATACTAATGGAACCGTATCGTGTCACATTGAATGTTCGATACACAATGAACTATTCAGTATACCAAGAGTATACCTGAAACGGTTCCCGTACGACGTCTACAATGCTACAGGTTACCTATAAATAGGTCAGACTACCGATACTCGCATAGGTACAAGTATAGGTGGCTATTGGAATATTGATTTGACTTCGTCGAAGCTGCACCGCACTTCTCATCGCCTAGTACTTTCCGAACGGTTCGACATTATCGGAAATTGCCGATACTCCCAATAACCGGTTCAATCGACGCCATATCGACACCCCCTGGCCCGCAGAACGCTACCTCACTAATAAGTTACTCTCTATTAGAAACCAAAAACAAAAGCGAGAATAAAACAATCAATCAACTGAAATATTTTAATTGTTTTAAATAAATAAATAAATGATTATTCAATCGTGTTTCAATCACTACTTCTGTCACTGGCAATTAATTCAAGCAAGCAAATCAATCCAAATTGCATAAAGTCACACTAGAAAATAATAAGATAAATCACGACGACAGTTTCAAAACAAAATAATATTTCTTGAACGTCTTTTCATTCAACAGTGTTAATAAATATTTCTTTAATTTAATGTGTTGTCATTGTTGTCTTAAAGTATTTATTAGGTTCAACATTGACTATTAATTATGGTTGTTTTTATCGTGTACTGCACTTCAATACAAGTGGATGGAATGTGGTGCATGCAGACGGGGGAAGGTGAGGGGTGGCGAGTGCGTGCGTGCGAACGGCATAGCAACAGCGTACAATAGACCCGAGACATCCTACGCGATCCTGCGAGCCTGGTACCATCGAAGAAGTTTCTTCCCGGATTTCTCACGCTCCAGTCTTACATGGAAAAATTCTCCCCCGTCTTCTCGAACATAATAATGATGCTTATTACGACCGAATATGCGACATATTCGTTTGAGGATTCAAATTTTACATGTAACTTTGTGTAAAACGGTGTAATATTTTCTCTATTTTCTCTCCAGAGTATAGAGAAGTATTTTCTCAGGCCTACATTTTGCAGAAATGAATTCTGCCCGTATGAGTTTAAGGATTATTTTGCTATGAAATCACTTGCCATATGTGTGCGACTGAAATATCGCGATATGGGATCCCTTTTCCGTCGCGCTCACTCCGGGAAGTTCATCGAACCCCTGCCTGCCCTGGCCGCAGCGCAGCGTAGACACGATACGCGCGGTGCGGTGTCGCGGCGGGTGGTGAGGCGAGACGTGAGCGGAGGCGCGCGTGGCGGGAGGGAACGGTCGGGAGTCGGGATGTTGGGATAGCTCTCATTGAACGCAACGCGAGCTCGGTTTGATCCTGCTAAGAGCTGCAATCCTGGTAACTGTGGAGGTTTGGGAACCCAACGCATGGGGTAAATTGAAACAGTGCGGATGGATGGTAAATTATGTTAATGCAATGCTAATTAATACCTAATTGTCGTTACATAGCAGATTTATGTTAAGTATATCGAGGGCTTACTTCAAGAATGCATTAAGTCAGAAAAAGTAGTTTTGAGATAATCAAGATTTAAAGTTTACGAAAAATTTATAAAAAATTCTACTTATATTTACAATATCAGTATTATGTACCGAGATTTATTATCTATCGAGGTTAAAAATTTTATTAATGAAAAAAATATATGTTCACACAATAGCACTTTATATTCAAAAGTGTAGGAGAAGGTACTGACTTAGTGTATTTTGTTTGACGGTTAATTTTGCAGTAAAATAAAAATACTGCGTTAAGTCTTATAGTAATTTAATGAAAAAGACAGTTGTGGTTGGTGCTTTGGTTTGGGGTTGGCTCTAGGCCTGCAAACTAGTCCCGCTTGGTTGAGGACCTTCGTGCAAAACCCTGCGATCTCCAGCTACCCCAGCCAGCCTATGTCATGGAAGAAAGCCACAAGTCGACTGGGGCGTTTGCAGACCTCTGCAACGGAAGATGGAGAACGGAGTATGTCCCTTCGTTGGTTGTCAAGCAAACTGCACTCCAACAAAACATGCTCGGTCATTTAATTCGTCGCCAAACATTCCCTGCACAGTGGGCTATTCGTAATAACCACGGTGTGTAGATATTTATTTAGCTTAGCCCGGGCCAGATTGATAAGCTTCAGAGCCAGCCTTCGGTCTGGTTTAGGAAGAGCAGCTCTCGACTGTCTGCACTCTGAGAGGCCCTTCCATCTGTCCCTGTGTTTCCGTGATGTCGACGCGTGCAACCAAGTCCAAGTTCAACCAAGTTTTCTGTATGCTTGCTGACGACATTATCACGGGTTCCGCTCCTATGGTTATAGTTCTAGAGCCTCTTCGTTGTAGTGCAGTGTACATGACATACGCCCATCTCAGTCCCAGCGGTTGCACTTGTAGCACCCCGATTACTTCCATTTGGAAAACTGTTGAGTGTGCACCAAGTCGTCCTGATCTATTAATGTTCAGCTCACGTGAGAAAATGCCCGCACCGGTCCAGCTGCTTGTCCTTGACCCGTCTGTGAAGATTCTTAGTTCTGTCTCACTAGATGGGCCGCGGGTTGGTCATTAATAAGGGTAGTTCACTGCACACCGTGTGCAGGACACTTGTGTGCTTTACCGGTTCGTCCCCTTTTCATAATCATAGTGCCTTGAGTCTGAATGCGGACGCCGCTGCCTCCTGTTTGACACATAGGTCCAGCGTTGACAGACAGAGTATGGCTTCAATGGTGGCCATGGGTGTACCGCATACAATCCGTAATATCCTTGGAGGTAATATCTATGCAGGCGAATCTCTAAAGCTTCTCTAATTGCATCGTTGATTAAAAAGACAGTTTTACGGGATTATAATTTTTCAGTGAATTAAAATGGTGGCTGCTACTAAACTAGTTGTATTGATCTTCATCTATCTATTACGATTACCAGAGAGAAAACGCTTCATCTTGCCAAAAAAAAAATCTTTTTTAACTAGATAACCTCAAATTACAACAGCTCACTAACAAATTCACTCAGCGAATGCTTGAGGTGCCATCCACGGTTCAGTATTGCAAGCACACAATTCTAATTTATGTCGACTTAATGCATCGGCCAGTGTAGTTGTTAACAACCACCACTTCAAGTAATATGGCCAAGAATACATTAAGTCCGACTTAGTGCTTTTCGCACTAAGTTTTGACGACGTTTCTAAAAATCGCGTCTTCGTAAATGCACTAAGTGACATAATGTCTTTTTGAAAATGATTTCATTAAGTCTGAGTAAGCCAAAACCGCAACATGAAATGCATTAAGTCACTTAATGCTTTCTTGTAGAATAGTATTCTACCACGAATTATCGAATTTGTATTTGTGAAATAACACTAAGTAGACTTAATGCATTTCAGAAGAATTACATTTTGCGATTAACCTAAAAAACATTTACAGTAAGGCACTAAATTGTACTTAGTGTATTTACGTTGACTATAATTTCAACAATAATCAGAACTTAGTGCCATTCTATTCGAATCATGTCATTTAGTGCTTTTTGCTTGTACAAAGTAGTTATATTATGACTTAATGCTATAGCTATCTTTGGATCTCGTCAGTGTACAGCTTAGTCTGTTTTTGAAGAATGTAGCGCAAGAAATAATGAACAAAACTGTATAATTAAGTCAAAATCGATTTTTTTTGACATAGTGCATTCTTGAAGTAAGCCCTCGATATGCTATGTACGTTACATAGATATTATGGTTGTAGGCGTAATTAATTAAGTTGCAAGCAACACTAATCACTGCTGACAAACTCTACCTAGAGTCCTTCCTACGTGTACCATGTTTGTATCCTGGTGACCGACGACAGGGTTAGGTTATTAACCGACTTCCAAAAAAGGAGGAGGTTCTCAATTCGTCTGTATGTTTTTTTTTTTTATTTTTTTTTTTATTTTTATTTTTTTGTATGTTTGTAACACGATTTCTCCGTCAATTGAGGGCCGATTTAGAAAATTCTTTTTTTGTTAGTTAGGTCATACTTCCGAGGTGGTCCCATTTCAATTTTATCGAAATTGGTTCAGTGGTTTTCGAAAAATCAGCATAATACTATGGTGTGTGGTTACCTTCAGCAAAACTTGTGATGTGGTCGTTTTCGGCAATTTTCAGTTTGATAAATTAGTATGGTGTGTGGTTACCTTCAGCAAAACATTTGTGATGTGGACTTATTCAGCAATTTGCAGTCTGACACATATGGCGAATAATTCTGTACCACTTCAATCGATTTCGATTATTCGATTTCGATTATTCTTTTTTATGTAATATTACTAAAAAGAATGAAATAAAAACTGTTTTAAAAAATATTAAACCGATTTCCAAAAAACAAAAAAAAAAAAACTAAAAAGTATTAAATACCTAATATTTTGAAATTTTCTCTGTCCTGTTGAAATACATGAATCGATATACTAGTGATACATATTCGGACCCTTGTTTCATGAATATTCTAAATTTGAAATTTTTTTATCTTTTCCGACCGGCGTTTAATTTATTATGGTACCTGGCCAGTACCTACTGTACCGAGTACCATCGAGCTGGTTTGATGATGGAGACAGAAGGTGGCCATAGGAACTCCTAAACTACACATGATAAACCCATCGTGTTTGGGCTCGTTGCATTTGTCTTCACGAGAAATTTACTTTAGACCTAAAAGATTCTCAATTCGACGGTATGTTTTCTTTTTTTGGATGTTTGTTACGCGATTACTCCGTCAATTGTGGGCCGATTTTGAAAATTCTTTTTTTTTTATTTGAAAGGGGATAACCCTGAGGTTTTTGAAGTGAAAACTTCTTTAGCGGCTCTTGGCACTTTTTTAGGTGGGTAAAAATGTATAACTCGCGACATCGCGTCAGCGTCATTTTTAAAATGAAACCTTAAGTCATTGCGTTAAGGGTTAAGTTAGAGTGGCACGGGATCTGCCGGCACTCCCGGAGTGCAACTGTTAAGTAGGGTTCCGTAACACGTTTATGTCTGTCCATTCTACTAAGTTCTGCAAAATGAATGTAGGGTTCCGTAACATATGCATGTCTATCCGTTCTACTAAATTTTACAATTTTCAACCAAGGTCCTCCGACGGTTATTTTATAATAAAAGTAGGCTTCCGTAACACGTTTATGTCTGTCCATTCTACTAAGTTCTGCAACATCACCTACAACGTCCGTGATGTCAGCCCATAACACCAGTGCCATGTCAGTGCTTCCCCCTTTGATCGTGCTGACTACACTGAACTGGTCGGAAAACACAAACTATTTACATAGCCGTTTCGACCGACGTTTAATTCAGTGCGGTGGTACCAACCCGGGAAGGTTAAACCCTACCACCAAGTAAAATTACGAGGGAAGGGACTTACAGTTTTACGAGGAATCCGAACCTTGGTCAGCCTCCAACGGTCAGCGGTCACCCATCTAAGCACTGACCGCACCCAGCGTTGCTTAAAATTCAATAGCGACAGTTGACTGTCTGCACCACTGAGCTATCGAAGCTGACGTGGTCCTATTTTAATTGGGTCAAGATCGGATTGGAAAGCGAGGCGGAATCGCGAGGCCGAAGGCCGAGCGATTCCGCCGAGTACATTAATAGCAAAAAATTACTAAAAAAAACTGTGAAATAAAAAAAAAGTTTTAAAAAACATAAAACCGACTTCCTAAAAAAAGTAAAACTAAAAAACTATTTAAAATAAAAATATAAAAACCGCCTTCAAAAATATATGAAATAAAAACCTAAAAAAAAAACCAACCCTAGAGTTGAAGGCGGTGCTAAAGCAAGCAAAAATGATGCATGAAAGAAAACATGAGTGGATGATAATATCCTTTGTGATTTGTAAAGCAAGCAAAAATGATGCATGAAAGAAAACATGAGCGGATGATAATATCCTTTGTGATTTGTGTAGCCTTTTTAGCACCGCCTTCAACTCTAGGGTTGGTTTTTTTTTTTTAGGTTTTTATTTCATATATTTTTGAAGGCGGTTTTTATATTTTTATTTTAAATAGTTTTTTAGTTTTACTTTTTTTAGGAAGTCGGTTTTATGTTTTTTAAAACTTTTTTTTTTTATTATTGTTTTAATATCAGCTGGTGACGCTTCGCATAGAGATCTGTTAAAAATATAAATGGTAGAGATATTTTTTATTGGATGAACTATTTCAAAGTTCCATTAACCAATGCTCGTAATTACCTTTGTTTAATCTAATTTGACCTCCTTTTCGACACATTAATGCCGACATAGACGTTAGCAACTCCTGCGCACCCAAACGGAATCGGGCCGCGCAGAGAGTGCGTCTGCTCAGTGTCTGCCAAACTATTCTACGAGTAATGGAACCAATCAAGAACGTTTAGATCCAATATAGACACATCAATCGTCTGCGAATGTCCGAGTGGTAAATTTTAATGCTCTATTGTAGAAGAAAATGAGGAAATTCTGAAAGGACATAACAAGACGAGTTGTTGAGAGATGGATGTAACTTGTAAGGAAATTTCAAAATCAAGAGAGTAAAGCCGCTGGCGAAGGCTGTTGATTATACGCAGCTCGGCTTTCTAATAATTACGTTGTCTTTTGGGACTTAAATACAGGCTGTTTCGAGATAGCCTTGAGAAACTTCAAGAATATAATGCACTCATTAATAGAAGAAAAAAATCCTTATCACCCAAATCGAAATTCCGTATTTTTTTTTTCATTCTAAAATTGAAAATTTTGTACTTTAAAATCTCGATGGACAGTGAGAGTTGGCAACAGTGCTAGGGTCTAGGGATTGCAATGATCTTCAGTCCAGTCCTCTTTTTCTTTTGATTTCATTCAAATTTAAGTGTTTGGAATTTACCTACCTACATGCAGTTCAATTCTACTAGTTAAGCATGTAAGTTAGTTATTTTATTTTTATTCAATAAAGGCAGACGTTAACCGTCCACCAAATCTCGATGAAACGATTTTCACCAAAAAGCACTATAAAATGACAGAATCCGGGAGAAAGCTTCAGAGCTTTTCGTCTTCAAATATGGACCCCTTTCGAACCGTGAAGTTACGAAACCCTATACTGAAACATCCTGTATAATAGAGCCACACTTTATGCTGGTGAAGATTCGCATAGAGATCAGTGAAATATATTAGCATACCATACCATAGATTTATAGGTATCTCATTCCACCAGATTTGCAGAGAAGCCGTGCGATGGGCGGTGTTGTGCTGTAATTCACCGAAGTTTTTGCTATGAAATATTTAACTTACATAACTTGATACTGGTATCACTGCTCGTATTTTTATAGTTATGGTACTTATGTAAGATGTGTAATTTTTGCCATTAATATTTTTTTAGAGTCCTTTTTTTATGGAATCTGACACGGTTGGCTACATCACCTACAACATCCGTGATGTCAGCCCATAACACCGGGTGAACTAGGTGCCATGTCAGTGCTTCCCTTCGGTCGTGCCGGCTACACTGAATTGGACGGAAAACACAAACTATTTACATAGCCGTTTCGACCGACCTTTCATTCAGTGCGGTGGTACCAACCCGGGCGGGTTACAACCTACCACCTAGTATTATAAGAAGGGAATCATATCCCTTAGTCGCCTTTTACGACATACACGTGGAGAGATGCAGTGGGACTATTATTTTAAAGTACCGGCCCCACACATTACATATTACACAGTTACATATTTACAGTACAGTTCCGTGTCCCTACGGGAGCCTATTACTAAGCCTACAACGTCTGTCTGTCCGTATGCCTGTCTGTCCGTCTTATGGCTGTATCGTTTGAACCGTAATAGGTAGCCGGTTGAAATTTTTACAGATTGTGTTATTTATTATGGATGATATGCCAACAAATAATAAAAAAGCAAAAAATAAAAAATAAATAAGGGAATACATACAAGAAACGTGCTAACAATTAATTATGTTTACGCTACTCAATGATGGGTGGTGCGACAGACAGTTTGGTATAGCAGATAAAGATAAACGGATATGGTTGTTTTGACAGGTATGGTATAGCGGATCCACGGAACCCTGTATGCGTGCGTAAAACTCTCGCTTGACCGATTATTTATTTATTTTTTTACCTTACTAACAGTGGTGCTTAAAATAAGAGTTATGAGCACTGCTCATCCCTGCTCATTGAGCAGGGATCTGAATATAGTTAGAGTATAAATAACTAATGTATTATGTAAGCGAGAATACATAACATGGAGTGGTTAGTGGTTAATACGGGTCGGGCGCGGAACTTGACTCACTTAAATTGAGGAAGAATTAAGACATGAAAAAAGACTCGCCTATTATGACAATTAATTTTTTTTAGTATTTATCATAATTATTTCTTGCCAGTAAGATATAGCTAATCAAGAAACATATTATAATTCTGAGTGTATAGGTAGGACGCAACAAGTAAAAACTTTTTGATGTTGAATGTACAAACGCTATGTAGACTTTTCATAAAGTGGTCGTTTTGCGATTTGGTCATTTTGCGATTGCCTTTTCGCTACTCGGTCAAAATGCGATTAAGGCGTTTCGCGCCCGACCCGTTAAGACCACCTACCTCTTTCGGGAATTCTGAAAAATAAATTATTGGTAAGTACTTATAAATTTTAAAATCATTAAAAATTTAAATCAAAATCACTTGATTTAGATTTGAAAATAATTTTGTGGTTTTTGATAAGGTATTCATACATTACAGCATGTTAAAAGTGTCAAAAGTTACTAACTATATTATTACCATCGATATCATTACCAGGAAATATTTTTCAAACCCCATAATTCCCGGAATTTTTTCAGAATACCCGAAGGTGGTTTTTTTAACCACTCCATGTTACGTTTTCTCGCCAACATTCGGTATATACTCTACCTATTCCGATTCCTGGTTATGAGTTTAGTTAGCGTGAATTCTTTCTGCGTACAATTTAATAAGAGTATGCGTCGCTCCACTTCAGCGGGAATTCGCAGAATCGTCAGTAATTCTTCCTCGGAGGTAGTAAATCCAGGCACCTCTAGTTCGCCGCCGCAGGGTAGGGGACTTCGTAATGTGGGCAGCGTGATTTACGGCGCACCCTGTAGTACGGACAGGATTTATGGCATCACCTATTAAACGTAAAGTGGACTCCTTGAGAATGTCGAGTCGTGTTGACTGCACGCAAATGGACCTAAAAACTTTAAATATGGACGTACTTAACGTACCGTGTTGGGCCGGTACTTAAAAAGAATAGCCCCACTGCATCTCTCCTCATGTATGTCGTAAAAGGCGACTAAGGGATAAGGACAAGATGCCGTGCTAAAGGGCGACAGGCTCGCCACCTCTCACCTAGACACGGTACTACCACCGAGTGATGCAGCAGGTGGATCTTCGTGCCTTACTTGCTGCTTGATCGATTGAATCTTCTTTGAATACTTTGCGGAACGTGGTGGTCGGTGTTATGCTGTATTTTACCAGAGTTCTTGCAGCACAACACCGATTACTCTGCTTACCCCGATTGTCGGGATTCAGCGTGTGTGATATGTATGTACTTAACGTCAAACCTCTTTCTGAATGCGCAGTGACAACGGGTACTAGTCTACTACGTACCAAATTTTAAAATTCAATTTAAAAAAAACCAGTCGAATTCGGTCGACTGTTATGTTAGGCTCGGTAGCTCAGTGGTGCGGTCGGTCGACTGTTGTTAAGCTGAGCGCGACCGTTGGAGGCTGACCGTGGTTCAAATTCCACGTTAAACTGTAGGTCCCTTCCCTTCTTACCTTACTAGGTGGTTTATCCCGCCCGGGTTGGTACCACTGCCACCGCACTGAATGAAACGTCGGTTGAAACGGCTATGTAAATAGTTAGTGTCTTCCGTCCAGTTCAGTGTAGCCGACATAAAATGAAGGGAAGCACTGACATGGCACCTAGTTCACCCGGTGTTATGGGCTGACATCACGGATGTTGTAGGTGATGTAGCAAACCGTGTCAGTTTCCATTAAAAAAAATCTACACAAATATTATAAAGAGGTAAAGAAAGTTTGTAAGTTTGGATTTAGTTTAGGGTTTAGGTCTCCGAAAATACTAATCCCACCAAAACATATAATATAAAAAGATGCCAAGTCTCGCACGCAACCTTTCCGCCGTAAAAAGTTGTAAGATCCCATGAAGAGCCAAGCCTTTTCTTATCATTGAAACCCGAATTCAACACTGTTGCCATAAATTATATTTTCTACTTTCTAGCACAACACCGATTACTCTGCTTACCCCGATTATCGGGATACAGCGTGTGGTGTGTATGTGTACTTATGCAACTGACAAAATTAATTTTTTCATAGACTTTGTATGGAAAGGTAGTTTACCCAACAAAAAAAAAACGGGGCTTAAATTTTAGGATGTTTCAGTTTTTCCTTTCGTTGTGGGCTAAACATGAGCTGAATACAAAATTTCAAGTCTGTACGTCTGCTGGAAGTACCTTAGATTTTTGATGATCGGTGAGTGAGTGAGTGAGTGAGTCAGTAAAAACCGGAACTTTGACTGGCGATATCTCGCAAACTATAACAGATAGGTACAAACTTATGATTTGGGGGTATAACTAGGTTTGGTAAGTACTCTTGGTAACTAAAATTACAGGTGTTTATCTCTATCCACAACAAAGATACAGGGAGGCCAAAAGTACCCTGAGTTGCTTCGAGAAAAGGATGGTACGGCTGTGTTTGCTCGACTTGGCGGGGGCACTGCCGTGCCCCCAGATCCGATTTAAACTGATTATTTCACCAATATTTAGATTAATCTTCACTTCAGGGTGAACATAGTCGATGCGAGCGAAGCCGCGGCCAAAAGCTAGTTGAGAATATTGACCGAGCTACCGTGGCTGATAAAAAAACTATTAAAAAAAATATAAAAGCCGCCTTCAAAAATGTATGAAATAAAAAAAATCGAACCCTAGAGTTGAAGGCGGTTGGTTATTTTTGCTTGCTTTAACACCGCCTTCAACTCTAGGGTTATTTCATAAATTTTTGAAGGCGGTTTTTATATTTTTTTTAAATAGTTTTTTATTTCACAGTTTTTTTTAGTAATTTTTTGCTACTAATGTATGTACTCGGCGCAATCACTCGGCCTTCGGCCTCGCGATTCCGCCTCGCTTTCCAATCCGATCTTGAACAAATTGGGACCACACGGGAAGCACCAGCTTTCAAATAAAAAAAGAATCATCAAAATCGGTTCACCCAATCGAAAGTACTGAGGGGACAAACATAAAAAAAAACAGTCGAATTGAGAACGTCCTCCTTTTTTTTTTGAATTCGGTTAAAAATAAGTTCAAAAACTAAAACCCGACTACTGAAAAATCACGCTCTAAAAAGTATGAAACAAGAAAATGTTCTCATCTGAAATTGTTATGTACAAACTATTCAATATTTTATCGTCTATTAAATAAACAACTTACACGTAATATATTTTAATGTATTTAATAAATATTCATAGTGTTGTTCAGAGGATAGCCATGGTCGTATGCCACTTTGCCCTATAGGGTAGGTGGCATACGACCACGGCTATCCTCTGAACAACACTATGAATATTTATTAAATACATTAAAATATATTACGTGTAAGTTGTTTATTTAATAGACGATAAAATATTGAATAGTTTGTACATAACAATTTCAGATGAGAACATTTTCTTGTTTCATACTTTTTAGAGCGTGATTTTTCAGTAGTCGGGTTTTAGTTTTTGAACTTATTTTTTATTTTAATTATTTTGGGGATATAACTTCGTGATAAAGTATTTGCAGAGCCGTTTTACATGTTTTGTTTGTTTAGGTTTTACTGTTTTATAATTTTAACATGTGTACCATAGTCCATAAGGGCAAGCTGGGTTCAGGTAAACGATAAACCGACTCGAAGAAAGTAAGTAACAAAGGGCGAGGCCGAAGGCCGAGCTGCGTTCAGGAAGACGACAAACTTTCTCGAAGAAAGTAAGCAACTATGGGCGAGGCCGAAGGCCGAGCGGCGCTCAGGAAGAGGATGAACCATCTTTAAGAAAGTAAGTAACTGAGGGCGAGGCCGAAGGCCGAGCTGCGTTCGGGAAGACTATAAACCTTCCCGAAGACAGTAAGTAACCATGGGCGAGGCCGAAGGCCGAGCTGCGTTCAGGAAGAGGATAAACCATCTTTAAGAAAGTAAGTAACTGAGGGCCAGGCCGAAGGCCGAGCTGCGTTCGGGAAGACTATAAACCTTGTCGAAGAAAGTAAGTAACAAAGGGCGAGGCCGAAGGCCGAGCTGTGTTCAGGAAGACGATAAACTTTCCCGAAGACAGTAAGTAACTATGGGCGAGGCTGAAGGCCGAGCTGCGTTCAGGAAGAGGATAAACCATCTTTAAGAAAGTAAGTAACTGAGGGCGAGGTCGAAGGCCGAGCTGCGTTCGGGAAGACTATAAACCTTCTCGAAGAAAGTAAGTAACAAAGGGCGAGGCCGAAGGCCGAGCTCCGTTCAGGAAGACGATAAACTTTTTCGAAGACAGTAAGTAACTATGGCCGAGGCCGAGGGCCGAGCTGCGTTCAGGAAGAGGATAAACCATCTTTAAGAAAGTAAGTAACTGAGGGCGAGGCCGAAGGCCGAGCTGCGTTCGGGAAGACTATAAACCTTCTCGAAGAAAGTAAGTAACAAAGGGCGAGGCCGAAGGCCGAGCTGCGTTCAGGAAGATGATAAACTTTCTCGAAGACAGTAAGTATATGGGAGAGGCCGAAGGCCGAGCTGCGTTCATGAAGAGGATAAACCATCTTTAAGAAAGTAAGTAACTGAGGGCGAGGCCGAAGGCCAAACTGCGTTCTGGAAGACTTTAAACCTTCTCGAAGAAAGTAAGTAGCAAAGGGCGAGGCCGAAGGCCGAGCTGCGTTCAGGAAGATGATAAACTTTCTCGAAGACAGTAAGTATATGGGAGAGGCCGAAGGCCGAGCTGCGTTCATGAAGAGGATAAACCATCTTTAAGAAAGTAATTAAAAAAGGGCGAGGCCGAAGACCGAGCTGCGTTCGGGAAGACTATAAACCTTCTCGTAAACAGTAAGTAACTAAGGGAGAGGCCGAAGGCCGAGCTGCGTTCGGGAAGACTATAAACCTTCTCGTAGACAGTAAGTAACTATGGACGAGGCCGAAGGGCGAGATGCGTTCAGGAAGAGGATAATTATTTTTCGAAATAAGTAGCTAAGAAGTTACTTTCTTCGAGATGATTATAGTCTTCCTGAACGCAGCTCGATCTTCTGACTCGCCCTCTGTTACTTACTTTCTTCGAAAAGGTTATCCTCTTCCTGAACGCAGCTCGGCCTTCGGCCTCGCCCTTTGTTGCTTACTTTCTTAAAGATTGTTTATCCTCTTCCTGAACGTAGCTCGGCCTTCGGCCTCGCCCATAGTTACTTAATGTCTTCAAAAAAGTTTATCCTCTTCCTGAACGCAGCTCGGCCTTCGGCCTCGCCTGTTCTTACTTACTTTCTTCGAGAATGTTTAGGCTTCCCGAACGCAGCTCGGCCTTCGGCCTCGCCCTTAGTTACTTACTTTCTTAAAGATGGTTTATCCTCTTCTTGAACGCAGCTCGGCCTTCGGCCTCGCCCTTAGTTACTTACTTTCTTAAAGATGGTTTATCCTCTTCCTGAACGCAGCTCGGCCTTCGGCCTCGCCCATAGTTACTTACTGTCTTCGAGAAAGTTTATCGTCTTCCTGAACGCAGCTCGGCCCTCGGCCTCGCCCTTTATTACTTACTTTCTTCCCGTCTTTCTTTAGTCTTCCCGAACGCAGCTCGGCCTTCGGCCTCGCCCTCAGTTACTAACTGTCTTTAAGAAGGTTTATCTACTTCCTGAACGCAGCTCGGCCTTCTGCCTCGCCTTTAGTTACTTATTTTCTTTGAGTAGGTTTATCGTCTTCCTGAACGCAACTCATTTACAAACTTTCGCGTTTATAATATTAAGCTGGTTTTAAGTAGGATGTATTTGGGTAGGTTTGGAATGAGGCCGAGTACCGTGTGGGGTCGATACTTAAAAAGAATATCCCCACTGCATCTCTCCCCATGCATGTCGTAAAAGGCGACTAAGGGATAAGGACAAGATGCCGTGCTAAAGGGCGACAGGCTCGCCACCTCTCACCTTGGCACGGTACTTCCACCGAGTCATGCAGCAGGTGGGTCTTCGTGCCATACTTGCTGCTTGATCGATTTAATCTTGTTCGAATCCTTTGCGAAACGTGGTGGTCGGTGTTGTGCTGTAATTGACAAGAGTTCTTGCAGCACAACACCGATTACTCTGCTTACCCCGATTGTCGGGATTCAGCGTGTGTGATATGTATGTATATATGTATGGAATGAGGCCTGATTTTATTTTATTTAGAAATTATTACCAATTATCGGGTGCATGCAAGCAAATCCGAAAGCAATAGCTAACAATATATATATTTTTGAAATAATTGAGCCCTAATAATAATTAATAAAATAATAATATAAATAATAAATAAATATATAAATAAAATATATATATAAATAAATATAAATAATTGCTAATTAAGCCCTTTCATTTGATACCCAACACGGCATCATTAAAAAAATTTTTTTTTTTAGATCATGACTTTTTGTCATCTAGAGGGCGCCATAGTCAATTTTGTGTGACGTCACATAGCCTATAACCAGCGGACGATCAAGACGCTTTCAACGATACCTCATTTTTTGTCAAATTGTGATAAGTAGTTTAGAAGTTATGAGGGAACAGATGAACATACATACATACATACATACATACATACATACATACATACATACCGGTCAAACACATAACCCTCCTTTTTGCTTCGCCGTAGTCGGGTAAAAAGATGATGCCTTTCACAATTAATATTCTCGCACAGCCCCCTCATTTTTTCGTAGGATCGAATATGATTGCTTCCTCCTCGTCTCTGGCATGTCGCTGAGCGTGATTTCGCGAGTAGTGTTGTTATTGGATGTGTCGTAGCCACAGTCACTGTGTCAGTTGTTACTTGATAACGTATGCACATCGATAGCACCTTTCCTTATGCGATTGAAATAAAAAAAAAATACCAGCAAGTGATAGAATGTATGTAATGTAACGAGATGTAAGTAGTTATCGACATTTTGGCGATAAAGCGAAATATGGCAGACATGCTCATTGTGGTATTGCGAAAGGAAGATGATGAATGATGATCCCGTAAGATATTAGAGCAAAAAACTCAAAAGTAGAACTGCTATATTTTATCATCATCAATACTACCTACTAATAATAAATCTGTAATGGATGGTCATGGATTAATTATTTTTTTTTTTATGGAAACTTGACACGGTTGGCTACATCACCTACAACATCCGTGATGTCAGTCCATAACACCGGGTGAACTAGGTGCCATGTCAGTGCTTCCCTTCATTTCGCGCCGGCTACACTGAACTGGACGGAAAACACGAACTATTTACATAGCCGTTTCGACCGACGTTTCGCTCAGTGCGGTGGTACCAACCCGGCCGGGATAAACCCTACCACCTAGTAAGGTAAGAAGGGAATTACTTTGTTTGCTGAGATATTGCGTTTGTAGACTCTATGTATGCAATTAAAACGAAATTGACGATTTTTAAAAATCATTTCTGTATGTATGTATGCTCCTCCATAACTCTTAAACCGATCATCCGAATTCGATGAAACTTAGTACAAGCACATTTAACTATACCTGACCCAGGATAGGCTAAATAAAATTCCGGTTTCGCTTATGCTAAGATGTGGCTCTCATACAAACCGAATTGTTCCACGCGCCGAAATAAGGTACGGTAGGGGGCTTACTTACTTTCTTCTTTTTAAATACGAATTTCACGCGAGCGAAGCCGCGATCAAAAGCTAGTATTACATACATACAATTTACCTTGTCCCAACATATTATAAAATGTCTCGTGTGTCGTCCGTCTGCATGTACGTACGTTTGCTTATAATTTTTCAAGACTTTGTTGTGCATGAACAGTGCACACACTTTTCACTTTCGGCTAGACGAGTTGATGCCCGTTCTATTTTTTAAATTGTTTGTAACTGTAGTATTATTGGTGCAAGATCGGCACTGTACTGTAACACGCCCCCAACGGTGCTGAACGTGAAAGCCTCGTTACTCATCTATACGGCCACAGTGTACAAGACAAAAGTGATTTCGTGAGATACATTAAATTTTACAAATACAAATATATACCTACATCTAATCTACAAATACATATCTACAAATTATAAAAGAACCTTGACATCAAATCAAATAAAAGCAAAATATACTTTATTTAAGAATGAAAGTAAATTTTGTAATAAAAAAAATAAACAAAATAAAAAATATAAATTCAAAACAGAAGAGGAAGTGCCATAAATTATTGTATACCTCCGCTCCTCAGAGGAGCGTTGCGACGTCCGTTCGTACTTTCGTGACGTTTCACTTTTCCTGAGCTAGATGCCCATCCCAAACGTGCTTAAAAAGCTTCGCTTCAAAAGAATTTAACTTTTAAAGTACCTACTAACCTTTAGTACTATATCTTTAGGATGTGGAGTAGCGCATGGGGACACGGCGGTAAATATTTTTTTTAATTTTTTATTGAACCTGACACGGTTGGCTACATCACCTACAACATTCGTGATGTGAGCCCATAACACCGGGTGAACTAGGTGCCATGTCAGGTTAGTGCTTCCCATCATTTCATGTCGGCTACACTGTCAATCCGGTATATCCGGTCAATACGGTAAAGAGTAAATAAAGAACGTGGCTGTATGTATGTAAGTAACTACATCACCACCATCCGTAGTGTCAGCCCATCACGGTAAACTGGATGCCATGTCAGTGCTTCATTCATTAACAACAAAAGGGTGCTGAGCTGAACCTCTCTGCGACGAGTGATGTGGAAAATGGCGGATGTTCCTCCAAAACTTTGAGGATGTTCCTCAAGGTTTTGGGTCAAAACCGGATGACTCGGCGCTGTATCGAATCAAAGGACTTTAGTACTCCATCAGCGGACCAATCCAGTGAGCGAATATGTGTATTCTACTAGATGCATCGCTGCGAAGAAAGATATATTAGAGAAAGTGTGTAAGGTATGTGGTAAGCTAGCGGGGTGGTGGAGCGCAGAGCCGAGCGGTAGAGAAGTGGGTAGGGAGGAGCTGGTGGGGGCGGCAAGCGTAAGCGTTTGGTGACAACGCCAGTCAAGCCCAATCCAACACCACAGATTTGATTATTGCCAACAAGTGCATTGGACGCGATCAGTTTATTCAATATTTTGTGGTATGATTTTTGCAATATCGGAGCACAACCGGGCATAAAGGCTGTCGCGAGACGCCGCACGATGCGCGCAGCAGGCGGCGGAGGCGACGCGTCCAACTAGTACGGCCGCTCGCGTTTGACTGGTCTCAACTGGTCAATTTGGTCTCAACTCGGTGGATCCTTGCCCGTTGCCTGAGTAAATACTCTAGTAGAATACATATTAGCTCACTGTGTATAACAGGAATAATTGTGTGGATGAGAATAACGAATAAATTAGAATGTGCGTAGGTCTAATTAACCTGAGGAAAGATCAGTGATACAAGAAATTAGCCACTGTTTCAGAAAATGTCATGGACTGTCTCGCCACTGAACGAACCGCACTGTGCTCTCGGCTATATTAGTTTCCCCGCTTCCGTTATTTCCCGCGAGAAGTGTCATTTTTCCTGAGAGCACCCGTTCTCCGTCGATCCTCTGGTCCTCGCACCCGCGGCGCCCGTGCGGCTACGAGGTCGACGATCCGACCAAGAAATATTAAGTCTAATAGAAGACTAAGTAAGACAGCGGCGAACCGCGCTGCTCCACCGCCATCCGCCGCGCCCCGCGGTTCGCGGTTAGTGCTTTGTTACCCTAATCCATATACACTTCCGTTCCCCTTACTAGGTGGTAGGCTCAAATTGTAGCCGGCTGGGTTTGTACCACCGTACTGGATGTAAGATAGCCGCATAGCAGCCTCGGTTGTGTTCTCCTCTAGTCCAGTATAGCCAGCAATCCAGGGAAGTCTCCTGTATGGCACCTACCTTCTCGGAGGTGATATTGACTGGTCGGAGCATGTGCTTTGGCCCCTCCGACTCAGCCACCCATATCGGATAACATAAAAAAAACATATTATAAATAATAATATATACTCATATTACGGTCATTCTTACGAAATATTTATCTACCTATTTAACTTTACTCCCTTTCTACTAGGAAGTAGGAAGTCAGCCTCGGTGGTGCGGTCGGTCGACTGTCGATCGTTGGCATAAGCACACCTGGGCGCGGTCAGTACTTAGATATTTATATTATAATATTTAACAATGAGTTTTCTAAAAGATGACATAATTAACTGAAACTGTTGTCCATTTTATTTTAGCTCGTTCATTCGGCAATGCAATATTTAGGTAAGGAAGACCTGGCAAAAAATCGTATAGACATATTCTAAGAGCTCCACTTAAACGCAGAATTAAATTAATATTAAATTAATTAGTCTTTAACTCTGAGGAAAGTGGAAACCAATAACGAGCGCGTTCCGCGTGGAGCTCTACCTAGCTTTAAATCTTGATTATGCATAGGTTCTTTGTCAAATTCTGTCAAGAATTTCTCATATTAAATGCGAACGCATAATAAGTGAATTACAGATAACATTGTTTTGTGAATCAAATAAAAAAAAATCCAAAATCTAGTTTTCTACTGCTGGTCTGTAAATACAGTGGTTTGACCCTTCCGAGAGCCTGATCGTACGAGATCGTTTCGCTTCCTATGTGGGTGATAATAACGTTTTATCAAGTGAATGAAAATGTACAGTGAACCAATAAATATAATGTTGGTTGAGGAAAATCGAGGAATAATTTTTATAAAATTTTCTTTGACAATTATTTACGTTGAACCCCGTCTGAGCTATTTACAGGACGCTATTATCACTTAAGTAAACATCTCTAACAAAAAATTCAAAAGAATAGAACTGATATTAATAAACACATAATAAAATTTTACTTCGCCAAATAATCTACATGCATACAATTTGCACCAGACGACTCGCAAAAGGCGTGTTCGGTGTTATACATAATAAACAACTGTTATACATAATATACTACATGTTTGTTATAATTTTGTAAATATAAAATTATTTATTACACAAGATGATTCGACAATGACTCCCAGAATGTTATGGCAAATCCCGTATGTATGTATAATCAGAATCACGTATCATCATCATCATCATCATCATCATCAGCCTGTATCGGTCCACTGCTGGACATAGGCCTCTCCCAAGGCACGCCACCACACGCGGTCTTCCGCTGTTCTCATCCATCCACTCCCGGCTACCTTTTTTAGGTCATCTGTCCACCTAGCCGGGGGGCGTCCCACGCTACGTATAATCAATCACGTATAAGAATCATAATTTGTTTTTAATTACAAAACTACAAGGGTCAAGTTTATTGGTTTGATTGAACTCCAGAAACGCCCCTTCAAATTTTAAGAGTCATTTCTTATATATTTGTAATTTAAATTTTGTACATACACACACACACACACGGTATAGGTAATAAAAACTTTTTCATTTGCTCGTCGAATTAATGCCTCTTCTCTCCTTTAGACTGCTTTCCTCTCAGATGTTTCGCGGAACGTCGAGCCAGCAGTAATAATGTATTCCCATTGGACGCCGCCGCCGCCGCCCCGTCAGAGTGGGGACTACATGCATTTTGATTGGATGACACCGGAAGCGATCTATAGATCCCAGGGGGTCACGTCGCGTCGGGTGATAGATAAAACGGAACTTTGAAAGATCTTAAGGCCGCGTATACTCTATAAAAAGGGCGGGATAAAGATAATCGTGGAGAGAACGAAAGGGATAGACGTGCTCGATAATTCATCGCAATTCTTCAAAGTATAGGTAATTATTTTTATGCTCAAAATAATTGCTATTTTTTTTATGTAAAAAACATAGAAACTGCTTTATATTGAGGTATTTTAATCTGTGATTCAGGTCAGTCATTTATTAAGCAAAGTTTCATGATATAACTTAAAATGTTGATTGAATACAAGCATTTATTGTACTTTTGGAGGTGACTTTGCAATTTTTTTCTTTGGAGAAAATTTTATGGAATCATGTTTTAGCCAAACATAATAATTATTATCAGCATTAGTACTCAACTTTACCATAAAAATAGTGATTGGTTTTTTTCTTGGAAACTGAAATGGTTAGCTACATCACCTACTACATCCTCCGTGATGTCCGCCCATAACACCTTGCTGAACTAGGTGCCATGTCAGTGCTTCCTTTCGGTCGTGCCGGCTACTTGAACTGGACGGAAAACACAAACTTTTTACATAGCCGTTTCAACCTACCTTTTCATACAGTGCGGTGGTACCAACCCGGGCTGGTTAATCCCTACCACCTAGTGAGGTACAGTGGACTAATATTGCACGCAAGTGTATAGTAGTAGTCAGTGGCGGCTGGTGACTTCAGTGACCGGTAGTGCGCTAAATACCTACCTCCTTTAATACCAAATTTCCCAACACATTCACAATGTTATTTTAAGATCGCGACTTCCGAATTTTTTAAACGCCTGCGTTGTATTATTTACGTGCCTAGTATGAATATTCCCAAGACACTCAATGAGTTGCAAAAAAAAAGAAAATAAATCCAAACAAGTTTTTTAACTCATTTATAGTACCTTTATGAACACACCCATAGACCACAACACTGCTGCAGTTTTCAAAAAGAAAACAATAGCAATGTCCCAAAAATACTTAAAAAATGTATAAAAAAAAACATTTTAAAAGGAATTGAAGCCGGGATCACCTGATTGTAAAGCCTTACCTTTAACCAACTCTTAGGCAAATATCGGCACCACTTAATTCACAGTATCACGTAACAGAAAGCACAAAACCTAACCATATCCCATTTTAAATATTCGAGCGCTAACGGGTATGTGACATCCATCACATGACAGCGCGCTGACTCTAGGTAGACGGACTCGTGCAAAAGGAATCGCTCGCGACGTGTCGCACGCGCGGCTATTCACGATATAGCGTCCTTGTTTGGCGCTCGTGCGCCGCACGCAGAACTCCATTTCGGCCCATACTGTTTCTATGAAGTATCTTTTGTCTCACGCGCCAGCGGTGTTTTGCCGATCCCCATATATTTAGATGGGAGACCCGCGTGCGCTTTTCGATTCCGCACGGGGCGCGGGTTTACTCGCAAAAACGTGCCTTGTGATCTATAAAATAAGGTCGAATTCACATTCGTATTTATTTGGAGTACGATATTTATGGTTTTAATGTAGGTATGTTGTATTGTAAGATATTATTTATTTTGAGTGAAGTAAAAACTTCTCGTGGTATGGTAGTGCGGCGCACGGGCGCACTTTGGGACCGGCCGCCAGTGGTAGTAGTCGAACTACGCGTGTGACCCCAATAGGCGACGAGCGTCGACTGACGCTGACTGACGAACCAATCCCGTGAAGCGTCGGTGCCGTCGACGTCACATACCGTCTAACCGACCAATGAAAAGTGTGCTCATGACTCGTGAAAGCAACTGTAAGAAGGCAGCGAACCAGAGACCGCCCACGGCCTCGCGGCCCGAGGGGCCTCGCGCCTCAAAAGTTCATGCAGCTTTGATGCATGAAAAATATTCAGCTAGATCTATTAAAAAATACCCCAAGAAAACATGTTGAGACTTAATCAAAGGCAAACTAAAGCATACTATAAAGCCTTTATCAGACACAAGATGGGAAAGCAGGACAGAGGCAGTGAAGGCTTTGTTATTGCAATTTGATTATGTTTACTTTTATCGACGAAAGGTATGCTGACAAAAATTTTTGATTTGATCGGTGTACCGGAAATCCATTTCAACAGTGAAAATCCATAAAATCCATCCTCTAGTGCCAACAGAGAGGGCCTCGCAAAATATATCTTGCCCACATCAAATTTAGGTCTTGCCACGCCACTGCAGCGTACCTACAGTTTTACGTGGAATCCGAACCACGGCCAGCCTCCAGATTGTTTTAGTATTGTTAACATAACATGGAATTATGCGAAGCAATGTCAGGTATTACAGCCTCTTAAGAAATATCCTTATCTGTCGCCTTGACTGGGAGGGGCAAAGATAATGAAAGCAGTGCACTTGCAGTTAACATTCTGTATTGTGATAAGATAGCATGCACATACCTACCTACTCGTATCTTTGTATGCACTCGCATAACCAGATAGTATATTAGGAAGTGCACTGGCATAGGTGCCTTGTTCTGGCACGGGTGTGGTGCGATCGGCTTACATATTTTGTAAGACTACATTCTTCTACATTCAAGTACCGTGTGGGGCCGGTACTTAAAAAGAATAGCCCCACTGCATATCTCCCCGTGCATGTCGTAAAAGGCGACTAAGGGATAAGGACTAGATGTCGCGCTAAAGGGCGAAAGGCTAGCCACCTCTCACCATGGCGCGGTCCTTCAACCTTGTCATGCAGCAGGTCTCACTTGCTGCTTGATAGTTATCTTGTCCGTATACTGTGCTAAACGTGGTGGTCGGTGTTGTGCTTTAATTTACCAGAGTACTTATGGGAGTGAAAGTTGGGTATGGCAGGCGAAGCATGAGAGCAGGATAAATGATGTCGAAATGCGCGCGCTGAGGTGTATGTGTGGAATAGGAGGAGTATATGTGTCTGTAGAATGGATGATAGGAGACTAATGAAAGAAATCTATGGAGCGAATGTTAGTGGAAGAGTCGGGAAGGGTCGCCCTAGACGCACGTACCTGGACCAGAACGGGCATGTGCTCGAAAAGGGTCAGGTGCGTACACGAGTCAGTAAGCCTGGATACGCTATACATAGGAGGACAGGGGTAGCCGCGCGTCGGCGCACACGCGCCAGCGCGTCAGTCTAGCGCCGGCGACCGATCTTAGTCTCCGTCCGCCGCTCAGGCGGAGCGAACGTGCGCGTCTGTCACAAAATGCCTCATTGTGCAGTGCTTTGGTGCAAAAAGTCGTCGAAAAATTCAAACTTGAACACAGATGGAGTCACCTTTCACGAGTAAGTACTTTCATTCAATTTGATAGCACTTTTCGCTTGAATTTCAGTAACAAACATCGGCGTAAATATGTATGGAGAGCTCTTTTCTGCTTACCCACCATAGGTCGACTATCGTGTTGGATGCAGTTAGCTCTTGTAATTTTTTTTGTTTATTGATAAATATGTATGTTAAATGTATACAGATATTTCATGCATTCTGCCTTATTGCCAAAGGACATTTCTTCTAGTCAACCTCAGCAGGTTTCCTCGTTCAATATTCGTTTATCGCGCTTTTTTCATTCAACCAGTACCTACCGGTTTTTACTTTTGAGCGACTCTAAAGGAATTAATTTCTTTAAGTCATGCGTCTACCGGGAATTAGTCTTGTTATGCTTAGCATTAACAAAATTAATTCATAATGAATACCCCGTTAGCATTTAGCACTGCTAAGCGCCCTGATGAATAAAAATTAATGCTAAATGCTAAGCAATAATCACATTTAATTTTAGTTAGCATTGCTGTTTCGTTCGTAAAACTTTGTTGGTTCGTTTGTTTTGGAACGCACAAAGCAATGAAGTATGTGCTATTTATCTGTGGTACTGCTAAATGCTAAATGCTATATAGCGCCTGCGCTCCGCTGCTAGCTAGCTAGCTAGCATCTAAATGCGAAATGCGATGCGATCATGCGAGTGAGGGGTCGGAATTATCATCTGTCACGTGATCATTAGTTTTGGTCATATCTACAGAACCACTGGACTTAGACCCATCGTGTTGGTACTCAAACTGAACGTCTCGGTGAGATCTACCCATCTGTCACGTGTTAATTTGTTTTGGTCATATCTCGAAAACCACTGAACTTAGACCCATCGTGTTGGTACTCAAACTGAACGTCTCGATGAGATCTACCCATCTATCACGTGATAATTTGTTTTGGTCATACCTGGAAAACCTCATTTTACCGTAAAAAAATTAAATATCCAGGTGGGTATGGCTGGTTAGTTTGTTAAAAAAGGCAAAGCCTGGAAAACCTCATTTTACCGTAAAAAAATTAAATATCGAGGTGGGTACTCATAAATTTTTATGGTAGGGTAGATTTTCGCGAATTTTTCGCGAAGTCATATTGCAATATAATTTGTCATATCGTTGGCTAAGTAATTAGCAAATAGTTGTTAATAATATAATTATTTTTTTTTTGGTTACAAAACTTTTCGACTTTCTAACATTATTTTTTTAATTTTGGAAAATTCCAATAACAAATGCTCCAATAAGATAATACCAATATACGAGGTCTTACATATCATTGTTTTGGAAATTTTATGTAGATTTATAATAAAGTATCCGAGGTATCTCAGAACTTAGAACTATTATCGTGTTTATGCGAAAATCTGCAAATTCGCAAAATTGTGAAAGGGGCGTTGCCTTTGTTCATTTAAGAGAAAGTTATATTATTCCCTTGATGTAAAGAAGGGTTAAATATTGTTAAATCCGTTTCATCTTTTCATCGCGAATCGACACAATGAGCGACTTATTGTATGAATCCCGTTCAAACGTATGGAAGACTGGCGTCACTTGGCCACCTACTCGCTCGGCCAATCACGGCGTTCCATGCGCCGCTCCCGCCTCAGACTTCACACCCCTTTGGCGGCTACCTCGGTTCTCATACAAACGATGCCGTATTTCGTATCCAGGCTCGTGGGTGCGTAGTACCCGTAACCGACGAGCATGTATGAAGAACATTATGAGAGTGGAAGAGGCGGCAAAAGTGTGTCGGGATGGGGGCGCGTGGGGGTTGGGTTCTTTGCGTGGGTTGGGTCCGTTGTCTTTGCCTGCCCCACTGGGAGGCAGGCAGGCGTGACGTTAGGTATGTGTGTGTATGTATGAACTTATAGCACAACACCGATTACTCTGCTTACCCTGATTGTCGGGATACAAAAGCGTGAGTTATGTATGTATGTATGTATGTACTACATTCTGTATGCGAACTTTTGACAAAATAAAACGCTGAACAAAAACATTTAATTGATTCAGAATTTCTAGAACGTTCAAGTAATCTAGGTAGATCAGATAACTAAATTAAATGTTGCACACGCAAAGATACATTAGAAACGATCGGCCGACTTTCCGACAAATAATGTAGGGCGGAATATAGTGGCCCCGAGGCATTAAAACAACTAGAGGGGAGCAAGGCAATTTACTCGAGGAGACGAAATAAGAGTACAAAAAACCCCGACCCTTAAAAAGTAAAAAATATTTTCCGTTGACTTAACTAAAGGAGTCTGGGGGCCCGCTAAGTAAATAAAATATAAAAACTCAGAGCTGCGCGGAAATTCTCTTACCTTTCCACCGACTCCTTTAAGTAAGTCAACGGAAATTAGTTTTTACTTCTTAAGGGTCGGGGACTTTTAAATTTGTAATTTTACTTTTATTTAATTTTGACGCCTCCGTTTGTCTGTGGCATCGTAGCTCCCAAACGGATGAACCGATCTGGATGCGGATTTATAAAACCCCGACATAATTTCCGTTTACTTACTTAAAAGAGTCGGGGAGCGCTAAGTAAATAAAATATTGAAAAAAACTCAGAGCTGCGCGGGTATTTACTCAGCGGTCTCCCGACTCGGACATCAGGTGGGATATTACAACATCAAACTTAACAAGTACTGTAACTTAGTAGACCGGATTATGAGAAACGGATTCAAGACTGATCTCTTCGCTGTGGAAGTCGGAGCAAGAGGACTACCAGCGAAGTCGCTCTACAGTCTCTTCAAGAATCTAGACCGCCAAGATCGACGCTAAGCTCATATATGGAGAGAGCTTCGAAAACGTCACTGGAAGCATCCTACAGAATATGGATAGGTAGAGAGAGGAGGTCGAGAGCGGGACTGGTGATTACCCGCGTCCTAGTCAACGCAGACTAGCTGACGAGGGCTTGATGCGAGCCGAAACGTGAAGCATGCGCGGGAAATTCCGAATGGCCACTCGCAAGTCCCGACCTCTATTAACACCCTCCTCTACTGCCGATGGGCCCGGATATGTTCGGTGAAGCCATCGCAAGTTTAGTTCCACACCTCCTCCCTGTAATATCGTTCTCACACTTGCTTATCCGCGTATCCACTCCTGTTGTGGCTGTCGCCCAAATGTTACAACTTAAGACTGCGGTACTACAGCGTGAGGCACAATTTGCAAAATTTGCCACATTTTCCTTTCGGTTTTTTGTTCAACGAATTTCAAAAATATATATATTAAAAATCCTGTCTAAAAGTTGACATATAGTTAGACAATAAGTTGGTGACAGATTTTTATTTTCATTTATGTCAATTAATATGTGAAAAAAAAAATCACAAACGTACTACTAAATGGTCCTAAATACTCCGAAATGCTTTCTTTGTTTCGAAATTGCACCTTTCTAAAACATTATTTTGAGTTTATACTACTTGCAGATGATGTAAGATAAAATTTTACTTCTTTTGACAGATTTGGATATTCGTGTAATGTAAATCGGTTTAACAAACTTTGAACAAATACTATAAAACAAGTGAACGCTTCGCTATTCAATCAGTGCGGGGCGGTGCGGCATTTTGATACTGTAGTACCGCGCTCTTAAAATGTACGCAACTCACGACAATGCCCTTTCCGTATATCTAACTGTGTGGGTGGCCCGAAATTGAACAGTATTAGGTCCGCTGATTCAATAAAAAACGACGTAAATCTCCCGCGGACACACGACCCGCTCCACTTATTGGTGGGACTCCTTCGGGCGAGCTGTCCAACACGCTGACCATAGTGTTGTTACGTCACGCACAAACTTACGTGGCACGGGATACCTACGGTTTCTAAAAAAAAATCATAAAATAGAACCGAAAATAAAATGTACTTAAATACTTAAAGTCTATTCTTCCGGTTATAGTCTTCAGTTGACTACTATAATCGATGTATGGTACAAATGTTCAAAACCTCAAACATGCAGTGGGTGAACATAAAAAAAAATTTAGAGCTATTGGTAAACATAAAAATCTATAAAAAATATGTGTTATGCATTGGTCTTTAACTAACAAAGTTAGCGTTTCAAAACAATTTTATTATTTTGGAAAAGGTGTTAAATAAATTTCCAAAAAATAAGCTTATCATATTTTCAAATTTCTTGCCCCTCTCGCACCCTTCGGAGCACTGATGAGGATCCGTCTCTCTCTATTATGTGAAATTGACAAAGGTAGGTCTTCGAAAGAGCGCGCTCCATGCGTTCAAAGTGCAATTATTACGTAGCTGTCGCTAGAACGCACTTTGAGTTAAACTAAAATTTAAAAAAACCGCCAAGTGCGAGTTGGACTCGCGCACCGAGGGTTCCGTACCATCACACAATATATTTGTATTATGTTTTTTTACGGAAACTGACATGGTTGGCTACCTCACCTACAACATCCGTAATGTCAGCCCATAACACTGAGTGAACTAGGTGCCATGTCAGTGTTTCCCTTAATGTCATGTCGGCTACACTTAACTAGACGGAAAACACGAACTATTTACATAGCCGTTTCGACCGACGACGTTTCATTCAGTGCGGTGGTATTATCCCGGGCGTGATGAACCCTATACCATCCAGTAAGGTAAGAAGGGAAGGGACGTACAGTTTTACGTGGAATCCGAACCACGGTCAGCCTCCAACGGTCGAGCGGTCACCCATCCAAGTACTGACCGCGACCAGGTGTGCTTAACAACAGTCGACCGACCGCACCACTGAGCTACCGAGGATGACAAGTTTCTACGTTACTTAGTTTTGCGAGAAAAACCTCTGTGACAGACGGACGGACACGGGAGTGATCTTATGAGAGTTCCGTTTTTTTAGGGTTCCGTATATGTACGGAATCCTATTACTAAGCCTACGCCGTATGTCTCTCTGTCTCTCTGTCTGTCTGTCTGTCTGTCAGTCCGTCTGTCCGTCTGTCCGTCTGTCCGAGGGCTGTATCTCTTGAACCGTAATAAGTAGGTAGCCCGTTGAAATTTTCACAGAATATTTTTCCTTTTAACGTAAGTAACTCTAAAAAATCTAAATAAATATTATTTCGAATAACGTAGTAGCTGTCAGCCAAGTGTGCTAGTCCCCCGTGTAAGACGGTGACACGGTCAGCCGGTGTAACCGAATTTTCCGCGAAACTCCATGGCAATAAATATCTAGAAAACGCTTCCGCTTGTCCATGACGCGAGAGAAGAGTGCACACGAAATTACAATTATTGTGTACTAGCTGAGCCCGCGGCTCCGCTCGCGTGAAATTCGTATTCCAAAGAAGAATGTAAGTAACTAAGGGCGAGGCCGAAGGCCGAGCTGCGTTCAGGTAATCGAGAAACCCTCGGTCCGTGGAGCAGTGAAGCCAAAAGAGGCTTGAGCTGGTTGACGCAACTGGTGTCCCGTCATCAAGGGCTTATGTACTTCATTCAAAGGGTAAGCCTTGCCATCCAGCGGGGTAATGCCGCAAGTGCTCTAAGAACATTTGAAAATGCCCGTTTTGATAGTTATTTTAATGTTTGTTAGGTAGGTTTAATTCTTTAGTTATTAATATTACTTTTTTATTTTTATGAAATAAATAGATTGAGTAAACTATATTATATTCTATCGAAGAAAGGAAGTCTATAAGGGCGAGGCCCGAAGGCGGAAGAGGGTTTTTGGTTTACCTGAACGCAGCTCGGCCTTCGGCCTCACACTTAGTTCCTTCCTTTCTTCCAGAAGGTTTATCGTCTTCCTGAACGCAGCTCGGCCTTCGGCCTCGCCCTTACTTACTTCCTTTATTTGAGAAAGGTTTATCGTTTACCTGAAAGCAGCTCGGCCTTCGGCCTCGCCCTTAGTTAGTTACTTTCTTCAAGAATGTTTTTCTTCTTCCTGAACTCAGCTCCGCCTTCCGCCTCGCCCTTAGTTACTTTCATCGAGAAAGAATATCGTTTACGTGAGCGCAGATCAGCCTTCGGGCCCGCCTTTAGTTACTTACCTTCTTTTTTTTAAATACGAATTTCACGCGAGCGAAGCCGCGGGCAACAGTTATATAAATTTTATTGCACCAATGACAGCGACATAACTTCGACTTTCAATTATTATTTTTATTTATCAAACAATTTGTCACCGGCCAGCTCACGTCGAGATGAGAGTTCTCCGTTGTCAACATGACATTTAAAATAGTTTTTTACCTTTACTTTGGATTACGTGATTTTTATTATATTTTTTAATTATTATGTTCATCCGGGATATACACTGTCACTATAAAAAGTTTCGTCAAATTCTGTTCAGTGGTTTTTGCGAGATGCGCGTACAAATAGACATTTTTGCATTTACGATTTTATGATATGTATAGAAAGAATAGATATGTATAGACTATTGTGTTCAAGTTATAAAAAACCGTTTAAAAAGAAGAACTGTCATTTTCGTTGTATCTACTTATTTTTAAATTTCGAATGAATATTTTATTCAAATTGTATTTGCTGACAGTTCTCAAGATATAATTATGCACTTTGGACTACGTGATTTTAAACGCGCAATAATGTTTATAATTGTTAATTTTTTTTTTTATTTTTTTTTTTTTTTACGTATTATGTTAACCCGGCATATAAACTGCCACTATACAAAGTTTCGTCTAATTCCGTTCAGTGGTTTTTGCGTGATGCGCGTACAGACAAACAAACAAACAAACAAACAAACAAACAAACAAAAATTTTAAAAACTGTTCTAACATGTTCAGTATCTCATTTTAAGCTACCCTGGTTAGTTTTTTTCCGAATACATTCAATGTACAGACTTTCTTACCTCTACGATTTTATTATATGTATAGATTCACGGAAAGCAGTGGTTCCGTTATCGGACGCATAACGTCATTCATTACACGTGCACACTCTCACACCCTCACACACACATAAGCGTCTTGGTAAAATTATCTTTTATTCATATAGGCTGTATCTTACCTGAACAATATAAAATCAAAATAATAAAATAACCATGGGCACCTGTCAGGCCGGCATGACATTCGTAGCCCCCGCATGCGACCGAATATCCATGGGCGTCGCTAGACACCTTATGGATGGGTCGGCGCCACATGTCGCGCTTACTATAAAAAAACCGGCCACAAAAAAAAACATTGAAAAAAAAACATGTTTCTTGTATGGGAACCCCCCTTAATTTTTTACTTTTTCTATTTTTAATTATATTTGTTGTTATATCCGCCATAATAACACATATTCTGTGAAAATTTCAACGGGCTACCTATTACGGTTCAAGAGATACAGCCCTCGGACAGACAGACGAACGGACGGACGGACGGACGGACGGACGGACGGACAGGCGGACGGACGGACAGACAGACAGACGGCGTAGGCTTAGTAATAGGGTCCCGTACCGGATACGGAACCCTAAAAATCAAACCTCAAATATTTCGACGCTTCCTGCCCTAACAAGTATGCAAGCAATGTTTGCCAATGCCGCGTCTGGGTACATTAACGCTTGCCTCTCACTATTCCGGATTCCGGACTGGGCCAATTGGAGATTTACGACGGGACACACGTAACTTCGTTTAGGATCATGCTGTAGTAGGTTAGTAATCCGGGACGCTTCACGCGAAATGGAGGGCGAACTTTTTCTGGGTTGCAGCAGATGAATGGCCAATAATGTAGAGCCTGCTGGGACTATAACACTAGTCATTTGCTGAGCGAGTGGGCGGGGGCGGGATACTAGCGTAGTGGTCATATAAAACGATATATATTTTTTTATTGGATGATGATAAGTAGCTAGGCAGGTAGGACGTATGCAGCAGTCAAAGTACACAGTTTTCAAAAATCTAGAACGTTAATTTTAAATTAAATTAATGACACCGTTGTTCATCAGTCTTTACAACTTTCTCAAATTCATGGTAATAATTTTTTGACAGATTTTATAAAATGAATTTTAAGTTTGCACAGGTGCAACTTTCGCAAAACTCTACACCCACCGCTTTGGAATTCTCGACTGTATAGTTTTGTTTGGTGTTTCATATATCTATAGATGATTTTGTTGATTTAAAATCACTTCGTATTAGGATATATTTGTGGCAGCATGCTTCTAGTAAATTTAAACGTTTACTTCTGCTTCCAATTGGTTGACAAATGTTTTAAAATTTTGACCATCACTTCAGTGCAGCCAACAACTAATTAGTCTTCGTTTTCATATTCGTCCAACATCATTTTCAGTTAATTTTCTGTTATTTTGTTAGTTAATCTTTTTCCTTCTTCTTTATATTGTACTCTGATTGGTGTTACTGTGACGTCAAACATACATAATATAAGTACCATTTTTAATTTTGTTAGTTTATGTGATGTTTGGTACATTATTATTGGACAGAGCATAATCTGTATGCATCGGTAGTTTCCAAATTATTTTGGCGTTATTGTTTTCTATGACATGGTTGGGTTCACTCAGTGGGCATTTCCACCACTCCTTGGTAATATCACAATTATGTTTTTTTCTTTAGATACCAGTAAACATACTTGAACAAATTATTGTGACGCTTCACTAAATATTTTTTTATGGAAACTGACACGGTTGGCTACATCACCTACAACATCCGTGATGTCAGCCCATAACACCGTGGTGAACTAGGGTACATGTCAGTGCTTTCCTTCATTTGGCTAAAATGCAGTCGGATGTTATATGCGTAATGGTTTCATCTGTTTCATTACTGTAAAGCATTTTCCGTCAGTGTTCTGTTTCAGAATGATCTATTGGTAGTATTTTGTGTTCACTGATTGATCCCTCGCTTGATCCTGTATAGAAAATATCGAAAATTCAAATTTTCCAAAAACGGGTTTCTTTTTCAGCCACAGAAAATATTGCCTTCTGTAAATATGTATATCAGGTTCCGATAACATTTTATTTAAAAATTGGCCATGCTTTCTGTTTCCATATGTCACTGCTTTTAGAATAGAATAGAAATATGTACAATATAATTTATATAATTGAATAGAATATATTAAATTCACAATATAATATTTAAGTACGTACGACATGAGTCGGCAATGCCGACATGTGTGAGGCCCGGTACTTGAAAATAATAGGCCCACTGCATCTCTCCCCTTGCATGACATAAAAGGTGACTAAGGGATGAAGGGCAAGGTGCTGTGCTAAATTATTATTATTTTTTTTTTATGTAATCCGGTATGGATTACATAAAAAACGGTACGGAATGGAAATGGCGATGGGCTAGCCACCTCTTTCCACGGCCGTGTACCACTTTGGCACAGACCTTGCTACGTTCCTTCCACAGCCATTCATTAGGTAACTACATAACTGGCTTCGTGCCTTCTTTCTGCTTTAATAATAATAATATTTGTTTGTACTTTTAATATTTTCGAGGATATATAGGTTAGTGGTGGTCGGTGTTGTACTGTAATTTACCAGAGTTCTTGCAGCGCAACACTGATTACTCTGCTTATCCTGATTGTCTGGATACAGATTGATGGACGATGGAATGTATGTATGAAATATTTGAGTGTTTCGATCGAAAACATCACTGTCACACAAACTTGAAAATGTAACAATAAAATTGCAATCAAAAATGTATTTTTTAATTTCTTTTTCTTTTTAAACAGCTAAAAATATTTTATTTTATTTGTAAACTCTGAAATGCTCTCCCTAATACCCACATATTTCCCCAGGCACCTGTCAGGCCGGCATGGCAATCGCAACCCCCGCGTACGACCGAATGTCTATGGGCGTCGATAGACACCTTATGGGTGGCTCGGCGCCACATGTCACGCTTTCTATAAAAAAAATAATAGTTTACCTTCATCTCAAAGTTCTGAAAACTCTAACTACAAATATATCCACTTTTCTTACAAAACAACCTCTAATTTACACCACCACAGCCTTAACGGATCAACAGAAACGTGTTACACAACTATATAAGCAATTAATAAACTATAAGTCTTCATTCAGCAGCGAGCTTCTGGCCCAAATTAACAGAAAATTACCTCATCGCGCGACATCGATACGTTCAATTGTGAACTTACGCCCTCGAATTCTGGCTAAACTCACCCCCCAAATGAGGGTGCGAACTGGTGACGGGGTGACCCAGCGAATGGCTGAAAGAAAGACTAGAAGAGCACAAACATGTTTTTCTAACACCCCAAAGGGAAGTTTGAAAAACAATTCCCGTTACATTAAATTCCCATTTTGTGTCCCAATACATAATACTTTTTTATGTAATCCGGTATGGTTGGCTGAGTCGGAGGGGCCAAAGCGCATGCGCTCCGACCAGGCAATATCACCTCCGAGAAGGTAGGTGCCATATCGGAGACTTCCCTGGATTGCTGGCTATACTGGACTAGAGGAGAACACAACCGAGGTTATTATGCGGCCTCTGGATCTTGCATCCATTACGGTGGTATCAACCCAGTCGGCTACAATTTGAGCCTACCACCTAGTAAGTGGCAAGGGAAGGGACCTTCAGTTTTACACCGGTTCCGAACGGTGAAGCAGCAGGTGTAGGTACCTATTCACGTAATTTTTTTCGTTAGAAAAAACTCATTGGTACACGCCGACCGGATTTGAACTTCGGACCTCTCCCATGAGAAACCGATGCCCAAACCACTCGGCCACCCGCCACTAAAATATTTACAATAAAATATTTACCTACATACTTAATTTTTTTCTTTTATGTAACCGTATTTTTTCATTTATTTTCCAAAATAAAAAATCACAGTATACCAAGATCCTGCCCTCTGAAATTTAAGAGCACTGGATTGGACAAGATAAATACAAACAGACGAAAGCACAAAAATGGGTCAAATTATAAAATGACAATCAACATACAGGTTCGACTTAACTTTATTCCGGTACAGTGGTATCAATCCGGTGGGTTTTACCCTACCAAGTGAGTGCTACCACAGATTACTTAATAGTTACTTAATAGGTGCTACCCTCGGCTGTGGAATTTACTACCTTACTGTATAGCAGCCATACTCAAAGTGTGCTGCGCGGAGCCCTAGGGCTCCGCGTAGCCTCTGTGGGGGTTCCGCGAGAATACGAGGGAAAAATAATCAAAAATACACCTCTCCTCTCTGGCTCGATTCAGCTCGGCTGCGCAGACGAACTCAACTAAACTCTCTTCTATCAAACCTGATATCAACTAATTGATGAAAAATAAGAAACAGTTTCATACCTCCCATTACATATTTAATTATTGTTTTTCTCTTTTATTATAATATTATGTAAGTAACTGTTACATATATCATGATTATTAATAAAGAATGCACAATAAAGATTTTTTGTTTATTTTAGGGCTCCGTCAAATATTTCACTTTCCAAAAGGGTTCCGTCACCAAAAAGTTTTGAGAACCGCTGCTCTATAGGACACTGCTAGTCGCTTCCGTTTAAAAAAAACACTCAAAGTTGTATTATCTAATGGAAAAGTATGTATATTTATATATATTTACGTATAACTGTAATTATGTATTCATGTATAGTTTTAATTAACTCGTACGTACATATTTAGGTTATCATAGTTATATTCCTTTTCCTTATATTATATTTTACATTCCCACGCTCAAGTCTTTTGCGAGTTCTTTTGACCTACTTATATTTCACAACATACGACTCTTAAACATCAAAGGTTGACTGGGAGAAATCCCTGTGAGGGATAAGTTTGCCTTTGCCCCTCGTGTAAATTAATTATCGTTTTTCTTTTTGTAAAATGTCTTTTGGAGCAATACAATATTTCTTTATATCTATCTGTAGCAAGTATTTAACATTAAACAGCATAGCTTACGATCTTATAGAATAAAACCGTAAGCTATGCTGCTATTAGTATAAACAAACTAATTATTATTATTATTTCTTTTATTTCACATATTGAAAATTTTACATTAATTTTATATATACTATTATACAAAAAAGTAATAAAAATACACAAAATTAATATAAAAATTAAATACGGTAATACCGCCGGCGGCGGGAGACAAGCCTCCAAGCACGCCGGCGGGTGCAGGCCGTGGCTACGGAGCTCTCCGGGACGACGCGAGGCAAGCTACGAGCGATAGGTGGTGGTACTAGATAGGTGGTATTATTATTATTATTATAGCCTAATGCGCTTCGTTTATCATTTTTTTTTAATTTTGTAATTTAAAACGCTACAGCGCACCCTATGCTGGGCTTCGGCCTCTCGCGTTCGCGAGGTGCGGTCTACTCTCCCTGGCTGACCAGGCCTGTCTGGGAAAGGTAATAACTACATTAAAATATAAAGTAATAACTACATTAAATAAACTAATAACTACATTAAAATATAAAGTTCTTCCATAGAGACTGTGACCGCAGTCCCAAAGACCGAAGCAGCGTTCCCTCGCTGAATGTTTGGCTGAATGGCTAAGCTTATGTTTTGGGTGAGGAACGCTCTGGCACGCACGACGCGACGTTCCCCGGATCTATTTATCTATCTATTAGGTAAGGGTGAACACACATAAATTATTTGACTCAAACTTGACGATTTTGTACAAAAGGTGTATTCTATACATATTGTTATTCTTTTTAACGGGCACATTAATACGATTAGGTGGGTTCAAGGCCTGGCTCGCGATATCACTGGGTGTGACCTGATGCAAGATTAGGCCTAATTGATGATGACCTATCAATAGACAAATTGATGTATTTGTCATGTGCTTGCATTGTTAAATCTGGCTAATAGACGTAATATCTCAATTAGGGTGTTGCGGGTAAACTTTTAGGAAATTATGATTGATCATCAAATATCCATTATTCGAATCGACTTACATAAACTATTTCGATTGATTTCGTTACTTACTTATCTGATTTTAAAACGCTCATAGCACAACCGAAGGGGATGTTGAACGAACACCCACTTGTAAGTAGTATTACTTGGCTTAGCTATATAGCGGTTGTTTGATGACCATAGGTCATACATAAAGCAAACCAGGTACTCTTGAGCCTATTTGGAGCAAAAAAGTTAGATGACGTTTTGTTCTACGGTGAACTTTTTTTTTTCATACTAAACTAAATAAATTTTGATATTGATTTTGATTTGATTTTGATTTGATATTGATGATGAAATTGCTAAATGTGGAGGTCGATGTTGTGCTGTACCTAATTAACAAGAGTACTTGCGGCACAACACCAATTACGCTGCTTACCCCGATTGTCGGGACACAGCATGTGATATGTATGTATGTATGTATGTAATATTCTAAATTTAAAATTAAATCGCGTAATTTAGATTTTTTAACATTTTTTTTATGTATTTGTAAACTTTTCGAAAAAATACGAAGACGATTCAGCTGTTGATTTGAGATTGATGAATCAGCCTGTACATAACTTTCGCTTGAAAGAACCGTGTCATAGAAAGATCTAGAAATTCAATTCTCCGTAACACTAGTCAATCTCGCGTCCTTGATGCCAAGACAATGCTCCGGCCGCCCACGTCCGCTTTCTTTCTATCTATTCTATCATATCTACAATACTGTCTCCGCTCCGTACCAATGACCCCATGAGCACAGAATACTTAATAGGTACTATCGTCCATGAGTCATGAGAACTGAGAAGGACCTACTGATCCACTGCGAAACGTTGTCTTGGGCCCACGCGCAAATACGTGGGCTGTTCCGAAAATTGTTAGCTACAGAATAAATACATTTTTTTTTCCTGAAACTATTTTGATTTGACGGCTAATTTAAATACAAATCTCCTTGATGAAAATTATTGGCCACCTATGTGTAGTTCTTTTTTTAAATATTTTTAACGGTTAGCCGTCACTCATATTTTATTTGCAACAATGGACGTCTCGCGAGAAGCTTTTCGTGTTATGATTTTCTATGCTTATAAACGAGGGTTAACCTTCAAGAATTCTCACGAAAATTTGCAAGCTGCTTTTGGGGAGTCTGCTCCTGCGTTAGCAACAGTTACTTATTGGTTTCGTGAATTTAAACGTGGTCGAGAGAACCTAAACGATGACCCCAGACCCGGCCGACCATCAACTGCAGTCACTCATGAAAACGTCATTAGGGTAGAGTGGCTATTGCGGGAGATTAGACACATTACACATCGGGAGATTCAGGCTGAACTGAAGATTGGTATTGCGAAGTTTGTCTGCCTCAAGCTTTCGGGAAGTTGAATAGCGAGCGCCCAAGGAGCGGCGTCCGTGGCATTCTTTTTTCACCAAGATAACGCGCCCGCTCACACACCGGTAGAAACATGGACTATTTGACAACTTCGGGGGTACAAAGGTTATCCCATCCTCCGTACAGCCCAGATTTAGCTCCATGCGATTTTTTTTTATTTCCCACGGTAAAAAAAAAATGCTTCGCGGGCGAAAATTCAACACTGCAGACGAGGCCGTCGAAGAATTTCGGAATTATTTTTCGACCTCCCGCAAGATACGTTTTTTAAATGTTTTGAAACCTGGTTCACCCGAATGAATAAGTGCATAGGGATTGGAGGGAAATATTTTGAAAAGCTGTAAATAATTTTTTTTCATATTCTAACTATTTTTCATTTCACTAAAAATTTTCGGAACAGCCTATGTACATCACATGCCATTAAAAACCGGCCAAGTGCGAGTCGGACTCGCGCACCGAGGTTTCCGTAACACCACGGCAGATGAACCGGTTTTTATTAATCGTTGTTTTATTTTAAAGTTAGCACTATAATCACACCAAGTTTGACGTATAAATGTATACGTAACCGTGTTTACGATAGAGCAAAAATTCTTCGAAAAACCGGCCAAGTGCGAATCGAACTCGCGCACCGAGGGCTCCGTATCGCGATGTCATGGCTAGCGCCACACACGCCATCTAGATGGCATGTTATGAAATGCTTCATATTAGTTAAATGTCATGATTAGTGAAAATGCTACATAATCTATTCGGTAGATGACGCGCGCGCATACACTTTTTGGTTTCTTCTATGGGAACCCCGTGAATTTTTTACTTTTTCTTATTTTAATTATTTGTTGTTATATCGGCCATAATAAATAACACAGTGAAAATTTCAACGGGCTATCTATTACGGTTCAAGAGATACAGCCCTCGGACAGACAGACGGACAGACAGACAGACAGACAGACAGACAGACGGCGTAGGCTTAGTAATAGGGTCCCGTACCGGATACGGAACCCTAAAAAACAGGTTTCTTCTGTGGGAACTCTCTTAATTTTTTACTTGTTTTTTTTTTATTATTATTATTTGATAATATATCCGTATCCGTCATCATAACACGTATTCAGTGAAAATTTCAAATGGCCACCTATTACGCTTCAAAAGATACATCCCTTAAAGATAGGACTGATAGACAGACAGACGGACAGACGGCGTAGCTTAGTAATAGGTTTCCGCACGGGTACGGAGGCCTGAAAACGGTCCGGAGGTTTTATTATTTTTAAATAGTGTTTGGCCCTGGCTCCTCTGTGGGCAAAATCTTGGTCCACTTTATTTGGCCATTGGCAATGACCATTCGACCGTTGAGGTTGGCCTTGGTTCGGGTTCCACATAAAACTATAGGTCCTTTACCTTACTGGTAAGGAGTAGGATTTAATCCGTTCGAATTGCTACCACCGCACCGCACTGAATGAAAGGTCGGTCAAAGCGGCTAATATTTCGTGTTCTCCGTTCAGTTCACTGTAACCGGCACGACCAAAGAGAAGCAATTACATAGCACCTAGTTCACCCTCGGTGTTATGGGCTAACATCACGGATGTTGTAGGTGATGTATCCAAACATGTCAGGTTCCACAAAGAAAAACTCGGAATGTTCTCGGAAGGTTCTCTAAATCGTTTCTTTGTCGCACCGCTAGAGTGTGGAACTGTCTTCCGGCGAGTGTATTTCCTGAATCCTTTAACCTGGGTGTCTTCAAGCGTCGTATTAACGGGCTAGACAGCCTAGCAACAGTCCGCAAATCTGCTGGCATGGCACCTAACTGAGCGTGGTTTCGCGAGGAGAGGTGATTTTGGCTCTGTCGACTGCACCATTGGTCCCTCGGCACAGCCACCCATGCTGGCTTACACAAAAAAAAAGTAGGAAATTAGAAAAATTGTACTACAAAAAATCCGTAATAAATCAGCCTCCTATTATCAGTCAGTCTGTCAGTCAGTCAGCGCGTATGCGTCCACTGCTGGACATACGCCTCTCCAGATTTCCTCCAGTCCTCGCGGCCTTCAGCGGTACGGAACCACTGCTTTCCGCCGACGTACTTGATATCGTCGTCGTCTCACCTGGCGGGGGATCTTCCCGCACACTCTGTTTTCCTGTCCACGGCCGCCTTGGACACCGTTACTACAACGGTCGTCGTCTCTTCGGCTGACGTGTCCAGCCCACTGCCACTTGGGCTTAGCCACCCGGTGTCCAATATCGACTAATTTGGTGCGTCGACGGATTGCCTCATTCATTACATTAGTCATTCATTTCATTACGCATCATATGGATGATATTATTGCATGGATGTACAACAGGTAGTTATAATAAAACAATGCAATTATATGACAGATGAAATTAAAGGTAATACTCGTATGACGAGTCATCATCATGGACACTATGGTTGGACTGGTGGGCTGCTGGACACGTCAGGCGAAGAGACGACGACCGTTGGAGTAACCGTGTTCTACACTGGCGGCCGTGGACAGAAAAACGGAGTGTGGGAAGACCACCCGCCAGGTGGGACGATGACATCAAGTGCGTCGGCGGAAAGCAGTGGTTCCGTACCGCTGAAGGCCGGGAGAACTGGAGGAAAATTGGAGAGGCGTATGTCCAGCAGTGGACGCTTACACGCTGACTGACTGACTGACTGAGTCATCATGACAAGCACAGAGCAGAGATCTGCGGCCGTCATCCCGGGCGAGCGCGTCGCGATTTATTATTGCCTGTTATGGATGACAAGCATCATTTTCTCTTGTGTGAGCATATCTACTTATCTAAGAAAATTCCCACGACACAATGTAGTATGTACACATACCATTAGTGAATTGCGCAAACATTTTAAATTCTTTGTAGAAAACCCCAATATATTCATTCTCTACTACTATAATTAAAATTTAAGCGGCGGGTGGCCGAGTGGTTTGGGCATCGGCTTCTCATGCGAGAGGCCCGAGGTTCGAATCCGGTCGGCGTGTACCAATGAGTTTTTTCTGACGAAAAAAATTACGTGCATACCTACACCTGCTGCTTCACCGTTCGGAACCGGTGTAAAATTGTAGGTCCCTTCCCTTGCCCCTTACTAGGTGATAGGCTCAAATTGTAGCCGACTGGGTTGGTACCACCGTACTGGATGTAAGATGGCCGCATAGCAGCCTCGGCTGTGTTCTCCTCTAGTCCAGTATAGCCAGCAATCCAGGGAAGTCTCCGGTATGGCACCTACCTTCTCAGAGGTGATATTGGCTGGTCGGAGCATGCGCTTTGGCCCCTCCGACTCAGCGACCCATACCGGAATACATAATATATATATATATATAACAGACAGACAGATATTAAGACAATTATTTCTAGAAATGCCATTATGTATATAAGACAAAGATAAGACAAATCTGAAAGATACGAGACATCTGTACGGGTTTATCCATATACTGCACAAAACGTCACGAAATAGGAATTTGGTCCATCAATAAGGTAATTCTCCAGTGTGGCATCTACCTCTCAAAGGTGATATTGGCTCATTATCCTCTCTCAGCCCCCATACTGTATTACATAAAAGAAAACCCAAGTGGGATAATAAACACGCCCCCGCTGTTTAGCAGTTTTGTGGGTTTTCCGCACTCTATGTTTGAGTTTAACAGGTTTTGCCAGCGGATTTCCATTTTTTTAACCGACTTCCAAAAAAGGAGGAGGTTCTCAATTCGTCTGTATGTTTTTTTTTTTATTTTTTTTTTGTATGTTTGTTACGCGATTTCTCCGTCAATTGAGGGCCGATTTAGAAAATTCTTTTTTTTGTTAGTTAGGTCATACTTCCGAGGTGGTCCCATTTCAATTTTATCGAAATTGGTTGAGTGGTTTTCGAAAAATCAGCATAATACTATGGTGTGTGGTTACCTTCAGCAAAACTTGTGATGTGGTCGTATTCGGCAATTTTCAGTTTGATAAATTAGTATGGTGTGTAGTTACCTCCAGCAAAACTTTTGTGATGTGGACTTATTCAGCAATTTGCAGTCTGACACATATGGCGAATAATTCTGTACCACTTCAATCGATTTCCATTATTCGATTTCGATTATTCTTTTTTATGTAATATTACTAAAAAGAATGAAATAAAAACTGTTTTAAAAAATATTAAACCGATTTCAAAAAAACAAAAAACAAAAAAGAACTAAAAAGTATTAAATACCTAATATTTTGAAATTTTCTCTGTCCTGTTGAAATACATGAATCGATATTTACTAGTGATACATATTCGGACCCTTGTTTCATGAATATTCTAAATTTGAAATTTTTTATATTTTCCGACCGGCCAGGTGCGCTTAATTTATTATGGTACCTGACCGGTACCTACTGTACCGAGTACCATCGAGCTGGTCTGATGATGGAGACAGAAGGTGGCCATAGGAACTCCTAAACTACACATGATAAACCCATCGTGTTTGGGCTCGTTGCATTTGTCTTCACGAGAAATTTACTTTAGACCTAAGAGATTCTCAATTCGACGGTATGTTTTCTTTTTTTAGATGTTTGTTATGCGATTACTCCGTCAATTGTGGGCCGATTTTGAAAATTCTTTTTTTTTTTTATTTCAAAGGGGATAACCCTGAGGTTTTTGAAGTGAAAACTTCTTTAGCGGCGCTTGGCACTTTTTTAGGTGGGTAAAAAATGTATAACTCGCGACATCGCGTCAGCGTCATTTTTAAAATGAAACCTTAAGTCATTGCATTAAGGGTTAAGTTAGAGTGGCACGGGATCTGCCGGCACTCCCGGAGTGCAACTGTTAAGTAGGGTTCGGTAACACGTTTATGTCTGTCCATTCTACTAAGTTCTGCAAAATGAATGTAGGGTTCCGTAACAAATGCATGTCTGTCTGTTCTACTAAATTTAACATTTATTTCAAAATGAATGTAGGGTTCCGTAACAAATGCATGTCTATCCGTTCTACTAAATTTTACAATTTTCAACCAAGGTCCTCCGACGGTTATTTTATAATAAAAGTAGGGTTCCGTAACACGTTTATGTCTGTCCATTTTACTAAGTTCTGCAAGATGAATGTAGGGTTCCGTAACAAATGCATGTCTGTCCGTTCTACAAAATTTAACATTTATTTCAAAATGAATGTAGGGTTCCGTAACAAATGTATGTCTGTCCGTTCTACTAAATTTTACAATTTTCAACCAAGGCCCTCCGACGGTTATTTTATAATAAAAGTAGGGTTCCGTAACAAATGTATGTCTGTCCGTTCTACTAAATTTCACAATTTTCAACCAAGGTCCTCCGACGGTTATTTTATAATAAAAGTAGGGTTCCGTAACACGTTTATGTCTGTCCATTCTACTAAGTTCTGCAACATCACCTACAACGTCCGTGATGTCAGCCCATAACACCGGGTAAACTAAGTGCCATGTCAGTACTTCCCCCTTTGATCGTGCTGACTACACTGAACTGGTCGGAAAACACAAACTATTTACATAGTCGTTTCGACCGACGTTTAATTCAGTGCGGTGGTACCAACCCGGTCAGGTTAAACCCTACCACCAAGTAAGATTAGGAGGGAAGGGACCTACAGTTTTACGAGGAATCCGAACCTCGGTCAGCCTCTAACGGTCAGCGGTCACCCATCCAAGTACTGACCGCACCCAGCGTTGCTTAACATTCAATAGCGACAGTTGACTGTCTGCACCACTGAGCTATCGAAGCTGACGTGGTCCTATTTTAATTGGGTCAAGATCGGATTGGAAAGCGAGGCGGAATCGCGAGGCCGAAAGCCGAGCGATTCCGCCGAGTACATTAATAGCAAAAATTACTAAAAAAAACTGTGAAATAAAAAAAAAGTTTAAAAAAACATAAAACCGACTTCCTAAAAAAAGGAAAACTAAAAAACTATTTAAAATAAAAATATAAAAACCGCCTTCAAAAATATATGAAATAAAAACCTAAAAAAAAAAACGAACCCTAGAGTTGAAGGCGGTGCTAAAGCAAGCAAAAATGATGCATGAAAGAAAACATGAGTGGATGATAATATCCTTTGTGATGTGTGTAGCCTTTTTAGCACCGCCTTCAACTCTAGGGTTCGTTTTTTTTTTAGGTTTTTATTTCATATATATTATTTCATATATTGAAGGCGGTTTTTATATTTTTATTTTAAATAGTTTTTTAGTTTTCCTTTTTTTAGGAAGTCGGTTTTATGTTTTTTTAAACTTTTTTTTTTATTTTTGCATTTCGTTTTCCTGTTCAGTTTATTTACAGTTTCAGGTTTGTTATTGATCCAATTTAACAACATTACACTGAGACATAAACATAATATTTGTATTTTTATTCATATAAAAAATATTGAATTATAAAAACCTTAATTAAATCCGCCTGGATACATTTGCTCTGTCAGAAATAATGGGGAGGAAATTCGCCAGCAGTAATTATTTTCTTCTTCAGAGTTTCAGTAGGTACCGTTCACAGAGCAAAAAGCGGTGGGGGCCGATCGTTGTTCTGTGGTACCGTTGAACCGAATTGCAATGACTGGTTATATGATCGAGAACCTGGAATGCATTTTTATAACAGGTAATATAGAGGTCCATAAAAAACCAGGCCAAGTGCGAGTCGAACTCGCGCACCGAGGCTTCCGTATCGACATGTCATGGTCAGCGCCACTCACGCCATTTATGGATCCGTTAAAATGCTTCATACTGTTTTCGGTAGATGGCGCGCATACACTTTTTAGTTTCTTGTATGGGGGCACACGTGAATTTATTTTTATTGTTGTTATATAGGCCATAATAATAACACATATTCTGTAAAAATTTCAACGGGCTACCTATTACGGTTCAAGAGATACAGCCCTCGGACAGACAGACGGACAGACAAATAGACAGAAGACAGACAGACAAACGGCGCGGCGTAGGCTCGTAAGTAATAGGGTCCCGTACGACGGATACGGAACCTTAAAAACACGTGTATGTATGATAGATAATGTCACAAATCACAATAGGTAGTGATGAATCATGGTGAGGAGGAGAGATATTATTGTAATAAATAAGTGCTGCTGTGTAACAAGATTACCTGTATGAAATAGTTTTCCGAAATGAGTGCACATTCTTTTCTGCAGTCCAGTGACAAGACAGGCGTTCGCCGCCGTCAAGACAAGATCCTCTCGGTGCGTTGGCACCGGATTGAAAATAGTTCGTCGACAAGCTGGGCAATATGCTGGTAGACAAGTCTGGTGACCCAGTGAGTGCCGAGCGGCGAATCAGCCTCGAGATTCAGAGGAGTAACGCAGCCAGCCAGCGTGGCCGACTCGCACTTGCCAGTTTTTATAAATTAATTATATTCTATACCGTTTGCTCCGTCGCATGATATAGTTTGAGGCGTGAATGTGGCTCTTAGATTATTTTGGTATTTAACAATCGTGTATGTTTTCGAGTTGAAAAGACCATTGAACAATTCCTGGAAGCTGATTGACGCCCGAAATACACAGTACAGGCAGATTACCAAACTCAAAACTCTCGTAAACATGGAAATCAATATCCATAAGCGGTATTGTGATACACACATTTTGTATAGGTAAATATAAATTACTACACACAATTTTACACGAAGATTTAATTTAAAGTTTTGGTTTTTTGGTGGCTTGAGACGTGAATTTAGTAAAAATTTTAGGTAGGTGGTAGCAAAGATATTAAAATGCACATATTCCAATTTGGGCTGAACGCACACCAATTGAGGCAGACTGAAGATACTCGAGTAAAAACTGTAAAATTATTTCTTTGTGCACTTTTTTATCTACATAGATGAAATGAAATTAATAGAAATCCCTTCAAGGGATCATTCGTTCGCAGGCTTGTGCTCCTGGTGGCTTTTGCATCTAATGTAACTGCAACACTGTGTTTTCTGTATATAATATTTTGTAAAGTAATAAAGTATTTTTTTTATAAGACAATAAGGTAAGACTAATGAAGGTTTCTAAAAGTTTTACCTGTAATAGTATAAGATTTTACAATAAATTACCATTGTGAATTCGTGGTTTCAATGATAATGAATTCGAGAGCAAAGTGAAAAAATTGCTGATAGAAAAACAGTTTAAAGTGACGGACACTAATGTGATAATTTTTTCTAGTCTTTTCTAGTCATTTACAACCTTTACAATTTACCTAATTTTATTTTTATTTTGTACATTCTTGTAATTTTGTCCTAACTTTAATTAATATTTGTACTATAACTGAATTATTATTAACTTCCATTTTTATACTTTTATTTAAGTAGTATATTTTCAATTTTCTTTAATATTTTACAATTCAATTATACTGTATATTGATTGATTTATTGATGATGATCCTGTTAGTCAGTATCTTAGCAGGAAATAGCAATTTATTATTTTCATTTAAATTCTCGAAAAAGTTTTTTACAAATTGAATTTTTGACGATGGCCTATTTTTTGCTTCAAACTTAAATTACTGACGAATCTAAATGTATTTTGTGTACCTACAGATAATAAAGGAAATAAATAAATAAATAATATATTTTATTTTATCTTCCGAACCAGTTGATGCCCGTTCCAGGTTATATCTCTATGTCTAATCTCACAGGTCATAGAGAGTTATTTGTAAATAAACAGATTGAGAGTGGCGTTCGTTCGCAAATGCATCAAGTCTGTTATTGAAATATGCAAAGAGTTTGTATTACCGTAATACAAACTCTTTGGAAATACGAAAGACTGTGTCGAGGACTGTGTCGATGCGTGCCTTGATGAAAATGATCTTTTCTCACTCCGATGAAAGGAATAATTTTACAATAATAATATAGGTAATGCAGAAGTTTCTTGTGTAAAGGGTTGCCTGGAAGTAATTTCATATCACAATAAGTCCGCCTTTTCCACAAAAGTGTAGTATTTTTTTTACAGTCAGTCAACCTTGTCACAACAATAAATTAGGTACCTATAACAATATGGTACACACTCAAATGATGGATTCCTTGTACGAAAATTATAAAAAAAAATCTATTAAGTGCGAGTTTTACTCGCGCACGGAGGCTTCCGTATCTATCCTCCTATCTTTTGTCTTTCAACAATGCAATGTATAAAAGCCTGTGGCGCCATCTATTATTCAGTAGCGTGACTAATTGTTATTTCGTACGTTTGTTGTATGGGAGCCCCCCTTAATTTTTAACATTTTCTTTTTTTTATTATTTGTTGTTATATCCGCCATAATAACACATATTCTGTGAAAATTGCAACGGGCTACCTATTACGGTTCAAGAGATACAGCCCTCGGACAGACGGACAGACAGACGGCGGCGGAGGCTTATTAATAGGCTTCCGTACGGGATACGGAAACCTAAAAACCTGTCAAGTGAGAACGAGTCAGCCTCGATAGCTCAGTGGTGCAGACAGTCAACTGTTGCTATTGAATGTTAAGCAACGCTGGATGCGGTCAGTATTTGGATGGGTGACCGCTGACCGTTGGAGGCTGACCGAGGTTCGGATTCCTCGTAAAACTGTAGGTCCCTTCCCTCCTAATCTTACTTGGTGGTAGGGTTTAACCCGCCCGGGTTGGTACCGCCGCACTGAATGAAACGTCGGTCTGAACGGCTATGTAAATAGTTTGTGTTTTCCGACCAGGTTCAGTGTAGCCGGCACGATCAAAGGGGGAAGCACTGACATGGCACCTAGTTCACCCGGTGTTATGGGCTGACATCACGGACGTTGTAGGTGATGTAGCCAACCGTGTCAGTTTCCATAAAAAAAAAAAAAAATTAGGACTTTAGTTTTTGCTATTTTTATTATTTATTGGCATATCCGCCATAATAACACGTTTGATGTGAAAAATTCCAGCCACCTATTACGGTTCAAAATATACAGCCCTCGGACGGACAGACAGACAGACAGGCGGCGTAGGCTTCCGTATGAATACGGAACCCTAAAAATGTACGGTTGAATGCTCGGGATTCCAACCTTCGCTATACTTATATGTATTATTTAAACATTATACTTTTGTTATTATATTATAGGTAAAATATACGTTTGTACATGGTGGTGTTAAGGCTTTGGGTGGTGTTAAAAATATCAATAAAAGAAAGCATCCTTTTAATTATCTTATGCTGCCTTTATCTTTAAAATCAACCTGTATGAAGAAGAAGAGTATAATTTTTTTTCTTTTTAAACATTTTCTACTTGTCTTCTACTTTTGTCAGCCTCGATAGCTCAGTGATGCGGTCGGTCGACTTTCGGTCGCATAATAAGAACACCTGGGCGCGGTCAGTGGATGGATGGGTGACCGCTCGGCCGTTGGAGGCTGACCGTGGTTCGGGTTCCACGTAAAGCTCTAGGTCCCTTCCCTTCTTACCTTACTGGGCCGCACCAAATGGAAGGTCGGTTGAAACGGCTAATTAAATAGTTCATATTTTCTGAACAGTTCTGTGTAGCCGGCACGACCGAATGGAAGCACTGACATGACACCTAGTTCACCAAGGTGTTATAGGCTGACATCACGGATGTAGCAGGTGATGTAGCCATTAGCGTCAGATTCCATAAAAATAAATCACAGATTTCGTGCCTTACATGACTATCGAGCACATTGAATATGAATCTAAGGAATTCGAAAAAATATTGTCGCTGAGCGACACGGGAAAGTCGGGATAAGGAAAAGGTTAGTTGGGGTCTGATGATGGAGCCGGAAGGAAGCCATAGGAACTCCTAAACTACACATGATACATCCACCATATTTGGGCTCGTTGGATATAGAAATATAGGAATATAGATTAGGTTAGAATATGCGTCGCTGGAAATAACATATGACTCGAGTACTTGTGAAGAGAAATCCAACGAGCCCAAACACGATCGATTTATCATGTGTTTAGGAGTTCCTATGGCTTCATTCCGGCTCCATCATCAGGACCCTGGACATCATATATGACAAGAGTACTTACGAAGAAAAATCCAACGAGCCCAAACACGATGGGCTTATCATGTGTAGTTTAGGAGTTCCTATGGCTTCCTGTCGGCTCCATCATCAGACCCCAACTAACCTTTTCCTTATCCCGACTTTCTCGTGTCGGTCGCTCAGCGACAATATTTTTCCGAATTCCGTAGATTCATTTCCAATGTGCTCGATAGTCGTGTGAATTTATTTTTTCAAAAAGGTTGAGCTACAGGGCAAACCCTTAACCCGATCGTCTTTGGTTTAGGCTCAAATTGTAGCTGACTAAATAGTCCAGAGGAGTTCTTCTCAAATTTTTGATATCATTCTTCGTTTCCAAAATATCGAGCGCCAAAATCAAAAATTCGGAAAAAGTTGCATTTTTTTTTTCACTATTTCGGCCATAACTTTTTTCGTTTTTTACTTTCTCGAATAAATCTTTTTGCACCTTACAACTCTCATGAATCTTTTAAGCGTTTTTGAATATCATATCTTCACAACTCTCCGAGATATATGGGGATCGCACTTTTTCGTGAAATCGGGCCTCTACTGGAACGAACCAAAAGACATTTTCAATGTCAAAATTGCGTCTATATTTATTTTTAGAAATATTTGAAAAAATTACGTAGGCAGTCTCTCAGAAGCTGACAAAGTGTCGTTATCTAATTTATGATCAATTTCTTCAGTAGAACGAAATCGCCCAAGGCTGTCTGCCCCCGCACGTGATGTCCTGTAGACACGAGACCTCGCTCGTTGATCGCGTTACATCTACAAAATAAGGCTTTCAGGGCTAGAAGAGACTTAGGCGGAGGCGTCGGCCGGGGGCGGTGGAGGAGGCGGCGGAGCAGCGGTTTTAATTTTTTATTTTTTTTATTCACGAGAAAATCTCACACTTTTCTAACAATAGAAACATTATACAATACAGTTCTCGACAAAACATATCACAGGAAAATAAGAAAAACGGCCAAGTACGATTCGGACTCCTATGGGGACCACCTTTAATTTTTCAATGTTTTATTATTATTTGTTTTTATATTTTTTTCACACTATCTCTTATTATAGGGACTGAGTGGTATCGTCGAAAGTTTTCGAAATTTGCCATCGAATAAATGCCACTTTGAAAAATAAATACTCATTTTTTTATGTAATTCGGTATGGTTGGCTGAGTCGGAGGGGCCAAAGCGCATTCTCCGGCCAGCCAATATCACCTCCGAGAAGGTAGGTGCCATACCGGAGGCTTCCCTGGATTGCAGGCTATACTGGACTAGAGGAGAACACAACCGAGGCTGCTATACGGCCATCTTACATCCAGTACGGTGGTACCAAACCAGTCGGCTACAATTTGAGCTTACCACCTTGTAAGGGGCAAGGGAAGGGAGAGACCTACAGTTTTACACCGGTTCCGAACGGTGAAGCAGCAGGTGTAGGTAGGCACGTACATTTTTTCGTTAGAAAAAAATCATTGGTACACGCCGACCGGATTCGAACCGCGACCTCTCGCATGAGAAGCCAATGCCCAAACCACTCGGGCACCAGCTGCTTTGGATTATGTCTCTAGTTGTCGGCGCTATGCACGACTTAACACTGTTCGCCTCAACGTTCGTGAAGTTTACATTAAAAATTCCACAAATAAAAAATAATTACTTAATGGTAGGTACATCCTTCCTTCCTTTCCTCCTTCCTTATTCCTTATTCCTTCCTTACCTATAATAAAATCCAACGTCTGCTTTCTGTCTGTCTGAGTGTCTGTCTGTCCACTTATAACTCGAGAACCACTGAACCGATTTTAATAAAAAAAAATCTACGGATAGCTTGATTCTTCCCATCAACTACTACTTACTTACTATCACGCTAAATGGCTTATGAGGTTAGCAGAGAAGTCAAATATGAGAGCGGTCGGAGCCGCGGGCACAGCTAGTCTTATATATTTTTGCTAAGTGCGTAATTTTCATGCAACCCATGGCTGTATCGACGCTAAACTTCTGCATATACCCTAACACAACACATTTGTACCTTTAACACATCCGTCACGCAACTGGTTCCTATGACGTCCACGTCTTGTTCTCCATAGATAACTAGTTATTTTACTTCAGAAATTTATGAATATTTGTAAATCTTACAATGAACTTCTTGGACAACATAATTCTTTTTAATTAAACTTACATAAGAACATTTTAAAATTATAAACATAAGTTACCTATGACATCAGGACAATATTTATTAGCAGGACTTAAATGACAAAACGACTAATCGCGCAATTTCCTACGCTGAACAGCATATTTACATGCTGTTAAACTTTGTCAAAAGTTCAAAAAGAACAGCAGCTGGTATTGTGAGGTTATACTGAGAAAACTGTTCATTAGAAATCACCAAAAAGTACGATGAAACTACTATTGCTGTTTTTTAAAAAGCCAAAAAATTATTTTTGGCTTTTTAAGGGTCGGGGGTTTTTTTTATTTGCAATTTAATTATAATCAAATCTTCGCTCTGGCAGCGTTCTATAACAAGCAATGAGCAACTGTTTAGTATCATCTCTATTTTTTTAATAAGAAGACAGAAATGGCACTATAGTAATAAATCCTTATTAGTCCTTAAAAAACAGTTTGACTTACCTACAGCCTACTCTATTCTTCAGTAATGCATGACAGAAGTCTATTTGACTTTTCTTAAGTGCCTGTTAGGCTTGATGTTAAGAAATGAAGAATGACCGAACACACAGACTTCTTAGTAAAGTGGACTTAATTGTTATTAGTAATGTTGATGCAATAGGCCTTTACAACACTATGAGACAATAATATGCAATTACCCTCTTTAAACACATTAATAATTATCCACCTTATGGGGGTCTCACTAATGTGGTTTTTCGTTTTGCCAAGCAGCAATAGAATCTAAGTAAACCTATAATCAATAGGGAACAAAAATTGTAAATAGACTTTGGTAGTATCTCATCTGTGCTTTGGGTAGGTCACCTCGAGTTAATTTACACGTTTTTGCTCGATTACCGCGGGGTAATCGAGCAAAAACGTGTATGTATGTATGTTGGTTTGTGGTTTATAGAGCTTAAACTACTTTACCGATTTGAACATACGAGGCGTTGCTGGATTCGTCTCGATAACTCGCGCGTCATAAGCACGTTTTATGATAAAAAAAATCAAAATGGCGGCCGACAGGCGACATTTTGTAAAAATAAAAAATATAAATCTTTAAACCCCTTCGAGTGGGGTATCGTTCATGAGCTTGAAAAGAAGATTTCAAAAATATACCACACTTAATTGTTTACATCTAAAAGGAATTACATAAAAAACAATATAAAATTGTATAAAACTCGACTACAAAAAACAAATTCAAATAACAAAGAAAGGTTTTGAGCTATTGAACCCTAAAAAAGACCAAATAGTACCAAAAGTTGATAAATATATCAAAGTCAGCTAAAATCGATTTAACATAACAGGTTCTGCTTCGGGGATTCACCCCGGAACTAATCAGAGCATCCGATCACGACCGTGACACGAGCGGTTTCGTTTTGCATAAATAAGACCGGTCGCAGACTTAGCCGTGGCATGACTTACAATCAGACAGTGGTAAAGATGACGCGTGGTGTGGCTGCCACCACGTAGTGGCTACCGCGTTGTGACCACCTACCACATAATGGATTACCATGTCGAAGTTACCAAGTCGGGATTTACCACTTTCCATCCCTACACGCTGGACTTACCGCGGATGCATACCAATCGGTTCTGCAGATCTTTCCTACGCCGAACTGGTAAACTCTAGAATGCTCTACCTGCAATATTTCACCCCGAGTACAGTCTCGGGTCCTTCAAGAGTGGCGTGCATAGGCACCTGTCAGGCCGGCGTGGCATTCGTAACCCCCGCATGAGACCGAATGCCCATGGGCGTCGTTAGACAACGTAACGCCACAAAAAAATGCTATTTATCCTAAGGGAGCACTGCCATCAACAACGCCACTCGCCATACGCATGGCTCTCAAAAATGGTATGTAAGTAAGTGCTTGAGGACGTTGGACACTTCGAAGAGTAGTCGTCCTGATGGCATTCCAGCCATAGTGCTAAAATATGTGCCCCTGAGTTGACACCAATCATCTTCCGCCTTTTCCGTCTCTCCTTCGCCCGTGGGATTGTACCCTCTTGCTGGAAAAGAGCCTCGGTCCAACCGGTTCCAAAAAAGGGAGACTCCGCGAACCCCTCCAACTATCGGCCCATTGCGATTTCTTCACTATTATGTAAAGTTATGGAGCGCCTTATTAACACCCGGCTCCTAACGTAATTAGAAGCAAATAAACTCCTGGATGACAAGCAGTACGGATTCCGGAAAGCGCGGTCAATAGGAGATCTTCTAACGTACGTTACGCATATATGGGCCGAAAGATTGGACAATTTTGGGGAGTCGCTGGCAGTCGCCCTGGATATCTCCAAGGCTTTATTCGACCGCGTTTGGCACCAAGACCTTCTAGGCAAGCTTCCGTCCTTCGGCATTCCACCCAAACTCTGCACCTGGATCGCCAGCTTTCTGGCGGGTCGTTCCATTTTCATTACCATCGATGGCTCGAAATCGGACGACTTTCCAATTAACGCCGGTGTTCCACAGGGCTCTGTGCTGTCGCCTACGCTTTTCTTATTCTTTATAACAATCTACTGTCCTTGGGCATGATACACAGCTATGCTGACGACAGCACGGAGCACGAGGGCTAGGTTAGGGACTGGAAGAGTAGAGATTCGCGGCACAGGGAGGCTCAACGTTCAGTTGTTGATAAGGTCGATAACGTTCTCAGAAAAGTATATAATGGGGCCCAAACCAAAGCTATATGGGGCCAGGAGAACCTTGTCGCATTCAACGTTAGCTAGACTCAGTGCTGCGCATTATCTGGTAAGGTCGACCCCTTTCCTTTCCAAGCTAGTTTCCAAGGCAGCGTCGTACCTGTCTCGGAACACCTGGACCTCCTGGGCACCACTATTTCCAAAGACGTGGGTTTCCGGCAACTACTCGAGTCTATGGCCAAAACTGTATCCAGAAAATTGGGAATACTTTTCTGCAATCGGCGGTTCTTCTCACCGGCACAACTATTCCTGTTGTACAAAACACAGATTATGCCGGTGATGGAGTACTGCAGTCACATCTGGGAGGGTAGTCCCCATTATCTGCTAGCGTCCTTGGACTCGATACAGCGCCGAGCCATCCGTCTTGTTGGTGACCCGAAACTTACAGATGGTCTGGAGTCCCTGAGTCACAGACGATTTGTGGGTTCGCTTAGTCTGTTTTACAGATACTATCACGGACGCTGCTCTGCGGAACTAGCATCCCTTATTCCCTGCCACCCGTCCTATCTCCGCATGACTCGTCGCAGAGAGACTTAGCACCCTTTTGTTGTTGACATTAGGCTTTTGAGTGAGAACCCATCGGTTCCCTAAATCGTTTCTTTGTCGTACCGCTAGAGTGTGGAACTGTCTTCCGGCGAGTGTATTTCCTGAATCCTTTAACCTGGGTGTCTTCAAGCGTAGTATTAACGGGCTAGACAGCCTAGCAACAGTCCTCAAATCTGTTGGCATGGCACCTAACCGAGCGTGGTTTCGCGAGGCGAGGTGATTTTGGCTCTGTCGACTGCACCATTGGTCTCTCGGCACAGCCACCCATGCTGGTTTAGATAAAAAAAAAAAGTAATTATGTTCATGGGCGTCGTTAGTCGTTACCTAATGGCTCGGCGCAACATGTCGAGCTCTCAATAAAAAAAAATGTTTGCGACACTTATGACGATTCAACCCAGGCATTCCTGTGTAGATTTATGATCTGACCATTTAGTTGCTAATTACTAAATAAAACACTTAAATCTGTATAGATTAGACATCATTAGGTGACATTAACTTTTAATAAAAAAAACAAGACCAATTAATCTGGGGCTAATGAGGGATCTTTATGGTTCCGAAGACTTATCTTAGCGAAACTGTTTATATTGTGAAGCGATATAAATCCGAGTGACGTAAATAATTTTAAATTTTAAGAAAATTTAGTACTAAAAGTAATTTCCACAATAATCCAGATTTGGCAAAAATCTATTGTGAATAACCTGTTTCCAGATGTCTTTAAACATGTTTTGCCTGCAGTTAGACGTAGGTAAACAGTATTACAACTTACTTATACCGACATGAGGACATGTCGGTATAAATAAGAAATTAGTATATATAAAAAATATATAAAAAAAATATATAAATAAAAAAATTTTGGAAAAAAACCGGCCAAGTGCGAGTCGAACTCGCGCACTGAGGTTTCCGCACAAAAAAAAAAGTTGAAAAAAACGAGTTTCTTGTATGTGGACCCGCTTAATTTGTCACGTTTTCAATGTTATATTATTTATTGTTATATCCGCCAAAATAAAACATATTCTGTGAAAATTTCAATCGGCTAGCTATTATGGTTCTAAAGATACAGCCATCGGACGGACGGACGGACAGACAGACGTTGTAGGCTTAGTAATAGGCTTCCGCACGGGGTAGGGAAAACTAAAAAAGAACCATTATTTCGAACATATGCAACATTATTAGCGAATACATTTCTAATTGACAGCAAGAACGTGAAAGCTAAAAGAAAAAAAAATATTGAATGTTCGGAACCCTGCATTTCTGCAAATATAATTTTTTTTAAGTATTCCGGTTTGGGTGGATGGGTCGGAGGGGCCAAAGCGCATGCTCCGACCAGCCAATATCCCCTCCGAGAAGGTAGGTGCCATACCGGAGACTTCCCTGGATTGCTGGCTATACTGGACTATAGGAGAAAACAGCCGAGGCTGCTATGCGGCCATCTTACATCCAGTACGGTGGTACCAACCCAGTCGACTACAATTTAAGCCTACCACCTAGTAAGGGGCAAGGGAAGGGACCTACAATTTTACACCGGTTCCGAACGGTGAAGCAGCAGGTGTAGGTATGCACGTAAATTTTTTCGTCAGAAAAAAACTCATTGGTACACGCCGACCGGATTCGAACCTCGGACCTCTCGCATGAGAAGCCGATGCCCGAACCACTCGGCCTCCCGCCGCTTAATTTAAATAATTTATTTAATTAATAAATATACAACATTTACCGGTATAATGTGTTACATTTATTCAAAATTGCGCATCTAGTATTTTTATTTGAATAGAAATTTCACATTAAAACATTCATTTTATATTAATTAGACCGCATATTTAAAAAATCACCGTCACATGTGGGTCGCTGTTCTACGTCATTTTGTAGTCTTGTTCTACAAGGTTCTGCCCCTAATGTTGTAGCCAACTACACCAACAGTGGCATGACTTGTGGCAAGAATAGGGTGCTACTCACTACTGACATTAATCTAGCTAAATATGTGGAGATATAGTCGGGACGTATTAAAAAAAACAGGCCAAGCGCGAGTCGAACTCGCGCACCGAGGGTTCCGTATCGCCATGACATGGTCAACGCCACTCACGCCATCTATGGCGTGATTATGAAATATTTCATATTAGTTAAAATTCATGATTAGTTAAAATGCTTCATATACTCTTTTCGGTAGATGGCGCGGATACACTTTTTAGTTTCTTCTATGGGAATCCCCGTGATTTTTTTACTTTTTTATATTTTTATTCATATTTCTTGTTATATCGGCCAATAATAATAATAACACATATTCTGTGAAAATCTCAACAGGCTACCTATTACGCTTCAAGAGATACAGCCCTCGGACCTACAGACAGACAGACAGACAGACAGACAGACGGCGTAGGCTTAGTAATAGGGTCCCGTACCGGATACGTAACGCTAAAGCGTATCTAACCTGCCGTGAAATACAAGTTTATCACAATAGGTTTACACCACAGAGCATGGAATACCGCGCGCGCCCCCTCCTAGAGACGCCCTAAGCGGTAATATTTGAAACCCAATAATCGTACGCAGAGCTGCTAGCGCTTCGTATGTGTGTGTGTGTGCTAGTATCGACACTACACACAAAGAGGAGCAAGTTAGGCACAAGCACAAAACAAATGCACACGCACAACACACATATGTAAGTCATAGGCCACGCCCACAGGCTTCAACGGCGTTGTAGGGAAATCGCGCTCAGGGCATCTCTAGGAGGCGCGGCGCGCGATATTCCATGCTCTGTGGTTTAGACGCATTTTCCTCTATTCCTAGTACATACGCTGCTAGCGTTTGAACGACGTTTTCCTCAACATAATCTACATACATCTATTTTGAGATAATATTTGAAAATATTTTTTCAGTCTGCGACGCAGTTTTCCAAAGAGGAAAATGAACTCAACAAATACTTATCAAGAATAGCTATCAAGGAAACTGTAATGAAAGCTCGTCTGGAGAGTTTCTCATATTACGAGTAAGTAAGGTTATAGGGGCTCGTTTGGAGCATTTTAGATCTTACTGGTTTTTTTTATTTTTATTAATGTAGAAGCATAAACATTTTACATTTTTGTCTGATATTTGGTCAACTCTTACATTAATTAAGTTTGACTTGGAGAAATCACTTGCAGTGACAAGTCCGCCTTTGCGCACTCCTGTATTTCTTGTTTCTGGTCGTGTACTGTACTTCTTTCATTTGTGTACAATAAAGAGTTTTTAATCTATTCTATTATAATTAAACGAGTCCAATATAAATTTTTATTAAGTACGTTTCTGTCGGGGTGTAAAAATAAATCTATTGTTTGTAAAAATGTGTCAATGAAAATTTCAATGAATAAGCCATTTTTTATGGATACTGATACGGCTACATCACCTAAAACATCCGTGATGTTAGCCCATAAAACCGGGTGAACAAGGTGCCATGTCAGTGCTTCCCTTCATTTCATGTCGGCTACACTGAATTGGACGGAAAATCCTAGCTATATGTCTATTCGAATCCTTGTACACACCCGCCTACAGCATTTACTACGGTTCTTGTCTTGTTTCCTTAATTTTTTGAAAAGTCGGGTTTTCAAATTGTATTTTTGTATTTTTTTAAATATTTATTTCATTTTAGTTTAAATGAATGTTGTAACCGTTGAAACATCCTGTGTTTGTTAGAAATCGATTTTCGAACTCTTGACAATGAATGATACCACACTCGATGGGGTTTGAAGAAAAACTACTTTCACAGTTTGACAATATGGCGCCTCTCGATCGCCATTTCGAATTCTTGAAAAAAAATATGATGCCATATCTATGACACTCGCGCAAGTGGGACGAATTCAACGACACCTGATATTATGTTAAAATTTACTATTCAGAAGATACGCCTCTAAAGTTAGGACAGACAGAGGGACAGACAGACGGACAGAAAGACGCACAGATAGACGGACGGCGTAGGTTTAGTAATAGGTTTACCAATATAATTGTCAGCCTCGATATAGCTCAGTGATGTCAGCCTCGACAGCTCAGTGGTGCAGACAGTCGACTGTCGCTATTGATGGTGAAGCAACGCTGGGCGCGGTCAGTAATTGGATGGGTGACCGCTCGACCGTTGTAGGCTGACCGTGGGTCGGATTCCACGTTACTAGGTGGTAGGGTTCAACCCGCCCGGGTTGATACCACCGCACTGAATGAAACGTCGGTTGAAACGGCTATGTAAATAGTTTGTGTTTTCCGTCCAGTTCAGTGTAGCCAGCACGACCGAAGGGAAGCACTGACATGGCACCTAGTTCACCCGGTGTTATGGGCTGACATCACGGATGTTATAGGTGATGTAGCCAACCGTGTCAGTTTCCATAAAAAATAAAAAAAGGGTTCGGATGCAGGTATACGGAACCCTAAAAATGCACACACTTATTCATCAAAATGTACTTTGAAACTAACAATTTCAAACGAACTTTTACTAACAAGGTTTTCCTCCAAGAACGAGTTCATAAACGTAGATAGCGTGGATAGGTCTATGACCAATAAGAGCAGCGCTGCGGTAAGTTCATTCGTGTCTACCTCCCTATGGAACAAATTAAATACATGGACTGCCAAAAAAAAAGTCTTCGACCGTGACAGGACTCGAACCTGCAATCTTCGGATCCGAAGTCCGACGCCTTATCCATTAGGCCACACGGTCCCATGGAGGTTCGTGCGAAATACTCGGTTCGCTTCTACGCTGCTCCAAGGCTCGTAGGCGAGTGACGTCACAGCTTACTCGTCACTATTTGAGTTATTCATTGTCATATAACCTGCGTAGAAACATTGATTATGCAATTTTTACTACGCAGAACACAGATATTACATGAGTAATGAGGTAGGTCATAGATCGATTAGAAATTAAAAAACTGCCTACGATAATATTCAATTAAACCAGTTTTTAAATTGATAATGATCATTTGAAAAACATTTTTAATTAATATTAATTAATTCGTAAAATTATGCTTGTACATACCTTAGCTTTAAAAAAAATTTACATAAAGATCCAAACATCCTGGTCATTCATACCGACCCGTTTAACTGGCTGGTTTGACAAAAAGAAGCATACATTGAACAGGTCAACATGCAGGTTGTGTTGTCGTTAAGTAAATGCATGCAGTGACCTGCATTTTCGCAGTTGCAACAAAGATTGTAATAGTGGTTAGCAAAATGTTCTTGGTGGTTAGTAGTACTAACCGTTCGACACGGAACTACAACGGAGAGCTGCGATTGGTCGTCGCGTGCACGGACATGTACGTTGGGGTGCCTGATTGGTGGAAATGCATGTGCTTGGACAAGGATAACGCTCCGTCAATATCCAATATCAAACATTATTTGTAATGAATACCTAAATATGCGTATTAACATTTCAATTAAGTGCATACAAATACACTTCGTTCCTGACTTCATTTCCTATTTTTTGTTATTAATTAATAATTAATTAATTTGTCTCTATGTAACGGGTATACTCGAAAACGGATCAACCTACTTACAAGTTACATCACTATATGAAACCTAACAAAATATCTCCGGAAAGAGTGTTATGTAAGATGGCCGCATAGCAGCCTCCTCGGCCGTATTCTCCTGTAGTCCAATAGTCCATCCAAGCAATCTAAAAAGGGAAGTTTCTGGTATGGCACCTACCATCTCAGAGGTGATATTGGCTGGTCGGAGTTTGTGATCTGGCCCCTCTGATTCAGCCACCCATATCGGATTACATTAAAAAAAATTAGAGATGTATTAGAAGCGAGATTAGAAGAGATTCCAAGCGAGACGCGGACAAATACGAATAAAATGAAAACATTGTCTGAATTACGCGTCACTAATGTACCTATGTAAATGATATACATCAATACTAATAAACCTGTAAGGGATGGGATGGTCATGGAGTAAGTTACTGTGTTTTATGAGATACTGAGTTTGTAGACTATATGTATGATAGATACATAAACTAAATTGAGGATTTTTAGAAATATTTTCTGTATGTATGTATGTTCCTCCATAACTCTTAAACCGATCATCCGAATTCGATGAAACTTAGTACGAGTACTTAGTACATTTGATTATACGGTACATATGTGGCTCTCATACAAACCGAATTGTTCCGCCCGCCGAAATAAAAGTACGGTAGTGGGCTTACTTACTTTATTCTTTTTAAATAAGTACGAATTTCAGGCGAGCGAAGTCGCGGCAACAGCTAGTATGAAATAAAAATGCAGCATGTATGGCCGCTTTGAACACCTTCGTTTAAGTCTCGTCCAAATTAAAGTAAGTAAGTACATTCGAAATGTGTTAAACGGAATCAAAATTTTAGCCGAAGGTCCAAAAATCCATATCACGTAATACCTATTATGTAGTGCCTTTGTAAATCCAGAAATTCCTATGTGCAAATACCGTGAAAGGAGCTGAGGGTTGAACTAGATAAAAATAGTTGTTCATTTTGATCGCTCGCATCACATAACGAAGTTACAGCAAACTGCAGTCTCACCACCCGTATTTCACGCGCAGTTTCGCCACCAAACGCAGTGTTTTTCTTGAGTTTCACAATATGTCGCGCCGAACTGGCGAAGTAGCGTGCGGCGTGCGCGCCCTATTTCTCTGGCTTGTTTCCAAAGCGAGCACAGCTACCAGGAAACACGTAGGTATTGTTCGTGTATTCGTATGCCTGACTTTCTAGGTAAACTGGCTGTATTTAGAACGCAATCCAAATACCTACATTATGTGCACCGTTAGTTCAATATAATTATTCGGTGGTTAGGTGGTCGTTCTATATTTTTGAAATTCAAATTTCTCGGAATTTTCAAGCAACTTCGTCAATATGATATACCTAACCGTAAGGAACCGTGTGGGGCCGGTACTTAAAAAGAATATTCCCACTGCATCTCTCCCCGTGCATGTCGTAAAAGGCGACTAACCTTTATCTCAAATGGCGATAGCTGGCCGCCTCTCACCTCGGCACGGTCCTTTGACAGTCGATCATGAAACCTTCCACCGAGTAATGCAGCAAGTGGTTCTTCCTGCCTTACTTGCTGCTTGATAGTTATCTTGTCCTAATGCTTTGCTAAACGCGGAATTAGGTGGTTGTGCTCTAACTTACAAGGGTACTTGCAGCACAACACCGATTACACTACGTCCCCAATTTCCGGGATACAGCGTGTGGTATGTATGTATGTACCGTAAGGTACCTAATAGAAATATTATATTAATAGATATGTATGCAGTACAAAGTTATGGGTTTATTTCACAATATTTACATACATAATTTAATTATGCATTACAAATTAATAAAAATATACGTACAAAAGCTTTATTTATTATAATTTTAAACATTCATTTGGGGTTTGGTCTATTTACCGAAACATCATGAAAAAGTGGTTATAATCTGGTACATCGAACTGTTAAAAAAACTTAATAATTATGCACCTTAAAAATGGTGCTGTTAAATATTTCATGAAATATTTTTAAATTATCTACAAGGAAGCTGTTCTGCTACTATTTTATCAAGAAGTCTGGCGACCTCTGTTTTGGATGACTCATTTCCCGCTGCAGCTGCTGTCCAGTTAGAACTAACTACGAGATGACAAGACAGTGAGAAATTCTGTCGGTCTTATCAAATTCTACTGAACTTAACGCAAATTCGGTCGCTGTAATACAATTTGAGATGAGGAAGAGAGGAGGATATGCGACGCACTTTAAACTTCAACACTCTTTTGTTACGGACACTGCGCTGTTGAGAACATATATTTTATGAAAGTATTTTCTTTGTCGTACCACTAACTGGAATCGGACTTGGAATTAATTGTCTTCAAGCATCGTATTATTTTTCTTATTATAACCATCATGGGTGGCTTCACCGAGGGACCGAAGGTGCAGTCGACAGAGCCAGATTCACCTCTCCTCGGGAAACCACGCTCAGAGAGAATATGCCGTGAGAGCGGATTTGCGGTCTGTTGACGGGCTGTCCAGTGTCTAGCTAGCCTATTGACGACGTTTGAAAACCCCCATGTTAAAGGATTCTTGAAACACACTCGGGCACAGTAGCAATGCTACAAATTAACGATTTTGAGAAACGATTTGTTCTCAAAATTTCAAATATCAAAAACAATTCCCTTGGCCCCTACTAGGTGGTAGGCTCAAATTGTAGCCGACTGGGTTGATACCACGGTACTGGATGTAAGATGGCCGCATAGCCTCGGTTGTGTTCTCGTCTAGTCCAGTATAGACAGCAATCCAGGGAAGTCTCCGGTATGGCAACTACTTCCTCGGAGGTGATATTGGCTGGTCGGAGCATGCGCTTTGGCCCCTCCGACTCAGCCACCCATACCGGATTACATAAAAAAAATAAAAAAAAACAAAACAAAACAAAAGGGTGCTGACCGTGTGACGAGTGTGGCGGAGATGCGTAAAACAGTTTGGAGTTTGGAGAGTATGTCATAGTTCGCCAATCTACTGGAATGACTCTTCGTTTAGTGCGGTTCCGCGTTCCGGTTCCGGTGAGGTGGATTTACCTGCGTCATTCATCACAGCACAGCCACCCAATTCTGTTAAAACTCATTAGTTGAAATAGGGGGGAAAATCACAGAGAAATGAAACCCAGCATCTCGAACCCCTCCGCCTAATTGTTTTGTGTTCGCTAAGTGTGTTCGGGAAGATCAGGTGCATATTTGGTTGGAGTGGTTATGAAAGCCAAATCTCTCTCTCGAGACTTTTCAAAGTTAAATCTTTTGTTATTCGCCTAGGATATATTACTGTTCACTCCCAGTCGGTTTTTATCAGAGTGCCGCCTCGAAGGTTGGAACATTCCATCAGAGGGCATCAATGACGCGTCGCCTGACCGCGAAACCCACTGCGCTAGGTTATCTCGCTGTGAAACATTGACTTCTTTTGCAATCTTCATGCGAATCGTTTAGACTGCGTAAAATACAATTAGAGGCCGACTTGTGGACTTATGTGCGGCCGCAGTCCACATGTGCTGGTCTCTGAATCTGCCTGCTGTGGATGAAAATTATTCAGAGCAGGGAATGAAAATTTTAATTCCGGTTTAGTAGTAATGTTGATGCCCCTATCCCGGGGTTGCTGTAATAAGTTAATTTCGGATTTTCATAGAATCTATCACAGATCAACTTTGTTCTGTGGAATTTACGTATAATTTTTTTTTTCATTTCAAAATGTTATGGCCATTTCATAATATTAGGTATATTCTGTAATATTATGGCATTTATATTATATGCTAGTCGCGTCCTTGACTGACTTCTTCCCCACCCTACTCCCAACCAGTAGGCCCGGACATTTTCGGTGAAACCACTACCATCTATACGCTCTATGTACATCTTCTAGGCATATCTCGGTATGTTTTTAGGCCTATAATCATCACGATATTTATTATGAAAAAATATGAGACTTATGAATGCGCGAATGAGTAAATAAATATCTATTCTACGACAATAATGTGTAACTATTTAAAAATAGCTGGTTGCGTACAACAGTTAATGTTCACAGGTATCAACTCAAATAAGTCCATATATGGAAAATCGTCGCAAATTCTTAGCACCTAAATACATTTTCTCAGAAAGATTCGCCTTGTCCAATTCAAGTCTCTTGGCTGACAACTGCTTGATCACGAAGACGCCTATTCATTGCTGTCATTGCGTACAGTTAGATATAAAAGCTGAGATAAACATTTAGAACCTTGGCGTATTAATGCTAGCTGGTCGAATGAAATGTTTACAAGCATTCACAGCAAGTTTGTGAGTATGAAAAAGTCCTAGGTGTAGTGTAGGTAGCTTTAAACTTCTAGACACGGGATGACCGTACATCGCACCAGTAGTAGGTACCTATATAATACTTAATATATAATTACACGTGTAAACTCAATGTAAATTTGTATCCCACCAAAACATCCTTACCTATAATAAAATCCAACGTCTGCTTTCTGTCTGAGTGTCTGAGTGTATGTCTGTCTGTCCGCTTATAACTCGAGAACCACTGAACCGATTTTAATAAAACATAATTCTACGGATAGCTTGATTCTTCCCATCAACTATAGGCTACTTACTATCACGCTAAATGGCTTATGAGGTTAGCAGTGAAGTGAAATATGAGAGCGGGCGGAGCCGCGGGCACAGCTTGTATAATATAAAAAAGATGCCCTCGCACGCAACCTTTCCACCGTAAAAAGTTGTAAGATCCCATGCAGAGCCAAGTCTTTTCATATCATTGAACATCTTCATTTCTATAAAAAAACACCTTGACTTGGCAATCGGACAGCACAAACAGATCGCTTCGTAAATATTCCTTGTCAGTTTACAACACAGTAAACATAGCATGCAGCAGGTGGGTCTTCGTACCTTACTTGCTGCTTGATCGATTGAATCTTGTTCGAATAGGTACTTTGCGAAACGTGGTAGTCGGTGTTGTGGTGTAATTTACCAGAGTTCTTGCAGCACAACAGCGATTATTCTGCTTACCCCGATTGTCGGGATTCAGCGTGTGTGATAGTATTTATGTATGTAACAAACTGGTATTAGGTTCGTTCATATTATTGTTATAATATTTAGCTCTCCGATTGCCAAGTCAAGGTGTTTTTTATAGAAATGAAGATGTTAAATGATATGAAAAGACTTGGCTCTGCATGGGATCTTACAACTTTTTACGGTGGAAAGGTTGCGTGCGAGACTTGGCGTCTTTTTATATTATATGTTTTGGTGGGTTCTCATTTCTTTTTGTAGGTATTCTTCCTTTTTTAACGGTTTTATTTTTTAGCTTGACTCCGTATATTTGTTTAATCTTTGTGGATACGGCGTGTGGTGTGTATGTATGTGTATGTGTACTTTTGCAACTGACCATAGACTTTGTATGGAAAGGTAAGGTAAGGGCGACCAGGCCAGCCACCTCTCACCTTGGCACGGTCTTTCCACCGAGTCATGTCAGCAGGCGGGCCTTCATGCCTTATTACTTGCTGCCTGATCTGAGTTATCTTATCCGAACACTTTGCTATAAACGTGGTGATCGGTGTTGTGCTGTAATTTACCAGAATACTTGTAGCACAACACCGATTACTCTGCTTACCCCGATTGTCGGGATACGGCGTGTGGTGTGTATGTGTATGTGTACTTATGCAATTGACAAAATTATTTGTCATAGACTTTGTACGGAAATTAAGTTTACCCAAAAAAAAACGGGGCTTAAATTTCAGGATGTTTCAGTTTTTCCTTTCGTTGTGGGCTAAATATGAGCTGAATACAAAATTTCAAGTTTGTAGGTCTAGAAGTACCTTAGATTTTTGATGATCGGTGAGTGAGTGAGTATGAGTCAGTAAAAACCGGAGGAACTTTGGCTGGCGATATCTCGCAAACTATAATAGGTACAAACTTATAATTTGGTGGTATAGCGAGGTTTGGTAAGTAATCTTGGTAACTAAAATTACAGGTGTTTATCTCTATCCACAACAAAGATACAGGGAGGCCAAAAGTACCCTGAGTTGCTTCGAGAAAAGGATGGTACGGCCGTGTTTGCTCGACTTGGCGGGGGCACTGCCGTGCCCCCAGATATTTTGTAATGTGTCTTGATCATGCATGATTCATGAGTTGTAAAATGTTTGTAGGTATTTACTAGATATTAGATAATTTTAATATTTTTGCGTATTTCTTGTAGTCGGAATGTGTAGCTATTCATTTGTTCTATGTATTATAAATCGAAAATGACAAATTTTTTTTAATGCAAACTGACACGCTTGGCTACATCGCCTACATCTGTGATGTCAGCCCATAACACCGGGTGAACTAGGTGCCACGTCAGTGCTTCCCTTCATTTCATGTCGGCTATACTAAACTGGAGGGAAAACACGAACTATTTACATAGCCCTTTCAACCGACGACGTTTCATTCAGTGCGGTGGTACCCCGGGCGGGATAAACCCTACCACCTAGTAAGGTCAGAAGGGAAGGGACCTACAGTTTTACGTGGAATCTGAACCAAGGTCAGCCGCCAACGGTCACCCATCCAAGTACTGACCGCGCTCAGGGTTGCTTAACAACAGTCGACCGACCGCACCACTGAGCTGTTTGCGTGCTGTTAAAATGTTTATTGTTTATTGAGCACTAAGCTTTCGCCCGCGGCTCCACTTCGCGTGACTTAATGCTCACAGTTCAGGCCGAAGTGACAGAATGTAACAGTAAAAACCGCATGTGAATCGATAAAGTTGTTCTCGAGTTATAATGATATTCATATATTGACGTACGTTACACGACCGCCGGCGTCCGTCGGTACAAACTTCGCTTTATTTATTAGGAATCTTGATAGCACTTGTCACAAATGTTTTTTTATAACCGGTTCGATTACGCAGGATTACACCCATGAAGAAGAGCCGGCCAGAAACTTCGCAGGTTTTTTTTTACAAGTAGATATATTATTATTATTACATACATTTATTTACACATTTTTTTTATATTAATTTTACATAATATTTACAAACTTAAAATCTAAAATTAATACAAAAACAAATGGAGTTTCCACCACCGGCGGCGGGGCGAGCCCAGGCTACCGATGGTCGGGTCCCAAAGAGAGGAACCTCCGGACGATGCGTGCAGTGTCGAGCAGGGCTGCCTTCTGGATCTGGCCCTTGACCCAACCACTCAGCGAGAGCCTCTCAAGGTGGTCGTCGAGGCTCTTCGCTATCAGCCCATGCGCCGAAACGACTATGGGCACAACGATCGTCGAGTCGACGGGCCACATTTTGGTAACCTCGTGCTGCAGATCCAGATATTTTAACATCTTCTCTGCTTCCTTACTGACGAGGTTACCATCGTGCGGCACGGCGATATCGACGAGCGTTGCGCGCCTTGCCTCCCGGTCTACTATCACAATATCAGGCCTGTTCGCGAGAATAGTCCTGTCTGTGATAATGGACCGGTCCCAGTAGAGTGTGACATGACCGTTCTCGAGAACTGGCGGTGGATTGTACTTATAGTAAGGCACCTCAGTACCCACAAGGTTGAACTTTAAGGCAAGTTGCTGGTGGATCTTTAAGGCAAGTTGCTGGTAATACATTATTAGAGATTATGCACAACCGTGAACGGTAAATGCTCTGAGAAGCTGTTCGAAATTCCGCCATTTCGACTTCACCATTTCACCATAGTAGGTCCACGCGTAACAGACAGGGAATGAGGGAAGGGGGAACCTTTCCGCCGTCGCGTCGGTGCCCATGGATGAAATTTTCTATCTCGATCAATGGGAAAATCAACGTCGTCGTTGGTGGCTCCCGGCCACCTCCCGGCACAGCTGCAATCCCGGCTCGTCTGTTCCTGGACGGCTTTTATTATAATTTTTCTTGCTAGTTTTAGATTTAAATTGCTGAGATAGTTTAAGTTATTATCACTTACCTATATGTACCTGTTGTTAGTTAGTTTAATTATTATGAATTGCTTACATATAAAATAAATTAAATAAATAATAACATACATACGTTCATACATACCACACACGCTGTATCCCAACAATCAGGGTAAGCAGAGTAATCGGTGTTGTGCTGCAAGCACTCTGACAAAAATTGCAACACAACATCAACCACCACGCTTAGCAAAGTATTCGGACAAGATAACTATCAAGCAGCAAGTAAGGCATACAGACCCACCTGCTGCACGACTCGGTGGAAGGACCGTGCCAAAGTGAGAGGTGGCATGTCTGTCGCCCTTTAGCACGGCATCTCGTCCTTATCCCTTAGTCGCCTTTTACGACATGCACGGTGATAAATTAATAAATAATAACATTAGAAAATAATAATAAAATAAACGATCGAAGGGAAGCACTGACATGGCACCTAGTTCACCCGGTGTTATGGGCTGACATCACGGATGTTGTAGGTGATGTAGCCAACCGTGTCAGTTTAAAAAAAAAAGACAAATTAAAAAAAAAAAATTCCGGTAGCCCAGATAATCTCATATGGAATTCGATCCCGCGACCCTCAAGATAAATTCTGGTGATGTGACTAGTGATGCAAAGGCCGTCAATTACCGACGTTGACCAAACGGAAAACTTCCAAAAAATGGAAAACGTCCGTCAATGACCGGTCATTGACGGCTTTTATGCGACGCCGCAAGCTCGGCACGACGACGCCGCGCGACGCCTTCCATAAGGAGTGAGCCAGGCGTTCTTGACGCGCCGCGCGTGTGCAGAAGGATGGATCTTATTTTAAATTTTTATTAGTTTTTCTTGATATAATGTAGGTATCTACCTAGGTGATTAAATAAAAAACTATAAAAGAAATCGTAATATTCTATGTTGAAAAAAATAGAGCGGGTTACACTCCAATAACTATATATATAACACACACGCTGAATCCCTACAATCGGGGCAAGCAGAGTAATCGGTGTTGTGCTACAAGACCTCTGGTAAATTAGAGCACAACACTGAACACCACGTTTCGCAAAGTATTCGAACAAGATTCAATCGATCAACTCCAATAACTTATATATATAACATCAATGTATATAATATAATCAATCATACCTACCCTACCTACCTCGGACTTTTTCCAGCGCTAACAGGGTAGGTAGCACTCAATCACTAACAACATACCTATAACACGGAATTTCACTCGTGGGCATGCATGAGTGCGGTGCGAATAGTCTACCCTACACGTATTTCTTGGAATTATTAAATTAAATTTATTTTAAAACTAACCTAACCAACCCAACCCGAAAGGACTTGCAATGGAATACTCTAGACTCTAGATTGACAATTGAACAGAGTGGCGGCGTAAACTTTGTACCTATCTCCTTTTATTTAGTGTTTAGGTAGGTTGATTATTTGAATCGTAGTTGTAGGTAACCAACGTTTGTAGGTAGGTACCTACTATATTGCGCTGCACAACACACATCGCGCGTGCGTGTGTGTGCAACGTGCGACCTTGAACGACGACGAAAATGTCGATGTTTACCTACTTATTTACGCACTGTATTGGACGCAACGCATGCAAGCAACACATGAGCTAAGTAGGTAGGCAGCTGCGCGGCGCACAGATATCAAAGGGCCGCCGCCCCAGCGGCGTCTCTTTGATGTCTGTGCTGCAGCGGCCGCGCGCGCGACACGCTATCACGCCAGGCAGTACGCTGTGCGCTGTCTCTCTTTTACCTGTAATAATTGCAAACGAGTGAAACAAATGAGTATAGTTAGGGATCTGTGGTTAGGGTTAAAAGCAAATCGTTGGCGATGGCGACAAATTGTTTAAAAAATGAACTATATTATTATAAATAATAAGGACGGAAGGAGCGGCGCGGCGCGGAGATGGGCGCGGGGGAGCGGAGGCGGCGCGCGGCAGATTCGCGCGCAGCTCCCGCGCCGCCTGCCCCCGCGCCCACCTCTGCGCCGCGCCGCCGCCGCGCAGCTCCGTCCTTATTAATTTTATAATAATTATTTTCTTGGAAACCATTACGAATAGATGCATAGTTTCTTGGCAAAAGTTGTTTATAATACGGGGAAAATTTATTTTCTCGTTTTCTCTTAAAGTTAAAACAGAAACAAACAAAAAATTTCACATAGGTAGGTAGGTACCTACTTTATTAGCAAAAGTAAAAGTAGGTATGTAACTTTATTTTAAAAACACTCCATATTAAAAGTTTGATAATTAATTAGTTTTTTTAATTAATCGTATTCTGTTAGTTCGAAAAAATGCCTGCTTTTTGCCTCCAAAAGCAGGCATTTTTTCGAACTAACAGAATACACACACACACACAACTAACAAGTCGCTGACTAACACGTGGTGCAAATGGTGCAATGCAAACGCTAAGCGTGCGTGCGCAGCAAACGGCTACTTAAGTCCGAGTCCGACCGAGTGAGTGCGAGCGACGTCACGTCGATGCGAAACGGCAACGTCGTCGTCGCGTGCGGCGGCGGCGCGCGCGGTCGACAACGCCGAGGAAACATTCCACTGGCATGTTCTGCTGGCATAATACCTACCAGTGGACAGAGAAGGCAAGTAGAAAGCTATCTTGCTGGACTGCTATCAAAATATTGTTTATTGCTTCGTCGATCTTATTTATTACGCTTACAATATTTAGAATGTTTTTTTTTTGTTTTAAGTACATTTGTTACTCACCAATACTTATCTTCTTATGAAAGGGGGATGGGCAAAAATGTATGAAGCCTGGGCTCACCCACCAACAGAGATGAGATAACTGTTAATATATTTGTTCCACCATAAATATATATATATCAAATAATTTTTGACCCATCGGGGTTATTAAGTTATTAATTTTTTTTTATATAAAAATATAAACTTTTATCTGGGCAGAATTCATGAATTTTTATGCGGTTTATACATGTATTTTAGATTCTGATTTACGACATATATGAAATTTTTTTTATAAGGTGTATTAAATATAATAATTAAGGGGTGAGGGGGCGGTGGAGAGTAACGGGAACGCGTCGACGCGTCGCCTGCGCTGCTCCGCGTCGCTCGTGTAGCTCGTCGTCGAGAATAAAGCTGATTATTAACAAACACAATAAAGCTATTAATACTGTTAATTACTAAGCAATTTATACATATATTTATTTTTATAAGCAATATATAAATAAGAGTATATTTTAATTTTAAAAATTGTTTTTATTGCCACAATAACCAAAAATATTAATCATTTTCTGAATAAGCTATTTTCATGTATATCTTTTTTTTTTGCAATTGATTTGAACTTAATGCCCTTAGTAAAACTTGAAGTACTAATCGAACCCTTTACAATGATATATGACTCATCTCTGTTGGACTATGAGCCCAATTTGACCCAAGTTCCTTTTTTTTATGGAAACTGACACGGTTGGCTACATCACCTACAACGTCCGTGATGTCAGCCCATAACACCGGGTGAACTAGGTGCCATGTCTGTGCTTCCCCCTTTGATCGTGCCGGCCACACCGAACTGGTCGGAAAACACAAACTATTTACATAGCCGTTTCGACCGACGTTTCATTCAGTGCGGTGGTACCAACCCGGGCGGGTTAAACCCTACCACCAAGTATGCGGTATCCTTTCCATTGCGGTAGTGCAATGAAGAAAAAATTATGTTCAAATGTGATATGATATGATAGGAAAAATTCAAAATGTTGCTAAACGCATTGTATGCAAGTATCAAACAAGATAATGTAACATGCATGCTGCACGTAACTTGCACACTTGCTTGCATGTCAACTTGTCCGTCTGAACTGTTCGCGTCATGGACGCCGCTCGCTCGCTCAAACGAACACGAAAACGGAATGAGAGTTGGTCATCCATGGAGTTGCTAGATACAATTTAAAATAAAAATTTTGTTCCAAGGTACCTACGAGTAGTTTTGTTTTTCCGATTTCAAATAGTTTTCATTTAATAATTATTTATTATATGCTATGAGGATTTAAATCACCTGTCTTATCCAGTATATTGCATACTATTAGTGTAGGTTCTTAGTTAAAAGGTTAATTAATTTTATTAGGTGGGCATTTTATAATACTGCAAAGTAGATATTTACACTTCCTAACATTAACTTTAAAAAATAGTTATAAGTCTTGTTTAATTAAAGTTTTATTTTATAACACTACCTATTTGTATTTCTTAAGTAATTTTATATTCACATTAATCTATGTTGAGTATAATAATAAAATGATACAACTACATACAGCACACTTATTTTATATTTTTAAACGCGCGCTAAAATATTGCGACTCCACAACGTATTTTGTTCTCAGAAGTTGTCGATGGACGTTGCCCGAGCAGCAGTGCGGCAACGTTTCAATTTCGGCGTCGGTAGCGGACAACGTCTTGATGACAACCGGCAACGTCGCTCGACGACGCCGAGACGACGACTTTTTAGGACGTTGACGGTCATTGACCGCTCTTTTAGTGGTCATTGACGGGACTTTATGGTCATTGACGGTCAATTTACAACACTAGATGTGACCAACGAGCGAGACCTCTAGAGATAATGAATTTGTCGTATATTTTTTTTTAACTTTCTCATATCGTTAATATTTATTTTTAGGAACATATTCGATAGAAGCTGAGGTAAGATGGGTATTTTACGTCGATTTGCAAATGATTACGGAATGCAGTTTCTTCATAAATATACCGCGCATCGCATTAAATGTCACTAAACTATCCGGTCTTGGATCCACGCCAGTAGAATTACAATATTTCTTTCGCCCGCTGCTCAACGGAATCAGAAAATCCCCGAAGTAAGTAACCTACCCATGCGATGTCACCCAGTGAGTAACTGCCAGTAAGGACATTCTAGAATTTTAAAATCTTTATCTAATTAGAATATCTTAATATCATAAGATCTTGGCTAAGGAAAATGACCAATACATGAACATACGAACGAACAAGGATAATGTTCCCATTTATTTATTTAATAACTTAAATAGTCGCTGAAATGGGCTATATAAGCATTTTATTGTCGGCATATAATGTATGACACTTTTATGTATGTATAAGGCGAACTTATTGCAAAATATAACTTCGACCAGTCTACCTTGTATACAATCGGCATTGTTAGAGTTTTTATGGTGTTTCCTTCATTTGATAGAGAGTGAGAGAGTGAAAGTTATTTTTGGTTAGTGGCATATAATAGAATGCCTCACGGCATTAAACTCGCCTAGTGTACACATTTTGGGTTGCTAGCACCGTATCAGTACGGTGCTAGCAACCCAAAATGTGCGATGCGGTAATCTTACATCCAGATGTAAGATTACCGCATAGCAGCCTCGGCCACACTCGGCTATGTTCTCCTCTAGTCCAGTATATCCAGCAAGTCAAAAAGGGAAGTCCTGTATGGCACTTACCCTTCTCGGTTGTGACATTGGCTGGTCGGAGCATGCACTCTGGCTGGCCCCTCTGATTCAGCCACCAATATAGGATTACATTAAAAAAAATAATAAAAATTGTTGTATAAATTTATGTTCAATAAAGAATATATATACATATAGCCATCTTCAGTAAAGGGGGGAATACTCAAGGGATGACCCACCCTACATGCCATTAAACGATAACATCACCGAACCTGCTAGAGGTGCAAGCACCGTCGCATGGTGGACACTAAATAATAAAAAATAAAAAAAATATACATACATGCATAATATGTATATAGGTATATTCACAAATCTCTGAGTATAAAGCAATTCGATCTGCCACTTGACCGCCCGTGCCTATCCGGTCCGTACATATCGACTCTACATCACATCATCCATCCCATCACTCACACTCTACACCAGTGGTGTCCAAGCGGTAGTACGCGGACACACGATAGCGCGCGGCCTTGTTTTTAGGCGCCCGCGAAAAGACGTTCCAGTAAAAATCCTTTTTTTTAAACGATGAAATAATACCGCGAAAAATCTATTAATAAAAAATATTTTATTGAAATATGCTGAATCCTGCATACATAATGATCTGCTACTGCACATTTAATATTTCTGCATGGATAACGTTCATCATCATCATCATCAGCCTGCATCGGTCCACTGCTGGACATAGGCCTCTCCCAAGGCACGCCACCATACGCGGTCTTCCGCTCTTCTCATCCATCCACTCCCGGTTACCGGATAACTTTCACACATGATTAATTAAATAAAATAAAAAATAATAGAGTTTATATTTTTTTTATGTCATTCTTATTATTATTTTCCCACATATAAATATCGGAGCCAATTCCAACATCCAAATTACACTAATTTTTCTTTGAACTAAATTAGACATGTCAATGCGACAATTAAAAGTTTTACAGTCAGCAACCGAAGTTAAGTATTACACCATTTTGAAACAAATTCGTAAGTTTAATGGTATATAACCCAATTTTTATAACTGTGCACTTCGAGCTGTCAAAGCTCGGTAGGTTGGCAGGACTGAATTCACCCCCCGCTTACTTCCTCACCTCTCCGCCGACGCCAATCAGTACACGTCCTTGCTGTGTGTGTGTGTGTGTACTGATTGGCGTCGGCGGAGAGGTGAGGAAGTAAGCGGGGGTGAATTCAGTCCTGCCAACCTAACGACTTTGACAGCTCGAAGTGCACAGTTATAAATATTGGGTTATACCCAGTGATATACGTTAGTAATATATAAGTCAATGGTTATACCATAGCCGACTATCATTGGTCTCTCTCTACGGAGACCAAGCCATGCTGCATCGTCATAGCCCCACTGCGACGTTGCAGCATGGCTTGTCTCCGTAGAGGGAGACAATGATAGTCGGCTATGGTTATACTTAATAAGTCATATTGCTGAACTTAAGGTGACAGCTGGACTTGGCAGAAATATGGAAGTAGCTCTTAAGGCGAAACCAGTTGGACACCGCTGCACTACACGTACGCGCCTACGCGACCACAGTCCACACATTATCGTTGTTATCATTCTCGAGCGCCTGGTAGCGCGCAGGCGCGGCGCCGCGGCCGCCACGTGCAGCGGAGGCACGTGCACGGCGCGGCGTATGGCGGAAGCAGGGCAAACAAACAATCATAGAAATTGCATTATAATACCGGCGGCGCACAGTATACGAATGCCTGTTATTACGAGCTCATTATTCCAAAATCTGAAGTTTTTTAAATCCAATAAATCACAGTTCAAATGAAAGCCAGATAGATGTCTATTAAATTCCTAATTCATGGATGCAGTTCCTGGAACATAAACACGTTAATCCCCCCAGTCATTACGCGCGAACAAACAATGCATTTATTTAGTCGCTTGTTGTCGCCACGAGAGTCGTTTTTGAAGTTGTTATAACGAGTGTTGACGTATTTTGTAAAGGAAGTTTGTGTGTCACCATGGCTGCTGGACCTTCAAGTAGGTAATGAAAATATTTTCACACCAATTTAATGTATAGTTATGTAGTTGTATAATTAATTGTGGATACTGTATAAATAAACCCAGTTTTGTAAATTCTGAAACTTCGTTAGAGTGGGAAAAAAATATATCACGATTTAACACGATAATTTTTTTTTGTGGTATGCTCTGTTTATCTACCTTTGCAAAGACACCACTTCTTGAGTGCGCAAATCTGCGGAAACTTAAGCAGATTTTTTTTATTGTTGATGGGTACCATGCTTGGAGTAACGCGAATGCAGTTGTACGACCTCCTGTCCAAAGATAATCTTCTCTCTCAAGCAAGTGCAGTAAAGACAAGAAAGCTAATCGTTGAGTACATCACCCCGAGATTACCAGACGTGCCAGAAGAAGATGTAGCAGCCAAGATTTTTTAATTTTCAATCAGTTTTGTGCGTCGGTGGAAATCAAGTGGGCCCAAGAAGATGCATTTTTTGCAACAAAATGACAATGGAGTCCAGGACATTTCAGCAGAATTTAGAGCAACAGCAGACTACTGCAAGACCAGCTAGACCTGTAGGGAGACCTCTCGAAGAATTCAGCTCGTCAAGTAACGTAACTAAGAAAAGACGAACACGGAGGTTAGTTTCCAGTCATTCCAGCCTCTTCCAAAGAGAAAATGAAAATTAAGCAAATTGTGAGAAGAGGATCCCAACCTACTGGAAGTTCCATAAATTACAACTAAACTCCGTGACCGGCATCAGGATATAGATGAGTCTTCCGCAAGTGACTTTAGTGAATAGTTACATCGTAGTTAATTTATTAATGTACACATTGCAGTATAAAATTGCAAATAAAACTAATTATATTTTAATTATAATTACTGTATCGTAAAAATAAATAAATAAATAAATAAAAATCGTCTTTTTAATATATATATAATAAAATCAATATCATAGATTTTTTAAATTATACATTGTACTCTATATACCTATATTGTTTCAATTTAAAATAGCAGAAACGGCATTTTTTATATTCTTAATTGGTCATAAAGGAAATTTTTTATACAATTTGTGAAAATAAAAAGTTTACAACATTGTTTTCCATCAAACATAATATTGAGCTCCTAAATATTGATTTCCGTACACTGTGCGGCGGCGCCACACTCTCGCGCACGAGCTCGCGGAACACCCCTTTGTAGTTGACAGAAGAGTTTTTCGAACGGGACGATTTTCTAAATTGTTATTTCGTCGCACTGCAATGGTGTAGAACGGGCTTTTTTTTTATGGAAACGGACACGCTTGGCTATATTACCTACAACGTCCGTGATGTCAGCCCATAACACCGGGTGAACTAGGTGCCATGTCAGTGCTTCCCCCTTTGATCGTGCCGGCTACATTGAACTGGTCGGAAAACAAAAACTATTTACATAGCCGTTTAGACCGACGTTTCATTCAGTGCGGTGGTACCAACCCGGGCGGGTTAAACCAAGTAAAATTAGGAGGGAAGGGACCTACAGTTTTACGAGGAATCCGAACCTCGGTCAGCCTCCAACGGTCAGCGGTCACCCATCCAAGTACTGACCGCACCCAGAGTTGCTTAACATTCAATAGCGACAGTTGACTGTCTGCACCACTGAGCTATCGAGGCTTCCGGGGAATATATTAAAATTTCCCTACCCCTACTCCTAAGCCGGACTGGCACCTCCTCGGGGGTGAAATTGGCTGCGCCTGAGGCTGCGACCTCGAAACCTGCAGCCTCCCGGTTCGGGTGCAATGAAAATAATTGAGTGGTTGGGTCAAGGGCCAGATCCAGAAGGCAGCCCTGCTGGACACTGCACGAATCGTCCGGAGGTAGCCTGGGTTCGCCCCGCCGCCGCCGCGCCGCCGGCGTGGTGGAAGCTCCGTTTATATTTTTTACATACAATTTTATTTTTAAACGTCATCATTAAATTATGGCCACTTAACTGGCCAGAATATTTAAATTAGCGTTAATTAGAGTTAAGATTTTGATTGTATATGTACGTATGTATGTATGTATTTATTAATTTTTTTTATGGAAACTGACACGGTTGGCTACATGACCTACAACATCCGTGATGTTAGCCCATAACACCGGGTGAACTAGGTGCCATGTCAGTGCTTCCCTTCATTTCATGTCAGCTACACTGAACTGAACGGAAAACACGAACTATTTACATAGCCGTTTCGACCGACGTTTCGTTCAATGCGGTTGTACCAACCCGGTCGGGATAAACCCTACCACCTAGTAAGGCATAAGAAGGGAAGGGACCTGCAGTTTTACGTGGAATCCGAACCACGGTCAGCCTCCAACGGTCGAGCGGTCACCTATCCAAGCACCGACCGCGCCCAGTGACCGCACCACTGAGTTACCGAGGCTGACGAATTGCCTTATCCCTTAGTCGACTTTTACGACATGCGACGGGGAGAGATGCACTGGGGCTATTCTTTTTAAATACCGGCCCCACACGGGGCCGCCGGTACTTATTTCAATTTACATATGTCTCTGTGTTATGTCTTATGTGGGTCTTACTGCCTATAAACCCTTGGGGGGTTTCTTCAAACAAACGGCGTGTTAATAAATTAGACGACGAACTTTTTATCCGCCTTATACGAGTAGCTGGCATCGCGCCTCTCTGAGCTTCGTTTCGCGAGGAGCGGTGTAATTGGTTGTGTGTGAACTTCCTTTGAACTTTGGGCACAGCCACAGGAGCCGACTGTCCGGCCGGCCAAGTGCGAGTCGAACTCGCACGAAGTAACTATTAAGCCACGAAGTAACTATTAAGTAATCTGTGCTCGCGCACCGAGCGTTCCTGGCGTGGCGATGATGGCGTGTTATAAAATGCTTCATATTAATTAAATGTCATGATTAGTTAAAATGCTTCACACTCGCGCGCGCGCATACACTTTTTGGTTTCTTCACGGGGTTCTCCCCGTGAATCTTTTTACTCTTATTCTTATTATTTGTTATATCGGCCATAATAACACATATTCTGTGAAAATTTCAACGGGCTACCTATTACGGTTCAATAGATACAGCCCTCGGACATACAGACGGACGGACAGACAGACGGGGTAGGCTTAGTAATAGGGTCCCGTACCAGATACGGAACCCTAAAAATGGACTCCTCTCCACCCGTCTTCTCCATGACATTCACCTACAACAATGTAGTAAGTATACAATGACCATTGACCAGAATTTATCATTGTCGTGTCATCCATCTCGAGTGCCTGGTAGTACCGCCACATGGTAATGCGTATTGGCGGTGGAAGTGGGTGTACGTGTAGTGCCATGCGTAGTATTCTCCCACTGCGATAGTGCGGCGCAGTTCCAGAACGGTGCGCTGGTGGCGCAGCTATGAGCGTAGAACAGCTAACAGCGTACGCGGGCCAGGCGCGGCGCGGCGGCGGGGTGAACGACAACCTAACGTGGAGCTGTGAACAGTTGGAGAAGCTATTCTGAAGGCATTTCGAAGGTCACGGCCACTTTTACACGCATACGCTAATAAGCGCGTATAATAATAGCACTACACACTTGACCTTTTTTGAGCACATGCCCGATCTGGTCCATCCACCACCGTCGATCATGTATGAAGAACATTATGAGAGTGGAAGAAGACGCAGATGTGTTTCAGGAACGTGGTACGTGGAGATTAAGTCTCTGACTACCCCACTGGCAAATAGGCGTGACGCTATGCATGTGTGTAATAAAATCACGTTAAAGTAATAAGGATGAGCCCATTGTAGCTCTACATGGCGTTGAAAGTAACGAAGGGGCACCGCTACTCTTACTTGGGGGTGGGGGTGAGAAGAATCGTTGGGTATAGGGAATGCATTCCAAAATCTAAGTACCCGTTCTCTAAAATCTAATCTTATATGGTACCGGTATTGGTAACATCTCCTACCCATCCATGATGCCCCTGACGGAAGAGGCGCCATGTCGCTGTTTCCCTTAGACTGTGTCCATCAGTTTGAATATCTATCGCACAATGTCTCAGTCATCCAACGTTTACGTGCCCTCTGCAAGACTTACGCTACGCCTCTCCAATCTTTATCCAGTCGTCCCGGCCTTCAGCGTTACGGAGCCACTGATTGCCTCCGTCGTACTTTATGTAGTCGATCCACCTGGCTCGGTGGTCTTTTTTTTATCACACACTATCTGGTCTTTATCATACACTCCACAAGTCTGTGAAATGTATGGGAAGTTTTAGGTAATCAGCCACCAAGTGTTGGAACTATTATTCCTCTGGCGCGACAGACCCAGTCGGTTTATCTTCTCTCAAGCCATAAGTAAAGAGGTAATACTAACCCAAAGATGGTTAGGTTAGGTTAAGTTATTTTTTACTTTTTAAGGGTCGGGGGTTTTTCACTTTACTATAATAATATGTCCTACAACAACAACCTCTTAACTCCCAGATGGCACGCGCGTGCCACTTATTAAAACTCTACCAATTTTCTACCAAAAAACTGAATACTGGTATTATTTCTTGGTTAAACTTACTAGTAACTATTCTCAGACACGACTGGGCAACACAATCACCTTCACACAGAAAATAATTATTGAAGATGACAGAAAATAAAATGTCACTTTTGGCAGCTGACATTTCCACTGACACTGGAATAGACAAAGATTGTACCCGTAAACGTAGTACGGTATTCGATAGTTCGTTTCCTTACGCTTATTTTGGTATACGACATATAAGGCGAAATTATACAGTTTTGGTCAGAAAAAATCGAAAAAAAATATCGAGTGTGTTTTGTTTTGCCGAGTTCAAAAAATCGGTCTGTGCTTCTAAATAAGTGAATCCTCAAGTGTTTGGTATGACTGAATGCGTAATTTCAGTATAAATAAGAGTGAACACATTTTATTGATGGATCGATCGATTGAGGCGGGATATGGGAGCGCGCGCGCCAAAATTTCGCGTTTTTTGTGCGCCGCTAAAAGGGCCTGGGAGCCAAGGGGAGTAGGACTATTTAGTACGTCTGGTCGTCAAAGGGGACCCCATAATTTGTCAGTAAAATAATAAAAACCTAAAAAGTCATTCAGAAAAATAGTTTTCATTGGAAAACTCGCCCCAGTAGTCGCCTCTGCACCGCGGATCGCTTCGGTGACAACGTCTGAGGAGAATCCGATCCGGCAGACGCACGAGGGTGTCATCCCTTCAGAGAAGCCCAGGCGGGCTGCCCCAACAGCTGTAATAAACTATAAACCCCTTACCTTGATCGAACCTACTTGTCACTGTGAACAAAGTTTAAGGGCAGAGTTATTGGAACTCCACTCCCCGTTGCTCCACACTCCACGGGTCTGTATTATGGTGACCGGCGGCGGCGGCGCGTGGACGGAGGCATTGCGCCAGATAACCCCAGGATAATCTCGAGTCTCTATTTTCGTGCGTTCCATTCTGTTTGCGCCGTCAATGGAGGCGATAACCTCCGGCCCATGGCCCAGCCCTCCTCGCTTGTCGTATGAGGGTGCGCCTATTTTCGTGGCCGCTAATAGGTCTCCTTTTACGCAACCCGAGAAATTACTGCGCAACGGCCTAACGGCCGGTCGATAGGTTTCCAGGTGCTAAATAAGTAGACGAAGGTGTCGGAACGTTTATTTGCTTCACTACCGCACGGTTTTCGCGAAAAATCTATACGCGACTACGAAAATAAGAAGGCAACAAGGCGGCCACCTATAAATTTAAACCTTGTATTTACTGTAATACTTTGTATTAACGTAAAAATGTAAAAAAATTAATTGTTCGTCCTACTTATCATCTTTTGGGTTTGTTTAAAGTTTGAAGTTTTGTAGATTACTTTTGTTATCTCTTGTACCTAGTCTAATTGTATAATTATGTGGATTTCGTGGGTAGGTTGTAGTTTCTATCTATATAAATGCAGAGCCGTGCGGCGGCGCCGCGGCGGCGCGGCGGCGGCGCGTCGCGCTCAATAACACAACTATTAAGGTAATCTGTGGCTCAACACTCAGCACCACTGTGATGCAGCGAATTAGGTACCAACGGTACGTAACCTACGCCTAAGAACTTTAGAAGAGGTTAGGACATTGTGATGGGGTCTGAGCTGGGCGTGGGTCTAATGAAACGGCTGGGTGTTAGGACACAGTTTATTAAACATAATACACACAGATGGCTACACGAGTTCTAATTTAACGCTTATCCTTTACACACACTTCGATTCCAATTCAATTCAATTTCGATTTCGAGCAAAACTTAACCTAGACACCTTAAAACTAAACACGGAAAATACTCTCAAATATTCTTAACCTAAACTTATCCTAAATTGGGCGCCAGACGCTCTTGGCAATCGGGCGAGCGTCTGCCCATGTATTCCAGGCTAGCTCTTTGTGGAATAGTCCTTGGATCACTTTAGTACACTTTTTTTGTTATAGTTTCCGGTCTGTGAAAACGGCCTATCGTTAGTTGAGAGGGGTGGGCCTTTACTACTAGGTTGCCTTATAGCCACGGTTGATATTCGCCGGAATAACTAATCTAATTGGACTTTGGATCAAATTAGTACAACCGACTACAGTGGTTATGTCGGTCCGATGGCCTAGGGGCTCGGCGGGAGAGCCGGCGGCAAGATCGTATTTCAAATATGGACGATGTCACTTTTAGGCTCAATTGTCATACATTAGTACGCTTTAGATTTCCATTAAATGGGCCTGCGGGGTTCGGCGTTCGACCCGGCAATTCCTCTGAAGACACGGTTGCACAGTAACACAAAATATATACTAAAGGTTCTTTATATCTAGCGGTCACACTTTAGTACAATTATATTTTATCGGATCTGTGGGGTTCGGCGTTCGACCCGACAATTTCTCTGGTGACACAGTTGCACGGTAACACAAAATATATACTAATGGTTCTTTATAGCTAGCGGTCACACTTTAGTACAGTTATATTTCCAATTTATTTCTGGTCGATGGATCGACCCAAAGTCGTCTTTCCGACGCGTTCCGGTTCGTGAATAAGTCCAATTCGACCACTGTCCACTTACTTAAAGCAGTGTACCTACTTCTATTATAATAATACACAACAAGACATAACTTATTTAAGTATAATTAAGCCAAAATTTACTATAAATATGTTGTACATGTCGAAAATCCAATAAATAAAGAAATAAATATACAGGGTGTAAAAACGGCGAGTACATTAAATTTAGGAAATGATTATTGGGATCAAGAGTAACAAAAAAGTCAAATAACTTTTTTCTGAATTGCCTTTAAATAATAAGTTACAGTTTTCATACAAACTAATTGATTATTTTAGTGTAAAAATGATCTAATGACGCGAGACGCGATCGAATGCGCGGAGTGGGGGAAGAGCGGGTGAGACGTGAGCGCCTCGGACGGAGGTGTTGGCGGGAGGGGCGGGTGTTAGCTTTGTGAGTGGAGGACTGGAGGTCGGCTGGCGGAGGGTGCGGAGCGGCAAAAACGCGTTAAATTACACTAGACGAAAACATACATTTCAAAAATGCATATTTCCAAAACTAGACACTTTAGAGAAAAACTTTAATTGCTTTTTTGTCTAGAAAAAACATGAGGGTTGCGCTGGCGAAATTAATGTACTCGCCGTTTTAACACCGTGTATACATATATAAATAAAAAAATCCACAAATATACTTACGTGTTTATATTAATTAATAAATAAATACATTCGAAAAGGTGACAGATCATTATACCTATCGGATAATTAACTTAAATTAACGAAGATTACAAGTTCGTAGCATGTACCCAAAACCAACGAGCGCGTGAAAAACATTGTGACTGCGCTCGAGTTTAATCTGTGTCGAGTCGAGACATCAGAACTGTGTGACAAAATATTATGAAGAAAAATTACCTACTACTGAATAAATCGAATACTTTGATGACTAAATACAACGACAATGAATAAATACCCATTTCGGTACCTCGGCGATTCTATTTTAGTCTTATTTCAGGTTTTACTTAATATCACGATTTTGATTGTAACTTAATATTATAAGGAGAAAACATAAATCCATTTAATAGATTTTAACAAAAAAAAAAATTCTGGTGAATATTCACCAGAATATATATATTTGGTGCATAAATAAAGTTTGATGACCGATTTTTTGGAAATGTTTATCTAAAAATCCGTTTGAAACTTTTATCTTTATTTTTTGAGAAATTTTCGAAATTCCTGAGTATTCTGAAACTGAACCCTGCCCGAATGAAAATAAATCCTAGGTACGTCCTTGCTTGCGGTGTTTCCCCACAAGGTCAGCGATCCATGGCTCGCTCAGTAGTATGTAGACACTCACTCACACCATGTGACCAAACGATACTTAGATTCAAGGGCATTCGTACTATGGCAGGGAGTGTCCCGGCATTATTAATTTATTATTGGTTAAGAATCCGCCCTCCTATACGAGGGAACGCAACGGAAATAAGTACGTGGAAGGGGCATGGAATTAAGACAAGGTGAGTATAATGCGCGGGGCGGATCTCGGCGTGTCGCCACCGCAGCGGCTCATCAGTGTTCTCGCTCGCACCCGCACCGTACTTGTGTAGTGTATTCGCGTGGCGTGTCGCCCGCTGCGGGCGACGACACGCCGAGATCCGTCCCGCGCATTATAAGCACGGTGAAAATTCCGCGGGTGCAAGCAGGGTAGCGAGTGACACGCCGCTTTTTCGGGTTGGAGTAGGAGGACGAAAATTTTTAGCGTAAGCCCGTTTTTTATTTTTTTTAATGCAAAACTGCGAATTGAAACATAAAAGTTAAAAGCTACCGACAGACATTTTTTTTATGGAAACTGACACGATTGGCTACATCACCTGCAACATCCGTGATGTCATAACACCGGGTGAATTAGGTGCCATGTCAGTACTTCCATTCATATATATTTTATCAACGAATAAAATAGATTTTTTCCAAATATCTCTACCACACTCGTTTATTACAAATATGTCTATCTCTACCACACTCGTTTATTACTAACTTGTACATCTCTACCACACTCGTTTATTACAAATAGGTATGTCTATCTCTACCACACTCTTTTATTACAAACAGGTCTATCTCTACCACACTCGTTTATTAAAAACATGTCTATCTCCACCACACTAGTTTATTACAAATATGTCTATCTTTACCACACTCGTTTATTACAAACATGTTTATCTCTACTACACTCGTTTATTACAAACTAGCTGAGCCCGCGGCTCCGCTCGCGTGAAATTCGTATTCCAAAGAAGAATGTAAGTAACTAAGGGCGAGGCCGAAGGCCGAGCTGCGTTCAGGTAATCGATAAACCTTCTTAAAGAAAGTAACTAACTAAGGGCGAGGCCGAAGGCCGAGCTGCTTTCAGGTAAACGATAAACCTTTCTCAAATAAAGGAAGTAAGTAAGGGCGAGGCCGAAGGCCGAGCTGCGTTCAGGAAGACGACAAACCTTCTGGAAGAAAGGAAGGAACTAAGTGCGAGGCCGAAGGCCGAGCTGCGTTCAGGTAAACCAAAAACCCTCTTCCGCCTTCGGGCCTCGCCCTTAAAGACTTCCTTTCTTCGATAGAATATAATATCGTTTACTCAATCTATTTATTTCATATAAATAAAAAAGTCATATTAATAACTGAAGAATTAAACCTACCTAACAAACATTAAAATAACTATCAAAACGGGCATTTTCAAATGTTCTTAGAGCACTTGCGGCATTACCCCGCTGGATGGCAAGGCTTACCCTTTGAATGAAGTACATAAGCTCTTGATGACGGGACACCAGTTGCGTCAACCAGCTCAAGCCTCTTTTGGCTTCACTGCTCCACGGACCGAGGGTTTCAACCGCAAACGCAACAAATTCGAAATCTTGAATTATATTTCTATATTTGCTGCGTTGGAGGCTCTCCGCCCCAGCCTCGGCCGCGCCAGCCGCTCTTGAAGATGTCCTAACGTGACTTGGAGCCAATGTGAGAACAAAAGTGGCGTCCCACATCAAAGAACTACCCTTAGTCCATGGCACTAAGGTCTCTAGCATCGGGCCTCCTGCCATCCAGCCGGGAATAACCGCGAGGTTCTAGGATGCACGGTATATTTGCCGTTAGAAGCTGAGGTTAGAAGCGTGGACTTTATAATAAAATTTAAATTAAATTAACTCAATCTTAATATTAATTAACTTTATTCGAGATGGTTTAGCTTCTTCCTGAACGCAGCTCGGCCTTCGGCCTCGCCCTTAGTTACTTGCTTTCTTCGAGATGGTTTATCATTTGTCAGAACGTAGCTCGGCCTTCGGCCTCGCCTTAGTTGATTACTTTCTTCAAGATGGTTTAGTTTCTTCCTGAACGCAGCTCGGCCTTCGGCCTCGCCCTTAGTTACTTGCTTTCTTCGAGATGGTTTTTCAATTATCCGAACGTAGCTCGGCCTTCGGCCTCGCCTTAGTTACTTACTTTCTTCAAGATGGTTTAGCTTCTTCCTGAACGCAGCTCGGCCTGCGGCCTCGCCCATAGTTACTTACTTTCTTCGAGAAGGTTTATGGTCTTCCAGAATAGAGCTCGGCCTTCGGCCTCGCCCTTAGTTACTTATTTTCTTCAAGAATGTTTTTCTTCTTCCTGAAATCAGCTCCGCCTTTCGCCTCGCCCTTAGTTACTTTCATCGAGAAAGAATATCGTTTACGTGAGCGCAGATCCGCCTTCGGGTCCGCCTTTAGTTACTTACTTTATTTTTTTTAAATACGAATTTCACGCGAGCGAAGCCAATTCAATTATTATTTTTATTTATCAAACAATTTGTCACCGGCCAGCTCACGTCGAGATGACAGTTCTCCGTTGTCAACATGACATTTAAAATTGTTTTTACCTTTACTTTGGACTACGTGATTTTAAACGCGCAATAATGTTTATAATTGTTAATTTTTTTTAAGTTTTGTTAATTTTTTTTTTCGTATTATGTTAACCCGGCATATAAACTGCCACTATACAAAGTTTCGTCTAATTCCGTTCAGTGGTTTTTGCGTGATGCGCGTACAGACAAACAAACAAACAAACAAACAAACAAAAATTTTAAAAACTGTTCTAACATGTTCAGTATCTCATTTTAAGCCACCCTGGTTAGTTTTTTTCCGAATACATTCAATGTACAGACTTTCTTACCTCTACGATTTTATTATATGTATAGATTCTATACTTACTTATATGTCTTTATAAATTATTTTACCTATATTCTCACACTCAAATCTTATGCTCACTACCTACCTATATTGATCGACTGTCGATCATCCAAAGGTTGACTTGAAGAAATCTCCGTAAGGGATAAGTCTGCTTTAGCAGTTCGTGCAGGAAGGTGTGGATCTAAGCTTGCGATGGCTTCACCGAACATATCCGCCGGGCCCATCGGCAATAGAGGAGGGTATTAATCGAGGCCGGGACTAGCGAGTGGCCACTCTAAATTTCCCGCGCATGCTTCACGTTTCGGCTCGCTTCAAGCCCTCGTCAGCTAGTCTGCGTTGACTAGGACGCGGGGAAACCACCAGTCCCGCTCTCGACCTCCCTCTCTCTACCTATCCATATTCTGTAGGATGCTTCCAGTGACGTTTTCGAAGCTCTCTCCATATATGAGCTTAGCGTCGATCTTGGGAGCCCTAGATTCTTGAAGAGACTGTAGAGCGACTTCGCTGGTAGTCCTCTTGCTCCGACTTCCACAGCGAAGAGATCAGTCTTGAATCCGTTTCTCACAATCCGGTCTACTAAGTTGCAGTACTTGTTAAGTTTGATGTTGTGGTCCTTCGGTATGTTACTTTCCCATGGAACTGTAAGTTCAACTTATATTGTGCTTGTTTATGTAAAATGTTTTCGGAGCATTAATCTATCCATCTGACGTATCAATTTGTACGATTTATTTTATTAAATGAAACAATATGTACAGTACGCAGCAGTAAATAATGCACATCGGGCTTTAGAAAGAGACAATCTGGTTATATAGCGCCGCAAAAGACGCGCGAGTTCGTGCGACAGAGATAACGCTCTACAACCGAATTGTCTCATTCTAAAGCCCTATGCGCATTATTTTATTTCCTGCCATTTACTGTATATATCTACTGAGCAAAACACACTTTGTTTTAGAGATACATATATGAAAATTGTATGAAGGAAAGAGAGAGCTTGGACGAACTGCCTACGACAGCGAACATAAAAATTCGATCCTACGACTCAAAATTTTCAAAGAAAAATCCAGTTTTGTTCTACCACATAATAATTACCTAATCAAATGACAGCAAGTGTTTTAGGTACCCTTCGCGGTCATTTCGGGGGCAGATTGATCAAGATTTTATATATATTATAGTTTTTAGTTAATTAAGTGTCTATTATGTAATGGTATTTTTGCTGTTGAATAAATAAAATAATTATCAAATAACGAAAATCATATAGGCAGTGTTTTTTATTTATTTATAACGCATAACTAAATTTTAAATAACTTTTGGAATTGAAAAAAATTTAAGAAACAAAAAACAATTTACTGAAGTATCTAGTTAGTTTATTCCAGCTATAATAAATTGATCAGTGCGATCAGTCAGACTCGAATTTTTAACACATGAGTTGCCTTGTTCGCACCATGAAGTTACGATGGGCAGACTCTAATAAATAATCCATATTCCTCTATCTATAGCGACCGAATCGGTAGACGGCCTTAGGGGGTACTAAATAGCATAATCCACTGAACTCAGTGGTATAATCCGTCCATTTCAATGATTGTGAAACCAATCTCGAACCCGTGCCGCAGTCTGGCACGTGTAGCGGGCGTGTTGCTAGACTGCTGAGTGCCGGCATTAGTCTAATGCTGAAATATCTGGAATTATTGGAAGATATTCACGGTCAAATTGGAGGCGGAGGGAGTCCATATTTGCAGTCACAATCGGCTTCTCATGCAAGAGGTCCGAGTTTCGAATCCGGTCGGCGTGTACTAATGTGTTTTTTCACAAAGTCAAAATCAGGGTACTTTCCTCCCTTGTTCACGTACCCATAGTAGAACATGTTGTCATGATCATTTAATACGATAGTAAATTTATAAGGAAGGAAATTTTAATTATATACATTTTACTTCGATATTACATTTACCTCCAGTCCCTTGCAATCACTCAACAATGTATTTTAAAGTGTAGATAGAAGGACCAACTGTGTTTCGTAATAAAGTTTCATTACTTTGGCCAACTGCCACGCTTATTTTAGCTTACAAAATGTCTCCTATCCATCCTCTATCTAAAACACTCTATCCAACAACAAGATGAGCAGGTGCTCACGTTCCGTGCTGCGTGTTGGAAGAAACCGCCAAGATGAGACGTTGATCCTCCGGCTGACATTTTCGGATGAAGTGGATTATGCGCTCGCTATGAAAGCAAATGAGAAGTTTGAACGATTTTGATCCTTATTGCATTAAATTTTAAGGTTTATTATAAGCACTTTTTGTACCTGAAAGGTATTTCTTTCTACAATGCCATATTCGTCCTCCTTTAGCTAGAGTTATCGAATCACGTATTCTAATGGAGAATAAAGGTAAGTTTGAATGAACTACGGACAGGACACGGATGACGGGTTGGACGAGATATTATTATTTTATATTCTTTAGGCATGTAGGTATAACATATTTAAAATTTTTAGTCTTTATTTATTTATTTATTTATTTTTTATATATAAAAAGTATTGACAATATTAGGTTTTAGTAAGTTAATCTAATGTAAAATTAATTTGTATTTTAGGGATTAAATTCCTCTGTGTATTAATATGTATGAAATTAGTTAAAAATATAGCAGTAATACAGCAGTAATGGTTAGAGGTACAATATCAAGTACAGTCAGTCAGTCAGTCAGCGTGTAAGCTTCCACTGCTGGACATACGCCTCTCCAATTTTCCTCCAGTCCTCCCGGCCTTCAGCAGTACGGAACCACTGCTTTCCGCCGACGTGCTTTATGTCGTCGTCCCACCTGGCGGGTGGTCTTCGTAGTACGCATAATTTTTTTATCCATTAATTTCATATTTTGTTTCTTTTTATGGAAGCTGACAAGATTGGCTTCATCATCTTATATACACGTGCCGTAATGTCAACCCTGATCTAGGTGTCATGTCAGTGCTTCCCTTTGGTCATGTCGACTGCACTGACTAAAGCATACAGTCCAATACTAGGCCATGGGCACTACAAACGACTGTACCTCTTTGGGCGTTGTAGCCAACCATGTCTGTTGCCATAAACAAAAATTCAAATACTACCAAAGTAAATGTGTAGCGAAAATAAACTAAACTAATTTCAGTAAACGTGGAATTTATTAGTCCATAAAAATATTCCATTCCGTTGGATGTAATATTCACGAAGCGGAATATTAATCTGGACAATTCATTGAACAATCAACTGAGACTGACATAAAGAGGAAACTGTGTCCTTCGACCACTTTATAAATATCTAACAATCTATCTATGGCATATTTTTATACAGGTACCTTACGTAATACGTACGTACAGGTAATACGTACGAGAATATAGCCTTGTCTCTACTACCTATTTGATGCCAGCCAAAAATGTCTTAAAATTTTATGGCAAGTCGTTTATTATGTTCGATTGTATAACCGTGCGAAGAACGTTAGAGATAGGGACGTCGGACCATCCCCGCGCCAGCGTAACACGATATTTGTAAAAACGTACAAATATGTAACATTCGTTACCACCCAATCAGAGCGCGCGCCGCCCCCTCCGCTACCCGCGGACCTCGGCGACGCTGGTTCTCATTATAAGCATTGGACAGTCCGACGTCCAAACTCTTCTAACGTTCTTGAACCGTGCATAGGGGAACTTGCTTCAAATGCCAAATAATGTATGTATGTAGATGTACCTGGATGGACAAGTATGTATGTATGTATATTTATTTGCATATAATATTCTATATATTTAGTAATTTATATGTATTAAACATGTATGGCTTATATTTTACTAGCATGCACTTATATGTATGTATTAATAAGTATTCTTATTATTATTTTTATCTTCAATTGTCACGCAACTCTTTTGCTACTACCTACTTACATTCCACTATATTATCGAATCTCAAACATCCAAAGGTTGACTGTAAGAAATCTCTGTAAGGGATAAGTCCGCCTTTGCACCTTATGTAAATTTTCCAATATATTTATTACTGTTTAATGTTTACTGGAGCAATAAATAATTTTCATCTATCTATATATCTATGTATATATTCTTTATTGAACACCAATCTATACAAATTAGGCATAATAGGCGAGCTTAATGGCGTGAGGAATTCTATTCTAAGTAACTTTGAGATGTGGGAGAAGTATATGCAGACGAACAAGAATAGTTTGTGGCAAATGTATTAAACTGTAAAAAAATATGATAAACTACAACTAAATACTACATATTATATAGACTTAAATATTATGTACATTAAGCATTATTATAACGCCTTCAGGTCAGTGGTACTGTTATATACCTATATATAACTGTATGCAATGGCGCTGATGCAACTGTGGCAATTGTATGTACTCGCATTGTATGGCGCCTATTAATTCCACATGTGGATTTTTGAAGAAGTAGCCCGTGATAACTAGAGCAATCTAACTACTGCAAAATATAGAAAACAATAAAATTCATTGTCTATCGATCACACGTTTTTGATTGTAAAATTGTATAATTTTCTATACAAACTATACGATAAAACAAATGTTGATTTTTTTCTTCCGCGTGAACTTTGAAGGCTTGATCTCAGAAACTAAAGAGAATTTGAATGGAATTTTTATAACAAAATGACGCCATTTGTTATATCGATCACACGCTTTCCAAAGTTCTAATGCGAAGGATCGCAATTTATGAAAAAACCCCTTATAAAAAGATGAAAAGCCCCTTATGAAAAAGATGAAAAACCCCTTATGAAATATGTGCATATGATCGATGCGCCGCCACGCGCGCCGCCGCCGCACTCTGGGCTGAGAATCGGCTTCCGAGGTCTTTAAATTTTTTTTTTACGAACTTGAAGATTTCGAAAAACTTTTTATGCAAGTTTATAGGGCTATGTAAGAGAACACTTTATATGTAACATAAGTTGCTATCCATTAACCACATATTTAAAAAAAAAATCTTGAATATTTTTTTGTATGGAGAGGAAAATGTTTAAGTCATTATTTGAAAAGTCTTAGGAGATCTAAAGTTCTGGTTGGTATAGTGATAAAGTGGACCGTAAGTAGAATCGTTCTGAATAAAAAATGTAACCGTACGCGTTCATAAGAAAGAACAGTGTAAGTTTGAATTTTTAAATTTTGATGAAATTTCGATAAATTCATTTCTATATTTTCCAATATTTTTTTTTACATTTCAACTTCTTTTTGGTTTGTAATTATCTGTATATATTGTAATATATAAATTATTCAAAAACTATACAACGAAATGATAATAATCTGCTTACATATTAGCTTTTAGAAATTTCTTTTAAAACATTGAAGTTTTAAATATAATATTTATGCAAGCGTGTAGAGCCACGTTAGAGAACGCTTAGTATGTAATAAAATTTGTTACCCGCCAAACAATGTTTTTTTAATATTTAAATTTTATTTGTACAGAAAGGAAAAGGTTTTGACCATTTTTTCATAAGGGTTACAAGACCTAGACGTTCTTTTGCTATAGTGATAAACTAGAATATGAGTGGAATCACGCTCCATGAAAAGTGTATCCAAATGCGTTCATATAAAAGAACGGTGTAAGTCTGAATTTATATATTTTTTTAATTCCATAAATTAATTAACGAATTACGAAACGTGGTTGGAATCCGACATTAAGTGGCCAGTATACATGCAGGTCATCCACCAAGAAGCAATTCGTGAAGAATTTGAATTGAATTTGCTGGCGATTCTGGCACGAAAGGTTCTCCTTTCGTGCCAGAATCGCCAGCAAAGCTGTACTCTTTGAGACTCAGTGTGACGTTTGGTACAACCAGCACCAGACAGCTGCTTCAGGAATTCCCGGTGGTTCCTGATGAAGCCTGTGACTTAGCAGGCGAAACGTCGACTTATGTACCTAAGTCACATCCACTATTAATACGTAACATTCAAAATGGGTATAATGAATAACAGAGTAAACTTAAAAACATTACTACCATATGAGTCACTAATCTTTGTTTAAAACCTTACAATTTCCAAAAATAGAAGATTTATGACTCATATTCTAATTTAGAATATTCCCAAAATTTAAGGTACTTCCCGAAAGACATTAAAATAATATTATGTAACCAAAAATTTGAATTTTAGATACACATAAAAAACATTAATACGCCATAACTAAACTAATCAAAGTATCCAGATATTGGGTAGGTCAGTCAGTCAGTCAGTCAGCCAGCGTGTAAGCGTCCACTGCTGGACATACGCCTCTCCAATTTCCTTCAGCGGTACGGAACCACTGCTTTCCGCCGACGTACTTGATGTCGTCGTCCCACCTGGCGGATGGTCTTCCCACACTCCGTTTTCCTGTCCACGACCGCCAGTGTAGGACACGGTTACTCAAACGGTCGTCGTCTCTTCGGCTGACGTGCCCAGCCCACTGACACTTGAGCTTAGTTACGCTGGAGCTTAGTTAAGCTTAGTTACGAGGAGCTTAGCACGTTATTAAGGTAAGATATTAAAATTAATTTATTGAATTAAAAAAATATATAAATTCAGACTTACACCGTTCTTTTATATGAACGCATTTGGATACACTTTTCATGGAGCGTGATTCCACTCATATTCTAGTTTATCACTATAGCAAAAGAACGTCTAGGTCTTGTAACCCTTATGAAAAAATGGTCAAAACCTTTTCCTTTCTGCACAAATAAAAGTTAAATATTAAAAAAAAAAACATTGTTTGGCGGGTAACAAATTTTATTACATACTAAGCGTTCTCTAACGTGGCTCTACACGCTTGCATAAATATTATATTTAAAACTTCAATGTTTTAAAAGAAATTTCTAATAGCTAATATGTAAGCAGATTATCATCATTTCGTGGTATAGTTTTTGAATAATTTATATATTACAATATATACAGATAATTACAAACCAAAAAAAAGTTGAAATGTAAAAAAAAAATATTGGAAAATATAGAAATGAATTTATCGAAATTTGATCAAAATTTAAAAATTCAAACTTACACTGTTCTTTCTTATGGACGCGTACGGTTACACTTTTTATTCAGAACGATTCTACTTACGGTCCACTTTATCACTATACCAAACAGAACTCTAGATCTCCTAAGACTTTTCAAATAATGACCTAAACATTTTCCTCTCCATACAAAATAAAATTCAAGATTTTTTTTTAAATATGTGGTTAATGGATAGCAACTTATGTTACATATAAAGTGTTCTCTTACATAGCCCTATAAACTTGCATAAAAAGTTTTTCGAAATCTTCAAGTTCGTAAAAAAAAAATCGAAAGACCTCAGAAGCCGATTCCCAGCCAAGAGTGCGCCGCGCCGTTGACCTTACTACGCGCCTTAATATGCAATGAACGTAATCTCTTTTCATGAATTTATTTCACATCCGGTACAGTGATTGCGTCATATTGAAATGGAAATTCATAGCAGGGCTACATTACTATAACAGCAACATATTATTAATGTCGGTGCCATATATACAGGGTACGCCAGATTGTCAGCTAATATTACCAATACTTGATTGCTTAGCTCGTAAGCTACAATAATGCTTAATATAAATTGTTTTAATCTGGCTTATAGTTTCATGTTTTTAAAGATTTTATACGGCAAGGTGGAGATCTGTTGTACATTAAATTATATAATTTTAACCCCCGACGCAAAAGGAGGGGTATTATAAGATTGATTAACTTAACAAAATTATTACAAATTCAAACTACGTCTCTTCTTTACGTTCAAAAAGCTTGAAATAAAATTTAAATTACAAATTTTAAAAACACCGGTCACATCAACAATCCTTCAAAATTCAGTTCCCTGACGCCTTTAAAAACTAAGCTGAATTTTTTTTTTTCAAGCGATGTCGATGTTTCGGGGGTTTTTTAATTGTTAATTCCCTAATACCGAACTCAAATGTTTTAGTTTCGTTCGAAAGCTGAAATAATTTAGGTTATTAAGCATATTTTCTGTTTTGAGTTACATACAAATAATATTTTGTAAAAAAAAATATTTCATTAATGCACGAAAGAACGCTCTTGGCATCCCACCTTGCTGCGTAAAATGAAAACTATAAGACGGATAAGGAACATTTTAATAACCATTGTTGGGGCTTATTTTGAGCTAAGGAATCGTGTGGTGAATTATCTTTTTCATTATATATGTTAAACTTTTTTATTGATTAAACTGTATCTTAGTTGTGTAAATGTATGTAAATATCTGTTATGTTTCCTTAAAAAAAAAATAAACAAAATATAATATTAATGCGGTCTGGGACACCTTGTATGTTCGGTGTCATAGATACTAGCCCTATATGAAAAACAAAAGATGCATTCGCTAGAAGCAGTCTTGACATGACTCAGCCATATAGGCCTCATACAAAGAGTAATTTGTATTATAATTTATTGTCTTTACCGTCGTCTACTTGTGGCTGAAAGTGACCACAAATGTGGCCGGTACGTATTTTAATTTTACCTTACGCGACCGGTCAATATCTTGTATGGAAATGTTTCTGCATGAATGGGCTGTTTAAGGCGGTGACAACCGCCAACGCATTCGGGAATTTCAAATTCCAAATTATTTTAGTTTATGCACCACTTTTTATACACCTCTAAACAGACTATCCATGAAAACTGAAATAAAAATAGGTACTTACGTAAGCAAAGGTAGGTAGATAGGTGCATTTAGGTACGTATGGTTAATTACGTCGATAATTGCGTGTAGGCGTTTTTTTGTTTTTCATTTCTAACTTCTGTCGTGGTTACAATAATAAAATTTCAACAAGCCAGTTTTCTCAGTGCTTTGTGACCTTTGCATCAGTGGTATTGTAAAATTTTAATAAATAATAATACACACATTCTCAGATTTTTTTTAATTCATACTTTTTTTGTAATTTTCTTTTATAGTAATTTTACTCATTAACCAACAATCCACATTGTTGGTAAGGAACCAAATTTTATGTTGGTATTTTTTTAATTTTCTTAATGTGTGCCAATTGGCCAGTTTTGGACTTTCTTTGCCGCATTTTTTGCGTATTTGGAGTTTATCACGGCCTTAAGAGGATTCATATGGCAAAACAAAAATGCCATAAGAATCCTCGATCGAATCGAGCGCAGTGCGCGCGTTTTTATGGTGAATTTTGTAGTTTTTGTTTCTTTAAAAATTATTAGAATTTGTTTTTTCAAATAATGTTGCTTTAAAAAATTTAAAATGCTTTAAAAATTTAAGAAGTTGTAATGTACGATGTACATAATATTTCTACAATCCCCCCAGACCTTAAAGTTCGGCCTTAGGTTTTATGTAGGAGTCCAGGTAATACGTCCTATTTTCTCTACCAACTCAAAATAGCCAAAAAGATGATCAGAAGGATTCCACGAAGGCGATGACCTCACTCTGACGCGTCATGGTTAAAAAATTGCTTAACCAAAAGTCCCTCGAAGAAAAGATATTAGCTGGGAAGATACTGTGAAAGTTCTGCGGAAAGTATTTTTTTTTCTCTTTCATTTACACACTTCCAAAGTTTTGTTTTCTTTCACCTCCCCCCTCTCTCTCTCACTCTCTCTCTCCCTCTCTCCCTCCCTCCCTACCTTCCCTGCCTCCCTCCCTACCTTCCCTGCCTCCCTCCCTACCTTCCCTGCCTCCCTGCCTCCCTCCCTGCCTTCCCTGCCTCCCTCCCTACCTTCCCTGCCTCCCTCCCTACCTTCCCTGCCTCCCTCCCTACCTTTCCTGCCTCCTCCCCTCCCATCCCCTCCCCTCGTCATTCTCTCCCCTCTCCGTTCGGCACTACCACAGAGCATGACATGCGCCCCCCCCCCCCCCCCCCCCCCCCTTACTAGAGGCGCCGCCGCCGTGAGCGCGATTTCTCTACAACGGCGTTGAAGCCTGTGGGCGTGGCCTATGACGTACATATGTGTGTTGTGCGTGTGCATTTGTTTTGTGCGTGTGCTTAACTTGCTCCTCTTTGTGTGTAGTGTCGATACTAGCACACACACACATACGAAGCGCTAGCAGCTTACGGTTATTGGGTTTCAAATATCATCGCTTAGGGCGCCTCTAGTAGAGGGGGCCCGCGGTAGGTATTTGATGCTCTGTGGGCACTACCATTCGACACTAAATTCCGTTCATACTATACTTTCTTTAATGCTACTCAGCCCTATTGCCATTTTGCGTTATCTTCGTGCCTTACTTGCTGCTTGACCGATTGAATCTTGTTCGAATACTCTGCGAAACGTGGTGGTCGGTGTTGTGCTGTAATTCACCGAAGTACTTGCAGCACAATACCGATTACTCTGCTTACCCCGATTGTCGGAATTCAGCGTGTGTGATAAGTATGGTATACACAGCCTGTGGTGAGCCTCAAGAACTACTCTTTACATTGGTGCAAACCACATCAAAATCTGTTCAGTGGTTCCGGAGTTTACCTCAAGCATACATACAGACACGTTCTCTCTTATAAGAAGTAGAGAGTAGAATACAGATAGATACGAGTATGTAAGTACTGTTATATAGATGACCAAAAATAGGGCTCCTACTTTCGAAAGAACGAAAAATTGTGGGCAGTGAATAATTATATATGCGATCCTATTTTCTGCATCAAACCTTAAAAGCAAGCTTAAAAGACATTGACCTTCAAAATTGCACCAAGATTCCATGACGTCAACAGCCCGTATAGAGCTCGCGACAAAATGACTCTTCAGCCTATAATCTTCAAGTCTTAATTTGAGTGCAGACGAAGACGACGGAGTAATTTTTTTTTTTTTTTTTTTTTTTTTATTGTTTCCGAACTAGCTAGCTGTGTCCGAGGTCGAAGCCTCAGGCGCAGCCAATATCACCCCCGAGGAGGTGCCAGTCCGGCTTGGAGGTGGACTAATGTCGCTGGGGAAAGGCTATTTATCCGCGATTTGAAGATCCGTGGATTGTAGGAGTGGGGAAAGATATTCCCCGGAAGCCCGTTCCACACCTTTGCAGTGCGGCACAAGAACGATTTAGAGAATCGTGCCGTTCGAAGTACTCGTCTGTCCACTACAAAGGGGTGTTCCGCGAGAGTATGGCGGGTTTGGCGAAGGCGAACAGGAGGAGGAGGGATAAGGGAAGCAATTTCGTCAGAGCAGCGGCCATAGTAGTACCGATAAAACAGGCTCAATGACCCAACGATACGTCTGTGTTTTAGAGGTTGAAGGTCCTTTGTGAGTACAGAGTCGCCAATGAGGCGAATGGCTCGTCGTTGGATAGAATCCAAGGCTGAAAGAAGGTACTCAGGGGAACCCTCCCAAAGATGACTGCAATATTCCATCACCGGTCTTACTTGTGCTTTATAGAGTGTAAGCAATTGGACCGGTGTGAAAAATCGCCGACATCGGTAGAGTATCCCTAATTTTCGAGATGCTAGTTTCGCCTTGGATTCTATGAACGATCGTAATCCAACGTCCCTGGACACCTCTATACCCAGGACGCCCAGACTACCATCATTGGGGACTTGGCTGCCCTGGAAAGTTGCTTGGAGTGGAAACGGATCAGCCTTAGTAGAGAAGGCACAGGCTTGCGTCTTAGCTACGTTGAAGTTGACCAAGTTCTCCTTCCCCCATGAGGATACTTTATCGAGAACCAGGTCAACCCGAGCAACAGTTTCGCGTCTCGCGTTTGCTGCTGACGCCTCTCTACCCTTCCAGTCTTTGATGAACCCTTCGTGCACCGTGCTGTCGTCCGCGTAGCAATGTATTTCGCCGAGCGAGAGCATGTCGTTAATAAATAATAGAAACAGCGTAGGCGACAGCACGGATCCTTGTGGAACACCAGCATTGATTGAGTAATCGGCCGAGCATGCACCATCAAGGGTGACAAAGATCGACCGATTGCTCAAAAAGCTGGAGATCCAAGTGCACAGTTTTGTAGGGACACCGTAGGCCGGAAGCTTGCTTAGGAGTCCCCGGTGCCAGACGCGATCGAATGCTTTGGATATATCCAAAGCGACCGCCAGCGATTCCCCAAAACCATCGAGTCTTTCAGCCCACAAGTGCGTGACGTACGCTAGAAGATCTCCAGTCGACCTTTGCTTGCGGAAGCCGTATTGCTTATCGTCGAGGAGTTTATAGTCTTCTAGGTACGTCAGGAGCGCTGAGTTGACAATACGCTCCATAACCTTACTCAAGAGTGAGGTTATCGCAATAGGGCGATAGTTCGATGGGTTCGCTGGGTCCCCCTTCTTGGGGACCGGCTGGACCGAAGCTCTTTTCCAGCAAGAAGGCATTGAACCGGAGGAATAGGAGCGTTTGAATAGGCGAGTAAGGACTGGCGCCAATTCCAGAGCACAATTTTTCAAGACAACCGCCGGGACGCCGTCAGGCCCGCTACTCTTCGAAATATCCAACTCACGTAGCGTTTTATAGACGACTCTGGGATGGAACCTAATATTATCCATCATACGCCCGCAATGGGGCAATGAAGGGGGGTTGGCGCCCAGGTCGTCCATGTTTGAGTTGGATGCGAAAAGGCGTGCAAAGATATTCGCCTTTTCCTTCGCGAGTATAGCGAGCGAGCCATCCGGACGTTCCAGCGGAGGTGTAGCAGGACGGCAGAAATTCCGACCGATGGATTTGGCGAGAGACCAGAAGGCGCGGCTACCCGAAGGGCTACGCGCAAGTTTCGCGCCAATTCCACGGTCGTGCCTGAACTTGGCCAAGTTTTGCGTTCGTTTGCAGGACCTAGCAGCGACGTTGAGCTCTCGCCTGTTCTCGACAGACCTATTCTGCAGCCATTTCCTGTAAGCCTGGTTCTTTGCGTCAATAGCCAGCCTGCATTGACGATCAAACCAAGGCTTATGGCGGCCGCCGATGGGAACAGCGGAGGTAGGGATGAAGAAATTCATACCCTGTGCGATCACATCGACGACCGATTGGGCACACAGGGATGGGTCTGGAGAAGAGAAGCAAACGTCGTGCCAAGGGTATGCTCCCAAGAAGGAACGGAAGTCATCCCATTGTGCTGACCGGTAGTGCCAAACTGTTCGTGTACTACATTCACGTGCTTCCGCGAGGTGTACAGTTGGCACAGTTGAGCGTACAAGGCAATGGTCGGAGTTACCGAGGGGAGCTTCAACCCTCACCTTGTAACCATTTGGCTCGCTAGTCAGCACAAGGTCCAGCAAACTAGGTCGATGAGCAGGGTTATCAGGTATCCGAGTGGTTCCGGACACCAACTGCGTCAACCCGTGTGCAATGGCCAAGTTGTAAGTCTCCCTGCCGGCATGGTCAGTGATGGGGGAGCCCAACCAGTCTTGGTGTTTAGCATTGAAATCACCCAGCATCACTAACTCCGCCGTAGGGAACTCGCAAAGCAGTTTGTCTGCCGTACTGCTGAGATGCTCGCAAAATGCCTCTGTTCTTGACGCACTGAGGTTAGGGGATCTGTACGCACCCGCGTAAACTCTCACCACATGGGGAAGATTCACGCGGATCCATAGCACAGGGAAAGCAGGATCCTCAAATCGGGTGAGCCGGGTATAGGAGACACCAGATCCAACGTACAAGCAGACACCACCCTTCGCCATGAAACGTTCCTGAAGATTGTAACCAGGAACGTCCAGGTAGGATGTGTCCGCAGGACGCCCGATCTGGGTCTCCGTAAGAAAGAGGAGGTGAGGCCTCGCCGTCTGCAGATGGCAGGCGACGGAGGAGAAATTCGTATGTAGACCTCTTATATTTGCGAGGTCTACTTTAAATTTTGAGGGAGAACGGGCCGCTGAAGGTTTACAAACTTTTCTATTTTTGGTTCGGCTCATTGATTTGGATGGGTTTGATTCATGGAGCGTATCAGAATGTGTCCAGGGCGCGGTGATGCCTTGTGCAACTCGAATAGACTCAACTAACTGACAGTCGCAGAGAGCGAGAGGACCCCCGGGCCCCCCCTCCCAGGAAAACATGTGGTCTCCCATGGTCACCAGCCCCACAATGCTCTCTGACAGGGATTTTCGCGTGTTGATAGGGCAGCCAACACACGGGTTGGTGAGGACCGTATGCCGGGCCCCTGTACTACCACGCAGGCAGGCAGCGGTCACCTGTTTCCACCGGCTCTCCCTGACCCCTGCGGCTGTCAGTCGGTTAATAGGAGTCTGGAGTGCAAGCGACACTAGCATCCACAACCCAGTACACCCCCGATACACTCAAGTCCACCGACCGGCTAGTCGCAGGCTGACCTCCAAGTGCAGCAGAGCCACATCAGGAGTTTTTCGCCTGCGACCTGTGGTACCAACCCGGACGACATGGTGGAGGACCTGTCTACCACATAGTGAAGCTGAAAAATAGATCCTGTTTAGGCGCAGGATGGTCGCCTGGCGTCCGACATTCCTTAGCTGCTGCGACTTTAGGACGGTGGTAATGCCAAGGCATCGTCGCAACATTGCCCAGGGAGCACGACGAGGACGTAAATGTCGGACTTGCTGAGCTCTACTTAAGTGTGACCCACCACTGGCACAGTAGACTGCTAGGTTGGTAATTTGTGTGGACTCCATACAGCTCCAGAGAACACTACCAAGACTTAACCCAGCGACCCCCTAATTATATGAATTAGGATGGATTTAAAATTGTTACGTCTCCTCGAACGACGGTGGATTATAATGGAGAATGCACGGAGCATGGTGGAAAATACCTGCTGACTGGATGCGAAGGGCTATGCTTATAAAATCGGACTACGAATAAAGATACAATAACAAGGAAAGTTGATCCAAATATGCTGAAGTTGGGTGTGTAGAAGAATTCGAATAGTCAGGGAACACGACCACAGCATTTTTTGATCCACTTACCGTTTATCGCAGTCGCGGGTTTTAATATCGATAGATAAATGCTTGGCCAAAGTTTAAATGCAAGCAGAAGGTACATAATTATTTAAATGGTATTTCTTTTAAAAGCTTCCTTAGGCTTATGTGACTCATTCGCCTAGTTTACACGCCGATATCTTGTGAACTTGTTAGTTCACAAGATATCGAGCTAACTTATTGGTGCGTCACACACGAAATGCCTCTAGCACACAACAGCGGGTCATTGGCTTCAGGGTTTCCATATTCAATACTTCGATAGATACACATAGTAAGGTATACTATAGTGTGGAGGGTATTGGATGGCAAAATCCGTAGGTAGGTATAAACCTACTCGTAGTATTGGCTTCTTTGAACGTGGCTACTTTCATTTGCGTAGGAATTCCAAATTCAAATAAATTTTCCTTTAAAGCTATGTTATATTTTTTTTTATCTGTTGGTCATTTGTTTTTTCGTCGTTTTTTATTGGTCGGGTATTTTTATGAATTAATGATTGATTAATGATGGATAAGTTGAAAATGTCATTCTTTTTTAATAGGAGTACCACCGTTGGAGAAAATAAACTGTGACATACGTACAGACAGACATGAGAGTGATCCTATGAGGCTTCCGTTTTTTTTCCTCTTTTGAGGTACGGAACCCTAAAAATAATGGATCCTTGCCCAGACAGTATAAGTTCAATTCGGTTGTTTCAAAGATAATCTCGCAGCATTTCTATCTCATATATACTAATACAAATTTCTAAGTTATTCGTCAAACTCACGAAAAATAATATTTCTACTTTGATCAATGACGTATCATGTATTCTACTAGACCTCTTACCCGGGCAACAGCCTTCGCTCCACCGCGGTGGAGTAACCATTACGCGGAGGGACCCTCTTGAGACTAGTAGCTCGCGAGCGACCGAACGCGGCGGACGCGCCGTCCGCGCGCTCGCTGCCGTCCGTCTGCGGCTCGCATCGCGCCAGTCATTATGCCCGGTTGTGTGTTGCGATATTGCAAAAATCATACCAAAAATATTGGGAAAAGTGATGGCATTTCATTTCATAGGTAAGTATCACTTCATTTCGATCTTAATATATAAGGTCTTTCAAAATTAGTTAATAGTACGCTAAGGGGGGGTTCTGCATCATATAGGGAGTAAAACCTATATAAATTTTTTTGGACCTTGGGCTTTTTTTATGAAAAATGTTTTTTATGTATGAAAATGTATGTACATAAAAAAATATGTGGTTGATTTTTATAGCCTAATCGATTCATTTTCATAACAGTAACAAAAAAGTCTTCAATACCATTTTGATGTAACACGTGTAAGTTGGTAAAAAAAATCAAATTCTTTCTATTCCATACTAATAAAACTAAAATTGTGGTTTTCAAAATTTCTGAAAGAAAGAGATCTATGTGTTGGAAGACTTTTTTGTTCCTGGCATGAAACTGAAACGATTAAGAAAAGAATTTTTTTTTACATTTTACATTATTATAAATTTTTTTTTTGTAAACAAAAATCTTTGTTCCTCAAAAGTGATTTATTTACGATACAGAACCCCCCCTTAGCGTACTATTAACTAATTTTGAAAGAACTTATATATAATATCTTGTTTTCCATGTGCTTAGAAATATTTGGTTCAACTGGCCAATTAGGGCTGTCACAACGCTACTTCAATTTGAAAATTTTGTACATTTTATGTATTGACCTCGCATTGCAATAACATAAGCATTATTTAATTAAACAAATAAATTGAACGCGCTCATTAGGGCTGCCACATATGAATGATTAGAAATAGAGTTCTGGGATATCATGTATGAAAGTAAATAAATATGTATTAAACCACGTTAAAATATGAGAGTGAATTGACCGCTAATTAGGGTTGTCGCTATTCTTTTAATTTTTTTTAATTAGTAAGTAATTGAGAAATTTTCAAGAAAAAAATTTTTTTTACAAGGTTTCCACATCCTACTAAGGGATCAATACGAGAAAGATGGATAAAAATAGTCCAAGATGATACATTGTTTAAGGGAAAGTGAAAATTTTAATTTGTGTAAAGTGAAATTTAAATTATTTTGTTTAAGTACGGAGGAAGAGTTATTTTAGTTGTGTTTGTGTGTGTAGTCCAAAGTATACCTAATGGTTTTTTTAGTTATATATATATATTTTTTTTAAATAAATGCTGCACTCTTTATTTTATGTATGTTTGGTTTGGAGATTTTAAGTTTAGTCCAAGGCCAAGACCGCAGTTATGAATTCTTTATTATTAAGTTTAGTTTTTTAGATATTATTCTAGTTATTAAGTGTAGGTATTACAAGAATACAAAACGGCTTTACTCGCGGTCGAAATACGAGCTGTGTGGCTCGACGTTTCGGGCCAAACGTATGGCCCATCATCATGAGCACTCTGGCCGAAATGTCGAGCCACACAGCTCGTATTTCGATAGCGAGTAAATCCGTTGTTACTTCTTAAAATGTCAAATAACCACGGTAATTTAAAAACCCATATAAGTTTAGGTATGTATTTCAAGTTATTATAGTTCTGTATTTTAAGTTTAAATACATAAAAACGTTTTTTTCGATGAAATTCACTATCTGTTTTCTTCTATAATCCTTTAAAACGTCCCACTGCTAGGCACGGACTCTGCCCACTGACATAGGAGGTATTGTTTTTATTGTTGTTGTTTTATTGTTTATTGAGTATTCTTACGGCAGTCATATTGCACTCGAACTTGTCACAATTTGTTATATATATATTTTTAATTTTTTTTTATGTAACCTGACACGGTTGGCTACATCACCTACAACATCCGTGATGTCAGCCCATAACACAGGGTGAACTAGGTGCCATGTCAGTGCTTCCCTTCATTTCATGTCGGCTACACTAAACTGGACGGAAAACACGAACTATTTACATAGCCGTTTCGACCGACGTTTCGTTCAGTGCGGTGGTACCAACCCGGCCGGGATAAACCCTACCACCTAGTAAGGTAAGAAGGGAAGGGACCTACAGTTTAACGTGGAATCCGAACCACGGTCAGCCTCCAACGGTCGAGCGGTCACCCATCCAATCACTGACCGCGCTCAGCGTTGCTTAATAACAGTTGACTAACCAACCGCGCCACTGAGCTACCGAGGCTGACGAATTTTCTTATCCCTTAGTCGACTTTTACGACATGCGACGGGGAGAGATGCAGTGGGGCTATTCTTTTTAAGTACCGACCCCACACGGTACAAATCCGGTTCGATTACTCGTACATGGTGGAAATCAGTGGAAATCAGAATCAGTTTACACAAAAATACCTTTCATAGACCAGTGTGCACTAGTTACCTAACTTTATTTTTCTTCATCGGAGCGATCGTACCTATTCGTTATGAAATGCACGTATATCAATCCTTATCAAGGAAATAAATAAGTACATTAGTTGGTGCCCGGGATTTGAACCCGCAACTTCTGCATTGAGAAGCGTTACCACTAGACTACGGGCACAATTAACCATAATACCTACTCGTAAAATAATAAATCGAAAAATATATTTTTGGTAGACTAAGTGACAACCCTACGTATTCCAATGCACGTGTTGACTGACCGGCCGGGCCGGCCGGGCCGCTAGCCGCTAGTCGCTCGCTAGCTAGCCCCTCTCCCGCTCGCTTCCCGCCCCGCGCGGCTCAGCGTTCCGCCACCCCGCTACCTTACCTCATACCTCAGGTATTGGCCGTCATTTCTCTGTATTCTTTCTTCGTAGTGCTCACTCTATACATAAAATCTCTTTGACTTTGATATTGAAATTGTGACTCGGCACTCGGCACATCGATTTCAATGTGACCTCTGACATAAGAAAGCCTCATCAATATGAATGAAATTCTCGACCTTGGACCGTTCTTGGTACATACTTCCATTTCACCGCGATCTATGCAAAGTGTAATTAATAATATATAACTGACTGATTAATTTGCTCCAAAAATGCATGTTCGGCTTATATTATTTTTTTCCAATTTAATTGAGATTTCAATTCAACATTATTTATTTTTTTAGTTTGCTTAAAGAATGTAAATAAGAAAATACTGTTAATGTTACTGTTAATAAAAATAATGTTTTGTTCCAGAAAAACAACGGGCCAAGTGCGAGTCGGACTCGCGCACCGAGGTTTCTGTACCACAACGTAATTGGTCGGTTTTTATTATTCGTTTTACGAACGTGATCTGACGTGATACTTATGATGGTAAGTTCAGCTTAGTAATGGCTTAACCCTAATCATATTACAGATGATAAAAAGCCAATAAGACATATAGCATTGTGTTCTGTTTCACCCACCAAATCGTTTCGTGTCTTCTCCCAACCTTGGTGGTTTCGAAATATTATGCCTCGGAGGTCACAACTCACAATCACCGAGCATACATACGGGAGACGCAACGCTACTGCGTTTGTATCGGAGCACGGCTAGCCAAAAATCCCTACTACTACGAAAATCGAAATCGCAATTTAATCTTTTATGACGTGACTTGTCTATCTCCGTTACCCATATCGCGCCCTGCGATATGGAGAGAGACAGAGCGAGCAAGGCCAGCGACAGGTTTGTTATCGCTGGCTTGGCTCGGGTATCTGGTAGTAAGAGCCGACCGTCCGACCAATCGGAAGCCTTGCTTGACGGCAACTTGACGGGATCACTACGAATGCCAGTCTGACGGACGATGATGGTGCGGTATATTTGTGAATTTTGAAATTGTTATTTGTAATATTATTTCAAATAGTTTTTACTGAACGAATATTATTGTTTGAATAAAAAAAAAATATTGAAAAATTAAACCAGACTGTTGTTCTAATATTTTTGAAAAGTTGTACTAATAATCAGTGATAGGAATAAGTAGGGCTTATTTACCTAAACTTCGAGGAACAGAGTAAAAGATTGGAGTCTTCCTTAAAACAATATTTTTTTCCGGTTTAATAATATTCATGGTGTTTTAATCTCGCGATTTAAAAAAAGTGGCCGCCATTTTGAACTTTTTAGTTACTGGACCGATTGCTTTCAAAATCTATATCTGGGTGTATGTGTGGGCTCTGATTACGAATCTGTAGTAAAAATTTAAAAAAAGTGGCCGCCATTTTGAACTTTTTAGATAGTGGACCGATTGCTTTCAAAATCGATATGTGGGTGTATGTGTGGGCTCTGAATACGAATCTGTAGTCAAAATTTAAAAAAAGTGGCCGCCATTTTGAACTTTTTAGTTACTGGACCGATTGCTTTCAAAATCGATATCTGGGTGTCTGTGTGGGCTCTGAATACGAATCCGTTGTCAAAATGTAAAAAAAGTGGCCGCCATTTTGAACTTTTTATTTACTGTACCGATTGCTTTCAAAATCGATATCTGGATGTATGTGTGGGCTCTGAATACGAATCTGTAGTAAAAATAAAAAAAAGTGGCCGCCATTTTGAACTTTTTAGTTACTGGACCGATTGCTTTCAAAATCGATATCTGGGTGTATGTGTGGGCTCTGAATACGAATCTGTAGTCAAAATTGAAAAAAAGTGGCCGCCATTTTGAACTTTTTAGTTACTGGACCGATTGCTTTCAAAATCGATATCTGGGTGTCTGTGTGGGCTCTGAATACGAATCCGTTGTCAAAATGTAAAAAAAGTGGCCGCCATTTTGAACTTTTTAGTTACTGAACCGATTGCTTTCAAAATCGATATCTGGGTGTATGTGTGGGCTCTGAATACGAATCAGTAGTAAAAATTTAAAAAAAGTAGCCGCCATTTTGAACTTTTTAGTTACGGGACCGATTGCTTTCAAAATCGATATCTGGGTGTCCGTGTGGGCTCTGAATACGAATCCGTTGTAAAAATTTAAAAAAAGTGGCCGCCATTTTGAACTTTTTAGTTACTGGACCGATTGCTTTCAAAATCGATATCTGGGTGTCTGTGTGGGCTCTGAATACGAATCCGTTGTCAAAATGTAAAAAAAGTGGCCGCCATTTTAAATAATAATATAATAACCGCCATAGTAACTAAAAAGTTCAAAATGGCGGCCACTTTTTTAAATTTTGATAACGGATTCGTATTCAGAGCCCACACGGACACCCAGATATCGATTTTGAAAGCAATCGGTCCAGTAACTAAAAAGTTCAAAATGGCGGCCACTTTTTTAAATTTTTACAACGGATTCGTATTCAGAGCCCACACGGACACCCAGATATCGATTTTGAAAGCAATCGGTCCCGTAACTAAAAAGTTCAAAATGGCGGCCAGTTTTTTTAAATTTTGACAACGGATTCGTATTCAGAGCCCACACGGACACCCAGATATCGATTTTGAAAGTAATCGGTCCAGTAACTAAAAAGTTAAAAATGGCGGCCACTTTTATAAAATTTTGACAACGGATTCGTATTCAGGGCCCACACAGACACCCAGATATCGATTTTGAAAGCAATCGGTCCAGGAACTAAAAAGTTCAAAATGGCGGAAACTTTTTTAAATTTTGACAACGGATTCGTGTTCAGAACCTACACAGACACCCAGATATCGATTTTGAAAGCAATCGTGTGGGGTCGGTACTTAAAAAGAATAGCCCCACTGCATCTCTCCCCGTCGCATGTCGTAAAAGTCGACTAAGGGATAAGAAAATTCGTCAGCCTCGGTAGCTCAGTGGCGCGGTTGGTTAGTCAACTGTTATTAAGCAACGCTGAGCGCGTTCAGAGATTGGATGGGCGACCGCTCGACCGTTGGAGGCTGACCGTGGTTCGGATTCCACGTTAAACTGTAGGTCCCTTCCCTTCTTACCTTACTAGGTGGTAGGGTTTATCCCGGCCGGGTTGGTACCACCGCACTGAACGAAACGTCGGTCGAAACGGCTATGTAAATAGTTCGTGTTTTCCGTCCAGTTTATTGTAGCCGACATGAAATGAAGGGAAGCACTGACATGGCACCTAGTTCACCCTGTGTTATGGGCTGACATCACGGATGTTGTAGGTGATGTAGCCAACCGTGTCAGGTTCCATAAAAAAAAAAATAAAAAAAATCGGTTCAGTAACTAAAAAGTTCAAAATGGCGGTCACTTTTTTTTTAATTTTGACAACGGATTCGTATTCAGAGCCCGCACGGACACCCAGATATCGATTTTGAAAGCAATCGGTCCAGTAACTAAAAAGTTCAAAATGGCGGCCACTTTTATAAAATTTTGACAACGGATTCGTATTCAGAGCCCACACAGACACCCAGATATCGATTTTGAAAGCAATCGGTCCAGTAACTAAAAAGTTCAAAATGGCGGCCACTTTTATAAAATTTTGACAACGGATTCGTATTCAGAGCCCACACAGACACCCAGATATCGATTTTGAAAGCAATCGGTCCAGTAACTAAAAAGTTCAAAATGGCGACCACTTTTTTTAAATTTTGACAACGGATTCGTATTCAGAGCCCACACGGACACCCAGATATCAATTTTGAAAGCAATCGGTTTAGTAACTAAAAAGATCAAAATGGCGGCCACGTTTTTAAATTTTGACAACGGATTCGTATTCAGAGCCCACACGGACACCCAGATATCGATTTTGAAAGCAATCGGTCCAGTAACTAAAAAGTTCAAAATGGCGGCCACTTTTATAAAATTTTGACAACGGATTCGTATTCAGGGCCCACACAGACACTTTTATTATAAAATAACCGTCGGAGGACCTTGGTTGAAAATTGTAAAATTTAGTAGAACGGACAGACATGCATTTGTTACGGAACCCTACATTCATTTTAAAATAAATGTTAAATTTTGTAGAACGGACAGACATGCATTTGTTACGGAACCCTACATTCATTTTGCAGAACTTATTAGTAGAATGGACAGACATAAACGTGTTACGGAACCCTACTTTTATTATAAAATAACCGTCGGAGGACCTTGGTTGAAAATTGTAAAATTTAGTAGAACGGACAGACATGCATTTGTTACGGAACCCTACATTCATTTTGAAATAAATGTTAAATTTTGTAGAACGGACAGACATGCATTTGTTACGGAACCCTACATTCATTTTGCAGAACTTAGTAGAATGGACAGACATAAACCTGTTACCGAACCCTACTTAACAGTTGCACTCCGGGTGTGCCGGCAGATCCCGTGCCACTCTAACTTAACCCTTAATGCAATGACTTAAGGTTTCATTTTAAAAATGACGCTGACGCGATGTCGCGATTTCGAGTTATAAATTTTATACCCACCTAAAAAGTGCCAAGCACCGCTAAAGAAATTTTCACTTAAAAAAAAACAAGCAAACAAATAAACAAACAAATATACTTTCGCATTTATGATAAACAACATGATAGCAAACAAATAAACAAACAAATATACTTTCGCATTTATGATAAACAACATCGCATTTATTATAAACAACATCCCCGTATACAATAATTGATTTCAAATTTCTTTTCAGTCTGTCAAATTTGCCTATCATGTGTACGCGCCCGGTATGGCGCGCAGTCGTGCTCCTAACTCGCGGAATTATTGTATTTTTCACGTTTTAAGCGTTGTATTATCATTAAAATGACTTACCTATGAAAGGTTACGCCATCTTTTGTTATTCCTGATGATCTTGAGCTCTTTCGACACGTACGAACTGCACAACTCGCCATTTTGCGTAGTGCACATATACGTGTTCTTTGTCCCCAAGTCACATGTGCACTGACGTTCGATCCCGCAGACTATTATATTGTAAGAGCATAATGCACTAAGACGCGGCTAATTTTCCCATATAATAGCGCTCGACGGTTGCCACTCCCGTATGTATGCTTGGTGCTCACAATACATGCACTTGTGATGTCTCGATCGCTCGTCGCAGCTGTTTTAGGTGAAACCGTGCAAATACATAGGTAAGTACCTAAATTATCAATTTGTCGAGGAGGTGACACTAAAATGAACAAAGAACAAATTGCAAATGTATGTGCATTCATTTTATTTTATTTATTAAAAACAGAGACATGTAGTACATAGATAACAAAAGAGAAACAGAAGGTATGTTTACATATAACATGTCCCCATTATAAAAGAGGAAAACGAGATTTCAGTGAAAAGCAGACATTTTTTAATAACAAAGTTGCTATGCGACCTATTTAACATTATTAGATTTAATGGCATTTACAAATTTATTATTTTTCCTGCCTGTCGCGAACACCCATTACCTCTGGAACACATTGAAACATAGCAAAGTCAAACAGAAATAAAAGTTTACACATAAACAAACAATCAGTTAGGTAATTAAATACACAGGTGCAAAACAGAAAAAAAAAGAAACGAAAAAAATAGATAGTCGATAGTGAGAGGTGATGCTAAAATAGACGTGAGAATATCATTATAGATACAAGTAAAAAATTTGGGTTTTTTGAGTCGTAATCTACAAGTTTCATAAAGAGATGTCGAAAACAGAATTTTTTTTAAATATTGTTTTTAATTTTTTTTTTTAATCTTTGTGCCTTATTTTCTCGCAACAGTCCATTTTGGGTTGTTTCATTATGAATCTGGGCCATCTATACTTACGTGGGCGCAATGTAGCGGTTCAGTACCGCTTAAGGCCGGGACGACTGGAGGAAAATTGGAGAGGCGTATGTACAGCAGTGGACGCAGACACGCTTATGGACTGACTGACATACGGGTATGATTTCCACAGGCAGTGAACGACATGGAATTTCGCAGTGTTTCCAACAGATTCAGTAAGAAAAACACCGCGAGGAAACTTGTGCAATAAAAATGTCAATTTGTTATTGTGAACAAGGTCGACTGGAAGAAATTGCGTTCCGCATAAGACCGCTTTCTATAAACATAAAGCCGTAATATATTTATTAGGGTTCCGTATCCGGTACGGGACCCGTCTGTCTGTCTGTCTGTCCGTCCGTCTCTCCGAGGGCTGTATCTCTTGAACCGTAACAGGTAGCCCTTTGAAATTTTCACAGAATATGTGTATATTATGGCCGATATAACAACAAATAAGAAAAAATAAGAAAAAGTAAAAAATTCACGGGGGTTCCCATAGAAGAAACTAAAAAGTGTATGCGCGCCACGCCATCTACCGAAAAGAGTATGAAGCATTTTAACTAATCATGAATTTTAACTATATGAAACATTTCATAAACACGCCATAGATGGCATGAGTGGCGCTAACCATGACGTGGCGATACGGAACCCTCGGTGCGCGAGTTCGACTCGCACTTCGTCGGTTTTATTCTATCTTATTTTAACCAAAATATGTACCTACAACTGTACTGCCTCCTGACTGTGAAATAAAAGTTTTTTTTTAATTTACTTACTTACTTTATATGAAAAAAATACCTGACCATAAATCTATGTGGTAATGTGGCCGTTTAATTGCGTCCTTAAGAATGTGTGTACGCGCGAGTACCTATTCATTTACAATATTTACTTACATTTACTAGGGCATTCACAACTTTTATAAGACTATTATGAGCCTGCAACGTGGGCGCACATCACGTGTCTGACGTCAACTTGTGTGTGCCACAGAGACCAGACATTCCAAATAGTCTTGAGTGTAGATTTTCTGTCTGTCACCTGAGTCCAAGTCTACACACGTTATTGTAATTAAAATGTAATGAAAAGACAATGGAATGAGCCAGGTATTACGGCAAAGTGTGAACGGAAAAACGTTTACATATCTACATGCATACATACAAACATACATACATCACTCAAGAGTCAAGACTCAAATCTCCCGATAGATTAGGCAGAGACAACGAATCTCCGTGTATCACAAGTTCCCGAAATATGGAAAGGTCTTCCGGTGAGCGTAGTGTTATACTTATAACCTGGGAATCTTCAAAAAACCGGCCAAGTGTGAGTCGAACTCGCGCACTGAGGGTTCCGTATCGCCATGTTATGGTCAGCGCCACTCACGCCATCTATGGCGTGTATTATGAAATTTTTCATATTATTAGTTAAAATTCATGATTAGTTAAAATGCTTCATACTGTTGGTAGATGGTGCGCATACACTTTTTAGTTTATTCTATGCGGCCCCTGTGAATTTTTTACTTTTTCATAATTTTATTATTTGTTGTTATATCGGTCTTAATAACACATATTCTGTGAAAATTTCAACGGGCTACCGATTCAGATTAATTAAAATAAAACATTTTTTTAGATTTTTAATAGTAAATTTAATTAGAATAAAACAATCGCAGGAGACGCGGCATTATTATTACTATAAAGTAATGTACGAGCATCGATGTATCATCGATGTGTACGAGTATATCAACCACGACAATTTAAAACCATTTTTTTTTCTATGGAAACTGACACGGTTGGCTACATCACCTACAACATCCGTCATGTCAGCCCATAACCACAGATTCCATAACACCGGGTGAACTTGGTGCCACGTCAGTGCTTCCCTTCGGTCGTGCCGGCTACACTGAACTCGACGGAAAAAACAAACTATTTACATAGCCGTTTCGACTGACCTTTCATTCAGTGCTTTGGTACCAACCCGGTCGGGTTAAACCCTGCCACCTAGTAATATAAGAAGGGAGTCATATCCCTTAGTCGCCTTTTACGACATACACGGGGAGAGATGCAGTGGGGCTATTCTTTTAAAGTACCGGCCCCACACGGTACTATAGGTATTACCTATATTTGCTGATTGAGTCTAGCTCGAGTTACAGTCTAGCGAGAGTTAGAACCAAAACGTATAATGTAGACTAAATTATTGTTATTATTTACTGTCTAGCTAAATCATTATCCGCCCCTAATGAAGGTTAAGCCTAGGGGCGCGTGCTGGCTGAGTGCGCCCCGGGGTGGGTGTACTATTGCGGCACGTGCGCGCTCATTTTGCGCATTCGCGTGGCAACAAGTGTAGCGACCTTGAAGATTAATGAGGCTTTCAGGGAGGCAGGTATCGAGTGTCACGTCCCGTATTCACGTGGACTACACGCCTGTCGTAGTCATAAGCGTGTATTACATACGTGTGCTTATAAAAGAATTAAAATCTATCGAAAGGCATTAGTTTGTCGAACAGGTGAAAGCCACTTTCAACCTTTCAGCGTTCCCCCCTGGGCATAGGCTGTTGTTGGACTCCAGTGGCAGTGATGGTTTCATCCCCGGCTCTCGACTTCGGTCGGGGGTTCCTTCGGGTGGACGGGTGGTGGCTCGGATCGGCTGGGGAAGGGCTTCAGTCTGTGTTTCCCATGGGATTTGTTTCGGAAGAACTGCACAGCTATGGGGCTCCCCGGATTTGGATAACCTGAGGGATCTATGTGGATTTTTTGTCCAAACGGATCCCCTGGGGGATAGGGTGATTTATTTAGATGTTTTGTCCAAACCAAGGAGCTTTGAACCAGACCAGTCTGGGGCGCGGGCGCGGGCGGTGTGGCCCGATCGTTGTTCTGTGGTCCAAATGGATCCCCTGATCACAGACATATTTACAGAAACTATCTTTATCACTATGAATTTACTGTACTACCTAGATATTATGTAATTATTAAATAGTTGTCAAGATTACAAGTATATAATAATGGTCAGTAGTAGAGTTATTTAGCCTATATACATTTTAAGTCATATTTGCAAATTTCTAGTCATAGTACTTAAAAATATTGCACGAGAATTGTATTTTCAGCGTTTTTAATAAAATGTTATAATATATAATTAAAGAGTGACTGCGATTTGTTTTCTTAATTTTTTCTGGGTAGTGGGAAACTGGCCCACTCTCTTGAAGTTGAATTTTAACACATCCTGTATATTTGATTTTTTTTATGGATACTGACACGGTTGGCTACATCACCTACAACATCCGTGATGTCAGCCCATAACACCGGGTGAATTTGGTGCCACGTCAGCCTTCCCTTCGGTCGTGCCGGCTACACTGAACTGGACGGAAAACACAAACTATTTACATAGCCGTTTCGACCGACCTTTCATTCAGTGCGGTGGTACCAATCCGTGCGGGTTAAACCCTACCACCTAGTAATATAAGAAGGGAATCATATTCCTTAGTCGCCTTTTACGACATACACAGGGATTGTTTTTTGTTTGTTTTATTTAGTTTATTTTTAGGGCTTTTAACAATAATTTGTTAATATCAGCCCCATAGTACTCATCTTCTCGATCCCTTAGGGCCCAGAGTCCCTAAGAGATAGACAACGCTCCACAAAGTTCAACACAATCACTAAATCCCTCTCACTTGGGCTCGCCAACAGTTTATGTATGCTAAAAAACAAATTGAGTCTGTCCACCCTAAGTGACGTCTGCAATTCCGTCCGTAATTCCTCGTTCTGACCACACTCCATCAGCAAATGGTACATGTCATCCTCCTTGTTACACCGATCACCCGATGACCGAACGTCCAAAACTGCGAAATCGCACATCGTTCCAAATCGAGATTCGTTCTAAACCAACCAAGAGCACCCTGTCTGTCGATGTTTCTCATGTACAGTGCCCGGCTGTAAATGATGTACATCGAGCTTAAGAAAGAGACAAATCCGCTTGTAGAGCGTCGTCCCTGTCGTGCGAACTCGCACGTCTCTGTGCGACAGGGACGACGCTCTACAACCGGATTTGTCCCTTTCTAAAGCACGATGTTCAATTATTTACTGGCCGGGTACTGTATCTTCTGTCGCATGAAAGTGGAGAGCACGCCGCCGAACAGATTTGTAAGAAGGTAAAAGGTGCTAAAGGGCGACAGGATCGCCACAGGGTCTTCGTTCCTAACTTGCTGCCTGATCGATTGAATCTTGTTCGAATACTTTGCGAAACCTGGTGGTCGGTCTTGTGCTGTAATTTAGCAGAGTTCTTGCAGCACAACACCGATTACTCTGCTTACCCCCGATTGTCGGTATTCAGCGTGTGTGATATGTATGTATGTATGTAATGTAAAAGGTAATTACTTTTCTGTAGTATTAACTTCTTTGTCTGTTTACATGTTTTGTTTATGTCACGAATTCGTCCGATTCGTCGATAGGTCGTTGAGGTTTACTAAATACTCGTATTTTTTCATTGTATTGTAGTAGGCCCTGAACTGAAATAGAGGGTTTTTTATACACGATACTGGAGAACTATATTGTTTAATGGATAAGTCCGCCTTTGCAAGTAATATTTTTTCCTTTATTTCACATTATTCAAATTGTATGATAATTTTACTTATATTATACAAAAAAGTAATAAAAAAAATACACAAAATTCATATAAAAAAAACGGTAATACCGCCGGGGCGGCGGGAGACAAGCCTCCAAGCGCGCCGGGCGGCGGGTGCAGGCCGTGGCTACGGAGCTCTCCGAGACGACGCGAGAGCGATAGGTAGTGGTACTAGACTCGTAGGCCACCACCACCCCCATCTCGGAGAGCTACGTATCCGCCGGGCTGCACGGCGACATCACGCAGCTCTTCGATGCTTCTTCGGCCTCGTACGTGCGTCGCCGTCGCGCACTGTACCACCCGGTAGCGAGGACTGAAGACGGGGCGCGAGGCCCGGTCGGTGGTGTGGTGTGACTATTTTATTATTATTATTATTTATAGCACTAACAGCTTGAAACTAATGCGTGCACTTCACTTTTTACTTAATTTTTTTTCCTTTAGTTGTTTAACGAACTGGTTTTTAAATTCATTTACACTTTTAGCACTTATGTATGACCTCCTGCGGTACCTAGTACGTTCCAAGAGTCCATATAACTTTGTTTACGAAGCAGAGTTTCCTTAGTATATAATATACCTGTATTCATTGTATTATTCTTCTTGCAAAATAGTTGTGGAGCTTTACAGAATTTTCTATGTAACTATTGTTGTACGAATTTTTGGGTCTGACTTGAGTTTACTTCTTACATACATTATAAGAAAGAAAGTAGTCAGGTAAAATTAAAGGGAGTACATATTATAGTGATTTAATAATGTAAAGTTTTAGAACAAACGTAGTTTAGTTTCAGAGTCAGCATTACGAAAAATCAGAGTACCTACGTACTTACTCTTGACTTTTCTGTACCTACCTATTGTTAAAATATTAAAATATATATATATATATTGGAAGATAAGATAAGCTTGGCCATTCAGCGGGGGAACGCTGCTTCGGTTCATGGGACCGCTTTAACCATCCCAATGGAGGAGTTATTTATTTTAATTTAGTTTTGCTTTGATTATAATCTGTTGTTATTTTTCCATTTTTAATTTGTTTTTATTAAATTACCAGTGTATTTTCAATAAATAAAAATACCTACATATATATATATATTGGTAACATTTTTGGGACATTCTGTTTAGGATATATTCAAAGAGTTTGTATTACGTCGCTGCGCAGCGACGTAATAAAAACTCTTTGGATATATTCTAGATAACACGCGTACACCAACGTAAAGTATTTTTAAGAAATATTAGGTAAATTGAGAAATTACATAAGCAAGGTCTTTACTTTGTTTTGTAAATATAGCTTTTGGGTTGTTTCTGAAAAAAAATGTGTATGCAGCTGTCTTCATACATTACTATTTGACCAATGAATTTTAGTGAGGCACCTAAAGGTACATAATAGCATTTTATTAATGTTGTATTGCAGTTTTCATTTCGAGGACAGGACATGCCCAAAGTCTAGCAATAAATAAACATCCAATGTTGATTTTTTTTTCTTTACCTTCAAGAGGCGCAAGTGAGGCGGCGGCGCCTCACTTGCTTCACCTGGAGATCCGCCACTACACGGTTGAGGAATTCATTGATGTCGCCGCTTCTAATGTAAGAGGTTCGAGGTTGGAATCCCAGGTTCACCAATGCGTTGTTTAGTTGTGTTAAATTGAGATTATAGTATGAACTTCTTTCTTGCAAGTATTAAGACGAGACGGAAGTTAACTTTCTCCATACAAAGTCGTCTTTCGGCATTACATGTTTTCTAGCGCCCTAAACCTTTAAGGTTCTGGTTGCTGACGTTTTGTTTGTTTGTTTGCCGTATAAGGAGAATAAGGACACCCAGACGAGAGCTGGTAGCAAATAAAAAACGTGTAACACATGAGTTATCTTATTTGAGATAACTCCCAAAATTTGTCTGCAAAATATAAGATTGTATCCTTGTTTAAATTTAGAAATATTGCTCAAATATGCTAACTGATCTTTATTTGCTAACATAAAAAAAATCTTGTTTGGGTAATGGAATATTAGACGGAAAATAATCATAATAAATAAATGCCATCTAATTATGTCTTGTACCAAAGAAACCAAAAACATAAATGCATATTCAATTATATGTTACTTAAATAATATTTTAATGAATTTTTTACATGAAATAATCTATATTTTGAATAAGAAATAGGCATTTTAAAAACATATTCAACGAAATTCTGGAAACTTTTTTTTAAGCTTCTTTAAAATAAACTGTGTTAATAAACATGCACTTTTAGAAAAATAATTTATTTAGGAAAATGTCTACGCCTACTTAACATATAGCCATGTCTCCTGCTCTAGAGAATTTCGGTCTTGCAGGAAGTCTTGTTTTATCAAAATAACACGTACAGGTCTGTTAATCAAAGCTGGCGCGTGCACAGTACTCACACCAATGCAATTGTGCAAGTGCGAGTGAGACAGATCGGGTTTTCGTCATGCGTATGCCCCGATCTGTCTCACTCGCACTTGCACAATTGCATTGGTGTGAGTACTGTGCACGCGCCAGCTTTGGTTAACCGACCTGTATTTACATTTCGCGCTCTTATTTTATAAAGATGTAAATGTAACACAATATACACGGTGTTGCAACCCCAACCGTTAAACACCCGAAAGGGGGTTATTCTGTACATGAAACCGAACAACGACTTTGTTCTACGACTTTTTAATTAGAAGAAAAAAAATATTTTTCCCATACATTTTGAGAATAGGTATTAAAATTTTGTATGGATAAAAGAAATTTTATTTTTGTTTAAATTTTTTTCTTTCGCCGCATATGTTATTTATTTACCACCCCCTGATGTTAGTTAAAAATATTACGGGGGCAATTGCAACACCGTGTATAACACGATGTTACATTTTGGGTGGTACATTTTTGGGTTTCACCGAAAACTGAAAATTTGAATCTGAAAGAATTTGTGACCTGTAACTTTTTTTTTTAAACAGTTGAAATCGACACAAAAGGTTTTAGTTTCACGTGTAATATCATATATCGGATACTAATTTGAATTATGTGCTAAATACCCTAAATACGACAAGTTGTAAAGAAAGATGGCGGACGGCGGGAGTTTGTCGCGTCGTCGTTGTAATTAGAAAAATATATTTTTGTGGTTCTCGTGGTGCGAGAACTTATACAACAGACGTTAAAAGCTACGACAGAATTGGCTGTATACTCTAATGAGTTTTGCCTGTTTCGGGAGGAGACGAATTAATCTAAAAAAAAATTAATTGTAAGTTGAAAGATATAATGTACGTTCTTGTGTCGCATTGCATAGGAAGGTGTGGAATGGGCTCCCAGGGAATATATTTCCTTACTCAATCAACAAACAAACAAACAACTACAATCCACGAATCTTCAAATCGCGGGTTAACGGCCTTTCCCCAGCGAATTTTACTGTAATACAAGTCGGACTGGCACTTCCTTGGGGGTGAAATTGGCTGTGTGGTTAGACCTTAGACCTCGTCCAAAGCCAAGTTCGGGTAAAAAAATATAATACCTATTAACTGTTATAGAGTTTTCACTAACGGAATCAGGCTAACGTCGTGTATCGTCAACGTATATACCCAAATAGTGAAGTGCGAGTGGTGGGACTCGCAATGTCTAAACATCGCTCGCGGCGAGTGTTACTTTTGCCGAATCGCAATTCACTTCTGCCCCGAAAAACCCTCGGGGTCCCGGTTCGACGTTTACACATCAAAAAACCTTGCGCGAATCACGGCAGAAATAACCCAATAATGCCATGAGCGAAACTGATTTCCGTATCCACACGGGACCCTATTACTAAGGCTGCGTCGTCTGTCCGTCTGTCTGTCCGTCCGTCTATCCTACCTTCAAAGGGCTGTATCTTTTGAACCGTAATAGGTAGCCGGGTGAAATTTTCACAGAATATTTTGTTTGTATTGTGGCGGATATACGAGTACTAACAAATAAAATAAAAAGAAAAAGCAAAAAAATTTAGGAGGGTCCTCATACAAGATATGTATTTTTTCAACGTTTTTACATTTACGTACCAAGAGGAAAAAAGGATCACTCTTGTGTCTGTAAGTCCGTCTGTCACAACTTATTTTCTTCGAACCTGCTGAACGAAAAAAGTTTCAATTTGGTATATAAAAGAGTTAGATTACCCAATCATACATGTATATAGTAAATGAACGAATTTTGATTTTGGGTTTCAATTTTGGGGGACAAATTAGAAAGTCAGTATTTTTTTCAAGTGCATTATGTGACATCTCACTGAACAGGCTTCATTATAATGAATTTGGAAATTGCATGGTTAGGAACCGTCTCTCTTTTTTTTTGCCCTATCGTAAAAATGTTTACACATACAAGCGTCAAACGTGGTGTGATTACAGTGCTAAGGCTAACTCATACAAAAGGCTATAATAAAAACTGACCAATAACGTGGTGGTACGGAACCCTCATTGCGGGAATCCGACTAGCACTTGGCCGATTTTATTTATAGTGGGCGGGGCGCGGGCGGCGAGCCGAAATGTCATTCGGTGTTTTATTGGGTTCAATGTAGTTTGATTTGATTATTATGCAAAATATATATATGCATGATTCATTCAATATTTTATCGACTGAACAGACGAACATTAATAAGATTACGGTAGTTACGTGGGAAGGTAGTTAGGTACCCATGCACGTGTGAATCATGTCACGATGGACTCACATTTTTGTACAAGGCTGTTGATCCGAAGGTTATGGGTTTTTTGAGAGGTTTTCTATAAAGTCCAGTGGAAAATCTAATTGCTAAGAAGTAAAGTAATAATTTTTCCAGAATTTGTGACAAAGACGGCGGCGGAACAAGTTTTAAACTTTATTAATTTCTGCATACCACACGCTGTATCCCGTCAATCTGGGTTAGAAGAGTAGTCGGTGTTGCGCTGCAAGTACTCTTGCAAATTACAGCACAACACCGACCACTACATTTAGGAAAGTATTAGGACAAGACAACTATCAAGCAGCAAGTAAGGCACGAAGACCCCGCACCTGCTACATGACTCGGTGGAAGGACCGTGCCAAGGTGAGAGGTGACTAGCCTATCGCCCTTATGCACGGTATCATTAGTCGCCTTTTAGGACATGCACGGGGAGAGATGCAGTGGGTCTATTCTTTTTAAGTACCGACCCCACACGGCACCGGTATAAAGAAGTATAAATAAAAAAGAATGGCCCCACTGCATCTCTACCCATGCATGTCGTAAAAGGCGACTAAGGGATAAGGACAAGATGCCGTGCTAAAGGGCGACAGGCTCGCCACCTCTCACCTTGGCACGGTACATCCACCGAGTCATGCCATGCAGCAAGTGGGTCTTCGTGCCTTACTTGCTGCTTGATCGATTTTAGGGCCATCGCAAACTGGGCGACTTGTCGCCGCGACAAGTCGCCCAGTTGTCGTTTGCTTCTGGCGTCTTGTCGCTGCGACTAGACGCTGAGCTGTCGCTTGCGTCTGAGACTAGTCATACATATGAATACATCAACATCGAACCTATCCATGTTGAGATGCGATGCGCAATGCACACGTGAACCTTCCTCAGCGCTCACAGCGAGACGGCGAGCGAGACTGACGCTGAGCTGTCACGCGACGCGACTGTCGTCGTGTGTGCGCGTGCACCACGCGTCTAGTCGCTGCGACAAGTAGCGAGCGCGCGCGACTCCCCTAGCCTGTCGCCGCGACTCTGCGACTCGGACGCCAGGTGTGCGGAGCACTGAACAAAGTATATGATAATTGTCGGCCGCAGCCTGTCGTTGCGTCTAGTCGTCAAGGTGTCGCTGTCGCCAGTCGCCTAGTGTGCGCCTAGACTCTTGTTCGAATACTTTCCGTAGTTGGTGCTGTGCTGTTTACCAGAGTTCTTGCAGCACAACACCGATTACTCTGCTTACCCCGATTGTGGGGATTCAGCGTGTGTGATATGTATGTATGTAATTAATACTCTGCCAAGTAAAACTTTTAATTAATATCAAAATTAAAAGTTTTCCTCTTCGGGTCATATCGCCTGATTTATGATGAAATTACGTCCAATTATTTCTCGCATTGACACAGTTCTCATACGCCCACGCCGCGACCGCCGCCGCCGCCGCCGCGCCGGGGCGAAGCAGATAAGGCGAAATTATCAACACTCGTAGCAATGATTGAGTTTGTTTCTGTGAAACGCGAGTGGCCGTGGTGGCGCAGCAGCCGAGTTTGCCGGCTGCAAGTTTTATTGGAAACCGGCATAGTGGCTGCGCCCAGGGGTCCATCGGACAATCAGAGACAGTCAATAACATCACTCCTCGCGTAGCAACGCTCAGTGAGGGTCACGAACGCTTCCTATTTCCATGACTGGTCGTTCGTTCTAACCTGAGGCGTACAAATTACATTCACGCATGACGGTGAGCATAAAATTCTGCGAGTGTAGTAGTGCTCAGGCCATGTATAGGTGCATGTCAAGCATTTTTATTAGAGAAATGCATTTGTGTGCGTTCGTGCGTTCGCCTCAGGTTAGGCCGTCCATGCTATACCTACTACTAAGGTAAGGGAAGGGCCAGGGCCATCTCTGGACATTTATTTTTTGTTTTGTTTGTTTTTATAGTTCCGTTCCTTAAAAGGAAAAACGGAACCATTTTAAGATCACTCAAAGTTTTAACCAACATATCGTGTGGGGTATCACAAAACAATTCATGTAAGAATTCTTAAAACAATTATTTTTTACAATTTTAATTTCAGTGGTCTTCTTAATGATATAGCTAAAAATGTGCAAAAAATGACCCCTTGTTTTCCTAGGTTTCTAAAGCTAAAATTTTAACTTTCATAGGGTTAGTAGATATTTAAGACATAGATTAAAGGAGAACTGCAGGTTTTTTCGACAATGTTATTTTTGTTAACATTTGTTGTTAATATTTTTGTTTTGGTACGGAACCGTAATTTGTGCGAGTCTAACTCGCTCTTGGACGCTTTTTTTGTTTGTTTTAGGTTTCCTTATCCCGTACGGCGGCAGCCTATGGGACTATCGTCTATCCCGGAGGGGGTGGGGGGAATTACCTGATGCCGTCATCGTCTACTCCTGCTCACGGTGGTCCAGTCTTCCCGTCTTCGTTGCATACTCCAATAATTTCTTCCATTCGATTACTCGAAGTATCAAGATAGGTGCCGTGCCAGCTATGTAAATAAATTAATAAATAGCATGACATCCGAACCGTGGAGTAACTTATTCACACGTACTAAAGACGTATTTATTTTGGTCCTAACAACATAAATACGTATATTCGATCATTAATTTGACATTGATACGGGCTGTTCCGGGGCGGCTCCGTCCGTCCGGCCGCACCGCAGGGTTCCGTCGTCGCCTTTACAAATCTCAAAGGGATCAATTCACGCTTTTCGCCTTTGCTGTGGATAGCCATACGCCCACAGATCAGAGAAGTATTCATACGCCCATTGTTTCATTGGTGAGTGCGTGGGATTCTCAAGGACCCTGACCGCTGTAGGAAACCTGAAATTCTAGTAAAAGATTGCAAACGGTTAGGACTGCTGTTTGTTAGAATGTTTTTTTAACATTTTCAAACGTTATTTATGCAAATGTGGGTATGTGTGATTGATATGATAACAGCATTGCTGCCTACATACCTACATTTATGCCTAAATAACGTTTGAAATGTTTATTTTATTTTATGGAAACTGACATGGTTGGCTAGATCACCCACAACACCTGTGATGTCAGCCCATAACACCTTGGGTGAACCAGGTGCCATGTCAGTACTTCCCTTTGGTCGTGCCGGCTGCACTGAACTGCAGGTCTATTCTTGTAAATTCTGACAGCGGAATCAGCGCTGTTGTGGCGCTGAGAGCCACTTCCAAAGTGGCTCTCAGCGCCACAACAGCGCTGATTCCGCTGTCAGAATTTACAAGAATAGACCTGCTGGACGGAAACACGAAGTGGGTATTTAATTTACGTAGCCGCTTCCATCGACTTTTCATTCAATGCGGTGGTATCAACCCGGACGGATTAAACCCTGCCACCTAATAAGGTTATAATATAAGAGAAGAGATTTACAGTTTTACATGACATCGGAACCACGGTCAGCCTCCAGGCTCCAGCAAGGTCGACCCGTCGCCCATCCAAGTTCTGACAGGCGCCCTCAGGTGTGCTTATGATCAGGAAAGACAGTCGACCGAACGCACCACTGATCTGGGAAATTTTCTTTTGAAAAAAAAAATCGTCATCTCCTCTAGTCCAGTATAGCCAGCAATAGCACCTGTCTTCTCGGAGGTGATATTTGCTGGTTGAAGCATACATGCTTCATACAAGCACACGCATGCATACAAGCACATGTGCTTTGGCCCCTCTGACTGAGCCACCCATACCGAAATATATTAAAAAAAAAACGGCCAAGTGCGAGTCGGACTCGAGCGCCCAGGTTTCCGCACCACAAAAAAAACATTAAAAAAACTACGTTTCTTGTATGGGAACCCCCCTTAATTTTTTACTTTTTTTATTTTTTATTATTTGTTATATCCGCCATAATAACACATATTTTGTGAAAATTTCCGGTCAGTATCCGCTAACCGGCTAGCTATTACGGTTCCAAAGATTACCTGCGGTTCCTAATTAGGACGGACAGACAGACAGACAGACAGACAGCGGCGCGGCGTAGGCTTAGTAATAGGCTTCCTTACGAGATCCGGAAACCTAAAAAACTAAAAAAATCTACTGAAACTGATATGTTGTGATGAGAATAAAACTAATTATTTTTTCGTTTCTATTTTTAGAAACGTTGTAAGTTTTAAGCATCATAATTCCCGGCTTCATTTACATATTTCAATGGTCTGAGTACGTATTTGGTGCATATTTTCAATACTAATAATAAATCTGTAAGGGATGGTCATGACATGAAGTAAGTTACTTTGTTTTAAACTTAATTGACGATTTTTAGAAGTCTCATCTGTATGTATGTATGTTCCTCCATAATTTTTAAACCGAACACCCGAATTTGATTAAAATTACTACAAGCACTTTTAACTATACGTGACACAGGATAAGCTAAATAAAATTCAGTTCCGGTTACTCTCATAAAAATGTGGCTGTCATAAAAACTGATTTTTTTTTTTTTTTTTTATGTAATCCGTTATGGGTGGCTGAATCGGAGGGGCCAAAGCACATGCTCTAACCAGCCAATATCACCTCCGAGAAGGTAGGTGCCATACCGGAGACTTCCCTGGATTGCTGGCTATACTGGACTAGAGGAGAACACAACCGGAATGGTTCCGCGCACTCAAATAAAGGTACGGTAGCGGGCTTACTTACTATTTAACGCGAGCGAAGCCGCGGGCAAAAGCTAGTACGTAATAATAAAATATGAATTGGCCCTAAGTAAAGCCGGTCTGCTAGGTAATAGCTTCAGTGTTGCCAGGAATGTAGTCGCTCGCACTATTATTTTAGGTTTACGGCCCTAGTTGCGCCTCGAGTTGCGCAGCACAAAGAAGCGATTGATAGTACAAGATCATGGACGCTTTGGCAAGGCAAAATATATTAGCAGAGCTTTCTGTAAATTTTCAACGTATTTATAGAGTAGTCTTTGCACACGGCTCCACTAGCGACATTGTCCGATGTATGTGTATTTATATTTATTTATATTTCTTTATTGTCACGTTTTCCTATTTTATTTACATATCTATATTAATTCTATACAATTAAAAAAATACATATAAAATTAATACAGACAAAAAAAAATTGAAAACGGTAAAGTTCCGCCGAACGGCGGGAGACAAGCTCCAAGCGCGCCGGGGCGGGTGCAGGCCGTGGCTACGGAGCTCTCCGGGACGACGCGATAGGTGGTGGCACTGTACACGTAGGCCACCACCACCCCCGTCTCGGAGAGCTCCGTATCCACTTACTTATTCTTATTCTTAGGAACTTAGGAACTATAGCGCATTTGAATTAGTAATTATTTTTTACCTCAAATTCACACATAAAAGAGTCAAGTTATAAGAATTACATACTATCCATAGCAAGACAAGGAGTCCGATCATGTCTGGGGTGTATATTGTAGCATGCTTGTGTGTATACACACACATATCTATGTAGCAAATTTCAACTTTTTTCGTCGAGTAGATTCGGTGAAAATAAGCTGTGACAAACTGTCAGACGGACAGACATGCAGACAGACACGAGAGTGATCCTATAAGGGTTCCGTTTTACCTCTTTTGAGGTTCGGAACCCTAAAAACAAACAAATGTTTTTATAAAACATCTTCTAAAATCAAAATATTGTTAAATTTTATGAAAAATATAAAGATGATAATAATCAATTGTATTATCAAATCAACATCAATCAAATAAGATAACATAAAAATAAATTCAAACAATAAAAATTTTAATATTCTTGATCTCTAGAAAACGTGCCCCAAAACCATTGACTTAAAAAAAACTTATGCTTTAGGTTATTTCTATGCCCAAAACTCAACGTCAAGCGGGAACCAGAGAGTAGGCCAGTTTATGACTACCCAGGGAAAAATTAGAAAAAAAATTGGGAATCGTTTGTTTTTTCAGAAAAAAATTTAACTGAATATTTTTTTGTGATAAAACTATTGGCATTTTGGTTTTATTTGGGATACTGATCAATAGCAGAGTTATTTAGACTACCAAAAAAAATTAACAATTATATTTGCAAATTTGTAGTCGTAGTACCTAAACATTTTGTACGAGAGTGTTTTTCCAAAAATGCTCATATCATAAAAAACAAATGACTCCGATTTTTTTTCTTATTTTTCCCTCGGTAGTCATAAACTGGCCTACTCTCTGGTTCCCGCTTGACGTTGAGTTTTGGGACACGTTGTATATCACAGTAAATACTTACCCATCTAATCATTTATGGATGCAAAGTGCTTATGCTGGAGAAGTGACAGCTGGTTAATTATAGGTATATTTTTTTTTATTTTAGTTCTAAGTTCAAGTAAGTAGCCGGCACGACCAAACGCAACCACTGGTAGTATGGTACCTAGTTCCAACGGGAATCTTGCGTAATGGGGCTAACATCCCAAATATATATATATATATATAGCCACGTAGTCAACCATGTCAGATTTTTTGCAAACAATTAGCTAAACATACTTATAGTTAGGTAACTTGCAAGTGTAACATTCCCACATTACCTAGCTAGCGCTTATAATTTGCAGTAAGTTAATGTTGTGTATTCACATCATACGTTCATTCTTCGATGATCTTGATTTCACTTTTATGCCATTAAATTCACTCAAATATGAAATAAAGTGTCACACACACCACATCTTGTATATAATTTTTGCCCCTATAAATAGGGCATTTTTTTTTCAAAAAAATTTCCTAACACAGGAAAACAATAGTAGTTCGTAAAAAAATCTAAACCAGGAAATTCTAAATTATAATGCTCGTCCTTACACTTTGAAATTTCCCCTTATTAAAATTAGCCTCTCTCGTGGCTCGTGGGCACTCGTAGCTCTTCAATTTGTCTTCAAGCTTATCAATTTGTTATCTATTGTTGTATGTTGTTTAACTAAGTCGGTACCTACTGCAAATTGTTGTTTTATTATAATTGTATAATTATTATAATATTATATTATATTATCGATGATGATAAATAACACGTGGAAAAATAAATTTAGATTTTTTTTTTCGTCTATGGCTTGAAAAGACGATTACAAAAATGTAATTTAAATTAACTTTGAGAAAAAATAAATTAAATAAAAAAAAATATTTTCCTGCCGGCAAATTAGTTTCTTGCCCATTTATTAACACCTATAAAACATTAACGGGACTACGAGCATGTGACTTGGTCACATCTCGTCACGGAGTCTAATTCACGACGACAGGGTGATGTCACAGCTGTCACGTTCGTCTTAGTTGGACAATGTTGCACAATGTCTGTCCGTCGCGTTTCGTCGTGTTTCGTCGCTTGCCTCACGCAGCAGGTGCACGCATAGCTAGCTGAAATGTTTATTTATTTACTAGCTTTTGCCAACATCATTGCTCGCGGCAGTCTCGCCAATATTGTTTATTCATCTACAGATCTTTCCTCTACAGAACCGGTAAACTCTGAAACGCTCTCCCTGCCCATATATTTCCCCCCAAGCACAGTCTCGGGCCCTTCAAGATGCATGGCATTCGCAAACCCTGCATACTCATCTCTAAGCAGTAGGTACACTGCGCTCAGATTTGTCATATTTTACATTTTAACATTCCGCCAGTTCGATTATCACAGCGAAGAAGAACTGGCAAGAAGATTCACTAGATTTTTTTTTTTAATTTTCACTTAGTCTACTTTACAGAAATGTTTACCACTACCTAAACCCGCATGCACTATCTATCACCTACGATCTCTAATTTACTCCTTCACTCATTTATCATCCAAAGACTGCACACTGCACAATTATTCATGACAGATGCAGTAATTCTATATCGGATTTTGCTGATTTTGCTAGTGCGCCACCTATAATAATTAAACAGTTCCCATGTGGAAATCAGTGGATTGAAATAAATTAATTTTACATCATAGAGATATAGTATATTGGGTAAATTGTCTTATAAAAACCGCACCACTGAGCTGGCTTGACTGTCAAATGTATGAGAAATGTTACTGTAATCGACAAATAACTATTGGACTAGAGGTAAACCGAATCTGGTGAGAAACAACTCTATTATAGTCCGGTCGCCCGTAGAACATTCATATTACCAAAAAGGTTACCGCTTGGCTTAGTGAAATTGTTATAAATTACGGCATTTTAAACACAAAAACCCAAGTCTTAAAGATCGCGAATGGGCGCAACCGTATTCGGTGACAAGTCGAAAATCGCCAAAAATGTCGGTAAATTACTTTTTGAGGTTACCGATTCTTTTCACTATAGTTATGTTCTCCAGCTTATTTCAATTACCACACGTCATCGTAAGACCATGGCAAGTGGGCATACACTGGTTTAAGACCACATGAAGTCAGCCGATTTTGACGTTAAATTACTTTTTGAGGTTACCGCTTCAAATTTATACAGCAGCTAATAGACCCTCTGTACAAACCACATACCCATTTTAAGACCCTTTCTGTGGGCGCTTTAGATTTTAAGACCCATTTTGTCGGCGAAGAAAAATTTAAAAAAATTGTATTAAAGTACGTAAATACATACATAATGTACATACCACACGCTGTATTTCGACAATCAGGGTAAGCAGAGTAATCGGCGTTGTGCTGCAAGTACACCTATAAGTCCTGTCGCCCGTAGAACATTCATATTACCAAAAAGGTTACCGCTTGGCTATGTGAAATTGTTATAAATTACGCCATTTTAAACACAAAATCCCAAATCTGAAAGATCGCAAATGGGCGCAACCATATTCGGTGACAAGTCGAAAATTTCCAAAATTTCAGTAATTAACTTTTCGAGGTTACCGCTTCTTTTCACTGTAGTTATGTTCTCCAGCTTATTTCAATTACCACACGTCATCGTAAGACCATGGCAAGTGGGCATACACTGATTTAAGACCACATGAAGTCAGCCGATTATGACGATAATTTACTTTTTGAGGTTACCGCTTCAAATTTATACAGCAGCTAATAGACCCTCTGTACAAACCACATACCCATTTTAAGACCCTTTCTGTAGGCGCTTTAGATTTTAAGACCAATTTTGTCGGCGAAGAAAAATAAAAAAAAATGGTATTAAAGTACGTAAATACATACATAACGTACATACCACACGCTGCATTCCGACAATCAGGGTAAACAGAGTAATCGGCGTTGTGCTGCAAGTACACCTAGTCCTGTCGCCCGTAGAACATTCATATTACCAAAAAGGTTACCGCTTGGCTATGTGAAATTGTTATAAATTACGCCATTTTAAATGCTAAAACCCAAATCTGAAAGATCGCAAATGGGCGCAACCATATTCGGTGACAAGTCGAAAATCTCCAAAAATGTCAGTAATTTACTTTTCGAGGTTACCGCTTCTTCTCACTGTAGTTATGTTCTCCAGCTTATTTCAATTACCACACGTCATCGTAAGACCATGGCAAGTGGGCATACACTGGTTTAAGACCACGGGAAGTCAGCCGATTTTGACGTTAAATTACTTTTTGAGGTTACCGCTTCAAATTTATACAGCAGCTAATAGACCCTCTGTACAAACCACATACCCATTTTAAGACCCTTTCTGTGGGCGCTTTAGATTTTAAGACCCATTTTGTCGGCGAAGAAAAATTTTAAAAAATTGTATTAAAGTACGTAAATACATACATAATGTACATACCACACGCTGTATTCCGACAATCAGGGTAAGCAGAGTAATCGGCGTTGTGCTGCAAGTACACCTATAAGTCCTGTCGCCTGTAGAACATTCATATTACCAAAAAGGTTACCGCTTAGCCATGTGAAATTGTTATAAATTACGCTATTTTAAACACAAAAGCCCAAATCTGAAAGATCGCAAATGGGCGCAACCATATTCGGTGACAAGTCGAAAATCTCCAAAAATTTCAGTAATTTACTTTTCGAGTTTACCGCTTCTTTTCACTGTAGTTATGTTCTCCAGCTTATTTCAATTACCACACGTCATCGTAAGACCATGGCAAGTCGGCATACACTGATTTAAGACCACATGAAGTCAGCCGATTTTGACGATAATTTACTTTTTGAGGTTACCGCTTCAAATTTATACAGCAGCTAATAAACCCTCTGTACAAACCACATACCCATTTTAAGACCCTTTCTGTGGGCGCTTTAGATTTTAAGACCCATTTTGTCGGCGAAGAAAAATTTCAAAAAATGGTATTAAAGTACGTAAATACATACATAATGTACATACCACACGCTGCATTCCGACAATCAGGGTAAGCAGAGTAATCGGCGTTGTGCTGCAAGTACACCTAGTCCTGTCGCCCGTAGAACATTTTAGATTAGAGCTTAGTTTTTGTTTTGTTAAGAAGCGTCGTGACTCGCCGCGGTCCGTTCGTTAGGAGAGCTCGTTCGAAATTCCTAAAATTTGAGTTTTACATATTTGTATAAATACGAGTAAACTTAGTTTCTTTGTCAAATATGAACTTATACGAATAAGCTAACCAATTTCTGACGACACATCGTCTGGCAAACGAATTCTTCTATATTTGGTTGGACAAACACTTTTTACACTTATTCAAACATTTTTCTGTAAAATTTATAATAGTTCCAGCTTGCGAACTTGCACCGACATGTCTTTCCACTCATTGTTAGAAAAATTACACATTATTTAACCGTAGGTAAAACTTACAAAGGTCGGCGGCATCTAGTTTCACTAAATTTACATCACTGCGGGCGGAGTACGCGTGCGGTGCGACTTACGGTGCGAAGTCGCATCGCAAAAATCTACGACGTAGTTTTAGGTAAAGTGCGATAATGCGACGTTGCATTGCAGTAATTTCCACATGAGCGCGGGTGGCGAGATGAATGACGAACGTTGTAGTGCTCCTATATTCTATTGCATGGTAATACAATATAGTATCAATACAAGGTTTATAACAGAACGTTTATACCAGCTCCACTGCATCTCTCCCCGTGCATGTCGTAAAAGGGATAAGGGCAAGATGCCGTGCTCAAGGGCGACAGGGTAGGCACCTCTCACCCTGGCACGGTCCTTCCATCATGCAGCAGGTGGGTTTTTGTGCTTACTTGCTGCTCGATCGTTATCTTGTTCGATTACTTTGCTAAACCTTCGGTGTTGAGCTATAATTTATCGGTGTTCTTGCAGCACAACGCCCATTACTCTTCTTACCCGGATTGTCGGAATACAGCGTGTGGTATGTACATGTATATGTATATATTTTTTATTGAACACCAATTTATAAAAATTAGGTACAACAGGCGAGCTTAATGCCGCGAGACATTCTATTCTAACTAACCTTTGGGATGTGGGAGAAGTACATGCAGGCGAACAAGAATAGTTAGTGGCAATGTGTTAGACTGTAAAGAAATATGTATGATACACTACATAGGAATACTACATAAATATTTTAATAAGCATATATATGTATATAATAAACATACATATTATGTACATTAATCGGTGGTACCGTTGTGTAACACAATCAACTGAATGACAGTACATATTTATGTATGTACGTATTTTAATACCATTTTTTGAAAGTTTTCTTTGCCGACGAAATAGGTCTTAAAATCTAAAGCGCCCACAGAAAGAGTCTGAAAATAGGTATGTGGTTTGTACAGAGGGTCTATTAACTGCTATATAAATTTGAAGCGGTAACCTCAAAAAGTAAATTATCGTCAAAATCGTCTGACTTCATCTGGTCATAAATTAGTGTATGCCCACTTGCCATGGTCTTACGATGACGTGTGGTAATTGAAATAAGCTGCAGATTATAACTATAGTGAAAAGAAGCGGTAACTTCGAAAAGTAAATTACTGACATTTTTGGAGATTTTTAACTTGTCACCGAATATGGTTGCCCCCATTTGCGATCTTTCAGACTTGGGTTTTTGTGTTTAAAATGGCGTAATTTATAACCATTTCACATAGCCAAGTGGTAACCTTTTTGGTAATATAAATGTTCTACGGGCGAGAGGACTAGGTGTACTTGCAGCACAACGCCGATTACTCTGCTCACCCCGATTGTCGGAATGCAGCGTGTGGTATGTACATTATGTATGTATTTACGTACTTTAATACCATTTTTTTTTATTTTTCTTCGCCGACAAAATGGGTCTTAAAATCTAAAGCGCCCACAGAAAGGGTCTTAAAATGGGTATGTGGTTTATACAGAGGGTCTATTAGCTGCTGTACAAATTTGAAGCGGTAACCTCAAAAAGTAAATTATCGTCATAATCGGCTGACTTCATGTGGTCTGAAATCAGTGTATGCCCACTTGCCATGGTCTTACGATGACGTGTGGTAATTGAAATAAGCTGGAGAACATACCTACAGTGAGAAGAAGCGGTAACCTCAAAAAGTAAATTACTGACATTTTTGGAGATTTTTGACTTGTCACGAATATGGTTGCGCCCATTTGCGATCTTTCAGATTTGGGTTTTCGTGTTTAAAATGGCGTAATTTATAACAATTTCACATAGCCAAGCGGTAACCTTTTTGGTAATATGAATGTTCTACGGGCGACAGGACTAGTTGTACTTGCAGCACAACGCCGATTACTCTGCTTACCCTGATTGTCGGAATGCAGCGTGTGGTATGTACATTATGTATGTATTTACGTACTTTAATACCATTTTTTTTTTATTTTTCTTCGCCGACAAAATGGGTCTTAAAATCTAAAGCGCCCACAGAAAGGGTCTTAAAATGGGTATGTGGTTTGTACAGAGGGTCTATTAGCTGCTGTATAAATTTGAAGCGGTAACCTCAAAAAGTAATTTAACGTCAAAATCGGCTGATTTCGTGTGGTCTTAAATCAGTGTATGCCCACTTGCCATGGTCTTACGATGACGTGTGGTCATTGAAATAAGCTGGAGAACATAACTACAGTGAGAAGAAGCGGTAACCTCGAAAAGTAAATTACTGGCATTTTTGGAGATTTTTGACTTGTCACCGAATATGGTTGCGACCATTTGCGATCTTTCAGATTTGGGTTTTAGCATTTAAAATGGCGTGATTTATAACAATTTCACATAGCCAAGCGGTAACCTTTTTGGTAATATGAATGTTCTACGGGCGACAGGACTAGGTGTACTTGCAGCACAACGCCGATTACTCTGCTTGCCCTGATTGTCGGAATGCAGCGTGTGGTATGTACATTATGTATGTATTTACGTACTTTAATACAATTTTTTTTATTTTTCTTCGCCGACAAAATGGGTCTTAAAATCTAAAGCGCCCACAGAAAGGGTCTTAAAATGGGTATGTGGTTTGTACAGAGGGTCTATTAGCTGCTGTATAAATTTGAAGCGGTAACCTCAAAAAGTAAATTATCGTCATAATCGGCTGACTTCATGCGGTCTTAAATCAGTGTATGCCCACTTGCCATGGTCTTACGATGACGTGTGGTAATTGAAATAAGCTGGAGAACATAAGTACAGTGAAAAGAAGCGGTAACCTCGAAAAGTAAATTACTGAAATTTTTGGAAATTTTCGACTTGTCACCGAATATGGTTGCGCCCATTTGCGATCTTTCAGATTTGGGCTTTTGTGTTTAAAATGGCGTAATTTATAACAATTTCACATAGCCAAGCGGTAACCTTTTTGGTAATATGAATGTTCTACGGGCGACAGGACTTAGAGGTGTACTTGCAGCACAACGCCGATTACTCTGCTTACCCTGATTGTCGGAATACAGCGTGTGGTATGTACATTATGTATGTATTTACGTACTTTAATAATTTGTTTTCAAATTTTTCTTCGCCGACAAAATGGGTCTTAAAATCTAAAGCGCCCACAGAAAGGGTCTTAAATTGGGTATGTGGTTTGTACAGAGGGTCTATTAGCTGCTGTATAAATTTGAAGCGGTAACCTCAAAAAGTAATTTAACGTCAAAATCGGCTGACTTCATGTGGTCTTAAACCAGTGTATGCCCACTTGCCATGGTCTTACGATGACGTGTGGTAATTGAAATAAGCTGGAGAACATAACTATAGTGAAAAGAATCGGTAACCTCAAAAAGTAATTTACCGACATTTTTGGCGATTTTCGACTTGTCACCAAATACGGTTGCGCCCATTCGCGATCTTTAAGACTTGGGTTTTTGTGTTTAAAATGCCGTAATTTATAACAATTTCACTAAGCCAAGCGGTAACCTTTTTGGTAATATGAATGTTCTACGGGCGACCGGACTATTAGTATCGAACTCTCAACAACTTACGAGCCAGTTGGAAATATGTGTAACTTTCGTCTCCCACAGACAGCCTACTTTTCCAAATGAAAACATTTTCGCAACGCATTATCGGCAGTGTGTTAGAAGTCACAACAATGTGTGATTTGCTAACTGTTAGCGTGTGCGCATATGTAGGTACATGCGCAATGATTGTGAAGGATTTAACGTTTTGGAAAATACGAAAATAATGCGAAAAACCCCTTCTCGCAAATGTTAGTTTGGCTTTAGGTGAAGTGTATTTTTAGTATTTTCACAAATACCGTTTCGGAATATAATATGTTTCGGAAATACCACAAAATATTATGAGTGGGTTATTGTATGATCCATTTTATAATAATAAACTTTGGGTTATTTATTGTTTAAACCCGAATAATTTACAATCTTACTTATTTTATATATATTTAGTTATAAAATTAATTTCCTTTATATATACTGTTTTAGCCTTAAGAGTGAAGTATATTGACCTTGAGAGCCCCGTGCGCCCAAGGTCATTGCCAATAATCAGCTGTGTAGGTACCTAGTGGCACATTTCATCGTTAATAGCATAGGCACGCTTTGTTAAATTTCTCGAAAACTAATGCCAAAAATATAATTTTTTTTTTACTTAGCGTGTAGATAGATAGAAAATTCTTTATTGCTCCAGTAAACATTTTAAACAGTAACAAATACATTGGAAAATTTACATAAGGTGCAAAGGCGGACTTATCCCTTACAGAGATTTCTTACAGTCAACCTTATATTATGTATGATGGATATGTGCCCATCTCAAAATATTTGCAATTACTATGGAAACACCCTATATAATTTCCGTGGTTTATATTTGCCATAAAATTTGCTGTTTTTCAGGTACCAATGTTTCGCTATGCAGATTTCACTCACAGTCACAGTTCACACTCTGGCAAGGCAACAATCACTATGATGTTGCTACACGAGATAACAGTGTGCCTAGGTTTTTCTGTTAGTATAATGTATGCGCGTATGTGTGTGTGTGAGTGAGTGACGTTCTGCCACGCCTCCGAACAGACTTATCGCACAGCCAGCTGACGTAGGTTTATTCGAGTGGCGCATGGCGGGTACGACAGCCTTCTGTGTTATTGTTTATCCTCTAAATGTCATCATCATCTTGAACTCGCCGGTTTCACTTGGGCAACCTGTGGCCTTTTCTCTTAAAGGCGACTAAGTGCGTCAAAGTAAAGCAACGTTGAAAAAAAAGTGAGCAAGGTTTACAAGACCTTTAGGGCCGGATGAAATGAAAGTATGACTTGCATTCTGAAATAATGTAACATTCTGATCCGAAGAAAAATATATAAAAAAATGTAATACCAATAAAAACCTAAAGAAATCACTGGCATGACATCTAGTTCCGTCCGAGCATTAGCGGATCTAGACAAACCTCAAGGGAGGGGCGAATCATGCCATCGGTCTTGGACTGAATCCGCAGGGTACTGCTGGCCGTAGCTTCTTAAATTTTTAGGGATCCGTACCTATACACACGGAGGCCTATAACTAAGCCTACGCCGCGCGCCGTGTCTGTCTGTCTGTCCGTCCGAGGGCTGTATCTTTTGAGCCGTAATAGGTAGCCGGTTGAAACTTTCACAGAATAAGTGTTATTAATTATTATAGCGAATATGCCAAGAAATAATAAAAAATCCAAAAGTAAAAAATACAAGGATTAATATAGGATAATATTATGCAGAACAGCGGCATTTACCGAATTATCAAAAAATCCAAAAATTTTAACTAAACAAGTATGAATGGTGGCGTGTATAGATGGCGTGATATGCGAGATACCTCGCACAGTGCGACCGCGTGATTGGTGCAAGTAGGAACATAATGGCTACGGAACCCTCTGTGTGAAAACGCAGATTTTTATTCACTTCTCCTTGCCCTCAACAACAATGAACAACGTGGAACCATAGTTGAATACAAATGGGACCATTGTTTGCGAGACATATTTTGAGGATCGTTGCATGAGCAAACTAATTTATTAGCTTCCTTAGATTTTCCCCACAATTCAACTTTTTCTCATATTTGATTCAGCCATGTAAGGAGCGCGCGCGCCCAGGAATATCTTTTTTTTTTATGGAAACTGACACGGTTGGCTACATCACCTACAACATCCGTGATGTCAGCCCATAACACCGGTTGAACTTGGTGCCACGTCAGTGCACCTTCGGTCGTGCCGGCTACCAGTGGCGGCTGGCCCTTAAGTGCGCTCGTGCGCCGCACTACCACAAAATATAGCGCCTTCACCCGAAAGAAATAAATCAATTAAAATATTAAACATTCTCCATGATTGTCACCGATCGAAGTAAAAATATCAAACTGAATTCGTTCCTATTTCCTAGACAACAAAGCACGATTTTGCTGTACGTAATACGTACTACATACGACGTATCGCCGCCGAGCTCGCCGCCGAGCTCGCCGCCGAGTGCATTACAAAACACCGCGAACGTCTACTATGAGAAAATTTCAAACGCCGCTGCCCCGCCGCGTGAAACAAAACACTCTTCATACGATTATGTGTGGAACAAGGTTGCATTCTGCGTGTGACACACGACGGAAAAAGAAGGACAGTATATTGTGGAAAGACGCGCGTGCGACACGTCGCGGGCGATTCGTTCTGCTTGTGAGTCCGTCTGCTGCGCTGTCATGTGATGATGTCACATACCCGTTAGCGCGCGAATATTTAAAATGGAATATCGTTAGGTTTTGTGCTTTCTGTCGCGTGATACTGTGAATTAAGTGGTGCCGATATTTGCCTAAGCGTTGGATAAAGGTAAGGCTTTACAATCAGGTAATCCCGGGTTCAATTCCTACTTTTGAAATGCTTTTATTTTTATATACTTTTTGAAGTATTTTTGGGACATTACTACTGTTTTCTTTTTGAAAGCTGCAGTAGTGTTGTGGTCTATGGGTGTGTTCATAAAGGTACTAAAAATGAGTTAAAAACTTGTTTGGATTTTTTTTTCTTGTTTTTTTGCAACTCATTGAGTGTCTTAAGAATATTCATGCTAGGTACGTACGCAGGCGTTTAAAAAATTCGTAAGTCCCGATCTTAAAATAACATGACGGGAATGTGTTGGGAAATTTGGTATTTAAGTACCTAGGTAGGTACTTAGCGCACTGCCGGTCACGTAAGTCACCAGCCGCCACTGCCGGCTACACTGAACTGGACGGAAAACACCAACTATTTACATAGCCGTTCCGACCCACCTTTCATTCAGTGCGGTGGTACCAACCCGGGCGGGTTAAATGCTACCACCTAGTAATATAAGAAGCAAGAACATTAATGTTCTTGCTAAGAAGGGAGTCATATCCCTTAGTCGCCTTTTACGACATACACGGGGAGAGATGCAGTGGGGTTATTCTTTTAAAGTACTGGACCCACACGGTACTTTCTTTTACTCCCGACCTGTGAGTGATTTTTGTTCCGTCTCTAACCTCACCTTATTACATGAGCTTTTATTTAACTTCACTTGTTAGTACCTACGGGTCAAGTCTTGCAACTGAATTTTAAACCAGTTCCACTAAACAAATTGAGCTGAAATTATACAAGCTTTTTTTACAAGCTTTTATTTAACTTAATTTGTTTGTATGAATCAATCAAATGGTGTCAGCGATGAGAGTCAACTTCTTAATCATGCAATTGAATTTTATACCAGTTCCACTCAACTGATTGAGCTGAAATTTTGCATAGACTTTTGGTTCTGACGACAATGAAATTTAGTATACTCAAAATTATAAAAAAAAAATGTTAAAAAGCACAAAATAAAATATTAAATAAAAGACATAAAAAAACTAGCTTTTATTTAAGCCATGTGCTACGAAAAAAACATTGTTTATGTTTTCGATTTGTAATCAAAAAACTTGTATCGAATTGTTCATAAATAGCGCCAATTAATTTCTTTGGACAGTTATTGGTTGATAGGCAACTACTTGCCGAAGTATGTATGTATTTTCTTTATAAATCGCGCGACAAGCTTTTTGAAAACAAATCGAAAACCTAAACTAATTTTTTCATTTTAGAACATGGGTTAAATAAAATTTTTTTTTTTTTGTCTAAGGATCTAAGGATCTATCTACTCTGAATATACATTCGTCATCCTCACGCAACCTGCCATCGCAATAACAGCGTGATGAAAACGTGATCAAAATGAATATTTTATGGCCGCCTTATCACCACGTATACGTGGCTGTTGATCTTAATTTATAGACTCTATGACAAGTGTTTTTGAGTAAGATATATTGACGTTGTTATTCTTAGCAATGCTATCTTACATAGATATGTCTGGAAATCACATGTGAAAGTAGATAGGTATAATGATTTTCTTTAAATTGTGTGCAATTAAATGTTTTCTATTCTATTCTATTTTTAACGAACGTAAAACACGAACTAGGTCATATTTCCCCCAAAGTATAGTCTCGGGTCCTTCAAGAGAGGCGTGAATAGGCACCTGTCAGGCCGGCATGGCATTCGCAACCCCCGCGTACGACCGAACGTCTATGGGCGTCGTTAGATACCTTCTGGGTGGCTCCGCGCCACATATCGCGCTTTCTATAAAAAAAAGGTCTTATGGCCATTTCGACAGACCTTTATTCAGTGTTGTGGTACCAACTCGAGAGGCGAGATGTTTTTGTTAAGCTAGGTATATAAGGTCTTTGAAAAATTAGTTAATAGTACGCTAAGCCGGGGTTCTGTATCATATAAGGAGTAAACCTATATACCATTTTTTGGACCTTGGGCTTTTTTTTATGTATTTAAATAAAATAATAGGTGGTTGATTTTTATAGCCTAATCGATTCGGTTTCATTACAGTAACAAAAAGTCTTCATTACCATTATGATGTAACACGTGTAAGTTGGTAAAAAAAATCAAATTCTTTCTAATGGTAGAAAGAATTTGATTTTTTTTACCAACTTTACGAGTATGGACTCAAACTAAAATTGTGGTTTTTCACAATTTCTGAAAGAAACAGATCTATGTCGATAGTACCTATTAGATATTCTGTGTGTCTATGTGTGGGAAGACTTTTTTGTTCCTGGCATGAAACTGAAACGATTAAGAATTTTTTTTTTGCGTTTTATGTTTAAAAAAAATTATCTATTTCCGATACAGAACACCCCCTTAGCGTACTATTAACTAATTTTGAAAGACCATATATAGTATAGTGGATCAGTATATATGCGGTTAGAGTTATGTCAGATGAGGTAGCAGCGTAGCAGCGAAGCCGCATCAGCGATCAGGAACAATGTGGTCCACGCCTCGCCGCACCCACGTCCCAGCCTCCCAGCTTCAAGTTCCGCCAGCATGTCCAAAGCCTTTATACTCTCCAGTTGTGTGAACCGGGCGCAGTGCGTCATGCCTACGAAACCTTTCAATCTCCATTGTTTTTTATTTTATGGAAACTGACACGGTTGGCTACATCACCTACAACATCTCAGATGTCATACCTACAATGTCAGCCTATAACACCGGGTGAACTAGGTGCCATGTCAGTGCTTCCCTTCGATCGTGCCGGCTACACTGAACTGAACGGAAAACACAAACTATTTACATAGCCGTTTCGACCGACGTTTCATTCAGTGCGGTGGTACCAATCCGGGCGGGTTGAACCCTACCACCTAGTAAGATAAGAAGTACTGACCGCGCCCAGCGTTGCTTAACAATCAATAGCAATAGTCGACTTTCTGACCACTGAGCTATCGAGGCTGACGATTGTGAGGTCTGCAACCTGTGTCTGCAACGCTCCTTTTGAGCGAGAAGGTGCTTTAGTACCGGTGTTTAGTACCTTACTAAAGTTTGACTTGTTTACTGAAACGCGATACGCACGAGGGCATGTAAGGGCAGTTTATTTAAAGGTATTTATACATCACCTACAACAACCGTGATGTGAGCCCATATAGCGCGGTTTTCTCAACCGTTCACTTCGAAAGAATGCGGCGCGCACCCTCCGCTCTCCGCCCCCACCGCAATTGCCCGTCAGTACGGTTGGGGCGGAGAGCGGAGGGTGCGCGCCGCATTGTTTCGAAGTGAACAGTTGAGAAAACCGCGCTATAACACCGGGTGAACTAGATGCGACGTCAGTGCTTCCCTTCATTTCGTTTGGTCCTTCGATCCGGATCACATTCATTGTGGCCTGGCTCGAAGACCGTTACATCCTTTCTCATGTCTAGGTTCTTCAGAATTAGCTTGACCGTAAAGGACGTCACGGTTACTCGTGCTAGTTTTTATTAGTTCAGTAGTTTCAGTTTTAATTTACCTTACTTACTCAGTATTTTAATGGAGTCATGTTGTGTTTAGCCCTAAGTACAGATAGTTCTATCCATGTACTTAACGTATATTTTAAGATTTGTTTTAGTATGTACAGAATGATTATGTGTGGTGTGGCTGAATCTAATAAAAAATAAATAAAAAAACATTATACTAAAATTATTTCCTCCTGGCCCTTGCCGCAATAAACAGACAACTAGTTTTATGGCTCAGACCCATTTTCTTCAATGGAAAGTCTTCGGAATGGTTTATGGCTAGAAGGCTCAGCACGGTTTAACTTTACTATAGGTGCGTCCAATAACAGGCATTCCTGAAACTTTTTCGTAAAAATGTAAGGAATGAGGACCTACATATTTTTCTTAGTTGATATTTAAGAGATTTTATTTTTAAGAGGGAAATAAAACCTAGTCTTTTTTTTGATAGACCAAGTTGCCTTGCAAGCTATGTATACTCAAAATACAAAAAATAAAACAACGTTTGTTATATTTCACTTCGTATTTTATTATTCTATCAGGTATAAACGTCTCCGCTCGGCGGCAAATTTAATAAATTATCTTAAACCTAGTATCAGTCTGACGGGAACGCGCTGTGCGCGCCGCCAAGTCATTATTCTAATATCACAGAGAGGTAGGTCGGTGGGACGCGCTGCCCTTAGAGAGCTGTGGCGGCGCGGCGCGCGCGCGGGCGGCGGCGCGCGGTGCGTGGGCGCGCGCGGCGCCGGCCGGCGAGAGTCACTCGTCCGAGGCCGACGAGAGCTGCGTGCTGGCGCCGGAGCTGAAGGAGCCGCGCGCGCACGCGCCGCCCGCCCCTCCGCATCCCGCGCCCGAACCCGGCGACAGCGTCCGCAGCAGCTCGAGGGCGGCGCGCGCCTGTTGGCCGTCCGCGCCGCCCCCGGCGGTCGCAGCAGGCGGCGCGCGCTCCCACGGCGACTTCTCCGGCAGCAGAATGCGTCTCGCCTCGCGCTGCACGCGGCGCGAGCGCAGAGCAAACAGGAACGGCGACGCGGCAGCGGCGAGCACGAGCAGCGCGAGCGCAGGCGTGCGCGCCTCGTCCGCACTGCTAGCTAGGCCGGCGGCGCGCAGCAGAGCGACCAGCGCGTGCGGCGCGTGCAGCAACACCAGCGAAGCCGTCAGCAGCCCGACGCGTGCCGCCCGCGATTCCTCGCGGTACCGGAACAGCGATGCGTTCGATATCCTGCAGCGCAGAGATGTGATGCGAGAGCACTGGGGGGGAGGCGCGCGGACGACGGCCGCCAGCAGCGGCATGTTGGCGAGCGTCGGCGCCGAGCTGACGGCCGGCAGACGGCGGAGCTCCTCGCTCGAGCGGTGGTGGCGCGGCGTGTGCGACCGCAGGCTCGCGACAGAAGGACATCGGCGCGGCCTCTCCGGGGGCAGTAGAAACGGACCGAATTTGGCTCGGTCGGTCTCGACTCCGGAGTCGGAGTGCGGGACGTCGATCCTCAGCGTGAGTCCCTCGCCCTCCTCGACGAGATCCGGCAGCGGCGCAGCCGGCTCGTGTAGCTGCATCGCGCTCGCGCCGTGCGCGCGGGCACGCAGCCCCGAAGAGCGCGCCGCGCGATATATCCTCGCATACAGCACGCAAACAGCGATCGCCGGGATGACGACACCGCCGGCGAGGTAGGCGCCTGCGTAGGCCGCTTCAAAGTGTGCGGCGAGGCTGTCCTCGGAGCAGCCGGCGGAGCGGCGCCAGGCGGAGACTCCGGCGCGCAAGGCGCCCGCGAGCAGCGCGCCGGCCCAGGCGGCGCCGATGAGCGTGGCGGGGCGGCGCTGCAGCAGGCGCGCGTGGCAGCGGAGCGGGTCGGTGATGGCGTGGTGCTGGTCCACCGCGATCAGCAGCACGGCGAGGAGGGCGGCCAGGCTGCAGGCGGCGGCGACCGAATCTGAAGCGGTCTTCCACACGGGCCCGTCCACCGTCCGCTCGCCGATCAACGCCGGCGCGAGTAGAGTCGTCGTCGCCAAATTCGTCGCCAGCAAGTTAATGACGAACCTGTAAAGAAGGAGAAATTCATGTTAGATCGCTCATTTTTTTTGCGCGAGGCGCGATCCCGGAAATGCCCAGAACAGAACGGGCAATGGATCGTTGGTCAAACGACGACGAATGGTCGTGTTGTTCCGGCGGCGCCAGTGGCCGGGGCAGGTCGAGTCGAGAGTCGAGGAACCGACCTACATTGTGTGTTGACTCACACACAAGCGCCATTGTATATACAGCCAACTCAATGTCGAAGCCGGTGCCCATCCTCATAGTTCATTTAGCAGAGGTCTGTTCATAAATATCGCGTAATTCATAAATATCGCAAGAACGAACGCAATAAGAACATAATTTTACGCTCTGGACATACTGGTTTAGTATTATTTTATTGGATGAGTATTGAGTTATTGCCGCACGTCTAAAGATATAAAGACAATTAAGTACCTAGGTTGTTGTATAGATGGTATCGAGTGTAGACAAAAAATAATTGAGAATCCGTTCAACTGCCATAGTAAGTACTCCAACCAACCCCACCCACGCAGGCAGACACAATATTGCGATACCTCTAAACTATCCAATTGCGACCGGCTCAATTGCGTCCGACGTTCATTCTAAAAACACTTCAATAGCGCTCTCGAACGAGTCTTTCTTTTATGTATGATATACGGAATTCAGAACAAAGTATTACGGATCGTTGCGAAAACGAACGCAAGACATCGTCGCGGGCAACGTTGCGGTCGCTCGAAGAACCGGGCCGCAAGTTTTCAACACCACCACCGGCGTGGCTCAACAGGTTTAAGAGTACATCGTCTATATCGATTCAGCTTTTGTGAAATATATTTAGAAACCCCAGTATTTTATTTGAAAGTGACGGTAAAGATTCATTTAAATATTATGTGTACCTAGAAATAAATATTTTCACAGAAGCTAGCTCAATTAGTCTAATCAAAGCCTTCACTGGCCTCGTCACGGTGTCGTGTTGTGTGGACGAAGGTAATAAAGAGCAAGTAGGAGTGAGTGCGGAAAGTGCGCTCGTATACACATGGTGGCGCGGCCTTAATGTCAGTTTACTTTAATTGACCCCTTTTCTTTCTCGAGCACCCGCGATTAGTTGGAAATGTTCAAGGAAACGTGCATCGTGTCGTTAGATGTCAATCCAAAGACAAGGCGGGCTGTAAAGTTCCTGGACTGTTTATAAGATGTGAAGAGTTGAATTGTAGCTTGAGCATTTTATAGCGTGTTTACTCGAGGGAAGGCTGTTCTTATTAATCCTATTTTTGTTCGTGGAGTGACGATGCGCGCGAGGACTTTAGCAAAATTTCCGATGCTCGTGGGGCTGAAATCTGGCAAGACCCAGCTGGTCGCCTCCAGTTTCACCTGAATTAGAATGTTAGATTTTCACCTTGACGTCTCCGATGTGACATTGGCATAATGATGTCTGACCTCAACTTCCGGAGACGGGAGATCAGATCATTTGACTAACAGATCTTTACCCGAGAAGATTCTATTCTCCCCGCCGACGACGAGGCCCTTCTTCATTCTTATCTTTAGTACTTATTGGGTTTTTAAAAGAAGTCGAGACCTTCAGATTTATTTTTGAATGCCAAAAGTTTACAATATTTTACCAGTGTTTACGTTTCAAAAGCCTAAACATCTAACGTTAATTAATAGGTAGTGATTTGAACTGCACGAGCACGTAGTTAACGATCAAACCATTAATATTTTTGCAAGGTTTTTCCAAAAAGATTTCATGTCAAGGCTCCAGAGATAGATAAATCTGGTTATGTCCATTTATATTCCCGCCAGCGGGATTACCAGCGCGTAAGCTGGTCAAGGCTCCCGTTCCGTCGCTCGTACGTGGGCTAGTCGATAATGCCATATCTACAGCTTCGCGTGGGCAAAACTTGAAGATGGACATAGTAGATCTGGTTTTTGCGTGCATCCGTGTAAAAGTCAGAAAATAGGATAATGCCGAAGTTAAGAAATATTTAAAAGATTAATATTTGTCAGAATTCCAGAATATTACTTACATATAATCCGCTAAGATTGTGCGATAACGTTTTTCGACCTTCATTTTCTTACGTACATCCGACAACAGTCTCTCGGTAACTGGTGAGTATGACTTGACTTTATAGCCGCTTCGCTAGCTTGTCTCTCTCTCTCTATTTCTCTCTCTCTCTCTCTCTTTACCGCCCACTTCTACTCTCTTGCCAAAGTTATTATAAACTTTGAGACATTTTCTTTTCTTAAATATTCTTGTTTTATTGAATGCAAATGAAGTACTTGGATGAAATATCGAGGTCAAGTTTCAAACTCTTTTATTAGATAATTTTAAAATAGATCTTCTCTTAGAATTAGAAAATTAATACGATTGATGATGAAATACAAAATTAAAAAAAGCACACTCATACGAGGAAGTCTAAAGCAATCATGCATGAGCTGTCACTAGTTAAATATTCAGCAGTGTGTATGAGAAGATACTAAATACAGAAACAGTTCACTAACGAAGACCATAATATTTACAAGAAGTATTTCCGCTACTTCCTAGAACGATTTTCCTTCTAAAGTTTGATGGAAGTTTTGATGAGTAGGTAACAGAAGAATGTAAATATTGTGGGTGTTCGTTTATTGCAATTTCGGCGCTGCGCTGTCTGGCGAATTGTATACAGAGAGAAGAACATAATGATTTGAAACGTATTTTATGTTCCTTCGCTACAGATGATACTCGTATCATCAACGAAATCGTTTATATTAGACTAGGCTAGACTTAGACTATTAACTCTTTCAGAGGGTCATTCAATGTTTTTGTTCAACATTTTGATGAAAATTGGATGCATTATTTAGACATTAGTCTGGCATTGAGTGAACCTTTCTGAATATTGTACATAAGTATTGTAGATAGTCGCAATCTCGGTTTTACAATTGCCTATTCTACTAGATTAAGTACTTATATTATCTTAAAGTGAGTAAGTAACATTAAGATAGATAACTTCAAGTCTAAATAAAAATGGGCATTGTTTGTGCTGCATAGCATAACATTGCATAATCACTGCAAAGGTTACCCATCGCACATTAGATGCGATCAAAGAAATATGTTATGTATGAATGAATATGTTATGGTCGCAAATTGTATACAAGGCAAGGTGTGCTATTTACAGTGTTTTTGTCGGACTTGGGGTTTCCCCAGTTCAAATAATAAACAACTTGAACATAAGATAATACTTCCTTTAATTAGTTTTAACGGACGCACGGCTTGGCGGTCTCCGTTAAAATGAATAACTGGTTATATTTTTTACGAGACATTCATGAAAATAGTCGTCTTGGCGAAACCATATTTTAGTCGAATAATTTTACTTGATTTTAGAGATCTTCCATCAAAGTTTTCAGCTGTGATAAAATCGGATTGTTACTACATGAGAATCGCTTTGGTAAAATTAGAAAACTAACACTGAATACCGCTTTACGCTAATGATGAAAAAATCCTGTTTATCTCTTCCAATTAATTGACAAAAGCTTATTCAAAGTAATGAGGAAAATATTCATGTTATACGAGTAATATGCAACAACCAAAATGGCAGTGAATGGCATTGAGAGCTATTTAATTTGGTATTACGAGATATGTATCCCGAGTATTTGACTAATGGCTTGTCAACGAGAAGATAGATAGGTACATTTCTTTCAGCGCGATTTACCATCGGACGCGGTGCCAAGCGGGGATATATTTTATTATCCGTTTCTGTGACGTCAAGGAAAATAACGCATAGAGAACTCTCGTGTCTCCATTAGGTGTAATACATGACTATTAACAGCCTGAATAATATTATCATGGCCAACGAGAAAATGTTACACAACACTCAACTAACCACGAGTGCAGTTAGTGAGTGCATTTCGAAGGACAGAATCAGACACGTGCACGGAAGATATTGCTTCTGGCGAATAAACATAAAAGCCACTTTTGATCAAGAGATCTGAGATGCTCTCAACAAACTAAGAGGCAGAGCGAATGCGTTTGATAATAAACGAGCGTCGGAGTGAGTCACGATTTCTGGACGGGATGCACAGTATTGCACAGTGCCCGCTCTCCCGGGATATTAAATTATATGAGAAGTAAGGATGCAGCAGTGATATATGTCACCACGTTGAAATCCAAAATTATATCTCAACCCTGACACACAAATGCTCTTATCGACACTTATGTAGGTATATACTTCACAACAATCGACGTTGAACAAGAACGTGGATGATTAGCAATAATTACAAACGATCTTCATTCCTATTATTATTCAATGATTTGCATGAAGTGATTGTTAATGTTTTAATGAGGAAATGGTGATTGCAGTAGGAAATGCAGAAATGACCTTCGCAGATAATGCGCGTGGTGACCGTTTCAACTTTCAATTTTGTCATTACGGAACTTATCACACCGCACAATTAATTACACAGAGAGAAAACGACACACAATGACTTGATTTCATAAATTGAGTGATCTTACGACTGATTTCATAATTGAGACTCTAAAACGCGCAAAGGTGGATTGGAAAAAATATCTGCAAGGGATACGTCCGCCTTTGTCCCTCATGAAAATTATACATTGAACTTGTTTCTGTAAACTGTTTTTGGAGCAATAAAGTATTTATATTTATCTATTAGTTATAGAAGAACTAATTTGTATTTCTAGAAATTTCTATTAGTATTTGTATGTCTGTTAATTCTTGTTGCAAATAACTTTCTTCTAAGATGTACTTATCTGACATAAAAAATTATTCACCGAAAAATAATTCATTACCTTTATTGTTTTTGCTTTAAACAAAGGTTTCGGTGCGCTTAACATATGTATACGTGATCAATGATAATTCATAATATCTACAGCTCACGAAGCAATACAATTATTTAAGTGACTTAATAGACCTACAGCTGCCAGCTCCTGTATAAGGATCGATGGTATTAGGTATACGCGATCGTTCGTGTCACTAGCTCGTGGAATATTTTTCAACAACCTCGTAAAGAATATTATGATAATCGCCTTCGAGGGGATCTTTAGAACATTAGACGTCGTCATGAAGTCAGTTAACATAATCAATTTCTTCCGAGAGTGCCTCTAGGGACAAAACGTAAACATGCTTAGTTTGGAGGATAAACAACGTAAACAGATTTAATAATACTGAATCATTTATACTCGTAGCTTCAGATTTAACTTCATTTTTCAGAAAATGTTTTGTAAAATGTACAAATGTTTTAAGTTCATTGCCAATGTAGCTACCTGCGCACTTTTTTTCCAATAAATGTAAATATTACCAACAATTAGTAAATAGAAAAATACATATTGACTAGAGTCGAAATAACTAACAATTTGATTTCAATGAGAACAATGACAGTCAATTCACGAACAATAACATATGATTACCTATACGTATTTTTACTAATCCTAGTGTACAATATTAAGTGATTCTGCCGATCATACCGTGAGCAGAACGTTAGTTTTATTATGGTATATTTTATCGAAGAACCGTTAACGGTAGAAACATTATGTAAATCCACGGGTCATACGCGATTCGGCTCTGAGTTGCCTGGTCCTGATATGGTCGATCACAGTTCCGGTCAGTGATGATCACGGACCCGGCTCGTGTGCCGTGACTTCAATGCTGACCTTCGCTGAACTTCGACATGGAATGGACCCTGCCTGTTGACGAATTAAAATTTACTAAATACGGTTGTCATGCTTGTACCTATAAGTGTTTTACCTGTTATAAAATGTTCCTTTATATTTACCAATAAATATACGTACGGTTGGTAGACATTCTTATCATTGAAGAAGCATTGCTTTCTGTGAACTTTTGTTATTTAGATAACGTTGATTATAAATGTTTTTGTTATTTGTATTTTAATTTAATAATATTTTCTTGTATAGTCAAAGGAATAATTTTAAGGTATTTCTTCTTTAGATCGATGCACAGAGCATTAAATGCGCGCGCCCGCCGCTACTAGAGGCGCCCTGAGCGCGATTTCTCTACAACGCCGTTGAAGCCTGTAGGCGTGGCCTATGACTTACATATGTGTGTTGTGCGTGTGCATTTGTTTTGTGCGTGTGCCTAACTTGCTCCTCTTTGTGTGTAGTGTCGATACTAGCACACACACACACATACGAAGCGCTAGCAGCTCAGCGTACGGTTATTGGGTTTCAAATATCATCGCTTAGGGCGCCTCTAGTAGGGCGCGCGGGCGGTAGGTATTTGATGCTCTGTGGATCGATGCAAAACCGAAAATGAATATTGATATTATAAAAATGACGACCTGATCCTGGTCGATACGTATTTTTTCGGCTTTGAATAGATCTAGTGAAGAAATATAAAGTGGGTCCATGCTTGGTATTAGCAAATAAAAAAAATATATAAATAAAAATATTAAGGTATTGCGAAATTCTTGAAAGTTGTGTAATTTACAATATTACAAACGCAGATATTTAAAGCTCCCAACTGCCTTTAATTGTCTTAATGCATACTACTCGTATTAAAACAGCGCTACTGAGTGACCATATCATATTAAGTGAACTGGTTGCTGAACCATTTGTGCGATATGAAAAAATCGTCAAACTGGTCCATCAATGGATTGAATGCGGGCTATACAACGTACGGGTCAATGCTATAACGTTGAGGAGGTGCGGAAGCCAATGCTGGTGGGCCCACTCGCTGTGTCAGTTTTTTACATGATTTGAATCAAACGGGAATTTCCAGAACAGATTTAAATATAGAATGTTGAGTCATTTCATTAGACACTATAGAGACCACACTACTGGTGCTACTAGTGACACGGACTAGAGTGTAATAATCCAGGAAATCATTAAAATTATCATCGAGTCATAACATGAATGCGAGTATGGAAAAGACTCTGAGTGTGGCAAACAAGTGCGAGTTGTTTCCAGAGAGGACAGCAACGAACTTAAAGTAGACGCGATACAATTAAGCGACCACAAAGACGTGAATGTTCATTAGTAAACAAACAACCTACTTTTAATCCGTGTAAAATAATTCCGTTCAGTATTTTTCCGACTTCGGAAACGACTTCGAATTGACGTCGAAGTAGTTCTTGGGAAGGAGTTAGGTATTTTTATGAAACGGGTGAAATACCATTTTAAATGTGTATCGATCGTTTCTGTCTTTGACTAATTTGCTAATGAATTTGATGGATATTTTATGGCTTGAAACTAGAATAGAGAATTAGAGGAAAACAACAACGAAACAGACAAATCTAAAAGTAACACGGATTTAATGGGACCAAATGAATATTAATTTCCAGCCGAGACTCGACTTCGGAACTAACACATTAGGAAACCGGATATGGAAACATTTTTTGTACCTACCTGTAAAGTTATGTTATATTTAACTTGTAGGTAAGTTATAACATTTAGAAAGACTGATTTGTTCTCGCTGACCTTTAATTTCCTTGTGTATAAAACGACAGGTAACTATTTTAGCGAGGTTTCTTCAGTTCCTGCGTATTTAACTAAGTCATACCTAAGTAGTGAGTAACATTTCTTTAACGTTCACGCCTACGAAGAAGATACAAAGGCGGCCCTTGTGAAGATCACATGTTTGGCAATGATCAAGTTGGCAATGAACTTATGAACAGAGTTCATCGTCTTCAGATTCAGCAGACATCCTTGAGATGACTTCCTTGATTGATAAAGTCACGTAACCATCATCTGCGTCACGTATCTACTCTTCGAATCTAATAGTCATGTGCTCTGAGGAGACAACTTTAAAAATTAAAACAAACAACGAAATGAGGTTTTAATTGCACGTTACTAATATTATTGTCTTGTTTACCCAGTCTAACTTAGGATTTATAAACACGTAGACATTGCGAGGTGTGCAGCTAGTCAGGTAGTCATAAAGGGTTGTCTTTTTGTTAGATAATAGGTATTAGATAGGCGCCCAAAGTGGAAACTTCTGTTTTTATTGAAACAAGGTATCTTGTCAAAATCATTATTTAAAATATTAACACGACAAAAGATTCCAAGCTTTTGCACAATAATTTATAGAGATATCGTGACAAATATGGCAATAAATGCCGACATGAAAGGCGATATGAGCTGGATATAATCAATATTATAATAATTTAAAGGGAGCATTGACTGACTAAGTGCGATGTAAAGGAGAGCCGACAAATAAATCAAAATGCTTAGACGCCGATGAACCCGAGGCCTTCCGGAGGATTCCGTCGTATGTGGTTATTTTCGCGAATGAATGAGGGCTCGAGACAATAAAAAGTCACATAAAGGTCTTCCTTATTTATGGTTTTCGTTAGGTAGAACGTTCTTGTGTTCTTTTATAATACAATATTTGCAAGAAAAGTAGCAGACGCGCGAGGTCGACGCCCTCTCGAGTGAGTTAAGAGATGAGGTTCGATCGGCTGGAGCTTCCGAAGTTCTTAGCATTATCGGGAAAGTTCCGAGACGCCGCGCCAGAAAGCACTTTAGTTTAGATGCGAAAAGTTTTTGACAATTAATATGTTGCAAGCTTTCCTTGCTCTATAAAATTATTAATTACAGATGGTATAGTTCTAGATCTTGCGGTGTTCACTTTTCTTCATTTCATCGAACACATTTAGCCATTTTCATAGAAGTAATAATAAATATTTCCCGTCTGGCAAAACGAAACAAACATGACCGATAGATACTTGAAATTCGAAAGGCAATCGCGATAAAGCATGTGAAGACAGTTGCAGGCGCGCCGCCTCAGCCGCCGATCAGAATGAATCATCATAGCCGGAATAAACCAAAGATAAAAAATAGCAGATTGTAGACACGCACGAATACAAATAAAACAACTTCAAAGATATAAATAAAATAATAATAAAACACATTGAACTAAGGTAAGGCTGTGCAAAGTGCGCCCAGCGTCTGGATGTCGGCCGGCTTGCGACCACAGCTAAAAAATTCAACAATTTTTTTTCTATCGCGGATACATAATATATTATATTGAGGTGCGGTTCGCAGGGAGATCTTTGTTCACGAGACCGTTCGCTTCGGCCTTCACGTGCTGTAGTGCTGCCCGTGTATGAATAATGCACAGATCGCTTCGTGATTTCAATTCACCGGCCTAGAAGCGGCGACACATAGACGGAACATGGATAGAAATCGTTCGTAAGCTACAAATGAGGTTATCCGCACTTAGTATGCTGGAAGTTCCATTCTTTGTATGCTAAAACCCAGACTGAAGACCGTCGTCGTTGTGAAACGCAGTGCTTTTTATTTTATCGTTACTCACAATTTTATAAATCAGTAATGTAAATGTTTAACTTAACTACAAATAAATGACAAGGCAATATTCCGGAAGTGAAGGGTCAAAGAAAATGGACTCAGACAACGTAAGTAGCTAGGTAGGTACCTGCACCTACGTAAATGCGAACGCAAGCAAGTCTGCTCGAGTAGTAGGTAGCGGTAATTACTTTTGGGTCACACGCAGTGAATGAGTGAGTACGTCATGCAAGAAGTGGAAACTCTTCCGACACATGTAAAATATTGGTCATACCTAATTGATAATCCAGATTTCATTGTTTCTTCTGATGACGTGAAAAACTTAAAATAATTTCTCATTTTGAAGGACTGAAAACAATTTTATTAACATTTAGCGAAACAATTTCATGTTGTTCCATCCAAGATCCAACTAATGAATTAAATTCAATACTTCGCCGCAGAACAAGGGAAGCAAGAACAACCGCGCGGTCATATTCGAGCGAGACACAAAGCGACGACGAAGGATGCAACTGCAAAGAAAAACAATTAAAATCCCAGCAACAACTGCCATTCTTCAAGCGTTGTCAGTAAACCGGGCGCCATTGGAATCCATATCCATACACTCTTTGCATAGAAACTATCCGCGATCGGTTCGATGACATGTTACTTTCTTGGAAGAATCCTTTATTTGCGTTTACAATGACGTTAATGTCGATAGCGACATTCGCTGCATTAAAAATTTTGTGTTTATCTACAAATGAATGTTCACATCATTTTTACTGCGGCAATTTCAAAGAGTCTCGTCGTTAATACGACCTTAGCTCAATTGCTGTCAACGAAATTGATGATTCACGTCAACTTTGTCGAATTGAGAGTTTCACGTTATATAGAATCAATTTAACGATGCTTCATAGGTAAACTATATTTTCAGACATAAACGTTGGCCTACCTATTAAAAATAATCGCGTGCTCGGCGGGCAATGAAGAAATTCTGCTTCGAGTCAACCTTCACCTGAAAACCCGAATACGATCCTCGCACACAACCTAAACAGACCACTCGCAGCATATTAACGACAAACGGAATGATCCAAGAAGACACTAACTCGACGACACCCCATATTTTATTTTTTCAATGTGAAACAATTTCAGACATTCCAGTATTCCGTACGCGAAGGTGGTAAGTAATTGCTTTTCTTCGGAGAAACCGTAAATTCATAGGTCATTGAAATCTTGACACTCCCAGACGCTATATCGGCGAACGCCTTGACCGTAATCATCTTTGTTTGAAAAATGTATTTGGCCTAGTTATGAGTCGGTACAAGTGCCGTGCACAAATTAGACGGCAAAACGCTTCAAAGAAGACATTGGGTGTAATTTATGGCTAACTTGCTCCCAATTCAAATATCATTTTACTTGCACACGTCTCTTTAACGATTTTTTAATTATATTTTATACATTGGTTGAAGCTGCTATAAATCGTACGACAACCAAATACGTCTGTAGCGAGGCTATCATGCGCAGAACGTGCCGTGCGCAAGCTACCTTCGAGACAATGAACAATCAAACAGTTTTCGTTGAGCTGCGTCAACTTTACTAACGTCCTCGTCCCGTCCCAATAAGTCCCGATGCCGATGTAATGAAGGAAGTCGGAAGCTTTTGACCTAAAAGGTTCTCGCTCAGACATCTCCATCTCACCGACCGCGTTCCAGACTTCCAAGAATCCGGCTTTCCGCAGTAACAATGAAATTATATCAACGATTTAGCCGGTCCATTAGACTCCGAAACTGTAGCGATCCGTTCGGTTATAATCGGTGAGTAGCCCCGCAGACGGCACCGCACGCAGTATCTATGACCTATATCGTCGATGCCAGTGCTATTTTTATCTACATGTGGATTTCCGATAGTTAGTTACGATAATGTAGCTGCTTTAGGTTGTGAAGGGATCGCGCGTCGAGGAAATGGTTCATTTGGGTCACAACTCACAACAGTGAAAGCTATGTTAGTCTCTCGGTCGGAGCATCGGTGTTGCAACGCGCCGCGATCCGCGAACAAGGCCTACATAGACTCGACACGGTGCGGTGCGACTGCTCGCGTGCACGGCACACGCCAAGGCGACCTTGACGAACAAATTCTACTTAAATTAAGCTAAATTCTTATGAGCGTAACGAAAACGCATCATACGAAGGAAATGTCTCGGGAAATGTTGTTTGTACTTCGTTATTTATTTCATCACCACCTGCGCTAATTTGTCTTAAATAATTATTATCTACCTTGAAAATTACTCATTCACGGATCAGTGAAGTGACATCAAATTGCGTGCTTATTTCTATTGTCGACGAGTTCCCACGCTCTCCAAAGACTCATCACGAAGGAGGACATTCTGCTTTAAAAAAGTCGATGCATGCACTCGGGCGCGTTCGTCCTGCACGTGTATCCTTATTGAAACGTGAGAGGTTCACACGAGAGCCAATTGGGGCTAATTTGTTCAGTTGCATGTTCCATCCACATTGTTAATTCCTTGTTTCTGGGAAAGTTTGCACGTGACTACGGATTCCTGCTAACTAATAACTGCTCTTGATTATAGTGCCTTTGTACTCGACGCCTCGATGTTAATATTTTGAAAGTATCTTTGCCACTTTACAGAACACTGTTTGCAATGATATGTAATCTGCCATTCTTTGGCAGTTGTGCGTTGTAATTTTTCATCAAATTTATTATGAAACACCTGCGTGCATCCGATTTTCACTTTCTATAGCAACTCACACGTGAGATAATTGACAGAAAGATACAATCTTGGGTGGCACTGAAAATTAAGTTTAATTTCTGAATTATATGTATACAATTTATAATATAATAAATGGTCGTCGGAGTAAATTTAAATAATTCGTGCGATGACTTGTGCTTTATCAAGCAGCTGATCAAATAGACTCGTGCGTCGATCCACTAACTAAATGATGGCGCAGTGACGTCGACTACTAGTCTCGTTGATTTTCATATTTAATTATGTAAACATGTTTGAAGAAAAAATTTCATAGCTGTTCCACTTTGATTGTTTTTAATGAAACCCGTTATAGTGCACAATTATACGACGTTATTACTTTCTCAGAACTTATCACTTTGTGGTTAAAATATTCATCTAAGATTACTGACGTATTTAATGGCTTAAGAAACTCAACGTTTCTCAGTAACTATGAAGTTAGTAAACTTTGGCGCGGAAGTATTCAAGGTCACAATCGCTTTTCCAGCAAACTTAACGGCTCCAAGAAATGAATCCCTGTTTGTAGATGATGCCATCATAGTCAGAACTACTCAAAACTCAGAAGTAACACATGTGAGTTGAGTACTGAACTGACTGAGCTCTCTCGTACCATGTACGTTTGTACTATATGTGTATGTGCTGCGGTCAAGATAGCGACCTAGGAAAACGATAGCCTGATGCGACAATCTTGGATATTATTATATTGCATGATTTATCTGTATCTCTTTAATCAATGAATCCGATTCTATGAATGAACTCTATTTGCATCTACACAGGCGGAATCCCAATGGCACACATACTAATGATACTAACTTAGACTTAATAAAATGATATTGTTACTAATCTTCTACGCAACAAATAATTTGGAAATGATTCTTATTTTGCTATATTTCAAGACCTTTTTACTAGGATAATAATAATAATATATAATAATAATAACTTCTTTATTTCAGACAATTCTGCCCATACAAAAACACAACATAAAATCATAACACAAAAATAGATACAAAACAACTAACTAAAAATACACAAGAAAAAGACAACATTACAGACAAGGCGAGGAGTGTATGTGGGACCAGTATTGAAACATTCTCCCACATCCACCCCTCACCGCTGATTCAACAGTACCATTATCCGTTTTTAAAACACAGTCTGCGAAACTGGCCACTCTCTTCCTTATAGTGGCCCAGAATCCATCCACTCTCGCCTCCGTAAACATCCCCGAGGCACTGCAGAACCGCGGGAGTCTGAGGACGCACCGGAACGCGTTATTGTACTGCACACGCAGTGAGTTACAGGCACGCTGTGTGTAATTGGACCACAGCTGGCAGGTATACATGGACTGACAGTACGTTTTAAATAACAGTATTTTTACTTCTCTAGAGCACCGAGCGAACCGTCTCGCCAGCATGTTGCTCTTAATTGACAAAGCCCGTCTTTGGCGTTCCATATCGCAGTCGTCATTTAAATGTACGGTCAAAATGTGGCCAAGATATTTAAATTTGTCCACTATTTTCAGTGGCCGTCCGTACAGACATACTGGCGGTACGGCTGCCGGTGCCCTGCCCCTACTAAACACTAAAACCTCTGTTTTTTCAGCGTTGTACCGGAGCCCGTGGGACGCCGCAAATCGCTCACATATCCCCAACAGTTTCCTAAGTCCACTGACCGTGGGGCTCAACAGCACCATGTCATCAGCGTAGCTGATGTTGTTTAGACAATCACCAGCCAACTGACACCCGACATTGGCACTGCTAAGCTCCACGATCAGTTCATTAATGTAGAAGTTGAATATGTCAGGCGAGGTGAGTCCGCCCTGCCTCACCCCACAGTTGAGTGTGTAGTTCGCCGATAGCGCACTCCCCCACCTGACAACATTCGTTTGGTTTTCGTACCAATGCCTCAACAGACTGGTTATTTCCTTGGGCACTTCCGACTTATACATCTTTTTCCACAATGTATTATACTCGACGGTATCAAAGGCACGGCTTAAGTCCAAAAAACATGCATAAATCGGAGTACTCCGGTCTAGATAATGATTTACAACCTGTTTAAGAGTTAGAATAGCCATATCAGTCGATGCATTGGCGCGAAAACCAAACTGCGAACAGTGTATGTCGATATGCGACAGAAGCAGCGGCTGGAGAAGTCTCTCAAACAGCTTTGCTACCACTGTCGCAAGCGATATCGGCCGGTAGTTTTTCACACTCGACAAATCACCCGTTTTGTTCTTTACCACTGGAACGACAACGGTTCGCATCATTTCCGGCGGCAGGTAGGAGTGTTTTAGACACATGTTAAACAGCAACGCGAGTCTCCCGAACAATCCGTCGCCTCCGTACTGTAGGTGCTCGACACTCAGGCTGTCAAGACCGGGAGACTTGCCTCGTTTCATGCGTCGCACTGCCTCACCAACCTCCACCGGCAAGAAGCGAACCGTCACCGCTCCCCCATAATCAATCAACTCCCCAGTAGAACCCACCTGACTGGCCCCGGCTGCCTCCGGCTTGTCCACTCTGAAGTGAGACATGAACAGATTTGCGACTCCCACGGGCTCCTGCACACCCCCAACACTCACAGGTAAGCTAGTTTTAAATTCATGTTTTTTCGACTCAATCCAAAATTTGTTAAAATTTTTATTAGATAATTGATCTGCTAATATATCTATCTTGATTTGATCCTCATTATTCTGACACCATCTCAACTTACGTTTAAATGTTTTTCTGGACTCACTCATATCCATGTACACCTGACCGGCCGTGGGCTTGCCGCCCTGCACCCACCGCGCGTACGCACAACGCGCGACCCGATGTGACTCGCTCACGTGCAAGTTCCACCCAACTACTTGTTTCCCGCTCTTTCTCCGCGACTCGTGGCTCCCACTGGAGGCGAGAGTGAGCACTGAAACAATTTCACTGTACAGCCTAACAATATCAGTCTTATGACTATCACAATTACAAACGGTTTCAGAATCACACTTCACATAACTATTATTTATTTCATACATTTTAAACATTTTATTACATATATCAATATAATTTTTAACTTGGTCTTCATTTCTAATACCCCATTTAATTTTATTTAGAATACTTTTGTTTTCATTTACAACTTTAGGCGTAATCAAATGCAATGTACATACAAACATTATAGGGAAATGATCTGACCAGTTCACATCGGACATAACAGAGAAATCAGACACTATGGGTGCCGCTGCGCGAGTCGCGACACAGTGGTCGAGCCACCTGCCTGTACCGTGCGCTTCACTTATAAACGTATGTGTATCAGATTGAGGACCGAGCGCTTCGACATCACTTAAAACCCAGTCCTGCTCATCACAAAAATCACACAATTCCTTTCCAAATCTGGTATTGGGATGTGCATTAAAATCACCTAACATTAATGCACATTCGCTGTCACAAGTATCAATAGTAGCACTCATCTTACCTAAACATTCTATATGTAACATTCTATAATGATTTGCATTTTTATTTCTGCAAGAATTCAAAAGACAACCTCTTCTTGTCATCGCTTTTGTTAAACGTTCAAGCTGGACCGGTGAAAAAGAGTCAAGTCGTCGCGCCTCGGCGTCAAATTTCTTTTATAATATTCGACAACGGACACTTCCTTCCCCTTTACTCAAACATGACCATTGAGTGTGCGCACAATATTTGCCTTCACCTCAATAGCTCGGCTGTGGAGAAGTCGATCGGTTGCGGTTTCAACAATGTCTTGTTTGGAGACAATAGTGCCGAACAAATTATCATTTTAAATGCGACCAATTGTTCAGTCGTACTCACCTGTGTCTGCCTGACTGCCTCTGGCTGGAATGTAAAACTGTGAAGCACTTCTCGTAGTCTTTAATTTAAGGTTAATCATCTCTAATAGTTTCTTAAAAATGGTTTACAAAATACCTACCCTATAATACTAAGTATAAGTATTACATAAATAGCAACAAAGAGTGAGACCTTGAGGTGTGCGGCTGCGGCCTCTATCTGGCTGCGCGGCCTGCGCGGGCGCAGGTAGCCGCAATCCTCCGTCTCCTCTTACCTTCTAGCTGTCTCTATTCTAATCTCAGCCTTATGCTAGTTCTGCCGCTAGTGATTTGTCGTAATCGCTGTCGAGGCTTCGCTATTCTACTACTTTTGCAGACAATTAATTTACATCGAATGTGTCAATGTCGAGAGTTCAATACTCCCTTAGTTACTTTCTTAATTCGAAAGTCAGTAAATTTCTGTCATATTATGAACGAAAGCTAAGTTCTCGTCAATCCGAACGGTTTGTCTTGACGGTGGCGCCAAAAAAACTAGTCAACGTTCCGCCATGCCACTCTCAATTTCTCGAGAATCGAATACTCGTTTTGATTTAGTACAGAGCAAACCGGATCGGTCGCGGCTCCCAGCCCGGCCGTAGCCGCCTTCCCACATAGCGTCGCGGCCGTCATCTCCCTACGCACTCTACTCTGCCTGCTTTGTTCGTGATCTATTTTGGAATCGACGATGTAATACATGCTGTGTGCACGGTTTTTGTTAGCGTGACGAATGTTCCCTTCCGCTTGCTTGAGTAACTACCGTCTATAGAACACATAAATGTTTATAGGTAGATAGTTTCGAATATGGTTTACATCTTTAGATGTGACTTGTGATCTTGACTCCCCTTCTTTCTTAACATGTATTGTGTAGATAGATAGATAAGTCATTCATTACCGTATAGGAATTTCTTTAATTATTAATACGATTTCCCAAATTGGTTATATCACAAAAACCATTTCCTCAACGCATATTTGTGGTAGGTAGCGTTTTTCCAAGATATTCCTCGCGTTGCTCAAATAAAAATTGTTTAAAGCAATTTGAAATGTGTATTTTCCACTGACCAGATAATTCGTATTGGGAATACCCGCGGGCGAATACACTGGTTTTCTACATACCTTCATTTAATTTTATATTGATCACATCTAAGAATCTGAACATGTGGATGATGATAGATGGAAGAAAAACATACCTAAGTCTACCGTTCAGATAATAAATGTTAGAAGAATGATAACAGCGGTCATAGTAAATAATTCCAGCGTTCGCTAAATGTATACTTATTCTATGCGTTTAAAAGTTTCAGTAAATATAGTTGAAAAGACTTGTCCCAGACCTTTTTCACGGACATTACTTGGCAAAACGCCCCGTCGAAGATATAATTTGCCCCAAGTCCAGTGCCTATCTGTGTAACAGCAAAATTGGCACGACTCGTAAAGTGTAACGGCCTCAATGAACCCAAATCATTAAAAAGTAGAGCTAGCATCTTTGCCGGTAACACGAAAACGTGAATCAATTGATTAATTTCATGTTTGTTAACACATTGCTGAGAAATTGATGAAGAATTTCGCAGATCTGTAAACACCAACGTTAAAAAGGAAGGTTCCTTGCCGGTCTTGGTGAAGAAACACATTGATGGAGTGCTTAGAGTCATAGAGCAATCTATCCAACAAAATCGAGTTCAATCAACCGATTGCACAACAGTAAGAGGTTATCGTCTAGATAAGAGAGAAAGGTCGCGAGCATAATACATGGCCTAGTGAACCTATTAATGAAGTTCTTGACACAAATTTGATGTCGGAAATCACTGTAGGCATAGAAACAAGTGTCCAAACGTAAGGAAAATTAATCATAATGAATTCATAGATAATTCTTGCAATAACACGAGTGCAATACTCAAGTGCGGATACACTGGATAACAACAATATTTTCCATACGCGATGATACGAGTAGTCAACGCACCACGTGCAAGATAGCGTGAGTCCTTCCATTCGATATTACATTATGTATGTGTTTAGCTTCTCGTTGAGAATATTAGCACCTATCACCTGATATAAGTGATGAGAAATACATTAGTACTATGCGACAGTAAATTCTAGGCAACTTTGAAGAACAGAACCTAAATGAAGCTTTAACACAAACTTGTGACACTGAACTGAAATGAACCAAAACAAAACAACATGAAGACGATGATGATGTGAAACTTGGCAACGGAGCCTGAGAGAGTAGGTAATATCGCAAGACTTTCCGTTCCACTCAGTTGCCTAGAATTTACGGTCTGGTAATAATTTCAACAGGTTTTCAATGAATGTAAAATAGACTGATATGTAGTGGAAAAAAGTCAACAATGTAATTTCCCCTTATCTTTATGAGATAATTTCAGTTTAGTCGTCACGCTGACTGTGCATGCCTCTAAGACATTAAGACCAACACCTGCCAGAATTCCCACTGCTGTTGATATTAAACAAAACATTAAGAACAGCGACCGCGTTAAGTAGGTAGGTAGGTACCTACCAAAGTTCAAAATCTTTGGTTTCTACCTATGCTTGTTGGTCATAAAGTTATCAAAGTTTCCAAAATACAGCATTTCTAAAATCGTAATCCACGAAGACAAAGTTTCGCTTCTTTTTGTTTGTTTTTGTTGAGTTAGTAATTTTTGTTTTAATAGAACTCTATATTTATTTTTAACAAATAGCAACTTTCTCTTGATTTCATTTGTTATTATTGCAATAATCAGGAGGACTTTAATTCGGTGTCATTGATTTATTATCAGTGTTTTTATTTATAATCGCGGACATTCAGTCACTTGTGAACTTTGATCTGGAATAATCCATAATTTCCGGTGGTTAATTAGTATTTTATTATTAAGATTGTGCCTTATTAACGCCGATGACTATAAAATTTTATGATAATAGAAACAGGCATACAGGTATATTCAATGGCGGCGGTAAAAAATGACACACTTTCAAATCGATGCTTCTATTTTTAACGAATTCAAACGTTCAAATCTTCAAGAGCACTGAACTTTATGAAGTTCGCGTATATTTGTGCAAACTTTAAGATAAGAAACTCGACGGCGTTACTCCGACCTATAGCTTTGAGTAGGAGATCAAAAGGATCAGACAGAAGGAATATTAACTGAATTGGCGAGTGCGTATGGTAGGTAAGGGGCATTGAACCTCTGTGGGGTTGGTTTTAATTACTTGGTCGTCTTCAAAGTCCCCAATTATGAAGGAGTCCGAAGGCCCGGGGGCGTTGAGTTTATAATCACTTTGGAAATGTTTGGTGTTGACGCAAGACGTAAAGTACAAGTGATATGGCGGTCAAAACCAAGGTTCATAACCTTGAAATGTGTGGTTTATTTGATTGAACGTTTTATGAATATTTCTCCAGTTTAGTCAGTTTCCATTTTCTATCGAGTATGTGTGTGTGCGTGTGCCTATAGTTAAATAAAGTGAGGAGATAGCCGCGTATTAGTATTATACAAGCATTAGTTATGTTCATCGTTTAGCGCATTTCGACTTCACACATGTGCTATGCAATTTTACAATATTTTTTTTTATATTTTGCGGTTTTATAACCTAATAATAAGGCATGAGCATGAAATCCTGATGACATAAAATACTGGTCTGATGTAATTTCGAGCGTTGCTGTTACTTTTGAAAACCGGTCTCCAACGAAACTAGTCTTAAGCAAAACAGTAATTAACGTAGCATCAAGGGGCGATATTTTGTCAACTCATTCTTACTGGAATTTTAGGTACTTACTAACTAAACCACAAATCATTAATCTTCTAATAATAAAGTCTAACGTCTAATAATGTTAAATTAGAGAAGCTGATGAAATGTTTAATGGAGACAGCAACGCGAGACCACGCGCACATTGCCTATATTAGTCAAGTCAAAATCTTTATTTTGGCTGATTGTGATGCTATAGGCTATGTTTATTGAATCTAAAAGTCTTTCCCTGAATAAGGTATACTTAATTCATGGATATGAAATAAAATACATTTATTATTTTTGTTGAAAGTGGCGAAAATAGGTCTCGAGCAAAGGTATTTATTGTTCAGATTTTTCGTCATTTCTACTAACTACTTAATAATTGGTCTGCAAAGCCAAGATTTACCTACGTATTGCGTTTGAATTTGCATTGTTCTTATAAATTTCATGATTATTGCTACAATTGGACACATTTTCTTCATTTGAACCGAAAATATACAGCAAAAATTATCTAGTAGGTCCTACCCCTTTCGTTCTCTCACCGATTTCCTGTCGCTCTATTGTGTCCGTTTCCTATCGTCATAATACGCAATCTATCTTATCTATCATTAAATTTTAATTTTTGTTGGCAACGTTGGCAACACTAGCAGGCAGCAGCGCATCTATCCGTGGGTAACGGCAAAGTCGGACAATGTTAACGGTTCCAAAATGAGTCCACAAAGTGAAGGATCGAGGCTGACACTTACTTATTAGATATCGTCCGGAGCCCAGGCCTCCGACAGAAGACCAGCAGCGCCAGGGAGTTGGCCGCGGTCGATATGAGGAACAGGAGCAAGAGTACGGTCTCCTCGATCCAACTGTCCAAGGCATCCATTCCACGGCGTCACTCTTCGGGCATCACCTCTGGAGAAACGGGACAACCCGAGACGAACCGGTCCCGGTTAGCGCGTCAGGGTCCGCTTCCTCAGCGGAAATCGTCCAGTGAGCTGAGCGGCGCGCAAATCGTGAAAGTCATCGTGGAAACTGGCACTGTTTAGATTGATACTTGCATAACTATCACTACACAGAGACACAGAAACTGCAGTTCGAGATCTAACACACAAAACTTTTTCGCTTCGACACAAACTCGAAAAAAGCTGTTAAACCCTCTGATCTAGGGATACGGGATGCAACTTCTACCGTACGGTGGGAAGATACAGCCGTTTTAATTGATTGTTGTTATGAATTCGCGTCTTTTTGTCCGAGAACACTTTCCGCCTTTGCTGGCGGCGTCTTTCTCGCAGCGCTGCCAAATGACAACTGTTGAGTCGGCTGAGCTGGATCGCTTGGCTTGGCTTCGCGGGGCGGCGGCGGCGCGGCGTGCGTGAAGGCGGGGGAGGTGGAGGCGGGCAGGGGGAAGCCAGTTACCACGGCATCCCCCCCCCCCCCCCGCATCACTCCCTCCCTGCCTATTCCGCCTCCTCCGCCCCGCGCGCACTCCTCCTCCGCGCGCCACCGCGCATATATATTCGTCCGGCCGGCGTACGCAGAACCGCGCCGCCCGCGCTGCCGCCCTCACCGCGCCTCCGCTCCGCCCCGCCGCGTCTCGTCGCCGCCGCCGCCGCCCCGCCGCGCGCGCCGTCAGCCAGACAATCACGCCCCTTGCATTCGATTTGCAAGTATGTAGGTAACGTACCTGATGTACAATGTACAAATGAGTACTAACTAACTAATGTAATGTAGGTACTAACTGTAACCTACCAGATACTTGTGTACCAAGATTACCCCAGATCAGTTGTACACTATTAAGTATTCTGTGGTTGCACTATCACTGGGTTGCATGCATGCACCCCATTCGTGGGAATATTACTTGAGGAGCTGGCGAACAAAACAGGACAAATTGGGGTTAGCAAATTTTACGGGAGAGCCAAAAAAAACTGGGAATTTTTTTTCTGATTGAATTTTGTTTTTTAATATTTTTTTTTAATCATACATTGTGATCCCTCTCTCACATTAAAATCAAAACAAAACCGAACAATTTGAGGGTCAGGCAACACAAATTCTTGCGCATCGCCACAGGTGCGCCCTGGTACCATAGAAACGTACACCTGCACAGAGACCTAGGGATAGCACCGCTGGAGGAGTATCACCAGAAGCTGTCCTCGGGATTTTTCAAGGTGGCCGCTTACCGCGGACACGACAACCCGCTGATCGCTAGCGCTTGCGACTACCGACAAGTCGATACTATCATTTCAGTTCTCTTATTACGTTTTGTTTATAGACGTCCGGAGGTATCAACCTTGCGGTTACAATATCCAGACGTCTACACCTGCACTCTTGCGAGTACAGTGATCTGATCATGTATGCCAGATCGATACCCCATAGCTGTACCGTCTTCCGAAAAAAATCCCATGGGAAACACAGACTGTGACCTTTCCCCAGCTGATCCGAGCCACCACCCGTCCACCAGAAGGAACCCCCGGCCGAAGCCGAGAGCCGGGGGTGAAGCCTTAACTGCCACTGGGGTCCGCTCCCTATCCAACCACAGCCTGTGCCCAGGGCCTCAGCACTTTGTACTAGCTGCAGCTTTTGTTTTCACCAGCTATGTATATGCGTGGAAGTGCATATGACCACCACCTAATGTGTACCGGGGATCCAACGGTCTCGAAGAACTTATAGCGTCTTTGACTCGTGAGAAATCCAACCCACATCCACATATAAGTGTGTGTTGCACCGACATGCCGATCTATCTTCCGTATTCGCATGTCTACCAATTCTCCACATTGGTTACGGAGCTACCGACAGCGGGATTCATCGACACGGCGCCCCCTGTCGATACTAACACATCCGTTTAACTTCGCAGGTTCGGAGCCACCTCGCCGCCCTACACCCGACGACCAGGACACGACCCAGTGAAGTTCTTCCAGCCAGTTGGCTGTGATAATCGAACTGGCGGACTTGCCCCTTCTAGCACCATCGCCCCGGCAGGCGCCGCGCCGCCGCGGACGATGTCGAGCAAGGAGGCGGTTCGTCTGACATTCGCGACTCATTCGCTTTTCTCTTCACCACAGGCAGCTGCAGCAGTCGAGAGACTGCAGAACGTGCCAGCAGCAGAGCTGCTTCGATGCCGCTCGCCCCTAGCCAGCAGTCGGCCACTGCGCTACAAAGTGACCGCTTCTAAATCGCCAGCCGGCCGGCCACGGCGACTGCCCTATTTTATATAGGGCGGACAAAGTGACGGCAGGCCTCGCGCGGTCTACCGCGCAAAAAAGACCGGTTGCGGTGTGATAGTCTTACGAGTTACGACTAATACCTTTTTTATTACAGATGCAGATACAAAAAGATACATCGGATAATTCAAACACATCCAATAACACCACTCTTCGCGAAACCACGCTTGTGCTGTGTGTGCCTACGCCGCGCCGCCGCGCCGCCGCCGCCGCCGCCATGCCAGGGAAAAGGCGGACGAAAAGGTTGTCGTCGATAACATCGATGTTTTTAAACTTTGGTTGGAACTTCCTTAGAACATGCCGGCTATCACTGAATCCGACCGACTACACAATGGGCTACACTGACTGAACTGACCTGCCTGAGTGAAATGATTTAGCAACTTTTATAGGGTTTCACATCTCAAAAGTAGGAAACCCTTATGGAATCACTTTGTTGTCCGTCAGTTCGTCGGTCCGTCCGTCCGTCTGTCCGTCTATCCGCTATACCATACCTGTCAAAAAACCATATCCGTCTATCTTTTGTCTGTCTGCAATTCAAAGTACCTGTGTCGCCATCTATTATTTAGTAACGTGAATATGTACTTACTAATCGATTCTTAGCACATTTCTTGTATTGTTACAGACGGGCAGACAGGTAGACGACGTAGGCTTAGTAATATGCTTCCGCATGCATACGGAACCCTAAAAAGCAAAATACCAAAATAACCTATTAAATTGACGAGACAGACAAATTGAGAACAAAAAATAAATTGAATTAGATATTATACAGGTTGGGCCAGAAAGGCGTACGATTTTAAAAACACTCTTGCGTTTGATCCTTATGAGAGGGGGCTGCGCGGGTGGTGGGGTTGAGAAGCTCGGTTCTCGGAAATTTAGTCGCGATGGATCACTTCAGCGGAGCCGATTCGTGCGCTATTGTTCGGCGTTTATTTCGGCGTGAGTTTGGATTACATGACCTAAATCCGTGTCCGAAGGAAAGTGTGATTCGATCGTGGGTCAGAAAGTTCGAGGCTACTGGTTCGACTATCAAACAGAAGCCTGCGGGACGCCCAAGGTCAACAAGAACGGAAGAAGAAGTTGAACAAGTTAGAGCAATCTGTCACTGTAAACAAGGGCAATCTGTCACTGTAAATTCCAACCGATACATAGCCATGTTAAGGGATTTTTTCTTTCCACAACTGCAACAATTTGAAGCCTATAATCGTGCGACATGGTTTCAACAAGATGGCGCGACATGCCATACATCTAATGCCTCTTTGGCGGTCGTAAACGAGATGTTTGCTGGGAAACTGATATCGCGCCGAGGAGACATTGCATGGCCGCCTAGAAGTCCGGATCTAACGCCACCGGACTTTTTCATGTGGGAATACCTGAAAACTAGAGTCTACTCAAAAGCCCAGCCACGATTAACCAGTTGAAGACCAATATCCGAGAAGAAATGGCAGCTATTCCCCGCGCAATGTGCCAGCGAGTTTTTACCAATTTGAGGTTCAGATTCGAGGAATGTTCGCAGCGCGATGGTGCACACCTGGATGATGTTATTTTTAAGTTTAATTTCCCAGATGTCTATTTTAATTATAATAAAAATTTGTATAAGAATTGTATTTAGTTTTTTTATTAATATTTTTTCAAATTCGCAATTATTTCTGGCCCACCTTGTACTTAGGGCAAGAACGTTAGTCTTGCTTGAGTCTTGAGCTAGGTGTCAGTGAAACATACATTCGGACATCACTTGGACATCGGAAAAAATTCAGCCTATAAAAACCATTGTCACAGACTTGTGAAATCAAATCAATAGATTAACATTACGTTAGGGGAATACCTATTCTTTATCGTTGACCTAGAAGGTATAGCTAATCTTTATCAGTTTATCTTTGACGCCGATCTCTAAGTTTCGCAAGTAAATATTTCATTGACAATCAATGACTCACAATTGCCAGAAATAGCTAGTCACTGCGAATGACTAAAAATAATTTTGGTACCTTTTGGAAAAACATGTCTTTTGAGTTTGAGTGAACGCTCGACTCGGCTGTTCTGGGTGAATGGGTGGGTTTTGTCGTCCGTCGCCCGGTTTCTCTAGCTAGACATTCTATGGTATGACTCAATACAACATTTGACTCTGGCTGGCAACACTATGGAATTATTCGGGCAGCCGGCAGCGTGTTAGCGTCTACTATAGTATACCTAAATAAACACGCGTCTCCAATTTCGTTTTTAGGGTTCCGTATCCGTCATACGGGACGCTATTACTAAGCCTACGCCATCTGTCTGTCTGTCTGTCTCTAGAACCGTAATAGGTAGCCCGTTGAAATTTTCACAAATATGTATGTGTTATTTATTATGGCCAATAAACAAGAAACTAAAAAGTGTATGCGCGCCATCTACCGAAAACAGTATGAAGCTGACCATGACATGGCGATACGAAACCTTCGGTGCGCGAGTTCAACTCGCACTTGGCCGGTTTTTTTATGGAAACTTGACACATTTGGCTACAACGCCTACAACATCCGTGATGTCAGCCCATAACATCTTTGTGTATTAGGTGCGTGCGATGTCAGTCTTCCCTATGGTCGTGCTGGATATACGTAGTGGTTATATTCTCTTTGCTGGATATTCGGAAAATGCCAAATATTTACAAGGGGCCTACAGTTTTACGTGAAATCCGAACGACGGAAAATGCCAAATATTTACAAGGGGCCTACAGTTTTACGTGAAATCCGAACGTGGTCAGCCTGCACCGGTCGAATCCAAGTTCTGACCGCGCCCAGGTGTGCTTAAGTTCACGAACGGCAGTCGACCGACCGCACCACTGAGCACCGAAGCTGACAAATTGACATGTGATGCCGAATTGGTGTCGTTGCCCCCTTCAAAATTGAAATTAAATCTGCACATTGGGGAGCTAGAAATTATTATATGATTATTTTCCAAATCATATAAATGTCAACAGAAAGTGACGGCCAGCTTATTGCTGCTATCACAATAATAATAATAATAATAATAATAATAAAACTTTATTTCAGGTAATACATTTTACCTATAGTTAATTAAATTATAATTAAATATGATTAAAATTGTAATTAAATTAAAATTAAACATAGTTGAAACTAAATTAAATAAACTAAAATCAACTAAAATATTATAAAATCGGTATAATATATTCGCCTATATACATTTTCAATTATGGCATTGTTGCATTTTGCCAGTCGCTCCATGAAGGCTGCTCTTGTTTTCCGTATTACGGCAAAGAAATCATCAACCCTGTTCTCAGCAAACATACCAGACGCACTACATCGCCATTTCAAACCCAGCATACACCGGAAGCCATTATTGTATTGTACACGCAACGAATTTATTGCTCGCTGCGTGTAATTACTCCATAGTTGACTGGTGTAGAACGCCTGGCAGTATGCCTTGAACAGAGTTATTTGAACCAGACGAGAGCACCGCCTGAATCTCTTTAACAAATAACCATAACAATGAACAATAACCATGATATTTAATGTAAACATTTATTTCTGTAAGACATGTGAGTTTCCTCATTTGAAATCAATAATCTCTACCATACACGTGAGTTCTCTATAAATACAAAGTATTTAACTCTGTGATGAGCGGATTGTTCACATGCAGAGGGTTCCGTAGCGGTATTATGTTCTTGTTGCAAGTGTAGCGAGTGTGCGTGCGCAGCAATCGCGCGGTCGCACTCGTCGCGCGTATCTCGCTTTCGGTTCGGCACAGCTTATTTTTAACCGACTTCAAAAAAAGGAGAAGGTTCTCAATTCGACTGTATTTTTTTTATGTTTGTTACCTCAGAACTTTCGAATGGGTGGACCGATTTTGATCATTCTTTTTTTTTTAAAGCTGGTGCTTCCCGTGTGGTCCCATTTCAATTTGGTCAAGATCGGATTGGAAAGCGAGGCGGAACCGAAGCCGTAGCAATATAAAAAAAACTGTGAAATAAAAAACTGGGTATTTAAAAAAAATATAAAAACCGCCTTCAAAAATGTATGAAATAAAAAAAAATCGAACCCTAGAGTTGAAGGCGGTGCTAAGCAAGCCAAAATAACCGACCGCCTTCAACTCTAGGTTTCGATTTTTTTTTTATTTCATAAATTTTTGAAGGCGGTTTTTATATATTTTTTATTTTGTATTGATACATTGAGTCCTAAAATTGGTACTTAAAAAGAATAGCCCCACTGCATCTCTCCCCGTGCATGTCGTAAAAGGCGACTAAGGGATAGATAAGGACAAGATGCCGTGCTAAAGAGCGTGAGGCTAGCCGCACCTCTCACCTTGGAACTGTCCTTCCACCGAGTCATGCAGCGGGTGGGTCTTCGTGCCTTACTTGCTACCTGATAGTTATCTTGTTCGAATACTTTGCTAAACGTGATGGTCGGTGTTGTGCTGTAATTTACAAGAGTATTTGCAGCACAACTGCGATTACTCTGCTTACCCTGATTGTCGGGATACAGCGTGCGTGATATGTATGTATGTACATTGAGTCCTTCGTATTCCTCGCGCCATCTATCGGTGACCGTTCAAACTTTTGTAGTTAAAATGTTAGTTAAATGATAATTCGATAGATGACACTATTCCTTCACTGAAGTGTGTTGTTATTGTTTTTAGGCAATTTATACTTCTCTTTTTGTACCTATTTAATTTTGCGTATTTTGTCAAATTATGTCATCAATAAGTTGGATTTTTCTCTCTCCCTTCATTTGTTACGCTGTTTTTGGGAATGTTGTAGAATTTTTTCCTTTTTAAGAATGTTTCTTTCTATATATTTTTACCAGGTAGTATTGTAATTAACTTTCCTTTTTACCTATTGTGTGCTGGCGGGGTGTGATAGTGAGCAGTCACTAGCTCGTATATTTCACTGTTTAGTATTGTATATATATGCTTAGTTTATAATTATTATATTAATATATTGTAGGTAATTTATAAATTTTATATATTATAGTTACATTATGTCCACTGATTCTGACTCCGATTCATATTATTCTGTCAATTCGTCGTCTAGGGAAAATTTTAGCGATGCGGAGGATTCGATTCTCAATGCTCCCCACCTAGGTGACACTTTGCATGCACATTTCTGTCATAATGCAAAAAATTTCAATGTGTGTCACATAAACGCGGAAAGTATTCCTGCGCACTACTCCGATCTCCTCACTACCTTTACCAGTCCTCACATACATGCGTGCCTAGTCTCCGAGACTGTTCTCAAACCTACACTTCCGTCTACATCGTACAGCCTCCCCGGATTTCAACTCATAAGGAACGACCGGACGGGTAAGGGGTGGGGAGGTGTTGCTATATATCTCCGTAGCAACATTCCTTCTAAAATCATTTCTCAATCTTCATCACAATATTCAGCATCAGCTGAATATATTTGTCTGGAACTAACTTTTAACCATCACAAACTTCTTCTTTGCGTATTTTACTGTCCCCCTAGAGTTAATTACTTTAGTGATTTTGAGTTACTTCTAGAGCAGTATGCTGCTGAATACACACATCTGCTCATTCTAGGTGATTTTAATACTTGCTTGGTCAAGGATGATACACGATCCCGAAAACTTATGTCCATTACTCGCTCCCTGAATATTGATGTTCTCTCTTTAAACCCAACCTTTCACATTAACGACACTCATTCTCTTTTAGACTTGATACTTACGTCACGTAAGGATCTTGTCAGCGCTCATGGACAGTTTACCGCACCTGGTTTTTCTAATCACGACCTAATTTTTGCTTCATATAAAATGAAACCTCCCAAACAAAAACCCAAGATCCAATTACTTCGAAATTTCGCCAGGATGGATGTTTCTGTGCTGAAGGCTGATGCTGCTACCATAGATTGGTCTTCTCTTCTTGACGCGGAGAACATCGACACTAAAGTCGAAATACTGGAACATTCGTTGAACGCTCTGTATGACAAGCACGCACCAGTACGTCCCGTCAGAATGAGGCACACACCTGCACCATGGATGTCCGACGACATCCGTAAAATGATGGCTCGTCGTGATGCCTTAAAACGCAAATACGGACGCAAATCGACGGAGGAAAATCTTAAGTTATACAAGACTGCAAGGAATCGGTGCACTCAGATGTGTCGAAATGCAAAGCGCCGCCACATTTATGAGACTATTCAAGACTCACCCCCACAAAAATGTGGAAATTCCTACGCACCTTAGGTGTTGGGAAGGCTTCTCCACAGACTAGTCAGTCGATTGATCTTGATGGACTAAATAAACATTTCTCCACTTCACCATTTTCTATAGACCCTACCAAAAAATCGAACACTCTTTCTCAATTGAACTCAGTTACACTTCCTACTAAGGATCAATTTATATTTTCTCAAGCCACTGACTGTGAAATAAAAAAGATTATCCTCTCTATCACAAGTAAGGCTGTAGGCCCTGATGACATGAGTCGAGAACTCTTCGTCCCGATAATAGATAATATTATTCACATAATCTCTCACACAATAAACTATTCTTTATTATCGGGAACGTTTCCAGAGTCATGGAAAAGAGCCTACATGATACCTCTGCCTAAAACTAGTACTCCCATTCAGTTTAAGGACTACCGCCCTATCTCTATCCTTCCCTTTCTCTCAAAAGTGCTCGAGAGGGTAGTGCATTCTCAGTTATCCCTTTTCATATCCGTAAAGTCCATCCTGAGCCCCTTTCAATCGGGATTTCGTCCGTCCCACAGTACCACTTCAGCTCTTGTCAAAATCACCGATGACATCCGCCACGCTATGGACGATAGGCAACTCACTCTATTAGTACTGCTAGATTTCAGCAGTGCTTTTAATACTGTCGATCATGACATTCTCATAGGTGTACTACGTTCTCTGAATATTTCACAGTCAGTACTTGAATGGTTTACTTCCTATCTAAAGGGTCGCCGGCAGTGTATCCGTGTCGATGACACACACTCACAGTGGTGTGATATCTCTGCCGGTGTACCCCAAGGCGGCGTACTTTCACCATTACTATTCTCAATTTTCATCAACAATATCGTTGTATCCTTTCGCTGCTTCTTCCATCTCTACGCCGATGACTTGCAGTTGTATCATCACTTTCATCTCGAAGACATTCAAAATGCTGTAAGGCTAATGAATGTCGATTTGGAACAAGCTCTCGACTGGGCTGTACGATACGGGCTGTTGGTTAACCCAACCAAAACCCAAGCCATCATAGTAGGATCTCCCAAATTGTTGGCCAAGCTGGACAGAAATACACTTCCTCAGGTAGTTTTTGACGGCATAGCTGTTCCCTACAGCAATTGGGTCAAGAACCTAGGACTTTTTATCGATGAATCTCTGTCATGGAGTAAGCAGGTGGCTGAGGTGAGTCGTAAAATCTATGGTAGCATGCATTCTCTGAAGCGATTAAAGAACTTCATTCCTATGGGCACTAAAATAACGCTTGTTCAAGCACTTCTCTTCCCCATACTTGACTATGCAGATGAGTGTTATCTCGATTTGAATAAAGACCTTTTGAATAAACTTGACAGGCTGCTTAATATGTGCATCCGCTACATCTTCGGTCTGCGCAAGTTCGATCATATCTCCGAATATCGAGCACGTCTTCAATGGCTTGATATAAGAAGCCGCAGGAATACCCACGTTCTCTCTCTTCTCTTCCGCACGCTGAATGACCCTAATTCTCCAAATTACATGAGTGAGCGGTTCAGCTACCTCTGTTCGCACGGTGTACCTTTAAGGTCGGCTGATAATCTTCTTCTAGCTATACCTGCTCACTCGCAGTCATTTTATACTCACTCATTCACTGTTGAAGCTGTACGCTTGTGGAATAAACTGCCACGAGAGATACGTACTTCATCAACCATCCACTATTTTAAAAAACGGCTGCATGAAGTATATAGAACCTAGACGAATATTCTATTTACTTTAATGTTGGATGTAGGTACTTTGTATAATATCAATAATATCACTGCTATTTGGACAAAATGTATAGTATATGTTATATTTATAAATATATATTTGTGTATATATGTAAGCAGGTATAAGTATATTTTATATTTATTTATTTATTTATTTTGTATAATAGGTATGTATATTAATAATAATATATATGTAAGGAAGGACAGAGCAAATTCCTCTTTCGAATTATCTCGTATGCCTACATGCTCATTATCTCACCCCAAAGGTTAGTAGTAAGATATTGCCAATATTTGGCAATAAACTCGCCTTTTTGTACCATTATTTTGTATATTGGTGTACAAATAAAGAATATTTACATTACATTACATATTCCACATAGTATGATAAATGTATGGGGACCCCCTTATTTTTATTTACTTTTACTTTTTTTTTTGTTATTTCTTGGCATATCCGTCATAAAAACACATATTCTGTGAAAATTTCAACCGTCTGCGTATTACGGTTCAAAAGATACAGCCCTAGGACGGACGGACAGATAAACAGACAGACAGACAGACAAACAGACGAATGTAGGCTTCGTAATAGGCTTCCGCATGGACACGGAACCCTTAAAATCACACGCATTACGTTAAGCGTGACTTCAGTCGTCTCCAATCTACATCTGGACCTCCTGCCTGTCAGTCACGTGCTAGGTACATTGGCACGCGCAATATTTTGCTGTCACCATCGATATATCAGTGGCTGGCACGACACCGCCACCGCACGCACGCACGCCCTATCTGTCAACAGAATGTCGTGATCGTGATATCGGTAATCATAAAAACACTTTGAAACGTTTGATACATTCGACTTTGACACAAAAAAAAATACTAAACAAAAAAAAAACCGGTCAAGTGCGAGTCGGACTCGCGCACCACCGACGCGTGGACGCGACGTTTCCGTATCGCTACCCACGTACAGGTCTGTTAATCAAAGCTGGCGCGTGCACAGTACTCACACCAATGCAATTGTGCAAGTGCGAGTGAGACAGATCGGGCGTATGCAGTGCGACTTCACCCGTGCGCTTACAGACACTACGCGATAGTGTTAGTACGTGCCAGCTTTGATTAACAGACCTAAAAGGTTGGATTTTGTTATTTGTTGTTTTAGAGTTTGCACTATAATCAATCACACCAAGTTTGACGCTTCATAACCGTTTTTATTGACATACTTAACCGCTTATTTTGTATTGATATATTTAGTCACCGTTGACGTTTGTAGCTTTTTTATTTATGGAAACTGAAATTCAGTGCTGTTAAAATGTTAGTTAAAATTAAATTAAAAGTTAAATGATCATTGGGTAGATGGCGATGTTCTACCTAATCCGATATATACCGATCTATTGCGATACTACGAGTATATATAGCGGAGACACCTTTTACCGTGTGGGGCCGGTACTTTAAAAGGATAGCCCCACTGCATCTCTCCCCGTGTATGTCGTAAAAGGCGACTAAGGGATATGACTCCCTTCTTATATTGCTAGGTGGTAGGGTTTAACCCGCCCGGGTTGGTACCACCGCACTGAATGAAAGGTCGGTCGAAACGGCTATGTAAATAGTTTGTGTTTTCCGTCCAGTTCAGTGTAGCCGGCACGACCGAAGGGAAGCACTGACGTGGCACCAAGTTCACCCGGTGTTATGGGCTGACATCACGGATGTTGTAGGTGATGTAGCTAACCGTGTCAGTTTCAATAAAAAATAAATAAAAAAAAATATGGGACAAAAAATTTTACTTTTAGATTTTTTTTTATTAAAAAATATGTGTTGGCTTATCCGCCATAACATCACATATTCTGTGAACATTTCAACCGGCTATCTATTACGGTACAAAAGATAAAGCCTTTAGAAGTAGGACAGACAGGTGGACAGACGGTCAGACGGACGGACAGACGCCGGCGTAGGCTAAGTAATAGGCTTCCTTCCGTATATGGATACGGAAACCTAATGATGGCAAATCATACTGAATGTGGAAATGTTCTTTATGGCGAATAAATATATCGCTATATGAATCTGAATTTGAATCTGAGGGGTCGTATCGTATGGAAGTGAGATATGAATTCTGATATAGTTGGCTACATCACCTACCTACAGTACCGTGTGGGGCCGGTACTTTTAAAAGGAATAGTCCCACTGTATATCTCCTCATGCATGTCGTAAAATGCAACTGAGGGATAAGCACAAAATACCGCGCTAAAGGGCGACATGCCAGCCACCTTCACCTTGGCACGGTCGTGAGAGGTAACTCGGTTCGGGTGGGAAACCACTATCAGAGTCATTGATTTATTCGCTGATCAGAGTGTGGAAACTCTTACCCAACGGTTAATTCAAAATTATTATAAACATAATCTTCTCTTCTTTTTATTTAACACTGATTCTAGAATTCATGATTTAATTACCTACAATTTGAAGCTGAAGTCAATATAATCAGCTCGAGATCCCTTCTGCCTGATGAATGTGTCGAATAAGCATAGTCATCAAAAAGTACAGCGATAAATCCTAAAATTGTCTCAGACAAATCATACGAGTAAGTTAGCGGAAAAACGTGTGGGAAAAATAATTTCATCGTTGACATCAAAATAATATGTCTAAAATTATAAAAAAAAAAAAATGTAATAGACTGCGAAGAAATGAGGCGTCATTTCAATTTGTCTGTCCGTCCGTCCGTCCGTCCGTCCGATGACTGTATCTTTGTAACCGTAATTAAGTAGCCGGTTAAATTTTTCACAGAATATATTATTTTGGCGGATATAACAAAACAATATTGAACAAAAAATAGAAAAAGTGAAAAATTTAGGTTTTTTACTCCATACAAGAAACGTGTTTTACAACTTTTTTTTTTATTGCGGAAACCTCGCCTCGGTGCGCGAGTCCGACTTTTGTTGCCCTGTTGAATGAAATAAAATATATGTCTTTCTATCTATTATTTATAAAAATGTGATGCGGCCGTTGAAACGGGATCTCCTGAAAATTTGCTTCGCAGTTGTACTCAACTGCGAATTCGTGCAACTGCGTCGACGATGTTGAGTACAACTGCGAAGCTAATTTTCAGGAGATACATAGGTAATACTTTATGTACTTACTGCTCACCTTTGCTGCTCACCAACTAAGAGGGTCTCAATTCATCTTTATTTATTAATACTTACTGATGTATATACATAACGTAAATCCTGCTTCCAATGTTTGTAGGTAAATGACATAACGACGCCAGTTGACTATTCGATTCGTAACAAGTGCAGTGCATTTGCGTCAGTGTAAACTCCCCGCAGTCTTCCATTAACAATTTGATCGTCCTGAGTTGCGTTCACCTTCGCATACACACATATTTAATACTAGTCCTGCATATTACAATGTCCAGTTTTACAAGTTCACAATGTGACCGTCCGTCCACGCGTGCTGAGATACCGGTGATTGGTCGATACAAATAATTTTAAACCCAGAGAAATCTAATTAATGATAAACAAAGATAGACCCATAAGAAACCGTGCATTTCGTCTAAGTTATTATTCTACAGAACAATATTGTGAATTAACGTAGGTGAGCTACCTACGTACTATATCAACCAACGCGCATGCTACGAGCAGTCTGTCTGATACCAATTGTGTGCATGATTCTATTATTATTTTGGGCACAAACTAGCTTTATACTCGTATGTAACAAGCCACGGGGGCTTCCCTTCGCGTGACTTTTTGCTCACAGCTGAGGCCGCCGATAACGTAGCGTTATTATTTATAGCCTAAAACCATCTTGAGAAGTGACGGAATGCAACAGTGAGAACCGTATGTAAATCGATAAAGTGATAGATACATAGATAGATCGACAGAAAATACTTTATTGCTACAATAAGCATTCAACAGTAATAAGTACATTGGAAAATTTACATAAGCTGCAAAGGCGGGCTTTTCCCTTACAGTGGTTCTCGAGTTGCAAGGATATTCATATATTGACATTGGATATTCATATAGTGTCAGCCTCGATAGCTCAGTGGTGCAGACAGTCAACTGTCGCTATTGAATGTTAAGCAACGCTGGGTGCGGTCAGTACTTGGATGGGTGACCGCTGACCGTTGGAGGCTGACCGAGGTTCGGATTCCTCGTAAAACTGTAGGTCCCTTCCCTCCTAATCTTACTTGGTGGTAGGGTTTAACCCGCCCGGGTTGGTACCACCGCACTGAATGAGACGTCGGTCAAAACGGCTATGTAAATAGTTTGTGTTTTCCGACCAGTTCAGTGTAGCCGGCACGATCAAAGGGGGAAGCACTGACATGGCACCTAGTTCACCCGGTGTTATGGGCTAACATCACGGACGTTGTAGGTGATGTAGGCAACCGTGTCAGTTTCCATAAAAAAAAAAAGTAAATTGGAAAATTTACATAAGCTGCAAAGGCGGGCTTATCCCTTACAGTGGTTCTCGAGTTGCAAGGATATTCATATTTAGACGTACGTTAGACGGCCGTAGAAAATTCGCTGTATTTATTAAGAAGAAGATGATATTGAGTAGGTACAAACAATGTTGAACTAAGAAGAAGAAATGATGCCTTTCCTTCTCGTTCCTTGTTGACAGTGAACGCTCAAATTGTTTGCCTAGCTAGTATCTACATCAAAATTCCGGACCGTCGAGTATCGAACTGTCGACCTGTCGACCTGTCGATCTATCAGCGTGATGGTTCACTCACGTGTATGACACGCATTCACGCACATGCCACTCCACTACTCCACGCACACCCTCTATCATTCCACTTGGAATGTAGACGTATGATTATCTGTCTCTCACGTTCAACATTTATAATATCTTGGCTAACTGCTAGCTAATGAGGTTGATGTTTATTGTAATTGTTTACTTATAATGACAGGAATCAAGATTTTTTTGTGAATTGAATAATCTCAAATAGCCTCGGTAGCTCATTGGTGCGGTCGGTCGACTGTTATATATAACCCTGAGCGCGGTCAGTACTTGGATGGGTGGCCGCCCGACCGCTGGAGGCTGACCGTGGTTCGGATTCCACGTTAAACTGTGGGTCCCTTCACTTCTTACCTTCTAGATGGTAGGGTTTATCCCGGCCGGGTTGGTTTCACCGCACTGAACGAAACGTCAGTCGAAACGGCTATGTAAATAGTTCGTGTTTTCCGTCCAGTTCAGTGTAGCCGACATGAAATGAAGGGAAGCACTGACATGGCACCCAGTTTACCCGGTGTTATGGGCTGACGTCACGGATGTTGTAGGTGATGTAGCCAATCGTGTCAGTTTCCATTAAAAAAAATTTACAAATGTATTGTTATTATTTAGTGTAAATAAAATTAGAAGTAAGATTGTCAGTAGGTAAGCGTATTAAATATTCTAAAATAGTAAAATAATAGCTAAAATGTGTATATTATTAGGTTATAAAGAGCTCGGATTGACACCCGGAATGTATGAAATACATAACTCAATAAAAAAATTCAAATAAAATGTATTTGTTCGTCGATGTATTTATCGAACAGTAATAAATAACTAGCATTTTCTCGAGTAAAAATTGGTTTGAAAAAAAAAGAATGTTATCTATCACAATTCACAATTCAGATGAAATATTTGTTACAGACTACCTACTCGTAGAGGTAAACAGATCGATCACGAACAGAAACTATAAATTTTTTTTTCATTATTTTCTTTCATTATTTATCGTTAGGACGAGACATCGTGCTAAAGGGCAACAGGTTAGCCACCTCTCACCTTGGCACGGTCCTTCCACCGAGTCGTGCAACAGGTGGTTCTTCGTGCCTTATAGCAAGTAAGTAAGGCACGAAGACCCGAAGAAGAAGGCTTGATAGTTATCTTGTCCGAATACTTTGCTAAACGTGATGGTCGATGTTGTGCTGTAATTTTCCAAGTTCTTGCAGCACAACATAGATTACTCTGCTTACCCATATTGTCGAGATACAGCGTGTGTTACGTATGTATGTATGTATTTTCTTCTATTTAAGTTCATATTGTTATAGCATTGTATTGTCATTTGACTAAATAGTTAAACTTTTGAATTAAAAAAAATATTTGAATATTGTCTACTTATAGTAGGTACTTAATTCTTTTACTAAATTATATTTTAAAAAATCTGTCCTACCTAAGAAATTAAAATTATCACGATTAATAATGTTGACCTTAATCAATACTAATAATAAATTTGTAAGGGATGGTCATGGAGTAGGCAAGTTACTTTGTTTTATGAGATATTGCGTTTGTAGACTAATAAAACTAAATTGACGATTTTTAGAAGCTGATCATCAGAATTCGATGAAACTTTGTACAAGCAAATTTACCTATACGAGACACAGGATAGATAGGCTAAATAAAATTCAATTCCGGTTACGCTAATCTGTGGCTCTCATACAAACCGAATTGTTCAGCGCGCTGAAATAAAGGTACGGTAGCGGGCTTACTTTTTTTCTTTCGCGAGCGAAGCCGCGGGCAGTAAGAAATATAATGTGTCTAGTCTCTCACACGCAAGAGGCGACACGAGAGCTATGATTGTATAATATACCATGTGAAATTTAGTGAGGAGTGACAAGTACCCTTCCTTATCAGTTATCTCCATGGATGAATCAGAGTTATGTATGTCTCACCAGAACCAGGCCTCACGCACTCTATGTACTTGCGCGCGCTAACTATAATGCGCGGGGCGGATCTCGGCGTGTCGCCGCCGCACTGGTTCGTCAGTGTTCTCCCTCGCACCGGCACCGTACTTGTATAGTGTATTCGCGTGGCGGGTCGCCCGCTGCGGCGACGACACGCCGAGATCCGTCCCGCGCATTATACCCACCCACCACCCGGCGGCGGGCCGCCGGCGGCGGCGGTCTTATTCAGTGGAAATTCGTCAGCCGCGCGAAGCATACGCGCAGCTGCAAAGCAATAATCACTTTACACTCGATAGTTTATGTACATTTTCGCACGCAGCGATTGGCGATGTGAAACAGTAGACTATTAAAGCCGAAGGTATGGAACTTTTTCTATGGAGTGATTTATCTGTTACGAAGTAACTATTAAGTAATCTGTGCCAGAACCATTCTACTTGCTACATCCATACCGCGTGTTCTAACTTCTATGCTGCATAGATTATGCATACAAAAAACATGTGTACACATTATATTCGTTTTTCACTTAGTGGCATGTTCCATGTGAACCAAGTGTGTGTACAAACAATAATTTATTAGAATTTGTAACTCATGATTCATGATCATGAATAATGCCTTTGCGCGTGGCTTCGCTCGCATAACATTATGTCCATCCTGAAAGTCCATTCTAAATATTGGTTAATTTTTTTTTGTTTTTAATCGAATGAGTATTTTCGAAGATTAACTCCTGCATCCAAACTTAAAAACTTTACCTTTTTATAATATTAGTGTAGATATTGACATTGTTGTTTATAGTTTATTTAGCATCTATTGGCAGTACGCTGCGCTAAGATTTGTGATATTGACATTGTAACATTCCGCCAGTTCGATTCTTTCACTCTTTTTAGTTATATTACATAACAAGTTCTGCGTAGAATTGGGCTGCGGAAATAAGACTCAAACCGTGCCACCCGAGCACTGATGATTGAAACACGAACCGTATGCAGATGTAATAGGTGCGACATTCGTTCTACTCGTGCAGTGGCTGATACGTCGCACCGACGAAGAACGTTTGCGCGAAAATCACTAATATTAAATTTAACGCGTTGGAAAGATGGTAAACAATATTTTTTTCGCTACGATTGTAGGGAAAAATATTATCAATATTTCTATGAGGGTCTTGTATTGAAACAATTGATGTTTCTCAAGATAATTTAACTTGAATGTACAATTTTCGTACTTTTCGTTATTTTTTGGAGATTTAATTAACACTTTTCCAAAGTAGTAAAATATAATTTTTTTCGCTATGTTTGTTAATTAAAGATCAATACATAACACATATCTTTTACAGATTTTTAGGGTTCCGTAGTCAACAAGGAACCCTTATAGTTTCGCCATGTCCGTCCGTCCGTCTGTCCGTCCGCGGCTTAGCTCAGAGACCCTTAGTACTAGAAAGTTGTAAGTTGGTATGGGTATACATATTAATAACGCCGACAAAGTGGTAAAATAAAAATTTTGAAATATTTTTTTTAGGGTACCTCCCCACACGTAAAGTGGGGATGAATTTTTTTTTTCACGTCTACCCAATCTTGTGGGATGTCGTTGTATAGGTCTTTGGAAAATATTGCGGGCTTGTGAAAATCATTTTTCGATTTAGGGATCCGTTTGCGAATTATTAAGCTTTTAAGTGCTAATTTTTGTTAGAATCAAGTGTCCCCACCTCCTGCCAGCTAAACAGTTGTTATTAGATGTGTGAAAAAATTCACAGCAGTAGTATATATATCGAAATTAAAAGGAAAACTATCACAGCTAAGTAGGCTGTACAGGTTGACGAGTAATAGTCGACCAACTTATAAAATGTACGAACGACAGCCATCATTTCACTGTTGAAGAACTTTTTCAAATTAACGTTCATTTATTTCCCCTACAAAATTATACAAATAATCAAATAATTTATTTTGATAGGGTTCTGCAACTACGGAACCCTACACTGCGCGTGGCCCGACACGCACTTGGCCGGTTTTTTTTATCTTTACCAATAGCTCAATAATTTCGTTTAAAGTTGACCTTTTGAGTCTTATTTGTGCCTTACACTGACCCGACGACGTCTTTTTCCAGTAATTTGTACACACTTAAAAGTCCGTTCTCTGCGCACTGTTCCCTAAGTTGAAGTAGGTACTAAATGTAAGCCAATAAAAAAGAATGGTCACAATAAATGCGTGGACAAACATACATACATACAAACATTCAAACATACATACATACATACGAGTACACTTATGAAATTTGGCGCACCTGTTTAGAAGCCCACAGACTAACATATACGAATATTGTGGAGCTTTGTTCAGATAAACGATAAACCTTCTCGCAGAAAGTAAATAAGGGCACGGCCGAATGCCGAGCCGCGTTCGCTATCGAAGAAAGTAAGTCATTAAGCGCGAGACCCGAGGGCGGGAGAAGGTTTATAGTTTACCTGAACGCAACGATAATTCCAACGATATTACATACATAGATACGTGTCGAATTGATAACCTAATTTTTTTAAGAAGTCGGTTAATAACTTCCTTTCTTGAAGAAGTCGGTTAAAAAAAACAACCTGCGAAGTTTCTTGTCGGTTCTTCGTGGGGGTAATCGAACCAGATAGAAAAAAATTGTGAAAAGATCGAGTGCAGTTTACCTCATAGAGAAGAATACTTACTCAATAAAATATAAACAATAATTATTATGTCCTCTTACTTCCAAAAAACCAGTCGTCATTCATATTATCACATCACATTTTACTACAAACACTATCAGTAGTTTAATGCGTATGGACATTCATATCACTTCGTGTACTTCTCGTTTACATCATCATCATCAACACTCGCGCCATTGATAAAAACAATCATCTGTGCGAGAAAATGTTTGTTTTGACTAATGACGTCATCGCCCACCACTCTGACGACGACAATGTTGTTGTCATCAGCAGTAGGTCATCGTTAATCACCTTGTCACCTTGTTCCATTCGTAAAATTTGACGTTAATTGACAAAATAATTTATTTATCCACTGATATAATAGTTTTCTTGTCCGAACGTGGTGGTCGGTGTTGTGCTGTAATTTACAAGAATACTTGCAACACAACACCGATCACCCGGATTGTCGGAATAAAGCGTGTGGTATGTACATATGTATGTATGTATGTATTGATATAATATTGTACCTACCAAACTCATAAATCCATTGATATATTTTTAGCCATTTTCTTCCTCCGCACATTCGACTAGAATGTTATTTTCTCTATAACCGTTGAAGATATTTGAGGAGGCGGCGAACAAAAGCGGACTTGTCCCACAAATAGAATTTTAGAGGAGAGCTCAAAAACTATATGTAGCAGATAGGGGGCTAGCTATAGCTCTACATTTTTGTACATAAAAGCTTCATCAAAATACAAACGTGTAACCGTCGATTATTTTATCAGAACACTGGGTTGTCTTATTTTTTGTATTTAAAAATGGACAAGTCCGGTTTTGTCTGAAAAGCCTTGAATAACAACATAAATTCATAAAAGTATTACGAGTTAAAAAAAATTGATATTTTATTGGATACAGTTATTATTTCAAAACATGTCACACGAAAAAAATTCTATTAGTTTCATCCGGTTTTAAATGAAAATGAAAGCGCAATCATAATTTCTTCAAATTTTAATGGGACAAGTCCGTTTTTTACTGAAAAGGCAATTTTCAGAATGATTTTGTATAGGTTTAGAAGCGGTTTGAATGAAAATACTTCAAGGACGACATAGATATGAGCTCAGAGAACAAAAAAAACTTTAAGGGTGGACAAGTCCGGTTTTGTTCGCCGCCTCCTCATTTTATAAATTTCAAAATAGTTTTTAAGCCGCCCCCGCCGCCGCGCCGCCGTAAGGACTAAACTTCTTCCATTTTTTGTTTGTTTGTTGTTTATTTGTTTAATGAATGAGTTTTACATTTCGGAGTAATCACGTCGGACAACGCATGTGACAGACAGACGTACGGACAGACACCTGACCGATTTTATAAGGGACCCTGCCAGAGCATCCTCGCTGGCTACGACGACACCCTAAAAACCGAGAGCGGAAAATACAAATTGGTCAACCTTGTACAACACAAAGATTTTTTGGGTTCCGTATCCGGTACGGGACCCAATTACTAGGCCTACGCCGTCTGTCTGTCTGTCCGTCCGTCCGTCTGTCTGTCTGTCCGAGGTATCTCTTGAACCGTAGAACCGCCCGTTGAAATTTTCACACAATATATGTTATTAATCCAGTGATTGGAAAAAGCGGCGCTAATTTATCTACAGAGGAAGAGCATAGACAAAATAAACCCTAACAATGGAGACTTCCTCAGTTCTTATAAAATGAAGTTATATTTTTAACAGCCCTTTTTTTAATGTCCCACTGATTTGCACAGACCTTTCCCAATGATATGGGAAGTGATATGATAAGCATAGAGCGGATTTTCGGGATTTCGTGACCGTTATCTTAGCATGGATATGCCTTCTGAATCCCGGGAAAATTTATTTCAAAATATTTTCTCGAATGTTGATGTTTTGTCGCCTGAATCTTATTTCTAGACGAATTATAACACTTTTATTCTTGCACGTTTTTCAATAAAATCGATATTTCCGGAGAAAAAAAATCTAAAATTATTTTTTTCCAAAATCTTCTCGATTGCTGATGTTTTTTTGGCGGATTCTTATTTCTAATCGAAATATAAGACACTTTTTTTCTTACACGTTTTTAACTTAAGTCGATATTTCCGGAGAGAAAAATAAAACAACCAATTTTTTCATATTTTCTCGAATGTTGATGTTTTTTCGCCTGAATCTTATTTCTAGACGAAATACGAATCTGTATTCAAAATTTAAAAAAAGTGGCCGCCATTTTGAACTTTTTAATTACTGGACCGATTGTTTTCAAAATCGATAACTGGGTGTCTGTGTGGGCCCTGCCTGAATACGAATCTGTTGTAAAAATTTATAAAAAGTTGCCGCCATTTTGAACTTTTTAGTTACTGGACCGATTGATTTCGAAATCGATATCTGGGTGTCTGTGTGGGCTCTGAATACGAATCCGTTGTCAAAATTTAAAAAAGTGGCCGCCATTTTGGCCTTTTTAGTTACTGGACCGATTGATTTCGAAATCGATATCTGGGTGTCTGTGTGGGCTCTGAATACGAATCCGTTGTCAAAATTTAAAAAAGTGGCCGCCATTTTGGCCTTTTTAGTTAATGGGCCGATTGCTTTCAAAATCGATATCTGGGTGTCTGTGTGGGCTCTGAATACGAATCCGTTGTCAAAATTTTAAAAAGTGGCCGCCATTTTGACCTTTTTAGTTCATGGACCGATTGCTTCCAAAATCGATATCTGAGTGTCCATTGTAAGGAAATCTCCATTGTTAGGGTTTACTTTGTCTGATGTTCTTCCTCTGTAGGTGAATTAGCGCCATTATGGCCGATATAACAACAAATAATAAAAATAAGAAAAAGTAAAAAAATCACGGGGGTTCCCATAGAAGAAACCAAAAAGTGTATGCGCGCGCCATCTACCGAATAGAGTGTGAAGCATTTTAAATAATCATGACATTTAACTAATATGAAGCATTTCATAACACGCCATAGATGGCGTGAGTGGCGCTAACCATGACATGGCGATAAGGAACCCTCGGTGCGCGAGTTCGACTCGCACTTGGCCGGTTTTTACGAGTTTACGAGGCTCTTCACGGGGTGTATTCTTCCCCTGAGTGGTGGATATAATCGTTCAGTTTGAATTATGTATGATCTAACGCCCAATCTCGTAGGAATTCGGAGACCAGATGTACTTCGTTTTGGTGATTTCAGGGTTCCGTATCCATACGGAAGCCTCTTACTAAGCTTACATCGTGGTCTCTCTGTCTATCCGTCCGATGACTGTATCTTTTGAACCGTAATAGGGAAGCGGTTAAATATGTCTTATTATGGCGGATATTATACCAACAAATAATAAAAAAAACAAAAAGTTTAAAATAAAGGGGGTCCCATACAAGTATCATAGTATGCATAAGACACCGATAGATGGCGTGATAGGCGAGATGCATGCGACTGCGACCGCGTGATGGCTGTGCACTCATTTTAGACCAATAATGTGGATAATTATTTTTTGTTTGTCATGCAGTTTGGTCGCGTCGTACGTACCTCGCGTCGTACAAAAACAAAAGGTCATTGTACGGAGTGATGGCCTAGTCTTATCATCATCAATATATTATATTATATATTATATTATACATTATATTATATATTATCATGGAGTAAGTTGCTTTGTTTTATGTGATATTGCGTTTGTGGACTCTATGTATGATTACTAAAACTAAATTGACGATTTTTATAAATCTTTTGTGTATGTATTGTAATTATGTATGTCGCTCCATAAATCTTAAAGCGATCATCCAAATTCAATGAAACTTAGTACAAGCACATTTTACTATACGGGACACAGGATAGGCTAAATAAAATTCAGTTCCGGTTACGCTAATACCTATGTGGCTCTCATACAAACCGAATTGTTCCGCACGCCGCGCGCCGAAATAAAGTATGGTAGCCAGCCATCGACATTGATGTTAGCGGGATTACTTACTTTCTTCTTTATTTCACGCGAGCGAAGCCGCGGGCAAAAGCTAGTATTATTTAAACCTAACTCATTCAATGGAAGCCCCTGCCTGTTTGTGTGTGGTGTGGACACAAAAACACATGACAGGTTATCTTAGGATGATCTGTTTCTGTCATTGGAAATAGCTCCAGGAATAGTTGACGAACATGAGTGTTTTCTAGAAGTCAGTACATAATATACATAATCATCCACAATGGAGTTTTCACAGCGAGCTGGGAAAATATGTTTCTCTTCGAATTTTGATATTTACATTGATTGTACCAAGATCGTACCCGACTGTTTATACCTATGTGCATATTTTTAAGGAAGAACAAGAATACCACGATTGCTTAGTCAACCTACACTCATACATACAATGCGTGTATAAACCTACCAAGTATATTCATAACCGGTGGTCCACCCACTTACACGCGGTATTATCATGTATTATGGCCGTGTGTGGCCCGGTACTTAAAAATAATAGCCCCACTGCATCTCTCCCCATGCATGTCGTAAAAGGCGACTAAGGGATAAGGACAAGATGCCGTGCTAAAGGGTGACAGGTTCGCCACCTCTCACCTTGGCAGCTTGGTACTTCCACCGAGTCATGCAGCAGGTGGGTCTTCGCGCCTCACTTGCTGCTTGATCGATTGAATCTTGTTCGAATACTTTGCGAAACGTGATGGTCGGTGTTGTGCTGTAATTTGCCAAAGTTCTTGCAGCACAACACCGATTACTCTGCTTACCCAAATTGTCGGGATTGAGCGTGTGTGATATGTATGTATGTATGTATGTGGCCCGGTGTCGAATAGAATAGGCCCACTGCATTTTTCTCCGTGCATACCGTAAAAGGCGACACAGATAAAAGGGGCAAGTGCCGATCTAAAGAGTGATAGCTTTGCCTTTTGCCAGGTCTTTCCACAATCATGCATACTGATGTAGGAGGTAGTGGAGGTAACTTAGGTACTTGCTGCTTGTCAGTTAATTATCTTGTCAGAATCTCGGTCAGAATATTTTGTTAAACGTGGTGGTGTTGTGTTGTAATTTGACCGAGTTCTTGCAGCACAACACAAATTACTCTGCTTACCACGATTGTCCGAATATCTACCATATACATATGTATACGTACCTGGACCAGATCGGGCATGTGCTCAAAAAGGGGCAAGTGCGTGCGTAGTACCCGTAACCGACGAGCATGCATGAAGAACATTATGGGAGTGGAAGAGGCGGCAGAGGTGTGTCAGGAGGATCGTGACACGTGGAGATCTGTTGTCTCTGCCTACCCCACCGGGAAACAGAGGCGTGACGCTATGTATGTATGTATATGTAAAAATATTGTAATACCTAGAGGGGGTGAATAACTTAATATTTTGTAGTCAGTGTCCAGTCGTTGAGACCGACATTCTTTAGCAGAGGTTGGAGGTTCGCATCTCAACAGCTGTGTTGACCGAATGTCTCAATGAATGAGTTTGTCGAACTATTTTTTGGAACGAAGGTTCTTATCGCACAACTAGTAATCTGTGACATTACACTCCACACACTTGGCGAATGAGGCCGAAAAAAATTTTAAGACTTTGACCGTCACGACACTTTTGCTGTAGTGTGTTTGTTTGTGTGTTTACAAGCGTACCTATGTCTATGTATACTTAGGTATATTACTGCGGTATAGACGCTCGTATAGACGCCATTTTTTATTATTTTTTAATTTTTTTTAAATAATTAATGTAACAAAAATTCTTAATCGTTTCAGTTTCATGCCAGGAACAAAAAAGTCTTCCAACACATAGATCTCTTTCTTTCAGAACTTGTGAAAAACCACAATTTTAGTTTTAGTATGGAATAGAAAGAATTTGATTTTCTTTTTACAAACTTACACGTTTGCATCATAATGGTAATGAAGACTTTTTTGTTATTATGAAACTTAATCGATTAGGCTATAAAAATCAACCACCTATGTTTTTATTTAAATACATAAAAAAATATTTTACATTAAAAAAAAAGCCCAAGGTCCAAAAAAATTATATAGGTTTTACTCCCTATATGATACAGAACCCCCCCTTAGCGTACTATTAACTAATTTTCAAAGACCTATAGCGAAAAGAACTTCTTTCCAACCGGGTGTTCCACGAAACCTCTCGTCTTTTTTTTATGAAAACTGAGACGGTTGGATACACAGAACACGTATTGTTGGATACATCACCTACAACATCCATGATGTCTGCCTAATGCCTATAACCTTGGTGTACTAGGGCAATGTCAATGCTTCCCTTCGTTCGTGCCGTATTGAACTGGACGGAAAACACAGACTACCTATTTACATAGCTGTTTCGATCGAATTTAATTTCAGTGCGGTGTTACCAACCCGGGCGGTTTAAACCCTACCCTACCTAGTAAGGTAAGAAGAAGAAGGAACCTACAATTTTTACGTGGAAACCGACCACGGTCAGCCTCCAACGCTCGAGCCGAACGACAGTCGTCCGACCGCACAACTGAGTTACCGAGGCTGACGACACCACGACACCATTATGGAATAATATAAATTTACAAGGAACAAAATGAAACATACAACTTTCATTTAATTTCGCGATTGGTTTTGTGGTAGGTACCTATTTGAACAATGAAAACTTCAATTGTTTAGGGAAGAATAAACAAAGCAATACAATAGCTTTAGAAACATCAATAATTAGTTAATAGCCCTTAACCTTGTAGATCATGTAATCAAACTATAATAGCCCTCACGTAGTGACCTTAAGGTTTACATTTCCACAGCATTAGCTTAATGATGCATCGGCCAAGTAGCGTTATAGTATCTACTAGTATTTAGGTTTCCCGACGCATACACGGAAGGTTTTGTAGAACTTCTATTCATTTCCTCTTCCTGCAATAACTAAACTTGTAAAGCAAGCATAGACGAATGCCAAAGAACTAAGTAAGTTACAACTCCTCCATCACCTCCGCTCCGCACTACGCGTAGTTCTGAGCAGGGGATGCACCCCTATTCAATCGACCTACCACCGATGCGCACCAAGGTCTTTTAGTGACAGAACCGGGAAAATGTGGAACGCACTCCCTGCCCATCTATGTATTTCCTCCCAAGTACAGCTTGGGGTTTTTTCAAAAGAGGCGTGTAAAAGCTCCTGACAGGCCGGCATGGTAATCGCAATCCCCGTGCATCACAGAATATCCATGGGCATCGTTAGACACCTACTTGTACGTGAAAAGATGTCACATGTCCGCTATCCAATAAAAAAAAATGAAAAAAGTAGATGGCAAACGTATTTTTTTGTACTCATTTTTAAGTTTCCGGATTACCAGAGTAGGTTTAAAGACTTACATAACGTTTCGCCCGCTACGTCACGGGCTTCTTCAGGGACTGCGGGAGTTCCTGGAGCCGACGTCTGGTGTCCGTTGTACCAGCCGTCAAACTTTGTTCCGACAAACGGAGTTTGACGGCTGGTACAACGGACACCAGAGACGTCGGCTCCAGGAACTCGCGCAGTCCTTGAAGAAGCCCGTGACGTAGCGGGCGAAACGTCGACTTAATATGTAAATCTTTAAACCTACTCTGGTAATTCGGAAACTTAAAAATGAGTATAGTTAATAACAGAGTAAACTTAAAAACATTAGTATTTTTTTGTATTTTTTACGTGCCTTCCGCAAATAAGGTTTACCTCCACTACTCTGCCTTTGAGAAATATCGTAAGCATACCTACACATCCTATAACCATTAAATAAGTTTAGACAAATTCGAGTTTACCCCTTTTAGAGGCTGACAGAGAAGCGGCGCCTTTTATAATAGTAGAAAAGAGAACAAGAGACTGTAAGAAATAAGCCAACCAGCCGAAAAAATTTCTATCTATGATCACAGTCTATCTATCTAGATCATCACTGCATCCTTACAAGTGACTGGATTGATTGAACTTGGAACACTGAGGAAATTCTATGGAAATTTTTTATCGTGCTAAGTTCTTCCCCCTTACATAACATAACATCGGCGTAGATGTTGATTTCACCAAATAATTAATTCAGCTCTTGTACCCGGACAGACAATGTATTCAAAAGGATAGAAGGGCATAGAACAGGGGAAAAGTAATTTATAATCGTGTGTGCTTAAAGATAGTAGGTATTACAATATTTTTTTTAACATCTCTACCGCTTCAGGAGGTAACTCTTTTTCACAAACTAAATATATTTTGCGCAGAAATTATGGCGAAGAAGTTACAACTCATGACCATGCCCAATGATATTATAATAAGGTTGTCTACACGACATTCGGTTTTTAAAAACGGCACGACCTTGAGCGAATCTGCGAATGAACCAGAATAGTGATGCGCCGTTTCGAATAGTCCTATTCGAATTATTCGATTTCTAATTTCGAATGCATTCGTATAGTGGTGGCGATTCATTCGATTGCTTTTTGTCGTTTGCATTCGTAAATTATTTGTATTCAGCCGGAATGACTCCGGCTGAATGCATTCGTAATTTTCCTACTGCCGGACGAATGAACTCAAGGAATGTTTACGATTGCAATAGAATTTCTACGGTTGAAACATTTCGAATTGGCGCATCACTAGCCCATAATACCTTATTACAAGAGGAAATAGGATGGCATGTCCGTTGTTGAGAGAAAAAACTAGACAAGTATGTGTTGCTCTGCCTGCATCGTCTCGCACATAACTTCTCTATCGCACTCGCGCATTGGGGTATTTCTTGTCGCACAATTTGTTAACATATATCATTGACCATGCTCATAGATTTTATAATAAAAAATAGATACTGAGAAAAATTTTCTCAGTATCTATTTTTATTATGAACTTAATGGAATTGTATGCAACAATATAAGGTGTTTCGTTAGTCATGTCAATAACTTCGGGAGGGTTACATGCGCACTCAAACAAACACTTTACGCAAAAAAAAAACATATGTTTATAGGAGCATTTTTATTCCTAACAAAAAAATTTAATCAAATAAGTAGCCGTAAAAACCAATCATAGTGACCTTGTGACTCACTTACAACAAACAGCTGTTCTGCGTTTGAACATAGTACGGTCATTAACGCTGTACAATGCATGTTACCTGCTGTTACACACAGGTTAATGTTTAGGTAGCAAACATGTTTTGTTAAATTTCTCGAAAAGTAATGCTAAACATAATTTTTTTTTGCGTAACCTGTTTATTTGAGTGTGTACGTAACCCTCCCGAAGTTATTGACATGAGACATGACTAACGAAACACCTTATATATGTATTAATCTGAGCAGTTATATGTATTTTAATTACTTTCGGCCAAGTGTTTTGAATGCTGCTGCATTACATCGTAGTGGCATTCAAACACAGACAGGCTCAGCTATAAACAGGAAAATAAACGCAGACTAAACATTTTCTGGGCAAGGTTTTGCGTGTTTACGAAAAAACGTTGTTGTTATTCCTGAATAGTTCAATAACACACACCTGTTACAAATGTGTAACAACAATATGATGTCATTGATTTCATTGTCATTGAATTGAATTGTTTCTTCATACATGATTTTTAGGGTTCCGTAGCCAAATTAAATTCCGGAACCCGGATAATTTCGTCTTGTCCGTCTGTCCGTCCGTATGACACAGCCGTTTTGCTCGGAGTCTATTTATAATGTTAATATTTTAATTTACTCAAAAAAAATATTGATTCACTGTTACTTTGAGTATTTACTTGATTTTATGTTATGTTATTTTTGTTTGTTGAATCTGTAACTTTTTTTAAGAATTTTATGGTTTGTCTTATTGTTGTATTTTGTCTCATTTATACCATGTTTTGTTTGTTTGATTGACTTATCTGAGAGGCACCTTGTGTCCAAAGATGAATAAATAAATCTGAATCTGAATCTGTATTGGCACTATAAAATATATAGATGAAATTTGGAAGGAAGGTGTATTCTATGAACCTCTATACCATGGTGCGGTAAAATTAGGCAAAACAATAGGAGTGGCACACCATACATTTAACTGAGGGATGAACAAACAATTTCAAAATGAATTTTTGGTTTAAATCAATATTTGGTGAGATGCGCGCTTCTAAAGTCGTAAAAAGTGTGTTTTTCAGTGTTGCTGTGCTGCTGAGCAAAATTACTGGCAAGTCTCCGGTATGGCACCTATCTTCTTGGAGGTGATATTTCCGGTATGAGTGACCGTGCACATGCTCCGAGCATGTGCTTTGGCCGCTCTGACACAGTCACTCATAACCGGATTACACAAAGAAAAAAAACGTCGTAAAATTCAAATTTGGAATGATAAAATAATTTATAATGAGAAAGAAAATATTTCTGCGAGTGGAGATGGTGTTTTGTTTTTTCGCGAGACAAACAAAATGGCTATCTTGCTAGAAAGTGGGTGAAAAATTAGATTCTGGTGGCCTGCCTGTTCGTGTTTTGGTTTTTGGAGCCTACACCCAAACCTACACCTAATTTATTACTAAAGTATTTTAACCGTGAACGTTTTTTTTCCGACTACGAAACCCTTCACTGTTCTTGGTCCGACACGCACTTGGTTTTTTGCCTTTGCGCCGTGTTGCGCCGATTTTTTTTTATAATTTTTTTTTTCTTAAGTCCACATTTGTTATAAACTTATAATACAAATGGATATTTCCGCGCTGTTCTTTTTTTTTGGAACGGTATCCGTACCGAAGCCATTTCTAAGCCTACGCGCCGTCTGTCTGTCTGTCCGTAGCCGGTTGGAAATCGCTCAATGATATTTATTTTTAAGTAAGTTTTTTTAGGTTAGTACTGTTTTAGGTTAGTTTTAAAAAAGAACTTATAATAATAAGTTCTTTGTGTTTAATTTTAATGTTCTCTTTCTGTTTAATAAATTTATATTACAAGTTCGTCTGCATTGAAGAGATTTCCGTCGCGCTGATTTCGTAAATATGGGCTGAGCCACAGAACACGGCTGAGCAGTAATAGCACAGATTACTTCGTAATAGTAATAAGTACGTAATAGTAATAAGTTCGTAGTAGTAAGTAGTAATTGGTAATAGTGTCAGTGAAAATCGGAGTCAGATTTATCACAATGATGATGATTGATCAGATAATGCAAAGTTTCATTCTGTCGTAGTTTTTTGCACAAGCTCTACTTATCTAATAAATCCAATAAGGGTATATAACTCACTACCTATGTATGTACGTACGTACTGTAGGACGGTATTTGAAAGAGTATTTTTAAAAAGAAAGAATTATTTAGCTAGAAGTAAAGTTATTTAATTAATTGAAATTACACTTTTAAACAGGAACACACAGATGAAAGTAGACAAACTGAACTAATGATGCAATGCGCCGGTTGCTTATATAGGGTATAGTAGCTGACTCGACAAAAGTAAGGATCGTAAACATATACTTGTTATACACAGGTAAATCTGCTTCAGATGCAGAGTTTCGGCGCGCGGCGTGGACATTGTCCGACCAGTTAGTCAATTTGAACTTGGAATTCGAACTTTTTCGTGGAATCCGCACAACAATGACGTCCAAACACTACGTATAGTTTTTGATGCATGACGCAAATAAAATATAGTACCGTAGTAGTAAAAAATAGTACCGTGTGGTGTCGGTACTTAAAAACAATAGCCCCACTGCATCTCTCCCCATGCATGTCGTAAAAGGCGACTAAGGGATCAAGATGCCGTGCTAAAGGGCGCGCCACCTCTCACCTTGGTACGGTACTTCCACAGAGTCATGCAGCAGGTGGGTCTTCGTGCCTTACTTGCTGCTTGATCGAATGAATCTTGCTCGAATATTTTGCGAAACGCGGTGGTCGGTGTTGTGCTGTAATTTACCAGAGTTCTTGCAGGACAGCACCGATTACTCTGCTTACCCCGATTGTCGGGATTCAGCGTGTGTGATATTTATGTAGTATGTATGACGCAAATAAAACTGAGTCGCACTTATTACTCGCCCGCCGGACACTTGGCACATCCATATCTCGTAAAATCTCAGGATCCATCGTTTTTAGGACTAATGCTACGCCGTTTGTTTGTCTGTCTGTCTTTCGTACTGCTGTACCATAATAGCTGGTCGGTTGAAATTTTCACATACCTATGTTTTATAATTGTTATGGCGTCTAATTGGTCCCTCAAAATTGACTCGCAAAATCGAATTTCGTTCATTTATGTCCGCGATTGGGTCATCAATCACATCATCATCAAACTCTGTTTAAGTATAATACCAAATTGCAACTTTTTTCGTCCAGTAGATTCAGAGAAAATAAACTGTTACCAACGGGCAGACACAAGAGTGATCCAATAAGTATTCAGTTTTTTCCTACGGAACCCTTTTCGTACGGAACCCTAAAAATATAAAAAGTAAAAAATTAAGGGCCCATACAAGAAACGTGTTTTTTCAACGTTTTCTTTTTGTGGTGCGGAAACTTCGGTGCGTGAGTTCGACTCGCACTTCGCCGGTTTTTAGAAATCATTCTGTGTAGTGCCGCGAAAATTTGGAATGGTCTTACGGCGAGTGTGTTCTTTAGCTCCTATAACCGTCGTCGTCTTCAAGAATAAAAGTTTTATAATTTTGTTTTTACCTATTCCTTTTAAATATAGTTTTAAACCATTAAGTGTAGTGTACTTTTGAAATCACATTTTAAAATTTTTCCCAAAGTTACCCCAATCCCCAAGAAACAATTTTAAGTTTGACAATGGCGCTTAGGGCCTGCTATTTTGAATTTTTAACGAGATAAATCCAACAATGCCTCATAAATGTTTAAATCGGTTCAGTAGTTTATGCTCTGTGAGGGAACAAACGAACATACATACATACACCGCTGCCAAAATCATAAAACATATTTTGCAGTTCCGACAGAAATAGAAATATGGTCCATTTGGCTGGCGTCTTGAATCCGTGTATTTACGTAGTCACTAAAATGTTTTTTTTATGTAATCCGGGTGGCTGAACCAGAGGGGCCAGAGCCATTGGCGTATCTAGGGTTAATTTCCAGGGTGGGCCTAGCCCCTGAAAAGCGATGGCCGATGAAGCCGAAACCCGATATACCTACTGACACGATGCGAATTTCCCGCCGTGTTTGCTAAGTTAACTAGTAAAATATTCTATTATAAACTACACTCGTCGAATCATCAAATACGCTTGATTAGATTGCCGCGCAAATCGCGCGGAAGATCGGGCCGCTATAACAACGTGTCTTTGCCTACTTCGGCAGCCAATCACAGCAAACGGGGCCTCACATAGCCATCATAGTTCTCACGACGGCTAAGGCAACGACACACACAGGATTTCTTTTGCTTTGCGGAGATCGGAGTGTCAACCTAGTCGACCTTCGAGTCGTCTTTAGAGTTATCAACCTAATTGAAAGGACTTTTGATTGTTTGGATTGACACGTTTGAATAGGATGCTATTCCCTGAGATACAAACATTCTTTTCTAATGTAAACTGTGGGACAATTCAACATAACTGACAATTTCCTGTAACTAAATAGTAATAAAAAAAGTTCTTTTTCAATGAAATCGTTATTGACTGATGTAAAGTTCATAACTAAGAACGATAACACTTACAATAGGCGGTCAACTTAGTCGATCTACGAGCACCCGTTCTACTCGTGCCCGCGACTGTGTCGACGGCCTTAGGAGTTCAAACTGCGCAGTACGAATTGCTGACCGAATCACTTTCATTCCCGCGGTCGCCGAGTTTGCAGCGAACCTGAACTGCTAAAAATAAGAAACCTCCCACACAAGGTACGCCTGTTAGGTAGCACATCCCTAAGTTGCGCTTGGTTAATAAGAATGTAATTCAGATCCTCCTTGTTTTGTAGTAATGTTTGTGTCTACGGCTAACATTTTTCTACGAATTGCTGACTCAATGTGCACATTTTTCTTCTATCTAACTGCTTGTAATTTCAGCTTGCACTCCACTACTAGGCTGTACTTGCCGTACATAATGTTCTTGTGTTCCCCACCTACTAAGGAATGGTAGAAATTAGTTATTTGTACCTTGTGGCAGGGCCGTCGCCATTAGTGAGAACTGCATGTATTTTTGGCGCGGCCATATTGTGACTTTGAAAAGAAAAGAACACATTCTATTGAGAAATTGAGAATTGCTACCAATAATTTTTAATGTGTATGTTCAGCGGAGGTAGTAGCCGGGCCACTAAGCCATATAGGTGAACCTGAAAAGCCGAACTCTCACTAACATTTTAATTCTAGTGAATGGAAAGTAAAGAAAAAAAACAAGTAATACTTTCAGGTATAAAATTTATTTCCAAAAGACAATATTCTCAAGGTCACCTTACTCACTTTATTCTTTCTTTTTTTTTATAATGAATAAATTTACCTATTCTCTGTATTGGTTGTGTTTGAAAATTGCTTGATGTGAAAGGCGTGCGTGCCGGGCCCTGAGCATGTAGGAGGGCCGCGCCGCACTATATTTGCCGATGCTATCTACTGCTACTGTGTCTTAGTTATTGTGTTTTACTTCGCTATGTGATGCTAAATTAAATTATGCTTACTGCTTATGATGTGAATATTGGTGCTTGTGTATTGCGCTCTAACGCTTAAACCACCTCGCTTTACATGTTTAAATTTATAATATCACCCTGCTAATGCTGGTCTTGTAACCAACATTGCAGTGGGAGCTTGGTCGGGCCTTGCTGAGCAAGCTTGGTCGGGGCTGGCGAGCTTGGCTGAGCAAGCTTGATCGGAAAGTGTGAGCTTGGCTTGGGCGAGCAAGTCCCGCTAACCCTCACTCCCGCCGCCTCGCTGAAGGCGTGGGGCCGATTCGAGCCGATCCCGCAATGCTGACTATGCGGCTACCCTCCTGATCGCTCTCGCCCGAGTCTGGCCTACCTGACCCCTGACCGATGTCTACTCCGAGTGCGACTGGCGGCCGAGCCACTCTCACGGCCTACATGCGACCACTCCCTGCTAACCTACGCTCTCTTCGGGACTTCTAGTTTTCTTCCCCCTCCCCCTACTCGCTTCTCGCGTCCGGAGCTACGACTACCCATAAGATAAGTAAATTATGTAACTGCGATGTAAGAATCTCGGATCAAGACTAAATCTACTGAACTATTGTAGTAGTTTACAATGTTGAATCCGCTTCACGGATAAATATAATCTACTGAACTATTGCAGTACTGGACATTCTTGTAATCCGCTTCACGGATAAATATAATCTACTGAACTATTGTAGTACTGTACAATGTTGAATCCGCTTCACGGATAAATATAATCTACTGAACTATTGTAGTACTGTACAATGTTGAATCCGCTTCACGGATAAATATAATCTACTGAACTATTGTAGTACTGTACAATGTTGAATCCGCTTCACGGATAAATATAATCTACTGAACTATTGTAGTACTGTACAATGTTGAATCCGCTTCACGGATAAATATAATCTACTGAACTATTGTAGTACTGTACAATGTTGAATCCGCTTCACGGATAAATATAATCTACTGAACTATTGGAGTACTGTACAATGTTGAATCCGCTTCACGGATAAATATAATCTACTGAACTATTGTAGTACTGTACAATGTTGAATCCGCTTCACGGATAAATATAATCTACTGAACTATTGTAGTACTGTACAATGTTGAATCCGCTTCACGGATAAATATAATCTACTGAACTATTGTAGTACTGTACAATGTTGAATCCGCTTCACGGATAAATATAATCTACTGAACTATTGGAGTACTGAACAATGTTGTAATCCGCTTCACGGATAAATATAATCTACTGAACTATTGTAGTACTGTACAATGTTGAATCCGCTTCACGGATAAATATAATCTACTGAACTATTGTAGTACTGTACAATGTTGAATCCGCTTCACGGATAAATATAATCTACTGAACTATTGGAGTACTGTACAATGTTGAATCCGCTTCACGGTTAAATATAATCTACTGAACTATTGTAGTACTGTACAATGTTGAATCCGCTTCACGGATAAATATAATCTACTGAACTATTGTAGTACTGTACAATGTTGAATCCGCTTCACGGATAAATATAATCTACTGAACTATTGTAGTACTGTACAATGTTGAATCCGCTTCACGGATAAATATAATCTACTGAACTATTGGAGTACTGAACAATGTTGTAATCCCCTTCACGGATAAATATAATCTACTGAACTATTGTAGACTGTACAATGTTGTAATCCGCTTCACGGATAAATATAATCTACTGAACTATTGTAGACTGTACAATGTTGTAATCCGCTTCACGGATAAAAATAATTACGGATCTAGTCCACTTCTACTGAACTATTGTAGTACTAAATAAATATAACTATGTTTCGGTAAGGTACCTACTCTTTTATTGCCTACTATCAATACCTACCGAACTATTTGCACGACGACTGGAACGGCTTCACCGAAGTCGGCCGGGCGAACGTGGCACTACGCAATAAAAGTAGGTAATTTGAACTTGAAGTGCTGAGCCGTATTTCGACCATTGATTTCGGAAAGTTTCTTTACCTAAATAAAATTAAACAAAAACATTTTTTAAAGTGTTTATTTTGATTACCTGGATTGAAATAGAATTTTATGTTGATTCCTCAGCTGTAGATTATTTAAGGATTTTTGTGTGAAATTATTTAAGTGCCCACCCTAGAATTTTTGGTTGTCAACCCAACATCCTGGGGTGGGCACCAGACACTTCTGGGGTGGGCCGTGCCCACCCGGCCCCCCCTCTATACACGCCAATGGCCAGAGCACATGCTTCATCCCACAATGGTAACTTAAACCACTCTGGGATACTTTCAAATGTCTGCTTAAAAATTAATCTTGGCGTCTAAATGGTTTTACCTCTTTATTTATTTTCGACAAGCAGCCAAGGTCTAAACTTCAAATCGTAGCTGTTGTTTTTTAGCGTAATTTTCATTTTATTACCCGACTGAGCGAAACAAAAAGGAGTAGGGTTATGTTTTTCAAGTGTATGTGTGTACGTCTACATATTTCTATTTTACACTCTGCCTAAACAGCGCGATGGATTTTAATATATTTTAATATATATATATTTTAGTCGTTGTTGGAATTCGTCTAAAGTCATAGGATACGATTTTTTTTCAAGAATAAAAAATGGCGGCCGTTAGGCGCCATATTGTCAAACTTTAAAAATACCTTTAATTCGAAACCCGCTGGGATTATTATCATTGTAAAGAGTAAAGTATCATTGTAAAGAGCTCGAAAAGGCAATTAAATATACCAACTTAATGGCTTGGAACAAAAATAAATAAAATTTAAAAATAAAAAAACCGGACCACTAAAAAAAATGTAAACTAGGAAAGATCAGTAGAAAATGCTGTAGTCATGCGTAGGATTCGAATAGACCACAGATCATTGAAGGTGTTCTGTGGAATAGACTGATAGCCCGACTATACTTACAGCATTGTCTACTGATCTTTTCTTGTTTCCTTAATTTTTTACCAGTCGGATTTTAAAATTGTTTTATTTTTTATTTAGTATTTTATCACGTCACGTAAACGAAAACGTCACGTAGTACTTCCACGATGCCAGACGTGCAAACATTTAGTTGACATTGAGACGGTTAAGCAAACAATACAGAAACTGCGTACACCGTGACGCCTTACCTTTTGTTGTACTTTGTTTGGTTGGACTCTCGTGCGTTATGAGTTTGGGACACCGTATTTTGTCAAGAAGGAAAATTTACACATTCCAGTCCACTTTATAGGCAACCTCGGCGACCTCTAGACCGCTTTCGTGAATGATTAACCGCCTCTGAACTCGCGTCCTGCCGGAATGCCGCCGAAAACTCATATTAATATCGGGTCAGCCGATTCGAAGATAATCGACACTTTTCATAATTGGTGGAGGGATCTCTGCTGTAAAATAGAAATGTATTACACATGCACTCGTCGCCTTTAAGTAAGTAAAGGGAAATTATTACAAACCTAATTTAGGTACGTACTTGTAACCTAACCTAACTTAACAAAATTATTGCAAGTTCAAATTAAGTCTATTAAAAAGCTTGAAATAAAAATTACATTACAAATTTAAAAAACCCTGACACATCAACAACACTTAAAAAGTAAAAAATAATTTCCGCTTAGTTAAAGGCCGCTAAATTAAAAACTCGGTCCCACGACGCCTTTCATTAACTAAGTGGAAATTATTTTTTACGTTTTTTAAGTGCTGTTGATGTATCGGGGGATTTTTTTAAATTTGTAATTTAACTGTTTTCTGTAAGTTTATTGATTTCTTAGAATAACCTCCTTTTTTTGAAGACGGTTAAAACGCATTGAGTTATGCGATCCTTTGAATGTATCCGTGATGACAATTGCATTTGTGTGAAGGCACGCACATTTTTTTACCGACATGTTTCATCGCGAAGCACTGACATTCAGTGACTGACACCCAGTTCGCCAAGGTGTTATGGGCTGACATCACGGATGTTGTGGGTGATGTGTCAGTTTCCATAAAAATAATAGATTATCAATTATATTTTACCCAACTGTACGGTGAGATGCGTATTGCACATGACCCTGCACAAGAAACTCACTGGCTCCTACCTAGCCTAGTCTCATTTCAGTCTGGCCCCAATCGTAACAATAAGTTTACATATTTTAACACAGGTCGGCAATGCCCCCGTCCGACCTTATGCCTAGTGGAGGATGCGGTGACACCACGCCGCGCCGGCGGAAGCAGGTTTGAGCCCCAAGCCCAACTGAGTAAACAATGGTTCAACCTTCACTGAGCTGTTTTCAAATAATAACAAATTAATGTACGGTTGTTAAAACAGCAAATTTACTTGCAAAAAAAAAAATGTGTGATATATTTTGGAAATCTCCGTTTCAAACACTAGATAATACCCGCGTAATTGAGACAAACCGAATAACGGCAAAATTTTAAAATCGGTCGAACCATTAGTCTGTAGAGTAACCCTAACACTCATACATACATACAAACCAAGGACGTTATAATACAAACATACAGTCAGTCAGTCAGTCAGTCAGCCTGTAAGCGTCCACTGCTGGACATACGCCTCTCCAATTTTCCTCCAGTCCTCCCGGCCTTCAGCGATACGGAACCACTGCTTTCCGCCGAAAGTCAATGCCGAAATCACATACAAACACGAAGGCTAAACATATTACCCTTCATTTGGCTTCGCCGCAGTCGGGTATTGCGCAGACGATGTAATAGTCCGGTCGCCCGTAGAACATTCATATTACCAAAAAGGTTACCGCTTGGCTTAGTGAAATTGTTATAAATTACGGCATTTTAAACACAAAAACCCAAGTCTTAAAGATCGCGAATGGGCGCAACCGTATTCGGTGACAAGTCGAAAATCGCCAAAAATGTCGGTAAATTACTTTTTGAGGTTACCGATTCTTTTCACTATAGTTATGTTCTCCAGCTTATTTCAATTACCACACGTCATCGTAAGACCATGGCAAGTGGGCATACACTGGTTTAAGACCACATGAAGTCAGCCGATTTTGACGTTAAATTACTTTTTGAGGTTACCGCTTCAAATTTATACAGCAGCTAATAGACCCTCTGTACAAACCACATACCCATTTTAAGACCCTTTCTGTGGGCGCTTTAGATTTTAAGACCCATTTTGTCGGCGAAGAAAAATTTCAAAAAATTGTATTAAAGTACGTAAATACATACATAATGTACATACCACACGCTGTATTCCGACAATCCGGGTAAGCAGAGTAATCGGCGTTGTGCTGCAAGTACACCTTTAAGTCCTGTCGCCCGTAGAACATTCATATTACCAAAAAGGTTACCGCTTGGCTATGTGAAATTGTTATAAATTACGCCATTTTAAACACAAAAGCCCAAATCTGAAAGATCGCAAATGGGCGCAACCATATTCGGTGACAAGTCGAAAATCTCCAAAAATTTCAGTAATTTTCTTTTCGAGGTTACCGCTTCTTTTCACTGTAGTTATGTTCTCCAGCTTATTTCAATTACCACACGTCATCGTAAGACCATGGCAAGTGGGCATACACTGATTTAAGACCACATGAAGTAAGCCGATTTTGACGATAATTTACTTCTTGAGGTTACCGCTTCACATTTATACAGCAGCTAATAGACCCTCTGTACAAACCACATACCCATTTTAAGACCCTTTCTGTGGGCGCTTTAGATTTTAAGACCCATTTTGTCGGCGAAGAAAAATTTCAAAAAATTGTATTAAAGTACGTAAATACATACATAATGTACATACCACACGCTGAATTCCGACAATCAGGGTAAGCAGAGTAATCGGCGTTGTGCTGCAAGTACACCTAGTCCTGTCTAGTGATGCAAAGTTGCAGTGAAACTTTCAATGTTGCAGTGAAACTTTCAATTTTGCAGTGAAAGTTTCACGAAATTTTGGAAACTTTGAAATATTCAATTTTTATTATTTTTAAGCCGAATCTTATGTGAAGTTGAAGTGAAATTTTCAATTTTGCAGTGAAATTTTCAATGTTGCAGTGAAATTTTCAATTTTGCAGTGAAAGTTTCACGAACTTTTGGAAACTTTGCAATATCCCATTTTTATTATTTTTAAGCCGAATCTTATGTGAAGTTGAAGTGAAATTTTCAATTTTGCGATGAAATTTTCAATGTTGCAGTGAAATTTTCAATTTTGCAATGAAACATTGACGAAATTTTGGAAACTTTAAAATATTCCATTTTTATTATTTTTAAGCCGAATCTTATGAGAAGTTGAAGTGAAATTTTCAATTTTGTAGTGAAATTTTCAATGTTGCAGTGAAATTTTCAATTTTGCAGTGAAAGTTTTTTGGAAACTTGGAAATATTCCATTTTTATTATTTTTAAGCCGAATCGTATGTGAAGTTGAAGTGAAATTTTCAATGTATACTTGCCGCCATTTTGAACTTTTTAGTTACTGGACCGATTGCTTTCAAAATTGATATCTAGGTGTCTGTGTAGGCTCTGAATACGAATCTGTAGTCAAAATTTAAAAAAGTGGCAGCTATTTTGAACTCTTTAGTTACTGGACCGATTGATTTCAAAATTGATATCTGGGTGTCTATGTATGCTCTGAATACGAATCTGTAGTAAAAATTTAAAAAAAGTGGCCGCCATTTTAAACTTTTCAGTTACTGGACCGATTGATTTCAAAATTGATATCTGGGTGTCTGTGTGGGCTCTGAATACGAATCCGTTATCAAAATTTAAAAAAAGCGGCCGCCATTTTGAACTTTTTAGTTACTGGACCGATTGCTTTCAAAATCGATATTTGGGTGTCTGTGTGGGCACTGAATACGAATCTGTAGTCAAAATTAAAAAAAAGTGGCCGCCATTTTGAACTTTTTGGTTACTGAACCGATTGCTTTCAAAATCGATATCTGGGTGTCTGTGTGGGCTCTGAATACGAATACGTTGTCAAAATTAAAAAATGCGGCCGCCATTTTGAGCTTTTTAGTTACTGGACCGATTGATTTCAAAATCGATATCTGGGTGTCTGTGTGGGCTCTGAATACGAATCTGTATTGAACATTTAAAAAAAGTGGCCGCCATTTTGAACTTTTTAGTTACCGGACCGATTGCTTTCAAAATCGATATCTGGGTGTCTGTGTAGGATCTGAATACGAATCTATAGTCAAAATAAAAAAAGTGGCCGCCATTTTGAACTTTTTGGTTACTGAACCGATTGCTTTCAAAATCGATATCTGGGTGTCTGTGTGGGCTCTGAATACGAATCTGTAGACAAAATAAAAAAAAGTGGCCGCCATTTTGAACTTTTTAGTTACTGGACCGATTGATTTCAAAATTGATATCTGGGTGTCTGTGTAGGCTCTGAATACGAATCTGTAGTCAAAATTTTAAAAAGTGGCCGCAATTTTGAACTTTTCAGTTACTGGATCGATTGCTTTCAAAATCGATATCTGGGTGCCTGTGTGTGCTCTGAATACGAATCTGTAGTCAAAATTAAGTGGCCGCCATTTTGAACTTTTTAGTTACTGGACCGATTGCTATCAAAATCGATATCTCCGTTGGGCTCTGAATATGAATCTTTAGTCAAAACTGAAAAGAGCTATTCGTAACGTATTCAAGGCCCACACAGACACCCAGATATCAATCTTGAAAGCAATCGGTCCAGTAAATAAAAAATTCAAAATGTCGGCCACTTTTTTAATTTTGACAACGTATTCGTATGCAGAGCCCAAACAGACACCCAGATATCGATTTTGAAAGCAATCGGTTCAGTAACCAAAAAGTTCAAAATGGCGGCCACTTTTTTTTATTTTGACTGTAGATTCGTATTCAGATCTTACAGAGACACCCAGATATCGATTTTGAAAGCAATCGGTTCAGTAACCAAAAAGTTCAAAATGGCGGCCACTTTTTTTTTATTTTGACTATAGATTCGTATTCAGATCCTACACAGACACCCAGATATCCATTTTGAAAGCAATCGGTCCGGTAACTAAAAAGTTAAAAATGGCGGCCACTTTTTTTAAATGTTCAATACAGATTCGTATTCAGAGCCCACACAGACACCCAGATATCGATTTTGACAGCAATCAGTTCAGTACCCAAAAAGTTCAAAATGGCGGCCACTTTTTTTAATTTTGACTACAGATTCGTATTCAGTGCCCACACAGACAGCCAGATATCGATTTTGAAAGCAATCGGTCCAGTAACTAAAAAGTTCAAAATGGCGGCCGCTTTTTTTAAATTTTGATAACGGATTCGTATTCAGAGCCCACACAGACACCCAGATATCGATTTTGAAAGCAATCGGTCCAGTAATTAAAAAGTTCAAAATGGCGGCCACTTTTTTTAAATGTTCATATGATTAGGGTTCGCTCCCGTGAAGGAAAACACCGTGAGGAAACCTGTGCACAGCAGTACATATAAAATTGTTGTGGACACCGCTTCCAATCCAGCTTGTCACTTGGAAATGTATAACAATTTCCCTTCCATGTTCATGTGAGAGGCTTGCGCTCAGCAGTAGGACATCAAAATTGGCTGAAGAAGAAGAAGAATAAGAAACCAAATTGATATCTCATTTGTATAACATAAATTTCATAATTTCACATAAAAGTGAAAATTTCACTGCAATTTTGCAGAAAGTGCAATATTTCACTGCAAAATTTCAAGTGAAATTTATGTGCAAAATTGCGCCTTGCATCTCTAGTCCTGTCGCCCGTAGAACATATATTACCAAAAAGGTTACCGCTTGGCTATGTGAAATTGTTATAAATTACGCCATTTTAAATACTAAAACCCAAATCTGAAAGATCGCAAATGGGCGCAACCATATTCGGTAACAAGTCAAAAATCTCCAAAAATGTCAGTTATTTACTTTTCGAGGTTACCGCTTCTTCTCACTGTAGTTATGTTCTCCAGCTTATTTCAATTACCACACGTCATCGTAAGACCATGGCAAGTGGGCATACACTGATTTAAGACCACATGAAGTCAGCCGATTTTTAAGATAATTTACTTTTTGAGGTTACCGCTTCAAATTTATACAGCAGCTAATAGACCCTTTGTACAAACCACATACCCATTTTAAGACCCGCTCTGTGGGCGCTTTAGATTTTAAGAACCATTTTGTCGGCGAAGAAAAATGTCAAAAAATGGTATTAAAGTACGTAAATACATACATAATGTACATACCACACGCTGCATTCCGACAAACAGGGTAAGCAGAGTAATCGGCGTTGTGCTGCAAGTACACCTAGTCGTCTCGCCCGTAGAATATTCATATTACCAAAAAGGTTACCGCTTGGCTATGTGAAATTGTTATAAATTACGCCATTTTAAACACGAAAACCCAAATCTGAAAGATCCCAAATGGGCGCAACCATATTCGGTGACAAGTCGAAAATCTCCAAAAATGTCAGTAATTTACTTTTCGAGGTTACCGCTTCTTTTCACTGTAGTTATGTTCTCCAGCTTATTTCAATTACCACACGTCATCGTAAGACCATGGCAAGTCGGCATACACTGATTTAAGACCACATGAAGTCAGCCGATTTTGACGATAATTTACTTTTTGAGGTTACCGCTTCAAATTTATACAGCAGCTAATAGACCCTCTGTACAAACCACATACCCATTTTAAGACCCTTTCTGTGGGCGCTTTAGATTTTAAGACCCATTTTGTCGGCGAAGAAAAATTTCAAAAAATTGTATTAAAGTACGTAAATACATACATAATGTACATACCACACGCTGCATTCCGACAATCAGGGTAAGCAGAGTAATCAGCGTTGTGCTGCAAGTACACCTAGTCCTGTCGCCCGTAGAACATTTTAGATTAGAGCTTAGTTTTTGTTTTGTTAAGAAGCGTCGTGACTCGCCGCGCCGCCGCCCCCGCCGCGGTCCGTTCGTTAGGAGAGCTCGTTCGAAATTCCTAAAATTTCAGTTTTACATATTTGTATAAATACGAGTAAACTTAGTTTCTTTGTAAAATATGAACTTATACGAATAAGCTAACCAATTTCTGACGACACATCGTCTGGCAAACGAATTCTTCTATATTTGGTTGGACAAACACTTTTTACACTTATTCAAAGATTTTTCTGTAAAATTTATAATAGTTCCAGCTTGCGAACCTGCACCGACATGTCTTTCCACTCATTGTTAGAAAAAATTACACATTATTTAACCGTAGGTAAAACTTACAAAGGTCGGCGGCATCTAGTTTCACTAAATTTACATCACTGCGGGCGGAGTACGCGTGCGGTGCGCGGTGCGACTGACGGTACGACGTCGCATCGCAATCTACGATGTAGTTTTAGGTAAAGTGCGATAATGCGACGTTGCATTGCAGTAATTTCCACATGAGCGCAGGTGGCGAGATGAATGACGAACGTTGTAGTGCTCCTATATTCTATTGCATGGTAATACAATATAGTATCAATACAAGGTTTATAACAGAACGTTTATACCAGCTCCACTGCATCTGTCCCCGAGCATGTCGTAAAAGGGATAAGGGCAAGATGCCGTGCTCAAGGGCGACAGGGTAGGCACCTCTCACCCTGGCACGGTCCTTCCATCATGCAGCAGGTGGGTTTTTGTGCTTACTTGCTGCTCGATCGTTATCTTGTTCGATTACTTTGCTAAGCCTTCGGTGTTGAGCTATAATTTTTCGGTGTTCTTGCAGCACAACGCCCATTACTCTTCTTACCCGGATTGTCGGAATACAGCGTGTGGTATGTACATGTATATGTATATATTCTTTATTGAACACCAATTTATAAAAATTAGGTACAACAGGCGAGCTTAATGCCGCGAGACATTCTATTCTAACTAAGCTTTGAGATGTGGGAGAAGTACATGCAGGCGAACAAGAATAGTTAGTGGCAATGTGTTAGACTGTAAAGAAGTATGTATGATACTACGTAGGAATACTACATAAATATTTTAATAAGCATATATATGTATATAATAAACATACATATTATGTACATTAATCGGTGGTACCGTTGTGCAACACAATCAACTGAATGACAGTACATATTTATGTATGTACGTACTTTAATACCATTTTTTTAAATTATTCTTCGCCGACAAAATGGGTCTTAAAATCTAAAGCGCCCACAGAAAGGGTCTTAAAATGGGAATGTGGTTTGTACAGAGGGTCTCTTAGCTGCTGTATAAATTTGAAGCGGTAACCTCAAAAAGTAAATTATCGTCAAAATCGGCTGACTTCACGTGGTCTTAAATCAGTGTATGCCCACTTGCCATGGTCTTACGATGACGTGTGGTAATTGAAATAAGCTGGAGAACATAACTACAGTGAGAAGAAGCGGTAACCTCGAAAAGTAAATTACTGAAATTTTTTGAGATTTTTGACTTGTCACCGAATATGGTTACACCCATTTGCGATCTTTCAGATTTGGGTTTTAGTATTTAAAATGGCGTAATTTATAACAATTTCACATAGCCAAGCGGTAACCTTTTTGGTAATATGAATGTTCTACGGGCGGCAGGACTTATAGGTGTACTTGCAGCACAACGCCGATTACTCTGCTTACCCTGATTGTCGGAATACAGCGTGTGGTATGTACATTATGTATGTATTTAAGTACTTTAATACAATTTTTTGGAATTTTTCTTCGCCGACAAAATGGGTCTTAAAATCTAAAGCGCCCACAGAAAGGGTCTTAAAATGGGTATGTGGTTTGTACAGAGGGTCTATTAGCTGCTGTATAAATTTGAAGCGGTAACCTCAAAAAGTAATTTAACGTCAAAATCGGCTGACTTCATGTGGTCTTAAACCAGTGTATGCCCACTTGCCATGGTCTTACGATGACGTGTGGTAATTGAAATAAGCTGGAGAACATAACTATAGTGAAAAGAATCGGTAACCTCAAAAAGTAATTTACCGACATTTTTGGCGATTTTCGACTTGTCACCGAATACGGTTGCGCCCATTCGCGATCTTTAAGACTTGGGTTTTTATGTTTAAAATGCCGTAATTTATAACAATTTCACTAAGCCAAGCGGTAACCTTTTTGGTAATATGAATGTTCTACGGGCGACCGGACTATAAGTACCAAAAATTGTACGTTAGTGATAGAGTGCAGATCATCGATTCGATACATCGTTCATCGAGCATTCATGTACAGCACTACGCGGAGTGTGCAACTTCTCTGATCTGTGGTGCAGCCCTACCTATTACGTGGCATATTCTCCGAGCGGGGGCGGTTGATCTTGTGTGTTGTTAGTTATAATTTCGGAAATAAATACTTAAATATACAGGTTGTTGTACCGGCCACTACATAAAATTTAGGAAATGATTATTGGGATCAATAGTAACAAAAAAGTCAAATAACTTTTTTCTGAATTCCCTTTAAATAAAAAGTTACAGTTTTCATACAAACAAATTGATTTATTTAGTGTAAAAAGGATCTAATGTTCCGTACGAACGTGGGAATGAAAGGCGCGCGGTGAGTGAGCGAGCAGGGACGAATGCGCGGAGAGAGGAGCGGATGCGCGGCGTGAGTTTTTCGACCCCAACCGTTCCCGCGCCAGCACCCTCCCCGCGTGCGCGTCAAATTACACTTGACGAAAACATAAATTTCAAAAATGTATATCTCGTAAACTAGACACTATAGAGAAAAAAAATTATTTACTTTTTTATCTCGGAAAAACATGAGGATTGTGCTGGCGAAATTAATGTGCTGGCCGTTACAAACAACACCCTGTATAGATTCGTCCACCTACCAGTATTTCTTTTAGTAGGTAGGTTCAATAAAAATGTCAATAGGAATAGGTGAGCTGTTCATATACAAAATAGTGTATGATGCGCTCGTACCTATGTATAGTCTATTTTTCACCTATCAACAAAAATTAACTTTACAACACTACTACTGCCCCGAGCGAGTTGACCCGGCTCGGGCAAACGGCCTCAAAGGCGTGCGCTCCAATAAACACTTTCTCGCTATTTCCCTACAATGTCGATAGGTACATGTGCGCCTGCACATTTGCATAGGCCGACGACTTCTTTCCTCGGCCAGACGCTACCTATAGCCACAGTATAACAGGGAAATCAAAAGTGTAGACGGGATCATGTTGATTGATTTATTAGATTTTGTACCGTGTGGGGCCGGTACTTTAAAAGAATAGCTCCGCTGCATCTCTCCACGTGTATGTCGTAAAAGGCGACTAAGGGATATGAGTCCCTTTACTAGGTGGTAGGGTTTAACCCGCCCGGGTTCATACCACCGCACTGAATGAAAGGTCGGTCGAAACGGCTATGTAAATAGTTTGTGTGTTCCGTCCAGTTCAGTGTTTCCGGCACGACCGAAGGGAAGCACTGACGTGGGCACCAAGTTCACCCGGTGTTATGGGCTGACATCACGGATGTTGTAGGTGATGTAGCCAACCGTGTCAGTTTCCATAAAAACAAAGATCATCAACTCACCGTACAGCTGAAATGTTATAAATGCTATGAACGCACGTAGAAAACATCAAAAATATACCTTTCTATGTCACACTTGTGGACTCACGTGTTGTGAACATGCGTGTTATGTATGAGACACTTTAATAATATTACACTTTATGCCACTTGATGTGTGGCAAGGGCGAGCTTATTGTCTTAAGCCAGTTTCCTCCAGTCAACCCGGTGGACCTAAATTTTTACATGAAATTCGAACTAGGGAGCAGTGGGTATGCACGAAATGTTTTTCAAATCAGAAAAAACTCATTCGTACACGCCGGTTGAATTCGAACCTCCGACATCTCGCAAAAGAATTCGACGACCAGACCACTCGGCCACCCGCCGCCTTTTTATATTTTATCATAATTATAATTTTTTCAACTCTTAAAACATATCCTAAAATTATAAGCTAGAGCGGATAGTTGTGCGTCACTCACATTATTAACATTTCAATAATTGTTCATGGGCTGGACAGCGCTGAGTCTAGTGAAATATTCACTAGATTCAGCATAGGCTGTGTCCAGTCGTTTTTTTTTTCTCTCCTATAATTGATTAATAAATAATAGTTGGCTGTTTAATAAATAATGTAATGCTGAAGGGCAAAATAAATATTTCTTATTTCTATTGCCTGTAGGTACCCCTCTCAACTGGCTGTTTTCCGCGCCAAGGTTCAGAGGTGGACCTGCCTGGGTCAATAATTTTAGGTTAGTTAGGCCCGGCGCGCACGATCAACTTTAATTTTTAACCCCCGACGAAAAAAGAGGGGTGTTATAGGTTTAACGTGTGTGTGTGTGTGTGTATGTGAGTAAGGGTGTGTTGTTGTGTGGTGTGGTGCATAGTGTGTGTGGTGAGGGTGTGTGTGAGGGTGTGTGAGGGTGAGAGGGTGTGTGTATGTGTGTATGGGTGTGTCTATGTGCATCGTAGCTCCCAAACGGATGGACCGATTTGGATGCGGGTTTTTTTTATTATAAAGCTGTTTTAATCGGGACGGTTGTTAGCTATGTTTGTAATCAAGTTTTAAGTAATCAAACAATTAATTATCTTAAAAAGTGGGCGGATTTACATGCGTTTTTTTAAAGCTTGAAATAAAGTTAAATTAAAAATTTTAAAAACCCCGACCCTTAAAAAGTCCAAAATAAATTACCGTTTACTTACTTAAAGGAGTCGGGGGACCGATAAGTAAATAAAAGATAAAAACTCAAGCAGCGCGGGTATTTACTTACTTAGCGGGCCTCCGACTCCTTTATGTAAGTAACCGGTAAATTATTTTTAACTTTTTAAGGGTCGAGGTTTTTTTTAATTTCTAATTTTTGTAACTATATATCGCAATTATTAAGGCTACACATACGGTAAAAAAATCGGTCTTACTGAGAGATGTGATGTACCATCAATAATAATCACCTGATATATTCAGTTTTAATACATGTAACACTTCATCTCACTCATCATCATCATCATCAGCCTGTATCGGTCCACTGCTGGACATAGGCCTCTCCCAAGGCACGCCACCACACGCGGTCAAAACTTCATCTATCAGGCAGGCCACATTCGCAGCTTCTTGAAAACACGATTTGATTAACTTTTCTCGATAGAAAAAAATATGAACATGCCTGTGAATGTACTTATGTATGTTTGGGATCTTTATTACTCTTTAATTTCACTGAGGTATATAGCAAAGTAAGTTTTCACTTATATAAAACGTATTCAACGTAACGCGACCAAAACAAAGTTTTAGAAAAAATTTATTTTAGTCGTTGATTAAATATCTATGACGGTAGCTTTTTAATTTATTATTTCAATTCGTAGTTCTGCATTAAAAAAAAATAAATACCAAATTTTCACTAACTATAAAAATTTCCGTGCTATCCCGAAAAAAGCTTGCTTACAAGTCTAAACCATGTAACCATGCACATGCAGCAGATTCAGAGTCAGTATGAAAAATTTTCATTTTCATATGATTTATTTTCATTGAAAATAAAGTATAATTTTAGCGAAAGGATTATTTAGTCACCGCCTCCGCGCTGCCGTTGCTATTTAAATTATATAGGAATGGGACTTAACTTAGGTAATTTCTAGGCAATATATGATAATAACATTTCTGCCCTTTTCAATTCTTTAGCGTATATAGGTTTAATCAAGTTTTAAAACTAATATTGCATGTGTAGAAGTTTGTCGCACGCGTAGGGAGGGTTGCCTCATATACTCAAAGAGTTTGTATTACGTCGCTGAGCGCAGCGACGTAATACAAACTCTTTGCATATACTTTATAATAAAGTGTGACATTTAGTTTTTTTTTTATATGAAGTATTTTCGTCGAAAAGTAGTTTCGATTAAAGTACGGTTAAGCAAAACTGCAAAGTACTACTTTATACTTTTGCTTAACCATAAATTATTGGAAAATACACAATTTCCAGTCTTCGGAGCGAAACGTTCAAACAACGGTACGTATTTGCGAACGATTAATTAGTAGGAAAAAAAACACAGCGTAACGCACCGTCTCTAATGCTAAATATTTATTTAAAAGGCAACGAAAAGAAAAATTTGGAAAATACTTGCCTTTTCTTTCATTTTCTTTAATTTTCTTGCCATTTCTTTCATTATATTTTCCGCTTTGAATACTCGATCGAAAATAGGTTGGCAACCCTGCTCACGCCACGCGTGCAACAACTCAGGAGTTGTTGTAAGTGTTGTATTGTGTTTGGAAATGTTATTCAGATGGATCTGGTTTGATTTGAGTGAGACACGAGCACAGACCACAGAAATTAATGGCTAGGTGGTAATCTGGTGGACATCTGTCACTTCAATCGCAATCGTACTTCTGTGCTCAAAGTTTGGATTGGACATATGTATATGCTCTCATATTGGCTGTAGATGTCGACGTGAAATCACCTGGTAGCAGCGAAGCATAGTGTGCGCATCAGCGGCGACTCCTGGTCCGGAATATTGGGTTGGCTCTGGCTAAGGATTTTTTTTTTCATAATTTCATAACTTAGGTACCTACGCGTTAATTTATTTCTACCACAATGAGTTCAAAAACTGAAAGACGATTACGATATAGATAGTTTATAATATTTAGTTTAAATGATTTATTTTGCTCACTTACGATTTATTTGTCTGTAGATAGGTAGGTACCTACTGGTTATGTCAAAGCTGTCGAGTTGCAGCCGACAACAGCGACGTCTCCCTCCTCTGGCACGACGACGACGAGACAGGCATACAAGCTTGAATTGTTACATTTTGTTTGTACTTGAAGTCCACTCTTCGTTCCACAGACAAGAAATTTTCGATGACTCGATCGTGAAAATCTTCTTTCTTCCTCAATTTTGTTAGCAACTCCTTTTCCACAGATATGTAAGAGTGCCAAATTACTGAGTCTCTCTTGTCCTTGAGTGCTCCGTAGATAGCTCGGTAGGAGTTTGCCATTATAATTACCAATAAATCACTTTAAATTTAACAACACTGAACAGGATTCATCCATACAAAGTCCATACCTACATAACGGAATATAATTATGCAGCTATCAACTCGCGAGCCAATGCGCACACACACGCGCATACAACACACCTAGCCTAGCTCGCTAGTCGCATCGCATCGCACTTCACAGCACAAGAATACTCGTCGTGTGGACGCAGCGCGCACACACCCACACACGCAACACACACACACCTAGCTCGCTCGCTAGCTCGCTCTACTCGCTACCGCGTCACTAAATGCACTCCCCGCTGCGCCAACTCGAAAGGCTGATCAGCGGGTCCGCGCGGGACGGGGGGGACATCGGTCGCTTCCGCCTTGTATGAAATACGATGGCGCTTCAAAATGTAGCCAACCGGCCAATGAATGCCTTGATGTGTCGTCATTCGTCGTCGCCCGCGTTTGACGCGCGCGAAATTTCAAATTATGTAACGGGTACGGGATTGACGTTTTATCTTATTAATCGTGGATTATATGACTTAAATAATATAACTCCGAAATTTTTTCACATTTATTTTAGCCTGATACTTCTGTATTAATGGTGTCATTCATTTTATTCGGTTTGGCGGCGCCAACCTCGCCAACTGAGAGGAGTCGCCGCTGAGTGCGCATTGGTATAAGTCGATTGGTAGGAGTATTGTCTACACACCCATGTTATCAATTGCAAGTCCATCTAGCTAGCTAGTATATCTTTCTCACATCTGTGGATAGGTATGATATGAGGGTATTGTCCCAAGAGGAGCGGCCTGCTTGGATGACCTGATCCGGTGACCGTAACTCATTGTGAAGTGGCGCGTGGCGTGAGGGAATGAAGCTACGATTGCTTTAGCATTTATTTTATTCTTCCGCATAAAATATGCATAGTTTGATCATGATTTCGGTCCCCATGGACTGTTTTTTTATTAAACTTTTTCCATTGTTACATTATACACGGTGTTGCAATTGCCCCCGTAATATTTTTAACTGACATCAGGGGGTGGTTCTATATGTGAAACTGAATAGTTTATGCGGCGAAAAAAAATATTGAAACAAAAATAAAATTTCTCTTTCCCATACAAAATTTTAATACCTATTCTTAAAATGTATGGGGAAAAAAAATTTTTTTTCTTCAAATTAAAAAGTCGTAGAACAAAAGTTGTTCGGTTTCATGTACAGAATAATCCCCTTTCGGATTAACGGTTGGGGTTGCAACACCGTGTATATTATTGTAGTTTCTTTCCGTGTGTGACATGATAAGGTTTGGTATTATTTTAATACAGTGAATCAGTGTGGTGAATTTTCCAAATTAAGCAGTTTTGGTTGTTCTAAAATAAGTAGTTTATTTTAAAGTTTGATCTTTTTTACTGCTTTCGGGCATCATGATTTTTTTATATTATATTTATTTGACAACAAAGAAACTTCTGTACAAGTAAAATCCTAACAATAATACCAGACACCAACGCACAAAACCTAACTATAGATTATTTCTTATTACAATTTCAAATTTGGAACGGTCGTCCGTTGCATTCAGACAGACCGATCGGCCTACTTCGAGCAGACGAGTGAAATGTCGCCGTCGGGTTTAAGCTATTTCAGTTACAGACTCTAACTGTAGGAATGTGACAATTCATCGACATCTTAAAATATAATTTAGTAATTGAACTGAAAGTACATTTATTTACGTGCAATCAAGAATTTATATTCTATTCTATGTATAATATTGATAAAATTAACCTAATAAATAAATAAAAATTAAATACTAAAGTTATAAAAGTTATATTCATAAGTACAGCCAATTTCACGAAAGACAGAGAAGGTGTTAATCCGGTTTCTATAGGCGAACTAATATCCGACAAAATTAAGGTAAGTAATTTAAATACGATATTTAAATATGCGTGCATTGTAGGAATAGGAACATAACAGGTTCGCCGGGAGTTTGTCAACGCCACACCCCTTTTCGATGACTTTCTTTTTTCCTTAAATGGTCATCATTACTGACTATTACATCACCGGTAAGACCGGTGATGGAATATTTCAGACATCTGAGGAGCCTGTTTTATCGATACTTCTATGGCCGCTGCTATGGTGAATTTGCTCCACTCATCACTCCTCCTCCTCTTCGAATTCTCCAAACCCGCCACACTCTCGCGGACCACCCCTTTGTAGTCGCCTTCACGCCGGACTGGCATCTCCTCGGGGGTGAAATTGGCTGCGCCTGAGACTCCGAACTCGAGCACAGCCACCCAGTTCGCGAGCAATAAAGAAACTACTAGACATAGGTAAGCAATGGCGAAAATTTTGACGGTAAGTTATCGATAATACAATAAGAAATCGTCAGATCGTTTTATTGAACATCGATTCCTTTAAGGTGTAAATAAAAGAAATTGACATTTTTCATCGACAAAAATATCCATAATAATATCGATTTCCATCGGCGCGCTTCCCTAGCAGAATGCAGCACACGAGTCAGTTGTGAAAGTTAAATTGCTTACGTTCTTACCTCCTTCGCCCCCCGCTCCTCTGGCCGGCTTGGCTGGCTACGGCTACGGGTAGTCGCTGGGGAGCGATCGCAGTGGTAGACTTCGGTCTACCCAAGGTGTCGGGCCCGGCCACCAGGATCCATAGACCCGTATTAGCGACCCTTGTACGGGATCGCAGAGGCGTTCAATCGCCCAAGGTGTCGGAGTTGGGTACTAGTATCCGTGACGCTTCCCTATGCAGACCACACGGTGGCTACTCTTAAAACTAGCAGTTTGCTACCCTATCCCGCAACTGGGCGGTGCAACGGGCGTCACTGTTAGAAATAATGTGTGGTAGAGAACTTGTTCTCGACGATTACTCTTTAAACGTTGCTAGTCTAACATGAGTACTAAGTTGGGGGTTTCGGCCTCCTCTTAGCTCACGCTGCTGACTCCACTCAGGTCGGTGGGTCAAATGAGATACTACCCTAAACGCTGGGTTGAGTACTGCGGGGTTCCGTTAAAAGCCCCAGAATGCTTCGTGCTTCTGCACGGAACACTGGAGTTGGTCTCGCAGGGGTTGTGGTTTAGCGTTGATTCCCTGGTGCTTCCGTACTTGTGTAGTTAAAGCATCAAACACGGGAATAAGTAGCGAAAGCTGCGAGTGGTGAGCCACTTAGAGCTCCGTAACCAATGTGGAGAATTGGTAGACATGCGAATAATGTAGATCGGTATGTCGGTGCAACACACACTTATATGTGGAAGTGGGATGGATTTCTCACGAGCTAATGACGCTGACGTGAGTCTGTCATTCGAGACCGGTGGATCCCCGGTACACATTAGGTGGTGGTCATATGCACTTCCACGCATATACATAGCTGGTGAAAACAAAAGCCGTTAGGCTAGTACAAAACGCTGAGGCCGTTGAAATAAATCAGTACATGAAAAGAAGCTTATAAAATACAGGGGTGAGCTAATGCTGACTTATCACTACAAGAGATTTCTCCCAGTCAACAAAACCTTTGAAAAAGAAAAAGAGATGAATGTGTACCTACATATGAAACTTAACTTAACTTACATAAAAAAATTGTGACGGAAAAATTTACGTGCATACCTCCACCCTCGGTGCCTCCACCTGCTGCTTAACCGTTCGGATTAGGTACAAAAAAAAAACTACCCACTACGAGAAAATCTTGCCGCCATCTTAAGTTGTCATTAGTAGATACACCAAGTGCCAGGACCGACATAATGAACTCCAGTGCCCTTGCTTTAACCTATTTAAATTTATTCCATCGAGAGGGAAACCATGGTTCAATGACCTCGTCTTACCTCGCCGTATCTTTGGCTAAGAAATACATTTAAATGTTCTTAAATAAAGGTTTAAAAGCTTCGTAAATACTCGTGTTAATATTCCTTTTAATTACTTCCTTTGCGAATGATTACCTCGCAGTCTGCTGCAAAAGTTCTGATACTGAATTTTATCTCAATCTCTACATATCTCTACTTCTTATAAAACGGAACGTGTCTGCATGTATGTTTGAGGTAAACTCCAGAACCACTGAACCGATTTTGATGAGGTTTGCCCTAATGGAAAGAGTAGTTCTATAGACTTCATACCATCACGCCAACCTTGGGGATGAGCAGTATCAAAGAAAGTATAGAATGGGCGGGAGAGAAAGAGAGAGAGAGAAAGAAGCTTTTTCGTTTAAATCGGATTTGCTATTAAAACCGAGTCTACCGCGAGCGAAGCCGCGGGCAAAAGCTAGTTATTAATATTATAGCAACGTCAGTCGTAAAGAATAGCTCACGACATTAAAGTCACCTTTTCTGGCCCATGCTATTGGTGTGATATAAAGAGATTTTTTATTTGATTTTATGTACGTAAGTATATGTATTTTTTTTTCTTCGCCGTTGTTGGCTGCAAGAATTGCGCAAGGCACACGCAAATCCACGTACGACTACTTGTGCGTGCATGTCTAAAGTCATTTAAACAATCCTGTCATAAGGTTTTGATTAAGGAAACATAAAACAAGCAACTTTAATGTACTTACATACTTTATACAAAATATTCACTAGGTACGAGATTCGATTCGAAAATCCAAGCTAGCAGCTATTTTTTTCTGAAGGAAAAATTTACTTGCATATTATCTAACTACACCAGCTGCTTCAGCGATATCGGAGGCGGTGTAAAACTTTAGGTCCCTCCCCTTGCCCCTTACTAGGTGGTAGGCTCTCATTGTAGCCGACTGGATTGGTACCACAGTACTGGATGTAAGATGACCGCATAGAAGCCTCGGTTGTATTCTTCTCTAGTCCGGTATAGCCAGCAATCCAAAGAGAAGTCTCCGGTATGACACCTACTAATATTAGCTTGTCGGAGCATGTGCTCTGGCCCCTCTGACTCAGCCACTCATACAAGATTACATTAAAATTATTTCATATGTTCATTCTTATTTGAGCTTCCATGCAAATTGAAAGGTATCCATCTATATATTTATTTCAGTTTGTCAATACATATTTTTGTAATAACGAAGAGACAAAATGTCTGCTAAATCGGAATGACTCATAATTTCTAAAGTCTTTAACTTCATCTACACAATAGTTCAGGTTAACAAGTTATAAAGCGTTTTAGAGTAATCAATATCAATACTTATATCAATATACTAATAATAAATCTGTAAGGACTGTTCATGGAGTAAGTTACTTTGTTTTATTAAATACTGCGTTTGTAGACTAGTTTAGTTTAGTCTAGTCTAGTTTGTAGAGTATGTATGATACTAAAACTAAATTTCTCTAGTCTTCTCTAATCTTCTTTGTATGTATGTATGTTCCTCCATAACTCTTAAACCGATCATCCGAATTCTATGAAACTTAATACAAGCACATTTAACTATACGGGACACAGGATAGGCCATAATAAAATTCAGTTCCGGTTATACTCTCATACAAACCGAATTTTTCCGCGCGCGAAATAAAAATGTGTGGTACGGTAGCGGGCTTACTTACTTTCTTCTTTTTAAATACGAATTTCACGCGAGCGAAATCGCGGGAAGACGGCAGACAGATTGTTTATTATGTAATATCGAGTTAATAGAATAAAATAAATATTTTGTATTGTCCAACAGTGACCATCACTCATCCGACGCGGCTAAGGGATATGACTCCCTTCTTATATTACTAGGTGGTAGGGTTTAACCCGCCCGGCTTGGTACAACCGCACTGAATGAAAGGTCGGTCGAAACGGCTATGTAAATAATTTGTGTTTTCCGTCCAGTTCAGTGTAGCCGGCACGACCGAAGGGAAGCACTGACGTGTCACCAAGTTCACCCGGTGTTATGGGCTGACATCACGGATGTTGTAGGTGATGTAGCCATCCGTGTAAGTTACCATAAAAAAAAACATCATTAAAACCTAGCAATACAGTGGACTTACCACTAACGGCCGATTTCACCAACTTCGGCGAAATGTAGCCGCCGGTTAACTCCTGTCAAATGTATGAGAGACGTCACTTTAACTAACAAACACGGTTGGATGAGACAGGGTCCTAACAAAATCATTCAATTATGATATATCAGAATGTACTCGTATAATGAGGCGTCTTGGAATAATTCGTACACGTGTCTATGAGGCGGGGGGAGGGGGGGCTACCTCGCTCGTGGCGAACCCTGTGAGTTATCCGCGCGACAACCCAACCACCCACGCTCACCGTTACCTGGATGTATCTCCATTCCAAGCTAAGCACGGTATATCTACAAGCGCGATCATGCTCGTGCACTACAATACATTCGGTCGAATTGAAACTACGGTTTTTGTTCACAGCTCAGAGCGCCTACACGCAATAGTTAGGTACTCGTGTTTATGCATTTTCGTTGAACATGAGTTGATCTATGATTCGAACGTTCAGTAAAACTGTCGATTATTTCACTTTACTCACTAAGTCACACATAATGAAGGTCGATCGAAACAGCTATGAATAGGTATTCGGTCCATTTCAGTACTCAGTTCTGTTCAGTCGATCAGTTCCGACAGGAACATGGTGTTACGTACGAGTTGAAAGCGTGAGTTTAACGTTTAACATGGTAATGTAGCCAACCATGTCAGACGACATAACAATAAAATGTACAACGCGGCGCGTACCGTATCTGTGTACGCCGAAATCGCGTTCACAAAGTGCGTTTAGAAACTTTTCTATTTACTGTGTTATTTGTAACCTAGCAAACGCGCTGTGCATGACTTTCTCTTGCGACTATCGCTGCATGCAGTCACACCCCATCACACATATTAGTACAATGCTTATAGTTTTGTTCGCGTTCGTGATTGTTAACTGGTGCCGAACTTGGAATCGACACCATGACTTCTGTTTACTTTGACCGTACACGTGCTGTGGACATTGCTGTTTTCTTGTCAGACTTGTTTTCATTTCAGTTTATGACTTCATTCACCCTAGGTGGCAGGTAGTCTAGTACTCTCATACTATTCAATAATTTCTGCTGTTCATAAATACAATGACTTAAAAAAAATTATTTCAACTAAAAAAAAATCTAATTAAAAAATGTCATCTTACAAACAGATATACGTCAAAAGGAAATAATTAATAATCCCTTCGTGTTAACTATCTGTCGAAAAAATACGCATAAGCCATACTTCGCCGTAGTCAGGTAAAAAACGCAAGACGAAAGATCTTCATGTCCTCTGCTGTGACAAGTTTAACCTAGATACTAAAACAATATTGATTGTTAAAAAGTTAAATTACAAATTTAAAAAACCCCCGACCCTTGAAAGGTCAAAAATAATTTCCGTTTACTTACTTAATTAAAAAGGGGGGCCGCTAAGTAAATACCCGCGCCACTCTCAGTTTTATATTTTATTATTTACTTAGCGGTCCTCCGACTCCTTTAAGTAAGTAAACGGAATTTTTAAGGGTAGGGATTTTTTAAATTTGTAATTTAACTTTTATTTCAAGTTTTTTTTGAACCCGCATCAAACTCGGTTCATCCATGAGACGTAATTTTTTTATTACTTCATAATTACTTTATTACTTGATACTAACATAGCTAAGAACTACCCCGGTTAAACCTGCTTTCTAATAAAAACAACCGCACCCAAATCGGTCCATCACACACGGTCAGACACACAGACAGACAGACACACAGACAACCAGATAGACGGAGGCGTCAAACTTACTTCATAATTACTTTATTACTTGATACTAACATAGCTAAGAACCACCCCGGTTAAACCTGCTTTCTAATAAAAACAACCGCACCCAAATCGGTCCATCACACACGGTCAGACAGACAGACAGACAGACACACAGACAACCAGACAGACGGAGGCGTCAAACTTACTTCATAATTACTTTATTACTTGATACTAACATAGCTAAGAACCACCCCGGTTAAACCTGCTTTCTAATAAAAACAACCGCACCCAAATCGGTCCATCACACACGGTCAGACACACAGACAGACAGACACACAGACAACCAGACAGACGGAGGCGTCAAACTTACTTCATAATTACTTTATTACTTGATACTAACATAGCTAAGAACCACCCCGGTTAAACCTGCTTTCTAATAAAAACAACCGCACCCAAATCGGTCCATCACACACGGTCACACACACAGACAGACAGACACACGGACAACCAGACAGACGGAGGCGTCAAACTTATGACACCCCTCATTTTCCGCCGGGCGTTAAAATGTATTGCCCTGCAGACTAAACCTTTGTCCTGCACTCTCTCCTAACTTAGCCAGAACCTAAACGATACCTAGTATTATTTAGGGATCTAGGTCTGATGTTATTGAGACTAATACAATCACCAATTTTGGCCCTGACAACGTGTCACAAGAACACAGACGAAACGTTTCGACCTTCTCGGTTTTCTGATAATTCCCAATACACTTTAGCCGGAAATACACAGTACCAGTATAAAAAGAATCCCGTACCATAGAAACGTCATTAGGATTATCATAATATGTATATTGTATGCATTCTTATTGCCTTGTTACCAATACTGAGAAAATTTTCTACAACCTACACACCACACGCTTTATCCCGACAATCGGGGTAAGCAGAGTAATCAGCGTTGTGCTGCAAGGACTCTGGCAAAATACATCACAACACCGACCACCACGTTCATTAGGACAAGATAACTATCAATCAGCAAGTAAGGCACGAAGAATCACCTGCTGCATAACTCTGTGGCTATCCTGTCGCCGTTTAGCACGGAATCTTGCCCTTAGTCGCCTTTTACGACATGCATGGGGAGAAATGCAGTGGAAAAAATTGCTACTAACTTATATAAGCTCTGTTTACTTTTTTGTCTCACCCTTGTTCGCTTGCATTAAAGAACTTTCCACTCCTTCTTTTCTCTGTGTTCCACACCCTTTGAGCTGGTGTTTTGGTACACCACCGTAGCTTCTTGGTACATCACTGTGCTTCTTGGTACACCACCGTAGCTTCTTGGTACACCACCGTAGCTTCTTGGTACATCACCGTGCTTCTTGGTACATCACCGTGCTTCTTGGTACACCACCGTAGCTTCTTGGTACATCACCGTGCTTCTTGGTACACCACCGTAGCTTCTTGGTACATCACCGTGCTTCTTGGTACATCACCGTGCTTCTTGGTACACCACCGTAGCTTCTTGGTACATCACCGTGCTTCTTGGTACACCACCGTAGCTTCTTGGTACATCACCGTGCTTCTTGGTACATCACCGTGCTTCTTGGTACACCACCGTAGCTTCTTGGTACATCACCGTGCTTCTTGGTACATCACCGTGCTTCTTGGTACACCACCGTAGCTTCTTGGTACATCACCGTGCTTCTTGGTACATCACCGTGCTTCTTGGTACACCACCGTAGCTTCTTGGTACATCACCGTGCTTCTTGGTACATCACCGTACTTCTTGGTACACCACCGTAGCTTCTTGGTACATCACCGTGCTTCTTGGTACACCACCGTAGCTTCTTGGTACATCACCGTGCTTCTTGGTACATCACCGTGCTTCTTGGTACACCACCGTAGCTTCTTGGTACATCACCGTGCTTCTTGGTACACCACCGTAGCTTCTTGGTACATCACCGTGCTTCTTGGTACATCACCGTGCTTCTTGGTACACCACCGTAGCTTCTTGGTACATCACCGTGCTTCTTGGTACACCACCGTAGCTTCTTGGTACATCACCGTGCTTCTTGGTACATCACCGTGCTTCTTGGTACACCACCGTAGCTTCTTGGTACATCACCGTGCTTCTTTAACACCTGGCGAGTTCGCGCATCGATCACGCGGTCTCGGCCCGTGCCTCCCGCGCCGTGAGACGCCGCGGTCACTGAGCTAATAGCTCTGTGGATGCAGTCCACTAGACTAGAATACTGTTTTCTCAATAACTGTTTTGTCAGCCTCGATAGCTCAGTGGTGCAGACAGTCGACTGTCGCTATTGATTGTTAAGCAACGCTGGGCGCGGTGAGTACTTGGATGGGCCGTTGGAGGATGACCATGGTTCGGATACTACGTAAAACTGTAGGTCCCTTCCCTTCTTTCCTTACTAGGTGGTAGGGTTCAACCCGCCCGGGTTGATACCACCGCACTGAATGAAACGTCGGTCGTAACGGCTATGTAAATAGTTTGTGTTTTCCGTCCAGTTCAGTCTAGCCGGCACGACCGAAGGGAAGCACCGATATGGCACCTAGTTCACCCGGTGTTATGGCCTGACATCACGAATGTTGTAAGTGATTTAGCTAACCGTGTCAGTTTCCATAAAAAAAACTGTTCACGGTATAAACTTCAAAATAGTTTTCATGCCATAAGGACCACATGAATTATTTAATTTTTTTTTTTTAAGATTCCTCGAGCTTTACCCTTCGGAGAAATCACTTCGTAAAGCGCGTGCAAGCGCGTGTGACGGACATACGGACGTACGAACAGACCGACAGACACATGACCGATTTTATAAGCATTTCTTTCAGCATCGCTGGCACGGAACCATAAAATTACCAAGCTAACTATTTCTATTATACTTATTTCTTTTTCTCAGTGAAAATTTGGTTTGGTCTGCATGCACTCCATTTCGTAAAACAGGCGGCATGAGTTCACAAAACACAAGAATTAGGTCTAGTGTGACATCAACAGAAATAAAGGTATGCATATTTTTATTAGTAAAAAGGCAAAGCGAAAATCATTGGAAAAAATACATCCCGGCCAGGATTCAGCAGGTCTATTCTTGTAAATTCTGACAGCGGAATCAGCGCTGTTGTGGCGCTGAGAGCCACTTACTAAAGTGGATCTCAGCGCCACATCAGCGCTGAGTCCGCTGTCAGAATTTACAAGAATAGACCTGCTGGTCGAATCCTGCCCGGGATGTATTTGGAGATAATACGTCACGGTCCGGTGGCGTAGTTGTTTATCGCGTTGGCGGCTCAAGCCAGAGACCCAGGTTCGAATCCTGGCCGGGATGTATTTAGTCCAATGATTTTCGCTTTGCATTTTTCTAATAAAAAAATATATAAAGCTAGTACGTGCTTAGTACTAATACTAACATATAAACATAAAATATTATAAAGGTATGTATTTGTAATTTGGTATGTGTACACTTTTCACCTGAAGTATCTAATTAATTTTACCTCCTCGACAATGAGTATTCTACCTATACTTATCCTTTGCGCAGACTCTTACAGCCAGCGGCTAAATGGCCACTGAGTGATCGTGATTGGTTATTTATTATGGCAAGGCCCGTCCCGAAAAGAGAAAGACAATATTTTCATACTAACCCACATACATACACACCCTCACACACACACACAGCTTAATTTCGTAAACATTTGATACTTTTCAGAAATATGACTGTGTATGTGACACCGAATACCTGCCTGTTCTATCTGTCTGTCTGTCAGTCCGTTCGTTCGTCCGTCCTTCCGTCCGTTGGTTGTATCTTTGGAACCGTAGTAGCTAGCCGGTCGAATTTTTCACAGAATATGTGTTATTTTATCGCATATAACAACAAATAATAAAAAATTTAAAAAATGAAAAAAGTTTTTTTTTTATTTGCTGCGGAAACCTCGGTGCGCGAATCCGACTTGCACTTGGCCAGTTTTTTTTCTATTCTCCTTACATTTGGAGGTTAGCCCTGTCCTCTAACTGTATCACCCCTTTCAGTATTCCGTACCGTACTGCGAACATCCTGTAGATAGATAGAAACTATTTTACATAGCATATACGACTGCAAAAGCGAACTTATCTATTTTTTTTATGGAAACTGACACGGTTGGCTACATCACCTTACGACCTACAACATCCGTGATGTCAGCCCATAACACCGGGTTAACTAGGTACCATGTCAGTGCTTCCCTTCAATTCATGTCGGCTACACTGAACTAGACGGAAAACCCGAACTATTTACATAGCCGTTTCGTTATTTCTTTGGGTCAACCTTTAGATGCAATGCATGAGAACTGCATAAAGGTTCTTTATTATTTGTGACAGTAGGGGTTTTAAAGCCTTTATAATTGTGCTTTAAAATTTTTTTTTTCTTTTATTTTTTATTTTTCTCCACAAACGTAGGCAGCAGGGCTACGGCGACTACCTTCATATAAAATTTCTTTTAGATAAGTAATAGGTCAGCAAAATAAAAAATAAAACACACAACTAAAGCATTTTCTCTAAAACAAAATTACACACTTCCAAGAAATTCCTTATTTAAATTCCAAGAAAGATTTTCCCTTTTTTGGGCCACAAATAAAAACATTTGCGTGAACGGTTCAATAATAATGTTAGGTAATAAGTAATAACTTTCTCTACCTACCTGTCTGAATATTTCTGGAAGTTCGCCCACGTAATATTAGGTAAGTATCAGAATTCACGACCTTATTAGAAAAATCTCTCGCTCGAGCACTACTACTCTAGAAAGACTCAACGAAATAGATAAAATAAACATTTGCCTTTATTAGATTTCTTCCATAAACTTTAGAAGCGGGTGAGAAGAGCAGATTGTTTCTACCTAATTTGTTTTGACATAGTCTCGTTAGTCCTGATACACTTATTTCCTAAATCTCTTGCAGTCAGAATAAATATCAATATAAATCTGTAAAGGATGGTCATGGAGTAAGTTACTTTGTTTTATGAGATACTGAGTTTATAGACTCTATGTATGATACTAAAACTAAATTGGTGATTTTTAGAAATATTTTATGTGTGTATGTATGTATGTTCCTCCATAACTATTGAACTGATCATCCAAAATCTATTAAACTTAGTAGAAGAACATTTAACTATATAGACTAAATAAAATTCATTTCCGGTTACGCTAAGAGGTGGCTCTCACACACACCGAATTGTTCCGCGCGCCGACATAAAGGTACGGCAGCGGGCGGGCACCAGTGTATAAATATATATAGATAATATATATATATATAGAAATAAATATTCTATGAAAAAAAAATTACAAAACGCAATTTATTTTATTCTATGTTATAGATATGACAGTGGTATGTATGAACGAAATGTGTATTATTCTACACTGATTAATAGTATACTAGCTTTTTTTGAACTCCAATGTATGCATACCCTACAATTTACAAAATTGATGAGCCAGTTTTAAACTTTTTATAACCCTAATTTACTAACAAGTGTTAACAGGTAGCATTTAAATCTTTGCGCAGAATTCATCCTGTAATCCTGTTTTTGAAGTATTTCTTAAGTAGAGTTGTAGGGTGACACAATTTGAATGAGTTAATTTTAAAAACAAAATTCACATAAATTGTCCACTGTGCAGAGTTGCGAGCATTTGCGAGGGTACAGCGTTTGCATGAAAATAGTCGAATAGTTACTTAATCGTATCATGAAAAGAATTATGTAATATATTTTAAGGTTTTTGAGAAATTAATTTTTTAAAATTATTTTCATACATTGAAAACCATAAAAGTGGTATATCTCCTAAACTGTTAGGCTAAGAAAAAAACCTGTATGATTAAAAAATATTTGTAATAATATGGACAACACGTTAACATAATAAAAATATCGAAAACAAGAAGTACATTTTTTTAAACCCTAAGTCTTCTACGTTCGATTTTCGAACCACTGTGGGGCGGGCTTACATACTCTCTACTTTTTAAATCAAATTTCACGCGAGGGAAAAAGCTATACTCAGTAAAATTGTTCATTTTGCTCTCAAACTTTATCTTCGATAATTGTGGATGGATAGTCACTGAATACAAGATACTTGAAAAAAACTAAAAATATTATTTTCTTATAAAACTCGATAAAACCCGACTAAATAACATAACCCTCCTTTTGGCTTCGCCGTCGTCGGGTAATAACAAGAAAAGTTGATCGAAAGGGCTGTAGTATATCTTTCCATTGCTGCATATACTAAACAAGAGGAGAACACAACCGACGCTGCTTAGCAGCCATCTTTCATCCAGTACGGTGGTACCAACCCAGAATTTGGGCCTACCGCCACAAACCGCCTAGTACGGGGCAAGGGAAGGGACATTTACATTGACTAGATAAATTGTTAAGCTGCTGGCGGCTTGTGTCAGACAGAGGTTCAGGTACAAATCCTGCTCCTGGTTTCTTTGTTTTCGCTTTTGCACCAACTTTTTTTTATATTTTTTTTTTTAAACTGACACGTTTGAATACATCACCTACGACAAACGTGATTTCAGCCCGTAATTGGTAAATAGGTACCATGTCAGTGCTTCCTTTTGGTCGTGCCGGTTGCACTGAATTGGACGGATTATTTACATAGCCGCTTCGGCCGACTTCATATCGCAAAAAGACGGTCGATCGGTCGCACCACTTGAGCTATCAAGGCTAACAATTTTGAGGATATTATGTCGTAGCGTTATGATTTATAGCCTAAAACCATCTTGAGAAGTTGCAGAATATAACAGTGATAAAAAACTATTTAAAAAAATATAAAAACCGCATTCAAAAATGTATAAAATAAAAAAATAAAAATCGAACCCTAGAGTTGAAGGCGGTCGGTTATTTTTGCTTGCTTTAGCACCACCGCCTTCAACTCTAGGGTTCGATTTTTATTTTCTTATTTTATACATTTTTGAAGGCGGTTTTTATATTTTTTTAAATAGTTTTTTATTTCACAGTTTTTTTAGTAATTTTTATTTGCTATTAATGTACTCGCCTCGCTTTCCAATCCGATCTTGACCAAAAAAAAATGGGACCACCTTGGAGCTAGACTGAACCGAACACAAAAAGAATCATCGAAATCGGTTCACAATTGGGGAAGATATTGCTGAACATACATAAAAAAAAATACATACAGCCGAACATAGAACCTCCTCCTTTTTTGAAGTCGGTTAAAAAGTGAAAACCGTATGTAAATCGTGGTTCTCGAGTTACAAGAATTTTCATATATTGACTTATGGGTGACTAAGCGCAAAATGTCGCGCTTTAAATAAAAAAAAACCGGCCAAGTGCAAGTCGAACGCGCGCACCAAGGGTTCCGTATCGCCATGTCATGGTCAGCGCCACTCACGCCATCTATGGTGTGTCTTGTGAAATGCTTCTAGTTAAACATTCATGATTAGTTAAAATGCTTCATACTGTTTTCGGTAGATGGCGCGCATACACTTTTTTGTTTCTTGTATGGGAACCCCGGGATTTTTTTACGTTTTATTATTTTTATTATTTATTGTTATATCGGCCATAATAACACATATTCTGTGAAAATTTCAACGGGCTATCAATTACGGTTCAAGAGATACAGCCCTTATTAGTAATAGGGTCCCGTACCGGCCGGATACGGAGCAATAATATTACGTAGGTTACACGGCCGCGGCCGCCCGGTTGCTCGTAGAAACTTCCATTATTTATTAGGATGTAACCCAGATCTAACTAAAGAAGATTAAATTCCTTCTACAGCTTTACCATTCTAGGCTCTTCTTGTTCGGAAGAAATTCACTCGTTATTGGTATATAAATATCAATAGTGAGTGAGTGGGCTGTATGCCGATACGCAGACTGCCGTCGTTCACTTCATGCTTTCCGGGTACGTGCAGGCGTAAATAAACTGTACCAATTAAACAAACTACTAAAAATCTAGTTCATGAAAATACAAAATTCTCAATATTCAATAAGGGTTGACTTGATTTTCCAAGATTTTTTTAAATAAAATAAAATAAGAGTGGGAAATAAATTAAAAAGAAAATTAAATAAGATAAGGCCGATGGTTGTGTAGTAAGTACTGTAGTAATTTGTTTGTGTACGCATTTACATATTAATCTGCTGGTAATTTAAGATAGATTTAGATAGAAGAGGGCCAACCAAAGTAAAGTACTGCCATGACAGCTAGTTCCCACAGGTGCTAGGGCTGATGCCGTCATCGGTGTAGCAGGTAGCTGTTATAGCCAACCATAATATTATGTTGTTATAGATCTATTGTTTATAGGTATGAACTACATTTGTTGTTTTTAGATTTCCCTACGAGTACTGAAGCCTATTACTTAGCCCAGCCATACTCAAAGTGTGCTCCGCGGAGCCCTAGGGCTCCGCGGAGCCTCTGTGGGGGCTCCGCGAGAATACGAAAAAAATAAAATCAAAAATACCCCTCTCTGACTCGATTCAGCTGAATCCATTCGATGTTTAATTATTGTTTTTCTCTTTTATTATAATATTATGTAAGTAACTGTTACATTGTAAATATTGTAATATGATTATTAATAAAGAATGCACAAAGATAAATTTTAGTTTATTTTAGGGCTCCGTCAAATATTTCGCTTTTCAAAAGGGTTCCGTCACCAAAAAAGTTTGAGAACCGCTGACTTAGCCTAAGTCATCTGTCTGTCTGTCTGTCTGCCCTTTTTTATGGATAGCGCGACATATGGCATCGTTTCACCTACAAGTAGGTGTCTAACGATGCCCATGGACATTCTGCGATGCACGGGGATTGCGAATGCCATGCCGGCCTGACAGGAGCCTTTTCACGCCCCTTTTGAAAACCCCCAGGCTTTACTTGGGAGGAAATAGATGGGCAGAGAGTTCGTTCCACAGTTTCCCGATTCTGTGAATAAAAGACCTAAAGAAACGGTTGGTCGGTTTTGTAGGTCGGTTGGCGCATCCGTGGTAGGTCATTCATTAAATAGGGGTGCATCCTCTGCCCAGTACGCGTAGTGCGGAGATGCCCTATATTGAAAGGGATGTATCTGAAATTTTCACAGAATATGTATTATTATGGCGAAAATGGCAACATAAAATAAAAAAAATATAATTTTGAGTGTTTGCGCTGTTTTTCTCGCGAATAAAAAAAATATATGTCAAAAATCTGTTAAGTGCGAGTTTTACTCGCGCACGGAGGTTTCCGTATCTATCCGCTATTATCCGCCTATCTTTTGTCTTTCAACAATGCAATGTATAAAAGCCTGTGGCGCCATCGATTATTCAATAGTGTGACTAATTGATTTTTCGGACGTTTGATGTATGGGAGCCCCCCTTAATTTTTAACATTTTCTTATTTTTCTTATTATCCGCCATAGTAACACATATTCTGTGAAAATTTAAACGTGCTACCTATTACGGTTCAAGAGATACAGCCCTCGGACAGACGGACGGACGGCGAAGGCTTAGTAATAGGCTTCCGTACGGGATGCGGAAACCTAAAAAGAAAATGAAAATATCTGGTTCCAGTAAAGGAAGTCACTTCAGCAGCTGTCACATTTGGTGTCGTTTGTTGTTGAATTTTATAAGGTAAATAGGGAAAAAAATCGGGTAATAACCTGCCAAGATGAAAAATATCAAAGCGTTTTAGGAATAAAGGTAGGCATTCATTAGAAAAATAAATACCGAACACATAGTAATAGTTAAAGAAATTCTATACAAATACTAGTATAAGGAAATAATAATACAAAACAGTAGATAAAATAAAAATAGTGTTACTCGTCGAACAACAGAAAGTTAGAAATAGGTAATTATCGGTGTTATATTAGCAGAAACAAAGGTCGATCGTATGAACTCGTGACCTATTCGAGGTTGCTCTCCACTCGGTATAGCTAGCATCAAACAAATTTTATAGTGTGAAGTTAGTTACACATCCAACTGCGCTACCCCTTTTCTCCGCTAAAACTATCCCATGTGTAACGCATTGCTGCGTTGTGATATTTTGATGAGGCATTTCAATTACGCTATGTCAGTGATTCCAGAGTAGATGATGCGCAGGAGCGCTGCTGTAGCGTAGTAGCGCAACTCATTAGCGCAGTGTCGCAACGCAGAAGCGTTATATATAGCGCAGCTCAGGAGCACCGTAACGCAGTAGTCCAACGAAGTACTCCATAGCGCAATACAGAAGCGTAGTAGCGCAACTCAGGAGCGCCGTAACGCAGTAGCGCAACGAATTAGCACAGTGGTGCAACGCAGAAGCGTATTAGCGCAACTCAGGAGCGCCGTAACGCAGTAGCACAGTGGTGCAACGCAGAAGCGTATTAGCGCAACTCAGGAGCGCCGTAACGCAGTAGCACAGTGGTGCAACGCAGAAGCGTATTAGCGCAACTCAGGAGCGCCGTAACGCAGTAGCACAGTGGTGCAACGCAGAAGCGTATTAGCGCAACTCAGGAGCGCCGTAACGCAGTAGCACAGTGGTGCAACGCAGAAGCGTATTAGCGCAACTCAGGAGCGCTGCCGTAACGCAGTAGCTCAGTGGTGCACCGCAAATTTTAAGGCGGAAAAATGAGATGGATGGAGATATGATTCATATCTCCATCCATCTAATTTTTCTATGATGTACACTATTTTTTTCAGAACCGAGTACTTAAGTCAGAGGAGAGGATACGCAGCTAACTTCATACCGTCAAATTTGACTTGCGACCAGTACACATTATACTTGTGTTTAAGTAGAAAACATTATTTGGTCGACATTATTGAGGTTTCTCTGGCGTTTGCGCCGCCGACGGTTTTGACATTGACACAACCTACCTAGTTGTTTGTGTAGCACTAAGGACTTTTGTTTGTGTTTATTGAACCCTCTACCTACAACAACTCCAGAAGAGATACTATTTTCTTTCAAAATCTATTCGTGAAATTCTTTGAAAAACTCGGGTAATTTTTCAGTACTACATTTTTTTATAAAAGCCGTTAAATTAATTACTCCGTCAGTTCATTAGTTTAAAACGAAGTAAAAAAAAAGTCAATCGTCTTCTTTTATCTCGCTTCTCAGTACTTAGGTAATTCCAAATTGAACGTTAGCAACAAAATTTTCCACTTTCAAGGCTAAATACTTAGTGGAATTACGCGAAGCACTTGACTGAGCAGCATCAGTGGCTCCACCGGTGCGTAACTTGGTTCTATTGGGATGGCCAGCCGATTGCGTAATTCTAACCAACTACCTACTAATTAAGCTGATTTTACATTTACGAAAATTCATCGCGAACGTATAATCACGACCGTATATGGGTTTTTAAATTATCGTGGTTGTTAGACATTATTTTTAAACACAACAGCTTTACTCACGGTTCTTCACGAGCTATGTGGCTCGACGTTTCGGGCCAAGCGTATGGCCCATCTTCATGAGCACTCTGCCTGGTGCGACGGTTGGCAGAGAACTGTCAAATCTTCGTCAGCCGTTGACGAAGATTGTAGCTGTGGCCAGTGCGGGTAGTTTCCGTAGACGAGGGTTCAGATGCGCACTAGCCACAGCTACAATCTTCGTCAACGGCTGACGAAGATTGTAGCTGTGGCCAGTGCGGGTAGTTTCCGTAGACGAGGGTTCAGATGCGCACTAGCCACAGCTACAATCTTCGTCAACGGCTGACGAAGATTGTAGCTGTGGCCAGTGCGGGTAGTTTCCGTAGACGAGGGTTCAGATGCGCACTAGCCACAGCTACAATCTTCGTCAACGGCTGACGAAGATTTGACAGTTCTCTGCCAACCGTCGCACCAGGCAGAGTGCTCATGAAGATGAGCCATACGCTTGGCCCGAAACTTCGAGCCACATAGCTCGTGAAGAACCGTGAGTAAAGCTGTTGTGTTTAAAAATAAAATCACGACCGTGTTGGTTTCGCTTTAATGTCCTAATTTTTAGGGTTTCGAAGCAGAGACGCCGTGTCTGCCCCTTTGTCTGTCTGTCACACAAGCTGTCCGGGGTGATTACTCCGAAACGTAAATCTCAATAAATCTAAAAATACTAGAGCCACTTGCTTGGATCAAGGGTCAGATGCAGAAGGCGGTCTTGCTCGACACCGCTCGAATTGTCCGGAGGTTTCTCTCTCTCGGGTCCGATCCGACCATGCAGCGGTAGCCGCCGCCGCGCCGCCGGTGGTGGAAACTCTATTCTGTTATTTTGTATTAATTAAACGGTTTTATTTAGCTTGACTCCGTATATTTGTTTGTTTGTTACTATCTTTTTTTAGATTTAAGTTTTATATGTAAAATTAATATAAAAGAGAAAATGTGTGAATAAACGAATAAATAATAATCATATCGACGCATGGGCTAATAGCGAATAGCCTCGACGACCACCTTGAGAGACTCTCGCTGAGTGGTTGGGTAAAAGCCCAAATCCAGAAGGTAGCCCCGCTCGACACTGGACTGCACGCATCGTCCGGAAGTTTCTCTCTCTCAGGTCCGACCATTCCCCCCGCCCGGTGGTGGAAACACCATTTTGCGTTGTATAAATTTTGTATTTAGGACTGTAAAAATGTAAAATGTATATTAAATAAGAAATGTGGAAATAAAGAAAATCAAATTATAATAAAGTAGGTAGTCCTATTTAGTACTTACGGCATGAAAACTAATTTTCATAGACGGTTGTTGAGAATTTAATGTACATTTGTACCGTGTGGGGCCGGTACTTTAAAAGAATAGCCCCACTGCATCTCTCCCCGTGCATGTCGTAAAAGGCGACTAAGGGATGTGACTCCCTTCTTATATTACTAGGTGGTAGGGTTTATCCCGCCCGTGTTGGTACCACCGCACTGAATGAAAGGTCGGTCGAAACGGCTATGTAAATAGTTTGTGTTTTCCGTCCAGTTCAGTGTAGCCGGCACGACCGAAGGGAAGCACTGACGTGGCACCAAGTTCAACCCGGTGTTATGGGCTGACATCACGGATGTTGTAGGTGATGTAGCCAACCGTGTCAGTTTCAATAATAAAAAAAAAAAAAAAACTGTTTTGTAAAGTGCTATGCATTTCACGTTTTCATTGAATGTACAACCAACGCCATCTACTGAAAAACTTACGCGATGCATTCCCACTTAACACGGTTGTCCCAGAATTATCGCAGAATGAACTATAGCACATTTCTGGAGATTCGCCAATGTGCACTGGACGGAGAACGCTGTCCAATGGAATTATATAAGTGGAAGAGGCATTCTCAAGGACGTGCAAGAAAAGTGCATAAAACGAAATTGCAGATACTTCTCTCAACTTCTGCTTATTTTAAATGGAGTTCATGCCCAGAACATAAAGATATTCTCATCACCTACATGCCTACTACCTACACCCATCACAGGTCAACCTACCACACCTTTGGTCGTGCGGTCTACACTGAACAGGACAAAAAATATGAGCTATTTTTTAGCCTATAGTAAGGTAAGGGTAAGGACATACAGTTTTACGTGGAATCCGAACCACGGTCGACCTCAACCGTGGTGATTGCTCGACTGTTGGAGGCCCGTTCGGATTACAAGTAAAACTGTACGTCCCTTCCTTTACCTTAGTAGGTGGTAGGCTTTAACCCGCCCGGGTTGCTGCTACCACACCACTGAATGAAACGTCGGTTGAAACGGCTATTTAAATAGTTCGTATTTTCCGTCCACTTCACTGTAGCCGACACGACCGAAGGGAAGCATATATTGACATGGCATCTAGTTCACCAAGATTTTATGGGCTTACATCACGGAGGTAGTACAGGTGATGTAGCCAACCTTGTCAGTATCCATAAAAAAACCGGCCAAGTGCGAGTCGGACTCGCGCACCGAGGTTTCCGCACAAAAAAAAAAACATTGAAAAAAAACACGTTTCTTGTATGGGATCCCCCTTCATTTTACATTTTCTATCTTTTTATTATTTGTTGTTATATCCGCCATACCATAATAAAATAACACATATTCTGTGAAAATTTCAACGGGCTACCTATTACGGTTCAAGATATACATACAGCCCTCGGACAGACAGACGGATGGACGGACGGACAGACAGACAAACGGCGGCGTAGGCTTAGTAATAAATAGGCTTCCGTACGGGATACGGAAACCTAAAAAACGGTCAGACGGTCACCCATCCAAAGTTGGACCGCGCTCTACGCTGCTACTCCGGTGATTGCAGATCGATACGTAGCACTTTTCTCCAAGCGTAGCACCACCGCCAAGGCTGAAACGTCTTGACGATACCATTTCTGGTTGTTTGCTTCTATGCTCTCGAGCACATGCGGCATGCACCGGGCACTCAAACATCATAAAACCATGAATCCTCTGTAGGAGGAACTCGTGTTGGCGCGCGCCCAAGTCTTGCATTCAGTGTTGTACGCACATAGGTATGTTTACTTCATCTACATACTTCGTTCAACTTTTGGTGGAAGTAATTTATTGTGTGGAGTTTGATGCACACAAATATACGCAAATATTTACCCAATCATATTTTGAAAATAGGTCAAACATAACCAGAATACCTTGTGCACACAAACATTTAACTTTTTCCCGGCCGAATTAAAGAATTTTATGACTTCCTACTTTGACTGGAAGACTGTAAAAATGGAAATATTATTCTTTAAAATGTTATAGTGTGGGTTATTTAGGAGTTATATTAATGCACACCCGAGATTCGAACATCAAACTTTTCACGTGATTCGCCGCGCCTATGTCAACTAATGGGCTACATACAAGAGATCGCTTTAAGAAATCTTGTCCGATTTTCAAAAGAGAATTTTAGTTTTGCACCCACTTTTAGAGTAACAATGAATTGCTATCTATCTATTATTTTTCAATAAGTTTTATTTACTTGTTTTCCAAATCAAAGAATGCATAAATTTTCCTCCACTCGGAGTTCGGACACAGGAAAACACCACGAGGATCCGTATAGGTTCTAGATTTGTTGTGTGCAAGGTTCTCTGAAAGAAATAACATTTGGCGCCACAGAAAAAACACAATAGCCACACCTACTAAATAAGAATATATAACTTAGGCCTGTTGAGGGGGGAGGGGAGTTCAAACCCCGAAACGAACTTGTTTGGTAAGTGTATTTGTTTTAACTACAATATTAATAATTATTTTTGCACACTACGCATGCACTGGTTCGATCAGCTAGAAAATTTTCTAGGCTCACTCCAGGATTAGAATTTTATTTGATCAAAAAATCTGAACTCACCTCTCCCCCAGACCAAAATCCTGGGCACGCCCGTGGTACATAACATTTCTTCCGCCAACTCGATATTTTTATCAATAGCATCGCCTATCGTAATGGGGGCGTAATTCGGCCATCAAAGACAAACCCAGCTAGTCCACAGTAAACAGCCACTAAGTATGTAAGCCGCGAAAACCCATGTAGTGCGACTCATTGTCCTTCTGGGCAAGGAACCCATTACCGTCAGGCGAACCAACTTGGACACCATGGAAATAAACACGTAGACGGGGCAATTTGTCGAGGATTTGTCGTGGAGGTGAAAGAAAGAAACACTCCATTTCCTATATTACAAACTAGCTGAGCCCGCGGCTCCGCTCGCGTGAAATTCGTATTCCAAAGAAGAATGTAAGTAACTAAGGGCGAGGCCGAAGGCCGAGCTGCGTTCAGGTAATCGATAAACCTTCTTAAAGAAAGTAACTAACTAAGGGCGAGGCCGAAGGCCGAGCTGCTTTCAGGTAAACGATAAACCTTTCTCAAATAAAGGAAGTAAGTAAGGGCGAGGCCGAAGGCCGAGCTGCGTTCAGGAAGACGACAAACCTTCTGGAAGAAAGGAAGGAACTAAGTGCGAGGCCGAAGGCCGAGCTGCGTTCAGGTAAACCAAAAACCCTCTTCCGCCTTCGGGCCTCGCCCTTAAAGACTTCCTTTCTTCGATAGAATATAATATCGTTTACTCAATCTATTTATTTCATATAAATAAAAAAGTCATATTAATAACTGAAGAATTAAACCTACCTAACAAACATTAAAATAACTATCAAAACGGGCATTTTCAAATGTTCTTAGAGCACTTGCGGCATTACCCCGCTGGATGGCAAGGCTTACCCTTTGAATGAAGTACATAAGCTCTTGATGACGGGACACCAGTTGCGTCAACCAGCTCAAGCCTCTTTTGGCTTCACTGCTCCACGGACCGAGGGTTTCAACCGCAAACGCAACAAATTCGAAATCTTGAATTATATTTCTATATTTGCTGCGTTGGAGGCTCTCCGCCCCAGCCTCGGCCGCGCCAGCCGCTCTTGAAGATGTCCTAACGTGACTTGGAGCCAATGTGAGAACAAAAGTGGCGTCCCACATCAAAGAACTACCCTTAGTCCATGGCACTAAGGTCTCTAGCATCGGGCCTCTTGCCATCCAGCCGGGAATAACCGCGAGGTTCTAGGATGCACGGTATATTTGCCGTTAGAAGCTGAGGTTAGAAGCGTGGACTTTATAATAAAATTTAAATTAAATTAACTCAATCTTAATATTAATTAACTTTATTCGAGATGGTTTAGCTTCTTCCTGAACGCAGCTCGGCCTTCGGCCTCGCCCTTAGTTACTTGCTTTCTTCGAGATGGTTTATCATTTGTCAGAACGTAGCTCGGCCTTCGGCCTCGCCTTAGTTGATTACTTTCTTCAAGATGGTTTAGTTTCTTCCTGAACGCAGCTCGGCCTTCGGCCTCGCCCTTAGTTACTTGCTTTCTTCGAGATGGTTTTTCAATTATCCGAACGTAGCTCGGCCTTCGGCCTCGCCTTAGTTACTTACTTTCTTCAAGATGGTTTAGCTTCTTCCTGTTTTTTCCTTCCTATTTTTTTTAATTTTTGTTAATTTTTTTTACGTATTATTTTAACCCGGCATATAAACTGCCACTATACAAAGTTTCGTCTAATTCCGTTCAGTGGTTTTTGCGTGATGCGCGTACAGACAAACAAACAAACAAACAAACAAACAAAAATTTTAAAAACTGTTCTAACATGTTCAGTATCTCATTTTAAGCCACCCTGGTTAGTTTTTTTCCGAATACATTCAATGTACAGACTTTCTTACCTCTACGATTTTATTATATGTATAGATAATACATGGGTGTTTTTAATGACATGCACCGCTTTGGTACCCCCAAATCAAGATAAATTGGAAAAAAAAACGCCATCTCCGCTCATTTCTTTAAATTTCTATCCTCAAAAATGTATGGACGTGGTAAAATTGTATTTTCTAATTTATCCCGCTTTGATTCGCTAAAGTTGTTCAGTTTGAGCTACATAATCACCCGCTATCCGTCATTAAAATACAACCTGTGTAAGTACACATAGTGCATACCTATAAGTAACCGACACAGGCGAAAAACCAGTGGCTCACCCAGTGGTGCACTCAGGACATCTATAAAATGTGGCTTTATTTATTTTGTCTACTCTTCTGTTTCTTTCTAAACCTTTTGTGATAGTAACCTAGACTTAAGAAAATGAAATTGTTACTAACCTTCTAAACAGTAAAACATTTTGAATTTGGAATTTGGAATACCTCAGCCAAACTTGTTAACCCATGTACTTCTGGCCTTACTGCGGCGACGTTATAATTAGTTTCTACATAAAGTAACGACAACTCACGTTTATGTTACCTAATGACTAATGAAGCTTCGGAGAGCGCTCTGTTATAGATAATCATTGCCCTCTTTTCGATATTGTTGGGCAAGGCCACCCATACCGGTGTCATTATAAAAATAAAAATTGAGTGCATGCCGGTAAAATTTTGACGAAAAGAGAACAATGCAATGTATGAAATATCTCGTTTCTAGATATTTATTTCCATGTTGGACACTAATAGATGCCCTAATTTAGACCTCGTAACTTTCGGTCGTTTGAAGTCGATGCACGATAAATGTGGAATTTGTTCATTAGTTTGTCAGTCATGCGTAGAGTGGAGACCTTCGTAGTTGATTCTTGGTTACTATTGAAGAACTGATAAATAATCAGGTGTACTTACGTACGAGTAGTTACCTACTTTCTGTAAATATAGGTACTCACAGACATATTTGTATGTAGGCAATGTTTAAACGACACTGTTATTTCTTTTAATTAAAATTTTTAGGGTTCCTTTTTTTTTATGTAATCCGGTATGGGTGGCTGAGTCGGAGGGGCCAAAGCACATGCTCCGACCAGCCAATATCACCTCCGAGAAGGTAGGTGCCATACCGGAGACTTCCATGGATTGCTGGCTATACTGGACTAGAGGAGAACACAACCGAGGTTGCTATGCGGCCATCTTACATCCAGTATGGTGGTACCAACCCAGTCGGCTACAATTTGAGCCTACCACCTAGTAAGGGGCAAGGGAAGGGACCTACAGTTTCACACCGGTTCCGAACGGTGAAGCAGCAGGTGTAGGTATGCACGTAATTTTTTTCGTCAGAAAAAACTCATTGGTACACGCCGGCCGAATTCGAACCTCGGACCTCTCGCATGAGAGGCCGATGCCCAAACCATTCGGCCACCCGCCGCTATTTTATATTATCCTTATCCATACGGAATCCTATTACTAAGCCCTACGCCTCTGTCTGTCTGTCCGTCTGTCCGTCCGTACTAGGGCTGTATCGTTTGAAACGTAATAGGTAGCCGGTTGAAATTTTCACAGAATATGTGTTATTAATTATTATGGCGGATTTGGCAAAAAAATTATAAAAAAAATTAAGAGCTCCCCATACAAGACACGTGCCAAGAATCGATTAGTACATATTCACGCTACTGAAAAATACATAGACTGCACCACAATATTTTGCATTTTGGAAAGACAAAATATAGACGAATATGGTTTTTTGACAGGTATGTTATAGCGGATACGGAACCCTACGTGCAAGAGTAAAACTCGCACTTGACCGATTTTTTTTTTACCAAACTGTATTTCAATAGCAAGTAATGTCCTGTTATTCTCCAAGAATCACGAGTTATATATAAGATACATAGACATAGATAAACAAATTCCAGCAAAACATTTATGTAACGCACTCCCTGACCATATATTTCCTTCCAAGTACAGCCTGGGGGGTTTCAAAAGGGGCGTGAAAAGGCTCCTGTCAGGCCGGCATGGCATTCTAAATCCCCGTGCATCACATAATGTCCAGGGTATCTTTAGACACCTACTTGAAGGTGTAACGATGCCACATGTTGCGCTTTCCATAAAAAAATATATTCAAATACTTAATTCGTGTAAATTGTTGTCCGTAAAAGGTAGTTAGTACCATCTGATAAGCGGCCAAGTTCAACGTCTTCTAAAAGTTTAAGTACAGTATAATCAGCCTCGGTAGCTCAGTGGTGCAGTCTGTCGAGTGTCTGTCGTAATCATAAGACCTGGGCGCGGTCAGATTTTGAATGGGTGACCGCTCGTCCGTTGGAGGCTGACTGGCTGTTAGGATTCCATGTAAAACTGTAGGTCCATTACTTTCTTATCTTACCGGCTTGGTACCACCCTCAACTGATCTGAGGTACCACCGCACTGACTGACAGGTCGGTTGAAACGGCTGTGTAAATAGTTCGTGTTTTCCGTCCAGTTCAATGTAGCCGGCACGACTGAAGCACTGACACTTCACCAAGGTGTTATAGGCTGACATCGTATATCGACGTAGCCAACAGTGTCAGTTTCCATAAAAAAAAATTACTGATTATTTCATGTAAATTTGTCCGAGACATGGCCATGATACGACACATCCTAATTCTACCATCGCTCCACGCGCAACAGGTTGGGAATGCATCCACACACTGCCGATATCCACCCACTTAGGACAAATGGATCCTGTAAATCCTTTATTTACAGGGGTACTTCAAACATAATGTGAAGGTTTTTTTTTTCGCGCCGTCGCACTACACCTACACCATATAGGTATCTATGTATATCAAAAAGGAAAGAAATTATGTAGAGTATAGGAGTGTGTGATAGATAATTAATTTATCTAAATGTCCGACAATCATCAAATAAATTGCTCGAAACATGTCCCGCGCACCACTCAAGACTTATTAAAAAAAATAAAGAGACCTACATAAATACGAATTTATAAGTAATACCATTAAAGATATATTTCCTAAGAAAAATCTATTTATTTTTATCGATATTAAAACATACAATTAGTAAGACATTACCTATCAAATAACTTAAACTAATATAAATAAAAAACAAATAAATTATTATTACTTGAAAGGCAATACGAACAGTCGCACAATGTTTAATAACTTACTTATCCAACATACACACCATTGTCTATATAAATAGGAAAAAATATTATCTTGGAGAGAAACCGGATCTGGCCGATCACGTTCCGATGTTGTTTCTAAGAGGATTTTCATATAATTAGAATTAATAATTTTCCTGTAATATTTTCTTAGAACTTCTCACGAGCCTTGCTAAGAAATTAATCTGAAATATTAATTGTGATTTTGCTGCGATAATAACCTGTAAGTAATTATTGCATTATAATAGCGGTGATGATGTTAGTGCAATTGATGATCACGCGATCTGAATAATATCTGAACTGAATACATTTTTGAAGCGTATGCTACGCTTTTGGATATAAAAATATTTGCTACAAAAAAAATCCAACCTTACCAACTTTTTTTTATATTTTTTTTTATTGAAACTGATACATTGGCTACATCACCTACAACGTCTGTGATGTCAGCCCATAACACCGTGTGAACTAGGTGCCATGTCAGTGCTTCCCTTCATTTAATGCCGGCTACACTGAACTGGACGGAAAACACGAACTAACTACTTCCCGATAGAGAATCCCTGCAATAGTCACTAATTGCACCGCATTGCAGAGAAACCTTGCGAAGGGTAAGGAACATTGAACTTTTTTATGTAAACCAACATGGGTGGCTGTGCCGAGATACCAATGGTGCAGACGACAGAGCCAATAATACCTCTCCTCGCGAAACACGGTCAGTGAGGCGCCATTCCAGTAGATTTGCGGGCTGTTGCTAGTCTAGCCTGTTCCGTATAGACTTAATAGGCCCTCGCACTAAATATTTTTTTTTATCATCTTTTGATATATGTAGTATACTTTATGCGACAAAACGATGTATTGTATTGTCTACATAATACATAATATGTACTAAATAATATGTAGACAATACAATAAATAAATATATTATATTTATTGCACTCAAATAAAATATGGCCAAAAGGTAGGTAACACATAATGCCTCTACTCTAGGCATTAATAATTGTCTGTACGTTTGTAATGTTATTGTGTTTCATGTAAGTAAACCCAGATTGTGCACAATACAAATTTATATTGGTTTTGTTTTTACTTTTGTTGGTGAGATAATTTATTTAAAATTAAAAAAACAATACAAATAACTAAAACCTACCTAAAAAACATTAATATAATAAATATCAAAAAGGGCGTTTTCAAAAGTAGCTAGAACACTTGCGGCATTACCCCGCTGGATGGCAAGGATTGCCCTTTGAATAAAGTAGGCTCTTGATTGCGGGACGCCAGTTGCGTCCACCAGCAGATGGCATTTGTATTTGTATTTAGAAATATTCAGGTATAAAATACAATTTTAAAATAAGAAATTCAGACAAATCTATACAAAAATCTTTCAGTAGTTACCTACAATTTGTTAAATTGTTTTGAAATGAAAATAACTAGTTTTGCTAACTATTTCCTTTATGTATTTTACGTATTTAAACAATCTCCAATGATACATTGTTTAAAATGTATCTCTTCCAAAACGTACGGAAACATTGAAGTATTTTGTACAACCTTCATTTTAATGTCATACATATGTGACAAGAATGTCTTTCACACAAATTAATGAAAAATTTAAACTTACGTACCATAGCATCATACATATCTAATGCTCCCACGTCATACAACCATAATAATGCGAGAATAAAAAAGTGAATGAGAAACCTTTGCGTGACAAGAAGCTTTAATTAAAGACTGGTGCGGTTGTTCTAATGGTGCTATTGTTTCTTAGCTAAATAACTTAATGATAAACTGGAAAGGGGGAATATTCTGTTACAACTAAATTATCTACAAGAACTATTAGGTTTTTTTAATATCTATTATTGTACAGGTTATCAGAAATGAGACAATACAACTGAAAAGAGAGAGGATGGCGGCAGGATCCCTATCAACAAAATAGAGAAATATCTTTCAAGATTTCGAATTTCTTGCTTATGTGGTCGAAACCCACTGTGGGTTTCGACCCTGGAGCAATGAAATGGAAAAACCTCTACCTCTACCTATATTTATTAGTAGGAAGTTTTAACATTGAAAATGTTTATGTTTTCGGATTCGAGTATTAGTGCCCCGATTTATGTAATTGTGACATTTGCCTGTAGTTTCGCAGATATGAGAGGTATGCGGATGAGCCATATGTTAAAATCTGCGTCTGCCAGAGGCATAGAAATAACCTAAAGCTATAAATATATAATATAAGTTTTTTCAATGGCCAGAGGGCTTCAAAGTGTTAATTCAGTTAATTCCCAAAATCGGTCGGTAACTTTTTGTGATTTTCCAAAATTTCTCAAAAATTCAAAAATTAGTAGAATGGACAGACATAAACGTGTTACCGAACCCTACTTAACAGTTGCACTCCGGGAATGCCGGCAGATCCCGTGCCACTCTAACTTAACCCTTAAAGCAATGACTTAAGGTTTCATTTAAAAAATGACGCTGACGCGACACCGCGACGGTGTCGCGAGTTATACATTTTTCCCCCATAAAAAAAGTGCCCAGCGCCGCTAAAGAAGTTTTCACTTCAAAAATTCGCCGACTTGAATAGAGAATTTCCCAATAACTTTTTTTTGAGCTCGCTATTTAAGAAACGGAAAAAATAGAATCTTGGGAATAATGAATTCCTATGCTGCATACATAGTTATGTATGCAGCCCACAGATCAGAGAAGACCAGCCTATGCGGCATTAATAACAGCGCCCGGTCGGTAACTTTATGAGATTTTCCAAAATTTGTCAAAAATTCAAATTTTTTTCGCCGACTTGGATCGAGAATTTCCCAATAACTTTTTTACAAATTTGTCAAATTTTATCGTGTGCTTTAGTTCTAAATTACATTTTCAATGCCTTTGATAGGTTACGCGTAGTGTGAGATCTGTAGATTTTTTTGTTTCAATTGTCTTGCTAGCTACGCACATATCCCTTTCTAATTACCAACTGACAAAGACAACCTTCCTCCCATCAAACCTATCTTGACTGACAACGATGCGGTTTCCTACTAATCTTTAAAGATAACTTTCAAGATCACTCCGCATGTTTCTTGAGATATTAACAATGAGTGCACTCTGCGCAGATGTTATTGGAGCACTTGAATGTACCGCAGAACATCGACAGGCATCGTGCACGCGCTCTTCTAGAAGTGTAAGATGGGTTATCAAACAGAGCTGCGCTTCGTGCGCACGAAGCGCAGCTCTGTTATCAAACGTCAAACCTTCCCAATTTTGACTCACCTGTCCTATCTTGAGTGACCGTGGTTCGAATTCCACGTAAAACTGTAGCTACCTTCCCTTCTTACCTTATGAGGTGGTAGGGTTTAACTGAGTTTAACTGAGAATGAAAGGTCGGTTGAAACGGATTTGTAAATTCGTTTGTATTTTCCGTCCAGTTCAGTGTAGCCGGCACGACCGAAAGGAGGCATTGACATGGCATCTAGTTCACCGAGGTGTTATGGGCTAACATCAAGTATGTACCTAGTACATAGGTGATGTAGCCAAACGTTTCAGTTTCGATAAATAAAAACTCGATAAGCCGAATCTTAAGTACGGGACAACGTACAGTGCAGATTTACTTTGGTTGAGATATAACGTTGAACTAGGTGGAAAAACATGCAAAATACCAACCTGAGACCACATAAAATGGGACGGTTGGTCTTGTATCTCGTCTTGTATTCACTAAGTCAACGTACGATCATCCCCCGCTCACACATGAAGCAGTTAGCATTGTGTATCTCATTCTTCCGAAAGGGGTTTTCCATATCTTCTTCGCGTATTGTATATTTTCATACTTCTGTCTTTGTTTATTATTATTGTTTATTATTATCATCTTAAAAGTGTTGCTCCATCTAAGGTGGTCCAGTTTTGTAACGTACATAGTGTGCGCGTAGGGCCGCCATCTGTAAAATCATTATAACAGGATGCAATGAAGTAACACCCCAGATTTTCATATAAAAACACGCCAAGTGCTAGTCGACAGTACTTACACCAATGCAATTGTGCAAGTGCGAGTGAGACAGATCGGGCGTATGCAGTGCGACTTCACCCGTGCGCTTACACACAGACACTACGCGATAGTGTCAGTACGTGCCAGCTTTGATTAACAGACCTGTATCGCCATGTCATGGTCAGCGCCGCTAACGCCATCTATGGCGTTTTTATGAAATGCTTCATATTAGTTAAAATTCATGATTAGTTAAAATGATTCATAGTCTTTTAGATCTCGTCGTCTAATTTATTGACACGCCTTTTGAAGATCCCCAGGTATAGGTGGTAGGGAACACACTCTCCGGAAGACAGTTTCAAATTTTCACCGTACAACACAGGAAAAATTTCGAAAAACTATGTGATCTTAGAAGTTAAGAAGAATTTCATCTCCTCGACAAGTCGATGTCCTGCCTGTCTACGAATTAGCTTCTGGTGAGTATGACGAAAACATTTACGTGCATACCTACACCTGCTGCTTCACCGTTCGGAATCGGTGTAAAACTGTAGGTCCCTTCCCTTGCCCCTTACTAGGTGGTAGGCTCAAATTGTAGCCGACTGGGTTGATACCACCGTACTGGATGTAAGATGGCCGCATAGCAGCCTCGGTTGTGTTCTCCTCTAGTTCAGTATAGCCAGCAATCCTCCGCAAGTCAGCAAGTCTCCGGTATGGCACCTACCTTCTCGGAGGTGATATTGGCTGGTCGGTGTGTGTGTGCTTTGGCCCCTCCGACTCGGCCACTCATACCGGATTACATAAAAAAATGCCCCTTCTGCATTAGAGGCAATTGTGAATATTGCATGCAGAAAACGATGCGTCTCGAGGTTGGTTGCTATCTGTTGGAAAATGTTCGAGGTCCCTCTAATGGATGTGCACTTATGAAAGCAGCTGTGGGGGTGCGGGCGGTGGTGCCTCCCCCCGTTGTTGCAGTGTAAGTAAAATGTTTATCAACAGTGTTGTATAGAAACAACAGAACAGAACAATGGTGGCTTGGAAATTTAAGCTGAACATTGTGGAGGAAACATTTCTGCGTCGGTCCGGACAATAGTGCTTGGGATTATGTGAAATGAAGAGTTCGTCACATAAACAAGTATGAAAATAAAAAACCAGCCAAGTGCGAGTCGAACTCGTGCATTGAGGGTTCCGTATCACTATGTCATGGGCAGCGCCACTCACGCCATCTATGGCGTGTTTATCAAATGGCTCATATTAGTTAAAATTAATGATAGTTATAATGCTTCATACTCTTTTCGGTAAGATGGCGCTCATACACTTTTTAGTTTCTTCTATGGGAACACTTGTAGTATTTAAATATTTTGTGCATATTAAATTTTAAATGTTTTGACGATGTCCTATTTTTGCTTGGATCGTAATAGAATACCCTTTGAGTGCGAACACCCTTATTATGGGCGCGGGCAGGAATGTCCACAAGTGCGAACACCCACATTATGGGCGCGCTCATTTTTATTATTTGTTGTTATATCGGCCATAATAATATAATGTGAAAATTTCAACGGGCTTCCTATTACGGTTCAAGAGATACAGCCCTCGGACGGACAAACAGGCAGACAGACAGACAGACGGCGTAGGCTTAGTTTAGTAACAGGGTCCCGTAGCAGATACGGAACTCTAAAAACTCATATACTGCAAGCGAAGCTGCGGGCACAACTAATGTTTTATACAAAAAACAAATGGTCAAGTGCGAGTTTTACTCGCTCACGGATAGTTCCGTAGATCCGCTATCTATACCATGCCTGTAAAAAAACCATATTCGTCTATTTTTGTCTCTCCATAATGCAAAATATAAATATCCACCTGTGGCGACATCTATTATTCAGTAGGGTATGGAATATGTACCAATCTATTCTTAGCACGTTTCTTGTACGGGAACCGCCTTAATTTTTTACTTTTTGCTTTTTTTATTAACTGTTGGCACATGCAAAGCAGCGAGTGGCCGAGTGGTTTCGGCATCGGCCTATCATGCGTAAGGTCCGAGGTTCGAATCGGTCGGCGTGTACCAATGAATTTTTTCTGAAGAAACAATTTACGTGCATACCTACACCTGCTGCTTCACCGTTCGGAACCGGTGTAAAACTGTAGTCACTTCCCTTGCCCCTTAATAGGCGGTAGGCTCAAATTTGTAGCCGACTGGGTTGGTACCACCGTACTGGATGTAAGATGGCCGCATAGCAGCCTCGGTTGTGTTCTCCTCTAGTCCAGTATAGCCAGCAATCCAGGGAAGTCTCCGGTATGGCACTTACCTTCTCGGAGGTGATATTGGCTGGTCGGAGCATGTGCTTTGGCCCCTCCGGCTCGGCCACACATACCGGATTACATAAAAGAAAATTAAAAATCCGCCATAATAACACATATTCTGTGAAAATTTCAACCGGCTATTACGGTTCCAAAGACACAGCCATAGGACGGACGGACAGACAGAAAGACAGACGACGTAGGTTTCCGTATGAATACAGAACCCTAAAAAAAATTTAAAGTTCCGTTCCGTAAAGTTCTAAGAATTGCCATATCAAATTGTTTCAAGTGTAAATGTTCTATATTTAGGCTGTGGTTTCATGTTACGACTAACAGAAAACTCCAAGTAAAACTTATCTAATGTTTTATCATTCGTTTGGAAATTCAAAGAACTTTCTGCCACTTATTTTTGGAGCTTCTCTCTCTTTGCTTCAAAGAATTCAAAAATCCTGAAGGGGAATACCCTCGTCGAGAAGGTGCATAGTATGAATGGTGTGCACATAAGACGAAATAAGAATTTAAATGTCCATCCATTCTTCTGACTGCGTGTGTTACGTACGAATCATCTGATGCAAATAATTTGTATTGAGAGATTTTTTATGACAACCACCAGACCAATAGTGCAATCGATAGAGCCAAATTCACGCTCTCACGATCAGCGAGATTACATATTTTTTAATTTAATTTATTTTATTTTAAAATTTTAGGGAAACATACAATACAACTTATGTGCCTAAATAAGTTACCATAAAAAATGTAATTACTTAATCTATGACATAGACCGGTAAAATAGAATAAAAACAAATTAGAAACTGAAGAAGATATAAAAAAAAAATTTACTTATGAAGAAATCCGCAAAAACATAATATTAACAATTTACTCAACTTAGTTGATTGTTTGAGTCGAATAAATCTAAGTTGCTACATTTCGTTGTACGTTTTAGAACTTCTATTCACAAAATTTTCTTATGATAATTGCAACGCGTCCTAGATGCAGTGAAGATGTCGGTAGATCGTTACGTTTTGATTGGGCATCTAAATGTAATTTGACATGCCAGAAGCTTGGCGGACTGTCTGTTGCTATTGACTGGCTTGAAGACCCCGGGTTAAAGAATTGGGGGAAACTCGCTCGCCAAAAAACAGGTCCACACCATAGCGGTGCGAGAAAGGAATGCTTTTGGAAAACGATGGTGTTATTTTTGGGACAAAATAAATAGAATGCAATGTTTGACAATAGCAGTTCCATCCTTTCGAGCCGTTTTCTTTACATCTTTTTGTTTCCAAGTATAATGAAAATTTGCGTACGAAAACGAATAGCTATATTTCTTCCAAGTTCGACACTGGCGCAAGTTGCACACAAAACTTGAGCAAACAATATTTTAAGGAATATTGTAGGAAACGTAATAATTTGACTTCATTTTATTTTTAATTTATTAGAATTTATCAGCCTCGCTAGCTCAGTGGTTCTATCGGTCGGCTGTCGTTCGTGATCATAAGCACACCTGGGCGCGCTCAGAACTTGGATGGGTGACCGTTCGACCGTTGGAGGCTGACCGTGTTTCAAAATTTGAAGTAAAACTTTAGGTTCCTTCATTCCCTTCTTACCTTACTAGGTGATATGGTTTAACCCGCCTGGGTTGCCTGCTACCACGCACCGTGCTTTCACCACATCCCCACGGATAGGTTGTAAAAATGCCTCACTCGTTTGTGTCCCATGTATTTACATAAACGTATAAAATAAAGCAACAAAGATTTTTTTTATTTTGATTTGGACTACGTAATTTAGGAAGTAAAGGCTTTACTTTAACATTAAAAACCTTTTACTTATTAATTTTTTTTTTTTTTTATTATTTATTTAATAAAATCTAAGCAAACATGACACGATATTGAGGTTATTTACCACATGCAAATTAGTTATAAAAATAAATAAGTGCCTTATTGAATAAAATATTAAAAATATACTTCATTGTAAAACAAAATACAACTATACACTAATACACTAAAACTAAAACTAATCTAAAATTAATATTCAGAAAACCTACAAAAGAATAAATACATTTTTATTATTAGTGTAGGCTAGGTCCCTTGACCTACTCGAGTAGCCATATGCTGCGCCTACGTACAATTGAATAAATTACTATTATACAGGGTGTCCCAGAAACCGACGATAATCCTTTGACAGGAGATAGGGCTGCTAATTACCTCTCAGAATATCTAATTTTAGGTTTAGTAAAAATGGCTTAGTTTTTGTGATATTGTCATTTTTGTAAAAATCCAAAATTTTCTCCATCAGCTCATTTTTTTAAATGCCACAAGTACAAATGTAAGATTTTCTTAAATCTAGTTTTTGTCAAATATTCCTGAAAAGTAAGGCTTTCACACGGTACAATTTATTTTTTCATGTTTAATCCTGTTTAGCTGAAAAACGACTTAAGAGCCACATGTTAAAAAAAATTCAGCCTCATCCCTTGAGTTTGATCCTTCGCGGTGAAAAAAAAAATTACTACACTAAAGTGGCATTATGCAACAAAAATACGACCATCTAATGTAGTTTTTAAAATAGTACATCACTTACCTATTTGCCAAATAATTTATGAGATATTGTTATTTAACTGCAAAAGGAGCTCGGAATTTGATAACTGTTCTGCCAACTACGAATTGGAATAAAATAAACACTTGAAGTAAATTGGTCTTTATTAACCTGTTAAAGTAGATGTTCAAATTCTTTACCACCTGCACAAATGCTAGCTCGACATCTTCTCACAAATGCCCGGTTGATGCGTCGAGCAAGTACTCGATGCAAGTGCAGATACGTCCACCTATGCTATGTAAATAATTTGTGTTTTCCGTCCAGTTGAGTGTAGCCGGCACGACCGAAGGGAAGCACTGACGTGGCACCAAATTCACCCGGTGTTATGGGCTGACATCACGTATGTTGTAGGTGACGTAGCCAACCATGTCCGTTTAAATAAAAAAAAACCTGAGCTACTGCCGTAATTCTTTCTTTGAGCTCTATCAAGTTTTCAACCGGTTTCCCGTAAACTTTTTCTTTTAAATAGCCCCAATAATAAAAATCTAACTGATTGAAATCCGGTGATCTAGACGTCCGGTCTATCTGTGGAGATACAAGTGGCTAGGAGGCCACAAGACGTCCGTGGAATTGTAGACACTTTAAACGGGCGAATTATCTTGAGTTTCTGCAACAGGAGCTTCAGAGCCTTTTAGAAGATGTACCATTGGCCATACGGAGGTGGTTGCAAAATGATGGCTGCCCAGCCCGGATCGGACGTCTAGGTCACCGGATTTAAATCCGTTATATTTTTATTATTGGGACTATTTAAAAGAAAAAGTTTCCGGGAAACCGGTGGAATACTTGATAGAACTCAAAGAAAGAATTACGGCAGTAGCTCAGGTTTTTTTTTATGTAAACTGACATGAGTGGATGGATGAGAAGAGCGGAAGACCGCGTGTGGTGGCGTGCCTTGGGAGAGGCCTATGTCCAGCAGTGGACCGATACAGGCTGATGATGATGATGAAACTGACATGGTTGGCTACATCACCTACAACATCCGTGATGTCAGCCCATAACACCGGGTGAACTTGGTGCCACGTCAGTGCTTCCCTTCGGTCGTGCCGGCTATAGTCAACTGGACGGAAAACACAAACTATTTACATAGCATAGGTGGACGTATCTGCACTTGCATCGACTACTTGCTCGACGCATCAACCGGGCATTTGTGAGAAGATGTCGAGCTAGCATTTGTGCAGGTTGTAAACAATTTGAACATCTACTTTAACAGGTTAATAAAGACCAATTACTTCAAGTGTTTATTTTATTCCAATTCGTAGTTGGTAGAACAGTTATCAAATTCCGAGGTCATTTTGCAGTTAAATAACAATATCTCATAAATTATTGGGCAAATAGGTAAGTGATGTACCATTTTAAAAACTACATTAGATGGGCGTATTTTTGTTGCATAATGCCACTTTAGTGTAGTTATTTTTTTTTTCACCGCGAAGGACCAATCTCAAGGGATGAGGCTGAAATTTTTTTAACATGTGGCTCTTAAGTCGTTTTTCAGTTAAACAGGATTAAACATGAAAAAATAAATTATACCGTGTGAAAGGCTTACTTTTCAGGAATATTTGACAAAACCTAGATTTAAGAAAATCTTACATTTGTACTTGTGGCATTTAAAAAAATGAGCTGAGGGAGAAAATTTTCGATTTTTACAAAAATGACAATATCTCAAAAACTAAGCCATTTTTACTAAACCTAAAATTAGATATTCTGAGAGGTAATTAGCAGCCCTATCTCCTGTCAAAGGATTATCGTCGGTTTCTGGGACACCCTGTATATATTCTAATTTATTTTATTTAATAAATATATAAAATAAAAATAAATACTTTGTGGTTAATTTATTAAAGTTTTTTTTCCTCGACTGTGGGCTCTATATATACTTTACCCAACATCTCAGAGATGGTATTTTTCTGAAAATGTTTTCAAGTGTATTACATACCTATTTTCATTTAGCTTTGACTTCAAAACGCCTTCGAATACAGCGTATTAAACGTTTCTGCGAATTTGTGCGTTGAAAATTCGGACTTATTTCATAATGTAATTTATTCCATGCAATATCCCAGAGAGTCATCGATACTTTTCCGGGTAACTACTACCGGGGAAGTAATGATATCGCACCATTAAGCAATCCGAGGACACTGAGTCAGTCAACTTGTGTTAAGGATAATGTTAAAGAGTAAGAAAACATGGCGTTGATAAAATAATTCAAAACGATAGAAGGAGCTTCAGCACAAGCCAGCATACACACAGACAAATGTCTTAGGTTTCGGGTTGTATTAGTGGCTATATAGGGTGGCAAACTGGGGACTTGTGAAAAACCGGCCAAGTGCGAGTCGGACTCGCGCACCGAGGGTTCCGCACCACAAAAAAAAACATTGAAAAAAAACACGTTTCTTGTATGGGAACCCCCCTTAATTTTTTACTTTTTCGATTTTTTATTATTTAGTTATATCCGCCATAATAACACATATTCAGTGAACATTTCAACCGGCTACCTATCACGGTTCCAAAGATACAACAGGAGGACAAACAGGCGTAGGCTTAGTAATAGGCTTCCGTACGGGATACGGAAACCTAAAAAGCGTCAAATTTAGTTTTAAAATAATCGGGTCGCATCGTACTCCTCTGTATACCCGGAAATTGAGCCACGGAATTTGCGTAGGTACTTAATAAAAAATACACACAATCCGGGTACGCAGCGTAGGTAGCAGTAAGGTAGCAGATAGGATAGCTCGACGTATTCTGGTGCAAATTGTGTGCGTTTATTTCCTCATCTTGCTCATCTATTTCCTCCCAAGTACAGCCTGGGGGGTTTTTCAAAAGGGGCGTGAAAAGGCTCCTGTCAGGCCGACATGGCATTCTAAATCCGCGTGTATCACAGAATGTCCATGGTCATCGTAAGTCACCTACTCGTAAGTGAAACGATGCCAAATGGCGCGTTTTCCTTAAAGAAAAAATTGTATAATATGGCATGTCTACAAAACGATAGTAATTCTATACTTTTGAATTATTTGGCGTTTATAATTTGTGGGTTGGGAATGCATGAATGAGTAATACCGTTTCAATAAGGTAACATATTATGCACAAATGTATACGGAATCATCTTTCCTAAAAAAAATCTTTTTTTATTATTCAATTGTACAACCTTCCGCCCAAGCCTTCGATCGCAGGAAACTAAAAGGAAAAAGTTCCCGTTTCCTAGAACTAGCATTACTCACGTCTGCTTCCTCTCGCCTTTCAATGGGGAGTGCTCGGATGAGCTGTTCAACATAATTTTAAGAAGATAATAATGCACTTAATAAATTAAACTGGGTACTTACCTATATTTTAAGTAATACAAAACTACTCACCAATTATGTACCTTAACACCTTCAATCGAATATAAAAATCGAAAAAATAATATAAAACTAACAATAGGTATAAAAATCAAATTTTTTTTTTTTTTTTATGGAAACTGACACGGTTGGCTACATCACCTGCAACATCCGTGATGTCAGCCCATAACACCGGGTGAACTTGGTGCCACGTCAGTGCTTCCCTTCGGTCGTGCCGGCTACACTGAACTGGACGGAAAACACAAACTATTTACATAGCCGTTTCGACCGACCTTTCATTCAGTTTCAAATTTTGAATAAAGAATATGTTATTTGTGACAAGAACAGTAGTAGCAATCTGTAAATATATTTATATAATACCTATACTTACTATCAATACCTATATACTGGGAATATAAATCAATTATAATTTTTTTCAGTTGTTATAATCTCAAGGCTCAAACGGAAAGTATTTTAATGTAAATTAAACATAAACCTTAACCAAATAAAAATCCATGGTAATCCTTAACTTAGGTACAAATTGTAATTCGAAACTTATAAAGTGAACATTGAATGACGAAGAAAAAAGGGCGGCTGCGTCGGTGGTGCGGTGCAGAACATTTTAAATATTAATACATAACAAACTTCTGTAGGTACATAAGTTTTTCATTCGGCAGTAAATAAATATATCAGTCAGTCAGCGTGTATGCGTCCACTGCTAGGCATACGCCTCTCCAATTTTCCCCCAGTCCTCCCTGCCTTCAGCGGTAAGGAATTCACGCACCATTACGAAAAATATAAGCCGAAGGCTGTGTCTGGATGGCCTAAGGCCTGATGTAGGCTTACCGTAGTATTTTCATGTCAAGGCTTTTTCTAACAAAGTGCTATTACTTACGATGAATGTATATACAATATAGATAAACGTACTGAGCTCAAGTTCGCTGAAATTAATATGATTGATTACTAATCGACTAACAGTTCTAGTGGTAACAAGAGACTCACGTTGACAATTACTAAACAAAATTATTATTATTTCAATGAAATAAATAGAATAAGTAAATACTAAACAGAAATGATACACGTGTGATATCATATTGAGTATATGATATTCTAAATAAAATACATCAGTTGTGCCCAAACTTTTTTTCTATGAAGATCTCCCTATAAAGGTTGTGAGATCGACAGCTTTGCCAAAAGTTTTCGTTGTTCAATAATTGGTAGTCATTATTGTTACAATTGAAAGCTATGTTCATTACATTCTGTTAATATTTTCGGTTCTTGTGGAAGACGACACCGACCGAAAAAAATTTGTCACATCAAATATATGAATTCTTTGATGTCTCTATGAGTAAATGCCTGCTCTACATATCTTCAGGGATCGACCGTTTGGGTACCACTGAAATAAGATTGAAATGAATATTATTAAGTAAATAATAAAGAATATATCCCTCTACTCCTACAAACGACAGATCTTCAAATCGCGAGTTAATGGCCTTCACCGGCGACTGTGTTTCGACTTCAGGCCGGACTGGCATCTCCTCGGGGGTGAAATTGGCTCCACCTGAGGCTCCGAAATCGAGCACGGCCACCGAGTTCGAGTGTAATAAAAAAAATCGAGTTTTACTCACGCAAGGAGGGTTCCATTATAGATCCGCCCTGTTATAAAACCATTCCCTATGGATTAATCTTTTTTCTGTCTGCGATGCAAAGTACCTGTGGCGCCATCTATTATTTAGTAGCGTGAATATTTACTAATCGACTCTTAGCACGTTTCTTGTATGGAGACCCGTAAATTTTTTACTTTTTGTTTTTTTTTTATTTGTTAGCACATTCGCCATGAAACACATTCTGTGAAAATTTCAATCGGCTACCTACCACGGTTCCAAAGATACAGCAATAGGACAGACTGACAGACGGCGTAGGCTTAGTATTAGGCTTCGGATAAGACACGGTTGGCGACATCCGCGATTTCAGCCCATAACACCGGATGAACTAGGTGCCATGTCAGTGCTTCCCTTCATTTCATGTCGGCTACACTGAACTGGACGGAAAACACGAACTATTTACATAGCCGTTTCGACCGACGTTTCGCTCAGTGCTGAAGGTAAGAAGGGAAGGGACCTACAGTTTAACGTGGAATCCGAACCACGGTCAGCCTCCAATGGTCGAGCGGTCATCCATCCAAGTACTAACCGCGCTCAGCGTTGCTTAACAACAGTCGACTGACCGCACCAATGAGCTACTGAGGCTGACGAATTTCCTTATCCCTTATTCGACTTTTACGACATGCGACGGGGAGAGATGCAGTGGGGCTATTCTTTTTAAGTACCGGCCCCACACGGTACAACTACAAGTATTTGTTAACTTTGCTCTTTTACGTTTAAACATGTGGCACTTTTGTATTCTTTCTTTCGACTAATTGCCTGCACGGGAGTATAGTTTTAATTAATTATTTACCGAATACAACAGAAATATATGTAAAAGGAAAAATAAACCAACATATTATCAATTTTCTTAATGAATTAAAAACCTCCATCTAGTTTTAAATTTAAATAGCAAGTCTTCAAGGATTCCATTCAATTATCCTCTTCAGGTTTAATTTGATTGGGCTTACGTTTTCGGGTTCTTACCACCCACCACCCTAACGGATTTAGTTCCCAAGAGCCATAGTTGAAAACAGTAGAAAATATCTTTATAGTAAAATTTATGGCACAAAACCAAAATTATACATTACATTTAGCCTTTATCCAATGATGTGAAATTCAACTTACATCAGCCTCACAGGCTCTCTAGCTCAGTGGTGCGTTCGGTCGACTGTGGTTCGTGATCATAAGCGCACATGGGTGCGGTCAGAACTTAGATAGGTGACCGTTCAACCGTTACAGGCTGACCGTGGTTCGGATTCCACGTAAAACTGTAGGTCTGTTCCCTTCTGATACCTTACTAGGTGGTAGGGTTTAACCCGCCCGGATTGGTACCACCGCACTGAATGAAAAAATAGTTCGTGTTTTCCGTCCAGTACAGTGTAGCCAGCACGACCAAAGGGAATCACTGATATGGCACCCAGTTCAGCAAGGTGTTATGGGCTGACATCACGAATATTGTACGGTGATGTTGATGTAGTCAATCGTGTCAGTTTCCATAAAAAAAAATCCCCCTCCATTATTACTTATCTACACTAATATTATAAAGAGGTAAAGTTTGTAAGTTTGTAAGTTTGGATGTAGGAGGTAATCTGCGAAAATACTCATCCGATTTAAAAAATTCTCTGACCAATATTTCGAATGGACCTTCGGGATGGACATAGGCTATGCGAGCGAAGCAGCGGGCTAAATCTAGTATGCAAATAAGTTCTTTTATGGATATTATTTATGAGATATTTGGCGCCGTCAGCTTGGATTGTTGTGCCGACAATAAGGTTATCTCTCTGTAACCCCCTGACCTCTTACTTAGCCTATTAATAATATAATTTCGGGGAACACAACTGAGGGAAATTTCTGTTATCATCACTGGGGAACGGTTTTTTTACATTATTAATGTTACCATCATCAATCAATCATCATCATATATATATTATATATACTAATAATAAATCTGTAAGGGATGGTCATGGAGTAAGTTACTTTGTTTTATGATTTATGAGATACTGAGTTTGAAGACTGTATATAGGATACTAAAACTAAATTGGCGATATTTAGAAATCTTTTCTGTATGTATGTATGAATGTATGTATGTTCCTCCACAACTCTTAAACCGATCATCCGAATTGGATTAAACTTAGTACTAGCACTTGTAGCTATACAAGACACAAATAAAATTCAGTTTCGGTTACGCTAAGATGTGGCTCTCATACAAATCAAATTGTTACGCGCGCTGAAATAAGGTACGGTAGGGGGCTTACTTACTTTCTTCTTTTTAAATATGAAGTTCACGCGAGCGCAGCCGCGGGTAAAAGCTAGTTAATAATATAATTTCGGGGAATACGAGTAAACTGAGGGAAATTTCGGTTATCATCACTGGGGAATGCTTTTTTTTTACATTATTATTATATTTTTAATGAGTTTTAATAGCAAAATTACAATTAGATTCGTTTAGGATATGCATACCTCACGCTCTATCCCGACAATCGGAGTTGTAATCGGTGTTGTGCTGCAGATACTTCTATAAATGGCACTACAACAGTGACCACCACTTTTAACAATGTATTAGAACAAGATAACTATCAAGAAGCAAGTAAGTCACGAAGACCCACCTGCTGCATGACTCGGTGGAAGGACCGTGCCAAGGTGAGAGGTGGCTGCCCTGTCGCCCTTTAGCACGTCACCTTGCCCTTATCCCTTAGTAGCCTTTTACGACATGCGCGGGGAGAGATGCAGTGGGGCGACGCCACACGGTACGTTAGTTAGGATATAGGTATACATTATGGACCAAGCAAGGACCAAGTGATTAATAGAATACTTTCTTGGGTTTTCTCTTTTCTTTCTTTATTCAGATTTTTCGGCCAATCAGCGTTTCTTACTCTCCACCGCCCGTAATAAAAGGTGACTTGCCAAAATTGGTGCGTTTAAAAAAAATTATAATTAGTGCTTATCTGGGTCTTGAACTCCCGACCACTCGCACATGACAGGCCAGTGCTAAGAATGAGCCCTATATAATAGTTGTCTGAACACTGAACAACATGCCGTGATTGCCGCGGCATCGCCTGCCCCGCGCGGCCCGCCGCCGCACCTCCTCCGTCGACCCCGCGCCGCGTGGGTTGGCGGTTGCGACTTGCGTCGCGGAGTGTGTTTACAAATAAATCGACATTCATCTGAAATTGGAACGCTACCACAGACGCTACTAAAATGCAATCACCAATCAGTGAGCGGCGGCGGCATGACTCTACTAGACCTGACTATCCGAAGTAATGAAGACTCCTTCATAATTTTGACGTGATAACGTCTTATAAATTGATGAACACCGGCAGCACGCACGAAAGCGTGTCACGTTGATATTCAAAGTTACCATGGAAACGTCCTCGGCCCAAGCGGCAGTGTTGCCAAACGTACGGTAATTGCCGTATCGTACGGTAATCGAGGCTAGAAATCGACAAATGTACGGCGTACGGCAGTGATAGGGGTGCCGTACGAAGAAATACCGTAATTCTTATAGCTGTGTTTCTTTATGACGTTATCACGTAAAACTATCGTCCGTAAACCGACTTTACAGACAACCAATTTTTTTTTTCAATCAGTGAGCGGCGGCGGCATGAGTCTACTAGACCTGACTATCCGAAGTAATGAAGACTCCTTCATAATTTTTTTTCAATCAGTGAGCGGCGGCGGCATGACTCTACTAGACCTGACTAACCGAAGTAATGAAGACTCCTTCATAATTTTTTTTCAATCAGTGAGCGGCGGCGGCATGACTCTACTAGACCTGACTAACCGAAGTAATGAAGACTCCTTCATAATTTTTTTTCAATCAATCAGTGAGCGGCGGCGGCATGACTCTACTAGACCTGACTATCCGAAGTAATGAAGACTCCTTCATAATTTTTTTTAGGCTCGACATTTGGCCCCTAGCCACCCATGAGGTGTCTAACGACGCCCATGGAAACTCGATCGTATGCGGGGGTTGCGAATGCCATGCCGGCCTGACAGGTGCCTATTCACGCCCCTCTTGAAGGCCCAAAGACTGTAATTGGGGGGAAATATATGGGCAGTGAGAGCGTTCCAGAGTTTGCCGGTTCTGTATAGAAAAGATCTGCAGAGCCAGTTAGTATGCAACCGCGATAAGTCCAGGGTGTATAGGCATATAAACCCTGCCCGGTACGCCGCGCCGGTGGAAATGGGACGTCGGAACCGCGTTAAACAGCTCCTACTAGTACTACTCCCCATGGAATAAGCGATAGAACACAATTAGGGAGCCTGCGGAGTTGCAGTGGTTCGTAATTTCGTCAAAGTTAGTTGTTAATATGTTAAAACATTAAAATTGGAATGAGCTGCTGGCGAGCAAGCTTGACCCCTTTTGCATGCATCAATTTCGTCCTTTTTCCGCGCTTTTAAAGTGACATTGTTAAAGCCCAGGAGCAGCGGTAGCAGTTGGTGGGTTTCGACATTACCAGTATCATACGATTTCCATAGAAAATTACATAGTGAGAACGTACGTACGTTTCCCGACATTACCTGAGTGCCAAAGTCTGGGTTTCGGCTAGTTTACGCTTTCACTGACGTGACGAGAGACGGGCGACATACTGGCGACTCGCACTTTCGTGAGTAGACTCCTGACGCAGGATAAGGAAATTGGGGTGTTTTTGACGGTGCACTGCACCGTGCACATACGTCTGGCGAATGGGCGAGTTGCGCCAGCAGCCGTCCGTCGCGTTGCCTTGGGGTGAGGCCAAACGAGAGTAATTTTGTGAGTTGTTGTGAGTCGCGTATTTTGAGTCGTATAATTTACGCCGCATTCGATATCAGTACCTGGGCGACCGAGCTTCGCTCGGCGTATACACCTATCTAGATAAGCTTGAAAAAATAGCATTATATAATAATATAAGTTTAGCTCACATAAAGTAATAGGATATAATAAGGCCGGTCTGTGCCACACGACGACGACGCAAAATGAGTTGTCTGATAGTATGCAAGGTACTCGTAAATTACGCGAAGCAAAATACGCAATTCACAACACACAAAATTACGCTCATTTGGCCTCACCCTTACCCCCATGACCGGCGCTGTAGCTATGTACCTCACCCGTGCGTATAATAATACATCTGTACCATGCCATGACACAAACACCCAGCTTCCCTTATCCTACGTCGAGTGTCCGTGTACATACCATTAATTTAAACACAATTAATTTTTTATTGTTTGGCTTTATTGCCGGATTATTAAGTGTGTTTATGTTTTGACGATGCCTTATTTCTGCTAGGATAGAAATATAATAAAAATATTTTTTATACAATATTTGACTTGTCTATATAAGTGTATAAAATGTGCCAAAGAGATCAAATAAAAGAATTGAAAATTGAATTGAATTCCATAGACTCTAAGGAGTCGATGTTTATGATCAAAATGAGTATGTTTCGTCAGCCTCGATAGCTCAGTGGTGCAGACAGTCAACTGTCGCTATTGAATGTTAAGCAACGCTGGGTGCGGTCAGTACTTGGATGGGTGACCGCTGACCGTTGGAGGCTGACCGAGGTTCGGATTCCTCGTAAAACTGTAGGTCCCTTCCCTCCTAATCTTACTTGGTGGTAGGGTTTAACCCGCCCGGGTTGGTACCACCGCACTGAATGAAACGTCGTCGGATGAAACGGCTATGTAAATAGTTTGTGTTTTCCGACCAGTTCAGTGTAGCCGGCACGATCAAAGGGGGAAGCACTGACATGGCACCTAGTTCACCCGGTGTTATGGGCTGACATCACGGACGTTGTAGGTGATGTAGCCAACCGTGTCAGTTTCCATAAAAAAAAAAATATTATATCTTTACAAACAAAACAAAAAAATGCGGTACAAATAAAATGACAATGGCTTGATACGCCATTGTCGAGTGGCAGGCAGGCAGGACACATTATGTACGAGCGCACGGACTAAGACTGGAACACGTAAGCCGGTGTAGGTAGAGTTTAGAAATAGTACATGATTCAAGGCGTGCATTTGATTTGATGCCAAAATGATTAGTTGGCTTGCGGTTGCATAAAAAGTGGATTTTGGATGAGATTCATAAATTTAATGGATGCCATTTGGCATGTTCAGAATAAAAAAAATATCTTTAAATTAAGTATCTGGCGTAGGGTAACATCATTTGCGGTTTTTGATGAGTTTCATTTGAAGTAATCACATTAGCGAAAATTGTATATATTACACTTTTGTGTATTAAGTATATCATGCGAATTTATTTTAGAATTCAATTTCTTTCAATGAACCTTGTACTTACAGAACAAAATTTTTTATGGTTTGTGTAAAGTCGTATCGCGGTGTTTTGAAATGGATGAAATGAAAATACTGCACAAAAAGAAGTGACAAAAGGCGAACTTATAGCCTAAAGGCATTATCTACCAGTCATGCCTGGGATCGTGGGTAAGGTAGATGGGAAGTGTGAAATGAAACGAAAAAAGTAAAAACACTTAAAAATAAAAATAATCACAGCGTCACGTCTGTTTCCTAGTGGGGTAGGCAGAGACGACGGATCTCCGCATGCCACGATCCTGACACACCTCGGCCGCCACTTCCACTCTCATAATGTTCTTCAAAAAAATTTAAATTAAGAATTTTTGTAAATTAATTATGTATTTATTAAATTAATTATTTTTGCAAATTAAATAGATATGTAAATTATTTATTTACTTATGGTTTGTAAAGAGCGCCAGATGGCATTCATATTTCGCACGTACTTTATTGTCTAGCCCCCCTTTACTCTCCAATCTTCGCACCCTGAAGAAAAATGATGAGTCGGAAAAAGTACGTTGCAGAGGCTCTACGTTAAAAAAAGAGTTTGGCAGCTGCTATTTACCTCAAGTAAATTGCGATGCGCGCGCGGGCATCAAGAATCTACTCAAAGTGTCCATCGAGTGCAAATAGTAGAAGTGCTTCGCTCCATATTTGGCCAAAATTGTGCACCTCGGGTTAGAAGCATGACATTTTTACCATGGATAGGATGCCCCACGATGATCATTTTCAGATGTGGAGGGAAGTTTGATTGGAACCCTGTTCGCGGGGGGAGGGGGGTGAAGGATGCCTCCCGATCATAGACTTTGGCATTTGGCAGCTCAAACACATAGAATCATATATACGCAAATTTTAGTTCTGTTATGTTAATTCTGCACATTTTGTATTGCAAAACGCTTTTGTCTTGCAATAAAATTTTCGCTAAATTGTTTTTTTTTGTTTCATTTTCAAACTCTACTACTTCCAAACCGTCACTGAAATCCGCAGTGAACTAGTTGCGCTGCCTTACCTCGATGCGTAAATGATTTTTTTTCTTGAAGTTGTTGTATGAAAAGTATGCAAAAAGTATATGTTTCATAAACTAGACTAAATAACCTTTATTATACAATTTTTTTGATTTACATTAAACGAGATTTTTAAAAAATATCACGTTTTTAAAAAAAAATTCACTCAATAGTTTTTACTTTTTTGTTAAAAAATCAAGTTTTTTGTACGGAATCATACCTATTTTACAGTAAAAATGAACTCCTTGTATCTGTTTTACATGGAAACGATACCGCACAAGCCCTGGTAGCATTAACTGATCAGTGAATTTTTTTTTATAAATAATGATCGGATCGGAAGGCATTCTTCACACCCACCCCCCATCCCGCGAACAGGGGTCGAATCAAACTTCCCTCCACATCTGAAAATGATCACCGTGGGGCATCCTATCCATGGTAAATATTTCATGCTTCTAACCCGAGGTGCACAATTTTGACCAAATCCGGTGCAACACCGACGTGCAGGCCTGGAGACCACAGCAGCTCGGGCACGGCCGATCGAGGAATTCGAGCGCACATCCGACTCAGCAGCACAGCAGATCATAAGAATTGAAGGGCCCTCTTGCTCACAAACCAGCTAGGAACAGAATCGTCCTTTCATTCGCCTACCAACTTTATATGATCCTTCAACGGAGTGATAGATATTGTTTTAACACATTATGTATATAATTTTTTTTCTGGAAACTTACACAGTTGGCTACATAACCTACAACTTCCGTGATGTCAGCCCATAACACCGGGTGACCTGGTGCCACGTCAGTGCTTCCCTTCGGTCGTGCCGGCTACACTGAACTGGACGGAAAACACAAACTATTTACATAGCCGTTTCGACCGACCTTTCATTCAGTGCGGTGGTAGCAACCCGGGCGGGATAAACCCTACCACCTAGTAATATAAGAAGGGAGTCATATCCCTTAGTCGCCTCTTACGACATAGGTACTATTCTTTTAAAGTACCGGCCCCACACGGTACAAATATTACTATTTAGTTAGATTTAACATCCTTATTAATCATTGCCAGAACTTATAAAAGTTAGCATACGACAAAAAGAATAAAGTTATAGAATCATCCAAAAGAAATTATTAAATTCCTTTTGATAAAACAATGATTGACAACAATTAAAAGTTACCTTTAGAAATCCGAGAAAAGGGACCAAGGCCGTGACCCTAATCTCAGTCTAGACATTCCATCTAGTCTAAGTTGTCTAGACTATGTTATACCTACTTTGTGGTTATTTGTAGGTGGATAAAGAAACCAGTTAGTGTTAAGTAACACTTTCTACTCTTAATGTGCAATTATGGTTTTTTTTTTTTCACTTAAATATTTTATGGCAATATACCGAATGATTTTTTTTAGTAGAACCTAACTAAGTGTTCTAGAAGTCACCTGTAACTTCAAATATATTAGCATAATTATACTAGTATGGTATACTGTTAAAAATATTTATCTTTTTTGATTTTTCTATTGCATTTTTTTAATAACAACACACGGAAAAAAAGTTTTAATGGAAGAAAACTAAAAAAATGTGTATAAATGAATGTGTTAAAATTTAATAAAATATTAACACATTCATTCATTGAATGAATATTTCAACCTTCAAATGTTCTTTTAATTGCATTAAATTAAAATAATAACCTCGTGATTTTAAGTTTTATATAATTTGCCAGAAATTTTAACCCCTCGATAATTACTGGCCTTCGAAAGCTTCCGCCTGCGTGGTATTGAGGGCGGCCTATATCCAGCACGCATCGGCGTTGCTGGAAGCGCTTCACTAAAGTAATCGCTGGCAATTGGCGTCGAAACTGACTGCATGCACATTTGAAAGTATCGTAAACGTCGACGTGTACGAGATAGGGTAACTGCTTTTATTATTATTTTTATCAATATAAAATCTTGTCTTTAAACATTTTTTTATGTTTATTAATTTTTTTTTGTATTTTATGACGGCAAAAAGCAAATCCATCTGGGGCCAGATTATTTGTGAGGACAAATCAAACGAGCACAAACTCGATGGGGTTACGTCGTTTCGTTACAGAGTTCCTGTGGCCACCTTCCGGCTTCATCATCAGACCAGCTATGACACATTATATTGCATTGTCATCTGATTTACATGTGTATGCAAAATGTCAGCACAATCGAACACCGGGAAGTGGGTCAAATTTAACTTGTAAGATTTAATTACGCACAGACACCGGGACAGGTGAAACTAATATAAAAAAAGCTTGTAAAAAGAAAAATTGCGAAATCTGGTCGATATTAAATAGTAGCAAGTGGCAAGCTCTTGCAAATTTTCTTTTTCGCGAAATTAATTGTTTCTAAAAATTTATTATTTGTTTTACGCAAATTTAATTGTTTCGTTAAGATTGATTTTGATTGTTATGTTTTATATACCTATCCTTTTTTTTTTCTTTTCCACAAAAATCATAAAATTAAATGTGGGACACTAGGGACGAGGCTATCCTTGATATGCCACTTTGGCATATTCATGTTGGCAGAAAAATCGATTCACTGACATTGTATTACACTGTTATTCTGTATGTTTTATTGCATTCTATTATTTGGCGGCACGTGTACGCTTCAGCAATAGGGTTGCCATACGCCCTGTTTTCAGAGTGTTTGTAAAATAAAATATACATCTACATAGAGTTGCGAAGACGCATCTTGTGAGGATTGTTACAAACAATATCTAGAGAGCTTTAAAGAAATATGTCGCTTCGTTCAGAAAACCAGAAAACTAACAAAATATTTGAATTGCGAATGCTTCATTCATCACAAGCATTATAAAAATGTAGAGAATATTAATGAAAATGATGAAAAAAATTATAAAATGAAACCAATTTAAAAAAAATCTAATTTAGAATATTCATGAAAAAAACAAGGGTCCGAATGTGTATCACAATATCGATTCACGTATTTCAATAAAATGACAGAGAAACTTTCAAAATATTAGGTATTTAATACTTTTTAGTTTTTTTTTTTTTGGAATTCGGTTTTATATTTTTTAAAACAGTTTTTATTTCATTATTTTTAGTAATAATATTACATAAAAAAGAATAATGAAATCGAATAATCGAAATCGATTGAAGTGGTACAGAATTATTCGCCATATGTGTCAGACTGCAAATTGCTGAATAAGTCCACATCACAAAAGTTTTGCTGAAGGTAACCACACACCATAGTAATTTATCAATCTGAAAATTGCTGAAAACGACCACATCACAAGTTTAACCACACACCATAGTATTATGTTGATTTTTCATAAACCGCTCAATCAATTTCGATAAAATTGAAATGGGACCACCTCTGATATATGACCTACCAAACAAAAAAAGAATTTTCTAAATCGGCCCTCAATTGACGGAGATGTCGCGTAACAAACATACAAAAAAAAAATAAACATACAGTCGAATTGAGAACCTCCTCCTTTTTTGGACGTCGGTTAAAAAAAACCTAGATAAATATCTATCATAATAATAAAGCGGTTTGAATGAAATAATGATTTGTTTCTTTTTTCTATTCTCAATGTCAAAGAAATTGCTAATCTCCCGAAAATATTCCATATTACAGATCATATCCTGCGATATAAAACATTGTAGGGCCACCCTATACGGAGAGCGCCGTAAATTTTCCGCTGCACGCAGCTTCTCGAACGATACTGAAGAATGCATTTAACCCTTTTACCCTTTATTTGTATCCGTTGAAGCAATGATTCCAAGCAATCTGAATGGATGTTTTATAGCAATTTAATATGCAATTTCTCGACCCATGATTGGTCTCATACACCTAGAAGTAGCATCAACTTGTCGAAGCATTTCTATTAAATAATTTCAACCGTCCCACGGTTCGCTGTATTTAGATAATATTTATTTAGATAACATTACATAATCAATATTATGTATAAAAAAACCTGCAATAGACACTGGAAGGGGCCTGCGAGAATTGACAGAACCCCATTGTTGCCTGTCATGGCCAGATATTCTAACTAACCCTGTTCATGGTATTAAAATACAAAGAAAGGTCGTCTACTAGCCCAGGCGGTGATACAAGTGCACACAAACTAAATTACAAAAAGATACATAGAATAGAATAGAATAGAATAGAATAGAACAGAACAGAGCAGAGCAGAGCAGAGCAGAGCAGAGCAGAGCAGAGCAGAGCAGAGCAGAGCAGAGCAGAGCAGAGCAGAGCAGAGCAGAGCAGAGCAGAGCAGAGCAGAGCAGAGCAGAGCAGAGCAGAGCAGAGCAGAGCAGAGCAGAGCAGAGCAGAGCAGAGCAGAGCAGAGCAGAGCAGAGCAGAGCAGAGCAGAGCAGAGCAGAGCAGAGCAGAGCAGAGCAGAGCAGAGCAGAGCAGAGCAGAGCAGAGCAGAGCAGAGCAGAGCAGAGCAGAGCAGAGCAGAGCAGAGCAGAGCAGAGCAGAGCAGAGCAGAGCAGAGCAGAGCAGAGCAGAGCAGAGCAGAGCAGAGCAGAGCAGAGCAGAACTGAACTGAACTGAACTGAATTGAATTGAATTGAATTGAATGAAATAGAACCGAATAGAATGGAATGAAATTTATTTATTTGTACATACATACATTATCATCTCATCGCACAATAACACATAGTACCTGGGCGACCGAGCTTCGCTCGACGTCTACACTTATATAGATAAACTTGAAAAAAATAACATTATCTAAATACAAAATTTCATCCAAATCGTTAGAGCCGTTTCCGAATAAACCAATTATACAGAATGTTCGGCACATCGATCGACAAAATTTTTTTGTACTTAGGTAGTTTTTTGTGTGGGGTTATTTGCAACGTTTTGACCCATGATACCTTTTGTCAAATGTCACGTGGTATCGGTAACCGTGTTAGTTTCCATAAAAATAAAAAGTTGTCAAAATTCTTTTATCTACGCGCGTATCTTCTGTCTACTGCAATTGGAGTGCATGCCGACCAAGTGTTGGTAACAGGGTTCAATGTAGATGTGCAATAACATGCCATTTTTGAATATTAATATTCTTTAACCTGTCCTGTTAGTATTTCTATAGATAGATGCTAGGTACATGATGTTAAAAGAGTATAATATATCTCTCTACGTATGTATGTCCGTGAATTACGCAAAAGCTTCTAATACGATTCTGCTCAGATTTTGTACACAGATACTGGGCTAATTATTTTTATATGGCTTCCCTCACATGAAACTCAGACGCCCATACAAAGCTAAGTATTTTTCATACCAAAGGCACTTATTGTCAGCCTCGGTAGCTCAGTGGTGTGTCCGGCAACCCTGAGCGCGGTCAGTACTTGGATGGGTGACCGCTCGACCGTTGGAAGCTGACCGTGGTTCGGATTCCACGTAAAACGGTAGATACCTTCCCTTCTTACCTTACTAGGTGGTAGGGTTTATCCCGCCCGGGTTGATACCACCGCACTGAATGAAACGTCGTCGGTCGAAACGGCTGTTGTAGGTGATGCAGCCAACCGTGTCAGTTACCATAAAAAAACCTATTATTAATTTAAAATGTGACTAAACTTTAACTAAAGATGAAATGCACAAATCAAACATTAAACTATGGCTACAGACTTTTTTATTTATATTTTGTGTAATCTCAATTTTTAGAAAAACTTTAAAGAAGAAAGAAGAAAGCTCTCCTGTAAAATATCAATTTGTGGATTTATAAAAACTTGGTCATCACGAAATTCTATACCGCTTCTCCGGAGATACTTCCCGGCGAACATGAAGGTTGAACCAAAGGGGCGTTTGACAATATTGCGACTAGTCTATTACATTTTTCTTACTAAAGTAGTGAACGTAGAGCTGACAGTTAAGACTAGTGGTTAGGCCAGGTTAGTGGTTAGTGGTGGTTAGGCCAGGTTCGGTTCAAGAAAGTAGGCCATTCGTTTGGCTCGAAGTATTGAAGTACTCTTTTCTATTCTGTGGTATTGAGCCATACTGCTCCACAGGCGGCCCTTAAGTAAAGAAAAGTACTGATAAAGCAATCTGATCGGTATTTCAAGTAAATAACACTTGTTTATGTAAAGTTTTTTGTGCATTCTGTAATCAATCAAAGAAGATTAGCAATTTCATGCACAATTAACCAAACTCCCGTTAAGGCCATGTCATCGAACGTTTTTTTGCAAACATTTTTTTTAATGATAAATTTTCAATAGCATTGTTGCTGTTTGTTTATATAAATTGTTGCGTAGTTTTTTTGAAGATCACTGAATCGAATCGGCCTTGCTGGTTGGTCTTCCTAGATTGTGTGACGATTCTTTAATCAAATGAGGAAGACAATTTAAGCATCGAATTTTTTTTTATTGTATTTCTTCAGTTGAGGAAGTTCGAGCATTCAAGAAAGAGTCATTTTGTTCTAATTAATCGTCAAACTTTGTACTTTCTTCCGGATAAAACATTTATAAATCAATACGACGCGTCAAGCTGGTGAAGATTCGCTAAAAGTCCGTCTTCCCCTAGAAATTTCCTCCAGCCAACCCCAGTACCTAACCTACATACCGGAACGTGCGGGGAAGTCAAATTTCTTTATTTCAGACAAATTCAGTCCATATTACAAAGAAAACATAAAACATCCAGTTAGGCTAAGATGTGGCTCTCATACAAACCGAATTGTTCCGCGCGCCGAAATAAAGGTACGGTCGAGGGTACGGTATTTTCTGTTCATAGAGTGAGCTTACTTACTTCTTCTTTTTAAATACGAAATTCACGCGAGTACTATGATTATTCGTGAAGGGGGAAGGTGTCGAACTGAGCTTGCGATGGCTTCACCGAACATAATATCCGGGCCCACGGCAGTAGAGGAGAGTGTCAATCGAGATCGGGACTAGCGAGTGGCCACTCTGTGTAGTTCTCCAGCATGCGTTATGTTTCGCCTCGCATCAAGCCCTCGTCAGCTAGTCTGTGATGACTAGGAAGCGGAGAACCACCAGTCGCGCTCTCGAGAGCGACTTCGCTGATAGTCCTCTTGCTCCGACTTCCACAGCGAAGAGATCAGTCTTGAATCCGTTTCTCACTATCCGGTCTACTAGGTTGCAGTACTTCTTTACTTTGAAGTTGTGGTCCTTGGGATCGTTACTTTCCCATGTAACTGTAATATGCTTTGTCGTTTTTGAGAATATGAGTATGTCCGGTCTGTGCGCTGTGGACTATTAAGTAATCTGTGGATGTGGTACAGATTTCGGATGGCATTTGATTGAGTTATATAAACTTACGTGATCAAACAATAGGATAGAAGATCTGTACAACGCAGGTGCCCGCTAGAAGGCAGGTACGCCGAGCGTACGTGCTGTTTTACAAATATGGAATTCTTTACGACCATGTTGCGCATTCTCCAACCAAGTTTACTCGGTACTCGGTACTTACATCGACATATTGAACGCGTTTCTCACTGCAGCGAATTGGCTGCTTGCTCACTAGACGATAGCGGCGCGGCAACGGCGGCACGGCGCGCGGAGGCAACACAACGTCACATCACAACCACGCGGGGCGCGGTAGCAATGAGTTAGTTTTCTCTTTAATTTGGTTTTGCATCTATCTAATGTAGAAATATAAAGCGGGTACAGGCAGGGTACCTGGCAGTAAATAATGAACATCGAGCTTTATACTCCGTAAAATATAGCTTGATACGCGTGACAGATGTCATCGAGAACACCTCGCATGAAGTTCCGTATTTTTTTACAGTAAAATGCACGCAATACAACGTCATACTTTGTTGAAATGTCACTCTGACAGCTGTCACGCATACAAAGAAATGTCACTCTGACATCTGTCACGCGTATCAAGCTATATTTTACGAACTATAGAAAGAGACAACCGGTTGTAGTGTAGGTAGAGCGTCCTCCTCTACAATTTGAATTGTCTCTTTCTTAAGTTCGATGTTAATCATTTACTACCGCGTACTGTACATGCTAGTACTAATATAAAAATAAAATATAAAAAAAACATCTCAAATCAACTTCTAGTGTCCGATAGCAAATGCAACTTTGCTGACGACTGCGCATAGGATTTAATATTGAAGGAAAGACGGAAAGTTGATCTTAACTTAGATTTTTTTAATTGATTTAGAACAGAAACGTAAATAATTCCACTTTTATACACATACAGTTAATTAAAAAAATATAAAAACCGCCTTCATAAATGTATCAAATAAAAACAATCGAACACTAGACTTGAAGGCGGTGCTAAAGAAGGCTACACAAATCACAAAGGATATCACCGCCTTCAACTCTAGGTTTCGATTTTTTTTATTTCATACATTTTTGAAGGCGGTTTTTATATTTTTTTAAATAGTTTTTTATTTCACAGTTTTTTTAGTTGCTATTAATGTACTCGGCGGAACTCGCTTTCCAATCCGATCTTGACCAAATTAAAATGGGACCACACGGGAAGCACCAGCTTGCAAAAAAAAAAGAATATTCAAAATCGGTTCACCCAGTCGAAAGTTCTGGGTAACAAACATAAAAAAAATAAAAAATAAATAATACAGTCGAATTGAGAACCTCCTCCGTTTTTTGAAGTCGGTTGAAAAGTTTGTAGTCGGGCATGTTCGAATAGACGGGGAGCCCGAATAATGAATTTTTGTATTGATTTATGATCAACATTACTTGTTACCTTTCGTTCTTAGTCGGGTATTAGGTTTACCCCTCAAAAATATGACTACGGTAATGTTGACACAATTTTGACCTAATATATCAAGACTATTACATTGACCGTCTCTGCTAGTTCTACAACTTGGGAATAATAGCGTAGACCTAGTCTCATTTCTACCTACCTGGCAAGACTTAGTGGATTCAGACTGTTGATCCGTCATTTTGACGGAAGTTGTTGACCGCTTGAGCATTTTGTTGGTCCGGGAATCCGGCTCAGTGGACAAACAAGATCCATCTCCTTCATCCAATTCCATCCAATTCCATCAAAATGCCGGTATCTGTCATCCGAATAAAAACCTGACCGTGGACCAGGGTTTCCAGATGTCCGGTTTTGGACAGGACAGTCCGGTTTTTGAGACTCTTGTTCGGTCTCCAAAATATTGAAAAACCGGGCATCGAGACGTCCGGCTTTTTATTCATGTAACACAAATATATATTTTTTTTAAGAAAATTTAAATACTAATCTTTCTGTGTTCTTCGATTTTGAAATCAGTTCGATCTAATCAACTGTTTTATTTATTACTCATAACTCCTATTAATTTTCAAAAGTAAAGGTCATGAAAGACATTTGTAAGTACTTGAAACCCCTTTAATTCTTTATGAAACATTTGTGCCTGCAAAACGAAAGGCCCTTTGATGAATAATGTCCGGGTTTTTCAACTGAACCATCTGGCAGCCCTGCCGTGGACAAAGGCTATTTTGGCGGACTCAGTACCTACTTATGTTTTTTTTTTATGGAAACTGACACTGTTTGCTACATCATCTACAACAGTGATACCCAAACGGTCGATCGCGATCGACCGTTCGATCGCAAAGGGCTTTTAGGTCGATCGCTGAAAATATGTAGAGCAAGAAGTTACTCGTAGAAACATGGAAGAATTCATAATATTTGATGTGACTTAACATTTTCCGGGTGGTGTCCTCTTCCACAAGGACCGCAATAGTAACAAAGATGTAACATAGTTTTCAATTCAAACAAAAATTACTACAAATTATTTAACAACGAAAACCTTTGGTACAAAGTGCCGATCTCACAACTTTAAATTTTTTGTAGGTAGATCTTCAAAGAAAAAAGTATGAGCACCACTGATCTACAACATCCGTGATGTCAGCCCATAACACCGGGTGAACTTGGTGCCATGTCAGTGCTTCCCTTCGGTCGTGCCGGCTACACTGAACTGGACGGAAAACACAAACTATTTACATAGCCGTTTCGAACGGCGTTTCATTCAGTGCGGTGGCACCAACCCGGGCGGGTTGAACCCTACCACCTTTTTTTTTTTTATGGATACTTACACGGTTGGCTACATCACCTACAAAATCCGTGATCCCTTCTTACCTAGTAAGGTAAGGGACCTACAGTTTAACGTGGAATCCGAACCACGGTCAGCCTCCAACGGTCGAGCGGTCACCCATCCAAGTACTGAAGTTTCTTATGTCGAGCTAGCTCCATACTAGATAATTATTTTGGAATAAAATGTACGTCATTGTATAGAGAATTTAATTTTCTAGACACTAAAGCAGCATTATTTGAAAAAAAAAAAAACAAATTCTAATAATTTTTAAACAAACAAAAACTACAAAATTCACCATAAAAACGCGCGCACTGCGCTCGATTCGATCGAGGATTCGTATGGCATTTTTGTTTTGCCATATGAATCCTCTTATCAATCAATAGTAACAGTCGACTGTCTGCACCACTGAGCGATCGAGGCTGACGTGTATACTTGCTTACATACTTTTGTGCGAGCATGCGCACACCACGCGCTAAGTTCGTGAGATGATCTGTCAAAAGCGCTTCGACAGTGATGTGATGGAGTTAGGATTATAGAGCTCTCTACCAACTGTTTGTTTGTCCGTCATCTGCAATCTCCGGAACAGCTCAAACGAAAGCGTGGGAAGTGGTAGCGTGAAGAAAGAGCTATTTATAAAGTTGAAGATGGATTAGCGCTGAAAGAGTCAAATTAATTATGTAAGAAGTTACGTAAACTAAGAGCAGCAGGGATAGCAAATAGAACATCCCAGATGCTGGCCAGGATTCTTTAGATTCACGGTAGAGGTATGCGAATGAGTCACAAGTAATTGATTGAGTAATGATGCAACAGAGGACAGTAAGAAGTAGTAGACGATCTATTTCCCTAATATATCTGCATTTTTTAAATTGTATTTTGAAAACTACAGCACTAACAGGAGTTTTGGTTAGACAGGCGCTTCCATACTCGTCGAGAATGAAAAGAAAAACAGGCTGCGCATTTCAAACCATTTCAAAGAAAAAGAAAACAATATTTAAACATTGCCTACTTATTAAAAACTAATGTTAAGACTTCGTAATATTTGTTAATATTTAATCCGTTATTATTAGAAATCGTTCCTGTGTCGTATGGCGAAAATATGGAGCAGTCTTCGGTGAGTGTGTCCCCTACGTTAGCTAATAACGTGGGGATCTTCAAAAGGCGTGTTAATAAATTAGACGACAACCTTTATGTCCGCCTTATAACTGACATTGAGCCTCTCTGAGAGTGATTTGGCAAGGAGTGGAGTTATTGGCTGTGTCTGATCTTCCATTGAACTTTTGGGTACAGCCACATCCGCTCAAAGTAGTCGATATTGAACACCTGGTGGCTGAGCTCAAGACGACTGTTGGAGTAACCGTATGCTACACTGGCGGCCGTGAACAGGAAAACGGAATGCGGGAAGACTACCCGCCAGGTTGGACGACGACATCAAGTGCGGAAAGCAGTAGTTCCGTACCGCTGAAGGCCGGGAGGACTGGAGGAGGATTGGCGAGTCGTATATCCAGCAGTGGTCGCATACACCCTGACTGACTGACTGACACCGGAACGGCTGTCTATAAAAAATCAAAATAAATAAAATTATGTGGAACCCTTGGCTGTTGATTAAGTTTACATTATGTAATAGTTGTAACAGATCTGTTGGTTTTACCAAATGAAATAATAAATTACAATAACCCACAGTAATATATGTATCTAGACCAAGTTCTCCTATAATGAACCCCAACACATCAGAATTCCTAATATCTGCAGGCATATCCACTTTTTAGCAGTAATTAAATGAAGTTGTTGGTAACCACACCAGGAGGCAACAGAAATTTATCTCTCTTTGTAAAATTTTGTCTATCTATAGCAAGTCTAACCTTCTTGGTTTGAAATGTAGGTACCTGTCGACGAGCGACGTGTTAAAATAAGCCATTTCATAATATTGAAATTAATATCTACAGTGGAAAGAGAATAAAATTTTCCAATCCATTTTGTTTTGAACTAATTACGGAAGGATTTTAAACTTACACAGCACACCACCAAATTGTCTTCTACGACTCGGCGATGATTTAAATTAGTTGACGCTTGGAGCATGGAGCTCGGATGCCGTCAGTTTTTGTAAGCAAATAGGAAAACACCTTATTGAGGCATCCGGGACCGTCATCGGGCCGGGACGTAGTTCAATCAGCGAATTAGCATTGTAATTCAACGGGGGAACGCAGCATCCGTCATGGGAACCATGCCGTTGATCACCATGATGGATGAATATTTTTATTTATAGGTTATTGGTTAATTTACTTTATAAATTATGTTTTTTGTTTTAACTGTTCATATCTCATTCAGTTACATAATAAAGACGAATTACCTAAAAAAGCCACAGTTGCACTCCGGGAGTGCCGGCAGAAGTGAAAACAACACCGTAACATTGCATAAAAAAAAAAAAATCATGTTAAATTTAGTAGAACGGACAGACATGCATTTGTTACGGAACCCTACATTCATTTTGCAGAACTTAGTATAATGGACAGACATAAACGTGTTACGGAACCCTACTTTTATTGTAAAATAACCGTCGGAGGACTTTGGTTGAAAATTCTAAAATTTTGTAGAACGGACAGACATGCATTTGTTACGGAACCCTACATTCATTTTGCAGCACTTAGTAGAATGGACAGACATAAACGTGTTACGGAACCCTACTTTTATTATAAAATAACCGTCGGAGGACCTTGGTTGAAAATTCTAAAATTTTGTAGAATGGACAGACATGCATTTGTTACGGAACCCTACATTCATTTTGAAATAAATGTTAATTTAGTAGAACGGACAGACATGCATTTGTTACGGAACCCTACATTCATTTTGAAATAAATGCCAAGCGCCGCTAAAGAAGTTTTCACTTCAAAAGTAACCCTTAAAGCAATGGCTTAAGGTTAAATTTTAAATAATAATGACTCGCGATGTCGCGAGTTTAACATTTTTAACCCACCTAAAAAAGTGCCAAGCGACGCTAAAGAAGTTTTCACTTCAAAAAAAGTTGACAACGGACATGTAGAATCAAAATTGCAAGAACGATCATAATTCTCTGTCACGGGATGTATCACACGTGATATGAGCACGCTTATACAGCATTTCCAATTAAATTTAAAAATAGAAGGACCAACGACATGAATATAGCTCAAGTCAAGCGCAAGTCGTTTTAAATTGGTTTGTTTGATTGTTCTTACGCCTACAGCCACCGACGTCTATCCATCAAATCTTTTGGCAAAACACACCGTGTTATTGTTTGGTGGAACCGAATCGAAAAGCCGTAAAGTATCCCTTATAGTCACATTCTTATTTAGTTTATGACCGTTCCGTTTTCGTTCCTGCCAGTGAGTAAGAATGACGAACCCAGAGAACGGAAAATTCAGTGACCTATCCTCCTTTGTGTTAGAAAGGATCAAGAAAATCTATAAAAGCAAAGGAAATCGATGATGCAACACATAATGTTTGTCCACTTCTATACACGGATTACTGTGACAAGTTTCTGATCGTGAGGCAGTTGAAGTGATGGGACACGGAGTTATACTACCGCCCGACTCCGTGTTCCAGACATTGTCTCGACTCAAGGGGAAGGTGGTAAATGGTAATGCCAATTCCAAGCAAATCAATCCAATTAAAACCTCAAATCTACCTAGACGTGTGAAACGTGAAGAAGCAAATCCTTTAGGCCAAAGAGACCTAACCATTAGGCGGAAATCTACCCGGCTGACACTGCTTAGTGTAGCAGTCAAACTGACAGCTATAGAGCCCTGCCCTAAGCTCGATGCCACAGATCATTATGTGGGATTTTTTTATGAAAACTGACACGATTAGCTACATCACCTACAACATCCGTGATGTCAGCCTTTAACACCGGGTGAACTAGGTGCCATTTCAGTGCTTCCCTTCAATTCATATCGGCTACACTAAACTGGACAGAAAACAAGAACTATTTACATAGCCATTTTGACCGACGAAGTTTCATTCAGTGCGGTGGTATCATCCCGGGCGGGATAAACCCTACCACCTAGTATGGTAAGAAGGGAGGGACCTACAGTTTACGTGGAATCCGAACCACGGTGAGCCTCCAACGGTCGAACGGTCACCAATTCCAAGTACTGACCGCGCTCAGGTGTGCTTGATAACAGTCGACCGACCGCACCACTGAGCTACCGTGGCTGACATCGAGGGACGTCAGCCTCTGACGAGCTGACGAGGGATCGAATTGCTATTTGTATCTTTGATGTTTTCAGGAGGGATTTCAGACTTCAGGGGGCGGTAGCCCCCGGTAACTCCGGAAACTGTAGTTTGAAGTCAAATATTTGCTATGGCGAAGGTATACAGATTCATCTCGAATTATAGAGCTGTTTGTACATGTGCCAAGTGCCAACATAGCAAAAGAGTTTTCATATCTCAGTGTTTACCTCTCGGATTTAGGGAATGATAAACGGTTATAACCAGGTCTGTAACTCTTTGCCAAGATAATACTTAATCTTGCCGGATTTCGTGCGGCAAAACGATAATGTAGACGTATCTTAACTCTACGAAGATAACCTTATTTCATATTCTGCTTTAAAAGTTGTTCACCTTTTTTATGTAATCCGGTATGGGTGGCTGAATCAGAGGGGCGAAAGCACATGTTCCCACCAGCCAATATAAGTTCTAAGAATGTCTAGGTTTCATATCGGAGACTTCCCTTTGAATCGTTGCATCTATTGGACTAGAGAAGAAAACAGTCGAGGTTGCTATGCCGCCACCTTAAATCAAGTACGATGGTATCAACCCAGTCGGTTATAATTTGAGCCTACAACCTAGTAAGGGGCCAGGGAATGGACCTACAGTTGTACACTGGTTCCGAAAGGTAAAGCAGCAGTGCAGAAGTACGTAAAATGTTCCGTCAGAAAAAACTCATTGTTGCACGCCGACCGGATTCGAACCTCGGACGGACCTCTCGCAAGTGAAACTGACAACCAGACCACTAGGCCACCCGCACGGTCTTGCGCCGCTCTTGTCTTGTCATATTATCCGCGGCGCGCACGGGAAACTTTATGTTGCGCAACTGTTTTGTCTCCGTTGCCGTGATAAGCGCGGTGCGCGCACGGAGAGCAATAGTTGCCGAGAATGTTCATTTGCAAAGATATATTTCAACGAGGCGGTCATAGTTTGTGCTCTTTTGAATTGGAGGAAAAAAAACAGAAACAAATACTGGGTACATCCACTTTGGGGCGATAGGATGAACAAAGGACAATTTTATACATTTTACCCTAAGTTGCGTCTCTATCCTGATAAATTCTTTGAATATTTTCGAATGAGTAAATAGCTTCGACGAATTAGTAGAATTATTGAAACCTACTATTACGTACCAAAACACAAACATGCGCCTGAGTATCCCACCCGAATGCGCATCCCACCCGATGCGCGACATCCTTCCACCACAGTGTTCGATGCAGCACTGAATGGCGTGCGGCGACAAAAAGGCCTCAGGTGCACTCCGGGAGTGCCGGCAGAAGTGAAAACACCGTAACATTGCTTAAAAAAAAAAGTTTAAATTTTAAGTTTATTTATAAAGAAGGTTAAAAAAAAATTTAAAAAAAAATTATGAAAAAAAAATATAAAAAAAAAAATTATGAAAAAAATATATATATATAAAAAAAATATAAACAAAAAATTATGAAAAATAAAATTATAAAAAAAAAATTATGTAAAATTTAGTAGAACGGACAGACATGCATTTGTTACGGAACCCTACATTCATTTTGCAGAACTTAGTAGAATGGACAGACATAAACGTGTTACGGAACCCTACTTTTATTATAAAATAACCGTCGGAGGACCTTTGTTGAAAATTGTAAAATTTAGTAGAACGGACAGACATGCATTTGTTACGGAACCCTACATTCATTTTGAAATAAATGTTAAATTTTGTAGAACGGACAGACATGCATTTGTCACGGAACCCTTCATTCATTTTGAAATAAATGTTAAATTTAGTAGAACTGACAGACATGCATTTGTTACGGAACCCAACATTCATTTTGCAGAACTTAGTAGAATGGACAGACATAAACGTGTTACGGAACCCTACATTTATTATAAAATAACCGTCGGAGGACCTTGGTTGAAAATTGTAAAATTTAGTAGAACGGACAGACATGCATTTGTTACGGAACCCTACATTCATTTTGCAGAACTTAGTAGAATGGACAGACATAAACGTGTTACGGAACCCTACTTTTATTATAAAATAACCGTCGGAGGACCTTTGTTGAAAATTGTAAACTTTAGTAGAACGGACAGACATGCATTTGTCACGGAACCCTTCATTAATTTTGAAATAAATGTTAAATTTAGTAGAACTGACAGACATGCATTTGTTACGGAACCCAACATTCATTTTGCAGAACTTAGTAGAATGGACAGACATAAACGTGTTACGGAACCCTACATTTATTATAAAATAACCGTCGGAGGACCTTGGTTGAAAATTGTAAAATTTAGTAGAACGGACAGACATGCATTTGTTACGGAACCCTACATTCATTTTGAAATAAATGTTAAATTTTGTAGAACGGACAGACATGCATTTGTTACGGAACCCTACATTAATTTTGCAGAACTTAGTAGAATGGACAGACATAAACGTGTTACGGAACCCTACTTTTATTATAAAATAACCGTCGGAGGACCTTTGTTGAAAATTGTAAACTTTAGTAGAACGGACAGACATGCATTTGTCACGGAACCCTTCATTCATTTTGAAATAAATGTTAAATTTAGTAGAACTGACAGACATGCATTTGTTACGGAACCCAACATTCATTTTGCAGAACTTAGTAGAATGGACAGACATAAACGTGTTACGGAACCCTACTTTTATTATAAAATAACCGTCGGAGGACCTTGGTTGAAAATTGTAAACTTTAGTAGAACGGACAGACATGCATTTGTCACGGAACCATTCATTCATTTTGAAATAAATGTTAAATTTAGTAGAACTGACAGACATGCATTTGTTACGGAACCCAACATTCATTTTGCAGAACTTAGTAGAATCGACAGACATAAACGTGTTACGAAACGAAACCCTACAACCGAAACCGGGAGTGCCGGCAGATCCCGTGCCAATCGTAACTTAACCCTTATTGCAATGACTTAAGGTTACATTTTAAATAATAATGTCGCTGTCGCGGTGTTACGAACAGAATTGATCCCGTGCCACTGTAACTTAACCCTTAATGCAATGACTTAAGGTTACATTTCGCTTTTCGAGACTGACGAGGACGCGATGACGCGAGTTTAAATTTTTTTACCCAAGCGCCGCTAAAGAAGTTTTCACTTCAAAAGTCTCCCGTGCGTGCGCTCCTATACAAATGTACGGACACGGCGACAGTTGCGTCGCCAAAAAGTTTCGAGGTTCGGAGCATAAAAAGTTGCTCAGCTGTCGCGTCGCTACGCTACGTGCGCGCACCACCATAAGAATACATGGACGCGGCAACTGTTGCGCAACATAAAGTTACCCGTGCGCGCCGCGCCTTAGGGTGAATATTCTACTTCAGATGACTGAACAAGGTTTTTTTACGTTTTTGTACTGTTACAAAACTGACCGTCCTTTTTACCTGACTACGGAGAATTGGAACAGGAAAATGATGTGTGTACATACATACGTACATAACATCACGCCTGTTTCCCAGTGGGGCAGGCAGAGAGGCAACTGATCTCCACGTGTCACCATCATCCTTCCTGACACCTCTGCCGCCTCTTCCACTCTCATAATGTTCTTCATATACATGCTCGTCGGTTACGGGTACTACGCACTTGACCCAAAAAACGTACCCGATCTGGTATAAGCACCTATACGTGCGTCTTGGGCGACCCTTCCCAACTCTTCCACTCACATTGGCTCCATAATTTGTATTTCGTTATTCTCATATCCATTCTTCTAACATGACCGAACCACCGAAGCATAACTTTCTCAATCATTTTCACTATTCACTATATCTTCTTTCAGACCACAAAGCTCTCGCACTAGTATACTATTTCTCAATCTATCTTTCATTTTAACTCCACACATCATACTCCTCAACGCGCGCATTTCCACAGCATTTATCCTACTTTCATGCTTCGTCCGCCATGCCCAACTTTCACTCCCGTACATGTGCCTGTCCACCGGCAAGTGCGTTTCCCGAAGCAGCTCTCTAATAGTCAACAAACGTAGTGTATGTAGTTCGTTGTATTCGCCGTCGAGACATTCCATAGATAGCGATGGGGTCCAAGTCCTCAAAGTGGGTTCCAGCATGGCGGCCATTACTGGAAAAAGGAGATTTGTGTTGCCTCTCCTCAGTCCTGGGGCGGGGGCAAATTTCAGGGGGCGGCAGATTTCCGAAGGCACTAAAGAATATTACAAGTAACACTTGCGCTTTGGTATATGTAAGCCGTCAAGTTCGTGCGCGATTTTGGACGCAATACTCAAGCAAGTCACTATTATTTGTGCTTTACGCGGGCGACGAAAGTCAAGTAGCCTTACAAGTGCGGTACTGCCTCTCCTGTATCCAGCAAAAGTCGTCGATCTGGCTGGCGATACAGAGAGGCAAATCGACTGCCGCTCCTCCGCGCCGCGCGCCGTGCCGTCTTGGGAACCATTCTGGGGCCGAGCTACCTAGAAATCTTTAGATAGTAACTTAATAAATTTTTAACGCCCGACGTAAAATTAGGGCTGTTATAAGTTTGACGCCTCCGTCTGTCTGTCTGTGTGTCTGTCTGTGGCATCGTGGCTCTTATTAAAACGCTGGTTTAACCGGGATGGTTCTTGGCTATGCTTGTAATGAATTAATCAAGTAAGTAATCAAAAAAATACATCTATTAAAAAGCTTGAAATATGGACCGATTTGGATGCGGTTTTTTATTACTTCTCTGAAAAAGCTGGAAATAAAAGTTAAATTACAAATTTAAAAAAACCCCGACACCTTGAAAAGGCAAAAATAATTTCCGTTTAGTTACTTAAATGAGTTTTAATTATTTAATCTTATTATTTGTAGCTTGTCGATTTTAATTAGTTTTATTGCTTAGTAATAATTGTAGCTAGATCTGAACATACAAATTTCTAATAATAAACATTGAAGGTACAGCTAATTTCACTCCCGAATTGGTTCGTACAATCCTTGACAAATCAATCCCTATTTTAGCCAATTGATTATGGAATGGGGCCGGCCGGTATTAGTGAAACATTTGCCCAAAGTAAATAAGCGTTACACAACACAACAGCAGTTCAACACAACGGCTCGGGGGGCTAAAGAGTTCGTCCACATCTATTTGAAATTCTAATTCACTATAAATAGCGTTAAGTGCGACGGTTCGACTTATTGCGGTTGATTTTAAATTTCAGATCACTGATCTAAATATCAAGGGGGCACGTGATTTGCTTACCGTTAAGCAGATTTCAATATGAAGAAAACAACAAAATCAGTCTGATTTATATCTAAATCAATCAGGGTCTCTTGTATTTATTGTTCTATTTGTGTTACTAGTTTTTGCGCAGCTTGAAAACAAAATCTGTTAGTTAGGTCGGCACACACCGGCTGTCAGTCTAATAAAAGCATGATCCCATCAAAAAAATATAATGTAAAAAATATGCTAAGTCTCGCATGCAACCTTTCCATCGTAAAAAGTTTTAAGATCCCATGCAGGGCCAACTATTTTCATATCTTTGAAGCCCCAGTTCAACAATGTCGTAATCAATTATATTTTCTAATTAATAATAATCAATATTTAGTTACTGTATCCATATTTAACATTTTCATTTCTATAAAAAAATATCTTGACTTGGCACTCACACAGCACAAACAAATGGCTTTGTAAAGATTTATTTTCATTTTATTAAATTGTTATAATATTGTAGTTGTGACAAAATTACGGAACTTTTGCGATATCTCGTAAACTATAATAGGTACAAACTTGTAAGGGAGTATAGCTAGGTTTGGTAAGTACTCTTGAATTTCAGGCGTTTACCTCTATCCACAACAAAGATACAGGGAGGCCAAAAGTACCCTGAGTTGCTTCGAGAAAAGGATGGTACGGCCGTGTGTGCTCGACTTGGCGGGGGCACTGCCGTGCCCTCAGATGTTACCTCTCAAAATACAAAATAACTGTATGATCTTCACCTACTGTTCCACGTACTTTGTCAGGCTGAACGAGGCATGAATGTGAAGATATAAAGCATACATGGAACGCCTAAATATGACTTTAAATTAAAATATGAGAAAATTCCAAAATCCTTTTGACGTTTTTTTAATTAGTCATGCTTTGTGGCAAAATTACTTATAACTTCACAAATTCACAAATAATATCAATCATTCGAGCTGTAAACTTTGCTGGACAAAGCTGGCTTAAGTGGCATGCATGTCAAAGAGGTTGTTTACACTTCTCACTGAAAAATTTCGAAAGCACGGAACAGAAAGTAAGTAGTTTGAAGAATTTAAATGGATAGACCTGCTATTGCCATGCATAATACACAATTTACACAATTTGCTAAATGCACACAATCTAATATAAATACACACCATGTGCATCAGACACCTACACCTAGTAACAAACGCTAAGCCTAGCACCACACTGAGCGTTATTTCGGCCGCTATAAATAGGCGCAAACAATATTGCGCTACATAAAATGTCTACTTCGCGCCACACCGAGCGCAAAGTGCGTCGTTATACGTAATTTTAGTAGTAATTTTTACGCGACGCAATTTACGCGGCAGAAATGACGGACAGTGTGGAGCTTGGCCAAATCAACATGTGAGAGGCCTTGTGAAGCTGATGTCTTGTGAATGCAGCTTAGGGCGCGTACCCATACTACGTGACCGATTTAGGGGGGAGGGGGGTACGAAAAATACCATGGTCAGTCACAAGGAGGGAAAGGGGGGAGGGGGGGGGGGGGGGGGGGGTTAGTGCCAAGTCACGTAGTTACAGTTATATTTTACAATATATTAAATTGTTTATAAAGAAAGTAATTTAAAAGTCCAATATGGGAATATCCAATATGGTAATATTTAAAATACTACGTGAAAATGGTGGAGGGGGGGGGGGGGTCTGAGCACAAACCACGGTAGGTCACAAGTGGGGGGGGGGGGGGGGGTCAAAAAGTGGGTAAAATAGGTCACGTAGTATGGGTACGAGCCCTTATTATTGCTACATTGTTCGATAACATACTTTTTCGGGAATGATGTACGAGTATGTGAAATGCCGACCTATAAATAGATGTCAATGACCTGCACGACGAATTCATGCTCCTTATTAGGGTTCCGTATCCGTCGTACGGGACCCTTTTACTAAGCCTACGCCGTCTGTCTGTCTGTCTGTCTGTCCGTCTGTCCGGGGGCTGTATCTCTTGAACCGTAATAGCCCGTTGAAATTTTCACAGAATATGAGAGATGGCCGATGGCCGCTATAACAACAAATAATATAAATAAGAAAAAGTAAAAAATTCACGGGGGTCCCCATATAAGAAACTAAAAAGTGTATGCGCGCCATCTACCGAAAAGAGTATGAAGCATTTTAACTACTTAATCTTGAATTTGAACTAATATGAAGCATTTCATAAAACACACCATAGATGGCGTGAGTGGCGCTGACCATGACATGGCGATACGGAACCCTCGGTGCGCGAGTTCGACTCGCACTTCGCCGGTTTTATATTATTGTTTAATTACTGAAGCAGTGAGTAATCATTAAAATAAACGTACTTTTTAACCGACTTCCAAAAAAGGAGGAGGTTCTCAATTCGTCTGTATGTTTTTTTTTTTTTTTTTTTTGTATGTTTGTAACACGATTTCTCCGTCAATTGAGGGCCGATTTAGAAAATTCTTTTTTTGTTAGTTAGGTCATACTTCCGAGGTGGTCCCATTTCAATTTTATCGAAATTGGTTCAGTGGTTTTCGAAAAATCAGCATAATACTATGGTGTGTGGTTACCTTCAGCAAAACTTGTGATGTGGTCGTTTTCGGCAATTTTCAGTTTGATAAATTAGTATGGTGTGTGGTTACCTTCAGCAAAACTTTTGTGATGTGGACTTATTCAGCAATTTGCAGTCTGACACATATGGCGAATAATTCTGTACCACTTCAATCTATTTCGATTATTCGATTTCGATTATTCTTTTTTATGTAATATTACTAATAATATTACTAAAAAGAATGAAATAAAAACTGTTTTAAAAAATATTAAACCGATTTCCAAAAAACAAAAAAAAAAGAACTAAAAAGTATTAAATACCTTATATTTTGAAATTTTCTCAGTCCTGTTGAAATACATGAATCGATATACTAGTGATACATATTCGGACCCTTGTTTCATGAATATTCTAAATTTGAAATTTTTTATCTTTTCCGACCGGCCAGGTGCGCTTAATTTATTATGGTACGAGCCAGTGGCGGCTGGTGACTTACGTGACCGGCAGTGCGCTAAGTACCTACCTAGGTACTTAAATACCAAATTTCCCAACACATTCCCGTCATGTTATTTTAAGATCGGGACTTACGAATTTTTTAAACGCCTGCGTACGTACCTAGCATGACTATTCTTAAGACACTCAATGAGTTGCGAAAAAACAAAAAAAAAAAACCAAACAAGTTTTTTAACTCATTTTTAGTGCCTTTATGAACATACCCATAGACCACAACACTACTGCAGCTTTCAAAAAGAAAACAGTAGTAATGTCCCAAAAATACTTCAAAAAGTATATAAAAATAAAAGCATTAGAAAAGTAGGAATTGAACCCGGGATCACCTGATTGTAAAGCCTTACCTTTATCCAACGCTTAGGCAAATATCGGCACCACTTAATTCACAGTATCACGCGACAGAAAGCACAAACCTAACCATATTCCATAATCGCGCGCTAACGGGTATGTGACATCATCACATGACAGCGCAGCGCGCTGACTCTAGGCAGACGGACTCACAAGCAGAACGAATCGCCCGCGACGTGTCGCACGCGCGTCTTTCCATAATATACTGTCCTTCTTTTTCCGTCGTGTGTCACACGCAGAATGCAACCTTGTTCCACACATAATCGTATGAAGAGTGTTTTGTTTCACGCGGCGGGGCAGCGGCCTTTGACATTTTCTCATAGTAGACGTTCGCGGTGTTTTGTAATGCACTCGGCGGCGAGCTCGGCGGCGATACGTCGTATGTAGTACGTATTACGTACAGCAAAATCGTGCCTTGTTGTCTAGGAAATAGGAACGAATTCAGTTTGATATTTTTACTTCGATCGGTGACAATCATGGAGAATGTTTAATATTTTAATTGATTTATTTCTTTCGGGTGAAGGCGCTATATTTTGTGGTAGTGCGGCGCACGAGCGCACTTAAGGGCCAGCCGCCACTGGTACGAGCAAAGAGTTTGTATTACGTCGGCGACGTAATTCAAACTCTTTGGGTACGAGTACCATCGAGCTGGTCTGATGATGGAGACAGAAGGTGGCCATAGGAACTCCTAAACTACACATGATAAACCCATCGTGTTTGGGCTCGTTGCATTTGTCTTCACAAGCAATTTACTTTAGACCTAAGAGATTCTCAATTCGACGGTATGTTTTCTTTTTTTGGATGTTTGTTACGCGATTACTCCGTCAATTGTGGGCCGATTTTGAAAATTCTTTTTTTTTTTTTTATTTGAAAGGGGATAACCCTGAGGTTGTTGAAGTGAAAACTTCTTTAGCGGCGCTTGGCACTTTTTTAGGTGGGTAAAAAATGTATAATTCGCGACATCGCGTCAGCGTCATTTTTAAAATGAAACCTTAAGTCATTGCATTAAGGGTTAAGTTAGAGTGGCACGGGATCTGCCGGCACTCCCGGAGTGCAACTGTTCAGTAGGCTTCGGTAACACGTTTATGTCTGTCCATTCTACTAAGTTCTGCAAAATGAATGTAGGGTTCCGTAACAAATGCATGTCTGTCTTTTCTACTAAATTTAACATTTATTTCAAAATGAATGTAGGGTTCCGTAACAAATGCATGTCTATCCGTTCTACTAAATTTTACAATTTTCAACCAAGGTCCTCCGACGGTTATTTTATAATAAAAGTAGGGTTCCGTAACACGTTTATGTCTGTCCATTCTACTAAGTTCTGCAACATCACCTACAACGTCCGTGATGTCAGCTCATAACACCGGGTAAACTAAGTGCCATGTCAGTGCTTCCCCCTTTGATCGTGCTGACTACACTGAACTGGTCGGAAAACACAAACTATTTACATAGCCGTTTCGACCGACGTTTAATTCAGTGCGGTGGTACCAACCCGGGCAGGTTAAAGCCTACCACCAAGTAAGATTAGGAGGGAAGGGACTTACAGTTTTACGAGGAATCCGAACCTCGGTCAGCCTCCAACGGTCAGCGGTCACCCATCCAAGTACTGACCGCACCCAGCGTTGCTTAACATTCAATAGCGACAGTTGACTGTCTGCACCACTGAGCTATCGAAGCTGACGTGGTCCTATTTTAATTGGGTCAAGATCGGATTGGAAAGCGAGGCGGAATCGCGAGGCCGAAGGCCGAGCGATTCCGCCTTGTACATTAATAGCAAAAAATTACTAAAAAAAACTGTGAAATAAAAAAAAAGTTTTAAAAAACATAAAACCGACTTCCTAAAAAAAGTAAAACTAAAAAACTATTTAAAATAAAAATATAAAAACCGCCTTCAAAAATATATGAAATAAAAACCTAAAAAAAAAAGAACCCTAGAGTTGAAGGCGGTGCTAAAGCAAGCAAAAATGATGCATGAAAGAAAACATGAGTGGATGATAATATCCTTTGTGATTTGTGTAGCCTTTTTAGCACCGCCTTCAACTCTAGGGTTCTTTTTTTTTTTAGGTTTTTATTTCATATATTTTTGAAGGCGGTTTTTATATTTTTATTTTAAATCGTTTTTAGTTTTACTTTTTTTAGGAAGTCGGTTTTATGTTTTTTAATTATTAATTCAAGTACACACTTTCTGGAAATAGTTTTTGGGTATTGAGAGTATGTTAAGATGCCCCCATTAGCTGCACCTTCCTGTTTCCGTCAAATTTGAGTCTGAACTCTTTAGGATTGGGAGCACATTTGTTTACTATATAGACATCCATTCTAAAAATAACCTACAGAGGATTGATACATCGCACCGTGTTGAGTGTTGATGATTGATTAAATTTGCCATTCACATTTGAAACATTTAAAAAGTATCGTTACATAAATTTTTTTGTTTTTTTTTTTACATCTGAATAATCAACTGCCAGCCTAACCTAACCTAAAGGGTTAATTCGTAAAAGAAGTAAAACAGTAATTTTATTTATTTAAAACAGCGATCAAGTTCGTATCGAACTCGCGTGGATTTCGTACTGTTCCGTTTTTTGTGAGAACTTTAAGACTTAGCATTTTGGTTTTGGTTTTCCTGTAAACTATAAGATAGGCTCTATATTCAAAACTTTATTTTTTATTTTACACGCGTAAGATAAGGAGATAAGGGGAGAATGCTCGATGTTCGTATATTTTCTTTAATATCTTTTAAACGATGCATTTTAAAATTATAAAAAATATATATTTGTATTTCTTATAACGAGCCCTTTCCATTGAAACGTCACCTCGTACGTCACGTAATGCACTTGAAAAAAAACTGTCCCCCAAAATTGACACCCCAAATCTAAATTCGTTCATTTAAGCTATACGTTCGTGATTGGGTAATCAAACTGTATAATATGTATCAAATTCTACTTTTTTCATTCAGTAGATTCTGAGATTATACGCTGTGAGAGACGGATAGACAGACAGACACACACTCGAATGATCCCATAAGGTTCCGTTTTTTCCCCCCTGTTTTAAGGTACGGAACCCTAAAAACTGAACAGAATAATTTAAAATTATTATTTTGCACTGCAGCTAGCTTGGCCCCAACCGAGGCCATAATTTAATTCTATACACGACTGTTTATATTTTAAAAGGCAACATTAGCATTAGCGCTTTTTAGTTTTCCGTATCCCGTACGGAAGCCTATTACTAAGCCTACGCCGTCTGTCCCTCCGTCCGTCCGTCTGTCCGTCTGTCCGTCTGTCCGAGGGCTGTATCTCTTGAACCGTAATAGGTAGCCGTTTGAAATTTTCACAGAATATGCGTTACTATGGCGGATATAACAACAAATAAGAAAAATAAGAAAATGTTAAAAATTAAGGGGGGCTCCCATACAACAAACGTCTAAAAAATCTATTAGTCACACTATTGAATAATAGATGGCGCCACAGGGTTTTATGCACTGCAATGTTGAAAGACAAAAGATGGGCGGATAATAGCGGATAGATACGGAAACCTCCGTGCGCGAGTAAAACTCGCACTTATTTATAAAATCATGTCCTCTATGCGACACATCGTCATCGTCAGTCAATCTACAACAATCTACTAACAGAACAGATAGATACAACAATCTACTAACAGAACAGATAGAATATAACATCAGATCGGTGCCAACAATGACTTATGGCTTGAACAAAGTCCACACGTTGTAAAAACGTCAATCCTCCTTTTCTCATGCCAACAAAGCTTTATACCCTACGTACGAAGCTGTTTGCGTAAAAAATATTCCTGTCCTGTGTTAACGTACTGGAAAACAGAATGACTTATGAATGGACGACGGAAATAGCTGCTTACGCGAATCCGAGACAATCATTCTTCTTGTGGTCCCGTGTGCTATCTCTTCTCTACTATTATAATATAACAATGCATACGTCTGTCTGTCTGTTTGTCCGCATGTCTGTATCGAGTGAACTCCAGCTGAACCGTTGTACCTACAAACCGTCATCACAAATTAGTCAAGCAAATGACTAGGTGGTTGTAGGTTGTGTATCTATCACGATATATCTCCCAAGGAACTGCACAGTGAAGAAAGAGAAGATGTGAGACGCGTATAAATAATACGATAACTCTATACTATATGTTCATCGAGGTACTCTGGCTAATTTCTTACATAGAGGGGAATTTTTGATTAAAAAACTTCATTAAAAAATTAGTAATTACCAACTTAAAAAAAAAAAAGAACGATGGAGGAAAAGAAAAAAATTATTCTCCATATAAAATAACACACACAGAGACAGAACAGAACGACAAAATTATGGATAATTTGCAAGAGTGCCCGCGCGACCGGTACATGTTCTAAATTTGAAAATGCACCGGAAAATCCTCTCAATACGGGAAGCGACCACCGATTAGTGCCCGTGTTGCGTTCTGTTCTGTCTCTGTGCCTAATTTTGACCACATAGTGAATTGTTTGTATGACATGTGGTATACCGTTGGAAAGGGCGTAAACTAGGGAACTTTTTAAAAGAAAATGAAGCACTCAATTCTTGTTAGTTTTTTTTTATTAATTAAGAAATTAAGATTCTGTCACATTTTTACTCGTTCTCAGGACTTTGGGAGGTCATAAAACCTTTTCATGGTATTAACTTCATCAAATAATATGTTTTCTAGAACAAGGATACATAGTAAAATTCAATAAATTTTATTTTGTGCTGATACAATCATAAACAAAAAAGTTACAAGGGTTTATAGCTGGGATTTTGGTAATTTTCAAAAATAAAGAAAAAAAATCGTATCTCGATACCACGTGACATCTAACAAAAGGTATCATGGGTCAAAACGTTGCAAATGACCCCACTTACATACAAAAAAAATTTGTCGGTCGATGTGCCGAACACCCTGTATATAAGGTGTTTCGTTATTCATGTCGTTTCTTTCAGGGGGTTGTTCTGTATCCTAAACTGAGTAACTTTTGTTCTACAGTTTTTGGAAATTGGAAAAAAAAATTAACTTTCTCCATACATTTAAGGGCAGACCTAACCACCAAATGTATGGGAAAAGTGAATTTTTTTTCCAACTTAGCTTTTTTGAGATAGAACTTACCTACATACTAGGTTTTAATTATGATAACATACTATATCTAAACATACAATAAAAAATAAAAGGATATATATATAAAACAAAACAACAAAAAATACAACAACAGGGTTCAGTCACATTCCACATTTTCTATTCTATCGTCGTAAATATAAAAATAGTCAACTACATCAGTTTTCTACCAAAAAAACCGAGTGAAAATTCTGAGCCGTCGCCAAATTCTCGCGAGCTCATCACATATCGTTTACAAAAACATTAAGCAAACTAAAGAGAAACCGTTCGGCTATTACTCTTCTTTTGAAAACTATACCTCGTTACTTCTGGCATTTAAAATGTAGTGTTAGTGTTTACATAAATCTAGCGAGCTGACTATATTGCAGTTCAGTTTCATTGTTGATTCCACTATAAAGAACAATTTTACAATATTATTATAAGTTGATTCAGTATTTTTATGGTTCCGTATGAAAGCCTATTACTAAGGCTACTACGTCGTCTGTCTGTCTGTCTTTCCGTCCGTGCGAGCGCTGTATATCTGTTGAACAGTAATAGCTACCCGATTGAAATTTTCACCTAATATGTGTTACTATGGTGGATGGCCAAAAATGTATAAAAAAAGCCAAAAGTAAAAAACTAATGGGGGTCCCCATACAAGAAACGAGCTAATAATCGATTAGCCGATCGCTACTGAATAATAGATGGCGCCACAGGTTTTTATATTTTGCATTGTAGAAAGACAAAAGATAGACGGATATGGTTTTTTGACAGGTATGGTATAGAGTGCATATAAGGAACTGTCCGTGCGCGAGTAAAACTCGCACTTGGCCGATTTTTATGAAAGCTGGCATAGTTACTACATCACCAGCTACAGCCGTGAATGCCCGAGATGTCAGCCCATTATTATGTTGGTTGGTGCTGTCATAATTCAGTGCCATGCCAAACTTTCCATTGGTCGTCGGTTACACAGAAATGAATGGATAAGAATCTGCTTATTTTCATGGCCATTTTAACCGAACATCGTGCAGTGCGTTGGTACTAATTCGGACGGTGTTTGCCTCTATCTACGGTTTCGTTTCACCCCATCCCGTAATGGTCGCCTAACTATAGTACTAGTATAGTCAGCCTCTGTACCTCAGTGGTGCGGTCGGTCGACTGTTGTTAAGCAACCCTGAGCGCGGACAGTACTTGGATGGGTGACCGCTCGACCGCTGGAGGCTGACCGCGGTTCGGATTCCGCGTAAAACTGTAGGTCTAACTATTTACATAGCCGTTTCGACCGACGACGTTTCATTCAGTGCGGTGGTATCAACACGGGCGGGTTAAACCCTACCACCTAGTAAGGTAAGTAGGGAAGGGTCCTACAGTTTTCCGTGGAATCCGAACCACGGTCAGTCTCCAACGGTCGAGTGGTCACTGGTCATCCAAGGTATGATCACAACCGACAGTTGACCGACCGCAACTTGAGCTATCGAGGCTAATCTATGCCATTTCAGACTACAAATATTTTCAAAACGCGTGTTTGGACAAGTAGGTAGTGAAATATTTGCATTCTAGAATGACATAGGTTTATAACGCCTGGCTGCAATCTATAATAATTCCTTTTACTTTTTATTATTTTGTTGTTTAACTTAGTAATTCGCTCTTTCAGAATCCTCTTAATAATTTTACGCAAGTATTCTCTCGTTCGTCTTTATCCGGTTTGTTCAGTGGCGGATTAACGCATACTTAAGCAGGACAAGCACGTGCTTGTTTGGGGCCCCTGGTCACCAGGGGTAACCTCTCCTCTGCACAGACATACGTCATAAATATTACATATTGCAAACTGTTCTGCTGAATGATCCTTTTCGCAACTGAAAAGATTAAAAAATCCACAAAGAACAAAAATTTGCCAAGACAAGCTTAATTCTTTGGCGTTAATGTGTATTGAGGCAGACATACTTCTTCAGATCAATTTTGACGACGTAATCTTAAGGTGCGTACATACATCGCGAGGCATGCGGCGCGAATGGTTCGTCACGCATGCCTCGGGCTGTGTGGACGTGAGTGCTCACTGTGAGCATTCGCCGCGTACGCTCGTTGCGAGGCTGCCTCAGTGCGAGCCGTGCGTTCCGCGTGGACGGCGCACGCAACACAATAACAGCCGTCCACACGGAACGCACGGCTCGCACTGAGGCAGCGCGTTAATTGCTTCGCAACGAGCGTATGCGGCGTATGCCGCATACGTGGCGAACCATTCGCGCCGCATGGCTGCGTCAGCTTGAGCATGTGCGTGCGTGGTTGTTCGCGTGCTCAGCTTGAGCATGTGCCGTTCAGGAGCATGTGCCGTTATGCACAAATGTTGCGCGCATGCCTCAGGTTGAAGCATGCGTGACGAACCGTTCGCGCCGCATGCCTCGCGATGTCTGTACGCGCCTTAAGAGTTTACTCAGAAAAAGGCAAGAAAAAAATGTTCTTAAATAATTGGTAAACGTAACCGAACATAACCTAATATAATTTTCGAATGTTAATTTTGATGAACTTTGTTTTATTTTCCAATTTCTACCTTCCCAAGCAACAAAGGGCCTACATGACTTCTGTGCTTGGGGCCTCCGAAACCCTTTATCCGCCACTGGGTTTGTTAAATCCCGATCCTCGTGTACACAGCGGGTGGTGTTGTCAAATATCGAACTCTAGCTCGCTTAGTCTAGGAACAACATTATCATTGCCTTCTTCATTTCGAAGGAAATCCATTGTAGAGACTAGAGACCCCGCAGTTTCCACGTGTAAGAATTACTTTCCATTTCAATATTTCAAATTTATTTTAGTGAACTCGGAAGTAATTCTTCGGAAAACTTTGTTATATTTTTTACTAGTTGTGCCCACGGTTCCGCTCGCGGTAAAGTCGGTGAAAACTGTATGCAAACCGGTTGAGTCGTTTTCGATTAAATTACCTACGTGAAAGCTAACGGAATTGGTAGATTTTAGCGTTCCGTATCCGTCGTGCGGGACCCTATTGCTAAGCCTACGCCGTCTGTCTGTCCGAGGGCTGTATCTCTTGAATCGTAATAGGTAGCCGTTGAAATTTTCACAAAATATTTGTTATTATTGTCGATGTAACAACAAATAATGAAAATAAGAAAGAAGTAAAAAAAATTGGCCCCATACAAGAAACTTAAAAGTGTATGCATACACTCATACTCTTTTCGGTTGCACGCGCACGCGCGTTACCGAAAAGAGTATGAGTGGCGCTGACCATGACATGGCAATACGGAACCCTCGGTGTGCGAATTCGACTCGCACTTGGCCGGTTTGCTATATAGCCTATAGGAGGGAGATATTTCGCATTACATGGGACCGCAAGAGAAAAGGTTGAGCCGTTCTTGAGTTATAAACGAACATACACACAGACGGCAGATGTTAAATGTAGGGATAGTAGGGATGAATTTGCAATAAATAATTTTACTCACACGATAATGTTTTTACTCACACTAATATCTACAGTCTATCTATATTTTTATTAATAAATTGACAATTAATTATTCACAAATTAGGTACTGTCTACATTTACATTTAATACATAAACAAATAATAATTTAATGCGTACGTGACGTCAAATTATGTCTATAGGTACTAAATTAATAAGCTGGGCTAGGGCTGCATGAGAACGTTTACTCACTGTCATCCATCACCCAAAAGGTTGACTGGAAGAAATAACTTATAGTAATAAGTCCGCATTTGTGCCCGGTTATTATTTTGTTTCTCTGTGTATTAATTTGTATGTTTATATTGTTCTCCTTTATGTTTTCTTCATGTGTCGTTGTTTGTTATTGTTTTGTGTGCAATATAGAATTGATATTTATCTATCTTAATACATACATAACAGATTCAATAAACAATTAAATTAAATAAAATTACGAATTAAATGAACCAAATTAAAAGTCTTAAATTATAAACAATTAGCATTTTGCTTGACTATTTTATCACAATTAATTAAAATGAACACATTGATCAAATTCAAATTTACATAAAACAAAAGTTTTATATTAATAAAAACTTGATACGAGAATGTTCCTTCACCTGACATCTTATGAATACTTGATTTAATTAAATCCTAAATTCGATTTCCTCCAATTTTATTCTGAGCGGAGCCGCGGGCACATCTAGTGACATAATAATAAAAAATAGATTTTTTTATCCTTAAATGTATCTACTTGCACTTCGAATGTAACACATACGATGTAGTCTTATTTCGTAGATAATATTACACTTATGTATGACATAGTAACAAATTAACATACTCGTAAGCCTAGGTAACATATCAATATGCAACTGCAGAAGTTTCATCAGAGTCAACATTATAATAATTATTGTTAGAATTCTTTGGACTGTTGTGGATTTCCTCGTCGTTAAACATTTGATCTATTTCCTTGGGTTCCTCCACGTTGTTCTCCTGTTCTGCATCAGCTCCAGGCTTGTAAGAATACACCTGAACATCATCCGCAAGATGTGGTCTTAGAGCTGTGTACTTATTGTATAGATTTTGATCGACCACGCCTACGGATTCTTCTTCGTCGTTTGGTCCAAAAATGTATGGCTCTGCTTTAGGTACTTGATTTTCAGGTATCTCTATAGAATTGTATTTCGGTTGATGATTTTGTTCAATAATATCTCGATCGGGTGGATAATATTGACTGTTAATATTATTTGGAATCTGGTCATCTATGTAGTACTGCTGATATTCGGAAATTCCAATCGGTTCGTCTCCATACCTTCCAATAATTTCATCGTGTGGTAAGTCAGGGCCGTCTACTTCGTTTATATTATGTACCGTGTATTTATCTTCCCCGTCGCCAATGGAATTATCATCGGAGTTCTTTGGTCCGTCTTCAAAATGGACTTTATTGCTCGCAAAACTCAGATCTGTCTGTGAATTCTGGTTGTCCGAATCGCTATGCCAATCTTCACTGCTATCGTTTTCACCAATAAGGTCTTTTTCGTTCACTTGTTGGGGGTCTTGCCCGTAGTTATTGTTGAACTTTGTAGTCTCTTTTAAAGTGCAAAATGTCATTACAGCTTCATACGGCGCATTTTTATTGCCGACGATAGCTATTACCGCATATTTGTATCCAGGGCCTCCATCGATGACCGTTGCCATTAAATTTGCTTCGAAGTCCACTCCCGTTACTCTGACGTGGGTTATAAGATCGCCTTCGCCAACTGCTGGATACCTTAGCGTGACCGAACCTCCAGCCATTGACACTCGTATCTGCTCATCCTTAGTTTCTTGAATTTCTTCATTTCCAATGTCCAGCAGAAACACGTACGGGTACCTCGATGGATTACATAGCGTCACTGTTACGATGTTTATGAGGAGCACTAAAGCTAGCATCGTAGAAGTAATTGGTTCTGTTGTATTGACTGCACTGATGATTGACGTGACAAGCTTCACTTACTTATAGGGGGCAATTTCACGGTTGGCTTTACATTGGCTTTTTGTAGAGGTCGTCCGTTAGGCACCGTTAACACTGTCAAGGTCTAGCTAGACACAGATCGCATTGTTTGCGATGCGGAAACTACTGGGTTGCGATCTTATTTTGTGCATTTTTCCAATAGTCCCGAGCGTAAATCTGTCAAGTCAGCATACCATTTGCAACCCTATGTCTTTGAGCATCGTTAGCCAAAGGTCGCAGTCGATCACGACGGTCTATCGAAATGGTATAAGAGTATGTCACGCCTCCAACAAAACCGACTGTCATCGCACTTTGCTTCAACAGTAAAACCTTGTCTGGCATCATAGATACATAAATGTCTGCCTAACCTAGGAATAACCTAACTAAAGCGGTACGCGAATCAATTTACGGGCATTCAGCTCCGGGGTGCCGATGTCTCCATCATATTGTACTTAATCTAATTGAGCTGATACAGTTTAATTGATGGTTGCTATGACTACGGTTCACAAAACCAATGAAGGACGATTGCGTGCTAATAATGATGGTATCACGGACTAGGGAAAATGGTATAGTTCCGCAATAGTAGGTACTTCAGTGTTGAGTAAGTAGCAAGCAATTCAAATCTTCCTCATACATAAGACGTCAGTCTTCTTTCAAATCGGTCTGATAGCTCTTCAGGGATGAAATTGGCTGAGCCTACAACGCTTTTAAATCATGCATGATACCACAATTTATAACCGTATTCGATACGTACCGTGTCGTGTGCGGTCGATACTTACAAAGAATAGCCCCACTATATCTCTCCCCGTGCATGTCGTGAAAGGCGACCAATGGATAAGGACAAGATAGCCACCCCTCACCTTGGCGCGGTCCTTCCACCGAGTCATGCAGCAGGTGGGGTCTATTCATGCCTTACTTACTGCTTGATAGTAACCTTGTCCGAATACTTTGCTAAACGTGGTGGTCGATGTTGTGCTGTAATTTACAAGAGTTCTTGTGGCACAACACCGTTTACTCTGCTCACCCCGATTGGGATACAGCGTGTGATATGTGTGTGTGTAACTTTCTCCATATAAAATCGTCTTTCGGAGTTTATGCTTTTTAACCCCCTAAACCTTATCCGATTTTTTACAATTATTTTTTTGTTGTAATAAGGACAGTCGATGCTACGTTCCTGTCTTTTTATTTTTTGAATAGGTATCTAAAGTGATGACTGATGGATGACTCAATAAAGCTTAATGAACTTCATGACATCAAAAAATAAAAAAAATAAAAAATAAAAATTTTTTTCGGTGGAAATACAATTTTTTAGCTCCGGTGTTTTATATTTCATCTAAACAAAAACGACAAAGACAGGAACGTAGACTGGACTGTCCTTAAGACAAGAAACAAAATTTTAAACATCGGATAAGGTTTAGGGGGCTAAAAAACATAAATGCCGAAAGACGAATTTGTATGTAAAAAGTTAACTTCCGTCTCGTCTTAACTGCGGGATAGTCAGGAAAGGGGCAAATGTTATGTGAAACATCAATTGAAACACACAGAAACATTATAATTTATTAGTGTTTAGTTTAACGAAAGCTAACAATACGTTTCCATGCATTTGTTCTTACCATAATTGCTTTAAAAGCTGCCTGCCATGTTAGATTATGTATTCGTACCTATGTGGCGTAATACGTTAATGTCCATTTTCGCAGAGACTCAAAAATGTATCAATAAACATCTAAGTACTATTTAGAACGCCCGATCTTTTTAAAAGCACGCGTAGGTACTTTATAATATAAATACTAATAAAATTTTAAGTGCAATTTTACATTATTCGCAAAATAATTTGGCAATTGCGACATTCGTGTAGTCAATACTTACTAACTAATTCGTAGGAATCTAATTCCACAGCCTGACAACATTCAAAGTAATACAAAAACGCCCTTAGCTAGACTAAGCGCTTATCACATACAAAATATCACATTGACAAAATATATTTCGTTTCTGTACATTAAAGTACAACACAAAATACTATTTATTGTTACAGAAAAACGGTGCACTGTTATATTGAATATAATATTGCTTATAAATTCATAATTTTTAAGCATTCATTATAATCTAAATAGCGAATAATTTTACGATTATACGTAGAACGATGTCAGACTAATTTCCTCATAGGTAAAGGTCTGACGACAGGACTTTTATCCTTATCACGTGCAGTATTACGAGGCATGAATAGGCACCTGTCAGGCCAGCGTGGCATTCGCTAACGCCGTGTAGAATGTCCATGGGCGTCGTTAGACACCTTATGGGTGGCTGGGCGCCATATGTCGCGCTTTCTATAAAAAAATACTGTAGGATGAAACAATTTAACTGCTGAATATGCCCTTCCACACAGCAGGTGCCTACTTATGTACATCAAATGCAACGTGAAGGCATGGCGTGACTATTCCTTAACTAGGTATGTGAAAAAATTTAGGTACCTACTCCTTTTTAACCGAGAAAGTAATTATCAAAATTCAGACCAAGAATACAATTGAAATATTTGGCTGAAAAGTTAAGTTGTTATTAGGGTTTCGTAGCCAGCGACGACGATGGCAGGGAACTTATAAAATCGGTCAAGTGTCTGTCCGTCCGTCCGTCCGTCCGTCTGTCACACGCGCTGCTCGAAGCGATCACTCCCGAACCTAAAACTCAACAAATCTAAAAAAAAATTGTCTATTCAGTCCTTACGGCAAGAAAACTATTTTATACTTTCTTTGATACTGCTCAACCCCAAGGTTTCTTAGCGTGATGGCATATAGCCTATAATGAGCCCCAAGAACTATATTTTCAGTGATTTCGGAGTTTGCCTTAAACATACATACCTACATACATACAGACAGACAAATGTTCCTTCCTTCAAATAAGAAGACACAATAAATAAGTATATATACACAAATATAATAAGTATAAATTGGTATAAATATAGGGCAAAGTCCCACAAAAAGTAGAGATAGAGATAGATAATGTACAATTATATTAAATTAAGTAGAACTTCTTCTTCTACATACATGCTGTTTTGACAGAAATACAAGTTTAAGCTACAAGTACTTACTACTATTATACAATATCATGAACGGGGCGGTCCATATACTACGCCATCGATTTTATATCGTCATTATCTAATGAACCCCTCACGCAAAAATGACGTCATTTCCATTAACTGTATCACAAAATAAATATTGTTGTTCAAACTACATAGCACGCGATCGAAGTCGCGAGCACAGCTAGAATGTTCTTGACAGCTAGTTATGCAATATTTTGGGGTCATCCGTATTTCGACGGTTTACAGGCAATACCCGGAGATCAAATTTTACAGGAGAAGGTGAAAACTGTTTTCTTTCATAAATAATGAAATAAATGTAAATATTTTGTGGTTTTTGTTCTTGTTTGATTGCTTTTAATAGTAATAGTATATAATTATTTTGACTATTTTGACAGGCTGTTATGTGGCTTGGGAGAAATTGCGCGCAAATCTCGCTGAATGTGTTGCCACCACTCGCTTGGGGAAGTGATTTATTGCCACTATTTCAAATTTAAATTCAATAGACCGTATAGGTTGCGAGTTTTTGCAAAAACAAAGTTTTTAATTTGAGATTTTTCTGTATAAGTACTTAACTCGATTTAAGCTTTTTTGTGGTTTACGAGGTATTGCCTGTAAGCCATCGATTTGCAACAATGAATTTTGGCAAGACGTCGCCAACCCCCCTTCGTCATATTACCATCATCCGGAGACCAGAACCCCCCATAATTTCAAATGAGGTTTTTTTTATGGAAGCTGACACGGTTGGCTACATCACCTATAACGTCCGTGATGTCAGCCCATAACACCGGGTGAACTAGGTGCCATGTCAGTGCTTCCCCCTTTGATCGTGCCGGCTACACTGAACGGAAAACACAAACTACCAATTTACATAGCCGTTTCGACCGACGCATCATTCAGTGCGGTGGTATCAACCCGGGCGGCTTTTAAACCCTACCACCAACCAAGTAAGATTAGGAGGGAAGGGACCTACAGTTTTTTACGAGGAATCCGAACCTCGGTCAGCCTCCAACGGTCAGCGGTCACCCATCCAAGTACTGACCGCACCCAGCGTTGCTTAACATTCAATAGCGACAGTTGACTGTCTGCACCACTGAGCTATCGAGGCTGACTAATGAGTGAAGACTAATGTGACTGACGTAATTATGGATGGCCCCAATGAGTATTATTAGGAAGCTACTGCACCTCGTCGATCTCATGCACCTGCGCAATGCACAATGCAATCAATACAGGATTCCAACAGTACCTGGAACTGGAAGTAGATAGATATATAAATAGACTTTCTTTATTGCACACAAAACTATAACTAACTACATGAAGAAAAAAAATATACAGGAGAACAATTGAAATATATGAATATAATCATACACAGATAAACAAAAACCATAGCGCACAAATGCGGACTTATCAATCACCCATAATGTTCATTTTTTTTTATTTAGTTTATTTTTAGGGCTTTCAACAATAATTTGTTAATATCAGCCCCATAGCCATAGTACTCATCTTCTCCATCCCTTAGGGCCCAGAGTCCCTAAGGGATAGAGAACGCACCACAAAGTTCAACACATTTACTAAATCCCTCTCACTTGGGCTCGCCAACAGTTTATGTATGCTGAAAAACAAATTGAGTCTGTCCACCCTAAGTGACGTCTGTAATTCCGTCCGTAATTCCTCGTTCAGACCACACTCCATCAGCAAATGGTACATGTCATCCTCCTTGTTACACCGATCACAATTTGGAGAATCTCTCTTTTTCATCAGGAATTTAAATTTATTCAATGGAATGTGGCCAGAACGAAGTCTTAGAGCTAGCACTATTTCAGGCCTTCGTAAATTACACACCTGGAACCAGGGAACCTGTGGAGGATTGGATTGTAAGGTTTTGTACCATATTCCACTCTCTACGGATCGACTGTCAAAATACTCTTTCCATAAAGCAATGAAACAGCGGACAAATTAGCAAAAGAAGCTATTTATCGTATATCATAATTCTTTCGTTCAGTCAGGCCCATCTGAAGAGGGCCATCACGGAACGGGCGAACACGAAAAAAAAAATAATAAAAAAAAATTCTTTTAAACAAACGTGTTTTTTCAAAGTGTTTTTGTTTGTTTTTGATTTATCGTAAAAACGGTATATACATCAAACTCAAAAAGACTCGAAAAAACCAGCCAAATGTGAGTCAGACTCGCGCTAAGGTCTCGAACTGAATGAAATAAAACACATTTTTTTTGTAAATAAATAACACAAATATTTTGTGTGGTTGTACGGAACCCTCGGTGCGCGAGTTCGACTCACACTTGACTTCTCTTTCATTTCTACTTACAACTTTTTATGATTTTGAAATGTTCAAGTAAATATTACGAGCATAATATTTGATTATTTACGTTAAATTTTGCAATTTTACATTTAATTTAAGAAAGTGAAAAGCAGCGTTTCAACAGCCCATTTACCAATATTATTAAATAACCCTTACTTTTGGCTGCGCCACAGTCGGGTAAACAAATTGACAAAAAGACAGTGCAGCTTATCATTATATTCATAGGTGCACTGGGTGGTGAACTTCAGCAGTGTAGACATAACGTTCAGTCAGAGGGATGTCAGAGGTCAGAGGGACAAGGAAGGGTAAGGCGGGTGAGGTCGCTGGAAGCTCCCGCCTATCGCAAAAACGATCTCATCTGTTTGTTCTGATGTTGCATAGAACAATTCGCTTTTTCCGCCTTCGAAAGCAGAGCGTCTAGCTTACTTATTTGATTGGAAACCTGTTCTTTGGCATCCTTAGCTGACGCCTTGCTGACGATCGGCGTGTTTTTATTCCTCTGCATAGTGTCCAGGTTGGCTAGCGCTGTGTTCAGGTCACCTTTACCCTTGTGTACGGCGACAGACTGACCCGGCCCGAGTCCCGTGTTGACGGAGCCCAGGTGTGCGTCACGGCCCTTGTTGAGGTCCGGAGTCTTAGGAGGCACGTAGTCTGAATCGAAGTTGGCTTGACCGATGTAACTAGGCTCGCTGGAGTAGCTGAGGTTGTCCTTGGAAGACAGTTTGAAACGCAGCATGTTTGTGAGGCTTCCGCATACTCCCTGCAATATTACATATAATAACTGCACGCTGTATCCCGACAATCGGCGGGTGGCCGAGTGGTTTGGGCATCGGCTTCTCATGCGAGAGGTCCGCGGTTCGAATCCGGTCGGCGTGTACCAATAAGTTTTTTCTGACGAAAAAATTTACGTGCATACCTACACCTGATGCTTCACCGTTCGGAACCGGTGTAAAACTGTAGGTCCCTTCCCTTGCCCCTTATTAGGTGGTAGGCTCAAATTGTAGCCGACTGGGTTGGTACCACCGTACTGGATGTAAGATGGCCGCATAGCAGCCTCGGTTGTGTTCTCCTCTAGTCCAGTATAGCCAGCAATGCAGGGAAGTCTCCGGTATGACACCTACCTTCTCGGAGGTGATATTGGCTGGTCAGAGCATGCGTTTTGGCCCCTCCGACTCAGCCACGCATATCGGATTACATAAAAAAAACTGTATGAGCAGAGTAATCGGCACAACAGCTGCAAATACTCTTGTAAATTTCAGCACAACACCGAAACGTTTAGCAATGTTTTAGGACAAGATACTCAATTAAATATCAAGCAGCAAGTAAGGCACGAAGACCCACCTGCTGCATGACTCGGTGGAAGGACCGTGCCAAGGTGAAAGGTGGCCATCCTGTCGCCCTTAAGCACGGCACTTTGTCCTTATTCCTTAGTCCACCTTTTACGACTTGCGTGCGTGTATGTAATACATATTTATTAGTAACTGTAGGTATAGTTCGAAACACGTAAGAGTGTTCTAGTCCCCACACAAAACATATGGCGATTTTTTAGCAGCTGCCCCAATTTAAAAGTGCGTGGAGTGGACCGCGTGCGATAACGTAGAGGTGCGCTGTCTTTTTCTGCCTACCCCCATTGAGAAAGACGTGCGTGACGATATGTAAGTATTCGATAAAAATATAATACAATCCATAAACTCGCCTTAAGCCTGTTGATCCTGGACTGCGTGGAGCCGAGGATGGAATTCAGTTCGTTCAGCCCGCCCGCGGCGCCTGCCAGGTTCTCATTCAGCATGGCCGTTGTCTGTAGAACGTACAAACATTAATTATTATTGGTAATGTTTTTGTAAAACGAGACTAATAAGTTTAATTTCATTCACGGAACCCTAAAAAGACAACACATATAAAGCCGCTGAAGTTTTGTTTTGAAATTAGGATCTCTGAAAATTCTCCAAAATTATCTAGTAACCTACATACATACATGTATACAAAAAATCATTCTAATGTACTATAGTTAAAAAATTTATGAAAAAGTATTTATTATACAAAACAATGTCATCGCAATATAAACAGCGCCACCTATGTACATTTACGTTCAAGATAAACGATTCAAAGTTTTCTCGAGTTTGTTGACTACATAGATCGCGAGATGGCAGCACATGTCTATATACTCGGCCCGAGTTACTCGGGGAGTCGATTACACAGCCACGTAATTTTACCAAAAATATTTTACCTCCATCAAACTCAAAGCTTTTAATCAGTGTTTCTTTCAGGTACTTCTCCGGGGGGTGCGCCGCCCCCCCGGAGCAAGTCCACTGCCCCCCCTCCCCCAACCCCCCCCAGGATAACTTTATTTACAACATGCCCTATCCGAAATCATTATGAGGCCCCCCGAATCATTGAGTAGCCCCCCCGGAGATGTTTTTCTGAAAGAAACACTGCTTTTAATGGCAAACAAAGTAAGGAGTATTACTATACATAACTAAAAATTAAATAAAACATAAAGGAAAAAGCAAAATACATAATGAAACCAAATACATAGAATAAAATCCTATATTAAAATACATTTACATTCAAGATAAACGATTCAAATTTTTTTCGAGTTTGCTAACTACGAGATGGCACATGTCTTTACTCGGGGAGTCGATTACGCAGCCACGTAATTTTACCAAAAATATTTTACCTCAAACTCAAGGCATTTTAATGGCAAACAAAGTACAGAATATTATTATACTATAACTAAAATAAAATAAAACAGAAAACATAAAGGAAAAAGCAAAATATAATAAAACCAAATAGAAAAATCCTTTAAAAAAAAATAAACAAACATTTTGTTCCCAAAAGGATGCGGCACAGATCTAATTCCTAAGATGACCATTTATTTTTTAAATTATGGACACACATATTCAACCATAAAACTAATAAACGTAAAATACCTACATAAAAAAGATAAAAGACAAAAAAAAAAAGAAAGACTCTAGTGTGTGTTATAGCGAGAACAAAAAGATACAAAATAAATGAAAACTAAGATAAAAATAAAACTAATGACATTGAGTTAACTTCTTTTTTGTACCGACAAAAAGTATAATTTCAAGTTCACGTTTCAAATTGAAATTACCCACCAGTTAGTTGGGGGGACACACTTCCATATATCCAAAACCGATTGCGCCGTAAACGTTAGTATAATATATAATAATAATAGGTAGTGGTTGGTTAAGTATATTTATCTGTCTACGCTCTAGAAAGATAACCACATTTTCATATTTATAATACGAATTTCAATACATATACATTTCAATTAGTAAATACATACACACCTCAGCGGTTACAATATCGTCTTCATTCACTTCAACGACGTCGAGATGTTTATTTTTCTCCAGAAACTCATCTTTATCTGGTTTTGGCTGCCCGAACAACTCGGCTCTTAGGCAGGCATCGTTGTACGCCTTTAGAGACATCTCGCTGAGCAAAATTGATACAAGAACAATAAATATTTATTTCAAAATATTTCCATAATAGAGAATTTCTACTCCGTCTCGTCAGAACGGTACGGAGGGCTGGAGAAACTATCGATTTCTCTAGCCATCAGCTGACTGCGTTTTCTGATTTGAACCTTAAAGTACTCAACAATCTGTAATAATAAGATATTTTCAAATGCAAAGTTTAATGCAATTGAATTTGAAAATAGCATTCATGATGATGAAAACCCCTATTGATAAAATGCTAATTTAGAATTTATCGAGCCAATTTATTCAACAGTAGTAGTTTGAATTTCCCGCGCTTTTGTTACGGCTGTCGTTTTCGAATTCAATAGACGTGCTGAGATTCCAGTCGCTAGCATAGAAACCTCTTTTTCTAACAACTGTCGTTGTTCTACGTTTATTTGACCCGAATTGTGTCTCCCTTAAATTATATATATTATATTATTATATATTATAGATACTAGGTATGATTTGTTTGCTTGCTTCTTCTTGATGCATTCACATTTCATACAGAATTTATTAACGATGTAAACGTTACATAATATGTAAAGCCTAAGTAAAATAGTTGCTTAAAGCAACTATTTACAATGCGGCTGATTAGATTGTTACACAAACGCTTTACGAGCGCGTCAAATGAGGATCAGGGCGGTTAGTTCTGTATGGCTTGCTTGACAATGTCACGTGTCCGCTAATTTTACATCTGAATGATAAAGTGATATTCGATAAAGTAAAACAAATATCTGATTCAGATGTAAAACGTGCACTAGCAGAGCATGCACGAGTCAGTAAGCCTGGAGGCGCTATACATAGGAGGACAGGGGTAGCCGCGCGTCGGCGCACACGCGCCAGCGCGTCAGTCTAGCGCCGGCGACCGATCTTAGTCTCCGTCCGCCGCTCAGGCGGAGCGAACGTGCGCGTCTGTCACAAAATGCCTCATTGTGCAGTGCTTTGGTGCAAAAAGTCGTCGAAAAATTCAAACTTGAACACAGATGGAGTCACCTTTCACGAGTAAGTACTTTCATTCAATTTGATAGCATTTTTCGCTTGAATTTCAGTAACAAACATCGGCGTAAATATGTATGGAGAGCTCTTTTCTGCTTACCCACCATAGGTCGACTATCGTGTTGGATGCAGTTAGCTCTTGTAATTTTTTTTGTTTATTGATAAATATGTATGTTAAATGTATACAGATATTTCATGCATTCTGCCTTATTGCCAAAGGACATTTCTTCTAGTCAACCTCAGCAGGTTTCCTCGTTCAATATTCGTTTATCGCGCTTTTTTCATTCAACCAGTACCTACCGGTTTTTACTTTTGAGCGACTCTAAAGGAATTAATTACTTTAGGTCATGCGTCTACCGGGAATTAGTCTTGTTATGCTTAGCATTAACAAAATTAATTCATAATGAATACCCCGTTAGCATTTAGCACTGCTAAGCGCCCTGATGAATAAAAATTAATGCTAAATGCTAAGCAATAATCACATTTAATTTTAGTTAGCATTGCTGTTGCGTTCGTAAAAATTTTGTTGGTTCGTTTGTTTTGGAACGCACAAAGCAATGAAGTATGTGCTATTTATCTGTGGTACTGCTAAATGCTAAATGCTATATAGCGCCTGCGCTCCGCTGCTAGCTAGCTAGCTAGCATCTAAATGCGAAATGCGATGCGATCATGCGAGTGAGGGGTCGGAATTATCATCTGTCACGTGATCATTAGTTTTGGTCATATCTACAGAACCACTGGACTTAGACCCATCGTGTTGGTACTCAAACTGAACGTCTCGGTGAGATCTACCCATCTGTCACGTGATAATTTGTTTTGGTCATATCTCGAGAACCACTGAACTTAGACCCATCGTGTTGGTACTCAAACTGAACGTCTCGATGAGATCTACCCATCTACCACGTGATAATTTGTTTTGGTCATATCTCGAGAACTAATGGACTTAGACCCATCGTGTTGGTACTCAATCTGAACGTCTCGATGATATCTATCCATCTGTCACATTAACTTTTGTTTTGGTCATAACTCGAGAACCACTGGTGCTAGACCCATCGTGTTGGTACTCAAACTTCAGGTCTCGGTGAGATCTATCCATCTGTCACATGAACTTTTGTTTTGGTCATAACTCGAGAACCACTGGTGCTAGACCCATCGTGTTGGTACTCAAACTTCAGGCCTCGGTGAGATCTATCCATCTATCACATGAACTTTTGTTTTGGTTTATTCACACGCTTGAGTGAATTCGCACTTCATATACACGGTGTTGCAGTTGCCCCCGTAATATTTCTAACTGACATAAGGGGGTTATTCTATATGTGAAACTAAACAACTTATGTGGCGAAAACATTTTTTTTAACAAAAAAAAATTTTTTTTCCGTAAATATTTTAAATGCACATTCTCAAAATGTATGGAGAAAAAAAATTTTTTTTCTTCAAATTAAAACGTCGTACAACAAAAGTTGTGGTTATTTCACGTAAAGAATCACCCCCTTTCGGGTTTTACGGTTGGGGTTGCAACACCGTGTATAAGACATTCATTGTGTGTTTTCATTCCATCATGAACTGTCGAGCGATATTTTTCGCATTCGCATTTAGCATTTAACGTTAGCATGTTAATGGCGTAAGATTCGCAAGTGAATTAAATTAATGCTTTTTCGAATTAATTAACAACACTACCGGGAATATCAGATCGCGGATATTTAGGAGAATTAAAAATAATTGACATGGTAGGGTAGATTTTCGCGAATTTTTCGCGAAGTCATATTGCAATATAATTTGTCATATCGTTGGCTAAGTAATTAGCAAATAGTTGTTAATAATATAATTATAATTTTTTTGGTTACAAAACTTTTCGACTTTCTAACATTATTTTTTTAATTTTGGAAAATTCCAATAACAAATACTCCAATAAGATAATACCAATGTACGAGGTCTTACATACTCGCTTACATATCATTGTTTTGGAAATTTTATGTAGATTTATAATAAAGTATCCGAGGTATCTCAGAACTTAGAACTATTATCGTGTTTATGCGAAAATCTTCAAATTCGCAAAATTGTGAAAGGGGCGTTGCCTTTGTTCATTTAAGAGAAAGTTATATTATTCCCTTTATGTAAAGAAGGGTTGTTAAATATTGTTAAATCCATTTCATCTTTTCATCGCGAATCGACACAATGAGCGACTTATTGTATGAATCCCGTTCAAACGTATGGAAGACTGGCGTCACTTGGCTACCTACTCGCTCGGCCAATCACGGCGTTCCATGCGCCGCTCCCGCCTCAGACTTCACACCCCTTTGGCGGCTACCTCGGTTCTCATACAAACGATGCCGTATTTCGTATCCAGGCTTACTGACTCGTGAGAGCATGTATGCTCTGCTGGTGCAGTTATAGAGTCGGTACGACACCCGAAAGGCAAGGCGGCTCCTTTCGTGAACACTCGGCTCGAAGGAAAGTGAACGTGGCTGAACGTTTTGGTGTTTTAAAAAAAAATTTACTCTAACCTAATGTTGAGGCGGAGCATGTCGTTTTTGTTACGTTTCGTTTCGAGCCGAGTGTTTACGAAAGGAGCCGCCTTGATTCTTTGGTCGTATTCGATAGAGTGTAGCAAATTTTTTTTTATTTCATGGTCGTGGGTTCCACGCATATAATGTGTTTTAATATTTTTTTTAAGTATTGCTAGGATATTAAAAATAGGTTATGGTTATTTTTTTATAACCTCATATAACTTTATTATCCTAAGTATTTAACTATGTACTAATATTATGCTAGTGGCAGTACTATGGTAAATTAATAAATTACGGTTCACTACTACGTATGTTTTGGTCAGACCGTCACGTGACGTTGTCTGAAAAGCCGCCCTGATACTCCCTTGACGGGCTCATAACATTTTGACAGCGGCCTTTTTTTGCTTCTTCCTTCCTTGCTGTCAATGCCACCAGCTGTTCGAAATCGCCTAGCCCTTTATAATAAGTACGAACGACTGGGCCTTCGTTCGTTCCTCCCTCCGTCTCTGTCTCCTACACTGGATTTTGAGGGGAAATGAGTGAGTGAGAGTATGGTTCTGTGATGACTCATCATCTTTGAAATCTCACTCATCTCAATCTCTTCCATCCAACCAAGCTATCTCTCAATTTTCTCATCATCCTCCCTCATTCCTCGTTCGTTTTTCTTTGCTTGCCGCTGGCTGGCTGGCTGGCTGTCTGTCCCGTCACTCATCCATCATCACCACTCACAGAAGTCGTCAGTGCCGTCCGTCTATTTGGTTTTGTCATTCGTCGTCACTTGAGTCAACTTGAGTTCACCATGTCGCAGTTCCCGAAAAGTAAGTGTTTCAAAATTAAGTACCTACATTGATCGTTTGCAACATTTTTTTTATACACATACGGCACGAGTGGCTTTGGCCTAAACTTCAACGTAAGATCAGACACGGCCAATAACACCACTCCTTGCGAAACCACGCTCGTGGAAGCGCTATGCCAGCTATAAACTTGCGCATAATGCGTTTGCTCTTCGAGGCATAGCAAGCTGTGTAGCAGCAGCGAGCAAGGGCATGGAAATTCTCCAGGTCACAATACAGGTTCTCAAAGTAACATCCAGGCCTTTGTTGTACTTACGAAATATTGTATTAAATTAACAGAACAGCGATTGGCGGCCGTCTTCCTTAATTATCTTTCTGCACTTCCTTAATTATCTTCTTACTTTTCTGCAGCTCGGAAGGTGGCGTTCCTCGCAGTGTTTTCCTTCCCCGGAATGATGAATAAATTATACTTCTATGTAATATATAAGGTCTTCTTTTAACTGATAATGCGTAAAGGGGGTGTTCTGTATCGGAAATAGATCATTTTAAAATTATAAAAAAGGGGTAATATTTTTATATTTTATTTTATAATAAAAAAATACTAACAGACTCCCCTAGGTACATTTAACACCTTTTGCTAAGAAACTATGTTTTTATTTCTAATAATTACCGAGATAATAATTGTGAAAGTTTATAAAAGTTTGAATTCATAAGGAACACGCTTTGGGTAGGTAGCTACCTACCTACGTAACTTTGCACATTATCTGTGCTACGCACGTGGCGGCGGTCGTTTAACTACGGCCTTGAAACACATTAAACACCTCTTCGCATAAGGTCTTCACTACTAGGCCATCTTAAAAATGTATGACGTTCTTACGTAATGTAGGTACCATGCAAAGTTGTTAGCTAGTGGTATGCAGTAAAGGTAACATTTTAATTTGTCCAGAGCCTCTGACCGCAGAGGAGATTGGAAAGTACCGCAGCGAGTTCTACGCGGACCCAAAGAACGTCGTATGCCAGAATGTATGCACACGCTTCGATCCACGCGAGGTGTGCATCAGCCGGAAGAGGACCCAGCAAACCACCCATGTTTACAATATAAAGGTTAGTCCTTAAACTCAAACCTAAATCTTCATGTCTACATACTCGGCCCGAGTTACTCGGGGAGTCGATTACACAGCCACGTAATTTTACCAAAAATATTTTACCTCAATCATACTCAAAGCTTGTAATCAGTGTTTCTTTCAGGTACTTCTCCACAAGCAAGTCCACTGCCCCCCAATAATTTATTCATGCTATTGTTTTTTTTTTTCTAATAGTTCTTATGGTTAGTATGTAGGTAAGTAGTTTGAAATTGAGAATTATATTGAAGTGTTCTATGTTAAAACAAGATGTTTAATATATATTTGTAAATTTTGTTATCAGCTACTCGCCTCTATACAATTAACAATTTACAAATACACAAAGAGGTCACAATAAACAAATTCAGAGTAAAAACTTAAAATGACATATTTTATTCTCACAAGTAATAGTAAAAAATTGTTAAAAATGCATTGTATCACAGACAATAAAACAAATTTAATTGAATACCATAAAATTCACATAAACTGTCAAGTGCGAGTTTTACTCGTACGCGAAGGTTTCCGTATCTATCCGCTATCAATAATATCCGCCTATCCGCTCAGGTGGCATGGTCTTTTAATTTGAATTTATCAGATATCAGGGGTAGAGAAACAAAGTTAGTAAAGTCCAACATATTCCAAAAAGAAGATTTGAATGGCAACACTTTCCTTTCTGTATTTGCATTGACCCCAAAAAATTGTTTGGTTCCCAAGTTGGTTATGTCCGCTTATATTTTAATTTAAAATTCGACCTTAGAAACAAATCTGGTTAAGTCCTACGACTTTGAATTCCAAATTGCGAAAAGTCCAGATCCTCCAATAGGAAGCCTCCTTTTGCCTCACGGTTTTAATGGCCGCCCATGCATTTTTTCTTGTTTACGTTGCGGAAATAATTTCAATTTGAAAAGGAAAACCTTTGTTTTGGAAGAATATTGATGGTTCCAAGGGAAGATGGAAAGCCATCCTAAAAGGGTCCATAAAAACCAAGCGCGGAAACGAACTTCACAACCCGAAACTTGGAAGAAGAACATCGCCAAGAATCAGAGGTTATTTTGACAGTTTGCCAGTGCCGTATCTTTGTTTACTCATTGCTCTTTTATGGCAGTGCCAAACCTTGGGGGATCTTACTTATGTCCAGCAGTAAACATCTTTCAACTGAAATGATGATAATGATTGCTCTTTGTTTGTCAATTGACTTCTAAAAAAAGGAGGAGGTTCTCAGTTCGTCTGTACGTTTTTTGTTTTGTGTGTATGTTACTCGATTTCTCCGCCAAGTGTCAACTGATTTTAATGATTCTTTTTTTCATGAGTAGGTTATATCTCAGGGGTGGTCCTTTAATACATTTTATGAAAGATTACCACCCCTAAGAGTAAGAAATTAAGGGATGAACAGGCTTATTTGAATTTTACCCACTTCCCGTCAACCGATTTTTATTACCAAAAAGAGTGAAATAAAAAAACTGTTTTAAAAATACATTTCAAACCCTAAAAAGTATTCAATAATATTTTGATTCACATTCGCACCCTTGAGTAGAAGACGGTACAAAAGCACACCTGAAAATTTATAGAGGGACAACTTTTGTGCTTTTGTACCGCCCGACCCGAAATGCTTCACTCTTTGTTTTTTTTCTTCATAATAGCTAATTAATTAAAAAAAAAAGCCAAGAAAATAAAATGTGGAATTTTTAAAATACAAAATTAAGGTTTTTTAAGGTATTATTTGTTCAAGGTTGTTTTTAGTCAAAGATTAAGTTTAGACATACGAGTACATTGTTTGTAATGATGAGCTTTTAAGAAAAAAATAATGGAGGTACGTTTACCAGAATACGGCCCTGACCAGCAAGTTGGTAACAAATTAAGAAAAGTCCCTACCATTCATTTACAAACTAAGGTAAGCCCATAAATTGGAAACAAAGTTGGTTAAGTCCCTCTTTGATTAAATATTTTACGCAAATGTATTAAATTTACCGTATAAATCAAGTTATAATTGAATAAAGTATTTTTTTCTATATTTAAAAAACAATACTCCTAATTGAAATCATAACTCAGAAGTAAAACAATCGTTTTTATTGTTTACTGAAAATTTTGGTTTCATGGACGTAACCACATTTGTTTCTATACCCCTGATATATTATGTTTATGTTATGACAGGTTTCCATGTTTGCCCACTGACAGCTTTTACCATAGTAACGTCACTTTATTTTTTTAAAGTGATCTGTCATGCCGGCACTTCATTTGGCTTAGCGTATTCGTGTTTGTTGCAAACATTTTAGTTTTATCTCGCTCTAAAGAAGCCATTAAAGGGAGACGAAAGGGAAATTTTTGCCAAATACACGAATACGCTAAGCCAAGTGAAGTGCCGGCATCAAACATCAAACTTCTGAAAATTATTTTTTGGAACGACCAAAGATTAAGAAGCGGCTATCTTTTAGAGACGCCTCAATGAGGTCGATAGCACTTTACGGTGGGAAAATGACAGCACCTAACAATGCATGCAATGTATAAAAGTCCTTTGCGCCATCTGTTATTAAATAGTGTGACTAATCTATTTTAATAAAATGTTTCTTGTATTAATTCATTAATTTTTAACTTTTTCTTATTTTTCTTATTTGTTGTTTCATCCGCCATAGTAACGCATATTTTGTGAAAGTTTCAAAGGGCTACCTATTACGGTTCAAGAGGTACAGCCCTCGGACGGACGGACGGACGGACGGACGACGGAATCTTAGTAAAAGGCTTCCGTCTGGGATACGGAAACCTAAAAAGATGCATGTAAATATTAGCAAATTGATTAATTTTTTCATAAATAAATCCAAATCAATTTTATCACATTTTATACAATTTTATATACATATTACTATCTGTTATCTTCAGACTATAAACAGGTGTGTGGCGTGCGTGGTTTAGGCTTGGTGAGTACACCCTCCATCGAAGATGCCTCGATTATTCGGCTGGACCATTGGACGTCTGATCACAACTCTGGGATTGCTTGTTTGTCTCTTGAGCCATTCCTCATCCGAGTGTATTAATCTGTCCTGCTTAGTAAGCCGGTGGGAGTGTTTTGTGAGCCTTTTTATTGAGAATACTGATTTAAAAACGCTGAATAATTCCGTCATTGGAAGTGCTGGCACTGGCAAAATAAATAAATAAATCAAAATAAATTGATTATGTACAGTATAATATACTAACTATTGAAAACATATTAAAATCTGAATATGGTCTGAGATGCATTGCACTGTTATATTATATTATAACTAGCTGTTCCCGCAGCTTCACTTTGTGGCAAAATATCCTATGACCCTTAAATCCTTAGACGTGCCAGAACACATCAGTGAAACCTCCATGTTAATTGATTGAGTAGTTGTCGAGTTATAAGCGAACCTAGAATCGAGTATGGCGTGATAATATGAACATGGGGCGCAGGTGGCAAGCGAAGGCAAGCCGGTGACGCACCAGGACAGCTCGGGTCGGTGTTGGCTGTTCGCAGCGCTCAACGTCCTCCGTCTGCCGTTCATGAAGAAATACGACATCGAGGAGTTTGAATTCTCTCAGGGGTAAGCAGTTGAAACTGTTCTACATTTCTTACAGAAGGTAGGAAGTAAGGGTGTCTTACATAAGGTAGGAATAGAGCATGTTGAGCGTGTCTTACAGAAGGTAGGCACTGAGGGTTTCTTACAGAATGTAGGAATTGAGGGTGTCTTACAGAAGGTAGGGATTGAGGGTGTCTTACAGAAGGTAAGAATTGAGGGTCTCTTACAAAAGGTAGGAATTGAGGGTATCTTACAGAAGGTAGGAATTGAGGGTGTCTTACAGAAGGTAAGAATTGAGGGTCTCTTACAGAACGTAGGAATTGAGGGTGTCTTACAGAAGGTAGTTATTGAGGGTCTCTTACAGAAGGTAGGAATTGAGGGTACCTTACAGAAGGTAGGAATTTAAGGTATCTTACAGCAGTGGCGGTTATCCAGGTGAAGCAAGTGAAGCACCGCCTCACTTAATTATCTTGAAGGTAAAGAAAAAAAAAATTTCAAAATACCATGAAAGAAAATTTAAAAAAAGTCCATCCAAACTGATCAGAGAACATTATAGACCAAAAAAGCGAACGGCGCACGGCGGCGCGGAGGCGAGCCGGCGGTGCGGCGCGGGGAGGTGGTGCGAGAGGGGTCCATAGAGGCGACGAACGAAATACTTCAGCTCTGCGCCAAAGATGTGTTAGTGCATACAATACACATGTACTTGTCCACGCGCGTGTGTTGGCGCAAATGCCGACAGCACCATACAGCACAGCGCATAATTTGAAAAAGTACCAGGGACACAGCCATGACAAGGAGCCGCACGCGCGGGAAAAAACATTGCATGACATTGTGCACAGTTGGTGAGACGCCGGACACATCCGGCTCATATCGCTTCACCTCGTAGAGACCAAAGTTTGACCTTGAATTCGTTGCATTTACCTAGCAATTGAGGCGCTGATAAATCCTGCTGCATGAACAATTTCGTCGCGTCGTCGCTGCGCTCGCCTAGACGGGCGGCGAGCGCTCTGTGTTCCCTTGAAGTACCAGGGTATAATCGGTAGATAAGAGTCTCAGTAAATAACATAACATGTCATACAGCACAGCGCATAATTTGAAAAAGTACCAGGGACACAGCTATGACAAGGAGCCGCACGCGCGGGAAAAAACATTGCATGAAATTGTGCACAGTTCTCGGCACAGTTGGTGAGACGCCGGCCGGCCGGACACATCCGGCTCATATCGCTTTGAATTCGTGGCATGTACCTAGCAATTGAGGCGCTAATAAATCCTGCTGCATAAGAACGATTACGTCGTCGCTGCGCTCGCCTAGACGAGCGGCGAGCGCTCATGAAGCTCATGAAGTACCAGGGTACAATCGGTAGATAAGAGTCTCAGTAAATAACATAACATGTCATACAATATTTTTTCCCGCGCACAGCTCCCCACCACGGCAAACCCTACCAAAAAGGTAACGATTTTGTGGTCCGATTGATGTTGAAGTACCAGGGTAGAATCGGTAGATACGTAAGAGTCTCTGTAAATAACATAATGTCACATAATATTTCTTCCCGCGCACACAGCTCCCACGGCCTCTCTCGGCTGATCTCCTGGCACCTTTTCAAATTATGTGCAAAATTCTATCATAGGAATATCAAAGATACGCTGCGCTCCTTTAATAAAATAACCCTATGGGCACACGAGTACGAGAACGAATGAAGTCCGCTGCGGGGTGTAGTGCGGGCAGGGGAGCGCGCGCTCGGCGAAGTTCGGCTGCAACTGGGCGCGCGCGAACTGCGAACGTGTTGGTACTCAAACTTCAGGTCTCGGTGAGATCTATCCATCTGTCACGTGAACTTTTGTTTTGGTCATAACTCGAGAACCACTGGTGCTAGACCCATCGTGTCGGTACTCAAACTTCAGGTCTCGGTGAGATCTATCTATCTGTCACATGAACGTTTGTTTTGGTCATAACTCGAGAACCACTGGTGCTAGACCCATCGTGTTGGTACTCAAACTTCAGGTCTCGGTGAGATCTATCCATCTGTCACATGAACGTTTGTTTTGGTCATAACTCGAGAACCACTGGTGCTAGACCCATCGTGTTGGTACTCAAACTTCAGGTCTCGGTGAGATCTATCCATCTGTCACATGAACTTTTGTTTTGGTCATAACTCGAGAACCACTGGTGCTAGACCCATCGTGTTGGTACTCAAACTTCAGGTCTCGGTGAGATCTATCCATCTGTCACATGAACTTTTGTTTTGGTCATAACTCGAGAACCACTGGTGCTAGATCCATCGTATTGGTACTCAAACTTCAGGTCTAAGCTATGTAGGTGGATTTTTAGTCGCCTCACTAAAATTTATTGGTCAAAGCCGCCACTGTCTTACAGAAGGTAGGAATTGAGGGTGTCTTACAGAAGGTAAGAATTGAGGGTCTCTTACAGAACGTAGGAATTGAGGGTGTCTTACAGAAGGTAGGAATTTAGGGTATCTTACAGAAGGTAGGAATTGAGAATGTCTTACAGAAGGTAGAAATTGAGGGGAAAATATAAATGTGAGATCACACTACACTGTTTTGCACGGCAGCGTGGCACATCAAAATATACTTTGTATGAAATCGTAAAAAGTAAACAGCAGATAGCTCGATTAAGTACTATAGTATAGAAGCCGAGACGCAAAGTGTACTCTCAATATTATCAAACAGATGGCAATTTTGTAATAGAGCTCCTACATAGAGTACAAAGATGAAAAGCTTCAAATAAAGTGTTTCGTCATGTTTACTATGAAGATAGTCTACAATATTGTGTTGCAGGTACTTATTCTTCTGGGACAAGATCGAACGCGCTCACTACTTCCTAGTGAACATCGTGAACACTGCTCGTAGCGGGGAGGCTCTCGACGGACGCCTCTCTGCATTTCTGCTGCAGGTAAGTTGAACCAAGCGAGTGGCTGTTGGTTTGGTTAAGGTTGCGTATGACATTAGATGAGGCTAGATTATTTTTAATTTCTCAGGAAGTCTTAATCTGAAGAAGGTACAATTTATGGATATAAAATTTCAGGTACATCCGCACCACATATATGATTTTTGTTAGAATAGCATTAACTTTGCTCAAAAGAAAAAAAATTGCGAAAATTTGTCTATTTGTTCAGATTTTTTTTTTATTTTTACCAATTGGTCTGCATTACAAAGTCAAGAAATACTTGCATTCGCATCATGCTTTAATCATACATACATATCACACACTCTGAACCCCGACAATCTTGAATCTTTTTTTATTTCAACAGGCCTACATCTTCTATATGTCCAGTATAAGAAGTATACCTTAGTTGTAAATGGCTTCACCAAACATACTGGGCCTATGCATGAAGAGATGGATCTATCCTAATCTAAAGGCCGCTAGAAAAATAGCATGATAGAACGATAGGTAATCGGTGAGAGAACGAAAAGGATAGACGTGTTAGATAATTCCATCATAATTTTGTTGTTTTTTCAGTGTTTTGTATGAAAAATTGAAATAATAATAATGGATTAAAGCATGATACCGTGTGGGGCCGGTACTTAAAAAGAATAGCCCCGCTGTATCTCTCCCCATGCATATCGTAAAAGGTGACTAAGGGGTAAGGACAAGATGCCGTGCTAAAGGGCGACAGGCTCGCCACCTTGGCACGGTACTCCGAGTCATGCAGCAGGTGGATCTTCGTGCCTTACTTGCTGCTTGATCGATTGAATCTTGTTCGAATACTTTGCGAAACGTGGTGGTCGGTGCTGTGCTTAATTTACCAGAGTTCTTGCAGCACAACACCGATTAATCTGCTTACCCCGCTTGTCGGGATTCAGCGTGTGTGATATGTATGTATGTATGTATGTTTTATTTTGTCAGGCATAGGGGCTTATGCCTGACAATGAGAAAATAACTTTTCAGGATCCGATCGCAGACGGCGGGCAATGGGACATGCTCGTGAACCTTATCAACAAATATGGCGTAATGCCCAAGAACAGCTTCCCGGAGTCCTTCAGCTGCACCAGCAGCGGCAGAATGAACGCCATCCTCCAGACCAAGGTATGTGAACCGTCACTAGAGTGATAACACCAGAAAAGTGATCTGAAACTGAACATTTTCTAATCAACTTTCACATGGATGTCAGTGCCGAGAGACCAATGGTGCAGTCGACAGAGCCAAAATCACCTCCTCGCCAAACCACGCTCAGCCAGTGGCGGATCCAGGGGGGGCGCAGGGGGCACGCCCCCCCCCCCCCCCCATGGTTGAAATTAGAAAAAAATGTGGGGAAAACCAAAATCATTGCGCCGGCAACCCTGTCGTGTGTGCGGTCGTAGGTAGTGGGTAGAGTGCAAGGAGAAGTGAAGAAAAATCGGAGAATACGTCCAGCATTGGCGTGCTTCTACACCGACGACGATAACGATACGCCCCTCCATTGATGTCTTTCTGATTCCGCTACTGCGCTCTGCTAGGTTCCATGCCAACAGATTTGCAGACTGTTGCTAGGCTTAATAATGGTCTCTGCCGGCTGTTATAATGGTCTCTGCCAGCGATGCTGCCACCCCGCCCCTTTCGGAACTTCATGTTGAATTCTCATAATGTTGAATTATCAAAATGTTGAATCTCAAAATGTTGAATTCTCAAAATGTTGAATCGAATTTTAAAATAGTTTTAGTGGTGTAGCAAAAACATGCGACAAAACTAACAAATAAATGAAAAGCTATGTAAAAGTTAATGTATGTGTTGTGCATGTTTTATTTAGAGAATTATGGAATCTAGCTTAAAAAACTAAATATTTTTTATACGAAAATTGCTCCAAAACAATATATTTTTCTTCTTTTTGGTACTTAGTATACGGAATTAGCTTAGAATACAATATTAATTTTTGGTACTTTACGTACCTAGCTTAAGCCTAATAAATATTATTATTCGAAGTGAGTGACCGTTGCAGTACATACATTGCGATTTTCCATCGTGTCGAATCATCAAAATTAGTTTTTCCATCTTTACTCATAGTATACTTTCCTTTCAATATTAGTATGTCCTTTTTCTTTTAGTTTTTCATAAAATTTATTACTTTAAACATATTAATGGTAAGTGTGTTAATATTTAAGCAAATAATTTATATTTATCACTTTTTATCAGAATGTGTGATAGACAAAGACATTAAAGCTGGTTTTTTAATCTCTTTGGTGATAGATAACCACAGAGGAAGGAAAAACTGGCATTTCAGTCGAATGATATCCGTCACTGTTATTGTGATTTTCCTTTTCAAGTGGCCAGTATCAGCTAGATAGGTACGTAGTAATGCAAAGAGGTTTTAAGTACCTACTCGTTTTTACAAGTGAAGGGCAAAATGTAGGAGGCGGTTTTATATTACTATTATGTAGGTAACTTCGAGTAGTACGAGTGTGATCATCTGTTTGGTTTATGTAAAATACTCCCTGTTCATGTTAAGGTCGAATACTTGGTGACACACTAACTACCAACTATAAAAATGAATGTTCCACACTAAAGAACAAATATCTTATCACTTATATGTATAAAATCCTGGTGAAATCCACTCTAACTGATAAGAGTGGACCCATCCATAATTTATTTCGCAATTTAATTATTTTGAGAATTCAACATTTCGAGATTTACGGTTCAACTTTTTGAGAATTCAACATTTTGAGATTCAACATTTTGATTATCCAACATTTTGAGAATTCAACATTATGAGAATTCAACATTACGTTCCGGAAGGGCCCCGCGTACTGGGCGGCGTGACAGGCTGTCTGATGCGCACTCTTCTTGACGGAGCCGAGGCTGTTTACTGGGGATAAATTTGTTTTTTGTGTAAAACTAAATGGGTGGCTGTGCCGAGAAACTAATGGTGCAGTCGACACAGCCAAAATCACCTCCTCGCGAAACCAAGCACAGTTAGGTTCCGTGCCAGCAGATTTGCGGGCTGTTGCAAGGCTGTCCCGCCTGTTAATGCGACGTTTGAAGACACCCAGGCTAAAGGGTTCGGGAAACACACTCGCCGGAAGACAGTTCCACACCCTAGCGGTTTGACAAAGAAATGATTTAGAGAACCGATGGGTTCTCAAAAGCCCAATGTCAACAACAAAAGAGTGCTGAGTCACTCTGTGACGAGTCATGCGGAGATAGGACAGGTGGCAGGGAATAAGGGATGCTAGTTCCACATAGTAGTTTAGTCCGTTTCAATATGACTCTGTGTTCCTCCTTTTGTTTTGTTTTATCATAATGGTTGTTGTCGTACTGCTGCTTCTCCCGCAATCTATTTCCTCAGATTTGGGAATCTTCGTGCAATCCCCTTAAACTCCACCCTGTGTCTTGCATGATAACCACTCCAGGCTATAGAAAATTAAGAAAGTGAAAATATTGAAGCCCACTTCATACCTTATTTTTAGTGTTTTTCAGAATTTTACTAGAGCGAAGCTACTAGCCAAAGCTGGTAATATTTCTTTCTGTAATCCGATATTGGTGGCTGTGTTAAAGGGGTCAGAGCATATGCTCCGATCTGCTAATATCACCTCTGTAAAGGTGCCACACCGGAGACCTTTTGAATTGCTGGCTATACTGGACTAGAGGAGAACACGGTGAAGAAGATGATGTGGAGCTTAGCTTGCATATCCGGGCCCACTGGCAGTAGGGGAAGAATCGAGTCAATCGAGGATGGTAGTGTTTTCATTTTACGAAGGCACGCGGTAGGAAGTGGTTCGAGAGGCGACCGCGCGGCGCTCAGTAGAGAACGAACTCGGTGCCCGGTCGGTACACACGTTCTACGCATTGCTCCGTCGAACCGAGTCGTTCCCTACTGAGCTCCGCGCGGTCGCCTCTCGCACCACTTCCTACAGGCACCCCTCGTGCCTTCGTAAAAAGAAAACACTCTACTAGCGGGTGGCCACGTACCTCTCCAGCGCGCTTGAAGTTTCGGCTCGCATCAAGCCTTCATCATTTAGCCAGCGATGATTAGGACGCGTAGAATCACCAGTCGCGCTCTCGACCCCACTCTTCCTATCCATATTCTTGAGGATGCCTTTGGTATATTTTGCCCAATTTCAACTATTCAATTTTAACCTGCCTTTTAGTAAGGGGAAAGGAAATCTATTACAAAAGTGAATTATTTTCAGCTGCGCGAATTCGCGAAGACTCTCCGTGACCACGTTGAGTCTGGCGCTACGGACTCGGAGATTCAGAATACTATCGACAAACAGATGAACACCGTATTCAACATTGTCGCCACGTGCCTAGGTATATTCTATGCACTGTTACTGTCCGTCTGTGGTGAAAATTTATTTATTTTTATTGATTTTTTATTTATTTATTTATTTTAGACAGGCAGCCTAGGCTGATGCGTCTAAATCCAGTTAAACTTTGTTGTTTTTCTCATTATCTTGGGTTTTTTTTAATTTTTTTTATTTAATTATCGTTCTTGAGCACTCTTATTGAGATTATGTTTTATTTGTTAAATGAAATGCATGAGGTCGAAGGCTGAGATGAAAATGTTTCACTTACATAAATATTTATTCATTGTAACTTAATTATAACTAAATAGCTTTCAAATAAGTATTTTTTAGCTTTTATCTTTATTTCACGTTTTTACAGTTGCATTTATATACATTTTACATTTTATAATAAAAGTAATAAAAATAGACAAATTTAATACAAAAATCTAATAAAAACGGTAAATTAAAGCAAGACATGTCGAGCTGAGTCACCCATAAGGTATCTAAAGACGCCCATGGACATCGGGGGTTGCAAATGCCACGCCGGCCTGACAGGTGCCTATTCACGCCTCTCTTGAAGGAGCCGAAGATCTGCAGAACCGATTGGTACGCCAATCCGCGATAAGACCAGCTTGTAGGGATGCAACCAGCCCTGCCCGCGTGCGAGTGGTGCGAATTGACCAATGTGTAACTAGGTATCTAGTAATGGTAATCTGGTAAAGGTACATAATCGGTTCATAGCCAATGATGGTTTAAAGGTATAGATTCAGTGTGCTATACAATATTTGAGGAGAATTTTGTATTGCATAAAACCATTGCCATCTAGCGGTAAACTAATTCAACGCTTTGTGAAGTAGTATGCTGGGCAAGGACCGCACTGTTGAAGTGAAGGATAACTAGAGTATGTATTACAAACGAACTAACGTTCGGCGAACTGATGTCGGCCCGTTCGGCGATTTGTAAATATTTTGGAAATTACGTGATATACGTGCACTTATTGTGACGCCTTCATCCTTGTTTCTCTTCCCGGTACGATTTTTAAAGTGTCACAAGGGACACGTAGGCATTATCACGCATTATATTTGTAAAAAACTACGATCGACGCGCCTGCGCTTGTCGAGCGTGCGAACGTGCTTCTGACAGACCGTGAACAAAAGATAGACCATTTGGCTTATGTCAGTAGGAACAGATCGAGCGTATTTGATGTTAAGTCTATTAATATATAAGTCAATGTTCATAGCTGAAACCGGACTTGGGGAATTTTTGAGAGATCACAATAGATCTTCCTAGATCGCAGTGATAACATGGCTTAGGGGCCCTAACTCTCAAATCATAATCATAATCAATCACATTCCATTCATTATTCATTCTTTTTGCATACAGGCACTCCGATAGAAGAATTTACATTCGAATTCTACAACAAGTCCAAAGAGTATGTCAAGATCGGTCCCATCAGCGCCGTGGAGTTCTACCAGCAGCATGTCAAACCACTGTACGATGTCAACGATAAGGTGAGTTTACAAATACCTCTGGGAGTGACCGAAGAGGGCACTCCGCCTTGTGGGAAGAAGCTTTTTTTTTTATGTAATCCGGTATGGGTGGCTGAGTCGGAGGGGCCAAAGCGCATGCTCCGACCAGCCAATATCACCTCCGAGGAGGTAGGTGCCATACCGGAGACTTCCATAGATTGCTGGCTATACTGGACTAGAGGAGAACACAACCGAGGCTGCTCTGCGGCCATCTTACATTGTTGTTGGGTTGTACCAACCCAGTCGGCTACAATTTGAGCCTACCACCTAGTAAGGGGCAAGGGAAGGGACCTACAGTTTTATACCGGTTCCGAACGGTGAAGCAGCAGGTGGAGGTATGCACGTAAATTTTTTCGTCAGAAAAAACTTTTTGTTACACGCCGACCGGATTCGAACCACGGACCTCTCGCATGAGAAGCCGATGTCCGAACCACTCGTCCACCCGCCGCTTAAACCTGTGTAGCAGGGATAGATGAATAGCAAGCTTGGATGCATAGTGGACTGCTTATAGTCTCAGTGCGGGGAACGACCCACAATACATTACAGAAGAATATTGATCTAGTAGATAAGATTTTTGTTGTTTATTGTTTATTTATCATCTCTTGCGCTCACATTTGTCATATTTACATTGTATCATTCTGCCAGTTCGATGATCACAGCGAAGAAGAACTGACAAGAAACTGAACTGAAATTTTTCAATATGCACTTAGTCTGCTTTACAAAAATATTTGCCACTGCCTAGACACGCACGTGCTATCACCCACCATCTCCAATTATACCTTTACTCATCATCCAAAGACTGCATATTGCATAATTTATGTATGACAGATGCAGCAATTCATGACAAAGTGAAACATTTTTATTATGAAATTATATGAAGTGATACAACCACCACACTCACACACGAGTCTCCACAAACAGCACACGTTCACGAGCACCACACTGCATGTATCTGACGACTATAGGTCTTTTCGCAGTTATTAAACATACAACTATATGCAATGCGGAGTCCACGTGAAAATTTTGCATTATTCTAGCGTAATAATTTCTGTGCACGCCGAGTCTAAGATATAAATTTTTTGTTACACGCGAAGCTGAAATAAATAAAAAATACACTCTCCAACTAGAGTTTGTAAACTGAAACTCTGGCATTTGGAATTATCTAATATTAAGTGTTTCAAAAGGTTGCATCTTCTACTTATTTTTTGCACATTCTACATACGTAAAAACCTAAAATCTCTTGAGACTGAGGTATACAACCTCAGTACACTGAAATATTAAATAGACTTTGGGTTTAACCCGCCCGGGTTGGTACCACCGCACTGAAAGAAACGTCGGTTGAAACGGCTATGTAAATAGTTTGTGTCTTCCGACCAGTTCAGTGTAGCCGGCACGATCAAAGGGGGAAGCGCTGACATGGCACCTAGTTCACCCGGTGTTATGGGCTGACATCACGGACGTTGTAGGTGATGTAGCCAACCGTGTCAGTTTCCATAAAAAAAAATAAAAAATAAACTTAAAAATTGGAAAAGGTGTTACTGTATTACGAAAACTTCATATAACAAAGAGTGCTGAGCCGTTCCTCTACTCGGACAGGTGTGTCTAGTGAACGACCCGCGAGCGACGCAGGAATACGGCCGCCTCTACACGCTGCAGTGTCTGGGCAACGTGGTGGGCGGACGGCCGGTCGCTTACAACAACCAACCTGTACAGACGCTCATCAAGTAAGCACGCACATTACATATGTACTTGCACACATATCATCACCATACATCGGAATCCGCCGAGCACAAATACAACCTTGCTAGGAATTGACCAAGACAATCAATAAACAATTGATACTGTTGTCGATACTCATATTTTTTTATCTCTATTTGTTGTCGATATTTGGCATGTAAATTTTTCACAAATGGAGATTCTGTTTCTTATTACAAAATGTAATCAGTATAGCCAGCAATCCAGGGAAGTCTCCGGTATGCCACCTACCTTGTGATATTGGCTGGTCGGAGCATGTGCTTTGGCCCCTCGGACTCAGCCACCCAAACCAGATTACATAAAAAAAAAAACACAAAGGTTGGAATTCCGATGTTTTCGAATAATGTCTATAATTTAAATTATTTCTGTAGAAAATAAAACGTAGGTGCGAGTACTAAGTAAAGAAAAGAAACACCCTGTTTTGTTTATTTTTTATTTTCTGTAGAATTAACTGTATTTTGAATTACATATCTACATTATTCCATATTATTCCAAAATATCGATACATTTTCGATTTTTGTGAATCCATTGTCCCACCACTAAATGCCCTTCAAGCATTTGTGCTCCGCGGATTCCGATATATGATCATCACACCTGTCTCTCAATGGAGCAGGCAGAGACAGCAGATCCCCACGTGTCGCAGTCCTGATGAACCCAATGTTTCTTCCAAACTCATTATGTTCTTACTTCATGGATGCTGGTTAAGAGAACTCCACGGTGTTCCTTCCGGAGCACATGCCATATCTAGTCTAGGTTCTAGCACTTCCAAAGGGAAGCACTGACTTGGCAACTAGTTCACCAAGTTGTTATTGGGCTGACATCACGGATGATGTAGGTGATGTAGCCAACCATGTCAGTTGTCATAAAATAAAAAATTGATAAAAAACCCTAATTTGAAAATATGAATTAAAATATTTTTATTAAAAGTAATAAAATTGATTAATCCTCTGCGCCCATTATTGAAAAACTGACTGGTTTTTTATTTATTCCAACAAACAGCTGTATTATGAACAGACATCGGAATCCGCGGGGCACGAATACGACCTTGTTAGGGATTGACTACGGCACAGCATATATATGGCTAAAGCAGTATGGAAACTACGTACAAAACGATCGAAACGACGCACTCACACACACGCACACCTCAACAAGGCCCCGAAGCGAATGTCGCAAACAATCAGTCGCGGGTGCCGCGTCCGAGTGGTCGTGTTTGTCTTTGTTGCATGCGCCACGGACAGTCCGCGATCTTTTAGAATGCAAGAAAATGTTTACAAAGGTTTTTCGACTGTTGTCACTTTATATTAACTTTTGACAAATGTTGACAACTTTTGTCAACTTTTCTCATCTTTTGCCAACTTCTGTCACATTTTGTCAACTTTTATCGACTGTTGTCAACTCTTGTCAACTTTCTTATCTTTTGCCAACTTCTGTCACATTTTGTCAACTTTTATCGACTGTTGTCAACTCTTGTCAAGTTTTGTAAACTTTTGAGAACTTTTGTCAACTCTCGGTAACTTATGTCAACTCTTGTCAACTTTCTTATCTTTTGCCAACTTCTGTCACATTTTGTCAACTTTTATCGACTGTTGTCAACTCTTGTCAAGTTTTGTAAACTTTTGAGAACTTTTGTCAACTCTCGGTAACTTATGTCAACTCTTGTCAACTTTTGTCAACTTTTCTCATCTTTTGCCAACTTCTGTCACCTTTTGTCAACTTTTATCGACTGTTGTCAACTCTTGTCAAGTTTTGTAAACTTTTGAGAACTTTTGTCAACTCTCGGTAACTTATGTCAACTCTTGTCAACTTTTGTCAACTTTTCTTATCTTTTGCCAACTTCTGTCACCTTTTGTCAACTTTTATCGATTGTTGTCAACTCTTGTCAAGTTTGTAAACTTTTGAGAACTTTTGTCAACTGTCGGTAACTTATGTCAACTCTTGTCAACTTTTGTCAACTTTTCTTATCTTTTCCCAACTTCTGTCACCTTTTGTCAACTTTTATCGACTGTTGTCAACTCTTGTCAATGTTTGTCAACCTTGGTCAACTTTTGTCAACCTTGGTCAACTTTTGTCAACTTTCGTCAATATTTGTCAACTGTTGTCATCTTTTGTCAACTTTTATCGACTGTTGTCAACTATTGTCAATGTTTATCAACCTTGGTCAACTTTTGTCAACTTTCGTCAACATTTGTCAACTTTTGTCATCTTTTGTCAACTTTTATCGACTGTTGTCAACTCTTGTCAATGTTTGTCAACCTTGGTCAACTTTCGTCAATATTTGTCAACTTTTGTCATCTTTTGTCAACTTTTATCGACTGTTGTCAACTCTTGTCAATGTTTGTCAACCTTGGTCAACTTTTGTCAAGTTTCGTCAACATTTGTCAACTTTTGTCATCTTTTGTCAACTTTTATCGACTGTTGTCAACTCTTGTCAATGCTTGTTAACCTTTGTCGGCTTTTGTCTACTTTTGTCATCTTTTGTCAACTTTTATCGACCTGTGTCAACTTTTATCGACTGTTGTCAACTCGTGTCAATGTCAACCTAACCTTGGTCAACTTTTGTCAACTTTCGTCAACATTTGTCATCTTTGTCAACTTTTATCGACTGTTGTCAACTCTTGTTGTTGTTTGTCACCTTAGTCAACTTTCGTCAACATTTTCTCATCTTTTGTCAACGTTTGTCAACTTTTGTATACTTTTGTCGACTTTTGTGAACTTATAGCCACTTTCGTCATCTTTTGTCAACTTTTGCCAACTTCTCTCAGCTTTTGTCAGCTTTTATCATATTTTAACCACTGTTGTCAACTTTTGTCACTTTTATGAACTTTTGTCAGCTCTCGTTAACAAGGAGTTGACAAAAGTTGACAAAAGTTTACATAAGTTGACTAAAGTTGACAAGAGTTAACGAAAGTTGACAAACGGGACAAAATATGGAAAAAGTTGACAAACAGCTGACATAAGTTGACAAACGTTGACAAAAATATGAAGAAAGTTGACAATACTTAGTTGACATTAATTAACAATAGTTGACGAAAGTTGACAAGAGTTGACAAAAGTTCACGAAAGCAAAAAAGTTGGCAAAAGTCGACAATAGTGGTTAAAAGTTGACAGAAGTTAGTAAAAGTTGACAAAAATGACGAAAGTTGACAAAAGTTGACGGAAGCTGGCCTAAGTTCATAAAAGTGACAGAGGTTGGCAAAAGTTTTCAAAAATTTCCGAAAGTTGACAACAGTCGTTAATATTTTACAAAAGCTGATAGAAGTTGGCAAAAATTGACAAAAGATGACGAAAGTGGCTATAAGTTAACAAAAGTCGACAAAAGCCATAAAAGTAGACAAACGTTGACGAAAGTTGACAAAAGTTGACGAAAGTTGACAAAAGTTGACAAATGTTGACAAAAGTTGACAAGAGTTGACATAAGTTACCGAGAGTTGATAAAAGTTCTCAAAAGTTTACAAAACTTGACAAGAGTTGACAACAGTCGATAAAAGTTGACATAAGTTGACAGAAGTTGGCAAAAGATGAGAAAAGTTGATAAAAGATGACGAAAGTGGCTATAATTTCACAAAAATCGAGAAAAATAGACAAAAGTTGACAAACGTTGACAAAAGATGACAAAAATCGACCAATGTTGACGAAAGTTGACAAAGATTGTCAAGAGTTGACAACAGTCGATAAAAGTTGACAAAAGATGACAAAAGATGACAAATGTTGACGAAAGTTGACAAAAGTTGACCAAGGTTGACAAACATTGACAAGAGTTGACAACAGTCGATGAAAGTTGACAAAAGATGACAAAAGTTGACAAATGTTGACGAAAGCTGATAAAAGTTTACCAAGGTTGACAAACATTGACAAGACTTGACAACAGTCGATAAAAGTTGACAAAAGATGACTGAAATTGGCAAAAGATGAGAAAAGTTGACAAACATTTACAATGGTTGACAAGAGCTGACAAAAGTTGTAAACAATTTACAAAAGTTAATAAAAGTTGACAAAAGTCGAGAAAAGTTATATCAATTCATATTTATAGCAACCACGTTTTGAACTTATTATTGATGATTGATTATATTGATTATTTGATCATTACATTAAAGAACCTAAATAAATGTTTTAATAAATAATAATTTTACAATTTTACAAAAAAATTTGATTGACATCCCTAACGCTCCAATGGAGCGTAGGTACTTATTTTAACAAATAGGCCTAGTTTCCATACTGCTTTAGCCATATATATGCTGTGACTACGGCGATCAATAAACAATCGACACTGTTATCGATACTCATATTTATTTGTTTATTGTATTTTATTCATGTCATATTTCAGACCTGAATACTTATATACCTACAGTACTTATATAAACATGTATACTTTATGTTAACGATTAAGTAAATACAGGGTGTCCAAAGTGTGATGTGGAATATCGAAGGATCGTGATATGTATCGTGTGTAAAGTGCAGTGATGAAAGAATTTTTTTTAAATCTCAATTATTTCCAATTTTGCCATTTTCTAACAAAGTAAATGCATACGATAGTGTGATCGCGCTCTATGCTTGTGCACGGCCGCGTAGGGCTATGCGAGGGACGCGGCGCGAGGCGCGCGGTTCGCGATCGCGAGGCGTGAGATGCGCGGGCGCGGGGCGCGCGCGGCGCTGACGAGCGAGAATCATAGATTTCGATATAAGACGTAGCATACCTACCTACTACACTGCAATAAGGCATGTAGGTGTATGTATGTATGTAGCCAGTAAAAAGTAAATGATTATCTACATACCTCAAATGATGTGAAGGTTTTCTACGTGATCTCCTTGCAGCTCGATGCATTATGACGAGACCCGGGCGATGCAGTAGCGGGTCTAGATTGCCATGTTCCCGTAAACAGTACAATGCACGCACAATCACTTCAGCCAGCACCGGCAGTCTGACGCCTGTTTGGAAATCTTTCACGATAAATGCGTTTGAAGCCCATTTCCGTTTGCTGCTCCATACGCGAGCAACATATCCACATATTCGTTATTCGTGAATGGAACTTTTAACAAGTACGTATGTTAAACACGAGCGCGAAACTTTCACTAATTCAATTTACGAATCGAATTACCAAAAATACGTCAACACGGTCGGCCGCCCTTGACATACTGACCGACTGACACACATTGATCTTCCGCGCCGCGTGACCGGCTGGACTGAAGCGCAATGCAGGTCGGTCGCATACAGGCAGCGCGGCGCGCCGCCCTCCGCGCCCGCGCCGCCCGCCGCGCCCGCGCGGCGTCCTTTGATGGCAGCGCACGATGCCGCCACCGGGCGGCATCGTGTCTCCTTTGATAGCAGCGTGCGATGCCGACACGGGGCGGCGCGGGGGCGCAACAGCGCGGTGCGGTGCGGTGCTATAGCGAACATTCGACCCGGCCGGCGCGCCCGCCGCGCCGCCCCGCCTCCTCCGCACCGCCGCGGTCTGGTCACTTAGAGCGCGCATAGATTGACTAAATTGAAAACTTTGAAAATTCATATCTCGAAAACTAGTATGGATAGGACCATTTTTCTTTTTTTTAATGTGTTTATTAGATGATATACAATAGCTCATTTCGATATTGCTGAACAGACCCTGGACACCCTGTATAATACATATTTATATAAGGTCTTTCAAAATTAGTTCATAGTACGCTAAGGGGGGGTTCTGTATCATATAGGGAGTAAAACCTATATAAAAATTTTTGGACCTTGGGCTTTTTTTAAGTAAAAAATTTCTTTATGTAGGTATTTAAATAAAAAAATAGGTCGTTGATTTTTATAACCTAATCGATTCAGTTTCATAACAGTAACAAAAAAGTCTTCATGACCATTATGATGTAACACGTGTAAGTTGGTAAAAAAAAATTAAATTCTTTCTATTCCATACTAATAAAATTAAAATTGTGGTTTTTCACAATTTCTGAGAGAAAGAGATATACGTGCTCGAAGACTTTTTTGTTCCTAGCACGAAACCGAAACGATTAAGAAATTTTTTTTTTTTACATTTAACATTAAAAAAAAAAAATTGTGAAAAAAATTATTCTTTGTTCTTCAAAAGTGATCTATTTCCGATACAGAACCCCCCCTTAGCTTACTATGAACTAATTTTGTAAGACCTATTTTTTGGACCTTGGCCTTTTTTTATGTAAAATATTTTTTATGTGTTTAAATAAAAAAATAGGTGGTTGATTTTTATAGCCTAATCGATTCAGTTTCATAACAGTAACAAAAAAGTCTTCAATATCATTATGATGTAACACGTGTAAGTTGGTAAAAAAAATCTAATTCTTTCTATTCCATACTAATAAAACTAATATTGTGGTTTGAACAGATTTGTATTGTACCTACGAAGTAAATACATTACACAATACATTTGTTTATTATATCTTATTTTCTATAGAAATACTCTTAGTTTTAATAATCGGCATTATTTCATATTATTCTAAAATAACGATTGATTTTCGATACTTGTGGATACATTGTCCCATCACTAAACAACCTTGAATCATTCGTGCCCCGCGGATTCCGATGTATGATTATGAACATACATCGGAATCCGCGGGGCACGAATGATTCAAGGTTGTTTAGATCACTAAACAACCTTGAATCAGCCAGGGACAATGTATCCACAAATATCGAAAATCGATCGTTATTTTAGAATAATATGAATAATAATGTCGATATTAAAACTAAGAGTATTTCTATAGAAAATAAGATATAATAAACAAATGTTGTATTTACTTTGTAGGTACAATACAAATCTGTTCAAACCAAAATATTAGTTTTATTAGTATGGAATAGAAAGAATTTGATTTTTTTTACCAACTTACACGTGTTACATCATAATGATATTGAAGACTTTTTTGTTACTGTTATGAAACTGAATCGATTAGGCTATAAAAATCAACCACCAATTTTTTTATTTAAACACATAAAAAAATATTTTACATAAAAAAAGGCCAAGGTCCAAAAAAATAGGTCTTACAAAATTAGTTCATAGTAAGCTAAGGGGGGGTTCTGTATCGGAAATAGATCACTTTTGAAGAACAAAGAATTTTTTTTTCACAAAATTTTTTTTTTTTTCAATGTTAAATGTAAAATAAATTTTTTCTTAATCGTTTCGGTTTCGTGCTAGGAACAAAAAAGTCTTCCAACACGTATATCTCTTTCTTTCAGAAATTGTGAAAAAGCACAATTTTAGTTTTATTAGTATGGAATAGAAAGAATTTAATTTTTTTTACCAACTTACACGTGTTACATCATAATGGTCATGAAGACTTTTTTGTTACTGTTATGAAACTGAATCGATTAGGTTATAAAAATAAACCACCTATTTTTTTATTTAAATATCTACATAAAAAAATTTTTTACTTAAAAAAAGCCCAAGGTCCAAAAATTTTTATATAGGTTTTACTCCCTATATGATACAGAACCCCCCCTTAGCGTACTATGAACTAATTTTGAAAGACCTTATATAAATATGTATTATATTTACTTAATCGTTAACATAAAGTATACATGTTTATATAAGTACTGTAGGTATATAAGTATTCAGGTCTGAAATATGACATGAATAAAATACAATAAACAAATAAATATGAGTATCGATAACAGTGTCGATTGTTTATTGATCGCCGTAGTCAATCCCTAACAAGGTCGTATTCGTGCCCCGCGGATTCCGATGTCTGATTATGAATGACTATATTTAGTCGTATGTGTGAGCGTGGAGGTGGTAAGATCGGGTTGTTAGAATGTGAACTGTGCATATTTCAGAGCGGTGAAGGATAGTATAGAGGACGGGGAAGCTGTGTGGTTCGGCTGCGAGGTCAGCAAGATGTTTGAGACCAAGGGCGGCCTGGAAGATCTTGAAGCGTGAGTACATAAAAATAAGAATAAGATATAAAAATAATAAATAAAATAAAGATAATAAGATAAATAAAATAATAAAAATAAGATTTTTTATCAATTTTAATTTTTTTTAATTAAAAAAACCAATTATTGTGACAAGTATGAAATTAGTAAAACTACCTCATGAATGCTCAATAAACAAGCATATACAACATAAAACTTCCCCTTCAGGTAGGTACAGTACCCCGCAATAAATAATGAATATCAATGTTTAGAAGCGACAGTCTGGTTGTAGAGTGTCGTCCCTGTCGCACAGAGACGTGTGAGTTAGTGCGACAGAGACGACGCTCTACAATCGGATTGTCCTTTCTAAAGCTCGATGTTCATTATTTACTGACGCGTAACTGTACTCGTGTTTAGAATTATTTTTAGCCCCCCCCCCCCCCCTTATTAACCCCTTAGACAGTAAGGATTGTGGCATTTGTGGCTAATATATGCTAAGATAAAAATAATCATAATTTTGCTTGTCGCATCAATAAGCCAGCCTGATACTACCATTAGTCTTACTTTTCTATCGTATGTATATTAAATACATTTATAACTGTACTTATTCGTAATGTGTTAATTTGAATTTACTAAAAAAAAAATTTTTTTTACTTTTCTTATTTCATTCCCCTATTTATTGGGATATTCAAATGTTTTATGTTGATTTTATTATGTTTAACTGTTTGTGACGACTGTCACAATACCAATTCCTTTAATTAGTGTCAAGGTTATCCTGCCGCGTGTGCCTTGTCGGATGTAATATACAAGGGATGAGTGTTTGTTTGGCACAGGCTGGACTACAAGGTGGTGTTCAACACTAGCGTGGAGGTGGGGCTGGGCAAGGCGGAGCGCATGCTCTACGGGGACTCGTGCATGACCCACGCGATGGTGTTCACGGCTGTCGGCACTGACGTATGTCACATTTCTTATTATGTATCTTACCGACGGAGTAGCCTGATCTAATCTGATTTTATTTTTTTATGTGGAAATACATCTTAGATATCTGGTTATATGAAGTTTATATAGGGCAGCATACTCGAGATTTGAGAAATGGATATAGTATTGTTAAAGTATAGCATAATAGATGGCGCTGAAGGCCGTGCCATTACTAAGCCTACACCCTCCGTCTGTCCTACCTTTAAAAGGCTGTATCTTTTTAACTGTAATAAAATAGCCGGAAAATAAATTTTCACATAATATGTGTTATTATGACAGATATACTAACAAATAATAAAAAAAAATTAATGGGCCCCACACACCTTCAATTAATATTGCGCAAGTTCAGACTTGTGCAAGTGTACCGTTACGTGTGTGAGAAGTTTATTGCGCAATTTTCTAGACTTGGGGCATCATGCAGACTTCCACAAGTTTGGACTTGTGCAATATTAATTGAAGGTGTGTGGCGCCCTTAAAAGTAAAATACATTGTGTGTAGGTATGGAACTCTCGGTGGAGGAGTCTTGACTCGCACTTGGCCGGTGCAATATTAATTGAAGGTGTGTGGCGCCCTTAAAAGTAAAATACATTGTGTGTAGGTATGGAACTCTCGGTGGAGGAGTCTTGACTCGCACTTGGCCGGTTTTGTTTTAGACAGCTGACAGGGGCGTCTCACTGAGCTCCACTTGTATTACTGACATAATACCATATTTTTTTTATGTAATCCGGTATGGTTGGCTGAGTCAGAGGGGCCAGAGCGATTCTCCGTCCAGCCAATATCACCTCCGAGATTGTAGGTGCCATACCGAAGACTTCACTTTGCATTGCTGGATAAACTGAACTATAGGAGAACACAGCCGAGGCTGCTATGCGGCCATCTTACATCCAGTACGGTGGTACCAATAATGCAGTCGGCTACAATTTGAGCCTACCACCTAGTAAGGGGCAATGAAAGAGACCTGCAGTTTTACATGGGTTTCGAATGGTCAATAAACAATATACAACATAAAACTGGAAAGGAAATTCCTGACCAAAGATTTGCTGTAGCAAGATATCATGACCGTGGTTCGCATTCCACGTAAAACTGTAGGCCCCTTCCCTTCTTACCTTACTAGGTGGTAGGGCTTATCCCGCCCGGGTTAGTACCGCCGCACTGAACGAAACGTCGGTCGAAACGGCTATTAAATAGTTCATGTTTTCCGTCCAGTTCAGTGTAGCCGACACGAAATGAAGGGAAGCACTGCCATGGCACCTGGTTCATCCGGTATTATGGGCTGACATCACGGATGTTGTAGGTGATGTAGCCAACTGTGTCAGTTTTCATTAAAAAAAAACATCATTGAACACTGTTCGTTCACCCTTTTCAGGATGACGGTGAGGTGAGAAAGCTGCGCGTGGAGAACTCGTGGGGGGAGGAGCGCGGGCACAAGGGCTACCTGCTCATGACCTCTGAGTGGTTCAACGAGTTTGTATTCGAGGTAATCAATGAGTTTTTACTTTTCGCACGTTTATTTAGAACTAGGTATATTTATTTCCCCCCCCCCCCCCCCCCCCCCCCCCCCCCCTGCACCTCATCATCTGTCTGCGTGACATATTTGTGATTTCGTCTTTACGTCATACCTATCTTGATGTATAAATGTGTGTGTATATGTGCGGTATGTTATTTCTTTTATTCACATTCCTAGGTATACACATAGTTATACACATATATTTTTAATTCGGTTCTGTTAGCTTATAAATTTAATTTTGCTATGATTTACCTATATATTTCTAGTTAGAATAGAATAGAATAGAAATTCTTTATTGCACACAAAAACACAGAGATACACAAGACAGAAGATAACATACAGAAGAAGAATAGAAGCTAACAATAATTCACACAGAAACAAGAGAACAGTAGTGTGCAAAGGCGGACTTATCACTTTAAGTGATTTCTTCCAGTCAACCTTTTGAGAAGTTATTGTTATTAGTTAATTTATTTTTGATATATATTTTTTGTTTGTTTTATTTTATTTTATTTTGTTACTGCCCGAAATTAACCACGAAGTGTACAAACATTTAGGAACTATGTCTGTAAATTATAGTAATCTTTATTTTAACATGTTGTGACATATTTCTGTTGTTTGTGCGAAAAATAAATTAATTAATTAATTAATATTTCGATTAGATTAGAGCGGCGGGTGGTCGGCGCGGTCTTGGCTGCGACTCTTGATCTCACGGTCAGAGGTTCGAATCCGGTCGACATGCAGGCAGCAATGACTTTTTTTCTTGCATACCTACACCTGCTGCTTCACCATTCGGAGCCGGTGTAAAACTGTAGTTCCCTTGGCTTGCCCCTTACTAGGTGGTAGGCTCGAATTGTAGCCGACTGGATTGGTGGGGTGGCCCACTGAATGTAAGAATAAGCCTCATAGCAGCCTCAGCTGTATTCTCCTATAGTTTAGTATAGCTAGCAATCCGAAGAGAAGTCCATGTCACCTTCTCAGAGGTATTGGTATTTATTGGAGCTTGAGTATTGAGATATTGGTTTGTATGAGCATGTGCTGTGCTGTGGCCCCTCTCTGACCCAGCAACGCATACCGGATTACATAAAAAAAAATCCCTTATCCTTTTGAACCATACTGAATAATATGCATTTATGTCAATCTAACATTTGTATGGTGAAAAAAATCACATACATTGTTATCTATTGTTATGCTTTATCTCAACAATCGGGGTAAGCATAGTAATCGGTGTTGTGAATCACCTTGGGTGAACAACACAGACCACTACCACCTTCAGCATATAATTACTCTACCTATCAAGCAGCAAATGAGGCAAGAAGACCAATTACCTACTGCACGACGTCTTTTGTCTTTATCCCATAGGTTTAGGACATGCATGGGGAGAGAAGCAATATAACTATTTAAGCGGCGGGTGGTCGAGTGGTTTGGGCATCGGCTTCTCGTGCGGGAGGTCCGAGGTTCGAATCCGGTCGGCGTGTACCAATGAGTTTTTTCTGACGAAAAAATTTACGTGCATACCTACACCTGCTGCTTCACCGTTCGGAACCGGTGTAAAACTGTAGGTCCCTTCCCTTACCCCTTATCACCTAGGTGGTAGGCTCAAATTTTAGCCGACTGAGTTGGTACCACCGTACTGGATGTAAGATGGCCGCATAGCAACCCCGGTTGTGTTCTCCTCTAGTCCAGTATAGCCAGCAATCCAGGCCAGGGAAGTCTCCGGTATGGCACCTACCTTCTCAGAGTTGATATTGGCTAGTCAGAGCAGGTGCTTTGGCCCCTCTGACTCAGCCACCCATACCGGATTACATAAAAAAAATTTTTTACTATTAGTACCGGAACCCACATAAGGTATATTAATAAGCTCAATGCGTTCTTCACCAGGTGGTGGTGGACAAGAAACACGTGAGCAAGGAGGTTCTGGACGTGTTCACTCAGGACGCCGTAGAGCTGCCTGCGTGGGACCCCATGGGCACGCTCGCTCGCTCCCGTCTGCACTGACCTACGCTTTACATGCGACGTGCAATGCTACCAGTGTTCGTACAGTTATACTAAGTTTTGTACAATGTATGTAAAAATACTTTTTTTTTAACCAATTAACGCTAATATCACTGCTAAGCGGTTCGCGACATTAAAACATAAAACTTTATCCCTCTATCCCTTTTTGGATATCCCAAAAAGGGATAGAGGAATGAACAAGGTTCTGTACAATGCATGTAATTTAATTTGTTTTAAACCACCCAGTGCTGATACATCTACTAAGTTTATACAATGCATGTATTAATGTTTTTAAACACAGCTATTTATGTCCTGTAAAGTGGGTTTCTCGAACCAGTTGAATGCAGAGCAGATTCGAATATCTAGAATCGAATCAAACATTCGAGCATGAAATGGATTAATTACAGGACAGGATAAAAAACTACTGTTTTGTAAAATTAGGATATGCAAGGTATACTCTCTCGTTAATTATTAAACGAGGTACAGGGATGGCCTATATGAGCGGTACAATTTTAAATTTAGATTATTTTTATAACAAACAAAAAATAACAGATATTTTCCGTTATTATTTTATTCAGGCTTAGGAATAAAATATTGAAAATAACATCTGTACAATTTCTACCTCTTGCTGCAGAACAAATCTCTTCGTGTTTTTCATTACATGTTCGCATACTTCCAGAAGTATAACATTAACAGACAATTAACAGAGTCTCGAGCATTCTGCTTTAAGATTTGTCGGCCTGTTCGCATAGACACATCCCTTTAGATAGTCCCACAGAAAAAAGCCGGGAGCTGTCAAATCCGGTAATCTTGAGGGCCAAAGTCACAATTTCTTGAGATTACTCGTAATTGAGCTGGAAACATTCTTCTCAGTGTTTCCGCAAGAGAAGATTGATTTGCGTAGAATGTTTTAATGAATTAATAGATGTTGCTGAAGCGAAAAAGGCCTCATGACGAATATTCAGCTTGTGCACTGATAAAAATAAATGTAAAATTTGGCTCCAAATCAAAATGGCAGAAAAAGTTATACGAGTATATCTAAGTTGGCCATTCTGTATAACTGGTGTATTATATAAAATCTGATAAATTATTTACAAGTTAGCTTTCTAGCAAGATGTTCAATTAAGTTATATAACAAATTTGCGATTTTAAGTATTAAGCGAAGGGAGGGCTCTTTATTTACCAGTTATTTATTTAATATTAAAGCGTATTTATTTAACATGTTTGTATTATAAACACCGCTAGTGCAAGTATGCTACTTTTACTTATGATCATATTTTGTTTAATTTCAACTACAGGGTAAACACATCTTGTTAAATCAAGAAAAAAATGAAAGTGTGATTATGTAACGAAGAAAGTTATTTTCATTGTATTGTATGTATGTACTTTTTGTATGAAATAACACAATACTTGAAGAAATCTAAACATGTTCCGGCACTACTATTTGCTCCGACGAAGGCATTTTTCTCATCAAATAAACTCTTTTTTTTTTTAATCATGTTGATGTGTGTCTAAGCTTTAAAAGTTTTTATAAATGTATTGACAAAATATTCAGTGTTTCATTATAACATTGCTATCTCCTCGTCCAGTTGAACAAATATTTACCAAAGTCACTGTGTTGGTTGTACACCACTGCATCGGGCTCCAATCTCATTACAACATTTTTAGATACATTGTGACTTTCCCCACTTATAGTTCACCCTCAGTTCCTACCACCCAGTGCACAATTGTGGTTTGATAACTTTAACATCTAATGTGAACTGTGCCCCTTAAATAATGTTATGCAAAATAATATGCGTAGCTTGTAGACTAGATAGAGGTTGGCTAGCATAGAATGCCTAATGTCATTATGCTCGCCTATTGTGTCTTTGTAAAATTGTCATTCAAATTTCAAAAAGATTTTCATTTTGTGGATCTGCAGTCTACAGCTGCATAGATTAGTCGGCGTTTCCTCCCCTTCGTGATGCAGAACCAGCATGAATATTATATAGAATGCTGTGCAGTCTAAGTGAACAGGCTATTATTGTTTTCAAACCAAAAGTCACACGAGCGAAGTCCCAGGCATAAACGTGTAAGCAGTAAAACAATGATATTGTAATAGTAATTTTTTATCTTATAATTCCCGAGCCATCACTCATATGAGTCATAAATATTTTCAAACATTTCTTAAACTTAAAAATACTCACCAAAAAAATTTTCCCGCATGAAATTAGTTACACTATCAATTTGCCCATCACTCGAACTTAAATCAACTATAATAATATAATTCTACCTTAATTGACCCTGAGTGCTTTTTTTAAATGTGAGGCTGGGTCCAGAAAACCAAATCAAATCAAACCAGTGAACAGATAAACATGAAGAAACTCATTTTACGGAAGTCGGTTCACCAAAAGCTCGTTTCACCTTTCGGGATGTAAGATGGCCACATAGCAGCCTCGGCTGTGTTCTCCTCTAGTCCAGTATAGCCGGCTATGCAAAGGGAAGTCTCCGGTATGGCACCTATCTTCTCGGAGGTGATATTGGCTGGTCGGCGCATGTGGTTTTGGCCCCTCTGACTCATACACCCATGTCGGATTACATGAAAAAAAAGATATTTTTTCAGTAAGTAGGTATCATGCATACAAAGTATTTTTTCTAAATGCATTTGGTACGGACTTGAAAGACTTCTAAGTAATTTCAAAGTGGAAAATTTTATGGTTACAAATTACGTTACTGCTACATAAAATATGTACAAAATCTAATATTTGCTTCGGTCCCTGTGCGAGGAATTAAAACTATTTTTATTAGTTAAACTATCACAGGCTCACGTTGTGAACTGACTTTGCAATTTTCATTCTTGCTAACTTCGATTCCTCTTTCGGTCGAATCTGCAATATTTTTTAGCTTTCGCAGATATCTGAAACGAAACACAACAATTATGTCCCTATATAAAAACGCAGTAGTTAAAGGTCATTGCAGTGTTACGAGAGGTATGTTCGAAATCTGTTGGCATGCACCACTTCCTTTCTCATCTCTTCATTTCGTTCATAATTGTTGGTTCATATTTTGTATCTAAGTACGACGTTAAATTCACTTCCCTTACCACGACACTATCGCCGCATAGCGTAAGAATGTTAGAAACTTCAAATTGTAATATGCATAGAATGTTAACTCAATAACAGCACAATTTTAACGCAGTAAACATTGAGGTGATGGCTCAGCAGATGAGAACTGGAGCACTGGTTTTCTGTCAGCCTCTAACTAACTACAGTGTAGTTATTTACAATTGTACCGTGAGGGTACGGAACCCTATTACTAAACCTACGCTGTATGTCTGTCCGTCCATCCTATATTTAAAGGGCTGTATCTTTTGAACCGTAATAGGTAGCCGGGTACAATTTTTTTTAGAATCAGGTTTTTTTTTTTATGGAAACTGACACGGTTGGCTACATCACCTACAACATCCGTGATGTCAGCCCATAACACCGGGTGAACTAGGTTCCATGTCAGTGCTTCCTTTCATTTCATGTCGGCTACACTGAACTGGACGGAAAACACAAATATATTGTGTTATCTATGGTGGATATTCTAAATAAAAAAAAAGTAAAAATGAAGGATGGTTCCTTTTTTGTTTTCGCTGTTGTTTTCTTTTCCTTTTTTTGTTTTCGCTCTATCGTAAAAACGGTAATACATACAAGCGTCAAACTTCGTGTGATTATAATGCAAACTCTAAAATTGCACACAACGACAGTGTCGCGTGCCTGGCCATGTATGCAGCATTGAAGAGGAGGCGGCACCGTCAGAAGACGAGACCAAAGAGCTCATCGCCGTCCTGTGCGTCCTTTCCCATCCTTCATTTTTCTGGCGTATAACTTTTCAGTATCGTCATCATGCAATCAACAAATAATATAAACCAATTACGCGTTAATATGGAACCGTCATGTTTCAAGCTCACCTCAGCTTCGCCCACACTCCATGGCACATCCGCATAAGACGCCTGTCCTTGCTCGCTACTGCGAAGTTGGCCACAGACCGCACGACCTTCCGAGCCAGGTTGAGCTTGCCCTTCTGGGCGAGAGCGAGGGCGAAGTACAGTCGACTTCTGGCCGCCAGTCCCTCGTCGCCTAGCTTCACGGAGAGCTGCAGCTGACGGAACGATATCTTTCCAGCCATGTCTGCCTGTAATTTGTAAAAGCAAATTAAGGCTGAATGCAAATTGTATACGGAGCAAAGAAAGAAAAATATTTTAAGACTTTTTCAGAGAACCTATGGAAGATTTTCGAGGAGGTTTATTATATTTTGATTTTAAATTTAAAGATTTATTTTTTTTTATTTTCTTCAACTTCTTGCGATCGGTCTTTCGACCATAATCAGGTTTTTTCAGCATCATTTTGGCTTATGAGGTGTTGTGATCCAGTGATCAGCCACCTTCGGTGTTACTGGTCCCGTTTATTTAATTCCAGGACATGGTGCCTCCTCAGTCTAGTTACATTATTTTTGTTATGTATGAGCTGCACTGCTAGCGGGTTTACATGGTTTTCCAACCTGAAGTGTTATCGAGCGCTACGCTCATTTATTTCTTCCATTACAGTGGGGACTTCTAGGTAAAGATTTAAGGTTACATACTTAACATTTGTTGAGAAAAGATTTTTAAATATATGAAAGAAACGGAAAAGGCTGGATTTGATTGGAACAAATATAAATAAAATCCGTCCTTACACTTCTGTATTTCTTTTTTTTTCATGTTTTATTTTACATTTAAATTCAGATCTACTCAACTCAACAAAGCATGAACTGCGGAGCCCACGGTCTTATGGTAGAAAAACATAACGAAGGACAATAATATGAAAGTGCTAACAAATACTGTCTCTGTCTAGTAGAACTGATAGTGGGGAAAGGGTTCAAGAGATAATTATTCGCAGTCGAAGTCGGAGCCAGGGAGGAGCCACCTGCCAAATCAGTCTACATTTTCTTAAAGAGGCTTAAAGGCTTGCCTACATAGGCGATAAACTCCTACATGGAGTTTCGCGGGCCGCACTGGAAGCCCCATACAGAATTTGGATAGGTAGAGAGAGGGAGGTCGATCACATGACTAATTCTACTCCGTATCCTAGACAACACAGACTAGCTGACAGCTCGACGCGAGCCGAAAGGTCTAGCGCTCTGTAGAGAGAAAGAATGGGGCCACTCGCTGGTCTAGTGCTCGATTGAAGCCTCCCCCCACTTGCAATGGGCCCGGATGTGTTCAGTAAAGCCATGGATTGCTGTGTTCATTACCATCGTCAAAGAATCAACGAGCACGCCAGCGTGAACGAAACTAAAGTAACAATTAAATTGTTTTGAAAGTATTGTTCTCTTTAAAATTGTTTTGAAAGAAACCCCCAGCCGCGGTGTGTATCCAAATCAAAATTATTGCACGACGACCGGGTCGCGTGCCTGGCCATTTATAGTGCAGTGTACAGCATTGAATAGGAGGTGGCGCCTTCAGAAGACGAGACTAAAGAGCTGACCAAGGAGCTGTGAAACCTTTCCATCCTTCCTTTTTCTGGTGCATAATTTTTCAGTGTTGTCATCGTGCAATAAATAGCATCTATTCTGTGAAAAAGCTTGATTAATAATGGTATGTACGTACGCAGTGCTCAAAGTAGTCGCCCAGTGCCGAGAAGGCTCCTCCGAGGGTGGAGAGCCAGAACAGAGCGTTCTCGATCTCCACGTGCCGCCACACAAACTTCAAGATGCGGTCGTTCCTGAAATGTTGAACATACACTTATTTTAAAATTCTATTGCAGAATAGGTATTACATTTTTTGTAGCAATCTTTTAGCCACAGAACTAAACAATGATAACGAAATTTAAATGTTTTTATTCTTTAGAAGGTTAGTAACAATTTCATTTACTTAAGTCTAGGTTAGTATCACAAAACTTTTAGAAAAGAAAGAGGAGAAGAGGAGACATAGAAAACAACCACATTTGATAGACGTCTCGAGTGCACCACTGGGTTTTCGCCTATGTCGATGCACTCAGGCTTCTTGAAGACAAACTAAGAAGTAAATTCGACAAATACACACAAAATTTTTAACAATGGATTGTAGGCTAATTTTGGACCCCCTCCTAGTGACCTGAAGTGACAAAAAGATGTAAATATTACATAGAAATTAAAAATGTAATAAGTAGCCACTCACCAGAGATAGTCTATTATTTCCTGATCAGGCGGCCTCAAGTAGAAATTCATAACTATACTATTGCAAGTGGGATAACCAGCGCTAGCCCATGAATAGCGCAAGAAGTTGAGCCTGTACGCCGGTGACCGGTTTACTTCCCTCAAGAACGGATGAAGAAAATATGCATTTGCGTAAAATTTTATTTCCGTATAATATAAACCCCAAGTCTGGATTTCAATAACCTCTGAGCCAAGGCAAAAGGTAGCCCTCTTCGACACACAGTATACGACCGCATGTGCAGTATCGTGTAAATACGCTCGAAGGAACACTTTCATGATGACTTTAAGAGGTTAGGTATGGTGATAAAATATACTGAGCAAGTTGCTCTGGACTCGTCGCTTGCACTACATTGAGTAACGTGAGGTATATAATCGCGAAATCAATCAGTTGTTTGAGTAAATAATTTGAATCAAAATTACTGTGACTTCAATCAAACCGTAAAAAATTCGATTGAAGTCATGCATGATGTCAGTACTTCTCTGTCACTGTCAGTCAGTGTCACTCAATTTGACAGTACGACAATGTCATATTGGTTGGTTTATTTGTTCACAATTCACAAGCCCTTGAAGAAAGGATCAGGCTGGCACTGATAGAAACATACATATTAGTGAACCGTAATTTGCTTATACCTTATTACTGCACTAGCTTTTATAAGCAATTATATAGTAAATACTTAGAAAAGGGTTTTATGTTGGTAAAAAAAATTACCATAACGTATTTATAAAACCCTAACATAAGTACTTCAGCTAATTAAGTTGTTATTAAAATTTAAGAGCGCATGACGCTACGCTCCCCGGCCAAGAGTCCTCAAATAATAATCAGCAGTTTGAGGCACATTTTGATCGTGCAGAACATAGCCATGTTTTCTCGAAAACTAATGCAAAACAAAAATTATTCTTAACATCTTCATTATGGCTGGTATGGTGCGGCGGGTGGCCGAGAGATTTGGGCATCGGCTTCTCATGCGAGAGGTCCCAGGTTCGAATCCGGTCGGCGTGCACCAATGAGTTTTTTCTGACGAAAAAAATTACGTGCATACCTACACCTGCTGCTTCACCGTTCGGAACCGGTGTAAAACTGTAGGTTCCTTCCCATACCCCTTACTAGGTGGTAGCCTCAAATTGTAGCCGACGGGTTGGTACCACCGTATACTGGATGTAAGATGGCCGCATAGGAGACTTGGTTGTGTTCTCCTCTAGTCCACTATAGCCAGCAATACAGGGAAGTCTCCGGTATGGCACCTACCTTCTCGGAGGTGATATTGGCTGGTCGGAGCATGTGATCTGACCTGTCCGACTCAGCCATTCATACCGGATTACATAAAAAAAAATGTAAACTTCCAAAAATATTTGCAGTTAATAAAGTGGCACCTTATAATATACAGTTTTATACTATACCCAAGTATTCTTTTGTGAAGGAAATTTTTTGAAAATTTGGCTTTATGTAAAATAATAATAATTTTATACTTGGATCCTGTCATAAATAAATAATGTATTTCATATATTGTATTTTTTTTTTATCGAAACTGACACGGTTGGCTACATCACCTACTACATCCGTGACGTCAGCCCATAACTCCGGGTTAACTAGGTGCCATGTCAGTGCTTCCCTTCATTTCATGTCAGCTACATACTGAACTGACGGAAAACACGAACTATTTACATAGCTGTTTCGACCGAAGTTTCGAGTGTGGTGGTACCAACCCGGCTGGGATAAACCCTACCATCTAGTAAGGTAAGAAGGGAAGGGATCTACAGTTTAACGTGGATTGTAAACCACGGTCAGCCTCCAACGGTCGAGCGGTTACCCATCCAAGTACTGACCACGCCCAGGATTGCTTAATAACAGTCGACCGACCGTACCACTGAGCTACCGAGGCTGACAAAGTATGCGGATGTTATTATTATAAGTAAACTAGCTGTGCCCGCGGCTCCGCCCGCTCTCATATTTGACTTCTCTGCTAACCTCATAAGCCATTTAGCGTGATAGTAAGTAGCTGGTAAGTAGATAGTTGATGGGAAGAATCAAGCTATCCGTAGATTTTTTTTTATTAAAATCGGTAAAGTGGTTCTCGTTTTATAAGCGGACAGACAGACATACATACATACAGAAAGCAGACGTTGGATTTTATTAAAGGTAAGGATTATTAAAACAGACAATGGCAGTATTGCATTTAGTTCTAATAAAAAAAAAATCTTAATGCTAAATTTTATTTGGCTGTATGGTCAAATGATCTTTGTCTGCCTATTTATGGCGAAAACAACAACAACAACAACAAGCTAAATTTTATATTTCACACAAAAATGTGCATTAGAATGTCAACAGCAGCAGAATATTTTTCTCCTCGGAATGGTCGTATAATTAATTCTCTGTACACCATTCAACTCTTGTGCTTCGTACTTCTGCGTGTTGTTGTAATAATCAATGGCCTGGAGTTGTAGATGTTTTCTGTCCAACTTCCCCGAAGGAGTCAACGGCAAGGAGCCCACGAACATGACCCCGCCCCGCAAATGTTTGCAGTCGGAGAGATTTTCTGGAAAAATGACGAATCAAAGATAGAATGTATAAAATTACATATAACGATATAATTTAGCCCGTTTGTCAGGGCAGTTACAGGATTTGGTCAGTATTGTACAGTATAATTGTAAAAGGCGACTAAGGGATATGACTCCCTTCTTATATTACTAGGTGGTAGGGTTTAACCCGCCCGGATTGGTACCACCGCACTGAATGAAAGGTCGGTCGAAACGACTGTATGTAAATAGTTTGTGTTTTCCGTCCAGTTCAGTGTAGCCGGCACGACCGAAGGGAAGGCTGACGTGGCACCAAGTTCACCCGGTGTTATGGGCTGACATCACGGATGTTGTAGGTGATGTAGCCAACCGTGTCAGTTTCCATAAAAAAAAAATAATAATAATAATTGTATCTGTACAGTCAGGACCACAGAGCATCGAATACGGCGCGCGCCCCCTCCTAGAGACGCCCTGAGCGCGATTTCCCTACAACGCCGTTGAAGCCTGTGGGCGTGGCCTATGACTTACATATGTGTGTTGTGCGTGTGCCTAACTTGCTCCTCTTTGAGTGTAGTGTCGATACTAACACACACACACACACATACGAAGCGCTAGCAGCACTGCGTGTAGTTATTGGGTTTCAAATATTATTATTACTTTCGCCTCTAGGAGAGGCGCGCGCGGTATTCGATGCTCTGTGGTCAGGATAGATGCTAAACGCGTGATCAAAGGACACTTAGGCCCAATAGGGACATAGCAAGCCGACGAAAACGCCACCTGGTGTCATAAATACAAAGCGATCTAGGGCCTAGGCAAAGAGTTTGTATTACGTCGTCGCTGCGCTCCTTAGCGACGTAATACAAACTCTTTCGGCCTAGGCAGCAAGGTGGGTGGCAGCATTTGACAGTGCTCAGTACCACAAAACACCATTCCGCCTAGTTTAGTTACTTTTTATGCCACTGACTCTAAACCACAGATGATCCTTAAGACCATAAAAATAAAACGCAATAAGCTATGAGAAAATGTCATAGGTGGCATTTTTTTACGGACATAAGTACCTACCTAGCATTATATTCGAGGCAGCTAAGGGGTTAGAAAAACATAGAGGTACATAGTCAGTTAAAAGCCTGGGGCACCTGTCAGTTCTGGTGAGAGGTACTGACTCTTGAGATGTCTCAAATACCTACCTTATTCACCCTAATAATAATATTGTAACTGCAGGAATGGCTGCATGGTTTATATGCAGGGCACGGTAGGACAGAGTTCTATCTCTATCAATATGGACAAGGTAAGATCTTCGATGGAGCACGCTCCTGTTGCTACGGTAAAAGTGGTATGAATGCTTTTCCCAACACCAAAATTACACACACGAGAACCCACATACCCCTGACGAAGTCCACAACACGTTCAACAGTTAGGTTATGTTCGGCGTTGGCGACGATTCCCGCAAACGGTAGAGCCCCCATCTGATGCGGTACTCCCACCACTACCGCTTCTGATACTCCCTCTAGTCGGAGGAGTACCTGCTCGATCTCCAGCGTAGATATCTACAATGAGATGATTATTGTTAATAGCTTTGATTGCAGATCCGCTAGTGCTTCGTCGGGTTTTGGCTATAGTTTCTTGTATGTTTAGATAGGTATGAATGCTCAATAAACAATGTACAATATACAGGGTTATTTTGAAAAGATCCAGCATATTAAAGTTTTGTTTTGCGAGTGATTGAATTGCATGTGTTGTAGTTAGTGGTGTTGATCCAATTAGAATGTTAGAACAGAAGAAGGAATAGAATAATAAACATGCAACAATAACTTACATGACAGTCTCCATACTTGAAGTTTTCACCTAATCTCTCCACGTAGGAGAGCTTATCGTCGTTACGCTGGAACAAGTCGCGGGTCTTGAACCAACCGTCCTCGGAGAACGCTTCCTTTGTGCTGTCGGGGTCATTATAATATCCCTGTACATCAACAATATGTGTAAACATTTTGTACGTACCAGAAGTTGACATTATGTATTAAACTTTTATGTGATGTAGAAGGCAGACTTATTACAGTATGAAATTTCTTCCATTGTATCTTGAATAAACAGTGCTTTAGCATGGTTAGCGTGCAGGTTTCCTCGTGCAATTTTTTTATGGCAGATAAATTGTGAACATAAATTATTCGAAAATTTTGAAAACTTATTGGTGTACTCACGGATTTGAGCTTCAAATAGGGAATCATTCAGCGCAAAAGTCCCACAATGGAGTGGGCATAAGCGCGGAGAACGAGACCGAACAACGATAACGAGGGAATCAGTCAGCATTTATGTGTCCACTGCTAGACATATGCCTCTCCAATTATTCCCCAGTCCCCACTGCCTTCAGCGGTACGGAACAACACTGATTGCCCCCAACGTACTTAATGTGGTCGTCACCTCGCCGTCAGTAATTATTGGTCTTAAACCCCGGTCGACATGACCTTGGTTTTGTCCCGGTTCATATTCAGGCCCACATCTATCGAAGCTTTGTAAAGGCCGTTCAGGATTTTCTGAAGTTAATCAAGTATTCATAAGGATATAGGTATTCTACCTTGATGATGCTGGGTCCTTTCAGCCAGAGTTCACCAGTTCCGTTCCCTGTCACTTCTGTTGTGCTTTCTACGTTGACTAACTGAAACAGTATGCTTTATTAAATTTTAACATTGTTTTTAATTGTTGAAAGTTGAAATTTTTTTATGTTACATTGTAGGCTAGGCTAATAAGATAACTATCAAGCAGCAAGTAAGGCACGAAGACTCGGTGGAAGTATCGTGCCAAGGTAAGAGGTGGCTAACCTATCGCCCTTTAGCAGGGCTCTCATCCATTTCCCTTAGTCGCCTTTTACGACATGCACGGAGAGAGAGGCAGTGGGGCTATTCTTTTTAAGTTCCGTCCGGCCCCACATGGTATTTCTTTTTTTAAGTACCGACCCCACACGGTATTTGTATGTTTTTTATATTGTGTATGTGAAACTGAATAATTTTTGTTTTACAACCTTTTATTTTTAAGACATTTGTGGAGGCCAGCCCTAGCCGGTTGTTTAGGGCTGGCCTCTCCATTTTGTTCACGTACTCTAGTATTAGTCTTAAATTCCTAATGTTTACCTTCACTTCGAAATGAGGTAGCGAAGTCCCAAATGCATTATGTTCATCGCGCGAATAAAACACAAGTCCTGAGGCTTCCGTCAACCCATAGCCGTTGGTGACAGCATTCTTGCCGATCAGCTTCTGTGGGTCAGACATAACATAACATATAATTGGAATGTAATTGGTTTATGGCTACTGCAGCAGTCAGCAGTTCCCAATTATATTTTAATCTGTACCCTTTAACGAATTTTCTGAAACCCAAGTAGTTACTCCTGAGTTAAACGTTTAAATAAAACAATTTTCATATGGTTGCTATTTTTACATAGGCAATAATGTTGTTATCCATCGTATCAGTCATTTATTAGTAATGACAATATAATACAAAATAGGTCCCAATCAACCATTCATCAGTGGAGATAATTTTCACTTATGAGATAAGTGGGCCCCTTTCTCTTTACTTAAGATTGTAGAGGTAAAAGTGGACAAATAGTGCACCCACGCATACCCCTTCTTTTGTGTAAGTATGCGTACCACTATTTGGGAACCGCTGGCCTACGTAATGTCAGCCCATTATTCTTAGATCCTGTGGGAACTAGGATATCATGTATGTTTTTACCTTTGAGGCAGTACTGCATTACATAACTTTTTCACACACTGAATTCTGAACTTTATGCTATCGCACCACAGTTCACCTTTTAAGCTGGTCATTAAAAGATGTATTCAAAACAGGTCTCCCACAAATTCAGACATCTTTCCTTATTATCATTAATATTGTTTTATAGGTAAACCAAGTGTTATTTGTTTATAATAATTAAACACTGTTGTACGTATTTATGTAAGATTTTAATGCAATCCATTATTCAATGACATGTCTGTTATGTCGTTGCTATTGGCAACCATCTTTATTCTATTTTTAAATATACATGCCCCTCTAAATAATTAATTAATTACATAACAATAAAATTATTATTATTATTTATTTATGTTTTACCCCCTTCTAAAAATAATAATACACTCTAAACTATATATTTCATTGACAATAATGTGGTACCATATAACTAAGTACCAAACCTTTCTGGACATCTTTTCTGTCTTTTTGATCTGCGCAGTACCGGTTCATCGGTATTACAGGCAGGTTCTGGATTACCAGTAGTTGGTGCTGGTTGATAATAATTATTTGGCATTTTTTTAATATGGATAGAGTTTCTTCTATAGTATTTATTATTACAAGTACGCACTAAGTATGAGCGAGGTGCTGACAATTTTTTTACAATATAAGCAGATTCCCACAACAAGCTTTTAACATCTTGTAGCAACACTTTTTCACCTACGTTGAAACAATTTTCCTTTTTGTAAGTGTGTCGGTTATAATATTTACCCTGCTCTACTTGATTGTCAATCATTTTTTGATATACATCAGTTTCTATGGCTTTATGTTTCAAATTACTTACAAGTGTTGGCATCGTCTGCGATTCTGACCGGCTCGAGGTCGACATCCGTTTTGACGCATCTCCTTCTTCTTCTTCTTTATTTTGCCGGATTGCTGCTGCGCGACACATCTTTGTGTAGTGGTTTGGCCAGTGACATTTATTACATATGTTGCCAAAGGCAGGACACTCTCTGAACCTATGACTTGTTCCACATTTAGTGCATCTACGTGTAGTGTTTGAAACAGAGTCTATGTTTTTGTCTTTATTTAAAAGCTTGATATTCTGTTCCGCTAGTTCAGCCGATTGACAATAAGCCACTACATTGTCTAGACTTCTTCTTTCTCCTCTTAGAAGTTTTTCTTTGACGGTGTTGTTCCTAATCCCCAGCACAATTTGTGCGCATAAGAGCTTGTCTTCTTGTTCTGCAAAGTTGCATTGGTCGACCATACCTCTCAAGGCGGCGTAAAACCTTTCAAACGATTCTCCTTCTTGTTGTGTTCTTTGGAGAAATTTATATATTTGTACAGTTTCATTTGCTTTTGGCTGCAGATGTTTTTCTAAAATTTGTAGTATATTACTTACTGTTTCTTTGTATGACTCATCCTTTGGCTTGATTGACCTGTACAGCTTTTGTCCATCCGTACCAAGTAAGTTTTTTAGTCTGGCTACCTGTACTTCTTGCGGCTTCTTATTAGATTCTGTCGCTGTAAAATATATTAAGACTTCTTCTTGGAAGATCGAAAAATTTTCAGCTACATTGTCCGATGCCAGGTTCAGTGGCGCCGGCTTATTGAACATGTCCGTGGACATTGTAAATGAGTTTTGAGCTTGTAGTTCTTTTTACGGCTGCGCCATGTTATTTGTTTATAATAATTAAACACTGTTGTACGTATTTATGTAAGATTTTAATGCAATCCATTATTCAATGACATGTCTGTTATGTCGTTGCTATTGGCAACCATCTTTATTCTATTTTTAAATATACACCAAGTAGAACCCTTAATGAGGAATGTTACACTCACATTAATATTGGTGCCTACACCATCGGGCACCGGAGCACCCCACAAGCCAAAAGTCTCAAAACACGTCCAATCCACAGCTTCCGGAGTCTTCAGTAAGTTTGCCGCGATTGCTGGAGTCATAGCGGTCCATGTGGGCTGGAACACATTGAAAATTGCTCTTACTAAAATGTATTATATATTTTGTCACATTTAAGAAAAGGTTGCACTTATAACTTCATCGTGTAATTTGTTTCAAGATACTCCATGTCAGACTTCTTGTAAGACGCCATTTCTTCCCATCAACCCTTAACACTACAACACTCAATGATATTATAAGTTAAATGGAGGTAGATAGGTTATCTGAGCTCCCAAGCGGCACATTAAATACAAGACCACAGTCCTGTCTGAAGTTAGTCGCCCACCAACTACGCACGCGTTCGGACCGCTAACAACGAGCCGCCAACACATCGAAAATGCCGTCGTGTGTAATGAGATTCTGCACTAATTCTAATAATTGGAATAAGACTATTCGAGTCGGCGCATCACTTTATAGTTCTTCCTCTCAACTTTTCAAGGACGTGCCATACGTGTGAGCACTGAATGTCATATAGATAGATGACCTATTTTTCCTAAAATATCATTGACAACACTAATATTGTTTGCCCACACTGCAGAAGAAGTAGTAAATTACCTTGTACTTCTTGATAATCTCAACAAGGTGGCCGGTGCTGAGAGGTGCCGATGTGTGGAGCCTACAGATGCAGAAGACAGCAGACCTGAGCAGCATCAAAGCGGCCGGTAGCCAGTTCAATGGCGCCAGGGACAGGACTAGCCGGGTCTGACTAGCATAGTCGGCCTGCTTCGATGTCCTGCAGTGGATATATTTTTTTAAAAGCTTTCGACACATTACAATATGGTAAGTATCTCTAGTGCAACACAGCAATCACGACAAAACCATAAGGAAGCACTGATGTCGCGTCTAGCTCGCAAACAAACACGTTGTAATGGGCTAACATCACGGATATAGCAGATGCTGCCAAACATGGCAGCTTCCATAAAATAAGTGTGAGTGCCAAAACTCACGGGGAAGATTGTACCGTGTACATTTGTACCGTGTGGGGTCGGTACTTAAAAAGAATAGCCCCACTGCATCTCTCCCCGTCGCATGTCGTAAAAGTCGACTAAGGGATAAGAAAATTCGTCAGCCTCGGTAGCTCAGTGGCGCGGTTGGTTAGTCAACTGTTATTAAGCAACGCTGAGCGCGGTCAGTGATTGGATGGGTGACCGCTCGACCGTTGGAGGCTGACCGTGGTTCGGATTCCACGTTAAACTGTAGGTCCCTTCCCTTCTTACCTTACTAGGTGGTAGGGTTTATCCCGGCCGGGTTGGTACCACCGCACTGAACGAAACGTCGGTCGAAACTGCTATGTAAATAGTTCGTGTTTTCCGTCCAGTTTAGTGTAGCCGACATGAAATGAAGGGAAGCACTGACATAGCACCAAGTTCACCCCAGTGGCGGTTATCCAGGTGAAGCAAGTGAAGCACCGCCTCACTTAATTATCTTGAAGGTAAAGAAAAAAAAAATTTCAAAATACCATGAACGAAAATTTAAAAAAAGTCCATCCAAACTGATCGATCAGAGAACATTAAAGCGAACGGCGCCCGAGACAGCACCATACAGCACAGCGCATAATTTGAAAAAGTACCAGGGACACAGCCATGACAAGGAGCCGCACGCGCGGGAAAAAACATTGCATGACATTGTGCACAGTTGGTAAGACGCCAGACACATCCGGCTCATATCGCTTCACCTCGTAGAGACAAAAGTATGACCTTGAATTCGTTGCATTTACCTAGCAATTGAGGCGCTGATAAATCCTGCTGCATGAACGATTACGTCGTCGTCGCTGCGCTCGCCTAGACGGGCGGCGAGCGCTCTGTGTTCTCTTGAAGTACCAGGGTACAATCGGTAGATAAGAGTCTCAGTAAATAACATAACATGTCATAACAGCACAGCGCATAATTTGAAAAAGTACCAGGGACACAGCTATGACAAGGAGCCGCACGCGCGGGAAAAACATTGCATGAAATTGTGCACAGTTAGTTGGTGAGACGCCGGATACATCCGGCTCATGTCTAGGCATATTGAGGCGCTAATAAATCCTGCTGCATAAGAACGATTACGTTGTTGTCGCTGCGCTCGCCTAGACGAGCGGCGAGCGCTCATGAAGCTCATGAAGTACCAGGGTAAAATCGGTAGATAAGAGTCTCAGTAAATAACATAACATGTCATACAATATTTTTTCCCGCGCACAGCCCCCCACCACGGCCAACCCTACCAAAAAGGTAACGATTTTGTGGTCCGATTGATGTTGAAGTACCAGGGTACGATCGGAAAGAAAAAACGCCAAACCGGCCGGGCCCCGCCCCACGTCGTCGCCACTCGCCGCGTAGGGGCGGGGCGCGCTCAGGCGCAGGGATTGATTGGGGAGCGCCTGGGCTGGGCGCGCCATTCAGTCGGTTATATTGCGTCGTTAAGAGAGGTTCATTTTACGTCTCGGTTCACCCGACAAAATATATCGACTCCCGCGCGCGCACTTCGAATTTCTCGAGAGATTTTTATTTGCATTATTTGCACAAGTTTTAAAATGGAGCCGGTGCTATATATAATTGCTTTATTGATAGAAACACCTTTCCCTTCGCGCCCAGAAGCCGAAAAATCCGATATAGTCAAAACGTGTTGTCGCCCGTGTCCAGAATTAAATAGGTAATACACCAATGACAAAAAAGACACAACTAAAACTTTCGTTCGAGTGTTTCAAACCTCTTGGTACGACCGTTACAAATGGCTCTGTGGCAGTACATATCTTCAAAAATTATATTGTTGGCCATGTGTTCTCTTGAGCCGAAATAAAACTGCATTTTCCTGTAACGGATATTCTGATTTAAAAAATTTGTCCCGCAGCTGTAAAATATACGATGAATCACAAGATCACGTTGAAAATTTCAAAGCACTAAACATGATTTTGTAATTATAATTTGCCTACCCATCCCATATATTTTGTAGTAGAACGTTTATTGATAAGTTTGAATGAAGTTTTATTATGTAGTCATTTCCATCTTATCCACAACGCAACGCAATCAACATGAATGTTAATATCGGAAAAAAATCGGCATAAAAACTGAAATACAAGATTCACAAAGTAATAGCAAGATAATATTATGTAGGTGGATTTTTAGTCGCCTCACTAAGATTTATTGGTCAAAGCCGCCACTGGTTCACCCTGTGTTATGGGCTGACATCACGGATGTTGTAGGTGTCAGGTTCCATAAAAAAATAAAAAAGACTAGCGGCGCGAGAGCGACACAACTTTGAGACATGACGCGTTCTCAGAAGCCCACAACATTTAGGGCATTCTTGCCTGAAGTTTTTTTTTTATGGAAACTGACACGGTTGTCTACATCACCTACAAAATCCGTGATGTCAGCCCATAACACCGGGTGAACTTGGTGCCACGTCAGCGCTTCCCTTCGGTCGTACCGGCTACACTAAACTGGACGGAAAACACCGACCGACCTTTCATTCAGTGCTGTGGTACCAACCCGGGTGGGTTAAACACTACCACCTAGTAATATAAGAAAGGAGTCTTATCCCTTAGTCGCCTTTTACGACATACACGGGGAGAAATGCAGTGCGGCCATTCTTTTAAAGTACCGGCCCCACACGAAACAAAAGTTGAAGTTGTTGAAGTTGCTTTTAAGTTTCTTGTCGGCTCTTATTTTTGGGTGTAATCGAACTGGATTGTAAAAACTAAACAGGACAAATTCAAGCGTAGGTAATGTGCTACCATACGAATGATGAATAAAGAATAAACAATTCCGTTGGATGATGATTCAGGACGCATATATACCAGAATTGAGGCAAGTAAGGCGCCAGGTTGGCATGCGTAATGTCGGCTGCCTTGGGTAGACCGCTGGAACCGCTTGTGCAAGCTATCAGGGCTGTTGTATTCTCAGGATCATACTCCGCCGCCCTGTGAACAACGATGTTCTGGAGAAATTGTGATGACATTCAACTCCTAAGACTTGAATTAACTGCAGTAATAAGCGTCTAGACGGTAGCTGCTGCATTCTGTTGTCTGCTGCTGAGGTTGGCAGTCACTCTGGCCATCTGATGGCCTCCATAGAGAAAATAGGTTGGTTGAGAGATGAGAGAAGTTGCACCAAGGTTTTCAGACTTAGTTAGACCACTTTGGGCTACGACAATATCATAATAAGAGCCACCACCAAACCTGGTAAAGTCTATGGTAATGTATTTTACCGAAGTCCCATTTTCATCTAGTCACAACTTAGCGCCATCTGTATACACACTTTGTAATTTGCATAATTCAGATTTCGCCAAAAGATGGCGTTGGAGGCAACTAGCTACCGTTCCCATGGTACTTTCATACATTAATAATTCAGTAAAATTTTACCTGAAGGCAGAAATTGGTTCATCCGTCTTATACTTTTGTATGAATTCTGTTAAAGAAGTGAAGTGCTCATTGCCTGCAAACGCGATGACTTCGAAGTTGAACTCTTCTTTCAGTTTGCTTACAGTTTCCAAATTCTCTACTTCGCAGAACAACAGTTTTGGTTTTCCGATACTTAAGATAGCTTTCAGTTCATCTGTAAATTAAAATTTTAGTTAGGTACCTATACAATGTGGTTAGAAGCATTATCCCAGCACAATTTCTTGTTAGTTCTTCGCATGAGTTAAAGAACTAGCATACCCTAAAATTCAAATTAATAATCCTACCCAACCTAACACCTAATAGCTACTTACCTGTTTTCAAAGTGTTGTCGAGCCCCATGAAAGCAGCTCCCAAGAAGAAACTGGCATAGAAAGGAATGCACGCATCCAGATGGTTCCGGCCCATCAAAGCCACCGCATCACCAACTTTTACTCCAAAACTTCGCATAGCATTTGCAGTGTTTATAGACCGTTCTAGCACAGATCCAACACTCTCTTGCTCGTTGTTAGAGGCATCAATCTGAAATTGTTAAGTAAGCATAACACACACATACATACCGCACGCTGTATCCCGACAATCGGGGTAAGCAGAATAGTCGATGTTGTGCTGCATGTACTCTTGTAAATCAGCACAGCACAACACCGACCACCATATTTAGCAAAGTATTAGGACAAACTGTCAAGCAGCAAGTAAGGCAGGAAGACCCACCTGCTACATGACTCAGTGGAAGGACCATCCTCAAGGACCTCAGTGGAAGGCCAAGGTCAGAGGTGGCTATCCTGTAACCCTTTGGCACGGTATCTTGTCCTTATCCCTTAGTAGCCTTTTACGAATCCCATTTTAGAATTATGAAAGAAATATATCGAGAGTTTCCTCAAACATAAAGCTGGTAAATTTCCGCTTCTTCAGTCTATCAAATTCATAAAAACAAACACAATTAAAGTTACCTGAAGGAGTGTGTCCTGCGAATGTCGGCGCATGGACTTCAGCACAATCTTGCCCAGGTGCTGCCGTTGTCCAGGACTGTAGCACAGAAAGGACTCTGCGAAGATCTCGCTTGTAACTACATTGTAGAAGTCTTCGGGGTCTGTTACCCCGCTCACTTTACCGTAGGAAACATTAATAGCCATATTAACTGCTTATAAGAAATTGGCCACATTGACGAATATCGTGAAAAATCTACAGACGTCTACACATAATCTCGTAATTGTTGACTTTGTCTAGAAAATCTAAAGTGTGATTATTCAATATGTTTAAAATTGTGTGGAAATTTAATCAATCGAAATGTCAGCGATAAGATAATGGGTGATCATCGATACTCAGGTATTTGTAATCAGTAATCACTAATCAGTCACGATTGTTTGTGATAGACGTAACATATGTACTTGTAATTTGTACACCTATCATCTCTTGCTGATAAAACAAAAGAACTAAAAAGAATAGAATACCTGCATTGTCACGCTTGGAGGAAATAGTTGTCAAGTTATTGCCTACAAAGGAGGATGGGCAAAAATATATGGGACTCGTCCCCACCGACCAATAATGCCCAGACATATGTTGTTGGAATGCTCTATTCATATCTGCGATTTGTTACTATGGCGGTCAGACCAAAATCATTGTTGGAAAAACCTGCGTCATTGAATTGAAAAAAATCGTTTAAATATAATAAAATATTCGATTTCAACACTTTTTAGCACCATATTTGTTTAACAAAATTAAGTATAAATGCCAAATAGCTAATGAAAAAACAACAAGTCTAAGTAGAGTTTTGCAAAAATGGCTACTTACTTTAAATTATGACCAAACAGAAGATCTATTAACAATATTAAAGTAAAAAGTAAACTTATTATGCTTGTCGCAGTTAACGTTGAGGGGGAAGGGGCGACTGCCCGTTGTGGGCGCTTCTCTGTGCGGTCCATCTAGCTATGGAACGCACTAACTAACACTGACGCATTGTGTCACGACAGTACACATGGATCGCGACTAACTAGCTGAAACTGTAAGGAATAAAAGCGGGTACACACGAATACACTCACACAGTACCATACACACTCGCAACACACACACACACACACCCTCTCTCATACTCATACACACACATACACGACCTTTCACCTACTACATTGGTGCCCTCACATTCAAATGACACACTTATACACTAACTAGGTATCTGGCTAACTAGATAATCATGTAATATTATTCTAAGAGTTCAGAAGGTGGCTAGGTACCTGTCAAGTGAGTTGTAAGTTGTCAAACCTTTATGCTAAGGTAAGGTAAGGCTAAGTAACCTAAGGTTACTTCCCACAGGACAAACTTAGTTTAGTGTGGGAAGAGTGACATATACATATTTGTAAACATTTTTATATAATAAATTGATATTGAATTGAAATTGATAGTCTTCATCATCATCATCATGGCTAGGTACCTGTCAAGTGAGTTGTAAGTTGTCAAACCTTTATGCTAAGGTAAGGTAAGGCTAAGTAACCTAAGGTTACTTCCCACAGGACAAACTTAGTTTAGTGTGGGAAGAGTGACATATACATATTTGTAAACATTTTTATATAATAAATAAATTGAAATTGAATTGAAATTGATAGTCTTCATCATCATCATCATCATGGCTAGGTACCTGTCAAGTGAGTTGTAAGTTGTCAAACCTTTATGCTAAGGTAAGGTAAGGCTAAGTAACCTAAGGTTACTTCCCACAGGACAAACTTAGTTTAGTGTGGGAAGTGACATATAAATATTTGTAAACATTTTTATATAATAAATAAATTGAAATTGAATTGAAATTGATAGTCTTCATCATCATCATCATCATGGCTAGGTACCTGTCAAGTGAGTTGTAAGTTGTCAAACCTTTATGCTAAGGTAAGGTAAGGCTAAGTAACCTAAGGTTACTTCCCACAGGACAAACTTAGTTTAGTGTGGGAAGTGACATATAAATATTTGTAAACATTTTTATATAATAAATAAATTGAAATTGAATTGAAATTGATAGTCTTCATCATCATCATCATCATGGCTAGGTACCTGTCAAGTGAGTTGTAAGTTGTCAAACCTTTATGCTAAGGTAAGGTAAGGCTAAGTAACCTAAGGTTACTTCCCACAGGACAAACTCAGTTTAGTGTGGGAAGTGACATATAAATATTTGTAAACATTTTTATATAATAAATAAATTGAAATTGATAGTCTTCATCATCATCATCAGCCTGTATCGGTCCACTGCTGGACATAGGCCTCTCCCAAGGCACGCCACCACACGCGGTCTTCCGCTCTTCTCATCCATCCAAGCAATCCAATAAGCCAGCTGAAGTGGCAGTGGGCTGGGCACATCTGTCGCAGACCCGACAACCGATGGGGTAGACGGGTGCTCGAATGGAGGCCACGTACAAGCAAACGTAGCGTGGGACGCCCCCCGGCTAGGTGGACAGATGACCTAAAAAAGGTAGCCGGGAGTGGATGGATAGTCTTATAGCAGAAAAATTGTGAATAGAATAAATAGGTTTTGGTTTTAACTGTAACTTTTTTTCACAATGATTTGAGACTTTGAGATAAAACATAACATACATACATACCGCACGCTGTATCCCAACAATTGGAGTGAGCAGAGTAATCGGTGTTGTAGTGCAGGAACTCTTGTAAATTACAGCTACATAATATCTAGACTAGATCTCTGTCTCTGCCTAGTCCACTGACACACAGATGCTACGTGTCCGAATACTTTTCTGCGAAAGTTTTGAAAACGCGGTGATAATAAATAAGTACGTTTAGAAAAGTATTCAGACAACTTCAAACAGCAGGTGAGGCGCGAAAACCCACTTGCTGCATGACTCGGTAGAAGGACAGTGCCAATGTGAGAGGTGGCTAGCCTGTGGCCCTTTAGCACTGCATCTTGTCCTCACTATCCCTCAGTCGCCTTTTACGACAGGCATTGGGAGAGATGCAGTGGGGCTATTCTTTTTAAGTACGTGCAATAGTACTGTCAACGCACACGTCTAGATATATAGGTACATAAATACATACCTACAACAAAATACATCACATCTGTGTGCCAGTGGGCTAGGCAGAGACAACTCCAGTCTAGATAATATCTGGTTTCAGTATGTCCCGTGTATACAACCAACTGTACCAAATGCCAACTTTTTATAGTTATTTAACGAAATTTAATTGAAACCACAGAAATTTAATGCACTGTCCATTTATTTAAAAAAAGCAAATTATAGTACCAACCCCTAATACAAATTCGGAAATTAAGTTTATCTTTTAATGTGTCTCAGAAAAAGTTTGAAAGGCAGTCACTTAAAGTATTTTTTTATGTGTAACACATAACAGCGGGACCTCGAAGATTTCTCGGGGCTGGAGTGACTTGTGATTTGGTAACAGCAACACTAGCGAGAGTGACGCTTGCGAGAGATATATCGCTGATGTTTACACATTTTAATCGTGATTCCCGCCACTCACACTTTTCATTAGATATTTTGCAGATTCTTGAGACACAATAATTATTGAAATTGCCTATAAATAAACGCAATGCATGTAAATGCTACGGCCTACCTTAGTTTATGAGGTAAGCTATCTTTAAGTTTTACAGATATAACAAAGCCAAGCGACCTAAAAATTATCCACCTATGGAATTAAGTTAACTTCAAAAAATGATAAATAGGTTGATTATAGTTAGTACGTAGTAGCAGTACTAGAAGTCTTCAAAGAAAAGCATTTTCGCATTAAGCCCCATCCACACATACATGTCAAATGCAATTTTCTTCAAACTCACTATTTAAATGTATAATTGTCTAAATAATGCATAGGCATATAATGTTGCCATGAGCATTTATATGTTAACCACATTTCTATATATAAGGTGCTTCATTATTTATGTCAAAAATTTCAGGAGGATTACATAGACACTAAAATAAACACGTTATGAAAAAAAAAAATGTTTTTAGCATTACTTTTCTAGAAATTTAACAAAACATGTTTGCTACCTAAACATTAACCTGTGTGTAACAGTAGGTAACTTGCATTGTACGGGGTCAATGACCGTACTATGTTCAAACGCAGAACAACTGTTTGTTGTAAGTAAGTCACAAAGTCACTATGATTGGTTTTTACAGCTACTTATTTGATTTAATTTCTTTGTTAGGAGAAAAAATGCTCGTACAAACATATGTTTTTTTTTACGTGAAGTGTTTATTTGAATGCGTATGTAACCCTCCCGAAATTTTTGACATAAATAACGAAGCACCTTATATACTATTACAATATAGTGCTTTATTATGTTTTATTTTCATTTATACCTTCAATTGATCGTTTAAAACGTGTGAATGGGATGTTGTAACATAATATAATTCAGGATACACATGTTCAGGATAGGACGAAGAGACGAGGAGTATGGCTGGAGTCACATGATGTCCGTTTTAGCGTCTAGTCACAGATTCCCAGCCGTCCGGATCGCGAGCTGTAATGAACCAAAATAAAAGCACATTTGAATGGTACGCATACAAAAGTCAGGCGTAAAATATTGTTGTCTTACTTTCTTTGTACAAATTCAACCTAACTAGACTTCATTAGGTACCGGTAATTATGACTTTAAGTGAACCCTAAACTCTGGAACGCTCTCCCTGCCCATATATTTCCCCCCAAGTACAGTCTCAGGTCCTTCAAGAGGGGCTTGAATAGGCACCTGTCAGGCCGGCATGGCATTCGCAACCCCCGCATACGACCGAATGTCCATGGGCGTCGTTAGACACCTTATCTCCCAATCAATTGGGATAATGGATGGATATCTTCATTATCCAATAAATTATTAATCTACAACTCAATGTTAAAAAAAACGCACTAGACCTGGGGTCCTGTTGTGGTGAACTGCCAGTAAATCTAACATACAATCACTCCACACAGTCCAGAACAAGATCCTGCGAACTATCCTGAATACCTCGAATACTCGAATACCTAGAAATGCCAACAATCATGGAGGAGCTTCATAACTACCGACGTAAATACTCAACACGCTTGGAGGCACACCCAAACCCACTATGGGCTGTTCCAAATAAACCGGGATAAAGAGTCATTGACCTTTGAGTGCTATCCGTGCACAAACGTGAAACGCTAAGCGCCGTCTCTCTCCTGCGCTGGTATCGTGGCACAGCTAGCACTCAAAGGTCAATGACTTTTTATCCAGGCTTATTTGGAACAGACTATAGCTGCGAGCCTACTGGACTCAACTGGCAGGGTTAAAAGTTAAAGCGAAGTGCACTTGCCGATTGAAATGAACGGATCAAATTCATTAAAGGCCAAAATCAAAATTATTTAAGTGCCGATTGCGCCAACAGAGACTTACACCGAAAATCATTTTACTTTTAAGCGGCGGCACGGCGAGTTCGCGCGCGAAAATGGCTTCTGTCACCAAGTCTCGAAATCAACCGAGAAAACTGTGAATTTTTTGCTCTAGGCTGGCGCTAAAGGGACTCAGATCAAGTAAGGTGTATCTTCACATATATGCAAGTGCACTCAACACGTAAACTACGTACATGCATCAGCTGCTAGTGAATATAAATAAATAAATAATTATGTTCCCATGCTTCCAGCATTGGCACAAAGTGCACTTACGTTTCTCCTCGCGTCTGGGGGCTGGGGGTCTGCGTTCATCCCTCCTCGGAGCGTCACGATCGTCCCTCCGCGGCCCGTCGCGATCGTCACGTCTCGGTCCATCGCGGAACCCGGGTCGGTCCCTGAAGCCCTCTCCCCTCGGTCCGTCTCGGTCGCGAGGTCCATCCCGGTCGCGGGGGCCGTCACGATCACGAGGTCCGTCTCGGTCGCGAGGTCCGTCGCGGTCGCGAAAGTCACGCGGACTATCCTTGGCAGAGCGCCAGGCTCCTGCGCCGCCTCGGTCACTGGGACGGTCTCGGTCGCTGGGACGATCTCGGTCGCTGGGACGGTCACGGTCGTTGGGACGATCACGGTCGCTCGGACGATCACGGTCGCTGGGACGATCACGGTCAGTAGGCCGATCCCGATCAGCGCGGTCACGATCCTGAGAGAATTTGTATACTTTTAGAAATAATTCAACGTACAAGGGCTGGCATGGGGCATAACTTTGCGGTCGAATTAGTTATTCAAAAACAAACTACATACACAAAACATGAAGACGACATTGTGATATAGCAGTCAACAAAGCCTTTAGGAATTCAATACCATCAACAAACACAAAATCTGAGTTCTTGCAGCACAACGCCAACAACTCTGCTTACCCTGATTGTCAGGGTACAGTGTGATGGTATGTATGTATGAAAGTAACACATTAACAATACTAACGGATGCGGGCGGTGGGTCAGCCGGACCGCGGCGCCAGCTGTTGCCAGAGTCTGGCGCGCTGGAGCGCCCGGCGTAACGTGCTGCCGGCCTGCGACACACAATATTTTATTCATATAGTCTTCATACAAACCGTCACTTTTACTCTATTTAGCTTATATATATCTCGACCCAATGACAGCTAATCCACAAATAACAAATATAATAAAAAAATATTAACTCACTTTTCCGGCTCCCTATTGGATGACCTCCAGCCGCCTTCGTCTCTGGGCGGCCCACGCTCGTCCCTCGGTGGCCCACGCTCATCCCTTGCCGGCCCACGTTCATCTCTAGCCGGTCCGCGTTCTTCCCTAGGCGGCCCGCGTTCATCCCTAGGTGGCCCACGTTCATCCCTAACCGGTCCACGCTCATCCCTGGCCGGCCCACGTTCGTCTCTAGCCGGCCCACGCTCGTCTCTAGCAGGCCGGTCTTCCCTGGACGTGCCGCGGTCATCCCTAGGTGGTCCGCGGTTGTCGCGGGAGCTGCCGCGGTCGTTGCGTGGCTCCTCCCTCGATGTGCCGCGGTCATCTCGGGGTGCACCACGCCGCTCCGGCGACCGGGGTAAGTTGTCTCTTTGCTCGCGAGCGCGACCTACGGTGAGAAATGCTAATGAAATATTTTTTTAAATAATGTTCTAATCTACGGCAGAATAATTTTTTTTTTCATCTCAAAATTAAATTCATTACTGATCGATGATCAAGATGGGATGGAGAAAATCTGGAAATGTTTTACTGAGGAGTGGACTAAGCAAGGAAAAATATGATTACAGAGATAATTTGAATTTATATAGCCAACGTACCACGCCAAGTATCCGTCTTCTTGTCATCCTTCTCCAGCGGGCGCCGCCACTCTCTGGAGTCCTCCTTCTCGGGCGCCTTCTCTGCGGCCCTCTCCCGCTCCGGTGCACGCTCGATGAGGCGGTCTCTCTCGGGCGCGCGGTCGGCGGGCCGGTCCGCGGGAGGGTCGCCGCGGCGCCAGCTCGACGCCTGCTGCGACACGGCCTCGCGCTCGCGGTCGATCTTCTGCTGGATCTCGGCGTCGCGCGCGCGCGCCTTCGCCTCCACGCGCGCCAGCATCTCCGCATGCTCTCTGCACATGTCAATTGTGCGGTCGGATCATAAGCACATCTGGGCGCAGTCAGTGAATGAATGGGTGATCGCTCGACCGTTGGGAGGCTGACCGCGGTTCGGATTCCACGTAAAACTGTAGGTCCCTTCCCTTCTTACTAGGTGGTAAGGTTTAACCCGCCCGGGTTGGTACCACCGCACTGAATGAAAGGTCTAGTTCACCCGGTGTAATGGGCTGACATCACAGATGTTGTAGGTGATGTAGCCAATCGTGTCAGTTCCAAAAAAAAAACTAATGAATAAGGTATGGCGCGCGCGCGTACCGTTCTTCCTTCTCCCTCTTCTCGCGCTTCTCGCGCTCCTCGTCGGCTTGGCGGCGCTCCTTCTCCTCGCGCACGCGCCGCTCCTCCTCCTCGAGCGCGCGCTGCGCCTCCGCCGCCGCCCGCTCCGCCGCCAGCTCCTTCTCCGCGTACCACTGCCGTAACACAATCATTGTCAGTACCGCTTGTACATGTTCCGTTGCAGAGGTATGTATATGTATATAATCTTTATTGAACACCAATTTATCAAAATTAGGTACAACAGACGAGCTTAATACCGCGAGGCATTCTATTCTAACTAACCTTTGCGATGTGGGAGAAGTACATGCAGGTGAACAAGAATAATTTGTGGCAATGTGTTACTGTAAAGAAATATGTATGATAAACTACGTACAAATACTACATAAATACTTTAATAAGCATATATATGTATATAATAAACTTACATACTATGTACATTAATCGGTGGTACACAACCACTGTGTGCAACACAATCAACTGAATGACAAGAGAGTCAGAGAAGGGCAGTAAAGATTATGTACTTATGTAATATAAATTGCATTTACTTCGGTAAGGAAAGGAGAAGTTTGTTTAAATTTGTCTTAAATACATTCATAGACGTAGAGGAGCGTAAAAAGTACGGGCAGATTATTCCAGAGGCGAGCTGTTTGTACTGTGAAAGAGTCCGTGTAGAACGAGCTTGAGTGAGCTTGAGTGAGGTAAACTGTAGCTTTCCAGGCCCTCTGGTGGTTGTCATGTGATGTCAACATGATTTATTAGATTTCTTTTATCGATTTAATAGACACCTATTGTGGACCTGCCTGTACACACAGACCAGAAAAAGAATAGACGTGCAATCTGCGTCAAAGCTGTCACCTGTCCATACGTTAGTTTTGTACGTAGCCGCCATCAATGCGATGTGTCCGAATTTGTTAAATATTTTATATGAGACGGCATCTCATTCCTTCCTATCTCGACGTATGTATGTAAGATATTTGTGCTGGCTAATATCAATACACATGATGAAGAAAATATAGACTTGCTGGAGTCTATCTATGCGCCCGTTAGGACGCTGCTAGTACGGTTAGACCATAGGTACTTTTTTTTTTCTTGGGGTTTTGCACGAAGGTCCCCAACCAAGCGGGATTAGTTTGCAGGCCTAGAGCCAACCCCAAACCAAATCAGCAACAACAACAGGTACTTTTTTCAATGTGGAACCGTGCAAGTTGACTTTTTGCAAAAATTATGCTACATCATGAAGGTGCAATAGATCGAAAATTTGGAGATAATACGTAACGGCCCGGTGGTGTAGTTGGTTATCGCGTTGGCGGCTCAAGCCAGAGACCCAGGTTCAAATCCTGGTCGGGATGTATTTTTTCCAATGATTTTCGATTTGCATTTTTCTAATAAAAAATATATATAAAGCGAGTACGTGCTTAGTACTAACATATAAACATAAAATAGACCATAGGTGTTTGTGCCCCAATCTTATCACGGCGTCTTTTCTGCATTCAGTTTTCTTGCAGCCACGGCCAACCGCACAATACATCGCTGGCTTAACAGCACTGCTCAACAGTACTTTCTGCACAATCAACCGTTTGTAAAAGTTGCCCCATTGCAGATACCAAACATCACAGAAAAACTAACCCTTTTTTAAGGAACCTCACCTCCTGCTTCCTCTTATTGATACGCTGCTGGCGTCGTTCGGCGAGCCTCTTCTCGCGCTCAGCGGCGAGCTTCTCCTGGAAGGCGGCGAGGCGCTGCGCGTGGGCGGCGCCGCGCTCCGTGCGCAGGCGAGACAGGAACTCGTCGCGGTGCGCGTGTATGCGGACCAAGCGAGCCTGCGTCGCCACGTCGCGCGCTCGAGCCTCTGCACACATTGTTTTTTTGCATTATCAAAATTAGTCACCATGGTTGAATACGGTCCCACGCTTCCACTGGCAACTTTCATCAATAACAATAAAAATTGACTGGAATAAATCACTACTATTGATAAGTCCAGCATTGTTCTATCAGTGTGTAACATAAAATAGAATTTAAAAAAAAAAAACTAAACAAAATGTAAGATTTTCTTAAGTGATCAATATAAAAAAACAAAAGGAAGTTATATTCGACCACTTTATGTGTACGAGATAGACATCATAGCATAGTACTGTAAACGCGTCAAAATGTTTGCTGCACAAACAGACACTCCGCCACACCAGTGGCGGCTGGTGACCTATGGGACTGGGTGTGCGCACAGCACACCCAGTCCCATAGGTACCTAGCGCACAGTGTGCGCTAACTTACTCGTAGTACTAAACCCAAACGTGAATCTAATGGATACCGAGACGTGATTTTTTATTTTATTTTCATGTCTGAGTTAATTGCCCAAATTATGTAAAAGTATTCTCACTCAACAGATACATAGTTGAAAGACAAAATAAGGTAAGGATAAAAGTGATAAAATTATTAAAATGTAAGTAATAAAAATGTACTCACTTTTAGATTGAAATATCTAGGTATGGTGTTTTGAAGAACACGCCAGCGAATTTATGAAAATTATGAAGAAATCAGTCACACACACACACCACACACACTACAGTTTGATTGGGTAGGTCTAATATTGTTCTATTTATTTCGTTTTTAATATAGTCAACACTGAATCCACTCATTTTTATAACGCACTAGAAACACAACCAGAGTCCTAATTGCTCGAAGAACCAAAGCGACACTTCACTGCGCAGTGGCCACCGAGCACCGAGCCGCGGCCGCCGGGGCGCCTCCGCGCGCGCGGCGTGGCCGGCGCGCGCGCCCGCGCCCGTCGGCCAGCCTTGCCGCGCCGGGCAATGAAGAAAACTTCACAATGTACTGTTAACTGACGAAAAGTCGTTCAAACTGCTAAAAAACTGATTTGCAAAACATCCCGGCGCGGCAAAGATATATTACGTACAATATTTCATCTAAGCGGTGGCGGCGCGGCGGCGCGGAGCGGCCATCATCGGTCGACGCGACGACGACGGGTCTCGCCCCGAACTGAGATGGCGCGGAGCGCGCGGCGCGGCGAGCGATCGATCGGATGATCGCGCGACCAACAACGCCTAGGTCTTTGGGTGATTCCATTTTTGACTTTAAAATAGCGAAATATGCAGTATCATTAATGTTTGTTGTAACATTCGAATATTTCATAAATTACCATTCGAATATGTATCAAATCGATATTCGAATAATTCAAATTATTCAATTGCAAACTCGATCTGTTATATAAATATAAGAAACACCCATATTCCAAAAATGGACTCGCCTGTCGGTTCGTGCTACAGCGTATGTGTAGGTACTTAGCGCTTGTGTGTGTGTGACTTCGACCCAGAGTTTGGATCGCCCCCGCCGCGCCCGCGCGCCCGCGCCCCCCGCCCGCGCGTGCCTTCGGTCGGGTTTACGATCTCGGCTTACTTCGGCTCATCGTCGGCTGGCTCGGTCGCGACGTGTCGCACGCGCGTCTATCCACAATATACTGTCCTTCTTTTTCCGTCGTGTGTCACACGCAGAAGGCCACACATAATCGTATGAATAGTGTTTTGTTTCACGCGGCGGGGCAGCGGCGTTTGAAATTTTCTCATAGTAAACGTTCGCGGTGTTTTGTACTGCACTCGGCGCGGCGAGCTCGGCGGCTATACGTAGTATGTAGTACGTATTACGTACAGCAAAATCGTGCCTTGTTGTCTAGGAAATAGGATCGAATTCAGTTTGATATTTTTACTTCGATCGGTTTCATGGAGAATGTTTAATATTTTAATTTATTTCTTTCTTTCGGGTGAAGGCGTTATGTTTTGTGGTAGTGCGGCGCACGAACGCACTTAAGGGCCAGCCGCCACTGAGCCACACCACACATGAACACATACCCTCACTCACATACATTTAAAAGTAAAGTAAGGAAAGACAATTGGTGAACATTGACAGTTACCTGCCCCCTATAATATTGCGCAAGTTTAGGGGGCAGGGGTTCCTCCGTGGATAAAGTCTTCTGACTGTTAATGATTATACATTTATTATGTGTATTGTGTAGTAATGATAAATGTTGTTTTGCATGTACATAAAATTTTGAATTTCAATTTGATTTCGAATTATCACATCTGTAGCAACAATTTGGATACATTTGTCAACAACAACAAATTAAAATATATCCGATGATTGATGAGATGAGATTTTTTATTGATTGGTTTATCCAAAAGAATGTATATAAGGAATAATACAAAAAACAAACCAATAAGGAGCTGAATGCGCTCCTTCTCCTGCTGCTCAAAGAACTCCTTGTCCTGCACCTGCTTCTCCTCGAGGCTCTTCTGCAGCAGGGGGATCTCCTCGAGCCGCTTGGCCCGCTCGAAGTAGTCGATCTTCTTCTCCTGCGACTTGAGCTTGGCCTGCAGCTCGCGGCGCTCCTTCATCAGCTCCTCCACCTCGCGCGCAGCGATCGCCTCAGCGTCCATCTTCTTCAGGTCCTGCAATACACACCAACATTATGTTCATTACCGCATCCATGTGAAAGAGTTACGGCCGGGTTGGTACCACCGCACTGAATGATAGGTCGGTCGAAACGGCTATGTAAATAGTTTGTGTTTTCCGTCTAGTTCAGTGTAGCCGGCACGACCGAAGGGAAACACTGACGTGGCACCAAGTTCACCTGGTGTTATGGGCTTACATCACGGACGTTGTAGATGATGTAGCCAACCGTGTCAGTTCCCATAAAAAAAAATTAAAAAAAGAGGCCATGCTCTCAAAAAGCTCTGCCATTGGGAACAGGGTGGAGAGGGAAGCAGCTGTGCACTATACTCACTCACTCACTATACACCTTACCCTGTTTCCACCTGCAGAGTTCCAGTGCGGGACCTTTGACAGTGTAATTTTATAATTACACCTCGTGGCTAAACTCAAGTGGCAGCGGGATGGGCACGTCAGCCGAAGAGAAGACGACTGTTGGAGCAACTGTGACCTACACTGGCGGCCGTGGACAGCACAACATCAAGTACGTCAGCGGAAAACCGTGGTTCCGTACCGCTGAAGGCCGGGAGGACTCGAGGAAAATTAGAGAGGCGTATGTCCAGCAGTGGACGCATACATGCTGCCCGACTAACTGAATTTTATAGTTGCAGTTTCAGGAAGTCTCTAACACATTCAGCCACGGTACTATTGAAGTTAGTGTCCCAAGGTGCAACACAAAATTAATCCAAAGTGCGAAACTAACTTTTTTGAAAATAATGCCTGTGGTGACAGTATTCAAACGAAAGTTGCTTCTAGCGCGACAGTAGGAAGAAAAGAAGGCATTGTGTCATCTTAGAATTGGTCGAACACCAATGTCGACAGAGGTACATATTACATTTTTAATATTGAACGTAGACGGCCGTACATCGGCCAGACTTGTTTAATATTGAGACAGTACACAAAGCAGAGTACAACGATCCTTACAAAAGTTTGTAAGTAATGAAAGAACAGCCGGTACAAGAGTGTAGAGACTGACGCATCAGAACTAACAGTCGCTGTGTCTCCGAGGCCTACCGCTCCCGTCCATTGTGCGGACACGAGCGGGATTTATTTCGGAGAAATGTATTTAATTATAATGAAGAGCTGTGTCACTCCATGGCAAACATTGTAAAGTAATTGTGAAGTCCTGCAACCAGTCTCTGTCCTTCCACAATATGTAAAGGCAGATCGAATGATCATAATGGAGCCAAAATAGTCTAAAGCTACTGGTACTGTGTGAGGCCGGTACTTAAAAAGAATACCCCCACTGCGTCTCTCCCCGTGCATGTCGTAAAAGGCGACTACGGGAAAAGGACGAGATGCCGTGCTAAAGGGCGACAGGCTAGGCACCTCGCACCTTGGCACGGTCTTCCCACCGAGTCGTGCAGCACGTGGGTCTTCGTGCCTTACTTGCTGCTTGATAGTGTTATCTTGTCCGAATACTTTGCTAAACGTGGTGGTCGATGTTTTGCTGATGAGATACAGCGTGTGTGTGTGTGTGTGGTATGTATGTAGTGTCTACAGCTCCAACAAAGACGGAGTAAAAAAAAAATGGCCAGTTGCAAATCCGACTCGCAAACTGACTCGGGCCGAGATACAGGATTGAATAAAAATAAAAAAACAACTCTCACCTCCTTCTCGAGCTTCTCGAGCACCTTCTGGCCGTGCGAGGTCTGCGAGATGAGTGCCATGCGCTCCTTGAGGTGGCGCTCGCGCATCGCCTGCTGCTCGTTGGCGAACCTGCGCCGCTCGCGCTCCTCGCGCTCCGCCTCCAGCCGGCGCGCCTCCGCCGCCGCCGCCACGCGCTGCTGCTCCTCCTGACGACTGCGCAACGCACACCTCTACTGTTACACACCGCCGTAGGCCTCACGCACTCTATGTACTTGTGCGCGCTAACTACCTACTGCCCAGCGGGCCACCGGCGGTCTAATTCAGTAGAAATTCGTCAGCCGCGCGAAACATACCTACACGCTCGCCCACGCAACTGCGCGCAGCTGCAAAGCAATAATGCACTTTACACTCGATCGTTTAGGTACATTTTCGCACGCAGCGATTGGCGACGTGCAGCAGTAAGCTATTAAAGCCGAAGGTATGATACTTTTTCTATGGAGTGATTTATCTGTTACGAAGTAAGTATTAAGTAATCTGTGACAACGGCAACATGTCTGTGTCTAAAGGAATTCATATGTTCACACCGGAATATGGTTACCATTCTTGATGGATGTTGTATTATGGTTTTTTTTTTTGTTCACCTTGAGACGGTGACTACACACCTCTCTGGCAGGTTATGTGATAGTTCTGGTGGTTATACTTTAAACAGCAGTAAATCTAAACATTACAAAAGTCAATTCAATCATAAGAAATTTCCTTAACCACCATAAAAAAAGGAAGAAGTTCGCAATTTTAAGTATGTATTTTTTGCACACCACCACCCAGTGCACACCTCAACTTGGAAGCGCACAGGGAAAATAGTAATAGATAACAGACCGTAGCTCCTCCTCCTCGCGCACGGTGTTGAGCCGCTCGATGTACTCCTTGCGGTCCTCGATGATCTTGTGCCGCTGCAGCACCCGGTGGTGCTCCGCGTGCTTGTTCTCGTGGTAGTGGTGCACCATCAGGTGGCGCGCACGCTCGCGCTCCGCACGCCTGCCAACAGTTCATCACATTTACACTTACCCCTTGCGATTGTATCCACAATGGAAATCAAAGAAAAAAATTTTTTTTTTAATCTAAATTTTTTTTAAGGCTTTAGCTATTCCTGGCTATGCCGGCCCCATAGTAACTATATTGATATTTTAATGTACTTCAGCACGATTCAATACCTGTGACTTTACAAAAAAACTTAGTATGAATTCAAACTCCTCCCCCTGAGCTCGCCCCAAGGCTTCATGTACTTTAAAAAACAGGTTGAGTCTGTCAGTTCTTAAGTCTCTCAATAGCTTCTGCCTTAGTTCTCGGTTCCGGGCACATTCCAACAGTATATGGAGTAGTTCCTCCTTTATCCCACATGTGCCAAACGTTCATGACATTTACACTTTCCCCTTGCGACTGTATCCACAATGGAAATCAAAGAAAATCAACCAAAGCTCTGTGTTATCGATCTTCTACTGCGGAGCTCTGTAGTGACTTTTATCAATGTAGCTAGCTTGAGGCTAAGGTGATCGTACGTAGATATCGAAGAAGTGTTTGGAGCTGAAAAGATTTTCATTTCAACGCTGAACGTCTTTTTACCTTTGAGCAATAATCACTATTCTGTCTTGTCAGGTACAAAACTTCAGCGAGCGAGTGACACAAATCTTGAATAAAGTTACCCCATTTCAGTTTTTCATATCAGAGGTATAAAAAATGTTTAAAAAAGTTTGTAAGTAATGAAAGAACAGCCGGTACAAGAGTGTAGAGACTGACGCATCAGAACTAACAGTCGCTGTGTCTCCGAGGCCTACCGCTCCCGTCCATTGTGCGGACACGAGCGGGATTTATTTCGGAGAGCCTCTAAGTCTAGTAGTTGGTGTGTACTGTTTTATTTTTATATTTGAGGTAGAGCTCATCCACAACAGCAGAACTGAGTTTCCACTATACTAATAAAGCCAATTCTAACTTGTAGGCGAAGAAGTTGCAAACATCTTCGAGGTATAGAATTTACGCCAAAAACTAAATTTCCCCAAAAATTGCTGTTACCCTAGTTTATGACTCTCGTACTCAGACACATAATGTAGCAGTTTTTTTATGTTTTTCCACCACTCCGTAGGACCGAAGGTATGTGCCGCATCGAGCGTACCTGCGATCAGGATGCACGGCCGCGACGCATCGCGACAGCACCTCCGCCGCGCGCACGAGCTGCCCTCGCACCTGCTCGCCAGGCATCGCCTGCAGTAGCGCGCCCCCGCACGCCTCCTCCGCCGCCGAGCACCACTCCCCGCCGCCCGCCTCCACGCCGAACTGGATCGACCTGAACACATACACTTGTCAATATTGGAAATCGGAATGCGCTCAAGCGGCATTGGGTTGAGTACTTCGGCCGACGAGACGTCCTCCATTAGAGTGGCCGTGTCCTACACTGATGGTGCGTAAGAAGACAACCAAGTGGAATGACTGCGTCAAGCAAATTAGAAAAAACAATGGATCTGTACCGCACAAGGGCGGGAGGATTGGAAGAAGATTTGAAAAGCGCATCAAACAGTGTACCCCAAAATGTTAACTGAAGCTATAAGAACATCCAAGGACCATTTAGTTGGCACAAGTTTTTAGTTTTGCACAAATTGGGTAATTGTTTCAAATGACCACTTAGTTTGAGAATTTGCACAAAACGGGTAATTGTTTCAAATGACCACTTAGTTTGAGAATTTGCACGAAACGGGTAATTGTTTCAAAGGAATGCTTAGTTTGAGAATTTGCACAAAACGGGTAGTTGTTTCAAAAGACCACTTAGTTTGAGAATTTGCACAAAACGGATAATTGCTTCTATCGCTAAATGCCTCAATAGCAGACAATGAAAATTACGCACAGCTATTTCATCTATCTCTAAATTGATTCTACCTTTTATAATAAAATACAAAAACATATATATTATTTTGTGCAGGATTAAAATAACACAAACTCCCCAAAAAGCAGAGAGCTTGTCGCGTCATACCCACAACATGATCTACTCCGCAGTTGTGCTGCTCCCGTATTCAAAACGGAAACAGACTGTTTTGCGGAGATCTTTTGCACTATTAGATTAAGACATTGGAATAGTCAAAAACGTAATTTTTAGGTTTCCGTACGGGACCCTATTACTAAGCCTACGCCGTATGTCCTACCTTTAAAGCAATTACATCTTTTGAACCGTAATAAGTAAGTAGCCAGTTGAAATGTTAACAAAATATGTGTTATTTATTATGGCTGATATCTTATCAAATAATAAAAATATGAAACGGTAAAAAAATAAGGTGGGTCCCCATACAAGAAACATTTATTTATTTATTTATTTTAGACAGGCAGCCTTGGCTGATACGTCTAAATCCAGTTAAAATTTGTTTTTGTTTTTGCATAAAACGGCATATCATAAAAACGGCAATACATACATGCATCAAACTTGGAGGGATTAGTGAAACAACAAATAACAAAGACCGCCAAATGTGATTAAGGCTCGTGCTAAGGATATAAGGTAAATACATCAATAAGAGTGTGGTGGTACAGAATCACACTTGGCCGGTTTTTTTAGGGTTCTGTACCAATGCAAACTTAATGCAACGAGATTTAATGCAAAACCTTCGTATAATGTTTGTGGTATCGTTGTTATTTGTCGTGGGACTAGAGATGTTCGCTACGCAGCCAGCTACAGTTGCAATGTTAACACGTAAGCGGACGCTACGCTAGAGTGTTTTCATTTTACGAAGGCACGAGGGGTACGAGGTAGGAATTGGTGCCAGAGGCGACCGCGCAGAGCTCAGTAGAGAATGAACTCGGTGCCCAGTCGGTACACACGTTCTACACGTCTCCGCGTCGCTCCGTCGAACCGAGTCGTTCCTACTGAGCTCCGCGCGGTCCCACACCACTTCCTACCTCATACCCCTCGTGCCTTCGTAAAATGAAAACACTCTACCTGGTGGAGTGGTCGATGCGTATCTGCATGTCGTTGTGGCGCACGCAGTCTACGAGCAGCCGCTCCACGTGGTACAGGTCGTCGGTGGAGGCGAGCTCCAGCAGCCGCTCGAACTTGATGCACGCGTAGCACTGCGCCACCTGCCGGATCAGCCTCACCAGCGCCACGTCGTTCAGTGCCGTCACGTACTGCGACAGTGGCGATGCTGCCAGCCAACAGACAGTTTTCTTGTTTTACAAACTCTTGCATGCTTCTTCGTGTGAAGTTCAGTTTGGAAAAAATTGTATGTCTATTCCCTATGTCGAAGTGTCAGCTACCACCATGCTAAATTTCAAGTCACGTGGTGGGCTGGTTCCTGGATGGAGTTCAAAGGAGTAACTGGCACAACAAAAAACATTTCTCCACAACATTCCATACTATTTCATGAATGACTCATCTTGGGACACAAATTGCTTTTTTTTTATGGAAACTGACACAGTTACACATAACCTACAACATCCATGATGTCAGCCCATAACACCGGGCGAACTTGGTGCCACGTCAGTGCTTCCCTTCGGTCGTGCCGGCTACACTGAACTGGACGGAAAACACAAACTATTTACATAGCTGTTTCGACCGACCTTTCATTCAGTGCGGTGGTACCAACCCGGGCGGGTTAAACCCTACCACCTAGTAATATAAGAAGGGAGTCATATCCCTTAGTCGCTTTTTAAGACATACACGGGGAGAGATGCAGTGGGGCTATTCTTATAAGTACCGGCTCCACACGGTAAAAATTGCTATCTTGATTAACCCCTCCTGACTTCCAATTACAAGGTTGGGACCACTGTTACATGCCATTTTGGCAGTGCGAAAATATTTGAAATTTGGCACACTTAAAACCAAATATTTCGTAAAGTAATGAAGTCAAATCAATAAACTCAGAATTTTAGAACTCCGGGAAAAACGTTTCATTTTCTTCCGAATTTTTCTAACCTAAAATTTCCGAAACAAATCATATATCGGCATGAAGATTATGAATATAACTATTCAAATAAAGCATTCAAAATAACCAGTTTACCATCCTGCCAGAAATGAAGTAGGTGTAAATTAAATTGACAGCAGTCAAAATATTTTTTTTTCTCCAGACCTCGGAATATTGGTAAAGGTTGTAAGGGTCTGGGTCCCAGTCGGCCCCATGCGGAGTCAAGAGGTTTATATACAAATTGTTGGTGAATATCAAATTTTGAGGGGTACACAAACAGGATAGGCTTTAGCGACAAGAAGGGCGTTAGCCTTTAACAAAAAACCAAAAATTTGTCATTCATCATCCAGTCATTTTTATCCTCAACGTACTAAGGATTGTTTGTAGTCTTGTCCAGAGACCGACTGACCGACCGAACCGATATACCTCACTGAAGTGAATGAACGAGCAAGCTCAGAACAATTGAGCAAAACATCTCACCCGCTCAGCTGCTCAGCCGCTCAGCCGCTCTCAGAAGGTCGGTCGGTCGGTCGGCCGAACGAGCAGAGGTGAGAGCGAGCGGAGATGAGAGCGAGCGAACGCGCGAGCCGCGATGCGCGGTCGGTCGGTCGGTCGGTGGCGGGAGCGCACTACTTTAGTGACGCGTACTTTAGTGAGGCTGAGCTAACTGAGCTAGAGAGCAGCTGAACGACGAGACCGAACTAGTTCACCGCGTTCACTGAACTACAAAGAGTGAATCAGTACAGTGAACGAGTAAGGACAAGACTAATTGTTTGGCTCCGAGCGGAGAATGGCCCTGCAGAACAAGACCAAGTTTTTATTTTTACTCCTTTAGCATTTCGTAAAAACTGCTCAAGAGCACTCACTCAGATCCTCCTGCAGTGCGGTGATGACGCCGCGCACGCGGTGGCAGATGTTGAGAGGGTCGAACTCCACCTCCAGCCACGAGTACAGCTGCTGCAGTTGCGGAGACGCCAAACCCACCACGTTCAGGCGTACCACATCTGCGAAGACAAACATTATTTCATACTTGCTTTTATGTTAGAAACATTTACAAATTGTGGCATCGGAAATAAGAGCAGAAAGATTGCTAAAGGAAAGAAAAATGCAGTCTGCACCAGATGTCTGAAGTGGGGCTCGAACCCACGACCCGGTGCAGCGACGGCAGTGGGTTTGTCGACTCTCATTTCCAATAGCTGGTAGAGACTGAAATTTTTTGTGGGTATTCGTGCCTTACTTTCTGCTTGACAGTTATCTTGTCCTAATACTTTGCTAAACTGAGAATGCAGGTCGAAAAAGCTATGAAAAATAGTTTGTGTATTTCGTCTAGTTCTGTGTAGCCGGCAACACCAAAGGGAAGCTGACATTAATTGAAATAGCATCTATTTACAATAGGAACACTAGTAATGGGCTGACATCACGGGTGTAACAAGCGACTAGCCAACCGACGAGTGAATAGCCGACCGACAACGATTTCATGGATTGTGTTTGGGATCAAAATGTGTTAGAATTCGAGTGATAAGGTACAAACCCTTGAGCAGAGAGGCGCGTGTCGGCGGCTGCGCCAGCCCGAGCAGCACGGCCAGCCTCTGAGCCTTCTCCACGGGACTCTTGTCCGTCTCCACGAAGCGATCGAACTCGGGGTGCAGCGACGGCAGCGGGATCGACAGTGTCGCCACCAACACTCGGCATGCCATTCTAAACACACGATTAATTTCATTACATTGAAGACCTCAAAAACTAAGAAATGCTTTCACAGTCGCAAAACAGTCTTCAGTATGTACAGGTCCAAAATAGTCTTCAGTATGTACAGGCCCAAAATAAGTCTCCAGCACGGGTCCACAATAGCCTTCAACACAGGCCTATACCAAAATAGTCTTCAGCAAAATCCCGAAATAGCCCTCAGCACAGGCGCAAAAGAGCCTTCAGCACACGTGCAAAAGTTTGAGCCTGTCAAACTTTAGCACATGTCCAAACTATAGCAGTCCCAAAAGTCTTCAGCACAGGTCAAAAGTCTTCAGCACAAGCCCAAAATAACCTCCCGACTTACTTCTGCAACTCCTCCTGAGTGATGTTCTTCTTCATCTCCCTGCTCAGCTGGAATAGCTTCAGCAAGGCCGCGGCGTGGAACAGGCAGTGTCCGGCCTTCCAGAACACCAGCGCCAGCTTGCCGTAGTAGTTGGCCATGGTCTTGGCGACGGGAGTCTTCTTCGACATATTCATCAGGTTGTGGATGTCCTCGATGGCCTTGTAAGCTTCCTGGGGGGTGTATCAATTACAGGTGAGGGCTATAGAAAAGAATAATTTAGGGTACAAGTGGGGGAATATAATCTTGGCATGTGAAGATCTATTTTTTCTGCCTACCCCATAGGAAAACAGGTTTGGAGCTTATGTATATATGAATGTAGAAGTAGTTACTAGAGAACTTTCTGACAAGTGAGAAGACAACTTCTTCAAAAATTTAATTCTACAGATTTCAATGGCACAGAGTATGTTCGGAGAAGTCTTGAATGACAAGTATGCCTTCTAGAAATTTACCTTAAGAGTACCTTACCTGCCACAGCTCCATCTGAATGGCGCTATCGAGTTGGAACAGACGAGTCTCCAGGTTCAGCTGTTGGGTCTCCGGCTTGGAGATGCTCACGTTCCCAGTTTGCACCTGGACAGTCCATATATTGTTGTGGTTGTCGTTGCCCAGCCTCTTTGCGTTAGGGTGGGCGGGCCATTCTCCGTACTGAGACCTCAAACAGTCCGTCGTATGTTGACGGTCGGGTGGTGCTAATCCAGCCACACGAGCTCTTCCATGAAGTGCATCACCCTTCTGGGTTGCTTCCACGCTTCAGGGGCAGTTCCCACATCCATATATTATGAGCACACTCATGTCTCGGCACAGGAGACAAGAGATGATAAATTGTCGCCTTCTTGGAGGACATAGGCTTTATGATTTATGGTTTTATGGTTTAATTATTATTTGTAGGCAAATATATTTTGCCCTTGAATTCATGATCTTACATTCCGAATAGCAACTATAATATACAGGGTGTCCCAGAAACCGACGATAATCCTTTAACAGGAGATAGGGCTGCTAATTACCTCTCAGAATATCTAATTTTAGGTTTAGTAAAAATGGCTTAGTTTTTGAGATATTGTCATTTTTGTAAAAATCAAAAATTTCCTCCCTCAGCTCATTTTTTTAAATGCCATAAGTACAAATGAAAGATTTTCTTAAATCTAGTTTTTGTAAAATATTCCTGAAAAGTAAGGCTTTTACACGGTATAATTTATTTTTTCATGTTTAATCCTGCTTAGCTGAAAAACGACTTAAGAGCCACATGTTAAATTTTTTTCAGCCTCATCCCTTGAATTTGGCTCTTCGCGGTGAAAAAAAAAATTACTACACTAAAGTGGCATTATGCAACAAAAATACGCGCATCTAATGTAGTTTTTAAAATGGTACATCACTTACCGATTTGCCCAATAATTTATGAGATATTGTTATTTAACTTCAAAAGGACCTCGGAATTTGATAACTGTTCTACCAACTACGAATTGGAATAAAATAAACACTTGAAGTAATTGGTCCTTATTAACCTGTTAAAGTAGATGTTCAAATTGTTTACCACCTGCACGAATGCTAGCTCGACATCTTCTCACAAATACCCGGTTGATGCGTCGAGCAAGTACTCGATGCAAGCAGATACGTCCACCTGAGCAAAGAGTTTGTATTACGGCTTCGTAATACAAACTCTTTGCACTTGAGCTACGGCCGTAATTCTTTCTTTGAGCTCTATCAAGTTTTCCACCGGTTTTCCGTAAACTTTTTCTTTTAAATAGCCCCAATGATAAAAATCTAACGGATTTAAATCTGGTGATCTAGACGTAGCTCAAGTGGCAGTGGGCTGGGCACATTAGCCGAAGAGACGATGACCGTTGTAGTAACCGTGTCCTACAATGGCGGCCGTGGACAGGAAAACGGAGTGTGGGAAGACCACCCGGCAGGTCGGACGACGACATCAAGTACGTCGGCGGAAAGCAGTGGTTCCGTACCGCTGAAGACCGGGAGGACTGGAAGAAAATTGGAGAGGCGTATGTCCAGCAGTGGACGCTTACACGCTGACTGACTGACTGGCTGATCTAGACGTGCGATCCATCTGTGGGGATATGCTTGGTCTAAAAAATTACGCACTTCTCTAGCGTAATGGGCTGGGCAGCCATCATTTTGCAACCACATCTCCCTCCGTATGGCCAATGGTACATCTTCTAAAAGGCTATAAGGATTTGAATCGGTTAGATTTTTATCATTGGGGCTATTTAAACGAAAAATGTTTACGGGAAACCGGTGGAAAACTTGATAGAGCTCAAAGAAAGAATTACGGCAGTAGCTCAGGTGGACGTATCTGCTTGCATCGAGTACTTGCTCGACGCATCAACCGGGTATTTGTGAGAAGATGTCGAGCTAGCATTCGTGCAGGTGGTAAACAATTTGAACATCTACTTTAACAGGTTAAATAAGGACCAATTACTTCAAGTGTTTATTTTATTCCAATTCGTAGTTGGTAGAACAGTTATCAAATTCCGGGGTCCTTTTGAAGTTAAATAACAATACCTCATAAATTATTGGGCAAATCGGTAAGTGATGGACCATTTTAAAAACTACATTAGATGGGCGTATTTTTGTTGCATAATGCCACTTTAGTGTAGTAATTTTTTTTTTCACCGCGAAGGGCCAAAATCAAGGGATGAGGCTGAAAAAAATTTAACATGTGGCTCTTAAATCGTTTTTCAACTAAGCAGGATTAAACATGAAAAAATAAATTATACCGTATGAAAGCCTTGCCTTTCAGAAATATTTCACAAAAACTAGATTTAAGAAAATCTTGCATTTGTACTTGTGGCATTTAAAAAAATGAGCCGAGGGAGAAAATTTTGGATTTTTACAAAAATTACAATATCTCAAAAACTAAGCCATTTTTACTAAACCTAAAATTAGATATTCTGAGAGGTAATTAGCAGCCCTATCAGCTGTCAAAGGATTATCGTCGGTTTCTGGGACACCCTGTATAAAGAAAAAATTACAAACAATGAAAAACAATGACAAGGGCTGTACAAAACTAAGAGAAGAGACAATGAAATGCATATAGATCCTACTACTACTATCTACTTAATTTAGCATCATTAGATTTGTCTGGGGCTATGGGTAGCTGGGAATAAGGAGTTATGCACGAAGGATTACTGGACTCCTGGTCAAGAGGGACTAGTTTGCAGGGAGAGAGATACCCCTACAACATCAATAGACTAAATAAAAATATATAGTAGAACTGTATTGACATAATACTACGGAAAAGTTTTTGCACTGACTTCAAAGTTGCTGGAAAAAATTAACACTGGTTGTGCAATTTTACCCCAAAAAGTTTGCTTCAAGATTATCCATAGCTCAGTCCAATAATATGGATTAACATTAAAACATCAATTAGCCCTTTGAAAAGTTTGTAAGTAATGAAAGAACAGCCGGTACAAGAGTGTAGAGACTGACGCATCAGAACTAACAGTTGCTGTGTCTCCGAGGCCTACCGCTCCCGTCCATTGTGCGGACACGAGCGGGATTTATTTCGGAGAACTTATTTAGCTATCCCTGTAATTACAATTTATTTATAAAATAAAGCATATCCCTGACGCTGGATAAACTTTATTTTTGCTGACTGATGTTGATACATTTATTTTTGTATCAAATGAACATAGATTCGATGTTCATTTGAATGTCTGCCATGCATATCACACAACTTCATCTTCTGTTTTGTTTCCTATCAGAACTTTGAAGAAACGTTTTGGTGTGCAATGTTTTATTGTACAATAATTTAGAAGAAAATTGTAAAATCAGAGCAATTTCTCTAATTTAAATTTATTATTTATGGATAAAATGTCAAATTATGGTAAGCCAATAAAATATTTCAACTTACCGTGAGCTTGCAGATATCCTCAAGATGTTTCCGCAATTTGTCGCAGAGTTTACGGAACTCGGTCTTGCGCGCGTACTTCAGACAGAACTGGAACGCCATGCGCGCGATGTCGTGGTAAAGATTCTCCACGTGTGCGTTGGTCCTGCGTTAACGTATCACTATTGTAACACTCAAAACGAGGGAATCACTGGGGCGGCAGGCACAGACCACCGGACAGGGACAGACAATTCTATTGAAAAAAAAAGGACCTGACCTTATGAGATCTCTTCCAAACGAAATGTCCTACTGATAAATTTCTTAATGAAAATCGTGGGTCGCTGTACCAAGAGACCATTTCTATCTACCTCACTTTGCAAAATCACGCTCGGCGGGGTTCCAAACCAGCACATTGGCGAACTAACAAAAGGCTATCCAGCCTGTTTATACATTTAAAACCCCCAAGTCCAAACTTTCAGGAAAAACATTCGCCGGAAGGAAGATCCAGATCCCAGCCAGTGCAACAAAGACAATATTTAAAAAAATTATGGGCTCTCAATAGACAAGCGTGCGAACAGCAGAAGGTTGTTCTTAATTTACAGAACGTGACACGGATTGCTACCTTACCTGCCACACCGGGAAAGTCAGCCCATTCATTATTCACCTTGCTTAGTTTTCCATCGCAGGGAAACTGGAAAGTGTTGCAATGGTTGGATGTCAGACAACAAGGGATGACTAGAGGAACACATGCTCTGCGGAACTAGCATCCCTTATTCCCTGCCACCCGTCCTATCTCCGCATGAATCGTCGCAGAGAGACTCAGCACCCTTTTGTTGTTGACATTGTGCTTCTGAGAACCCATCGGTTCTCTAAATCGTTCCTTTGTCGCACCGCTAGAGTGTGGAACTGTCTTCCGGCGAGTGTATTTCCTGAATCCTTTAACTTGGGTGTCTTCAAGCGTCGTATTAACGGGCTAGACAGCCTAGCAACAGTCCGCAAATCTGCTGGCATCGCACCTGAGCGAGGTTTCGCGAGGAGAGGTGATTTTGGCTCTGTCGAATGCACCATTGGTCCCTCGGCACAGCCACCCATGCTGGTTTACATAAAAAAAAACAAAAAAAAACATGGCTCACCTGAGTAGCTCGAGACACTGGCAGTAGGACTCCCAGAGGAACTTGACCCACGGCGTGAGTATGGTGCGGTCGGAGCGGTCCTGCGCGTCCTCGCCCGACACCGCGCTCAGCAGGATGCTCTCCGGCGTCGCCAGGTTGTCCAGGTCGTCCGTCTCGATCACGGCCTGCGCAGATTGCTCGCGCGCTGCCTCCGTTCTCTCCTCGGCCATTCGGAGGTAGCCCCTGATCGAGAAAACCAAGCGCATTGTAGTTCACTCTTCGAAGATATTATGAGCGAGAACCGCTCAGGTAATTATCTTTATATTTTTATGCTATAAATAACCTGTCCCTTACTTTTATAATGCACTAGCTGTGCCCGCGGCTCCGCCCGCTCCCATATTTGACTTCTCTGCTAACCTCATAACATAAGCCATTTAACGTGATGAAAAGTAGCCTATAACTGATGGGAAGAACCAAGCTATCCATAGAAGCAAACTGTATTAAAATCGGTTCAATGGTTCTCAAGTTATAAGCGGACAGACAGACAGAAAGCAGACGTTAGATTTTATTAAAGGTAAGGATTGTCTGCCCCCCATACACTTCTCCACATTTCAAAGGTAGGTTGTGAAGAATGCCGCAAGTATTGCATTGAACTCTTGTTTTGTGTTCCATGTTTTTGGTGTATAATGAAGTACTTATATTTAGATTTTTATACATCCGGTATGGGTTGCTGAGTCAGAGGGACCAAAGCACATGCCCCGACCAGCCAATATTGCCTCCAAGAAAGTAGGTGCCATACCGGAGACTTCCGTTTGGATTGCTGGCTAATACTGAACTAGAGAACACAGTCGAGGCTGCTATGCGGTCATTTTTCATCTAGTACGGTGGTAACAACCCAGTAGGCTACAATTGGAGCTTACCATCTAGTAAGAAGGGAAAAGGATTTTATATAAATTATATGTTTCACATTATAAAATTATGTGTTTCTCACTTTTAAATGTCTTTATAGTTCGTAAAATATAGCTTAACACTTTCACTGACACAAAGATGATATTAGGTTTCATGATATTACACATAAAATTTCCATACAAACTCACACGCCGCCCTGTGCGGGGAAATCATTCTAGATTTGTTTCCTACGACACAAATTAAAAGTAAGTGAGTGCAATACGACACAATATCACGTGACTCCATAGCAATCTATACTAATTCGCCCCCCTTCGGCCGGTTCGTCAGTTTTAGCTTGCTTAAGTTCACCGGCCACAGACGTGGTGTCGTACTGTACTCGAAAAAGTAACCGTCTCTCGATGGAGTGTCAGTGAAAGTGTTGCTCACGTTTAGACTTTTCGTGCGGTTGAGTGCACTTGGTTTGTAAGTAATGAAAGAACAGCCGGTACAAGAGTGTAGAGACTGACGCATCAGAACTAACATTCACTGTGTCTCCGAGGCCTACCGCTCCCGTCCATTGTGTGGACACGAGCGGGATTTATTTCGGAGAAGTTGAGTTAAATCTTAGTGAGTTATAATGTGAAGGCCGTGAAAAAAAAATGTCGGCTAAACTGAACTGGACGGAAAACACGAAATATTTACATAGCCGTTTCGACCGACGTTTCATTCAGTGCGGTGGGACCAACACAGGCAGGATAAACCCTACCACCTAGTTTTATGTGGAATCCAAACCACGGTCAGCCTCCGATGGTCGAGCGGTCACCCATCCAAGTACTGACCGCGCTTAACAATAGTCTACCGACCGCACCACTGAGCTACCGAGGCTGACAAATGTAATGTCAAAGCATTTCAATAGTCACTACGGGACTGACAGTCACATTTGATTCTAACAAAAATTGGATTAAAAATGTGTGCTGATATTCGCAACTTATATGGCACAAATCTTCAAAAAACAATTTAAAAAAGACCCACCGTATGACCAGCTCTAAAGAGCCGACATTGACAGACTGGAACATGTTCCTATACTGGAACAGGCCCTCCTTGGCGATGTGGGACTTGCGGAGCTCCACGCACAGCTCCAGGTAGCGGAACATGATGGGCTCCAGCACCGACTCGGACCAGTTGTAAGCCCACTTCTTGTTCCGGAACACCTCCTGCAGGGTGTCCAGCGCCCGAGCCGGCTTCTCCAGCTCCATGAACTCTGCACATGTTGACATTTGTTACAAATCCTCTCAAATGGGTAGGATTTCAACAAGTCGAGCAGATAAAATTTGGATGTTTCCAGAATAATTAAGACATTGGAAATTGTTAAAAATTATTTCAAACTTCCTTACAGAGATATGTTCGTTTAGGCTTTTACCGCTATTACACATTGTATAAATTTTTCGGTTATGCGGTATAATTAAAGTGACTCACTTTTGTTAGTCGACGTTTCGTCCCACGCTCCGGGGAGCGTGAGACGAAACGTCCTTACAGAGAGACTTTAACCTGTTACGCTCGGAGGGTCCCGCGCGGGACCGGATCTTTTTACGTCCGCTCGCTTCCGTGGTCCAGCGCGGGACCCGATGGGTGGGGTTAAAAATATTCATCTAGTGCTGTTTCAGTGAATTTGTATTATTAAAACAAGAGGATAACTTTAGATAGGTGGTTAAAAAAACCTCTCCATTCACATCAAAAACACCTACAAACAATTCCGCACTCAAACAGAAAAAAATATATTCTGACATAATGTTTGCCTCCAGATTCTTATTTTATTTTTACTAGCCTTTGCCCGCGGCTTCGCTCGCGTGAAATTCGTATTTAAAAATAAGAAAGTAAGTAAGACCGCTATCGAACCTTTATTTCGGCGCGCGGAACAATTCGGTTTGTATTAGAGCCACATCTTGGCGTAATCAGAACTAAATTTTATTTAGCCTATCCTGTGTCTCGTATGGGTAAATGTGCTTGTACTAAGTCTTATCAAATTCGGATGCTCGGTTTAAGAGTTATGAAGGAACATACATACATACAGAAAAGATTTCTAAATTCCTTTAAAAACAGGCTCGACAAACACCTAAAAAAACACCAAACTAAACTAACATCATAATAACAAAGCACCAGTGAACTTAGACATGAACACATCAGCTTAGGCTGTTCGTTCATCAAATAAATAAATAAATAAATAAAAATCATCAATTTAGTTTTAGTATCATACATAGAGTCTACAAACTCAGTATCTCATAAAAAAAAGTAACTTACTCCATGACCACCCCTTACAGATTTATTATTAGTTTTGATGATGATTTTGAAAGATGGATTCAAGTCTCTTTCATTAGTTGCGGCTTTTTAACCACTCGTGCATCGCTGGGACGACCGTATGTTCCAGCGATAAAATGTTCACATGCGTCGCTGGGACATACGTCTATCCCGGCGCAGCAGTCGACCTTTGCCATACAAATATACACTTTTTTAATATGGGGATAAGGCTCTATTTTACCTCTAAAATAAGGTGAAGATATGCTCTTTCGATCTGATTCAATAGTTGATGAATAAATGATGACAGCATCGTCTCTCGTTGAAAAAAATATTTGAACCACGCCCGTGTGCGCCATGACACTGAACTGACTGGCCAGTTCAGTGTCATGGCGGTGAGCGAGTGCCCGTGTTCGAACGATGTTTCCCAAGTGCCGAAGGCAAGATATATTTCGCATTTGGTGTTTTTAGAAGCGCAATTGAGCGTAGAGTGCATATTTGGTAGTGCAGTGATCATATTATTGAGATCTTGTTTAGAAAATGCCTCAACACGTTGAGTTGACGTAATAAAACATCACCTCACCAAGTGCAGTATTCAACCCACGATTTTGAATAAGAAAAAAGGTGAGTACAATTAAAATTATACATAACTTTGTAGGGAATTTTGTAACGATTACAACCATGCTAAACTTGCTATAGGTGTTCTTATAATTTTTCCTAAAAGAAGCGTATTTCCCGTAATCCCGTCCTTATGCGGCCGCAGTTGCGAACACCGCGACACTCACGGAATATGCGCGCGCGCGGTTAAGAAACAAGGTCCTTACTATTATTGATATTATACAATTTTATTGTCAATTTTAGGTGAGAAAAAATTCGGAAAAAATGTCAAGCGTGTTTGTTTTTCCTGGAGTTAAAAAATTGTCCGTGCTTTTAAATAAATAAGTGAATCCTCACTTAAAGGGTTTCACTCCTTTTTGTGGGTAATTTCATTCCCAAAAGACTTTACTGATCTAGCTTCATTATTGTGCGAAATAATTGAGTTTCAGTTAAGGTCGACGCTGCTGAATGCTCAAATGCTGTGGCGCAGCAAAAATGGCCAGAAGTCCGTGTCAATCAGCATTTTATAGCTTAGGGATGCAACAAGTTAAGATTTTTGGCAATGTTTTCGATAGATTTATGCCGGTAAGTAGCATTATGTAAATACTAAGTAATGTTCATAGGTTATCATTTGCAAATAGGTCATCCCTGTTCAACGAGTCATAATAATAGTGTATTGTATAATTTTAAACATTATACAGTGTCGATCATAACTTCTAGGCACAATATTTTCACGAAACAGCTCTTCAAGTTCTTGATATGAGCGCACAACGTGGTTCGATAAACCTTGACCAGCGTAGCTTGGCGGGCACGATATAGCTTCATAGTTTGTTATAGCCCAATTTACATGTAAATACTTTTGCATTATTGACATTTTTGGCATCCTTAGATCGATAATAATTCAGTGAATCCTATACAATCGGCCGCAATTAACGGTAGCACAAAGTGTACGTAGAAATTTAGGACACTTGACGAACACAATAGGGTTGATAGCTTGACATTTTGCACTCACCATTTGCTCGTTTGAGCGCATTTTCGGGTCGCTGCCCGTAGCGCGCCATCTCGCAAGCCGCGGGGGCGCTCCGTACAACACACTATACAATGGCGTCGCGTCGAAACACAACACCGAAAAAATAGGGACGCAATTCCCTTCCTCTCTACGACCCAAATGACAGCGGAAAAAAGATGGTGTCGTGGCAGGCGGGCGCACCGGGCCGGTCCGCCACCTGAAAGCCTTTTTAGATCCTGCGGTGCCTGCGCATCCTACTCCTTTCGTGCATTATACTTATCGGCAAGTGGTATGAGATGAGTGATACCTTGCATAACATTGATTAAAAAAAACAAAACATAAAAATTGGTTGTCTGTAAAGTCGGTTTACGGACGATAGTTTTACGTGATAACGTCATACAACCCTTGTTTCATGAATATTCTAAATTTGAAATCTTTTCCGACCGGCCAGATGCGTTTAATATATTATGGTACGAGTAACCTCCTTTTAATTTCTGCTGCCCTGGTACTTTTACAAGCCGACGCTTGGGCCGATTGTGCCTCTCTATCGCTTGTTACGCGCTCTCGCTTGCACACACAGGCTCAGATGGAACGTTACACTTTTTCGTGCGTGCAGCCGGTGTTCATCAATTTATAAGACGTGACGTTATCACGTCAAAAATTTTGAGGGACACGAACCGATGGTCCATATCGAAAAAATAAACCAACCCTACACTCTTACCACTGAGCCACCAAAACACATATAAACGACCAAACGAATATCGGCTTCAATTGGTTCGCTTTCGAGGCGAGTCAAACCGAGTGTTTCCGAAAAGAATAGGTCGCAGGTTCGAGGCACCGCAAGATCTAAAAAAGGCTTTCAGGTGCCCTACCGCGCACCGGGCAGGCAGGTTCCGTCATCCGGTTCTGTTAAACTTTTTTGTACTTTGGATACTAGGTCTGCTTTGTCCAGCTTCAAGATTTATTCGAGTGTTTGATCTCAGCGACGTATTCACACTCTTTCGCGTAGGCGGAATAAATAATGAACAGGGTGCTATCACATTTATGTTTACTTTTTGCGTAACCTCACCCAATCCGTCGAAATAATTATAGAAAATAATAATAAGGCTTATAGGTACTTAACGCCCGAACATACCGAGCCATAAGAAAAGCGCGCGAGATTCCAAACAAACTTATTTGTCTACATTAGGAAGCGGGTCATAATTAGCGGGTAAAATAGGCAGAAAACTATGTAAATGATCAATTAAAATGAAAAATACAAAACATTTTTCGATTTGTGGCCCAGGAAACGGTTCTACATAGGGTTTAATTGACTAATGGAGGTGGCATTTTATAGCTTCATCTCATCGAGTTAATTTGTTGAACTCTCGTCCACAATCGTATACTTAAAAAGAATAGCCCCACAGCATCTCTCTCCGTGCATGTCGCAAAAGGCGACTAAGGAACAAAGACAAGGTGCCGTGCTAAAGGTCGACAGGATAGCCAACTCTCACCTTGGCGCGGTCCTTCCTTCCACCGAGTCATGCAGCACGTGCGTGGGTCCTCGTGCCTTACGTGCCGCTTGATGTTATCCTATCCTAATACATTGCTAAACGTGGTGGTCGGTGTTGTTCTGTAATTTGCAAGAGTACTTGCAGTACAACACCGATTACACTGCTTAACCCGATTGTCCATCTCTGTTATCATTATCAATCTACGAGTCTACAAGGAAATTGGCGCAGGTGTGAGATAACTTTTTATTCTTAGTGTAATTTTTTTTTCCATATTTAATCCGATATGGGTGGCTGAGTCGGAGGGGCCAAAGCGCATGCTCGGACTAGCCAATATCACCTCCGAGAAGGTAGGTGCCATACCGGAGACTTCGCTGGATTGCTGGCTATTATACTGGATTAGAGGAGAAAACACCCGAGGCTGCTATGCGGACATCTTACATCCAGTACGGTGGTACCAACCCAGTCGGCTACAATTTGAGCCTACCACCTAGTAAGGGGCAAGGGAAGGGACCTACAGTTTTACACCGGTTCCGAACGGTGAAGCAGCACGTGTAGGTATGCACGTAATTTTTTTCGTCAGAAAAAACTCATTGGTACCTACACGCCGACCGGATTCGAACCGAATTGTATATTTTCGCAACAATACCTATGCTATTTTTCATAAGGTATGCATAAAATAATAAAATTAAACCGATCAAATTGATAAGCACGTAAACCAATCGGCCACCTGACCTGACACATACATACATCGCGTTCGCACATCAAAGTCCACGTCATTGTCGAACTGAATAGATAATGGGCTCCCCCCAAGGCCTGATAATAATTGATACTTCCGTCCGGTAGTCGAGCTCGCTGCGTCTCGGTTTGTAGAAAATTATAGATAATGGCGCACGGCAGCTAGGATTGTGTGGAAATTATTTTTTTTTTTTCTGTTTTCTTTTCTCAATGTACTCACTCACACATCTACCTACTTGTATTTGCACATGCATAGAGAATCATGTCAATCAGTCCGTCAGCGTACATGCACCTACTGCTGGACATACGCCTCTCCAATTTTCCTTCAGTCCTCCCGGCCTCAGCGGACGGCAACACTGCTACTATCGTCGTCCCACCTCCTGCTGCTCCTATCGTCTTCCCGCACACTCCGGTTTCCTGTCCACGGCCGCCAAGGACACGGTGCCGGTTACTCCAATGGCCGTCGTACCTTCGGCTAACATACCCAGCCCACGTCCAGCCACCTGGTGTCCAATATCGACTACCGCATCGGCGGATTGCCTCTTTAAGCACCATATCACGTGGCGATATTCCCAGCATGGTTCGCTCCATTGCTCGCCTGGGCAACTTTCAATCTTTGGACAACAGCGACTGTCAGAGTCCACGTTTCACACTCACACCTGGTACGTCATAACCGGAAGGACGCACTGGTCACATACTCGTGGTCAGTGTATTTACGGGTCTATACATTTTGCGCGACCATCTTAACTACCTACAATCCTTTTTAGAAATTTTGAGTTCGGCCCACTGCCACTTTAATTTTATCGACTCGACTGCCGTTAACGGTGACGCCGGATTTGAATTTCTCATGTTTATTGTTTCTTGTATAATTTCATCCATAGGTAGGTAACCTACGCTTGGATATGTCGAAAATTCCGCCAGTTCTAATGGATGATTTTCCTCACAATTCAGTGGCATTAATTATGAGGCTTGGGGTATCGCTCGGATGGATGGAAGTACTCGAGGAGGGGTAGCACCTGTGGGTAGCACCAACCACCACTTGCCAGGAATGAGGGCGTTTTCAATCTTTCAGCATGAACATTTGTTTCCCAGGTGGGGGTAGAAAATTATATAAATTTATAATAGTTTATAGGTGAAATGGCACATTAAGAAAGCAGTTTCCATTTAGTTTAGCCAAGTCTAGACGGGGCGAACAGCAAACAGAGACCTATAGTAAAGAAGCCTACTTACACTTCAATTATTCATTCACGAGGAATGTTTTCTTTACAGGCTTCTGAGTAAATTGTCTTTGAAGTATGTCTAGTTTGATTTTCATGCGATTAGCATGAAGGGACGTACTAGGTATTGCTGTGCCCATGGGTCCCAAGGAGGTGATGGGTCCGCTCGAGATTTTATAACTATCCAATTGGGATAATAAGTCAAAAACAGCTAATATTCCTACATTTTGACATTACGAGTTGTGCTCGGGTTAAAGGGGGGCATTTATGTAAAATTTTATTCAAATATTTTTTTTTTAAATATCCAAAGGATGACACCTGCTACCTTCTCGTAGGTGATTGCTTTGTTTATTGTTTATTGTATAATTTCATCCATAGGTAGGTAACCTACGCTTGGATATGTCGAAAATTCCGCCAGTTCTAAATTTAATGCGAAGAAGAACTGACAAACAAACTTCGCAAGTCATAATGTTTTGTTAGTAAGTACCTTATAAGTATTATAAGTAATTTCCAATAATTAATCCATACTACCGCTCACAAGAACATTAATATTTACAGCCACTTTACAGCATATAAACATAAATACTCAAGAATCTGACCACACTGCCTATTTAAATTACCTATATCTGGTGTATAGTGCCATCGTCAATTTTGATACTTCATATTATATCAAGTCAAATAAAAAAGAAAAAATTAGTTTACGTTTATTACAAAGAAATGTAATAAATAAGTCATATTAAAAATATAATGATACAAAGTGTATCCAATTGTCAAAGTTTGGCCCCTCTGACTCATCCACCCACACCGCGTTATATAAGAAAATTTTTATTTCGCAATTATTGACGTAGCTTTAGCGTCTAGTTTTACTTAGATAACCCTAGGAGTATCATTTTCAAAGGTGTGCGTGCGCATCATTCCGTAAGTGGATAGGCTATTAACGAATTATATTCCACCTTGAATTGTAAAAAAATTAAGACAAATTAACTTTAACAAAATATAAATTTGCGTCATATTTTATTTCAGGTTTGGCTCTTATTGTTATGATTTTTTTTTTTAGGAAAAAATGTACAATTCTGAAGTATTTATTTAAAGTTTTTATTAAAACCGCTGTTGTGAAATATTATTAGAAATTCCACAGCTTAAGTAACTCACGGTTGTTCGGGCCAAACGTATTGCCACCTTCGTTTCCGAAAGATTTGGATAATATTACAAGTACATTGACATCGCTCCACATAATTTGCTCTTTTATGTAATCATCCTCTGTAGGGTTCCCTGTTTTACCGCGCTGATACCACACCCACACCTAACCAAAACCCGCGATATAATATGCCATTATATGTATAAAAACTGCATGCAAACAAGTTCACCCGTTTTCGAGTAAATTTTGTATGAACAGCCTGCATGGGTGGCTCTGCCCAAACAATGGAAGATCAGATAGAGCCAATAACACCACACCTCGCCAAAACCACGCTCAGAGTGACGGCATGACAAAAAGGTCGTTATCGAATTTATTAACAACCCCTTTTGAAGATCCAGAAGAGTTTACCGATAACAGGCGAACAGAGAGAAAAATTTAATGTTAGTAGAGAAGAATTTTCTACCCCGAAAGTATGGTTACCTAGAACATTTAGTCGATCGAACCCATCATAAAATCCCCCCACATCTTGTCTGACATACAATCAACTATACTTATTTCAATTACCAACACGTTTGCTTTGTATAATAAATTTTTTACTAGATTTTTTAAAACTCATGCTAGATATAGACAGGGTAATAATAAAATTATTGCTATAATCATAATGGAACAGTGTACACAGAGAAGCTAGAGTTGCGTTTCAGCGACGTAAGTCCATGCAAATTTAGCACACAAATAAATTAATCTTAATAAATAATAAACTTACCTACGTACAAACAAATCGTTTTCTAAAAGGGTAGGCAGAGAACGGATCTCCACGCAGCAAGTCAGTGTCCGCGCGAGCCAGGATGTCACATCTCTGAGGCCTCTTCCACGCTCTTGTTGTCTTTCATACTCTATGTACATACCACACACGCTGTATCCCGACAATCAGGATTAGCAGAGTAATCGGTGTTGTGCTGCAAGAACTCTAGAAAATTGCAACACAACATCGAACACCACATTTAGCAAAGTATTCGGACAAGATAACTATCAAGCAGCAAGTAAGGCACAAAGACCCACCTGCTGCACGACTCGGTGGAAGGACCGTGCCAAGGTGAGAGGTGGCAAGCCTGTCGCCCTTGTCGCCTTTTACGAAATGCACGGGGAGATACGCAGTGGGGCTCTTATTTTTAAGTATCGGCCTCTATGTTACAGTACTCTATGTTTTTCTATGATATCTGTCATGATTTTTTTTAAAGAAAGCGCGACGTGTCTGTGACGCCAAGCCATCCATAACGACGCCCACATAACCGAGACTGGACATTCGGTCGAATGCGGGGGTTGCGAATGCCATACCGGGTTGATAGGTGCCCATTCACGTGCCTCTTGAAGGACCCGAGACTGTATTCTGGACGGAATATGTAGATAGGGAGAGCGTTCCAGAGGTTACCAGTTCTGTGGAGGAAAGACTGCAGAACCGATTGGTACGCATCCGCGGTAAGTCTAACGCGTGATTGGCTACAACTGTTTACATGCACTGTTCTATTACATGCATGTCCTTCCCCAGCGTCACGAAAGCGATGTTTAATGTCCACTCAGCGAGTGCTACGACGGCGTTCATAAAGAATGGTCGCTGGAACACGACATAAATGCTAAGCCTAGTACTTATCTTTCTATGGTGGTAGATACTTAGTTGACCTAGGCACTGACTGATTCGCCCGCATCGTCGTCGTTCGACTCGGTCTAGTAGTCAGTACAGTTCTGTCTCTACCTGTAGACCGAGTGGTCAAGTTTTAAAAAGGTATTTCTTACGTAACTATCGATTGTTTGGGTGTGATTTTTGAATGACTCCAAAAGGCATTCCCAATAATATATTTTTTTTGTATTAGTTGTTTTTTTAGACATAATAACATTGTGAAATTAAAAATAATTATAAATAAGTACGATTAATGTGACAATGTACCTATGTGGCAAGCAAGAGTAAACAAACATCCTAACTCTAGCCTACTTAATTCACAGAAAAAAAAATTATAATGCTCCAAATTTCAATTTATTTCAATTTTATATAAGTATTCATAAATAAACTGTAGGGTTGGTTTGGTTATCTTATTTATTACTTACTCAATCGTTTGTGTGCGTTTTTTTTTAACACAAAGGTTTCTTTAATTGAACCACAGGTTGGTAAAGATATACAATCTAACGTCCTTGTTTACAATAATGATTTGCTTTAAAGTGTAGTGTAGTGCTTAAATTAAAACAATTAAATGGAACCATGTCACATCCACTATCTTGTATGTGTGCGATCGAATACGCCACAGAGCAAGAATTTGGCCGGGGCGGCCGATCGCGGTTTTGCGGAATACGTTCAACATAGTACCGCGTCCCACGGGCAATCAAATTAAGAAAAGTTTTCTTTTCTCCCCGGAATCGACAAACTAGTACAAACATTCCAAGTTTCAAGAATACGTCGACCGACAAGACAAGTTGATGCAACCTTTTTAGAGTTCCGCATGCGTATTGCGTCCGTTCGTCTGTCTGTCCATACGTCTGGTCTGTCTGTCCTACCTTTAAATAGATGTATTTTTCGAACCGTAATAGGTAGCCGGTTGAAATTTTCAGGTTGTTATTATAGCGGAAATAACATGTACTAAAAATTTGTTTTAAAAATTATTGATGGGTTCCCCTTGTTGCTGTGGATTTTTGAATAAAACGTGCTTTTTAAAGGTTTTTTGTTTGTTTTTGCTGTATTGTAAAAATAGTAATACCTATAACCGTAAATTTTGGTGTGATTATAGCGCAAACTCTAAAGTGAAAAACAACAAACGGCCAATTACGTGGCAGTCCCTCGGAGCGCGAGTCCGACTCCCACTTGACCTTTTTTTATAAATAGGTGAGAGCAGCAGGGAGCGCCTTAAAAATGGCGACCCGGCGAGTGAACGATGCTGTGTTTCGCTACATGGAGCAAATAACTTCAGAGATTGTATCCGAGAGCGGCAACCCTGATGACAAGTACCACCTGGGGAAACTCCTGTTGAAGACGCTCAGGGACCACCCACATGCTGTCAACCAGGTAGGTACTCTCCTAGGAGGACTGGCAAGTGCCAATTCAAAGAATTCTTTAGTACCCACCTCTGCTATTATTTACTCTACTAATAAAATATACTTCCTTTTTTTGGCTTCGCCGTAGTCGGGTGACGAAATTGTAATAATTCCTAGAAGGAAGGTGTTGAACTGAGCTTGCGATGGCTGCACAGAACATATTGGCAGTATAGAGGAGGGTGTCAATCCAGATCGGGACTAGCGAGTCTAGAGTTCTCCAGGTAGGCTATGATAATCCAAGTTGGGACTGGCGTCCCGAGTGGCCACACTAGAGGTCTCCGTCCCCGGATTAACATGTCGGGACTAGCGAGTGGCCACTCAGAATTCTTAGAGGTAGGCTATGTTAATCCAAGTCGGGACTGGCGAGTGGCCACTCTAGAGTTCTCCAGGTAGGCTATAGCCAATATCAAATCAATCCAGGTCGGGACTCGCGAGTGGCCACTCTAGAGTTCTCCGGGGAGGCTACGTTAATCCAGGTCGGGACTAGCGATTGGTCACTGTAGAGTTCTCCGGGAAGGTTATATGTAGGTATATGTTAATCCAGGTCAGAACAAGCGAGTGGCCATCTCTAGAGTTCTCCGAGGAGGCTATGGCACAGAGCGTAAATAAGTAAGGTCATGGTGCGATTCCCACTGGCGTGTTTCACTTTCATTCTCATTCCGAGATTCCGAGTTTTGATACCTATGTGCATTTATTTTTCATGAAAACGAGCGGTTCCATGGAGTTACCGCACCGTACCGTGTCGTCGCGCCGCAGTCCGCACCGCTGCTAGTCCGTCGAGACGGCGGCGGCTATGCAAAAAAATTGTCCATGTTTTCAGTTCATTGATGTAACCAACCATGTCACTGTCAGGTGTATATAAATCAATAAGCTAAAGTAGAACAGAGTGATAATTTTACAAGCAATATTTACAGGGCTGTCTGGAGGTCAACTGCGGGAACTTCTCGATGCGCGATGGCGTGAACTGTACATAAGCTGAGACAGGCATCTCTTATAACTTTCTATATGTTTTACCGGAGTGCATGATATGAAATTTACTCTATGGAGTACCTATTCATAAACATTTTCTTCAATGATAATTTCTCCATGCTTGTAGATCGACGGCGGGACGGGTGAGAGCGAGACGAATAGCTCTGTGCTGGCGCGGTCCACACTGCTGGCCAGCTGCTTTAGACAGTTCGGGCTGCGACATGGTGACGTCATCGCCCTGATGGCTCCCAGCCACCTGGACCTGTGCATACCCTTCTACGCGGCTCTCTATCTGGGCGTCATCGTCATGGCGGCCGACAGGACGTTAGCCCTGAGTATGTATACCTAGTTTTATACATTTCGCCGTCACGCTGTAAAACTGTACGTTCCTATCCTACCCTGAACTTACTAGGTGGTTGGGCTTAAACTAGGCTTTCCACATGCATACAATCCGTATAAATTAATCTACATAGAACATCTTTCAATATTAAAATCTCAACAATTTCATAAATGTTTTCCGAAAACGATGAAACGTTCCTTAAAAGTTTCAAGATCATTGTAACACACTGTTAGAAGACTGTCTGCTAGATCCTGTAATTAGATACTTGTTGCTAAAAGAGAATAGCCCCGCTGGACTCTACTATAATACTACTCTGTGTCACTTCATCAGTGAATATACGAAATATATATATACGAATATACTCTTTTTATGGCACCTGACATAGTTGCTGACACCTGCTACAAAAGTGATGTTAGCCCCTTGCACCTTGCACCTGTCGTAGCTGAGCGAACTGGTCGGGAAACAAGAACTGTTTTCATAACCGTTTCGACTAACATTCAGAGCGGTGCTAGCAATCCGGAGTAATCCGGACGGATTGATCAAGTTAGGAAAAGCTAACTGGACAATTCTGATTTCGCAGGGGAGCTGAAGTCGACGTTCGAGATCGGCAAGCCGAAGATAATTTTCTGTCAGAGCGAGAAGGCGCCGGACATACAGTTGGCGCTGAACGAGCTGGACATGGACTCGCAGATAGTGACCTTTGACCGCGGCGACTATCTCTGTAGCCTGTCTGACTTTATAGACAAATACGCGGACCAAGATCACAGCGAGGAAACTTTCCAGTGAGCTTACCATCTTCATTATTACGCTACTACTACATCATTATTTATATTCGCTTCCTGTTACAAGTCCCTGTTATAGCCAAACCGTAGAATCCCAGATATATAAATCTACAGACCCACACCCAGAGTTTGAATTCGTCGCTGCACTCCTGCTCTACCTTCTCACTCACACATTTTGATCAGACACAAACAATACACATAAGATTCCAAAAGTATGTCATTCATTATTAAATCTATTTGGCAAATGCACAATTACAAACAAACATAATAAAGGAGTACATACAATTACGCAATCCTTAACCAATTTCCACGTCAAACAAAAATACTAAAACATGAATGAAAAAGTTTGTAAATTATCTTGGTACATATTATGACCGAGCGCAGAGCAACGAATTCGAGGACTTCTGGGAACAGGTCACCGCGCCAGTTTCCCTATAAAACAACTACGAGTGTGTGGAACGAAATCTCGGCGAGCATTTTTCCAACTCCTACAATCCAATAATTGTGAATGAATTGACTCTTCTCAAAGACAGTCTGCTAATAAGCAGGATTGGGATGAGCTCGAGAGTGATATTGGCTGTATCTCAGTATCTAATGCTTCATTCTGCTATAACATAAAAATAATGTGTTGCGACTTTATTACTATGTATGAATATGGTTATTTATTTTTCAGAGTAAGTGAGTTCGATGGAGAGGGAACGACAGCGTTTATCATCTCGACGAGCGGTACAACAGGTTTGCCTAAAGCTGCTGCGGTCACTCACAAGAATTTCGCTATCACAGGACCACATTTGTGGTGAGTTTGGTTTCTCACTCGCCTTTCCTGCACTCTTCTGCAAACTAAGAAATATCTGCAATATGTAGGTGTATAGGTACACTTCTTCATCTGTAACATACAAACATAAATATGGAAACTGAAACTGAACATTGAATATAAACTAAACTGAAACCAAACTGAACTGAAGCGGGAAGTTTACATAATGTACATGCTCGATTGCAATGTTTCCAGGTGCACTCGTACTCAGTTCCCGACCCCCACGGCCATGGCAATGATCTGCGCGCCCCTGCAGTGGCTGACTGCTCTCATGAACTTCCTCATGAGTCCAATCTTCACCTACATGCGCCTGCAGACCTCCTCTCCGATGAACCAGCAGCATTGCTATGATCTCATAAATAAGTACCGAGTAAGAAGTGAGACCTAGGTGTTGAGCTAACGCTAACCCTCCTATTAGTAAGATCAGGGAAAAATCCTTCCAACAATAACCTATTAACATTTTATAGAAATTCGTACAGAGTACCCATATGAAACAGCGATATTTTTTAAGATCTAATCTAAAGTGGCCGAAGCGGTATATAAATCCTCACTCGCGTATTTGCGGACCTAAGATGATAGGTGAGTCATACAACACAAGTATTAGTGATTGTGAACTCAGCTGAAGCTGCGATTAGGTCGGTAACATTTTTATCATGAGTGATGAAGAATGATGATGTTGATGTTGATGATGAGAATGAAGAGAAAGATCATCTACTTACTTAGATCGGAAATATCTAGGTGACATATAGTCAACGACCGAAAGAAGAAGGAAACGAACTGTAAAAATGCTTAGCAATACTTACCTATATGGTTTTCTATAGGGTGATCCACATTAGAACATACTTAGAACGATCTTAACTCTTAAGTTAATCCCTAACTAATCTTTTACCAGCCGACATGGACGGTGCTGAGCCCCACCATGCTGACGACGCTGTTGAAGATGCCGGACCGGCTGCAGTGCGACTTCACCTGCTTCGAGACCATACTGCTCGGAGGCAGCGCCGTGTCTGGCGAGCTTGTCGAAACTGTAAAGGTACTTATGTTCTCGCTTGTTCTTCGTGTTCCTATTAGTTATGCTGGACGTTTCGTCCCAAGACTTGTTCAGTTCCCACTGAACTATGCGATCGTTTGACTGACTATCTATCTGGCGAACAACCTGCCAGCACTGCGCTTGCCGAGCGATATTTTTGGATAGCGCGACATGTGGCATCGTTTCTCCTACAAGTAGGTGCCTAAGGATGCCTATGGACATTATTTGATGCAGCGGGGATTTCGAATGCCATGCCGGCCTTTTCACGCCCCTTTTGAAAAACCCCAACTTGAGAGGAAATAGATGGAGTTAAGCATTTTCCCGGTTCTATGAATAAATTACGGATTACCTACAGAACCGGCTGGTTAGTGGTAGGTAGTGGACCTACAGTACAGAACGATAGGTAGAGGGGTGCGGCGTCCCTTGCCCAGTAAGCGTATAGTGCGGAGTGGAATAGGGACGGTGGAATCGCGATATCCGGAAAAACTAATGTTTGGCGGTTGCCGGCTGGAGAACAGCGATTGGCAGTCGGAAGACGGGGCGGCCGCACCTAGGTACGCCGCCGGCCGGCGCGGCGGCGGCGGCGCGTGTTCCTTGCTCTGTTCATCGTCTCTGTTAAATTTTGTTTACTTATCATCATTCACCTACCTATACCAAAGTTGTTTGTATCTGTTGAAGATGAAATTATTTTTGCAGATGGTGTCAGGGGCAGTGGTGAACGACGTGTTTGGAATGTCGGAATTGGCCGGTATAGCCTTCGCGGCTGACGGCATTCCGCCGCCAGGATCCTGCGGCAAGCCGATCAGCTGTTTGGAATATCGGGTGCGTTCCTCATTGCATATTCATTCATGGAAATTTAAATTGAGATACCTAAGTTATTTTATTAATCTAATAATAATTATCGATTTTAGATTGTAAATTTGGACACGGGTGAAGAAGTCTTGGAGCCGTTGACTCCTGGTGAGCTGTGGTTGCGCGGGCCGGGAATTTTTAAGGTGGGCCTCATTACTACGTCCATCTCATTCCCCCACACAAAAATAACAGGCAGTAGAGTCTATACTACCTCATATTGATTCGTATGATCCTCTGTTATATCAACAATACTGCAACAATCACTCTGTAATAAATACATATTGTAGATAAACGCTATAGTTACAATAATACATGATTACATCCTTCAATAAAACCGTTATTATTAAATAAATACCTACTTTAAATTATATCATGAAACTTTGCATAATAAAAATGTATCATATTTTTTAAAAAATCCACCGTCTCTCTGAGTTCGTAAAGTATTAAAACATTGCAGGAGTACTACAACAACCCGGAAGCGACAGAGGAGGCGTTCTCCGACGGTGGCTGGTTCCGCACAGGAGACCTGTTCTACAGAGACTCCTCCGACAACTACTTCTATGTCGACCGGATCAAGCTGCTGCTCAAATATAAGAGCTATCAGGTAAACTAAATATGAAGTAGAATGTTTTTAGAAGAGCAATGAAATGAAAGTAGTACGTACTACTATGAATGAATATGCTGAGGCCAAGAACGTTGAAGAGGTAGGGACGTTGGAAATTCCCCGCGCCAGCGTAACACGATATTAGTAAAAACGTACAAATAACATTCGTCGGTCGCCCGCTGGCCACATAGCGTCAAAAACCTTCCCCCAACCGATACCACCCAATCAGAGAGTCCCCTCCGCTCCCCGCGGAGCTCGGCGACGCTGGTTCTCATACAAGCATTGGACAGTCCGGCGTCCCTACCTCTTCTATGGCTGAGGCATATAGGTAGGTTTACTCAGCCGCAGCGTGCCCCGTGCCGCACAGATATCGCCGGTGGAGCTGGAGAACGTGATCCGGCTGCACGCGGACGTGGTGGACGCGGCGGTGACCGGCGTGCCGGACCCCGAGTGCGGCGACCTGGTGGTCGCGTGCGTCGTCAGGAGGGCCGGCACCCACCTCACCGCTCAGCACGTCAAGGATTTTGTCAAAGGTTTTTCAAATGTTTTGTTCAAAAAATATTAAATAGGCAATAATTAATGTTTTCTTTTACGCGGTAGATACATAGGTAAGAACGACATTATATTTGTCGATGTTTCGTCCCTCGCTCCGGAGGGACATCATAAGATCAGGACTCACGGAACTGCGACGACCTGGAGGACACCCGACACGTCGTCGAGTCAGACAGATGTCAACTGGACTGGAGGTCGCCATTTACATAGATTGTAGCGATGAGAAGGGTACTTTGGCCGATGCTAGTAGGTTCGACAACTTCGACATATTTTGCTGGAAAAGGTCGGTGTACACGTAGCTCGCCTGTGTCTATGACTGTCAGAACTTGATTCTGGTTACCACCCGAGCCATGCTTGCCCATGACGATGTGACGATGACCCATGACCATGCTGTCTTCTCTGTTGAAATTAGCATGTTTGGTTTCTATGGATTCTCGAACCAAACGTGGACCGGGAACAAAATATGATGAGTTGTGTAAAGAGCATGGATATTATTTAATTTGCAGAGAATCTATCGGAATCGAAGCAGCTCCACGGTGGCGTAATATTCCTGAATGAGATACCGATGACGGCATCCACGAAGGTGCATCGCCGGAAGGTCAAGGAAATAGCGGCAACGATGCCGCGGGAGTAGTATTAGTTAATCTCAATGTGAATTTTACTGCTCAAGAGATACAAGATTGTATTAAAAATATCCCAATTAATAGGTAGATGAAGAAGAGAAACTTTTTAATAGTTTATTCTGTAATATGGTTATAGAAGTATACAGAGTGATTTCTATACTATACACATAAAAGAAAAAAGAACAACCCCGGACCAGTGATATGAATGAGATCTGTAAATCAGGTTGATAAATAAAAAATCTCATCCATACCGACCTAAGAAACTAGGTAGGTTACATCTATATTGTTAATTTTATAGGTACCTACACCTCAGAGGGCACGTTCGTGGCCTCTGCGGGCTGAGGTACGTGGCGTGTGTATACCCTCTGTACCCTAATCACGAGATTTAACCTACTACGCTACGCCGTGTTCTCCGCATCATTTTGTATGAAGAAACGAAGTTCGAAAATCTATCACTAGAGGCGCTGCTCCGTTTCTCCATACAAAATGATGCGGAGAACACGGCGTAGCGTAGCGTCGTAGTAGGTTAAATCTCGTGATTAGGGTACTGCCAGAGCCAACTGTCATTGTCTCCCTCTACGGAGACAAGCCATGCTGCATCGTCATATCCCCACTGCGACGTTGCTATCGCTTACTCACTCTCGCTTGCCTCCCTGTTACAGAAGTGAGAGAGAAACACGAAGATTGCGACGGTCGCCCGATGAAGGGTGAGCGATTTCATGTTTCTCTCTCGCTCCTGTCATCGGTAGGCAAGCGAGAGCGAGTAAGCGATCGCAACGTCGCACTGGGGCTATGACGATGCAGCATGGCTTGTCTCCGTAGAGGGAGACAATGACAGTTGGCTCTGGTACTGCTCCTCACGTCTCTCCACCCTCGCGCGTCCACCCACACATTTAGTGTCGCGCCGACTGTTTATCGAGCATCATTAACGATAAGTAGATATTTAAACTATTAGGCCCACTTGCACCAACACAAATTTAATATATAAACCAGTTTAACTCGCTAAACCAGTTTAAGCTAGCACCCTTTGACTGTGGGAACCGCGTTTAAATCCATAACTCGCTACTTAACTTTAAACTCTTGAATGAATGAAGTACGTGTTTAATAACAATAGCTACCGACCAGTGTTCAGCAAGTTTGGCGTTGCCGAGCGGAGGATCGACAAAGCGCAGGCAAGATAAAGACAGACTGTATTTGATTATGTTATCTATTTACACCATTTAACTCTTTAATCATATACCTACTTATTACCTGTTTTTTCTTCGTTTTAGATACATACGTATTGGTGGGTCTCTCGGTGGGTCTTTATGATTATTCAGGTACTTTGGTAGGTAGGTATGTGCATAATAAGTAGTATATTATTATATGTATACTACTTATTATTATGCATATTTATTAGTTTTTATTCGTTTTATTTGTTACCAAAATAGGTAATTAATTAGACAAGGTATTAGAAGTGCAACTACTGGCATCTACTGGTTCGTGGCCTTCGTCGTCGAGACGTTCGGCACTTGGTCGGAGGAGGCCAAGGCTTTCGGCCTCATGGTGGGTTCTAGGATGGCGTCCGCTACTGGAAACTAGTGTTGCGTCTCATATCTCCGGCAAATACTTATTGTAAGTACATACATACACAGTAGTGTAAGCGTGTAAGGGATAAAGGGACGATACAGAAATGTAACGCGGCCGCCGCCGCCGCGCCGCCGTCCTGGGAACCATCTCGGGGACGAGGTCCCTTGAGGAAATTTATAATTTATAAAATAGTTAAAGTTTGATATTTTAAAGGCTATTGTGCATTACATTATAATTAAGTAGATTAGTTATTGTTGTAATTGAAGATTTGTTTATCCCGTTCATTACATATACACAAATAAATATAATCCTGGCAAATGTATACATTAAATAAATAAATGTATTGAACAAGTAATATTTTTATTTCGTTGAATTGGGTTCTATTCCGAACTTCTACCTAGGCGTAGGAGTTCGAGCTATAATAGAACGCCTGTTTCCCATAGCTCAGGGAATCCTATTTTGGGAAACAGGGATCAATTGAAAGTATTTTAATATGTAAGAAGAATAAAAATATTCTTTCTTCTTTCTTTCTTCCTTTCTAGTGTAATTTGAGGTGTTTTGTTTTTCCTGGAGTTCAAAAAATCTGTCTGTGCTTCTAAATAAGTGAATCCTCACACTTGTTGTAGGTACCTATATGGTTTTGCCGGGAATTTTATTGGCTTTCGTGTTACACGAAAGCCAATAAAATTCCCGAATGCAAACGAATCGTGTACCAATAGAGGTTATTGGCCTAAATTAATTACTTTACGAAGTAGGTATTTGAGTTTACGTGCGCGCCAAATTTCGCCAATTCCCGCGCGGCGAAAATGGCATGGAAGCCATAAGGTTAATTAACTAAGTTCAAATGATTTTTTACTTTTTAAGGCCATGATAAACGCCAAATACGTGCAAAAAGTGCGACAAAGAAAGTCCAAAACTGCCCAATTGAGAAAATAAAAAAAATACCAACATACAATTTTGCTCCTTAGCAACAATGTGTGACCGTGGTGACCGTGAACAATGGATGGGTGACCGCTTGACCGTTGGAGGCTGACCGTGGTTCGGATTCCACGTTAAACTGTAGGTCCCTTCCCTTCTTACCTTACTAGGTGGTAGGGTTTATCCCGGCCGGGTTGGTACCACCGCACTGAACGAAACGTCGGTCGAAACGGCTATGTAAATAGTTCGTGTTTTCCGTCCAGTTTAGTGTAGCCGACATGAAATGAAGGGAAGCACTGACATGGCACCTAGTTCACCCTGTGTTATGGGCTGACATCACGGATGTTGTAGGTGATGTAGCCAACCGTGTCAGGTTCCATAAAAAAAAAAAAAAAAAAAAAAAAAATGTGGTTTGTTGGTTTTTGAAATAATGAGTAAAATTACTATAAGTAAAAAAAACATTACAAAAAAGTATGAATTTAAAAAAATCTGAGAACGTGTGTACTATTACAATTTTACAATACTTACCACTAGTGCAAAGGTCACGAAGCACTGATAAAAAACTGGCTTGTTGAAATTTCATTATTGTAACACAACAGGAGATAAAAATAAAAAACAAAAAACGCGTACACGAAATTATCGACGTTATTATACGTACCTATGTAAATGCACCTATCTACCTATCTTTGCTTACTTAGTACCTATTTTTATTTTAGGTTTCATCGATAGTCTAGAGGTTTATAAAAAGTGGTGCATAAACATAAAATAATTTGCAATTTGAAATTCCCGAATGCTCAAGATCGTTGGCGTTTGTCACGCACGGGTGATTAATGTGTCGGGTGTTTTCTAAATTTGTAATTAAACTTTTTTGAATGCATGATTGCTGGAACGCGCCATACGCATTTTTTTTCGAAATAAATAAATTGCCTAAGGAAGGTGTGGATCTAAGCTTGCGATGGCTTCACCGAACATATCCGGGCCCATCGGCAGTAGAGGAGGGTATTAATCGAGGTCGGTAATATTATATCTATCTCGTCCGTATCATCAAAGGCATTAAGTAGGCAGGTTACAAACTGCAGTAGGTAATTATTTCTTTATTACTGACTATCGGTGCACAAAATATGGTGCATTATATTTTTATCTTATCCGTTTCCGTTACAAAAATATGTACCGACACAGTACAAACGACAAACAAGTCAGTTGTCTATTAATTGTACTTGGCACCATAGAGTAACTTATATGCTTGGCACTTTCTTAATTGGAGTTCCGCGTCTCAAGTTTTGGGATTACCTACATATTCAGAATTAGGTATATAGCGATCTAGTTTTCCGAAGAAACTGTTAAGGAATCAATCAGCAAAAGTGTTAATAGGAACAGTATGTAATAGTGTTGTGTTGGAGCGCCCAAGATGTCTTCGAATGCGAGAGCTCGGCACATGAATGATGCAGTTTTCCGCTACATGGAGCAGTTCACTTCGGAGATCGTGTCCGAGAGCGGCAACAGCTCAGACAAGAACCACCTGGGCAAATTCCTGCTGAAGGGTCTCAGCGAGCATCAGCATGCAGTCAATCAGGTGGGACTTTCAACTGTTAACCCTTGCCACGCTTAATCATCGCTTCTGTTGTGCCTTCAAGCCTTGAACTCAACTTAGCTATGGCATTTAATGACATTCGGTGGCATGACAATAATAATTCATGCATCAGAAATTATCTCTGATGATGATTGATGCTTATGTAGATCGACGGCGGAACGGGTGAGAGTGAGACCAACGGCTCTGTGCTGATGAGGTCCACGCTGTTGGCCAGCTGCTTGCGACAATACGGGCTGCGACGTGGTGACGTCATTGCCCTGATGGCGCCCAGCCATCTCGACCTCTGCGTGCCCTTCTACGCCGCTCTCTATCTGGGCGTCATCGTTATGGCCGTCGACAGAACCCTTAAGCCTAGTAAGCCTTTTGAGCACTTTGCATTAAAGGTACCGGCGCGGCGTTGACAAGAACTCGATGAAAATAGGTACATTAAAAGGACCAACCTGTGTGTAAAAGTAGGTAAGTTGCATTGTACGGGGTCAATGATCGTACTAAATTCACTTCAAACGCAGAACAGCTGTTTGTTGTAAGTAATTCACAAGGTCACTAGGCCTTTTGTCAGCGCGCCACCGCACCACCGCACCACCGCCGCGGCCGCCTCCGCCACTCTAAAACTAGCTATCTACCTACCTACCTACGTGTGCGGTGTGTGTGCGCCTACGTTTCGTGTTTGGCAAGGGTATATAGCATGATTGGTTTTTACAGCTATTTGATTTTATTTTTTTGTTAGGAGAAAAAATGCTCCTATAAACATGTTTTTTTTTACGTAAAGTGTTTATTTGAGTGCGTATGTAACCCTCCCGAAACATCTGACATGAATAAAGAAGCACCTTATATACCAAATGCTGTATCCCGACAATCGGGGTAAGCAGAGCATTCGGTGTTGTGCTGCAGGTAATCTTGTAAATTACAGCACAACACTTTGCAAAGTATTAGGGCAAGACTATCAAGCAGCAAGTAAGCCACGAATACCCACCTGCTGCATGACTTGGTGGAAGGGCCGTGCCAAGGTGAAAGGTGGCTAGCCCTTATGCACGGCATCTTGTCCTTATTCCTTAGTCGCTTATTACGACATGCACGGGGAGAGATGCAGTGATGCAGGCTGTTCCTTTGAAGGCCCCGCACGGTTCATATTTTACTGTTGTCGAATTCAGAACAGCAGCATCAGCGATCGGACATTTGTAATTCCCTAGGAGAACTAAAGACCACCTTCGAGATCGGCAGGCCGAAGATAATTTTTTGCCAGAGCGAAAAGGCAGCCGACATACAGGTGGCGCTAAACGAAGCTGATATGGACTCCAAGATAGTCACCTTCGATCGCGGTAGCCTTTGCAGTCTCCACGACTTCATCAACAAATACGCCGAGCAAGACCACAGCACGAAAACTTTTCGGTGAGTACTTCACTCTTGGCATCTCGATGGTTCCCATCCCACTACCTTTTTTTTTTATGTAATCCGGTATGGGTGGCTGAGTCGGAGGGGTCAAAGCACATGCTCCGACCAGCCAATATCACCTCCGAGATGGTAGGTGTGCCATACCGGAGACTTCCCTGGATTGCTGGCTATCTGGACTAGAGGAGAACACAACCGAGGCTGCTGTGCGTGATCTTACATCCAGCACGGTGGTACCAAATTTTAGCCGACTGCGTTTGTACCACTTAACTGGATGTAAGATCACGCACAGTACCCTCGGCTGTGTCCTCTAGTTCAGTATAACCAGCCATCCAAAGGGAAGCCTCCGGTATGGCACCTATATACCTTCTCGAAGATGATATTGGCTGGTTGAAGCATGTGCTCTAGCCCCTCTGACTGAGCCACCCAACTGGATTACATTCAAAAACATTGTAACTAAGACTCTATTGTTTCTGTGCTGTTTTTTTGTTTTTTTTTTTTTTTATCTAGATACTTATTTTTAATGGGTGGCTGAACCAGAGGGTCCAGAGCACATGCCCCGACCAGACAATATCACCACCGAGTAGGTGCTGTATCGGAGACTTCTCTGTGGATTGCTGACTATACTTGACTAGAAGAGACTCAGCCGAGGCTGCTTTGCGGCCATCTTTTGTCAAGTAAAGTGGCATCAAGCAAACCAGTCGGCTACAATTTGAGCCTTGAAAGGGGGAATGGAAAGTATCTACAACTTAATACCGGTTCTGAATGGTGTAGCAGTAGATGTAGGTATGAACGTACGTTTTTCAATCCGAAAAAAAGACCACCACGATCCATAGGTTTAAGGTAAACAGACCACATTACAAAGAACAAATTGCCACTTCAAATTTCTGAAAACAAAAATACATATTTCCCAGAGCGAGTGAGTTCGACGGAGCGGACACAACGGCGTTCATAATCTTGACAAGCGGAACCACGGGCCCGCCCAAAGGTGTTACCGTGACTCACGAGAAGTTCGCCATCACAGGGCCCATCATGTGGTGAGCTGTGACGTTTTTCTATTTTTCTGTCTGCATCACACATTTTCGGTCTTCAAAGTGCTAAAGTTATCCCTTCTCATCTTGTTATGACACCTAGCAGTTATCCCTTATCATCTTGTTATGACACCTAGCAGTTATCCCTTATCATCTTGATGACACCTAGCAGTTATCCCTTCTCATCTTGATGACACCTAGCAGTTATCCCTTCTCATCTTCTTATGACACCTAGCAGTTATTCCTTCTCATCTTGTTATGACACCTAGCAGTTATCCCTTCTCATCTTGTTATGACACCTAGCAGTTATCCCTTCTCATCTTCTTATGACACCTAGCAGTTATCCCTTCTCATCTTGTTATGACACCTAGCAGTTAGCCCTTCTAATTGCATTAGCCGCATTGTGTGTCGAGCTCGAGATTGAGTCGTAGATTGGAACGGAGTGTCAAGTCAGTGTAAATGGAAAGGTAGGTAGTTATAGTAATAGTTGGGCTATTCCATCCATCTAGTAGGTGGACTAGCCTCAGGAAAATATTTAATCACATGAAGATGTATGAGATTTTTAGTAGGCAAACGGATTAGGTACCTAGGTACTTTATTCCCCTAAACTTCACGAAAGTATCAATTCTAAGGATTCATTTATTTAGGAGAATAGATAGATATTATGCTATGAGGATACTTGCTATGACTCCAGGTGCAAGCATACTCAGTTTCCGACTCCCACTGCGCGGGCGCTGGTCTGCGCACCGCTGCAGTGGCTGACTGCTCTCGCGAACTTCCTCTGGGGTCCTATCTTAACATACACGCGCGTGCAAAGTTCTTCACCTGTGAACCAGCAGCACTGCTATGATCTAATCAATAAATATCGGGTAAGCAATTTTTGGGATTCAGAAATTTGGACAAGTTTGACAATCTCCCTCGGTCCAGGCCAGGCTGGGTACAGTTACGCAATTACGACGAGAAACGCAGGGTTTTAGGGTATGCGATTTTGGAGACATACTTAAGTTTCCTCTTATAAGCAGGGGCTGAACATTGGCGTTCCATAGCCCATAGTGAAATGGGTGGCCGCTTTTTATAAGAAATTTCAACGCCAGCCACGCTGTTTTTTTCCAAAGCGTCTCAATGCGTTACCCAAAGAGTTTGTATTACGTCGCCGTAATTTAACGTTACCATATAACTTCTAAAGAGAGGTACCTACTGAATGTTACCTTTCCGGCAGCCGACATGGACGGTGCTTAACCCCAACATGCTGACGATTCTGCTGAAGTTGCCGGACCGGCTGCAGTGCGACTTCACAAGTTTCGAGACCATTCTGCTCGGAGGCAGCGCTGTTTCTGCCGAGCTTGTCGAGGCAGTGAAGGTCTGTCTATTTAAATTTCACATAGCTAAAACATATTTTGTCTCATAAACATAGATTATTAATAAATTAAAAGAAACAACATAGGTAGGTACTCCTGTTTAAATAGGAACATGGAAGGAACATGGAGGCTGTTGTCAATGGATGGCAGCTTCCCCGCTTTACTTAAACAATATCATAAAACCTGATAAATGCTTATAAAGGCTGATTGCAGGTAGAAGAAAAAAAAAATAAACATAGGAAGAGTTTTGTATACATACATATATAGTTAATATTCAACAACTAGGTACCTGCCTACCATCAAGCAGTTAGCGCCCCGCGGAGCGCGGTGGTCATTTGTTTCCTCCAAGCTAACTATATACTACCTACCCACAAACGAAGCAAGGACGACACTCCTAGGTACAGCCTACCCGGACAGTCGTATGGACAAAGCGCAAGCATTGCATGGGGATGTTGCATAGGGGAATCAGACATTTTATTCCCAAACCCCTGAAAATCATTAAGTAGTGTTTGAGACTGAGGGAAGTATTATTAAGAGTCTATTTTTTTCAGACGGTTACTAATGCAGAAGTGAGCAACGTGTTCGCAATGTCGGAGGTGTGCATGGTGTTCATGCCTGATGGTACTCCGCCGCCTGGCTCCTGCGGCAAGCCGCTCAACGGTCTCGAGTACCGGGTGAGCTCCCCTCTCTTGCACAATCTGCTGGGCAATCTGTAGGATTTATGTTGAGCATGAACCACACGTGGACAGGGACTTTTTTTTACTTACCTTAATATTTTCAGCTAATAAGTTTGGAAAGCGGCGAAGAAATCTTGAAACCGATGACTCCTGGAGAGTTGTGGTTACGTGGACATGGAATATTTAAGGTGGGCACTTCAGGCTGCATACAAGTTAAAATTCTGTCTTTCTGAGAGATGGACCATCACTTGATGTATTATTCAGTTTTAAAGGTAATATGTAAAACTTCACATGTCAGGGCTGATCGATAAGAATTTTGAAAACACCATTCTGAATTTACTTATAAAAACGTATTGGATGCAACACGACCAAAGAATGTTTTGGAAATTTTTTTTTATATTCATTCAATATCGATAGATTTTTACATTTTACTTTTTAGTTTAAATTTGTAGTTTTTCAATAAAAAAAATTAAAACTGAATTTTCGTTAATACAATACAAATTTCCGTGTGATGCATAGGTACTACTCCAACCCGAAAAAGAGCTTGCTAACACCCATGGAATTTGCACCGTGCTTGCTATTAACTTAGTATGGGGCCTTAATCTTAATAATGAAATATGAAAATATGTAATTTATGTAGATAGTAAGCGCCAACATTTTGCAGGAGTACTACAACAACCCGGAAGCGACAGAGGAGGCGTTCTCCGACGGTGGCTGGTTCCGCACAGGAGACATGTTCTACAGGGACTCTTGCGACAACTACTTCTATGTCGACCGGATCAAGCTGCTGCTCAAATATAAGAGCTATCAGGTAAACTAAATATGAAGTAGCGATCTGTAGAAGAGAATGTTTTTAGAAGAGCAATGAAAGTACATAGTACGTACTATGAATATGATGAGGCCAAGAACGTTAAAGAGGTAGGGACGTTGGAAATTCCCCGCGCCAGCGTAACACGATATTAATAAAAACGTACAAATAACTTTCGTCGGTCGCCCGCTGGCCACACAGCGTCAACAACCTTCCCCCACGCGATACCACCCAATCAGAGCGCGCGCCGCCCCCTTCGCGCTGGTTCTCATACAAGCATTGGACAGTCCGGCGTCCCTACCTCTTCTAACGTTCTTGGCTGAGGCATATAGGTAGGTGTTTACTCAGCCGCAGCGTGCCCCGTGCCGCAGATATCTCCGGTGGAGCTGGAGAAAGTGATCCGGCTACACGCGGACGTGGTGGACGCGGCGGTGACCGGCGTGCCGGACCCCGAGTGCGGCGACCTGGTGGTGGCGTGCGTCGTCAGGAGGGTCGGCAGCAGTCTCACCGCGCAGCACCTCAAGGATTTTGTCAAAGGTTTTTCTAATTTTTTGTTCAAAAAATATTTTGCTAAATGAATCTTTCCCAACACTGACCGAATGTTTCATTTGCAGGTAATCTGTCGGAATCGATGCAGCTCCATGGAGGTGTTATATTTCTGGAAGCGTTGCCCATAATGGCTAACACGAAGCTGGATCGACGTAAGCTTAAAGAAATTGCGGCCAACACGCCGCGCGAGTAGCCTATGAATATTGCAAAGAGTCCGCAGTAGTACCTACCTGCCCAAAACATTTAGGTCTGCCTGCACCTTTCTGCGCAAGAGTTGAGTACTCGGTTTGAAAAGTTTGTAAAATATTACATTAATAATAAGCAGAGTGCAAATACTGCGTGCAAACGTCTATACTTAAATCCCGAGGAATTTTCGGGGCTAGAGTGAATTGTGATTTGGCAAGTGACTGTGACACTCGGTGTTAACACATCTTAACCGTGAGTCCGAGCACTCAAATTGTATTTATTATACAGAAGTGGGCGTGCGATTTGCGGTCACCATTGGAACAGACAAATAAAAATCAATATATAAATACTATGCACTTTATTAAAAATATATATTACAACATCATTTTGAATATGGTAATTTTTAGCACAGCAATATCAACAAGTACACGATACACGATACAATTTTATTCTTTCGCCGCCGAAAGATGTCTGTTCGTCAAATCTTTATGACGGGACTGTACTGGGAGATGTCCACTGTGCCACGCAGTGCTTTCTTCTGTAGATTCTGAAAGCGTATAGTTGTATTAATAGCAGACAGTAAGTAGCTGATATCACCAGCTACACCCGTGGTGTCAGCCCACCAAGGGTCTGTCAGCCAAAATTAACGAAAATTTGTTAATTTGTCCGTAATTTTTCATTGATTTGGTAAGATGTGTATTGAATATGTCTTCGGAGTACGTAAATGTGTACTTTTAATAATAATTCTCCAACAGGCTTTTTTTAAATGTCTTATACTTTTCCTGATAGTTTTATTTCGACCAATATTCGGTTATTAGTATTTTCATAAGAATAAAAAAAAACACCTATTTTACATAATATTTCGACTTTTATTAGTTGTCGTCGGATAATAACATTTTAAAATATATACAAGTTTTTAATATGTCAAATCTTCCATTAAAACAGGTACATCCGAAAAATTCAAACCCATGACAACGTCATCTATCATTCATCATCATCATTTGACAAGCATTTGACACATTAAAAACTTGTATATTTTTAATACTTTTTCTCAAATGAAAACTTTTCTGTGCAAAATTTCAGATCAATCGGTTGTGTTTAAAATTCAGTTGCAAGATTTCACCCGCACATACTAACAGGCCACATACGTACAGGTGAAGCCAAATAAAAGCTTCTAATTAAAATTGCATGCAAACATATTGCCTCCAAGAGCATATTTCTATATTATGAGCTATGATGGTTTGTGCTCAGTGTGGCTGTGAAGAAGAAATCCAAGAAAAAATTAAACACCTCTTGTTGTCTGTCACTAACAAACTAACCATCTTAAGTAATGGATAGACAGACAGACAGACAGACGCATGAGTCACACCATTAGGTTCCGTTTCACTTGTTGGTGGTACGGAACCTAAAAGAGAGATCATGGTTTCAGATACCATGAGGAGTTTACTACCTACCTAAGGGCCTAATATATATCAGTGTATGAATGTCACACTCGAATGACAAAACCAAAATAAAAACAAACCAACCTTATTAAATAAACTGGTCATAATCAAGTTGGTCTTCTTTATCTGATCTTTTCTTAGTTTCTCCTTCTTCTGCACGACCTCCGGAAGAGATTTGTAAATTTTCCTCGAATGCTCCTTCATACCTCGCTCGCTTAGGAATTTGATTTCTGCTGTGAAACATACAATTCGTTATTCTCAAGCATATAAATAAGGCAATGACCTCAAGACATGGTATGGTATGTTGTTGCATGTTGCTTTGCGTTATTTCTAGTGAGAGTTTTGAAGTCTCAAATTCAATAGGGTTGAAAATTTCATAGCCATGCTTTTTTTTATGGAAACTGACACAGTTGGCTACATCACCTACAACATCCATGATGTCAGCCCATAACACCGAGTGAACTAGGTGCCCTGTCAGTGCTTCCCTTCATTTCATGTCGGCTACACTGAACTGGACGGAAAATACAAACTATTTACATAGCCGTTTCGACAGACGTTTCATTCAATGTGGTGGTACCAACCTGGGCGGGATAAACCCTACCACCTAGTAAGGTAAGAAGGGAAGGATCGTACAGTTTTACGTGGAATCCGAACCACGGTCAGCCTCCAACGGTCGAGCGGTCACCCATCCAAGTACTGACCACGCTAAGGGTTGCTTAACAACATTCGACCGACCGCACCACTAAGCTACCGAGGTTGACAATGCACAGCTGCTTAGTAAAAATAGAGATATATCTATAGGTTCATCATTATCTATCAATAAGAGCGGCGGGCATGTGACATGGTTCTAGATGACTTTTTTCAGACAGCACATTTTTTTTTTATGCAAACTGACACGGTTGGCTACATCACCTACAACATCCGTGATGTCAGCCCATAACACCGAGTGAACTTGGTGCCACGTCAGTGCTTCCCTTCGGTCGTGCCGGCTACACTGAACTGGACGGAAAACACAAACTATTTACATAGCCGTTTCGACCGACCTTTCATCTAGTGCGGTGGTACCAACCCGGGCGGGCTAAACCCTACCACCTAGTAATATATTCAGATTCATTAAGCATATTTAATAAGTGGGAACTCCAAGGGTTAAACAATTTAATAATTCATAATCTTTCTTTTTACTCGTGTATGCAAGCATTCCTCAATGTGTGTGAGGAGAGATCTGCAGAATTGATTGGTACGCATCTGCGGTAACTCCAGAGTGTAGGGATGCAATCCCTGCCCAGTGCGTGTGGTGCGGAGGTAATGGTATCTTTGTAACATTGGAACCCTAAAAAACAGGTTTTATAGAAAAGATACTTGCGTCTGCGGGTTCGTAACTCATCCCCGAGCCTCCGGGCAAGCTCTCGCAGCCTATCAGTGGTTGCCGCGTCGGAGTTTTGCTCCTGCAACGAAAGCAGTTTGCGCTGCACGCTCTGCTGACGTAGCCTGGAAACGTATTCAGTCATCACATTTATAAGAAAGATGTAGAATTTGTCTTTCAATAGCTACACCGAACAGTTGCTGGAATGTACCGTGTGGGGTCGGTACTCTAAAAGAATAGCCCCACTGCATCTCTCCCCGTGTATGTCGTAAAAGGCGACTAAGGGCGGCGGTCTGCAGACACCCCGGTCGACTTGTGGCTTTCATGGAAGACATAGGCTGGCTGGGGTAGCTGGAGACTGCGGGGTTTTGCACGAAGGTCCCCAACCAAGCGGGATTAGTTTGCAGGCCTAGAGCCAACCGCACACCAAACAACAACAACAACAACAGTTGCTGGAATGGCACCTCATTGATCCTGGGAGGTGAGGTGGATTAGGCTGTGTCGACTGCACAATTGGCACCTCAGGACAGCCATATTATACTGGTTTAAAAAAAAACTAAAACTTATTGGAGGTAGAGGGGGATTTAAGCGGGAAGCTGACAGGTAGCCACTTCTTTCTGCATACTTCTAAATATTTAACTAAATAAATACTATACTAACACTTAAAAGTACACGAGGGATAATAACCAGATAATCCCAATATTACAAGTACTTTTAGTGCAGATTTACAGTATGTAATGGAAAATAAATAATGGAGAAATTTGTCATTTTACAACTTTAAATATACCTACCGTTAAAATTAACTTGTGTAACCTGACAAATCAAATATCTGAAGTACAGTCAGGTGGTCCCACGCCAAGTTTGAGCACCACCGACAATACCATACTATAACTTACTAATAAATTTTCTACATCTACTTTAGATAGTAACAATGAAATGAGACATGAATAGATTGGTCTACCTTCATATACTGGGGCATAGGTCGGTTTCTTGCTCTGGTCGACTATCAACAGTCTTATAGGTGCTTCACAGTAGTCAACAGTATTCTCCACGCCTCTACCAGTAAGAAAACTCGCTTAGGGCCTCGCATGCATCAGGGTGAAAAACATTATGAGCGTGGAGGAGGCTTCATAAGTGTCAGGACCCGTGTGAAGATCCGCCTACCTCATTAGGAAGCATAGGTGACTTATGAACCAGATTATAAACTGAACCAGAGGAGAATAAGCCAATAGAAAAATTGTCACATAGGAAAGACAAATACGATAGACTGAAAAAGTTGAATTAAACAAAATAGTGCAGGATATGTGTGCCTGCTCTTTACTCTGAACTAATAGAAACTTGGCTGTATGTAGTTTTGCGAAATATATAATTTTTTAAAGATCTACACCCTTAGCGCCAAGCTACTGGATGAGAAATGGTGTGGATTTGCCTTTTTTGTTTTATTGCAGAAATGGCATCTACAGGTCTTAAAATAACTGTGTGAGCTTCTTCCCCTTCCCCGAGCCATTTTGCACCCTTTATTTAAGGTGTATATTCCTGGATACACTGGCCCCTGAGTTCAATCTTTGACCAAAACGTCCTCACGGGCCAGGTGTATACCTGGAGATACATTTTTATTTTTTATTTTATTTTGTTTTTTGACCCTCCCCATAGATAATTCCTAAGGTAAGGTAATTGACGAACTACTGACAAAATATGCCAGAGTACCTGTACCTGCAGGAGTACCAGCCGCTACTCCTCCTGAACAAAGACGGTCAAGGACCCATTTTCTGGTGGACAATTTAATTGGGACTCCTCCACATATAAGAAAAGGAAGATGCAAAACCTGCTAAGAACTTTGTGAAAAAAAAGGTAGAGATATTCCTGGACAAAGAAAATATGCTGCTCAAGTAAGGACCATATGCAACAAAGGCAATTTTTTTATTGTCAAACATGCTTCAATGAAGCACACAAGTAATGGTCTTTATAAAAACCGTTATTTTATTTTATTTTGTGTTCCAAATCTGCTTTAATGCGATTAGTTTTTTTTTTTCAATAAACAGTTTTCAGCATAAAAATATTACTATTTATTTTGTTTTCCCAACTTTTTTATTTTTCTAGATATTCGGAACCCAGTGGTAGTTGGGCGATTTGGGAGGGCCAGAGCAATTTATTGCTCATACAAAATGTACGGTAGATTGTATACAGACAAATACACTGGCCTCCGAAGTAGGGTACCTCGGGTGTATTTCCAGGGATACACTGGCCTGGGGCAAAAGTCGGAAGGTGTATACTGGCGCTAAGGGTGTTAAAAACTCACCGAGACTCATTGATGACTCGAAGACAGCTCTGTCTCTCGTTTGTGTTGCTCACAAAGTCAGGACGGTTCTTCTCCAGATATTCCCGAATTGTCAAAAACTTTATCTTTCTTACTCCATCTGAACCAGACCCTTCGCTGTCAGCAGCTAAACATTTAGATCTATCAGTTTTGGCCTTTACATTTCTATCTGAATCATTTTCAGCCATCTTCGGTTGTTCAGGTGTAGGTTCGGTATAGGAATACTGACCAGTTTCATATTCTGCCTTGCTCTCTGTGTAGGAAGTTTTATCTAATTTATTCTTATGATTTGATGGTACCTTTACAATTATATCTTTCAGTGTTCTCTTGTCCCTTTCATTTATATTATTGTCACGAATGACACTGTGCGAAGGCTGAATGATTAGATTATAAGCAATACTCTTCTTTTTATCTAGTACATTATTGGCATTTTTGTTTCTACATCGATGTGACGATTTGCAGGTGCAGTTGCCCGTTTTGTCTTCCTTACGCCTATTGACCGAGGTGCTACTAGATGCATCACAATGAGTGTACAAACGTTGAAAGTTCTGTGCGCATTGGCAACGGTTGTGATGGAACTTTTCACATTCCTTCTTTATTCTCTTAATTATTTGATAGGTGAATGAGTCGGATGAGCTATGGGGAATCTCGCTAGACGGAGTAACATCTGACGAGTCTTCAATAAATACTCTATGGTCCTTTGATCTGCTACTGGTGTAGACAATTCTCTCCCGTGGTAGCTTACATTGGCTACTACAGTTTCGTAACTGTGTAGCTTTATCCACTACAGCTTTTTTTGATGTATAGTCATCTTTACCATCCCTTCTTTTCTTTGGCGATACAATGGGCGTTTCTCTCTGTACTTTCTCGACACCAGAAGATTTTTCAGAGCTCATTTCATCAGCACCGGCATTATCCGTACGTAATAGGTAATGTAGCTTGTTGATTATGTCTTTATAATGCCTTTGCCGGGACTTTCTTTTATCCATACTGGCCTGCTTGTCATCTTTTGCATAACGTTTTATAATGTCCTCTATCGACTCTAATAAGGCTTCCTTCATGACAATGCTTGAACTGGAATTCCCTTCCGAAGATTTCGGTTCAGAGAAATCGAGAGGACTCTTGTTTATTTTAAGTTTATTATTATTACCTGCAACATGACCTTTCCCTTTTCTTCCATTGCTACTTACTGTCTCGATATCCGGATTGTATTCAACAGCTGAATCGGATTTGCTTGTGCTCCTACGATTTATATCATCTGTCATCTGTATTTCTTCATGACCACCTTTAATCCAATCCACCTTTAATCCAGTTAACATTGCACTGTTATTATCTTTAAATGTTTTGTTTTGATCTGACAATTTAGCTATACACTGCATGCTTCTGTTTGACCCTTCTGCTATCAAATGGTCTATGTGCTCTTTTGAAGTTGTACCTTTATCCTCTCGCGGCGTAATCTGAGTTGAAATCTCTCTACTATTAGGACGATGTTGACCTGAGTCTGTTGTACTGTTACTGGGCACATTTTGGACAGGTCCAACATCATGCATTGAAGCTGTCGGCTTCTGAAGATCTGTCACCGATGTTTCCTTGTCTTGTTTCTGTAATTCTGCATTCATGCATTTGCTGGCCGCATGTTGTGAAGCATTGACATCAGAATCCTCAGACTTTTCAGCATCCAAATATGCAAATAAATTATCATCGAAACCTTGCTGTGATGTGAAACTGTCCTTACTTTTAGTGCTGACTACTTCACACTGAAGTAATGATTCTAATATAGCATCTGTTTCTTTTTGTCTCTTGAAATTCTGATTATACTTACTGTGATAGCGGCAAATGTCATGTCGACTGTCAAAAGATTCTGCCTCATAAGTATAATTTCTGTCATTGGTGCAAACAGTTTTGATTTCAGTACTACTTGTAAAGTTATCCTCATGAAGAACATTTATGTCAGCTATTGTCGGTTCTGAAATTTTCGGGTCAATACTAACACTAGTTTGTATGAATGTATCGACGCACACATTATATTTTTGTCTATCAATGAGATTCACTGGCTCACTGAATTTGCGATCTACATTCTTGTTTGTTCTGGCCGATTGAGGAACACTATGTACTCTGACATCTTTCAAATTGGAAGTACTTGGAGCATGTGGGTCTCGGAAGTGAACAATTTCTGGTGTACTACTTTCTGCTTTCAATCTTTCAGTTTTTTCTGAAGTATTCTCTTCAGCAATATGTGATGGCTTGTTGGAAATATTTCGTTGAGAATTAATATCCTCAGCACTGCATTGAATGCTTATAGACTTTTTATGACAGTCTTGCCTCTCCGAATCTAGTTTTAGAAGGTATGGCAATCTACAGCACTTGTATATGACAAAGTTATCAGGTATGTCGTTCAACATTTTATCAGAACTGCAGAAACATGCAAATTTGTTACTTGATGTCGCGGGCAGATTGTGTTCAATGTTATCTCCTGAACTTTCTTCTCTTTCTGATTGGGACTTCTCGTTTGTGGATTGATCATTGATTTTAACTGCGGTCTCTACTTCACTGTCCCTGGCGGAATGATAAGGACAGCAACAGTAATGTAAATTAAATTTATTTAATTTGGGTACGGTGTTCCGTTGAATAATGTTGATTTTACAAGGTTCGTCTGTTTGATTTTCTGTTTGCACTGTAGGTTTCCTAATAATCTGCCTTTCTGGACTCCTTTGCTTGCTAGAACTCGGATTAATTACTTTTTTATCAGAATTTCCCGACGATATAGTAAACACAGAATGATTCCTTAATTTTTTCCAAGTGCCATTTCTGTCGCTTTCTTCATTTGAGTGAACCATGTCCGCCTTCGAGGCTGCATCACCACAAGCATAGGAGATATCATATTTAGTTAAATCTTTCATCATATCTTTGAGAGAGGATGATTTTAATTTCTCAGGCACGACCTCCTGTTCGGCTGCCTCTACTTGTGTTAATTTATGTTTTAATTGTTCCTTGTACTTTTCTTCTCTATTTAATGCTTTCAAATAACGTTGGTAGAGAAGCTCAGAAGATGTTTTCGGAAATTCCCCTTCTGAAGTACTTTTCTCCTTGCTTGTATTTTCACCTGATGCTGTGTTAAGCGCACTGACTGAAATGATTCCAGGTTGAATATCATCATCCCTAGGTTTGGGGGTGTGGATTTGAGCACTTATTTCTCCAACAACCTGACCAACTTGAAATGTGGATTTTACAGATTTTGGAGAGCGCAAAATTGACTTCCTCTGTCTAGGTGCATCCCCAGAATTATTTCCATCTGATGTACTAGTCGTGGTTTGGTACATAGGTTTATCTCTGTGTCCTAAACCGATAAGATCACTGTTTAAGCTCAAACCAGATAGGAAATCGTTCACGGTGTCATCATCCCTGTAATTAGTTCTGATCAATTTTTTAACCACTTCCTTCACGAGTTTCTTTTTCAAGTCTGCGTCTCGATGTCGGTGATGGACTAGTTTGTTGAGTAGAGCTATACTATTTTCTAAGTCTCTAGTGAAGGAATGTTCGGATTGTTTGCTGGAAAGAGTCGTATATCCACCGCTCGATTCTAAGCTTGATGTCTTATTGGAAGTTTCAGTATTTGATTGTTGGTTAGGATTATTTCTGGCTGTGTTTTGATGGTATAAATGGGCTGGCATATACTCAAAACTGTCTGCTTCAGAAACCTGACTTCCACCAATGGTCATTTCGGATGCTGGCATGCTTTTCTCTTGCCGTTCATCGCCTATCCTCTTTTTATCATTCCTTGATTTTTGTTGTTGCTTGGTGCATCTTCTCTTTTTTTTACTATGCACTTTAGTTCTATAGTATTTTAATCCCCGGTACTTTGTCTGTTTTAGCATGTCTAAATTTAAAAATACTGGAACGGTTCCAATGCATTCGGCATACAAATTTGGGGTTTCTTTTGAAATATTTTGAGGTTTCGATGGTCCCTTTTGACCGGGCAACGTAGTCTGTATTTCTTTGTCTAATACTTCTTGGGTCCCAACGGCGGCATCCGCAGTAGCATTTGTAATCATAGTTTTAAAATCATCTGATTTATGAACGGTTTTGCTGTTCGATACGGAAGCAGCACCAGTTTTGGGGTCAACGTTAAACGAAATATGCTTAGTGAGACTGAAGTTAATATTGGCAGGGACAACATTACTAGTGTCACCGCGATCGACATTCACTTCCATGACATCGACGTCCCTCTGTGACACTTTTGTTATTTTCTTCAAAAGACCTTTTTTTATATTTTTCTTTCCTTTAGACTCCCCGACGTTGTCATCTAGTGGAGTCGAATGCGCAGTCGGATGGCCAGAAATAGTATCATGTTTTGTTTCATCGGAGATGGAGAACTGTTGGTGCAGGGCCATTCTTTCCAATGTGCTCAGATTGGAGGAGACTTTTCTTTCGTTTTGATTGGCGTAACCAACGTCAGCCAGAGAATCCCATTCCAGTTTCCTTTGAGAAGTGATGCTGCTGGTTGGCGAATGTGGTTTGTTCATTGAACTGTCCAGATTTAGGTCCGCTGCTGAATAATAATGAAATAAAGAAAATATATTATACAATATAAAAATAAATTATGCAAGTGAATTATGAACTGAACACAAATAGTATGAAATACCCATTGTCTAAATGATGATTAAACAACAGCTCACCTCAGTACAGGGGGAGAGACTATTTCTTATGTTCACATTTTTGTTTCATTTCTTTTGAATTTTTTTATAAAATATAACATTGATTCCCGAACATACACTTACATTTACGTGATGTGTCCAGGTCGGAATGTTCCTCTTCATCGTCAGGTATCGGTGTGAGGAGTGAAGTTGGTGCGCCGGGCTCCTCACTGATGATGGGAGGAGATTCAACCTCCTGTTTCTCACTGGCAGATGTGCCTTCCTGCAATACGGCGACAGGCCTTACATGTATATAGCTATGTATATAAGATTTTAGGATGCTATTTGCATATTGCTGATAGGTACCTAGTACAATTTTTTTTTTTAACTATAAGTACACGATAAAGTAAAATGTATGTAGCCGGCTTTGCCTGCCACAGCTTATGAGTTGTCTAGGTTTTTAATTTTTAACAAACTTTCTGCCAGACTAAACTCAGCAATAAACATTTTTATAATATAGTGAAAGCTTCACGGTTTATCACAAACCAAGGTTGCACTTCAGTTCAGCACTTCAAACCTCCGATTAAACCAATTATATTTTGTGAATAGGCAGTAGGAAAGCAATGTGGCCACGCGTTGGCCTATATGAGTTTGGCAGTTAATTTCACCCTAAAAACAAAATCATAGAGATGACTAATCTAGCAGTGAGTCTCGTAGGAACCCGTTACCTGAGAGCTGGAGGGCTCGGCCACAGTGCAGCTGATAGAGATGCGACAGAGTTCGGCGGAGACCGCGTCCGACGTCCGCCCGCCCGAGTCCGAGTCCGGCTGAGACTTGATGCTGCGCCAGAACATCCCGCTCGGGTCTCGCACCTCACCCTGACAACAATGTGTAACTATCATTTGTCAGCCTTGATAGCTCAGTGGTGCAGACAGTCAACTGTCGCTATTGAATGTTAAGCAACGCTGGGTGCGGTCAGTACTTGGATGGGTGACCGCAGACCGTTGGAGGATAACCGCGGTTCGGATTCCTCGTAAAACTGTAGGTCCCTTCCCTTCTAATCTTACTTGGTGGTAGGGTTTAACCCACCCGGGTTGATACCACCGCACTGAATGAAACATCGGTCGAAACGGCTATGTACATAGTTTGTGTTTTCCGACCAGTTCAGTGTAGCCGGCACGATCAAAGGGGGAAGCACTGACATGGCACCTAGTTCACCCGGTGTTATGGGCTGACATCACGGACGTTGTAGGTGATGATGCCAACCGTGTCAGTTTCCACAAAAAAAAAATGTTTTTTGTGAGTTTTTATGAAGGAGGAGGGTACTTATAAGGAGGTACACCACCACCGAACCATGACTATAGAAGCGGTATAGCGCGATGGAATTTGCTAACTGCCAGTAAACAAGTGTGCGTGCCTTCACATGCAACATTGTGATCACAAATACATTTAACCAATCACTTTAAAAATCATCTCATTCTTTGAATGTGATAATTTTTTGAATGCTCATCACTCGTGTAGGTATTTACGGATACGAGACGATAGGTGAGTTACACACACGCACAGATACACCCTCTCACACACACACACACTAACTTATAAGATGCACGGGGCGCAATGTCGGGGATGGTCGAAAGTATTCGGCTGAACACGCGGCAAGATGCCGAAATAAGCAACACCGTTTGTCACTCTCACTTTTGCACAAAATACAATTTTATTCTTTCTCGTTGGCTCTCCACACTAATGGCAAATAGACATATATATGTGCGCTCAACACGCTTGTAAGACGCCTTGTGAAGCTGCCGTCTTGTGAAAGATCCTTTGATATATAACATACTTTTTCGGGACTGATGAATGGGAAAGGCCATCTATAGATAGATGTTGATGTACACCACCACAAAGTTATGTTGTGTGGTGCTATAGAAATGGGTTTGCATTTCTTCTTTGGATCGATCGACCATACATACAGGGCCTGTCATTTCCAAACATCCAGTGTTACCTGTACGGTACTGAGAGAAAAGTACTGCTCCAGGTCACGGTGTCTTCCGAAACGTTTATAGTAGTCCAGAACCTGTGAGCTGAGCCCCGTGGACTTGTCTCCCTCCTCGTTCTGACCACTTCCGCAGGCTTCTTCAGCGTCCATTGTATAAGACGCACAAATACCATCCGTTGGAGATTACACTCATGTTCTTGTATAACACTGTACTGGCGATAAGTCACTGATACTTTGTTGGAATTTTACCGTGGATAGGGCGCAGCGATGCATTCAAATTCTTTAAATTTTACGGTTACATCGCTGCGCTGGCGGCTGTACAAGTTTTTTTGAAATTTATTTGACGTTGTTTTGTTATCAAAGAGAATTTTGTTAAATAGAATAACGGTATCTGTGGTAGACAAAAGCCTCGCGACTTGTTCGGTACGGCACCTGAAAGCCTTTTTAGATCCTGCGGTGCCTCGGACCTGCGGGTCATACTCCTCCACGACACGGCGAACCAACTGAATCCGATATTCGTTTGGTCGTTTATGTAATTTGGTGGCTCAGTGGTAAGAGTGTTGGTTTGGTTTATTTTTTCGATCTCGACCATGGGTTCGTGTCCCTCAAAATTTTTTTTATTTTGTTTTTTTAAGCAATTTTAGGGTGTTAAATTTTTTTTAGGCTGTTTAGTTTTTTATAACCACATATGAAAGCTTTATTTTCGGAAATACAAACGTAACAAAAACGACATGCACCGCCTCAACATTAGGTTAGGGTTAATATATAGAAGATGCGTCGCGTCGCGTAGCGAGCGACGCATCCAGGGTTAATATATAGAAGATGCGTCGCGTATGCGTGCATGTCGTTTTTGTTACGTTTCGTTTCTGCCACTTCGCGTTTACAATCAGTCTTCAATCAGCTGATTATAGCGCAAGAGTCAATTTTGTTCTTTCATGTGTCGTCGCTTCGCAGGAATACGCATGTCACGTGACATCTTCTCTCCCTCACAGCTGCGTCAAAGCTCCAGGCATTCTCGTCCTACCTACATATGGACGGACGAGCGAGCGTGTCTTTGTAGTAAGTTTTTTTTTTTTTTTTTGCTTTTTTATCCTGAGGGAAAGGCAAGGGTCGTTTGACCGTACAGCCAATTCTTGTGTTGTTCATTTGTTTCTTCAGTAAACTAGGTTATAGAATCCAGTAATTTAAATTTTCCAAGTCAGTAATTTCCAGTTCGTAAATCATATATCTTCAATGGTATTACTTATAAATTCGTATATACATATGTAGGTCCCTTGATTTTTTAATAAGTCTTGAGTGGTGCGCGGGATATGTTCTGGTTTTTTAAAAATGTCGAGTAATTTATCTATGAACGATAGACGTTGAATATTGAAGGCCGAACATTCAAAAAACAAATGATCTAAGGTCTGGTCCATATTTTCTTCGCATTCTGTGCATATCGGAGATGGTATGATGTGCATACGATGTAGGTGCGCTTTAAAACGGCAATGGCCAAATCGTAAGCGCGATATAGTGCTATAAAATTTCCTGCTATTGTAGGAGTGGGATTTTTTCGTAAATTTTCCCTTGTCAAACCATGATGAACTCTCTATGTCTTCTTGAATTTCATGAAACCATTTTCCCTTCAGTTGGAGGGATTGTGTCCACTGGTCAGACCATTCTTGTAGTAGTCGTTTCTTGAATACAGCAAACATGTCGGAGTGAGGTATGGCAGCACTTGAAATCAGCTGACTGTCACTTGTCAAAATACTTTTGGCCAGAAAATCTGCATTTTCGTTTCCTTGTACGCCGATGTGAGATGGTGTCCAAATAAATTGAATAGAAAAACCTTTGGAGTTCAGTTCGAGAACTATCTCTCTGATGGTGTATATGGAGTATAGGGTTTTAGCATCAAGTTTCGTGTTTTCTATGGCTTTTAGAACGCTCATGCTGTCACTGACAATGATCCATAACTTCTGGTGCTGTTGATCTTGAATGTACTTCAATGCTTCGAGTATGGCTAATGCCTCGGCGGTGTATATAGATGCATTGCTATTTATTTTTATTCCAGATCCTCTCTTGGTTGCTTTGTCGTATATCGCCAAGGAAACACCTTGGTCTTTCGATCCATCGGTGTAGATTTGTGAATAGTTGGTGAATTCTTCTAGTTTATAATATACATCTTCTTTTGTTTTCAGGCTGTGGTCTACATGTATCGGAATCTCCAGGAATTTGCTTGCATATGATCCTTTGTAACATGGTAACTTTTCGCTTATAAGTATCATATTATTCTGTGAATAGTCCATTATGTGTTGATAATTTTGACATATAAAAGGCATACTTTGATGCACTACTATATTTTTTATCTTTATCAAAAGTAAATTTTTGGATATAGATGACAAAGTCAAAATAAATTTATTTCTAAGGTATTGAAACCGAAGTTCCAGCGGAGATATACTACATTCTACTTGTAACGAGTTTATCGGTGTAGTTTTCATGGCACCAGTAATGAGACGTAGATTACGATTTTGAATTTTTTCTAAATCTTGAATTAGTTTTTTACTGTGAGCAAAACATAAGAATCCATAATCAAAGTGACTACGCACTAAGGACTTGTATAGACATTTTAGAATTTTGGGATCGGCTCCCCAGGAGGTCGTAGCCAAAGACTTTAGAATGTTAGATGCTTTGTTTGCTCTATCAGATATAACATTAACATACATGTTCCATGAAAGTGTGGGTGTAAATAATATTCCCAGGAAGTATGCGCTGTCTACAATGGGTAGGTTACGGCCATCATATTTAACTTGTGTCGTAGGTTTAAGTTTTTTCCCAAAGATCATGACTTTGCTTTTTTCTGTACTGATTTCTAGACCAAGGCTATTAAAATAATGTAGCAGTTTTTCAAGGACTTTATTAATTATTTCGACTATAGAATTCAAATTGTTTCCTGATAGGTAGATGACGAGGTCATCGGCAAATTGAAGATTTGTAACGCTGGAACCTAATGTTAAATTGAGTTTCTGAATAAGCAAGCAAAATAATAAAGGACTAAGAATACTACCTTGACATACTCCTTTGAATGAGTTGCGTGGACCATATATTTGATTGTTTAATTTAGTGTAAACTTGCCTTCCATTTAAAAATTTAAATATCCAATTAACAAGTGTGTTAGGTACTCCTAGGTTGCTTAGAACTGTACAGAGACTGCAGTGATCAACATTATTGAAAGCTCCCACTATATCAAAAAACACACAAACAACATTTTTATGTTCACGTAAAGCTTTGAACACATCCAAATGGAGATGACTGAAGCTTTCACGACTAGATTTTCCTCGTCGAAAACCGAATTGGTTGCTTGGTAGAATATTATTTTTTTCTATGTAGAATTCCAAACGTTGTTTAATTAATTGTTCTACTATTTTGCCTACACAAGATGTTAAAGCTATTGGCCTGTATGAATTTGGATCTCCAGCCTTTTTATTTCGTTTTAGAATCGGTACCAGGCAGTCCGTTTTCCACTCTTGGGGAATTTCAGATTGCTTCCATAACAGGTTTAGTATATGCAAGAAAGTACTTAGCGATTGTGTGCTTAAATTTTTTATCATTTTGTAAGAAATCAAGTCTAGTCCGCAGGCCGTGTCTCGCCTTGATCTTATTGCTGATTTTAATTCTTGTAAAGTAAATTGATCAACTAAGTATTCATTGTTTGGTGTTTCAAGTACGGTGCTGAAGGTTAATCTGGGTTTATTCTCGACAGTATCCGGAGTGTATTTTTTCAAGAAATCCATTATCCAGGTGTCATTTTGAAAATTGGAATAGTTATAAGACTTATTAAATTTCCGCATCATGTTCCAGATACGGCTCATTGGAGTGTTTCTATTTATAGATTGGCAATATGTCTGCCACTCGATCTGTCTCTGTGTTTTTAGTGTGATTTTTTTCTGCGCTTGTAGTTTCTTAAAGTTAAGGAAATCTTCAAGACTGTATGATTGCTTAAATTTAATATATGCGTCTTTACATTTTTGAACTGCTTCTTGGCAGTGATGATTACACCAGGGAACTGGTATATATTCTTTTTTCGATATATTATAGTGTGTCCGTGGTCGGTGTGAGTTTGTATTAGAAGAGCAAATTGTAGCACCTGTATCTAATATTTCAATAAAAGAATTATAAAGATTTATTACATCTGGTTCCTCGTTCAATATCATTAAATTATTTAAAGAGTCATCAACATGCTTGGTATAAAATTCCCAATTTATGTTTTTGAAATTACGTTTCTTTTGTGGGCCAATACTGTGAATGTTTGTGTTATCGTGATGTATTAATATCTTAGTTAAAATTGGCAAATGATAACTACCAAGAGAATCGTCTTGTACTTGCCAGTCACTTAAAAGAGCTAGTGAAGGAGACACTATTGTGAGGTCTATTGCGTTTGGCTTCCAGATATGAGAGCCCACCGTGGTGGGTTCACCATTGTTTAACAGAACAAGCGAGTTGTCATCTATTATTTCTTGTATAATTTTACCTCTAGTATTGTTTGAGTCGCAACCCCATTGAGTATGGTAAGCGTTGAAATCACCTGCCAATATAATAGGTTTTGGAATACTTTTAATTAGTCTATCAAATTTAATTTTATCAAAACTTGGGATACAATTTCCTGGACTATAAAAGCTAACTACAGAAATAGTTTTATCATAACATTGTATTTGTACAGCTATGTTTTGCAAGGAGTCATCACTATATGTTTGAATATGTTCATATTTAATAGAGTTATGTATTAATATTGCCACTCCATTGTGAGAATTACCAGAGTCTAATCTTTCTATTGTATATCTTTTAATTTTGAAATTATGTTTATTTTGTAACCATGTTTCGCATATAAGAGCTATATGTATATTATTTTTATATAGAAATTGTATGAGTGTGTTCTGATTTGATGTGATACTTTGTGCGTTCCATTGCATAATATTTAACTGTTTCATTTTGGATTATTTTTATTTGATATATTCATATTTTGTTTTAGTGTTTCTATGGCTGTGTCTATAGAGGTAAACTTTTTTATATTGTCTATTATTACTTTTGCCAAGTTCTTCACAAATAAATCCGATTTCCATAAATTATTTATTTCATCATCTGTCTTTGTTGTTTTTTTAACATAATGGACTTTCGTGGTATTTGGCTGTGGAAGAGCCGGAAATGATTTTGCATTAAATATGTCAGCGAAAGTTACATTCTTTATTTTATTTTTATTTTCTTCTATTAGTTTTTGTTTGACCGGACAAGCCGATGATATAGATATGTGGTTGCCTTGACAATGATAGCACTTTGCATTCTTGGACTCCGTTTTGCACTCTTTAAAGTTATGTGGCTCGCAACAGATGCTACAGCGAACTTGATTTTTGCAAAACTTGGCGAGGTGGCCGAAGCGCATGCAGTTGTAGCACTGTTTCACAGGTGGAATATACCTCTGTACTGTGAAACTCCATAGATCTAGGTCAACAGTCCCCGGGAGGGTCCCTGAGGCAAATGTAAGAGTAATCGTTTTTGTCGGTGTAAGTGTGTATCCTTCGTCTGTTTTGGTTCGTCGCATAATGCGCCGTACTGATATTATTTTAGATATTGAAGTAATGTTCTCGAATATTTTTTTGTTGGTCAGATGAGTGGGTACATTGTTTATAGCTCCAGTGACTTGGGTGGCCGATGCCGGGATGGATGCTTTGAAACTGTGGCTATCCATAAAGCTTTCGTTTAGTAGCATAGCGTTCGCCAGGTTAGGTTTGTCGAAAATTACACCTATTTTATGTTTATTTATCCGTTTAAAACGTTTGATGCCTTTTATACTCCTCTTAAATACATTGGACAGGTACATAATGTCTCTGTCACCAACAGGTTTTTCACTCGTAGACTCGATGAAAACGATAAATTCCAAATCGACGGCGTTCTCATTGTACAGCCTCTTATAGTTTTGATCATAGTAAGGTTTGTACTTATCAGTTTGGTCGATTTTTACTTCTTCATGCTCAGTGCCAGACTCGGATGACGACAAACTTCGCATTTCATCTGTCTTCTCATCACTCGTAACTTTTTTACGCTTTTTCTTGCTCGCACCTCCCATAGCTGAAGCAAGATTACTTTAAAATTACAAGAAAACTGGATTTTTCTTTGTAGAGCAAAAACAAATTTACCGCCCTTTTTCCCGCTTTCCCGCGCTCTTTTTGACATAACTTGGTGACATTCCTTTGTAGTAAGCACCTGACAGTTAACTTTTTTTTTTCTTACGGAAAGGCAAGTATAGTGTGACCGTATAGCCATATGTCTTGTTTTTTCATTCTTCTTCTCATTCGCATTTCTTGCACCTGGTAAAAAAAATACAAAAGGACCACAAAACACTGCTATTAGAAAATCTTAGCCTGCGGAAATAAAAAATGGGGCCGAAAATAAAAAAAAAATTTTCACGAGCAAAAATTCTGACAAAATGGCGACTTCAGCGAATTTATTTTCAATAGCGACTTAGGATTGCCTCTTCTCCGGCGCTGCGGGAAGTGCAACCCCGCCGTCCTTGCGTAACACAGCGCAAGCACTAATGCTCGCCTCCGCAGCTTCGGCTTTTTGGTCGCCAACACTCTAGGGAATAGCCACACTAACAGGTTATGTCGGGGCGATGAATTTAGTTTTTCCGCAAAGTATGTTAATTACCTCCATTGTCCTTTCAAATGTTGTCAACACACACCTTATCTATACACCATTCTGTACGATGAACGACGAACTTGCTTCGCTTCTCGACTTTCGTTACAATGCGTTGTGCGTGGCAAGGCAAGGCAAGCGCGTAGTATGGTTTTTTTTTCCAGCAGCGTCATCTGTCCGGTGCTTACTACAAAGAGACACCCGTGTTTCAGCTTTTTTTCCACAGAGTAGAAATTTACTACAGTTTACTTACGGTCCGCCTCCTGAAAGACTTTGTTCAATCCGATTGCGTGCAATCCCTCGTTTGGTTCTTCGGCAAGTGATAAATAAGTGGTATTTTGGTGGTTTAAAAAAATTGGTTGTCTGTAAAGTTGGTTTACGGACGATAGTTTTACGTGATGATGTTGGGATGATGTCATAAAGTAAATCAGTTCCGGCGGATATTTACCATGTAAAACATGTACATGATAAAGATGTGATAATAACTAATAAAAAATATGAGCAAATAACGACTATTAATTTTTGTTTAATTTAAAACCTACATAACGCCATCTACATGTTCAACGTTGCAACAGTTACCTAACTGCTAAATCAAGTATACCGCTGGCTGAAGTACCTATTTAATTTAATATTGACGCTAGATGCCGCTCCATGAAATTCACATAGGTACTGTTGAGAAAATTTGCAGCGATTAGTACACGGTCGATAGCCCGCGTGTATAACACGTCTGGTCAGTGATGGTGGCAGGGACCGCGGGTTCGAGGCTCGCAAAAGACGGAGAAATATATTTTGTATTTTCTACTATTGTATATGCCTCTCTATCGCGCTCTCGCTTGCACACACAGGTCTCTATCGCGCTCTCGCTTGCACACACAGGTTTAGATGGAACGTTACACTTCTTCGTGCGTGCAGCCGGTGTTCATCAATTTATAAGACGTGACATCATCACGTCAAAAAATAACCTAATGTTGAGGCGGTGCATGTCGTTTTTGTTACGTTTGTATTTCCGAAAATAAAGCTTCTAGGTGGTTATAAAAAAAATTAGACACCCTAAAAAAATTTAAACACCGTAACATTGCTTAAGAAAGAAAAAAAAGCAAAAAAAAAAACAAAAACAATTTTGTGGGGTTCGAACTATAGATGCGAGAAGGAATGTTTCCGAATACTTCCAAAGGGAATCATTCGGAATCATTCTAAAACTTCCGAAAGCTTCGGAATCTTTCGAATTAACTGTAGTTTTATCCAACTGTGATGTTTTCATGTTTTGTAGGTTGATGAGAAGTAATTTTAACAAGAAACCGGCCAAGTTCGAGTCGAACTCGCTCACGAAGGGTTCCGTATCATCGTACAAAATTTAACACTACGTACTTTAATTCACCTACCACACCGAGTAGGTAGGTTTAGCCCATTCGCTCAGATACGGTCAAAAGTACGATATCAGATACGACAAAGGCGCATGCGGCGCAGAGGTGTCGCGCGGACCGCGGACGCAACAAAAACTGAATGCGTGCAACACTCATAATAAAATTACGTTACTCACTATAATATCATAAATGCGAAAGTATATTTGTTTGTTTGTTTGTTTGTTCCTCTTTCACGCCTGAACGGCTTTTCGGACTTTGACGAAACAGGGGTAGTGTATATCCCGGAGTAACATAATTTTTAAAAAAAGTTGTCAAGTTCGAGTCGAGCTCGCGTAAAGAGGGTTCCTTACCATCCCGTTTTCTGTGAGAACTAGAAGGCTTACTTACTTACTTAGGATTTTTTGACGAAAATTCGTCATGAGCTTTTGTTTTGGTCATAAGTCGAGAACCACTGGTGCTAGACCCATCGTGTTGGTACTCAAACTTCAGGTCTCGGTGAGATCTATCCATGTGTCACGTGAACTTTTGTTTTGGTCATAACTCGAGAACCACTGGTGCTAGACCCATCGTGTTGGTACTCAAACTTTAAGTCTCGAGTTATGACCAAAACAAAAGTTCATGTGATATATGGATAGATCTCATCAAGACCTGAAGTTTGAGTACCAACACGATGGGCCTAGCACCAGTGGTTCTCGAGTTATGACCAAAACAAAAGTTCACGTGACAGATGGATAGATCTCACCGAGACCTGAAGTTTGAGTACCAACACGATGGGTCTAGCACCAGTGGTTCTCGAGTTATGACCAAAACAAAAGTTCACGTGACAGATGGATAGATCTCACCGAGACCTGAAGTTTGAGTACCAACACGATGGTTCTAGCACCAGTGGTTCTCGAGTTATGACCAAAACAAAAGTTCACGTGACAGATGGATAGATCTCACCGAGACCTGAAGTTTGAGTACCAACATGATGGGTCTAGCACCAGTGGTTTTCGAGTTATGACCAAAACAAAAGTTCACGTGACAGATGGATAGATCTCACCGAGACCTGAAGTTTGAGTACCAACACGATGGGTCTAGCACCAGTGGTTCTCGAGTTATGACCAAAACAAAAGTTCACGTGACAGATGGATGGATCTCACCGAGACCTGAAGTTTGAGTACCAACACGATGGGTCTAGCACCAGTGGTTTTCGAGTTATGACCAAAACAAAAGTTCACGTGACAGATGGATAGATCTCACCGAGACCTGAAGTTTGAGTACCAACACGATGAGTCTAGCACCAGTGATTCTCGAGTTATGACCAAAACAAAAGTTCACATGACAGATGGATAGATCTCACCGAGACCTGAAGTTAGAATACCAACACGATGGGTCTAGCAACAGTGGTTCTCGAGTTATGACCAAAACAAAAGTTCACGTGACAGATGGATAGATCGCACCGAGACCTGAAGTTTGAGTACCAACACGATGGGTCTAGCACCAGTGGTTCTCGAGTTATGACCAAAACAAAAGTTCACGTGACAGATGGATAGATCTCACCGAGATCTGAAGTTTGAGTACCAACACGATGGGTCTATCACCAGTAGTTCTCGAGTTATGACCCGGTTCTTAAACGAGTCCGGTTATGCAGCTCGGTTCGAGAACCGGTTCTCAAAACCGTCATGCAAACCGGTTCTTAAAAGGGTTCTAAGAACCGGTTCTAAGAACCATTCTGTAAACTGGTTCTTAAAGGGTTCTTTCGAACCGGTTCTTGAACCCAGCTGCGGAACCGGTTCGTTTGAAGAACCGGTTCATCGGTGTTTGAACCGATTCAGAAAACCGGTTGTTAAACCAGTTATTTTATGAACCGGTTCTTTAATAACCGTAACCTCTTTAGAACCCTTTTCGAACCGGTTCTTTTGAACCTTTTTCGATCCCTGCTTATTAACCCTCATTTAATCTCTATTTAAGTTGGTATACAATAAGTATCTATGTAATTTTACAAAATTAAACAAAATAAAAACATTTAAATCGTCAGAAAAAAAAAATCGCTCAAAACTATTTTGTAACTGGAACATTATTTTATTGTTATTACAATGTTTAAAAACATCTACAATTCAAACATCAACCACCATTATGTAATATAATTACCACACAAACAATAAACAACCACAATATAGTTCATATATATTCCTCAACTCGCATCACGCATCGCGCGCGCAGCACCGCCGCCAGACAGTATCAGTTCGTTCCGTATCTATTCAACGAAAGATGACGAAAGCTTGCGATCTTTTGGGAAGTATTCCCTGCCTACGTCACGCGAAACTATACGCATAACAACCACACAGCGCATAGCAGGTACCTACCTACCGCGTCGCGCGCCGCCCGCCCGTCTCGCTGCACCCCTCCGCGCCGCGCACCGCCGCCGCCGCTCCGCCACCAGTCGACTGCGTGCGAGTGTAGGTAGGCCGCTTGCATGGATTCGTTCGTTCGTTCGCGCGATTTTCGATCATTCTTAAATAAGTAGGTATTGTCATTTTGAAATAATTATCTTGGGGGATTCCATATAACGTATCTACGAATATGCATAAAATAAAAACTAATTAAATCCGGCTCGGTCTAAAATTAACAAAATAGGTATTACGCATTCCTCTCCATACTGAATAAACTTCTATAAATCCTGGAAAGATTCCGTGATTTTCGAAGTATTCCTTATTTATTCTGAATAATTCGTAAGTTTTGCAACTATAGTTCGAACCCACGCACCCAAAATACAAAACCCTACACGCTTACCACTGAGCTAACGAATTAATTAAACAACCAAACGAATATCGCCTCCTGTTGGTTCCCGGAGTAGGTTTGCAGGATTGAGGGATTCGAGGGATTGATTAAAGTCTTGCAGGTGTCGTATCGCTTACGCTTATCCTTTGGCCTGTGTTGTTCTTTTGTCAAAGAGGATATAACCACTGCGTTTTCTTAATATTATAATCTTTCTTTGGCAAAGAAATCCCAAAAAATAAAACAAATAGGGGAGGAAAAGGAATTGGTAATCTGTGAAGGAAACGTCCTCTTTCCTATTATCTTCTTTTGATCATTCACCACTGCCTGCATCATGTCTCGACAAAATTCACGGCTCGATGCCAAAAAAGTTGTAAGCCTTCTCTTTTTATTTATTATTATTGTGGCTTCTTATGTTTAGGCGTCGAAGTATTTCTTTCTGTGCAAGAGTGAGTTTCAATCGTTACATACCTACATACCAAACGCTGTATCCCGACAATCGGGGTAAGCAGAGTAATCCGTGTTGTGTTGCAAGGACTCTGGTAAATTACAGCACAACGCCGACCACCACGTCTCGCAAAGTATTCGGACAAGTTAACTAACAAACAGCAAGTAAGGCACGAAGGAAGACCCCGCTGCTGCTTCACTCGGTGGAAGGGCCACCTCCAAGGCGGACTGGCACATCCTCGGCGGTGAAATTGGCTGCGCCTGAGGTTGCGACCTCGGGCAGAGCCACACAGTTAGCTAGCAATAAAAAAAAATCAATAAAAAATACCGAGGTTAGAGGCGACTACCTTGTCACCCTTTAGCACGACATCTTGTCCTTATCCCTTAGTCGCCTTTTACGACATGTAATCCTTACTTGGAACCCTTGGAATTCCCACTTATTTAATGTGCGTACCTACATCCCTTGGATTCCATGCCATTTTCGCAGTGCGGAAATTTGCGAAATGAACTCAAATATTTCGTAAAATAATGAAGGCAAATCATTATACTCTTTTTACACTTATTGTCAATGAAATTATTTAAAATTGTCTAAAGTGCTCCCACATTCTAATAAGAACAATTCATTGAGATACAAATAGACATAAACTTCCGCTTTTACGGTGCTGACCAGATAGCTCGACCGCGCGTTCGAGTTGCAATTTGAAGGGTGTAAGTGATGGCTCGACCGCGCAGTTGAGTAGGAATGCCAATCCTTATGTTATTCATTTTATCAAGAATATTGACTGTTTTTCTGCTGCTGCTGGTTATACTAACAAAACCCTATTTCCCAAAACCAACATCACAGGCCATTGCTACAATTTCAGAATTCAGAGCTACTGACGCTGACGTACGGCGCGCTAGTCTCCCAGATGCTGAAGGACCTGGACAGCCCCGAGGAGGTGAACAAGCAGCTGGAGCGCGTCGGCTACAACATGGGCGTGCGGCTCATCGAGGACTTCCTCGCGCGCACCAGCTCCGGCCGCTGCATGGAGCTCCGCGAGACCGCCGACAAGATACAGACTGCGTTCAGGTCATTGTTTTATAGGACACGTGCCACTGCCATACAGGGTACCTCTATTACTTTCCTTTCCAAATGTCTGCACTACACTACACTACAAGTACATATTGCACTTGCACATATGTAGAAAAATGGGAGCTAACTCAGCGTTAGTCCATCACAGGCCCGAGAAGCGAGAAGTCTGTCTACAGAATAAAATGTGCTAGCTTCCCACTGATGATCGTTCTCATCACCTCCGGTAATGGTGATATTACACGGTTCACTTCTGGCTTTCAATTTGGTTGAAGCAACCAAATTGAATAGTTTAAACATAGAAGTGAACCATTCAATGTCAATGTTCAATCACGGGCAACCACGTTCAACCGCATTGAAAGGATAGAGCTTGCTCAATATTTTCACTTTTGCCGTTCAAAGTTCAATGCGATTGAATGAGAGTTGAATGTGTAAACACAAGAATTGAACGATTCATACGATGTTCAATCTTGATCGCAGCGATCAAGATTGAACGTGAGTGAGAGACGTGAGAGAGAGACGTGTAGATATTGTGTACTACCTGCTTCGAAGACATCTTCTTGAGCAATGTGTATTGAATAGTTCACTTATAAATCATTTCAAAGATAAGTGTAAATAGCATTATCTTTCACTTCTGCGCCTTTCAACCAAAGTGAATCAATTTGGTCGAGCCGTGTAATATCGCCATAAGATCTCGTTCAACAGTAATTTGACTTTTTAAATTTGACAGGAGGCAACTAAATTTTAGCCGAAGATGGTGAATTCGGCAGCAAGTGAAATACACTTGTGTTGCTAACCGCAGAATGTACCTGGGCATGCAGCCGAACGTCACTGGCTGGAGCAGCAGCGGGGACGAGTTCTCGCTGGTGTGGGACGCGTGTCCGCTGAGCGAGTGGGTGGAGACTCCTGGTGGCAGTCTCAAGTACTGCGCGCTGTTGCCGGGCGCCGTGCGCGGTGCGCTGCAGATGGTTCAACTCGAAGTGCAGTGCTGGTTTGTTCAGGTTCGAAATTGTTTTTAAATAAAATCTCTCGACCTCCGACCTCCCTCTCTACCTATCCATATTCTGTAGGATGCTTCCAGTGACGCTTTCGAAGCTCTCTCCAAATATGAGATTAGCGTTGATCTTGGCAGCCCTAGATTCTTGGTTATAATAAGTAGTATATAGTACCACCAACCTAATACATCAGTTTTCATTATTTGTTATCGGTTGTTACTTTAGAGTTTGCACTATAATCACTCCAAGTTGGACGCTTCTATGTATCACCCTTTTACGATAGAGGAAAAACAAAAAAAAAAATTATAAAACACATTTCTTGTATAGGGAAGGTTAATATAATATGTATGCCGTCCTGAATTTTTTACTAAGGGAGCCCAATTACGTGGTGGTGCGGAACCCTCGGTGCGCGAGTCCAACTCGCACTTGGTAGCTGTTTTTTTTTTTACACATATGACCGTACATTTACTATGCGAATGCACTATCAAACTTTTATCAATTAACGTTATAAATTATAATGCACTCTTAAAATTTTTCAGGACCAACTGAAAGGTGACCCTGTGACGGAAATGCGAGTGAAGTACATCCGACGTCTCGAGGACGCTATCCCGGCTGGGGAGGACTAGATCAAGAAGTGTATTATGTCAGTCATACAGTCGGTTGTAACATTTAGTGTTCAACACTTGTAGAATTTTTCACACACACTGACTTCTTAAATTGCTCCTTTGAACATTTCACGCAGTATTCTGTATCTGTAAAAGTATCAAAGGAAATATTTAAATAATATTGTTTACTTTTTATTAAACAACATAAACAAACACAACAGCGACATAAACTGTGTGGTGTGTGTGTGTATGAAAACATTCTACATATTTGTATGCACTATAGCAAGCTGCCGTTTCACATGCATACTATACTAATCGCAAGAATGTAACCGGAGCGGGGAGGCTGAGGGAAAGGACAGCGGAAGTGGGTGGGATTCATAGGATTGCTGCGTGAACCAATCAGTCGGCGGGGGTTGCTCGGAATAAGTCCGCGCGCAGGGCTTAGGAATACGGAAATAGCCAATCACAACACACGGATGATTTTGGACGTCCGAGCTGGCTTTGCCTTGCAGTAAAGTTTATCGTAGAGCATTTGTACTTCTTTGAAAAAAAAAATCCCACATGGTTAAAACATTTTTCAAACTATGTATGTTATGTATGAGGTTACGTCTTTCGTTTTCTGGTTTTATTCTTGCCATTAATATAATTTTAATTATATCTACCTAGTAATTATTATAAAGTTAATAATATAAGCTTCCTTGTTGTTAAAATGTGTTATCATTCTTATCCTATAAATAGTATGTAAATAGTTCGCGTTTTCCGTCCAGTTCAGTGTAGCCGACATGAAATGAAGGGAAGCACTGACATGGCACCTATTTCACCCGGTGTTATGGGCTGACGTCACGGAGTTAGTAGGTGAGGTAGCCAACCGTGTCAATTTCCATAAAAAAAAATCCTGTGGCCATTATTTAAGTTCTGCTTATTCTTATTGTGAATATTTAAATCAATATATTGTTTTTATTCTATAAAATTCTATAAAAATGGTTCTACTGCATGCAACCTAGGAATGGAATAGGTTTAGCTGATGACAATCCATAAATGTCTGTGACAGAAAAATGATGAATTACAAATATATTTTTATCTCTTGCCACTTGTTTTTATCAACATGCATATTGCTTGCTAGTTGCTAGCCGTCGTCTGTGCCATGCAAGTCATTAGTCATGCCATATGGTATCAATTTGGTGTGTCAACATTTGTGAATTATTTCGCACCAGATTTTGCCCACGGCTTCGCCCACATGAAATTCGAAAAGAACAATGTAATTCATATTTGTATTTTTATAGAAAGCTTGTCATCTGGCGCCGAGCCACCAATAAGGTGTCTAACGACGCCCATGGACATTCGATCTTATGCGGGGGTTGCGAATGCCATCCCGGCCAGACAGGTACACGCCCCTCTTGAAGGACCCGAGACTGCAGTGCAATAAGGTTTTTTAATGGAACCTGAAATTTTTGGATGTTTTTGGCTAACTTCACCTAGAATAGAATATCTTTAATTTCCTTAAGAAGGTATAAAAACATAGAAAAAAGAGGAAAAGGGAGTCGGCTCAGCTTACCTGCTGCAGCTGCCTTGCCATGAGGCTGGTCTACCGCTGCTCCCAACACACGTAAGCATAGTTATAATAATCAAAGAGTTTGTATTACGTCGCTGCGCTCAACTGTTTGATAATAATAACAAAATTAAAATATTAATTTCACCTATCACATTTAGAATCACCCACATAGGTAACACACAGAAACCAAACGAGAAAAATCTAAGTATACTTTTTAGGGTTCCGTATCAGGTACGGGACCCTATTACTAAGCCTACGCCGTCTGTCTGTCCGTCCGTCCGTCCGTCTGTCTGTCTGTCCGAGGGCTGTATCTCTTGAACCGTAATAGGTAGCCCGTTGAAATATTCACAGAATATATGTTATTATGGCCGATATAACATCAAATAATAAAAATAAGAAGAAGCAAAAAATTCACGGTGGTTCCCAGTTCCCATAGAAGAAACCAAAAAGTGTATGCGCGCGCGCCATCTATCGAATAGATTATGAAGCATTTCAACTAATATGAAGCATTTACATAACACGCCATATAGATGGCGTGAGTGGCGCTAGCCATGACATGGAGATACGGAACCCTCGGTGCGCGAGTTCGACTCGCACTTTGCCGGTTTTTTCTAGTTACAAAAATAAGAAAAAGCGGTCAAGTGCGAGTCTAATTCGCGTGGAGAGGGTTCCGTGCCATTCGGTTTTCCGTGAGAACTTTGTGAGGATTTTAGTTTAGGTTTTCCTGTAAACTATAAGAGAACTATATTCCCTATTCGAAATTTTAGACTCAGTAGTTTCGGAGATAAGCTTCGGGTTGGCCAATTTTTGTATAATTTCTATAATATGTTTTACGCTACGCATTTCAAAATTAAATATAGATAATAAGTATATAAATATATTTTGTACTCCTTTTTAACTATCCATTGATACTTTACATGATGCACTTACGTCCGTTGCGACCACAGATTACTGATATAGGTTGCAACTCTGCTGTACGTACGCCCGCCTAAAACCAAGAATACTGGTTTTTTTTTCTCTTATTGGCGGGGCGGAAGGTAGAAGACCTACTACACCCGCGATGTCAGCCTATCACACCTTGGTAAACTAGAGGTACCATGCCAGTGCTTTGCATTCGGTTGCATTGCAAGGTAGTTACATTGACTTATATAAGGTATTTCATTAGTAGGTGACGATACGCTGAGGGGTGTATGTGTATCAGATACTGATCACGTTCCCATATAGCGTTGCCAGGTGTACAGAACAGAAAGCCGGATTTACCAGTCGGTAAAGCCGGACATTTTGGTAACAAGGCCGGACATTTAAAAACTAAGGATTTATTAACAATAATTTAAAATAAAAGTCATATAATTATTTGTTATTCCATCAGTATTTAATTTACATAAAGGAATTACAAAAGAAAATGTCTTTAAACTTATTTTCACTAATTAAAATAAAACACAGTCATCTAGATTTGAGAACACAAACAATAATTAAAAAAGTCTTATTTTTAATTTGTCAAAATTTGTTTTAAAATCTCTGTTTCTTTCAAAATTTTATTTTATAGAACTAACACGTCGAGTGTCGTAAATTAAATTCAAAAACTAACATTTTAGCCCGCCAACCGAGTGCGAATAGCAGCGCGCTAAGTCGCGCGCGCGCGACTCGCACGAAGAAAAAGCCTAACAAAAACCGGACAGGCCGGACACCCTCTAATTTTGCCGGACAAGCATTTAAAAAGCCTAACCCTGTCCGGCTTTATCCGGACGCCTGGCAACGCTATTCCCATACCATTTTTTTTACGATATAAAAAACCTACTCACTCCTCAAATTTAATACGTGAAGTGCGCGTATTTCACCTTAAGTTTTATATATCGTAAAAAACAAGATTGGTATGGGAACGTGATCAGTATCTGATACACATACATCCCTTAGCGTATCGTTACCTACTATTGTAAGACCTATAATTGCATAGTTATGTAAAACACAGGCTAGGTAAATAGGTATTTACAAAGTTGCTTAGACCAACCTTTCATTCAGTGCGGTGGAATCGGTCGGCCTACATAGTACCTAGGTAAAGGGAAAGGACCTTTTTATATGTAATCAGTGGGGCCCAAAGCACATGCTCCGATCAGCCAATATCACCTCCGAGAAGGTGCCATACCGGAGGCTTCCCTTTGGATTGCTGGCTACACTGGACTAGAGGAGAACCGACCGACCCTCGTCGCGGCGCTGCGGGATGAAGGGAGGGGAAGGAAGGCAGCCAATGGCGGTCGCTCGTTATTCGTCCTCAGTCCTCAGCCTCGCGCTCGCTCCCGTTTGTGACGCACGAACAATGAACACGCGCTAGATAGAAGTGACAAACAAGGTCGAAGTCGTGTCAATGAAGTTTCTTTTCTGCGTTTCGCATGTCGCAATAATTTTATTGATAATCGACCCTGTGTTCATTTATGATATGGACAATAAAAAAGAATAGAGTTACGGTCATGCAGAGCGAAGGAAAGGAACACGACCAAGAGAGAAACACTACCTACATGGCACTGCGCTTCGACAGGAACAAGATGTAGGCAGTAGACTGTTAGTGTAGTACTGGACATCACGGGTGGAGTCGGCCGGGGCATGTAGCCAACCATAGGACAAACCATAAGAAAGATTTTTCATGAAAAATTATAAACTCCATTTATTTTTAGATTGACTTTGTATATTTTTTTAATGTTTTATATTTTCACTAGGTAAAGTTAATTTTAAGATAAAGTGTGATAAGGGCGAAATTATTATCTTAGGCAATTTCTTCCTCAAAATAAATTTCCTCCAGTCAACCCGGTGGACCTACAGTTTTACATGGAATCCGATCCATGGAGCAGCTGGTGAAGGTATCTTCTTTATTATCATTTTGATTTACGTTTTGTTTATAGACGTCCAGAAATATCAACCTTCCGGTTACATAATCCAGACGTCTACTACCTGCACTCTTGCGAGTACAGAGATCATGTATGCCAGATCGAGGTCCCATAGCTGTACCGTTTTTCCGAAATAATCGTGGAAGTGCATATGACCACCACCTAATGTGTACCGGGGATCCACCGGTCTCGAATGACAGACTCACGTCAGCGTCATTAGCTCGTGAGAAATCCATCCCACTTCCACATATAAGTGTGTGTTGCACCGACATACCGATCTACATTATTCGCATGTCTACCAATTCTCCACATTGGTTACGGAGCTCTAAGTGGCTCACCACTCGCAGCTTTCGCTACTTATTCCCGTGTTAGGTGCTTTAACTACACAAGTACGGAAGCACCAGGGAATCAACGCTAAACCACAACCCCTGCGAGAACAACTCCAGTGTTCCGTGCAGAAGCACGAAGCATTCTGGGGCTTTTAACGGAACCCCGCAGTACTCAACCCAGCGTTGAGGGTAGTATCTCATTTGACCCACCGACCTGAGTGGAGTCAGCAGCGTGAGCTAAGAGGAAGCCGAAACCCCCAACTTAGTACTCATGTTAGACTAGCAACGTTTAATGAGTAATCGTCGAGAACAAGTTCTCTACCACACATTATTTCTAACAGTGACGCCCGTTACACCGCCCAGTTGCGGGATAGGGTAGCCAACTGCTAGTTTTAAGGGTAGCCACCGTGTGGTCTGCATAGGGAAACGTCACGGATCTAGTACCCAACTCCGACACCTTGGACGACTGAACGCCTCTGCGACCCCGTACAAAGGTCGCTAATACGGGTCTATGGATCCTGGTGGCCGGGCCCGACACCTTGGGTAGACCGAAGTCTACCCAAGGTGACCTCCTACCGGTCTACCTCGACGACCGAAGTCGTCGGCCGGATTCGAACCTCGGACCTCTCTCAAGATAAGCCGACCGAGACGCCTAGACTGCTCGGCCGCCCGCCGCCGCGCCGTCACACAAAAATGACCTACATGCCCATTCCATGTCTTAAATTTGTTCTGTGCGCAGATAGGTTGATTCATCATGAATGATCCATCAATCAGTTATCTGCCAGGGAAGCATTCAAATCGAGAGCGTCGGGTCGGGACTCGGGACTGCGCAGGCTGCATCCACAATAGCTGGCGAAGAATATCGATAGATTTCAGATTATCAACTTGGCAACTCCATGTACCTAGCACGTTAGCTATATATAGAGTTACATGCTGTGCCACATCCTTTTTCTGTCACGGTGGTGGGTACTATACCTATTTTGATATTCCTAATATGTTTTTATTTACTGCCTCCTGACTGTGAAATAAACGTTTTTTACTCTTTTTTACTCTTTTTATTTTTTATTTTACTGATATTGTGAAAACTCAGGAACGAAGAGTTGATTAGTCTTCGCATTGAGGGCAAGGCCAAGCTGGCCTCAAAAAAGCTGGGCGTACTAAACAAGGTGCGGCGGTACTTCACGTCGGGCCAAAAACTGACGCTGTATAAAACACAGGTTAGGTCCTGCTTGGAGTACTGCTCGCACTTGTGGGGTAGTCGCTGGGGAGCGATCGCAGTGGTAGACTTCGGTCTACCCAAGGTGTCGGGCCCGGCCACCAGTATCCATAGACCCGTATTAGCGACCTTTGTACGGGGTCGCAGAGGCGTTTAGTCGTCCAAGGTGTCGGAGTTGGGTACTAGGATCCGTGACGTTTCCCTATGCAGACCACACGGTGGCTACCCTTAAAACTAGCAGTTGGCTACCCTATCCCGCAACTGGGCGGTGTAACGGGCGTCACTGTTAGAAATAATGTGTGGTAGAGAACTTGTTCTCGACGATTACTCATTAAACGTTGCTAGTCTAACATGAGTACTAAGTTGGGGGTTTCGGCCTCCTCTTAGCTCACGCTGCCGACTCCACTCAGGTCGGTGGGTCAAATGAGATACCACCCTAAACGCTGGGTTGAGTACTGCGGGGTTCCGTTAAAAGCCCCAGAATGCTTCGTGCTTCTGCACGGAACACTGGAGTTGGTCTCGCAGGGGCTGTGGTTTAGCGTTGATTCCCTGGTGCTTCCGTACTTGTGTAGTTAAAGCACCTAACACGGGAATAAGTAGCGAAAGCTGCGAGTGGTGAGCCACTTAGAGCTCCGTAACCAATGTGGAGAATTGGTAGACATGCGAATAATGTAGATCGGTATGTCGGTGCTACACACACTTATATGTGGATGTGGGATGGACTTCTCACGAGCTAATGACGCTGACGTAAGTCTGTCATTCGAGACCGGTGGATCCCCGGTACACATTAGGTGGTGGTCATATGCACTTCCACGCATATACATAGCTGGTGAAAACAAAAGCCTTTGGGCTAGTACAAAACGCTGAGGCCCTGGGCACAGGTTGCGGTTGGATAGGGTGCTGACCCCAGTGGCAGTGAAGGCTTCACCCCCGGCTCTCGACTTCGGTCGGGGGTTCCTTCGGGTGGACGGGTGGTGGCTCGGATCGGCTGGGGAAAGGTCGCAGCCTGTGTTTCCCATGGGATTATTTCGGAAGAACGGATGTTCGATAGAGCAGCTATGGGGCCTCGATCTGGCATACATGATCACTGTACTCGCAAGAGTGCAGGTAGTAGACGTCTGGATTTTGTAGCCGAAAGGCTGGTATCTCTGGACGTCTATAAACAAAAACGTAAATCAAAACAAAATGATAGAAAAGAAAGTTTGCTCGCACTTGTGGGACGGCTCAGCTAAATATCAGCTTGCGCCGCTAGACTCAATCCAGCGTCGTGCCGTGCGACTAGTGGGTGACCCTGCGGTGTCCCGCGACTTAGAACCACTGCAACTCCGTAGGGACGTCGGCTCCCTAAGTGTGTTCTATCGTCTATTTCATGGGGAGTGTTCGGAGGAGCTGTTTAACGCGATTCCGCCGTCCCCATTCCACCTCCGCACCACGCGTACTGGGCAGGGGATGCACCCCTACTCAATCGACCTACCACGGATGCGCACCAACCGGTTCTGTAGATCTTTTATTCACAGAACCGGGAAAATGTGGAACGCACTCCCTGCCCATCTATTTCCTCCCAAGTACAACCTGGGGTTCTTCAAAAGGGGCGTGAAAAGGCTCCTGTCAGGCCGGCATGGCATTCGCAATCCCCGTGCATCACAGAATGTCCATGGGCATCGTTAGACACCTACTTGTAGGTGAAACGATGACACATGTCGCGCTATCAATAAAAAAAAAAAAATTGTCTCGCAGTTGTTATTATATGCAAAAAGGCGAAATTAAAAATAACATTTTTATAAAACCTGACTACGAAAAACGAAAGTTATTTTTAATCAGGCCAAAGAACTAGGTATAACTTATAACGAGCTTACATTCGCCGTCCCCTTTCCACCTCCGCAGTGGCGGGGCAAGACCTTTTGATGTGGGGAAGATATATTTTGCGAGGCCCTCTCTGGTGGCATGGATTTTGTGGATTTTCACTGTTGAAATGGATTTCCGGTATACTAATCAAATCAAAAATTGTTGTCAGCATACCTTTCGTCGATAAAAGTAAACATAATCAAATTGCAATAATACAGCCTTCACTGCCCCTGTCCTGCGTTCCCATCTTGTTTCTGATAAAGGCTTTATAGTAAGCTTTACTTTACCTTTGATTAAGTCTAATCTGTTTACTCGGGGTCTCTTTTATAGATCTAGCTGAATGTTTTTCATAAATCAAAGCTGCATGAAATTTCGAGGCGCGAGGCCCCTCGGGCCGCGAGGCTGTGGGCGGTAGCCCACGTCGCCCACGCCTTGCGCCGCCTCTGATCTCCGCACCACGCGCACGGGCAGGGATTGCATCCCTACCTACACGCTGGACTTACCGCGGATGCGTACCAATCGGTTCTGCAGATCTCTCCTCTAATACAGAACCGGTAAACTCTGGAACGCCCTCCCTGCTCATATATTTCCCCCTACCCCAAGTGCAGTCTCGGTTCCTTCAAGAGGAGTGTGAAATGGGCACCTGTCAGGCCGGCATGGCATTCGCAAACGCCGCATACTAAACTGATGTTCATGGGCGTCGTTAGACACCTTATGGGTGGCTCGGCGCCATGTCACAGATTGCTTAATAGTTACTTCGTAACAGATAAATCACTCCATAGAAAATGTAATTACCTTCGGGCTTTAATAGCCTACTGCTTCACTTCGCTAATCGCTGCGTGCGAAAATGTACCTTAACGATCGAGTGTAAAGTGATTATTGCTTTGCAGCTGCGCGCAGTTGCGTGGGCGAGCGTCTATGTATACTTAGCGCGGCTGACGAATTTTCACTGAAATAGACCGCCGGCGGCCCGTCGGGCGGTAGGTAGTTAGCGCGCGCAAGTACATAGAGTGCGTGAGGCCTGGCCATGTGTCGCACTTTCAATAAAAAATAAATTTTAAAAAGGCATGAGCACACGCACCAATTTTTTTTTTCTTAAGTGATACAATGTTACCTACTTACAAAAAATAGAATGTCAAGGAATCATGTAAGGCGCCGTTGAATTAATCTGCGAACCAGCCGGCTCCTGTATTTATCGCTAGTTATCTCGATGCGTTCCGCAACCGTATTGTCTATGCGCTAATTGAACGAGCCACTTCCGGAAACATAGAGAGGGGGCTGGGGAGGGACTTCTCCTCACCATAGACAAGAGAAGTCCTTCAAATCGATGCTCATATTTAGTGCAGTCTTGTATTGTGATACGGCATCGTTACTGCGCTTCACCGAACCGTGGGGTGTGTGTGGTGTGTGTGTGTCACGCCGACAACGCAGTATAAGAACAGTACCCTAATCACGAGATTTAACCTACTAAACTACGCTACCCTACGCTACGCCCCGTGTTCTCCGCATCATTTTGTATGGAGAAACGAAGTTCGCAAATCTATCACTAGAGCAAACATGATACGTCATTGCACTAGAGACGCTGCTCCGTTTCTCTATACAAATTGATGCGGAGAACACGGCGTAGCGTAGCGTAACGCAGTAGGTTAAATCTCGTGATTAGGGTACAGGCTTTGACCGAACACAACGACCATAGATAATATTATTACTAGAATGTTATAAATTTATGAGCGCAACAACTGACCCCTGATGATACTGCTGTCGGTGCCGCCATCATTACTACTGGTGCTATCGCTGCCGTTGCTGGCTCCGCCGCTCCCGTTGCCATCGGTGGAGACCCTGCTGCGGTCGGAGTCACTGCTGCCACCGCTATCCCTACCACTACTGGAGCTGCAGTCGGTGGTGGCGCCCCTGCTGGTGTCCCGACCACTTCCTGTTGTAGAGATGTTACCATCGGCACCAGTGTTAATCGAAAAATGCTCCTACTTTGCGACTCTTACGGCCGTGACGTGACAAAACATATCCATGGTAAATGTGAGTCATTGGTTGTAACAGGATTATTTAAACCTCAAGCTCCATTACACGAGCTAGTTAAGAACGTATCCGTTTTAACAAATGATTTTAAAGCAGGCGACTCTCTTGTGATCATTGCAGGTGATAGTGCTGCAAACCGAAAGGTCAATAAATATATGCAAAGTATTCGGTCTCTAGCAAAATTAAGTGTACAAAAAGACATTCGGCTGTGCATCAGCACACTATCGTACGTAAAAAATGGGGATTTTATAACAAATGTAAACAAAGTCAATAATAATATTTTTAAACTTAATAAATTTATTCTGAACTCTATCTCGAACTGCGAACAAAGTGCCTACATTGACCTGAATAGTTTCGATGCATTGTGTTATAAAAATAATGGTTATCTGAATTCTACAGGTGTTGATATGCTATGTAATAAACTTCTGTCTGATGAATATGTGTGCAATAGTAATCTGAAATTTATCAACACCAATGTGAACATGAATATCTGTAATCTTACTAAAGAAACCAATGAAAGCTGTCTCTCGTCGAATCTACAGTTCGTGTCTACTGAATTGACTACTAACCTTGTTGTGCCAAGTATTGAAGCAGTAATATTGACTAGGCAAATAACGGGAAGTCAGCATAAATCAATATCTAAAACAGATGTGACTGCTGAAAATATTTTTTTAGGAAAAACCTAGAGACATCTCAAACAAAGGCATACGGAAATGAAATACTCAAAACTACTAAAATTGTTCATCAAAATATACGTAATATAAGAGAGAAATGTTTAGACATATCATTAGCTGTAGAACAATATGACATAGATATACTTTGTGTAACTGAAACATGGCTTAAAACAGACGAAAACATTGTAATTGAAGGTATGGAATTAAAAAGTAACTACTGCAGAAAGGTCTCTATTCGGGGCGGAGCTCTGATCATGGCAAGGGACAATCACGAGGCCAGGAATAGAGCTGACATCTCGAGCTTTTCGATCGAAAAACACTTTGAAGTTGCATGTATTGAAACTAGACTGTTTATCATAGCATGTATATATAGGTCCACGGAGGGTGACTTCCAAACATACTTAAAATGTTTAGAGCAAGTACTACAGAAAATTACTACTTCGTCGAAAGGCATACTTGTATGCGGCGACTTTAATGTAAACTTTTTGACTGAAAGTAGAGATCGTCGCGACTTAGAAGACTTATTCGGATGCTTTAATTTAGCTAGACAAATTAATGAGCCTACTAGGGTAGCTAAAACGTCAGCGACTTGTATTGACAACATATTCACCGACATCTCAAATATTCTAAATGCTGAAGTAATTTGCTGTTTAGAATCTGACCACTTTGGTCAGATTATAACAATTCGGGATACAAAATTGAATACAATTAATATTAACCGTGTATCGAGAAAAGTTACCGCAAATGCTATAATTAAACTAAAAAATTGTATTTCTAATGGCCTATCTATATTGTCGTATGAAAACTGTCCCCATTCTGACTATAAAAACATTTTTAATGTCATAAAAACAAGCATGGATATTCATTTGCCACTTATGCATGTAAATATTGAAAAACACAATTTCAACAAATGGGCGACTAAGGGTATCCGTATTTCTAGGGATCGTCTCTATGAGCTCTACAAATACAAATCACTTAATGAAAACATGACGAATTATGTAAGAAAATACAGTAAAGTATATAAAATGGTTATTAAAGAAGCCAAAAGAATTTGCTTATCTGACGAAATTTATAATTCAGATAACAAAATTAAAACAACTTGGGATATTATTAAACGGGAAACTGGAAAATATTGCGACAAAAATTCGGTATCCGGAATTCCTCTATCGTCTCACACTCTAAATGAATACTTTGCTAATGTGGCAACACGTATGACTGCAGGTATGTCATCTGCGGAAAATGCTATAAATTTTATAAAATCAAAAATTCCACCTTGCACTAATTACTTTAAATTACACTCAATTACAACAAATACTATTTTAAAAACGTTTTCTAAAATTAAAATTAAAACTTCTCAAGATGCGTGGGGTATGTCTACTAAGCATATTCAATCCATTTTAAAGGAAATAGCTCCATATCTAGCAAATATATTCAACAACTGCTTCGAGGTCGGCTCTTTTCCTGACCTCATGAAGATAAGTAAAATTATTCCAATTCATAAGAGTGGATCCAGAACGGAATGTAATAACTACAGACCTATATCTATGCAACCAGTGCTTAGTAAAATTTTAGAAAAAATTATACTTGATCAACTATCCTCATATTTCAGTCATAATAAATTACTTACGCAATGTCAGTATGGTTTTCAACAACAAAAATCAACTGATGATGCAATTGCGTCATTAATTCATAGTGTACTGGATTCGCTTGACGGGTCGCAAAAGACTATAGGTGTATTTTGCGATCTGTCAAAGGCCTTTGATTGTGTGCACCATGAAATATTACTGGCTAAATTAAACCATTACGGAATAAATGGAAAGGAATTAGATCTTATGAAGTCCTATCTAGCAGACAGAAAACACTTAACTGAAGTAAATGGTAATGTCTCAAGTCAATGTTCATGTGATATTGGTGTTCCTCAGGGATCCATTCTGGGTCCTTTCTTATTTCTAGTCTATATTAATGACCTACCGGAATGTATTGAGAATGAGGGGAGTCTAGTCATGTTCGCTGACGATGCATCATTTGTATTTAAACATGATAATGCTAATATGCTTCTAGAGGCAGTAACGACCACTATGTCTCGCATACACAACTGGTTTAAGTTTAACAATTTATTATTCAATGTTGGTAAAACGAAAGCAGTACTATTCGCTCTGAGGCCCTCCCCACTTATGTGTAATATTAAGATGGGAAGCGATGAAATTGAATTTATAAACTGTGTTAAATTCTTGGGATTAAAACTCGATGCAAAATTACAGTGGGACAATCATATTGATTATATTGCTCCGAAACTACGCTCCTCTGTTTATGCTATTCGTACAATAAGAAATGTATGTGGTCTTAAGGCAGCCAAAACAGTTTACTTTGCTTATTTCCAAAGCATAATGAGCTACGGCCTGAAATTCTGGGGTAATGCAGCCAATAATAAAAGAATTTTTATATTGCAAAAGAGAGCTCTTCGCACGATGCTAAAATTGAAATCGCCCACCTCTTGTCGCAACAAATTTAAAGAAAATAAAATTCTAACTATGCCTAGTCTTTATATCTTCAAAAATCTGTTATATGCCCGTAAGAACATGGCTGAGACACCTCTCAACTCTAACAATCATAGCTACAATACTAGAAATAAGGACAAAATTGCAAGCGTGTCGTGTAGATTGGCTAAAAAAGCCAAAAGTTTTATATGCAATAGTGTCAAATTGTATAATGCTCTTCCGAATAACATAAAGGTTCTCCCAGATAAAGCCTTCAAAGCAAAACTAAAGGAGTACTTAATAGAAAAAGAGTGCTACTCAATTGACGAGTTTTATATTGACAATGACGTTAAGTAAGTAGTTACTCGTACTATCTGTGATATATAATTATTTTAGTGTATACAATTTAAATGTTATATTTTTTATTTTTTTTTAGGTTTTATTTTGTTTGACTAATTTGACAATTCTTTTGATGCTAGATGTTTGATTTAATTTTGTGTGTTTTTTATTTTTACCTAATTTAACAATTTAAATGTACCTAATTCTTATTTTAATCGATTGACTAAATAATTTGACAATTCTATTGATGCTACCTATTTTAATTTTGAATTTTAATTTATTTTAATTTTATTTTTATTTTAATTGATTTTAATTTTTTTATATTGACATAATTAAATTTTTAACCTTTGACAATTCTATTGATGCGAAGTATTTTTTCAAACTGTTTTATTCTCTGTATTCTTATAATTTTTAGTTATGTACCTATGTTATTGCTTAGGCTAAAATTATTAGTCCCTTGCCATGGCTAGACCCAGACAGTTTCAATTGTAAAATTGGTAAACTAAATGTGACGAACTCAAGTGTACCGATGCTACCTAAGATGGAAATTAATAAATGAAATGAAATATGGCCTAGTCAGCCTCGGTATCTCGTTTGTGCAAGATCGACGAATTTGATTAATTTTGAATGAATTAAATTAATTAGTTAATTTGACAGCACGTTTACTAATAATTTTTGTATTGTCTATTTTTTTATTTTTTTTATATGCAAGGCTGAGCTGATTAGGGCTATTTATGCAGATTATATTAAATGAAAAGACATTCGATCGTGAAATTATAAGCACACAAGGGCGCCGTGAGAACTTGCATGGGTGACCGTTCGACCACTGAGGCTAACCGTGGTTCGGATTTCACGTAAAGCTGTAGGTCACGCTTACCTAAAAGGTGTTATGGCTTAACCCGATCGGATACCGCACGCAATGAAAGGTCGGTCCAAGCGGCTTTATAAACACCTACATAAGGTAGTTCGTGTTTTCCGTCCAGTTCAGTGTAGCCGGCACACCCAAAGGGAAGCTTTGACGTGGCACCTAGATCACCAAGGTGTTACGGACTGACGTCACGGGTGATGTAGACAACTATGTCAGGTTTTATTAAAAAATAACTATTGAATCGTGTCCATCTAGCGCTGCCGTACCTAGGTCACTGAAACGCACCTTATGTATGCCATGCTAAACTTCACGCCTGTTTCGCAATGGGATAGGCAGAGAAAGCGGATCTCCGCGTACCACGGGCCCGATAAACCACTGACTCCTTTCTACGCTAAATTGTTTTTCGTACAAGTAGGTATCTAGCTAGGGGAAAACAATTAAGTATTGACTTTTTTTTTTGTTATACAGATCCTACACAGGGTCTTACACCACTTACCTAATATCATTGAGTGTTAAGTGTTGATTAAGTATTGATGGATACTTTTAGATTTAGTATCAATTTATTTTTGGCCACACTCCTAATTATTAATAAAAATAAGTATAATATGGTTTTGAAATTAAAACACAAATAAAGCTTGGGATATTTAGTACCTAGGTATAGATATTACGGTAGTACCTAGATAATCTGGCTAGATGTCGCGTGCCTTCAATGGTAATTAATTACGCCTCTTTGACATGCGAGCGAATGCGGCCTCCGATGTGTGGAACGGAGACAGAAAGATAAGAGTGTGGTGCTATGGTACTTCACGAACTAAGGAGGTCCCGTTGCTAACGAACTCATTGTTACTGCGATGTGGGGTGCCATGGCGATGCTAGAGGCTAGCGCATGTCTAGCGAAGAAATAAAATCCGGCCAAGTGCGAGTAGGACTCGCGCACCGAGGAGTGTTCCATACCACCACGTAATTGGCCAGATTTTAGGTTTCCGTACCCCGCACGGAAACCTAAAATCCGGCCAATTACTTTAGAGCCAATTACTTTATTAGCCTTTAGAGAAGCACTATAATCAATTAATCACACCGAGTTTGCTGCCTGTTTTTACGATCGAACATATTATAATCGATGGAGTTACAATTTTTTTTTATATTTCAAATAACCCTTGCGATGGTTGGTTACAATTGATTATAGTTTTGTTATCTATCAGTTATCTATCATGTAAGTAGGTAGGTTATATAATAAATGACGGACCGACCTTCACTTACATGTGCGTAAATAACCTTAGAATATTGCCACGATAAGTATTAAAAATAGTCAAGACAAGAATGCTATACCTACTTATACTATTCTCTAATATGTGCTTCAAATATTGCAATTTTAAATATGGCCGTTGTGGTAAAATAAAAAAAAACACATTTTATTAAATCAAGTTTAATTAAGTAAGTAATTAAGTGTTTATCTAGTGTCTACGTACATATCTAAATTATTCCAAAAAACTAAATTGCAAATAAGGTATTCTTAAATGCTGGCTAACACGCACTCTCAAACACCACACATCTGCAGATCTTCAAATACATGAGGTATATGTATGTAATCAACCCGCATATTCAGCTCTGCGGGTTGTCCACCAGCAACTGGTTTATGAATTGGGTCCAGAGCCGCTCGAACTTATCCCGGGCGTTGTCCTTCTCGGTCGGCGACATCGCGCTGAACTCGATCGAGTTGAGGGCGAGCTGCTTGAGGGTGCGTACACCGGCGTGTCTGTTCGCCACGCCCACCAGCACCACGTAGTAGTCGTGGGATAACGGCTCGGCCTCCCACAAGCCCGGATCGTCGCTCGACACCACCACCGGGAAGTCTTGCGCGAGGAACTGCGCCAGCGGGTGGTTCCTCACGTCCGCGACGAGCCCGAGCACTTGGTTCGACAGAACGTTCACCTCCACTCCGATCCGTCTATCCTTCACCATCTGCGCCAGAACCGGATGCTTCAGCAGCGCGTACGCGTGCCCGAGCCGCCGAGATCCCAGCAGCACGGCGTCCACGAGGTTCTCGTCCGACGTCGTCCCCCACCAGTTCGTCTCGCCCGCGTGGAAGAAGTACTGCAGCTCGTCCTTGGCGGCCGTCAGCAGCGGTAGGAAGTCGCGCAGCGGTCGCCCGAGGTCCTCCTGCCCGACGAGGTCGAAGCCGGCCACGAAGTCCCCGACCTCCGTCTTCAGTCGTCTCGCCACGTTCAGATACTCTTCGACGGCCGAGTACTCGACCAGACGAAGCGGAGCGTAGATTATCTTCGCGCCGAGGAAGTCCGGATAGTCCTTCAGGAACCGGTCGAGCGTTCTCTTATAGAAGCGTGCGTTTGCCACCGAATCGTGGACGGTTCCATCGAGCTCGTAGAGCGACGGCAGCGTGCTGCGTATCTCCACGTACATGATGTTGTCCTCGCGATAGGTTTTGAGCGCGTCGTAGAAGTACTTTTCCCACACGGGCCGGTAGCACAGCATCGGCGTGATCGTGATGAACACTTTCGCGAGTCTGCTCCACACAACGTTGATGTCGGTGTCCACGAGCTCCGGGTGGTCGATCACGATTGTGAAGTGTTTTCGGAGATCGCGATCGAATTTCTTCGGGTTTCCTGACGCCTCCCGCGCATGCTTCACGAGCTGCCAGCCCGTAGGATATTTTTGCTCGGGGACACTGTTAGAGAACAGCAGATGGACGGCGTCGCCGTCAAAACAGACGTAGAGGTGGTCGAGGTAGGTGAGGCTGAGGAGGTAGTCTGGACCGAGGAGGGCCGTGTCGTGAACGTGCAGCGCGGCGCCCTTCGGCATTTTCTGAATGATCTGGTACAGCTTCGCCTGTTGTATCTTGCCCTTGTAGCTGAAGTAGTGGTGGGAGAAGTTGAAGACGTCGGGATGGAGGAAGCCGCGGTCGACCTCCTCGAACTTGTACCTCATGATGAGTTGGTTGGCGAGGTTCTCGTTCTCGGTCAACTGTAGCTTGCCACCGAGGGACATCTCCGCCTCCTGGCGGAGGATCTCGGTGCGCTCGGAGGCCTGAAGCTCGACGGCGGCGACGGCGGCTTGCGCGCCGGCCGCGGACATGACTGCGACTAGCCCTAACAGAACGCTGGACATCACGCGGTGCGACAAGTTCACAGAGCAGGCGGCGTGCCGGTCGCACGACGCATGCTCGACTGACTTGCGGCTGCGAGTGCAGCCACAACGTTTGCACAGCAGAGAAAGTAATCAAATCACACGTTTTGCTTCCACAGCCACCAAAGAGGATATGAATTCTACGCTTTACAGCTACGTTGTCGCTGAGTATGGTTTTTTTATTGATACGTCAGCGGAGATTTGGCATGTATTTATATTTTTTTATTATCAGCCAATATTGATCAATTTATTGCCTATCGAAGCGCTGCGTGTTCCAACCTGACGTAGATAAGGTGAGATTAAGATTGTGGTACGGAGAACAAAATTCCACTATAAAGAGATAAACATTGGAGTTATTAGATAATTTATAAAATATATGTTTCTAGTAGGAACCGGGCGGTTATCTGATACAGAATTAATGATGTATAGATTAACGTTAAAATAGTATTTTATTTATCTTAAATTTATCATAAAAGACACGGTCAAACGCGATAATATCCTGATACAGGAATAGATTATTTCTATATACAGGAGCTGCGGAAACTAGCTCAATAAAAGTCGATACCTACTCGTAACTGCATCTGAAATTGGCATAGTTGATTAACCACAAAGCATTTTCATACAAACGCTTTAATCTCCGCAATTAATCTCGATCGTAAATAACGCCATCCAACCTCACCACACACGGTCAGCCTCGATAGCTCAGTGGTGCAGACAGTCAACTGTCGCTATTGAATGTTAAGCAACGCTGGGCGCGGTCAGTACTTGGATGGGTGACCGCTGACCGTTGGAGGACTTGGAGGCTGACCGAGGTTCGGATTCCTCGTAAAACTGTAGGTCCCTTCCCTCCTAATCTTACTTGGTGGTAGGGTTTAACCCGCCCGGGTTGGTACCACCGCACTGAATGAAACGTAGGTTGAAACGGCTATGTAAATAGTTTGTGTTTTCCGACCAGTTCAGTGTAGCCGGCACGATCAAAGGGGGAAGCACTGACATGGCACCTAGTTCACCCGGTGTTACGGGCTGACATCACGGACGTTGTAGGTGATGTAGCCAACCGTGTCAGTTTCCATAAAAAAAAAAAACGGTCACTAACCTTTGAAATCTTTGGTCACTCATGCATGTCACACTAGTATGAGCGACTTATTACCTAGGTAGGTTTATACCTATTTATAGGATTACGATTTTTTGTCGATTTTTTCCGGTTTAGTAGGTCAACCAGAATAACGTGAACGGTGAAATCTACATTCTTATGTACCGTTATTATTTTTTATACTAGCTTTTTCCCGCGACTTCGTCCGCGTGGATAACTGAACATGACAAATTATTCTTTCAGAACCACATGAATTTTTTTTTTTTTTTTATGTAATCCGGTATGGGTGGCTGAGTCGGAGGGGCCAAAGCGACCAGCCAATATCACCTCCGAGAAGGTAGGTGCCATACCGGAGACTTTCCTGGATTGCTGTCTATACTGGACTAGAGGAGAACATAACCGAGGCTGCTATGCGGCCATCTTACATCCAGTATGGTGGTAACAACCCAGCCGGCTACAATTTGAGCCTACCACCTAGTAAGGGGCCAGGAAGGGACCTACAGTTTTACACCGGTTCCGAACGGTGAAGCAGCAGGTGTAGGCATTGCACGTAATTTTTTTCGTCAGAAAAAAACTCATTGGTATACGCCGACCGGATTCGAACCGAGGACCTCTCGCATGAGAAGCCGATGCCCAAACCACTCGGCCACCCGCCGCTTGTTTAAAATTAATAATTTGTGATAATTAATCCTAAAACGTGGGACGCCGCCGCGCCATCTCGGCGGAAAGTAGTGTTTCAGTACGCTTACACGCTGACTGACGCCAACTGCACCCTGAAGTACCCCGCGACAATACCAATGGTGATTTGAATACGATTGGATATGAAACATGTAAATTGTCGCCATTTATCGTATGTCAGTCAGTCCACGTGCATGCGTCAACTGCTGGACATACGCCTCTCCAATTAACCTCCAGTCCTCCCGACCTTCAGCGGTACGGAACCACTGCTTTCCGCCGACGTACTTGATGTTGTCGTCCCACCTGGCGGGTGGTCTTCCCACACTTCGTTTTCCTGTCCACGGCCGCCAGTGTAGGACACAGTTACTTCAACGGTTGTCGTCTTTTCGGCTAGCGTGCCCAGCCCACTGCCACTTGAGCTTAGCCACCCGGTGTCCAATATCGACTACCTACTTATTCCCAGCGCACGCCCAGCATGGCTTTCTCAACTGCTCGCTGGGAAACTTTTAACCTTCGCACTACAGCACAGAGCAAGGGGGGGTTCTGTATCATATAGGGAGTAAAACCTATATAAATTTTTTTGGACCTTTTTTTTCTGTAAAATATTTTTTTATGTATTTAAATAAAAAAACAGGTGGTTGATTTTATAGCCTAATCGATTCAGTTTCATAACAGTAACAAAAAAGTTTTCATCACCATTATGATCTAACACGTGTAAGTTGGTAAAAAAAATCTAATTCTTTCTATTCCATACTAATAAAACTAAAATTGTGGTTTTTCACTATTTCTGAAAGAAAGGGATCTATGTGTTGGAAGACTTTTTTGTTTCTGGCATGAAAGTGAAACGATTACTAAACATTTTGTTTTAAATTTTACATTAAACAAATTTTAAAAAAAAATTCTTTATTCTTCAAAAGTAATCTATTTCCGATACAGAACCCCCCCTTAGCGTACTCTGAACTAATTTTAAAAGACCTTATATAGTTCGTGTTTTCCGTCCATTGCAGTGTCGCCGACATGAAAATTAAGGGAAGCACTGACATGGCACCTTGTTCACCCGGTGTTATGGGCTGACATCACGGATGTTGTAGGTGATGTAGCCAACCAAGAGCCAACCGTGTCAGTTTCCATAAAAAAATATCTGAGTTTTAAACAATGACGAAAACTATGGTTGTAATTTTGATACTAACGAACAATCTGTGCACTTTGATTGTTCGTCCGAAAAAACATTGCTAGGTACGAGTAGGTACATGGTAAATTAGGCATTGTAAAAAATTATCCTAATAATAAATCGGAAAGTCTATTTCGACCGAGAAGCCGTCTCGTCAATTCTGTGTTCGCTTCTACATAGTCGACAACTGATCAATCAATTCTAAAACCGCCAAGTGCGAGTCGCACTCGCGCACCTAGGCAGCACAAAAAAAAAACTAAAAAAAAACACGTTTCTTGTATTGGGGATATTTTATTATTTGTTGTTATATCCACATAATAACACATATTCTGTGAAAATTTCAACTGGCATCCTATTACGGTTCCAAAGATACAGCAGTAGGACAGACAGACAGACAGACAGACAGACGGCGTAGGCTTAGTAATAGGCTTCCGTACGGGATACGGAAAACTAAAAATGGTTTTCCCATTGATCTGTGGTTTTCACTGGCGTTTTCTGCCACATCTAAGGGAAGGATGGTTGTACTTATCGAATATTTTGCCGTGAAGCGAAGAAGGGAACAGTTAGTCGGTAACATTATAAAAACACAAATAGAAATAACCCCCGCATACGATCGAATGTCCATGGGCGTCGTTAGACACCTTGGCTCGGCGCCACATGTCAAGCTATCAATAAAAAATAAAATTAATTTGTTTGTTAGCAGTATATAATTAATTAATTGTTCAATAAATCGTACGGAGAATGTTTACACGTCATTGCATTGTTGTGTGCATGAATCTGCGGTTATACAGGGTGACTGGTAGATCGATCTATTCCTTGAAAGGGGTTATACTAGAGGTTATTTGGAACAACATTTAACCCCCATCAACTGGTTCTTTTTAATGAAAAAAAATTTTTTTTAAATAAAAATTTACATAAAAATAAAAATAAAAATTCATTTAAGAGCTTTTATATCTGATATTTTGAGAATGTTGGGCCGATATTTTTTTTTAATTGATTGGTAGCTTACCAGCTTTCAGAAAAATATCAATGGAGTGTCCAAAAATAAGGATATATTTTTTAAAACTTTTTTTTCGATTACAAGTCATAAATTTAAAAAAAATCTTAAAACCCCGATATCTCGGAAACCGCTCATTTCCGACCCCCAGTTGATAGGACTTAATTTGTTCCAAATAACCTCTAGTATAACCCCTTTCAAGGAATAGATCGAATTATCAGTCACCCTATATATTCCAATAAATTAATAATTTTATAACAACGACTTATCATAAAATATCTTTGTTTTATAATGATTTATTTTTGTTGTTTAGATTATAAACAACAAAAATAAATTACGGTCTCATGTGGTCTCATGTATGTTGGAACTACAAGAAATTATATACAGTTTGGTAATGGTAAATTTATGTTTCTGCAATTTCATTATTTTCACTAGAGTTTAGCCTACTTCAACATGAATTCGCACATAAGTAGGTGGGTACTTAATATTATTAAGTAGGTAGTATTAACTATGAATCTATTTAGAGCATGGGTTACCAACAGGCGGACCGCGGTCCAGTAACGGACCAGTAAAATTAGATAGACCGACAAAATTATCCCTTGAACTGAACACACACAAACAATTAATTACCTACCAATTCGCTGTCACACGTACTTACCTGCATTTATCTTGGCTTCCCAAGTATTAAATATGCTTACATTATATTTTATTTTATGACATTATTTATTGTGATTGTTTAAATTATTACGACCATTTGAAAAGTATATTTTAAATATTTTCTTGTATATTTGGTTAATTTAATTATTGTCTCTGCCTACCCCGCTGGACAGGCGTGACGGTATGGATGTATGTAAGTGCGTATCATTTAATTGTTATTTGTATTTTAAACTTAATTGTAATTTTATTAACAAAATACAATATTTTTTATTTCACGCTTTTGTTTTCATATTGGTTTCAATTGCACATTTTTTTTAATGTTTTTAGGTTCCTAGCTTTTGCCCGCGGCTTTGCTCGCAAGAAATTCGAAAGAACGAATTAAGTCACTAAGTTTAAATTGCGTCATTATGTGAGACATCTTTCTCAAATTTTTTTTTTAACAACACAGATGCCCACCTCGAAGACAATGCGTATTAGGTAGTTGTTCTCCGTACTTAAAAAAACCGGCCAAGTGCGAGTCGAACTCGCGCACCGAGGGTTCCGTATCGCCATGTCATGGTTAGCACCACTCGCGCCATCTATGGCATTATGAAATGCTCGATATTAGTCTTTTGATATAGACTTTTTCTTATTTTTATTATTTGTTGCTAAATCGGCCATAATAACAAATATTCTGTGAAAATTTCAACGGGCTACCTATTACGGTTCAAGAGATACAGCCCTCGGACAGACAGACGGACGGACAGACGGACGGACGGACAGACAGACGGCGGCGTAGGCTTAGTAATAGGGTCCCGTACCGGATACGGAACCCTAAAAAAACTGAACCCGTACAAAGTGTAGTATCTCCTCACATGTATAATTTTTAGCCAGTTCGGTGTTTTAGCCACCGGTTTTTATGCTATTGGTTACAGATGTTTTTTTTTCTCGTAACCTCTATAAAAATATATAGCAAACCGGACCCCACTAAAAATTACTTGCTGACCCCTGATTTAGAGAAAGGGTAAATATGTGATTCAGCTAGTGCGGTGCCCATTACATCCAGCGGCTTAACTTACACTGCCGACTCGAGTCTCAGGTTTCAAGTGTCGCCGTGAAAGGAAAGAAATGCGAATAAAAAGCGTTCCTTCATCCGCCATACTGATTTCATGCAAAGGGGTAGATTCAAGAGATGGGGGAATGAGAGTGGTGCTCGGATAGTTCGCGAGACTGACGTTCATTAAAAAAAAAAATGGCCGCCACAGAGGGTGGCGCCATCTAGTGTAATATGGCGAGGTGGGCGTGCGCTAAGGTAGGTAGGTAATAAAGGTAATAGCGAAAGTGTTGTTTATCTGTACAGACGAGTGTTGGCGCAGACACCTCCGGAAGCACTCCTCGCGATTGATAGGGGAAGTCCTCTCTTCGACCGAAAAACAAACGTTGTCTCAGTCGCTGTTTTAGTAGAAAGCCACCTTCAGCGTACGCTTTCACCATGATTTGATTCGAAATAAAGGAGCGGAATGGTGGGCGGAATGACCAACACGAAGTGGCGAAAATATAAATGAAACTTACGAAGCCATTTAGTTAGTCCTTATTGAGAATTCTCATATTTCGAACGTGATTTTTTGCAAGCACTACTTACAGGTTCGCGATATCTTCGGTCTGTTCTCAAACTTGTCGCTTATCAAATCAGTCTTTGCTCTAAGCCTTAGAGCAAAGACGAGTGCGCGATGGACTACCTACCTAAGTTAAAAAATAATGTATTCATTGTCCAATCTCTGCATTTGGAAAGGCGTCCATACTATTGTTTTGTTCAATGTGTGCTGTGTATGTGTGTGTGTGTGTGTGTGTGTGACAACCTAAAAATAAAAATAGTTGAAATTTTCAGTTTTCAGTCGGTTACCTGGTCATGCTCATGATTTACTTCTGCACGATCTACCTTGGGGGCATTGAAAGCTTGTGTCTTCAAATTGAACCGGGCAAGAGTCCGGTTCCATACTAATTGTTTGTTTAATGCCAACGAAGAGAGATTTCACCTTGGACTTAGATCCACTCGGATAAATCCCTACGCACTTGTCTCATTCTCGAACATCAGCGCTTTGAGGGAATGTTCTTTATCTTATCTACTTATCAGACATCATCTGCTTGTCAACTTATCGGCACATCTATTGATATCACGCATGCAAATTTGTGCTTTTCCATCAAGAAAATAATGTCATTGTTATCACTCCGATTGCCCCACTGCATCTCTCGATAAACTCTCGTAAAAGGCGACCAAGGCGTACCTAAGGACGAGATGCCGTGCATAAGGGTGATATAGGCTTACCACCTCTCACATTGGCACGGTCCTTCCACCGAGTCATGCAGCAGGTGGATCTTCGTGCATTACTTGCTGCCTGATAGTGTTATCTTGTCTTAAATACTTTGCTAAATGTGGTTGTCGGTGTTGTGCTGTAATTTACAAGAGTACTTGCAGCACAACACCGACTACTTACCTAGATTTTCGGGATTCAGGGTGTGGTAAGTATGTATGTATCTATGTCAAAAAAAATTGTAACTAGACTATACATATGTATATGTTGGTACCTACTTCTTACATTCTGACAGCTTCTGCGTTTCGAATCAAGCGATCTATCTAACCCTCTTGGTGTGAATGTTCTTCCACAAAGATCGATTTATTAATATGATTAAATCATAAAAACAATTTATATTATTTGGTGACATTTGGATGTATCCTCACACGAACGGCTGCACCGCCTTCTTCTAAAAACTAGTGTTCTACTCATGGACAATAATTCCCATCCCTGTTTTTCCCCTCCAAGCTTGCACAAACCTGAGATGAACAGAAAACACTACGTAAATACAACCTACTCGTAGGTACCTGGTTTATTAAAATATAGATTTTATTTTTTATATGTTAGTACCATGATGAAGAATCCTCGAGAGAATCCTGGTCGGGAGTCGGGACGTATTTTTTTTTCGGCTTCACATCTCTCTAATGAAGAAATATTAAAAATAATATATAATATAATATATAGGTATATAAATATAACGTATTAGAGAACATGTAGGTACTTATACCGGAAAAAGTTGCGGGAACAAAACGATATTAGTCCGTTGACCGTTTCCGTCGATAGCCGCAGCTTATCTGGTTTCCAAAACACTGAACTTGCCTTTGTGTGAATGCAATAATGCAATCTTGTTATGTAGATACGAAAACATGTCGTTTAATGCCAATAATTATTGTTCAAATCAAATTGGCAACTAGGTATACAACTATACCTTTGCGTATTTTATTTTTATATGCTACTATGCATAGGAATGGGTGTATTTTTCTATATTTCTTCATTATACAGGGTGTTCGGCACATGGACCGACAAATTTTTGTTGTAGGTAAGTGGGGTCATTTGCAAGGTTTTGACCTATGACACCTTTTGTCTCGTATCACGTGGTATCGAGATACGATTTTTGTTTTCTTTATTTTTGAAAATTACCAAAATCTCAGCTTGCAGAGCCGAAAAAAGAGAAAAATTACTCAAGCCGGAGTTCCAGTTTCGAATCCTGGTCGAGACGTATTTTTTCTCTTCGTTTTCGGATCTGCATCTATTGTAGGTACCTACCAAACAAAAAAAAATCTATATTAAAAATCTCAAGTCAACTTCTAGTGTCCGCTGCCAAATACCACTTTGGTGACAACAGTATAGAATAAATAATTAGACTGCAAGTTGACTGACGTCGGGAGCGTGCGTGCGTACTATAGAAGATGCAACTGTTGGACAAATTGTGGCGAGGGGCCTTAACAATGTGCATCTTCATTGTCTATGCATCCTGTGCTCTGTCTAATGTCTATGTATCCTGTTCACTCTCTCTGGCAAGATGGCGAAATAAACCAACGTACTGTAAGTTCGCTCTTGCGTTTCATTATTAACTTCGCTGAATTCCCTCGCCCTCCATAACCGCGACGACGAGAGAGCCTCCGCAATCACGCAGGCTGAGGTGAGCGGAGCGTCGTGGAGCTGCGGCGGCGCTGTGACGCGCACGCGCCTCGCCGAGCTGTCGGCGGACTACATCATGGCGGCCGAGCCGCGCTCTGCCGTGTGCGCGCGCGACTCTCAGCGCGCAGCGCGCGCGCAGGCGGCTCGCCTGTTCTCCATGGTCATTCGGCCGGATCTACCGAACCAGCGCAGGTATGCTGTGGCGAGCGGCGGAGGCGTCGCCGGTACCCGTGTTGCGGAGCGAAGCGAAGTCGGTCGCTCGCTCGCAGCGGTGGCGTCAGCCATGTTTTTCTCATATAAAAAGTGAAGTTGAGTATTATATATAACACGTCACGATGTGGTATTCAGTGAAGTGAGGTTCAAGTTTTTTGTTGTCATGTTGTTATCACCGTGAGAATGTCAAAGTCAAGCGAAATGTCAAATTCGTCGTAAATCTCTCATCGGAAACGTGCAAGAAAGAAGTAAATTTACAAAAAACTTTTTAAAAAACTTTAAGTTTGGGCAGGAAATAAATTCCTTATAACATTACAATGAAGCATTGAGTGTTGCGTGGTGCGGTATTGTTGAGCAAGTGGTAATAAAGACAATTATCACTGTGTTTTTTTTCTTTCCTCATAGCTAGGTTGGCCTGAGGTCCGCTCGCACACTCCCGTCTGTGCTTCAATTTTGTAAGTATTCTGTGTTTGTATAATAAGGTCCTTCGAGTTTTTTGCTCTTTTAATCTGCGCTTCGTACGTAGATTAAAACGTTAGTGTAATCGGTCAGTTTCGCGTTAAAAAATGGCCGAAGAAATTGTTAAAGGGCTTCTCAACAAGAGAAGTTACTTGAAAGGAAGAATAACAAGTTTTGAAAACTCCTTGGGGGAAATTGAAACAGAAAGAAGTGTAGGTATTTTGGAGTCGGGTGTTGCGCGTTTGTCCGATTTGTTTAGCAAGGTGGAGGAAGTACAGCTCCGACTGGAAGAAACATGCGGAACCAAACACAGCGCCGAGGGTGCGAACATAGAAGCAAAATTCATGGAGCTGGACAGAAAGCTGAGGTCGCGGCTAGTGGAGCTGAGGACCGAATGCGCCAACTCCTCCTTCTCGCCACCTAACAACGGTGAGTGTCAACCCATGCTTTCACTACCAAAAATTCAAATTCCTACATTCTCTGGTACATTTTCTGAATGGTTAAATTACAAAGATTTATTTTCAAGCATTATTCATAAAAATAAAGGCTTAACGGACATTCAGAAACTTTACTACCTCAAGGGGTCGCTGCAGGGCGAGGCTGCAGCCTTAATAGCGAGCTTAGACTCCTCTAAAGGTAATTATGAAGTGGCGTGGGAAACAATCATACAAAGATATGACAATCGTGTACTACTGGCTAATCAGCATATCAGTGCGATCTTCGATCTCCCTTCGTCAAGTTCAAAAAACCTACGACTATTAATAAATGAGTTTAATTCTCATCTCAACTCATTAAAAGCGATTAAAATCCCTAATCTGGATGAAATTTTGTTGATATTCATCCTGTCAAAAAAGGTTGATTTCGAATCGCGGAAAGAATTTGAGTTGAGCAGAAATAATAGCGAGTTTCCCAAGTTACAGGAGTTCCTGAGTCATCTGGAGACTCGGTGTAAGGCATTCGAAATGCTCGCTCGTCCAGATGAGGCGACAAGGGACGCAGCGCCGACGAAGAAAAGTCATGCCTGCGTCAGCAACTCTCCAATAAAAAAGGTGAGCGATAAGTTTACGTGCTCATTTTGCAAACTGCCGCACTCAATAGGCAGATGTTTCAAATTTCAAAAATTGCCAGTGGTTGAAAGAAGAAAATTTGTTGAAACCGCAAAATTATGCTTCAATTGTTTAAACGGAGATCATACAGCTTATAATTGTTCGTCACAACGTAGGTGCGCCAAGTGTTCGGGCCGACATCATGGGTTGTTGCACATTGAAGGGGGTAGAGCGGTGAGTCCCGTTACTACCCGGTCGGCGCCAGTCGCTGACAGCGTTGTGCCAGAACCGGTTTCTTCACATACTGCCACATCGGACGGTCGGATTAAGCCATCGTCACCGACAACCGCTGACGACAGTATTGTGCTTCTTTCAACAGCTGTAGTGAAAATAATTGACAGCATTGGTAATGTGCACTCGGCGAGGGCATTACTGGACAACGCTAGTGAACGCAACTTTATTTCTTCTGATTTTGTCAAGGCTTTAGGTGTTCGTGGTGACTCGGCTCAGTGGGCCGTGAGCGGTGTAGGAGGCCGCTCCATGCCGGTGTCTGAGACTGTGGAGTTGTGTATTCAATCTCACGTGAATGACTACTCATGTAATGTAAAGTTTGGTGTCCTTGACAGAATCACAAGCAATCTTCCGTGTGTTTCATTTTCTAAAAAATGTTTAAAGTGGCCAAATTACATTCGGTTAGCCGATAGTGAATTTAATCAATCTCGTCGTGTCGATTTATTGTTGGGTGCGGGTTCGTACTACAAAGTAATAAAAAAGGGTTTGATTAATTTAGGTGAAAATCAACCCAGTTTGCAAAATACACAATTTGGTTGGATATTCGGTGGTACTCTAGGCCTGGTGTCAGGAAACATCAAAGCTGTCTGTCATTTTGCAAGTGCAAGTGACACCACCTCACAAGAGTTGAATAATCTAATTTCTAACTTTTGGAGCTTGGAAAAGGTGAACTCCAGTTCCGAATTAAGTCCTGAGGAAAAAAGATGTGAAAGTATTTATAAACAGTCATTGACTCGAGATGATACTGGTCGATATCAAGTTGATCTACCGGTTTTACCAAATAAATTGAAAATGTTGGGAGAGTCCTTCAACAATGCTTCCCGTTGCTTTCATTATTTGGAAAAAAGATTTGCAAAAAATCCAAAGTTTTTCGAAGAATATAAAAATTTCATTTCTGAGTATATTTCACTCGGTCATGCCATTGAAGTTGATACTTTTCCAAATGTGCACGTTGCAGGAGGAATGTACACCGACAGCTACCTCCCACACCACGCAGTGATACGCGAGGAGTCATCCACGACGAAGTTGCGCTGCGTGTTCAACGCAAGCGCGCCGACTACGAGCGGAGTGTCACTCAACGAGGCGTTAATGGTGGGACCTACGGTGCAACCGAGTTTGTTTAGCGTTCTCCTGCGATTTCGTACGTACAAATTTGTTTATATAAGCGACATAACGAAAATGTATCGTCAGATTAAAGTTAATAAGAATCAACAGCCTCTGCAGCGCATTCTCTGGCGAGAGTCACTGGTGGAGCCTCTTCGTTGTTTGCAGTTGACGACTGTCACTTACGGAACGGCTCCCGCCAGTTATTTGGCGACTCGCACGCTTAATCAATTAGTCTATGATGAAGGTGAGAGCTTTCCGTTAGCCTCATCTGCCTTACTCAATAATACTTATGTTGACGACATCATGGCTGGCACGAATGACATGGCTTCTGCCATTCAACTTCAAAGGGAATTGGTAGCTCTTTTAGATAAGGGAAAGTTTACCTTGCATAAATGGTATTCTAATAATGATAAATTGCTAAAGTTAATACCCGATGAGAAGCGTGAAAAGTGTAAATTTGTGCTAGAGGATGGGTCTCCGTCAATAAAAACATTAGGATTAGTTTGGTGTCCTAAAAGGGACACATTCCTAATAAGTTCGCCTGAAGTAAAAAATGATTTTAGCAAACCTGAAACCAAGCGTCAGGTGATGTCAAAGATAGCAAAAATATATGACCCGATAGGTTTGGTCAGCCCTCTCATAACCTATGCAAAAATCATTATGCAGTGCATTTGGAAGGCTAATATAGATTGGGATAATGAAGTACCTAGTGATATTTGGGAATCGTGGTCAAAATTTTGGATAAAGTTGAAATATTTGGGTTTAATTTCTATTCCACGTCTAGTAATCGGTGACGAATCCGTTACCTATGATTTAATTGGATTCGCCGATAGTAGCATGGTTGCTTATGGTTGTGTGATATATGTGCGTTCTACAGATCACAAAGGCAATTGTGCAATCAAATTGTTATGCTCAAAGTCTAGAATTGCCCCGTTGAAGACGATAACGTTGCCTCGGCTGGAACTTTGCTCGGCACATCTTTTGGCAAAAGTAATGATGAATGTTATTGAAGCGCTACCTGATTTAAAATTTAACAGAACTTTTTATTTTAGTGATTCAACAATAACGCTTGCATGGATTAAGTCAGACGCCTCTAGATGGAATGTTTTCGTCTCCAACCGGGTAACTGAAATACAAGAAATGTCACCAAAGGAAAATTGGTTACATGTCAAGTCGAGTGACAACCCTGCGGACCTAGTGTCCCGAGGTTGCCTGCCTGAAGCCCTAATGGCTTCTCAGCTGTGGTTCAATGGGCCTTCGTGGCTGAGTGTTGACTACAAAATGTGGCCTGCTTCTGGCTCGAACCTCGGAGATGTGGAACCGACGATAGAGGCCAAACCAAAACAGTCCTCTTGTCACGCGGTCAGGTCCGATGACAAGTTAAATAAAGTAAGCGAATCATATCTGTTAAGTTGTTTCGATCGTCATTCTGGGTGGTCAAATTTAGTACGTTGTGTGGGTTATGTACTTAGATTTATTGGTAATTCTAGGGTTAAGATTAGCAAGGTTCATGGTAGCTTGTCTGTTTTAGAATTAGAAAATGCACAAAGGTGCATAATTAAAGTTGATCAAAAGGTACGCTTCTCTACTGAGATTATGGAGCTATCCAGTTCCGGCGATTTAAATGTAAAGTCAAAATTAAGATTCTTAAACCCCTTTGTAGATAAGGAAGGTTTGCTTAGAGTAGGAGGTCGCATAAGATATTCCAATGTGTCTGAGGCTCAGCGATTTCCATTAATTCTTTCACCAGACAGTAATATTACCAAATTATTGATAGAATGCGAACATAAGCGTCTTTTACACGCAGGTGCTCAATCTACTTTAGTAAGTTTACGTAACAAGTACTGGATCATCAATGGCCGCAATGTTGTGAGAATGGTCGTTCACAAATGTGTTGTTTGTTTTCGATTCAGGGCGGAGGGATCCGAGCAAATCATGGCTGACCTTCCTGCTGTTCGAGTCACCCCGGCTCGACCATTTCTGAATGTAGGCCTCGACTATGCGGGACCAATCGAAATTAAGCAGTCGAGAATTCGCAAAACCATAATTACCAAGGGTTACATTTGCTTGTTTATTTGCATGTGCACTAAGGCATTGCACTTAGAATTAGTTTCAGACATGACAAGCAAAGAGTTCATAAATGCGCTTACAAGATTTTGGTTCAGACGGGGGAAGTGCGAGCGGATATTCAGCGACAACGGCTCGACTTTTCGAGGAGCTCATAATCAGTTAAACGCTTTGTACCGCTTGCTCAACGAGACCGCACACAATAAATTCATTGTTGATCATGTAACTCAAGAAGGTGTAAAATGGGTGTATATTCCACCATATTCTCCGCATTGGGGAGGAATATGGGAATCTGGTGTAAAAATGGTAAAACATCACTTAAAACGCATTGTCGGTAACACGTCATTAACCTATGAACACTTGTACACAGCACTTGTGCATATTGAAGGCATTGTCAATTCTCGTCCTATTTGCGACATTAGCAATGATGTAAATTATGTTGAAAGTTTGTCACCAGCACATTTCTTAATCGGTGATCGATTCACAGCGTTCCCTGAATGTGATGTAGTAGACACCCCAGTGGACAGCTTGTCCGTTTATGAAAAAATTTCTAAATTAAAACAAACATTCTGGAAGCGCTGGAGCACCGAGTACTTGGGATCATTGCAGAATAGGTACAAGTGGAATAAAGAAAAAACGGACATTCGCTTAGACGAAGTTGTTCTAGTTAAAGAGGACAACGTGCCTCCTTTGTCCTGGATTCTAGGTCGAATTGTTGAAGTAATACGCGGCCGCGACGGTCATGTACGGGCTGCTCATGTTAAAACAAAAAGTGGCATTTTCATAAAGCCCATTACCAAGTTATGTCCTTTGCCAAAGCGCTAATTGGTACGGATTTTTTTTGTTTATGTATAGCATTAAGGTTTGGTTTGTGTTAAACAAAATTAGAAAATTACATTGTATAAAATGACTTCTATTGGTGTTAAATAAGAGTGGGAAATTATATTGTTATTTAAATTTTCACGTTTTAGGTTGAAATTGTTCGAAACTATTTCAACGGGGGGGAATATGGACAAATTGTGGCGAGGGGCCTTAACAATGTGCATCTTCATTGTCTATGCATCCTGTGCTCTGTCTAATGTCTATGTATCCTGTTCACTCTCTCTGGCAAGATGGCGAAATAAACCAACGTACTGTAAGTTCGCTCTTGCGTTTCATTATTAACTTCGCTGAATTCCCTCGCCCTCCATAACCGCGACGACGAGAGAGCCTCCGCAATCACGCAGGCTGAGGTGAGCGGAGCGTCGTGGAGCTGCGGCGGCGCTGTGACGCGCACGCGCCTCGCCGAGCTGTCGGCGGACTACATCATGGCGGCCGAGCCGCGCTCTGCCGTGTGCGCGCGCGACTCTCAGCGCGCAGCGCGCGCGCAGGCGGCTCGCCTGTTCTCCAACTGTTCAAAATTTAGAGAATTCTCTCTAATGCGTTACCAATTCGTCACCGGGTCGATAACGTATCGTATTCACGTTATCAACCCGGTGACGAATTGGTAACGCATTGGCGGCTCCTGCTAGAGATCTAGGTCCGAATTTATTTATTTTTTTGTTTTTTTATTTTTAGCTCGACATATGGCGCCGAGGCACCCATAAGGTGTCTAACGGTGCCCATGGACATTCGGTCGTATTCGGGGGTTGCGAATGCCATGCCGGCCTGACAGGTGCCCATTCACGCCCCTCTTGAAGGACCCGAGACTGTACTTGGGGGGAAATATATGAGCAGGGAGAGCGTTCCAGAGTTTACCGGTTCTGTACAGGAAAAATCTGCAGAATCGATTGGTACGCATGCGCGGTAAGTCCAGCGTATATGGATGCAATCCCTGCCCAGTGCGCGTGGTGCGGAGGTGGAAAGGGGACGGCGGGATCGCGTTAAACAGCTCCTCCGAGCACTCCCCATGGAATAAGCGATAGAACACACTTAGGGAGCCGACATGCCTACGGTGTTGCAGTGGTTCTAGATCACGGGACACTTCGGGGTCACCCACTAGTCGCACGGCTCGACGCTGGATCGAGTCCAGAGGCGCAAGCTGGTATTTGGCAGAGCCATCACACAGGTGCGAGCAGTACTGCAAGCAAGACGATCTGCGATTTATACAGGAGCAGCTTTTGGTCCGCCGTGAAGTACCGTCGCACCTTATTGAGTACGCCCAGCTTTTTAGAAGCCAGCTTGGCGGAATCGTGGTCAGGCTTCGGGAATTTTGTTTTCTCTTCATTTTTGCCTCTGCATCTATTTAATGAAGATACTTATACCTTAGGGCTTAGATAGGTTTATGTACCTACCTATATAAATAAACTTTTATTAAAATATTTAATACAATATTCCGACCGTAGAAGTTGGTGGCCGTCCGTCTGCTGAGGCTGGCCGTGGTTCAGATTCCACGTAAAACTTTATGCACAATCTCTTAGCTTACTATACTACATATAGGTGGCGTGGCAGAGTATGTCCGGATTGAACCACGCACGCACCGCACAGAATGAAGGTTGGTCGAAGCGGTTATGTTATTTATAATTCGTGTTTTCAGTCCCTCCTTCCGAGGTCCCTGGTCAATGAATGTAGCCATCACGACCATAAGGAAACACTACAATGGCACATATTAACTCACTTGTGTAGGTAGTAGGTGATGTTTTCAATTATTATTGGTTACATAGAAATAATTCTTATTAGTTAATTGACGATTGTCATACTTTAAATACCTCTCATACCCAGGGGCGTGCATCCCATAAAGGCAGAAAAGCACTGCCTACCCTGAGTTAAAGTCCCAATTCCACCTATCCAAACAATCAAATTAAAACATATAGAACTACTCAAGTTCACGACAAAACGTATGATTTAAAATTGGCGCGCGCTCCTCCCTCTCAGCGCGGCCGCTCGCGCGGAAGCAACGCCACCGCGCTGCAAAGGCAGACAACACGACTACCTGGTGGTCACTCACACTATTACTCAAATCCAGCGTCATTATTATATGCTGGAATTTTGCGTGTGTATGCGTGTTTCGATGCGCGGTTTAGTACGCCAGGGCAGGACTACCTTTCACTAACACCACAACAATGCCTTGTAACGTAGGTGTAGCTGGTCTAGCATCGTTCGCGCGCGCGCGCCGCGCCGCCGCCGCGCCGGCGCGGAGGTGCAATTGTCTAGTACAGTTAATAAAGAAGTGTTATATATAATCTTTTGTTTATGTTTTTACAAATAAAAAAAGTACCGCCCCTCTTCTCTACTTATTTCTATTTCATCTTTTTGTAGTCAATATTCACTGCACTGCATACTCATTATTGAGATTGGTTCTGTTTAAATCACTCAAAAGGCGTTTTTAAAAGTCACCCTTGGTATCTGTATTTATGACATTGTGTAGTTAATTAAAATTTATTCATTTTATGGATATCTGAGGTGAATTGAAAAAATAATAATCTGCTGGACAGAACATCTTCATGTGGACATGAAGAAGATGTAAGAAATGAAAACCGGGCTGAGGTAAAAATTAAAATTAATTCAACTTGTTTCTAAATTAAGTACTTATTTTGAATCTTAATTGTTGCCTGCCTACCCGGTCTTAAATGTCTGTGCACGCCACTGCTCATACCTACCCTTAACTCTGCAATACTAAAATTCACTTCATCTTCATCAAAATATAGTTTTTATTCACCCAAGGTAAATCCATAACACCTACTAAATAAGTTCACGTTTAAGGCTGTAGGCGACTTTTGGCGCTATGATTGTATTAAAAGTAGGTACCGCCTAAAATTTGGTGAAAGCAATACATTGGACGATCCAGCCACCATATTAAACATCAAGGCGTTCGATATTTAATTTAAGTAACATATTTTAACATATTTTAGTGAAAACTCCAAATTTTGCTGTTCGTTCTACTCCATTGGACTCTGAGTAATGTATCTTTTAGGTGAAAAATGATTGAACAGCAAATAGAAAATGTGAAAGAGTTATATTGTTAAAAACTTAAGAGGGAAAGATTCCTAGGAAATTATCCTTTTTATTCGATTTCGTCGTCGTAACGCTCCTTAACATGTAGCGATATTCCCAGCATGGCTCGTTCCATTTCTCGCTGGGAAACTTTCCAGCTTTGGACAATTCGGCGACCGTCAGTGTCCACGTTTCACACCCATACGTCCTCGCATACGTCATAATAACCAGGACGACCTTGTCTACCAAGCCGCAGTATTTGACCGAGATATTATAAGTTCTCTTCAACCTGTTCGATCACCTTCTTCGGCAATAACGATTTGTCCTTCCGCCATAACCTCGGTCGCTATGACCTTGGTTTTGTCCCGGTTCATCTTCAGACCCACCTTCATCGGCGTTTTATAAAGGTCTTTCAGCATGATCTGAAGCTGAACTCGGAAATTTGACTGAGAACTGAGACTTGTCCCACTCAAGCGTCTTGAACACATCTTATAATGCGTTTATGAAGAGCTTGGCTGAAATCACATCGCCCTGCCTTACACCTTACCAAGGAAGATGGGTTGGGTATTTTCATGGAACCTCACAGTCATCATCAATATAATATAGTATACATGAGATAAAATGCAAACAGGGGCGCGACACAAATAGATTCATTACTACTAAAGTTCTAAGTCGATTTCCAAAATGTCTTTATTAGGATTGCAACCAAAGATACTATCCTCCTGTGTAATCAATTAGAAAAAGAAAATTTTAAATCGAAACTTAACTTAAAAACATTAAAATTGTGTTGTCGGTCTGTCTTTCCGCAGATAGATGTTCGCGATTAACTAAAAAAACTTCAACACAGAATTATATGGCGATTATTGCATCAGATTCAGCAATCTTTGTGATCGTGTTAGGATATGATATATATCATCCATCACGCTATCTACTTGGGGTTACGAATAGTGGCTCTAATTGTGAGAGCAGTCAATCCACACAATAATGTGACTTACTTTGTCTTTTTTCGAATTTCATGCTCGCGAAGCCGCGGGCAAAAGCTGGTGCATTATATTTTTCAATTCTATGATATCGTCCGTGGGATTCATGAGTGCTGGCGCCTCTGCGGCCACTAATTACCGGAACCAATGATGTGTTGCGTGTCGTGGTACAGACGGACGCTTCTACTATCATCACCATCAGTGTTGAAGCGCTCTTGCCTCATTACCAGAGGCGTCGCGCATCGGCGCCGTCGACGCCTCATTCCGCCCATGACCAATTACTGCCTGCAGTTGGGGGAACAGTTTCAGTGTATAGGAACAGTTGGAGATGCTTCGATATTATGAAATTGTTCGCTGTTCTCGCTCATCGGAAATGTTGATAATAAAAAAAAAATTGGTTGAAACACTATGTATTTTAATAGAATAATATTAAATTAACTTGCGCGACTTGAACTTCCGGCGCCACATTGAGAACAAGGCCAAGCTGGCCAAAAAAAACTGAGCGTACCGAATAAGCCGCGGGGGTACTTCACGCCGGGCCAAAACCTGACTTATAAAACACAGGTTAGGTCCTATTCGAAGTACTGCTCGCACTTATGGGTTGGCTCAGCTATATAACAGCTTGCGCAGCTAGACTTAAACCTCGTCCCCCACTCCCCGCACGGCGGCGCTTCGGATGATTCCTATCTTCTTCCTAGGACGGCGACCGCGTTGCCCCTCTGTATCACCGGACTAACTATTTGCCGGAGATACGAGAGGCATCACTGGTTTCCAGTAGCGGCCCAGTGTTCCGGTGTTCCAGTATGGCTACTGGAACACACCTCGAGGACGAAAGCCTTGGCCTCCTCCGGCATAGTGCCGAACGCCTCCACGACGAAGGCCACGAACCAGTAGTTGCGCCCAATAATTTCGTACTTTTTGTGCTTCCTACTTACTGGCCGCAGCCTCCGCCGCCGCACCAGAACTTACTTCTTATTCTTCTTAGGATATCATCTTATAACGAAGGTTGGCTAAATTATCTGTGTTGGCTAACATTGTGGCGATCTTCACGTTCGAGACTGCAGCACTGAAAAGAGGCTTTGAGCGGTTTGCGCCCGCGTGCGGGCGCAAACCGCTCAAAATAACTTTTTATTTAAAGGGAATTCAGAAAAAAGTTATTTCACTTTTTGGTTACTCTTGATCCCAATAATCGTTTCCTAAATTTAATGTACTCGCCGTTTTTACATCCTGTATAGGGATATGTGAGCGGTTTGCGGACTCCCATGGGCTCCGGTACAACGCTGAAAAAAAAATCATAGATTTCGTGCATTACACGACTATCGAGCACATTGAAAATGAATCTACGGAATTCAAAAAAATATTGTCGCTGAGCGACACGAGAAAGTCGGGATAAGGAAAAGGTGGTGTCACGTGGAGATCCGTTGTCTCTGCCTACCCCACCGGGAAACAGGCGTGACGCTATGTATGTATGTAAGGAAAAGGTTAGTTGGGTTCTGATGATAGAGCCGGAAGCCATAGGAACTCCTAAACTACACATGATAAGCCCACCGTGTTTGGGCTCGTTGGATTTGTCTTCGCAAGTACTCTAGTGATATGTTATTTCCAGGGTCCTGATGATGGAGCCGGAAGGAAGCCATAGGAACTCCTAAACTACACATGATAAATCCACCATATTTGGGCTCGTTGAATATAGGAATATAGGATAGGTTAGAAGATGCGTCGCGCGACGCATCTTCTAATCTAACCTATATTCTTATCTTCTATATCATTATATTATATTTTTATATTTGATATTTATTAATTTGTTACTTTAGTTAGACATAATGTCAAGCTTATCTCTTTTTCTGTTAAAATTTTAGTTTACATTTCTTAAGCTGCTTGTGTTTTTGAAAAATAATAAAAAATATATAAATGTAATATTATATATATTTTTTTTATTATTTTGTTGAATTCATTTTCAATGCGACGCATCTTCTAACCTAACTTATATTCCTATATTCCTATATCCAACGAGCCCAAATATGGTGGATTTATCATGTGTAGTTTAGGAGTTCCTATGGCTTCCTTCCGTCTCCATCATCAGGACCCTGGAAAAACATATGACTAGAGTACTTGCGAAGACAAATCCAACGAGCCCAAACACGGTCTATTTATCGTGTGTGGTTTAGGAGTTCCTATGGCTTCATTCCGGCTCCATCATCAGGACCCTGGACATCATATATGACAAGAGTACTTGCGAAGACAAATCCAACGAGCCCAAACCCGATGGGTTTATCATGTGTAGTTTAGGAGTTCCTATGGCTTCCTTCCGGCTCCATCATCAGACCCCAACTAACCTTTTCTTTATCCCGACTTTCTCGTGTCGCTCAGCGAAAATATTTTTTCGAATTCCGTAGATTCATTTGCAATTTGCTCGATAGTAGTGTGAGGCACGAAATCTGTGAATTTCTTTTTTCAGAAAGGTTGAGCTACAGGGCAAACCCTTAACCCGATCGTCTTTGTTTTAGGCTCAAATTGTAGCTGACTAAACTGTCCAGAGGAGTTTTTCTCAAATTTTTTATATCATTCTTCGTTTCCAAAATATTAAGGGCCAAAATAAAAAATTCGGATTTTTTTTTTTCACTATTTCGGCCATAACTTTTTTCGTTTTTTACTTTCTCGAATAATTCCTTTTGCACCTTACAGCTCTCATGAATACGCGTCTTTTGAGGTCTTTTTGAATATAATATCTTCACAACTCTCCGAGATATAAGGGGATCGCACTTTTTTGTGAAATCGGGGCCTATACTGAAACGAACCAAAAGACATTTTCGACTATGGACACAACGATCGTCGAGTCTAAGGGCCACATTTTGGTAACCTCGTGGTGCAGATCCAGATACTTTAACATCTTCTCTGCTTATTATTTATTTATTCATTATTTATATCTTCCTGTTTTACTATATAGGTAGGTAGCCCGTTAAAATTTTGACAGAATATTTGTTATTATGGCCGATATAACAACAAGCAATCAAATAAGATGAATTTAAAAAATCTAAAAAATGTCCTGTTCACGGCCGCCAGTGTAGGACACGGTTACTCCAACGGTCGTCGTCTCTTTGGCTGACGTGCCCAGCCCATTGCCACTTGAGCTTAGCCACCCGGTATCCAATATCGACTACTTTGGTGCGTCGGCGGATTGCCTCGTTACGCACCATATCACGTAGCGTTATTCCCAGCATGGCTCGCTCCATTGCTCGCTGGGCGACTTTCAACCTTTGGACAACACCGACCGTCAGCGTCCACGTTTAACACCCGTACGTCATAACCGGGAGGACACACTGGTCATATATTCGGGTTTTTAAATTTTGCGGAAGATCAGACCTCAGGGCGAATTTTAACTTTCCGAAGGCAGCCCAACCCAGTTGAATTCGTCTCTCGGCCTCCTTTAGCAGACCTTGTCTACCAAGCCGCAGAATTTGACCGAGATATACGTACTCTTCAACCTGTTCGATCACTTCTCCGTAAATAACGATTTGTCCTCCCGTCATAACCTCGGTCGCTATGACCTTGGTTTTGTCCCGGTTCATCTTCAGACCCACCTTCATCGACGCTGTATAGAGGTCTTCCAACATGATCTGAAGCTGATCTCGGGAATTTGACAGAAGGACAATGTCATCGGCGAAGCGCAGATGACTGAGAAGATCTCCATTCATGTTGATACCCATGTTGTCCCACTGTAACACATAGTCTTCTAATGCGTTCGTGAAGAGCTTGGGTGAGATCACATCCCCCTGCCTTACGCTCTTACCAAGGGGAATGGGTTGGGTATTTTCGTGGAACCTCACAGTCATCGTCGCGGACCGATACAGATTTCGGAGTACCTCGATGTAGCGGTGGTCGATTCTGCACCGCAGGAGGGACAGCCCATTTTTCAACTGAGTCGAACGCCTTCTCATCGCTGGCTACGGAATGCTAAAAAGTCTGGGTGCCGCCAGTGCAAAGCCGGTGCCATGCCGGTGCTCACGGTTGGTGTGTAAACATTAGACGCGATCGCTACGCCGCCGCCTGCGACGCGTATGCGTTACATATCAGTACCCTACATATCAGTATGGAGAAACGGAGCAGCGCCTCTCTCTAGTGATAGATTTGCGAACTTCGTTTCTCCATACAAAATGATGCGGACTACACGGCGTAGCGTAGTACGCGGTGTAGGTTAAATCTCGTGATAAGGGTACAGAATAAAATCATTTCACTAAAGCATATTATATATTATGAAAATAATTCAGCACAACAAGCGACTCCCTGCGTGCGATCCTCCAGGTTCCCACTGTACATTCCTCACAAGTGTTGTCTTCAGATGTCAACGCGTGACAGCAGCACGGTCGGTCGCCACCGCCGCCGCCGTCACGCCTCGCTCCGCCGCCACCTCCGCGCCGCCGCTACACCCCCGCGCCGCCGTTACCATCACGCCGCACCGCTAAAGAACGTGCAGCTTGTCTTGATAAACCCAACATGAAATTACTTCTCGTACATTAACGGTAGCCACATGGTAAAAAGAGTCATTTATCATGTTGAAAAATTTACAGGAGAGCAAAAACAATAACTTCAAAACCGCCAAAGAGCAGAGAAAGAACCTCTTCTAACTTTCTTGAGCAGAGGTTACGGTTCTTCTAAGAGTTTTAGCCACAATGATCTGTAATATCTATAATAAGGTTTGATCTAACATTTGTATTAATTTTCCTGAAATTTTATAAAAAGTACATATGTTTCCTTTTGTCGCATACCTACAATTTAGTTTATTTTTTATTTTTGCAAGGCTTTCAAGGTGACTCTTATCCTTTCCACGAGGAGTGGTGTTGTTAGTTGTGTCTGATCTTCCATTAGACTTGTGAGCACAGCCCGGGTGGCTGTGGTATTTGGTAAGTAAAAATTTTTACTTTGTACTCAATATCGTTTCTTTAGGAACATATTACCAAGATATTGTATGATTTAAAAATATATAATATGGTTTATTTGATTACGAAGCAAGCATATTATATCGTATTACCCCTTACTTAAATGTAAACCTAAAAAAATAATAAACAATAATAATAATAAGCGAAGAACCTGGACGACCACCATAAGAGACTCTCTCTGAGTGGTTGGGTCAAGTGCCAGATTCAGAAGGCTGCCACAGATGATATACAAGGTCGGAGGTTTCTCTCTTTGGAACCCGACCATCGGTAGCCTGGGTTCGCCCCGCCCCGCCGATGGTGGAAACTCCACCAAATATTTGTTTATGTATCAATTTAAATTTAAATTTTTACATACATACATACATACATAGCGTCACACCTGTTTCCTGGTGGGGTAGGCAGAGACAACAGATCTCCACGTGCCACGATCCTGACACACCTCTGCCGCCTCCTCCACTCTCATAATGCTCTTCATGCATGCTCGTCGGTTACGGGCGGGTACTACGCGCTTGCCCCTTTTTGAGCACATGCCCGATCTGGTCCAGGTACGTGCGTCTAGGGCGACCCTTCCCGACTCTTCCACATATCATTTGCTTCATAAATTTCTTTCGTTAGTCTCCTATCATCTATTTTTCCAACATGACCGAACCACCGAAGCATCCCTTTCTCAATCCTTGTCACTATATCTTCTTTCAGCCCACAGCGCTCTCGCACTACACTATTTCTCAATCTATCTTTCATTGTATTTTTAGTTTATAAAAATTTTAACTTGTTATGAAAAGAAATGTGTCATTAAAAATATACCCAAGAACACGTACGCACGTCTAGCTAACTGAAGCGACGGACGACAATTATCTCGGAGATGAAGCGATCTCTCTCCGCCGAACAATGTTCACATTACAAAATACAGAACGATGATGGGAGACTCACGTCGCGTCGCGTCGCAACAGAAGATGCCGCTAGAATTTAGAGTGAGTCGTGCGTGAATCGTGATTACGAAGAAATTGTGAAGAAATTATTTTGTAAAGTATTGTGTGGAGCCGGTACTTAAAAAGAATAGCACCACTGCGTCTCTTCCCGTTCATCTCATAGAAGGCGACTAAGGAATAAGGACAAGATGCCCTTCCACCGAGTCATGTAGCGGGTAGGTCTTCGTGTCTTACTTACTTGCTGCTTGATAGTTATCTTGTCCGAATATTTTGCTAAACGTGGTGGTCGGTGTTTTGCTGTAATTTACAGGAGTACCTGCAGCACAACTCGGATTTCGCCACGAGTGATGTTTTGCCCCGACTGCTTCTTACCCCGATTGTCAAGATACAGAAGTGTCACGTGTGGTATGTATGTATGTATGTATGTATGTATGTAGTATTTTGGATAAGGAGGCTTGATACAAAATGTTTGAATGACTGACGTGGTTTGCCACAAAACCTGGCAGATTCACTTTAACTCATGGCCGACATTCCTGTCGGAACTACATAGATGCCATGCCATGCCAGTAAGATCGTAGATAGATAGATAGATAGAAAATTCTTTATTGCTCCAGTAAACATTAAACAGTAACAAATACATTGGAAAATTTACATAAGGTGCAAAGGCGGACTTATCCCTTACAGAGATTTCTTACAGTCAGCCTTTGGATGTTTGAGATTCGATAATATAGTGAGGCAGGCAGGCAGATCGTATAGGATGATTCAGCAATGGCTACGAAATTCTTAAGGCGTCGTCGCGTCGATCAGGAGCTATAAGGTATAAGGTACAAAGGTCATTATGTATAAATTTACCCAAATCTAAAAAGAAAAGCTCAGAATCCCCATACATTTTAGTGGCTGTTAATTCGAAAAATATATGGGGATCTGTAAATTTTTTCACGTAAAAAATACTAAACAAGCTCCATTGTCCATTTCATTTTTAATTTAATTTTGAATCTTTATGACTAATGATTAATGAATGATGTATTTAAAATAATGTTTATTGTAACCTTTATTCACATGTTTAATATGCTATCTTTGTGTGGCCAAAAGTTAAATAAAGAATTTGAATTTAAACATGTATATTTGAGCTCAAGAATTAATTCTTAAATGTTGGCAGTTTCTACTGGATCATACATAATCTATTTAATTTTTATTTTTAATCGACTACACTGAGGGATGGAAAGGCTTCCTCGCATATTTTTAAACGACTCGTCGGAACTTCTAATACCTTTAGTTTGGCAGATTAAATCGCCGATTACACAGCCTCCGATTTCTCCGGAGTCTCGGTTAACTAACTGTCAATTAACGTAACATATCAGAAGCTAACCGGATTTAGCCGAAGGTGATGAAATCCGTCCTCAGTTTTTTTTTCTCTCTTTTATCTGTTGACAGCTACCTGCCCCCTGCAAGACAGCTCACCTAGTGCAGAGGGCAGGGGTTGATACTAAACATGTACAATGTAAAAACATTTATACAAATAAACATCTTTATCTTATCTTATCTTAGTTATTTTAACTGTTAATTAAAGGTTATTTCTCTTGTTTTCAAAAGGAACGTGAAAGGTTCCTGTCAGGCCGGCATGAATCCCCGTGCATCACAGAATGTCCATGGGCATCGTTAGACGCCTACTCGTAGGTAAAACGCTGCCACATGTCGCGCTTTGTAAAAAAAATATGTAACGCTCTTTTAAAAAATAATACATATTTGAACTGAAAATGGAACCGAAAAGACAGTGCGTCGTCGCAACGACACTTGTACGACGACGAGCTTTCATAGATGTGAAATCGGCTTTACTGGCGCAAATGCATAGAGATCGATAATGAATGATACGAAGTTCTGAGAACGTCGTCGGTCATACATATATCACGCGAGATGTCAGCGAGCGAATAAGACGTGTGACGCTTTTAAGTGAAAGTGTAAAGCTATTTGTGAACCACTTCCTCAGTGTACGACGACGTGCGTGATCTCTGGCTGAAACTCAACGCTGAAATAGAGTTTAACCAGCTAATTGTGATATTGAAGTGTGCCATGCCGTGCGTGACTCAATGCTTACCTAACTTAAAGAAAGAAAAATGTATTATACATTTATAATAGGTACCTAAAGGTGTTTATCCTAATAAATAAAAGTTAAATTAGAAATTCAAAAATATTTTTCGTTTACTTATTTAAAGGCGTGCGGGGAACGCTAAGTAAATACCCGCGCAGCTTTAGTTTTTATTATTATATTTACTCTTGGCCTCATCCATTAAGGGTGACTGGAAGAATTTTCTATAAGCGATAAATCCGCATTTGCACCCCATGCTATTGTTTTAAAAAACGGGCCAAGTGCGAGTCGAACTCGCGCACCGAGGGTTCCATATCGTCATGTCATGGTCAGCGCCACTCGCTGACTCGCTTCATACTGTTTTCGGTAGATGGCGCGCATACACTTTTTAGTTTCTTGTATGGGGACTCCCGTAATTTTTTTACTTTTTCTTATTTCTATTATTTGTTGTTATATCGGCCATAATTACACATTCTGTGAAAGTTCAACGAGCTACCAATTTTTTTAATATTTTTTTTTGTGGAATCTGACACGGTTGCTATTACGGTTCAAGACAGACAGACGGACAGACAAACAGATAGACAGACAGACATACGGCGTAGGCTTAGTAATAGGGTCCCGTACGACGGATACGGAACCCTAAAAACATGATGAGTATTTAGGTAGATACATTTTTATTATACTGGAAACAGATCAATGTGTTTGGCAAGCTGCTTTTACTTAACGCACGCACATAAAAGAAATTCTTCATATAAAAGAATGTTTCTACTGAAATATTAGTTTCTTTATCGACAATATACATAGCTGACGTTGTTCCACTCCCTACTCCTCTCTCCCCCGATCGTGATAACTTGTGCTCAGACGCCGCTACTCCCGTCTCTCTCGCACCCACCGCGACGCAGATAAGTGATATCTCTCTCTCGCGGGACCACCACGCTGCTGCGCGAGCCGCCACATATTTCAGAAGAATTCCGATACATAAATATGTTTGTTAATCTTCATAAAAGACTATGGGAAAATAAGGCATTGCGCTGCGCTTCTCAACATAGTTTTAAAATGTTTTATGTTTTACTATTATACTCGTAGTTGAGCGGAGCTGTGTGCTTGGGCTTATCTACTTGCTTGGTAAGCGAAAATCATTCGTTCGAACACTATCACTAAAAACTAAAGCACAGCTTTAGTTTTTATTATTATATTTACTCTTGGCCTCATCCATTAAGGGTGACTGGAAGAATTTTCTATAAGCGATAAATCCGCCTTTGCACCCCATGCTATTGTTTTAAAAAACCGGTCAAGTGCGTGTCGAACTCGCGCACCGAGGGTTCCGTATCGACATGTCATGGTCAGCGCCACTCACGCCATCTATGGCGTGTTTTATGAAATCCTTCATATTAGTTAAAATTATTCATGATTAGTTAAAATGCATCATGCTCTTTTCGGTAGATGGCGCGCACACACTTTTTAGTTTCTTATTATAAGGTGTTCCGTTAGTCATGTCAATAACTTCGGGAGGGTTACATACACACTGAAATAAACACGTTACGCAAAAAAAAAAATATGTTTATAGTATTACTTTTCGAGAAATTTAACAAAACATGTTTACTACCTAAACATTAACCTGTGTGTAGGTAACTTGCATTGTACGGGGTCAATGACCGTACTATATTCAAACGCAGAACAGCTGTTTGTTGTAATTAAGTCACAAGGTCACTATGATTCGTTTTTACAGCTACTTATTTGATTTTATTTTTTTGTTGGGAGAAAAAATGCTCCTATATAAACATATGTTTTTTTCTTACGTAAAGTGTTTATTTGAGTGTGTATGTAACCCTCCCGAAGTTCTCTAACATGACTAACGAAACACCTTATATAGGGACCCCCGTGAATTTATTACTTTTAGAAATCAGTGTTTGATTTATAGTTTTCCCCGTGGACCCACTAAATTCTACTCTTGCACACGACTGTACTTAATGGTAGTTGGAGCATGGACATAGCATATAAATGTAAGTATCCCATGCTCCACCCAGGTGGAGAGGAGGACCTAGGTGGAGCACGGACCCAGACCCACTTTTTGTTATTTTTATTATTTGTTGTTATATCGGCCGTAATAAATAACACATTCTGTGAAAATTTCAACCGGCTATAGCTATTACTGTTCCAAAGATCCGACAGACCGACAGACAGACGGGGCGTAGGCTTAGTAATAGGCTCCCGTACGGGGTACGGAAACCTAAAAACAAGTTGATCTATGGTTCGAATTCCATCTGAAACTGTAGGTCCCTTCCCTTCCCTTACATCACCTCAGTGGCTGTGATAATTGTGGTCGAACTAATGAAAATTTATTTCATTCCTTAGCTGTCCGATCGGACTAATTCGTCGGAATAATTTTTCCGAGTAGTGCGATCAATAGAAGTATTTAGTCACTAATAGAAGTATTAGTCACTAATAGAATAATTAGTCAATAATACAGTGCGTTGTACTGGTAGGATAGCTCGGACTACTATTTGCATTATTATAGGTTTGATCTTTGATGGTTTTTGAGACTTAGCGCGTCTTGCACCAACACGAGTTTAGAGTTAAATAGCGAGTTATGGACTTAAACGCGGTTCAAACGCGGTTCCCACATACAACGGGTGCTAGTTTAACGAGTTAAACTGGTTTATAGTTAAATTCGTGTTGGTGCAAGTGGGCCTAAGTCATTCTACATTTAGAGAACTGCTGGCGCATGAATGGGCGAGCAGCCAGTGGTCGTTCCGTCGTCGCTGCGCAGGCGCCGTGTGCCGACGGCCTCCGCATTATGAAATGGCGCCCGCGCGCCGCGCCGCCCAGGAGGTTGGCGGGCCTATACATATATACATATATAAGACACGCTGTATCCCGTCAATTGGGGTAAGTAGAGTAATGGGTGTTGTGCTGCAAGGACTCAGACTCTTATAAATTACAGCACAACACCAACCACCACGTTTCGCAAAGTACCGTATGGTGCCGTGTGGGGCCTAGCCCCACAGCATCCTTCCATGCATTGCATAAAGGCGACTAAGGGATAAGGACAACGTGCCATGCTAAAGCGCGACTGGATAGACACCTCTCCCTTTGATAAGGTGCTTCCACCTTGTCATGCAGCAGGTGGGTTTTCATGCCTCACTTGCTGCTTGATAGTATAATACATATAGTTATAGTCCGAATACTTTTCGAAACGTGGTGGTCGGTGTTGTGCTGGCAGTTCAACCCTTCTGTATTATATAAATATAATAGTATCGTATATAGGTAGATAGGTATTATTTGTTCCAGGTTCATACTAGTGAAAACTGGATGTAAATATGGTTCAGCATTTTTCAAGTTTGCGCGTTACAGACGGACAGTTATCTAGTTTAGACCATTGCGACGCAGAAGGCCGATTTATTTTAAGAATCCTTTCAGTCAATCGCTTGGTCCACAAGACTTTAAGCCTTAGGCTGCGCAAACTAAGTAGGTTATGAAATGAGGCATGACAAAAAATAATTATGACAAACCATACTGAATATGCATATTATTATGTCTAAATGAAATATTGTTGTGTTGTGTGTGTTGTGTTGAATAAATATTGTGTGTTCTTTATTTTATGGCGAAATAAATATCTGAATCTGAATATGTATAATTCCTCAGAAAGTCAATGTATCGATAACCTTGAACTATAGACACTGTCCCAGCCCTAACGGTCGGCGCGCGCGTGGCGTGGCGTGGCGTGGACACGCGTCTCATCGATGTCGGCGGGTTGCTGGAATTCACATCACTACCTACTCCCGTCGCGTACGCCCCCGCCTCCCGCCGCCTCCCGCCGCCCTGTCGGACAGACGGACAGACAGACAAAGCGACGAATGTTCGTTATTTATTATTACAGCAGACTTATGTAAGTAGGTATGTACAGACGCCTACGAAAGTGGAAATCCGCATGAATGACGTCGTCATAAACTAATTCGCGCGAGGTTCCCGAGAAGATCCCGGGAGGATTTAGGCGTATAGATTATCTGTCACTCGGTTGAAGGAAAACACCGTGAAAAAACCTGTACTGAGGGCCTAGTCCGAGTTAACGTGACAGCTACGTAAACGTCAAATGCCGATCGAATTGAGTTTTTATGTATGGGAGCACAATACGCTCACCGGCCGCGCCACTAGAGAGCTCCATACATAAAAACTTAATTCGATCGGTATTTGACGTTTACGTAGCTGTCACGTAAACTCGGACTAGGCCCTCTGTAACCCTGCTGTAACTCAATAGTTTGTGGTAAAAACCGTTCATTCTGCAGTAAGAATAGACGACTTTTCGTTTTCTTATTTGTTTTATTGTACAGAGATATGTTCAGATTTTATAAAATATTTTAAAATCCCAATAAACTATTTTATTTTCACTGCAAAAGATTGTATTTTTTATTACATTGCTGCATTTATTATAATTTTACAGACGTCAACGCTTATTTGCAACTTTTCAAGCAGGCTCATATAATTCAGCTACTGGCCGTTAGATGGCGCGAGCTACCATATATTTTAACTCTTATAACCACATTCAACCTCTTTGCTTATAACATCCGTAAGTAAGTAAAATAATAATTTGTATAAAATAATAACTAAATTTTACTAGAATTAAGAAAACAGAATTAGAAAAAGGTTGATGATAAATGTTTAGTCCAAATGTAAATGCGCCTACAGTTTATTTTATAGAATTTTTTTTATGGAAACTCACACGGTTGGCTACATCACCTACTACATCCGTGATGTCAGCCCATAACACCTTGGCGAACCAGGTGCCATGCTAGTCTGACAAGGGCCATTCACGCCTCCCTTGAAGGACCCGAGACTGTACTTGGGGGGAAATGTGTTGGCAGAGAAAGCGTTCCAAAGTTTACCAGTTCTGTGTAGGAATGATATAACTACCTGGAATATTGAATTTTTAGTGAATTTCTAGGGTTCCACAGCGAAATTATACAAAGCAAGGCTTATCGCCGGAAAGGTTACTCAAGATTCCGTTGCGTTGTTGGCCTACTTCTTATATATTTAAAAATTTACAATACATGTATTGTTTTTTCTTCCGCACGTCCACGAGTTTATTGTATTGCAAATTTTCTTACTTTCTTACAAGTACGCTGGACTTAACGCGAATGCGTACCAATCGGTTCGGCAGATCTTTCCCCCACAGAACTGGTAAACTCTTGGAACAACGCTCTCCCTGAACACATATTTCCCGCCAAGTAAAGTCTCGGGCGCTTCAAGAGAGGCGTGAATAGGCACCTGTCAGGCCGGCATGGTATTCGCAACTGCCGCGTACGACCGAATGCCCATGGGCGTCAGACACCTTATGGGTGGCTCGGCGCCACATGCGGCGCTTTCTATAAAAAAAAATTGGAACTTACGTACCTTCGCACCTATACCGAGTCAAAATGTCTGTATGTATGTATGTACCCATTGATTTACGCAATACGCGTAATTCACTCTAACATTTTATTTTCGCCCTCGTTTTCGCCTTTGAATATATCTAAAATCATACAAAATTCTGCGAAAGGAAACATTCAGACGTAGAGGGGAGGCATTCCTTCTTGCACGCACGCATAGCGACTTCGCGGTGCGGTCCACAAGAATCCGTAATATTTTCTTTACAACCGTTTATAATGTTATACCTAGGTACCTAACCTAACCTAACCTACCCTACCTACTCTAAAATAGTTTACATACCGTAAGTACTAAGTGGACTGCTTCATTAATAATTTTAGATTTATTAAGCTTCACTTATTTATTTCCTAAGTTCCGAAATAATTGCCTCGGACACCGCATATGACAAGACTAACAGGCAGGAAGCTGCGTGTGGTCGGAGCGATTTTGGTTTGGACTATTGATCGCATGGTCCGATGTTAGATTTCGGCCGACATGTACCTACCGATGGGTTTTTTCTGGCGGAAAAAAATATGTGCATTAGGTATGCACATATTTCGGCTGCTTCACTCACAGTTCGGAATCGGTGTAAAACTTGTAGATCCCTTCCATACCCCTTACTAGGTGATTCAAATTGTAGCCGACTGGGTCGGTACCATCGTATTGGATGAAAGATGGCCGCATGGCAGCCTCGGCTGTGTTCTCCTTTAGTCCAGTACAGCCAGCAATCCAAAGGGAGGGAATTCTCCGGTACGGCACCTAACCTTGTCGGTTGTGATATTGTCTGGTCGGAGCATGTGCTTCGGCCCCTCTGACTCGGCTAGCCATACCTACCTTTTAGGCTCACTCGACGCGAAATCGAATGGGAATTATAGTCGTGATAACGTTTTTAGGGTTCCGTATCCGGTACGGGACCCTATTACTAATCCTACGCCGTCTGTCTGTCCGTCCACCCGTCCGTTTGTCCGAGGCGTGTATCTCTTGAACCGTAATTGTAGCCCGTTGAAATTTTCACAGAATATGTGTTATTATGGCCGATATAACAACAATAATAAAAATAAGACAAAAGAAAAAAAATCACGGGGGTTTCCATAGAAGAAACTAAAAAGTGTATGCGCGCGCGCCATCTACTGAAAAGAGTATGAAGTATTTTAACTAATCATAAATTTTAACTACTACGAAGCATTTCATAAACACGCCATAGATGGCGTGAGTGGCGCACACCATGACATGGCGATACGGAACCCTCGGTGCGCGAGTTCGATTCGCACTTAGCCGGTTTTCTTCTTCTTTTGGTTTAGATATAAGGTTGTTGATTCTGACCGACGATATTATGTATCCGCACCTTGGGGTGCACCTATCTACAAGTCTATATAGTAGTATGTGAGAGGTGTGTGTGTACTAGTACTAGTCTCGTTCTCGACTGAGTGTAAATGTGAAGACTGATAAATGTGATGCGAGATGTGAGTGTCGTGAGTCCACGGACGTCACGAGCATCGCTGCCTGGGTGCTGCTACCGACATCTGTGGAGTGGCAGCGATATTGCAAAGCCGAAAATGCAAAAAAAAAAAAATTTAAACCGGCCAAGTGCGAGTCGAACTCGCGCACCGAGGGTTCCGTATCGCCATGTCATGGTCAGCGCTTGGTTTATGAAATGCTTCATATTAGTTAAAATTCATGATTAGTTAAAATGATTCATACTCTTTTCGGTAGATGGCGCGCATACACTTTTTAGTTTATTCTAGTCGATACGTTAGTCAGTGGGTGCGATACCCGTTGGTGTGAATAATTTGCATCTTTGGTGTCTAACGACGCCCATGGACATTCGGTCGTATAAGTTCATTTCTTTCACTAAAATTAGTTTAGTGTTTCCCTTTATCCGCGGCTGAGTGAATTTCACTTGTTTATTGCTGCTCTCAGAACACTAAACGGTGTCTCCATCTGATCGTACCAACAGCAGCGCCGCGACTGGCACGCACAGCGTCCGATCTCCTCAGATAGCCGCGTCGTCGTGGGTGCGTCCGGCACCGCGCGCCGCAACACGACGTCGCTTTATTGTCGAAACGTTGCGCTTCAGTGTGTCACGACCCTTATCTTATCTAGCGAGCTGTGCTGGATAGTCCCTTTGTCTAAATTAAATAAATATTCCGTAGGTACCTTTGTTTAATTTTGGCACAGACGCGACGACCCTAGCAATACGACTTACTATATCCTTATCGTTGTTTATTGTTTAATAAGTATTCTTTCTTATGTCAGTAATTCGAGTGCACTCGAACTTGTCACAATTTGTCCTATCTCTATAATATCCCTACACATTATAAGATCCAATGTCTGCCATCTGTATGTGTATGTGTACGTATCATACATACATATATGAGCTGACATCACAGATGTAGTAGGTGATGTAGCCAACTGTGTCAGTTTCTATAAAAAAAAAGAATTAAGAAAAATGCTTCGGCTGAATAAGAAGAATGTTTTTATTTATAAGTTAAGTTTTGTTTTAGGTTAGTTTTAGTTTTAATTTTCTCTATAATACCTGTTATTTAATTGTTATGCTCTCTTTTAGTTATTTTGAATAAATATCAATGAAAAAAAAATTGCTAAATTCAAGAATCTTAATTGAAAAGTTATTTAGTTAGTCAGCCTTTTTAATAAAAATAATATTTGACGTTTTTAGGGTTCCGTATCCGGTACGGGACCCTATTACTAAGCATACGCCGTCTGTCTGTCTGTCCGTCCGTCCGTCCGCCCGTCCGTCCGTCCGTCCGTCCGTCCGTCCGTCCGTCCGTCCGTTCGTCCGTCTGTCCGAGGGCTGTATCTCTTGAAGCGTAGGTAGCCCGTTGAAATTTTCACAGAATATGTGTTAATATTGCCGATATAACAACAAATAATAAAAATAAGAAAAAAGTAAAAAAATCATGGGGGTTCCCATAGAAGAAACCAAAAAGTGTATGCGCGCGCGCCATCTACCGAATAGAGCATTTTAACTAATCATGAATGATAACTAATATGAAGCATTTCATAACACGCCATAGATGGCGTGAGTGGCGCTAACCATGACATGGCGATACGGAACCCTTAGTGTGCGAGTTCGACTCGCACTTGGCCGGTTTTTTTTCTCAGTTTACCTACTGCCCATTTTCATAACGCGCGTAAAGAAGTAGGTGCTTTTGTGGTTTCACGCTGGGCTTTGATGGCAACGATACGACGACGATAATATTGATCTATCATAATGTCAGCGAGAGTTTATCCTGTGCATCGTTGTCTTATCTTCAACATCACCTTATTCTGGACGTGGACCAAATCGGCCGAGCATCATGCGCGCGCAGTCAATTTAAATATGACCGTCGCTCGTCGTTAGATGCGTCGCGAGAGCGAGTAACGGGACGCTTCAGATGTGATGGACGTCCCGGCTCCTGCCTGCAGCGACACAATTACACATTTGCTCTCCACACCGAATGAAACTTCAGTGCAAATGTTATCTGCGAGACCGCGAGCTGCCTAGGCGCGCTAGCCTAGGCGTAAAGTAGAGTTGTCATTCGTCCCGTTACACAGGGACTTGTCACCGGTTTAGAATCTCAGTCCCGGTCGTCCCGCCTGACCACCAAATGTCCCGGTCGGGAACCAAACGCCAGTTTTATCCATACTAATATTATTAAAAAAATCTTCAAAGGGTTTAGTGTTTTTTCTTATTTCCTACCTAACACTCCTTACAGAGCGTTTCTGGCATTATAATTCCGCTGATTTCAGTATACATGCACAACGAACGTTCAGTGTAGACTTTTGGCTAACTATCTGTGAGCTTACAGAGCTGCGTGTATCGTTCTGAATCGGACACTTTTCTGGGGCCTAATTTATTGGCTATGGACATTTAGAACTAATTATCTAATAGAATTTATGCATATCCTTAAAGATACCCTCATCTAAAATTTAATTTAATAATCATAGAACAGGTGCTGCATTCCCCGCTCAAAGACAACCAACTTTTCTTAGGTTTTGATATAGTGTCCCGATCAGTACCTGCACCTTTATGGCAACCCTAGGTAAAGGTTCGAACGACGGCTGTGTACTTACATGTTCTCGAATTCGCACTGTCAATGCACCTAGTTCTGTCAAAATGTGCAATGATAGTTTTTGTTTTAGAGTTTTTTTTTTTTCTAAAAAGAAAGACCATACTCTGATTGAGGACAACGAGACGACGGGATTACGATATTATGAGACGGGTTAACACCCAGTTTCGTGCAGCAGCAGCACAGCAGCAGTACAGACCGCGCCCTGGTGCGCTTATGATCACGACCGACAGTCGACCGACCGCACCACTAAGCTAACGAGGCTGACAATATTGCCCGATGGACTCTCGGCACAACCACAGTGCCAATTCCTTGCCAAACACATCTGAAAGTACTGTAATCTGTTCACAAACTATACCTAAGCAAAATACCTTACTATAAAGTCTCTCTTCCTATTAAATTGCAAATTTATTTTTCTGTATGAAATTTAGGAAGCCAATAAAACATTACCGGCGGCGGCGGTGGGGTCGCAAAGTCCGCGGTTCGATTCGATTTGATGCACCAATGAGTTTTTTTTTACAGAAAAATTTACACTTCCACGTTCCTTTCCTTGCCCCTTACTAGGTGGTAGACTAAAATTGTAGCCGACTGGGTTTGTACCACCGTATACTGGATGTAAGATGGCCGCATAGCAGCCTCGGCTGTGTTCTCCTCTAGTCCAGGCATAGCCAGCAATCCAAAGGGAGGGACGCCGGCGGTATGACACCTATCTTCTCGGAAGTGATAATGTCTGGTCGGAGCGTGTGCCTTGGCCCCTCTGACTCAATCAGCCATACATAACATATTACAGAAAAAAACTACCTAAATCACTATAGTTAAGTACCAGAATCGCATTAATCAGCATGCGTTTTGCACACTCGTTCGAAATTCGAAGTGTAGCAATAAGCCCGCACCCGCACCACAGTTTATCAATTAGGAGCCCTCTGAAAAGAAACCGTTAGCAGCATATGCTGCAACCGCATCTCCAACGAAAGCTTGTAATAACCTAAGCATTAACATAAATATGGGCGAAAACCAACCGCAATATGTTTTTACCTTTTTTTATTTACAACCATGGAGGTGAATACCTGGAAGCGCCATCAACTTGTCGGCGGCGGCGGCGAGGTGAAAGAAAAGTGCACAAAGTGACATGACATACTTACAAAAACAAGTAACATGGAACACAGACAAAAAAAAAATTATAATAAAGGATAAAAATACATAAACAAAACCAAAAACCAAGTGCACTACTTATTACTACGAACTACGATGTACCTACCTACACGCATCAGCTTTAAGCTGCTATTTAGTGTATCCAAACAATAATAATAAAACTTATTCGTGTCTCACACTTGTGTATTCACGTTGTTATTATGAAGATTTGAGGCTCTATTATGAGATTTTTATTACACTTCGTTGCGTATACAATTAATTTGTTCAAGTAAATATTTGTGTGGCAATTTTAGCACCAACTGGCCCGCTAGAGGCGCTGCATCTTTTCTCCATACAAATGTGTATTTGAGCACACAACGAAATGTAAAAAAATAATCATAATCGAGCCTCTGGTTGGCTACATCATCACTAATATCAGCCAATTACGCCTTGTTCCAGTGGAAACGAGGTGCCATGTCAGTTCTTCCCATTGGTCGCGCCGCACATAGGGGCCAAAATGAGCAAAAGTTGGCGATAATTGCTGCAGTGTTTAATTATCAAAAAAAATAATAAAACTACATTAGTGGCAGCTAAATAATAATAATTTATTAAAGAAATAATATTAATAACAAAACAAAAAAAAATATTAAATAAAAAAAAATTTAAAAGAAGCTTTTATATTGAAAAAAAAGTAGCTTTTAAAAGGTTGTCGCGAAATATTCATAAAAAGGTGCGAATTTATTTCATTGCAACATTTTATTTTTTAAAGCTTAATTTTTTTCAATATAAAAGCTTGTTTTTTTTTTTTTAAATATTTTATTTTATGCATTTTAATTATTACTCATCAAGACAAATCAAACGAGCCGGAACACGATGAGTTTATCTTGTGTAGTTTAGAAGTTCCTATGGCTCCTTCCGTCTTCATCATCAGACCTTGGACATCACTTAGGTCTAAAGTAATTGCTTGTCAAGACAAATCCAACGAGCTCAAACATGAAGGGTTTATCATGTGTATAGTTTAGGAGTTCCTATGGCCACCTTTCGTCTCCATCATCAGACCAGCTCGATGGTACCATAACATTGCATTGTCTTCGGAACTGAACCAACACTAAAAATAGGCAAGCAGAATAAAAACAGGGCAAGTAAAGTAAAAAATAAGTTATCCTGGCGGTCGGAGGGAGTGAGGGGAAGGGTAGGGGGTGGGAGGTACCCAACGGGGATTGCCCCTAGCGGGGGGAAGGGTTTGGTACCTTTGAATAATACTACCAGTGAGATCGTACTAAGGTGTACGTAACGGAAATCTGACTCAGGTAGTTACCCGCTTTAAAACTGATACTTTCGACGGGACTTGAATATTTAATTATAAATCAAAATAGTGCAAATATGTGCAAACTTTTTTTTGTGATAATAATATTAGATAAGTTCACTTACAAGAAAAAAGGGAAATTCCAGCTTGATATAGTTTGGCGCATTACTAAACCTTTCAGCAAGTATTTATCATTTTTATTTTCTGGGAGATTTCGACTGCACTTTGTCTTATATGTGTTAAACTACTTTAGTTTATTGTAAATATAAAGTAATAATGACAAAACAAAGTACTCACCTGTAGGTACATCACCCATTGCAAAAATAGTTAATTCATCAATAACAAAGCGAACACAAAATAATTTTAAACATTTCACTCGAGGTACTAATTTGTCGCAGGCAAGCACTCTCGCGAGAATGAGCAACTTGCGACTGTTATTGCAGCGAGCGTTGTAATTCGTTCATAGTTTTGACGATACATGTCGCTGCGGAGGTCAATAAACTTTATATTCGCATAAAAATAAAGGCCCTAATCGTCATTTTACTTTTCGAGTTTTCGCCATCTCTCTCCATACTAAGGCCCCTATGTGCGCCGGCGACACTGAGTTAGCCGTAAAATAAGCACGATTTTTAATAGCCGTTTCGAAAGACCTTCATATGCTATGTAATGAATGAGACATGAGAGAAAGTTTCACGCATCCTCTGTCTTCTACTAATGGAGTGTATGCAGTCCAAAATATGTTGACAACTTAGGTGCCTATGCGTTTTCTGGGTATTTATTTGCATGCGCACAACTGACGTTGAGTTTCATTCAGTATAACCGCAGAGGAAGTAGCAATTACTAATTACCGACTAATTTGATAAAAAATGGACTTCGCGTGAAGCTCGGGGTGCGTGCGACGGCGGTGTCGGGCGGGGCCCGTTAGTTCGTCATGTTTTTTTATCTTTTTAGTTTTTGGGTTTTGTACGTAACACCAGAATCCCAATTAGTCTCGCTGCAGTGCTGCTCCGCTTCTATCTTTCTTGCGGAACCAGACGTGGCAATCTCTGGTGTCTTACCGTGATGTACTTAATCAAGAAATAATACTTCAGGCAGAGAGTCAGCCTGGCGATCCAGCGTGGGAATGCAGCTGGTGTAATGGGCTCGCTTCGCGGACAGGACACGGAGGACGGGCTGGACGAAATATTTTATATTTTTTAGGTTAGTTTTAATTTTAGGTTAATTTTAGTTTTTAACTTAGTTATATTTTATATTAGTTTAGCTTAGATTAGTTTAATTTTTATTGTATCTTCATTTTTTGGTTGATTAATAAATACTCTATAAACAGAAATAATTAGTCTAAGCTATATGTTTTTTTATATGTTACATAGACTAAGCATTAACTCGCTTTATATTTCTTCATTAGCTATATTGTCAGCCTCGGTAGCTCAGTCAGTTGTGCGGTCAGTCGACTGTTTTAAGCAAACCTGGGTGCGATCAGTAGTTGGATGGGTGACCGCACGACCGTTGGAGGTGGACCGTGGTTCGGATTCCACGTTAAACTGTAGGTCCCTTCCCTTCTTACATTACTAGGTGGTAGGGTTTATCCCGCCCGGGTTGGTACCACCGCACTGAACGAAACGTCGTCGGTCGAAACGGCTATGTAAATAGTTTGTGTTTTCCGTCCAGTTCAGTGTAGCCGACATGAAATGAAGGGAAGCACTGACATGGCACCTAGTTCACCCGGTGTTATGGGCTGACATCACGGATGTTGTAGGTGATGTATCAAACCGTGTTAGTTTCCATAAAAAAAAAATATGCAAAGCCGAAAATGAAGACAAGAAATACACCTCGCCCCGCCACGATGCGTGCTGGCGAGAAGACATGAAGTGGTTAAAACCACCTCTTTCGGGAATTTTGAAAAATTCCTGTGAATTCTGGGATTTGAAAAATATTTCTTGGTAGTGATATAGTTACTAACTTTTGACACTCGTAAAATGCTGTAATAATTAATACCTTATTAAAAATTTAAAAATAACATTTTCAAATCAAAATCACTTCCATGAAAATAATTTTTCTCGCCAACATTATGTATTTACACGGGTCTCTACTGAAAGACCTTTTCGCTGATAGACAATTCACGTTGGATACACTCTACATATTGCGATCCCCGCAGGTCTCTACTACGTGGTGGTGGTATTCTTTTTATTATTATTTTTTGGTTCTTTTTATCCCTTTTTTGGGATAGGCAAAGGTAAACCATGCAGCCTTGTTTTTTTTAATTCTATATGTCTTCAATTGTTTTTGGTATTCTTTTTATTTAAATTATTTGATTATTATTTCGTAAAATAAATAAATACATAATTTAAATTTACTTAAACAAAACACATTCAAATAACAACATAATATGGTGTCTCTTACACTTAAAAATATTAAATATAAAATAGGACGATACTCTCTCCAAACAACCATACTTGGTTTGGTAACGTTCAGAGATGGCGCGTCGTGACTGGAGAGCGCTCCACGAGTGTTCCTTCGTTTGTTGGGCTCATTTTTAGCCAATTAGACGTAGACGTTACCTGCTTTCATTTCTACTATTCCACGGACCACCTAGAAGCGAACACTTTCCCGGAGAGAATATTTCCTCGTACTTATGTACTTTACTTTGCTGTACTTACGTACGGTAGAGAACATGTAGGTAGGTAGTATTTTATTTGACATTAAAATGTATTTTCGTTCGCTTCAGTATAGTCTCCGATTTCCAGCGAGAGTGCGAATTCGCCCTGGTGTCGTAAGTTTTAAGGCTACGTGAATAATCAAGTAATTAATAAGAAATAAGAAATAAGAAATATTTATTTTTTCCCCTTCAGCATTACATTATTTTAACATATTAAGACACATTTAAAAACAATCAAGACAAGTAATATTAATTAACACATAACATTTAAACAGTTACAGAAGGAAAAAGGAAAAAAAGGACTGAACACAGCCTATGCTGAGTCTAGTGAAGATTTCACTAGACTCAGCGCTGTATTTAAGTCCAGCCCTTGAACAATTTAAAGATTAACAATTGAAGACATACAACTTCCGCTCTAGCTTACAATATTTTAATGATAAATGAATGTATTTGTTATATATATATATAAATATATGAATAAACAATTTAGACAAGTTAATTTGATATCGGTATGTACTAAAGAATAAATAGTTGCTTAAATTATGTGAGTTGAATAAATTAAGTATACTTAAGTATACTGAATTAATTACTTAAATTATTAAGTATACTTAAATTTTTTGATTATAATCAAAAAATTTATTATCTTAAAAAGTGGACCGATTTGCATGCGGTTATTAAAAAAAAAATTTAAAAATTACTTAAATTACAAATTTAAAAACCCCCGACCCTTAAAAAGTAAAAAAAAATCCGTTTACTTACTTAAAGGAGTCGGGGGACCGCTAAGTAAACAAAACATAAAAAGTCAGAGCTGTGCGGGAATTTACTTAGCGGTCCCCGACTCCTTTAAGTAAGTAAACGGACATTATTTTTGTTTTTTATGGGTCGGGGTTTTTTAAATTTGTAATTTTATTTTTTTTATTCAAAATTCTCATAACAAATTTTTTTCAAACCTAATCAATCAGGGACAACTTTGGGCGAAAGTTTTAAACGTACCTATCTATTTAGTATAAATAGTCAATATACTAAACTATCTACATAAAAATCTATTTCCTGAAAAGCAAAGCATTGTTCCTCGTTTGATGTGTGTGTGTGATCATTTAAGTAGGTACATGATAACTGTGACTATCATGTCCAAATTCCCTCATTTTTTTTTATTCATTATTCTTGTTTATATTTGTGTTTATTGTACCATGGCCTTTATGGAAATCAATAAAGATATTTGTTTGTTCATAATAACACCGATTTCAAAGCACACTCATACAAAAATATGTTGTAAATAATATAATTTCGTTCTTCTTTCATTTATTCACCAAAATTTATAATTATGAAGCCCATTGATACCGTTAGGTAAGCACAACATTGTTAAAATGTGCTCTCTACAATCTGCCCAGACATATTGCATCCGAAGTTAACGAAACTTCAACGAATGTTAAATGAACGTACACTTATGGCTAAAGCCAACAAAGGCGTCACCACACAATGCAGGAATCACACAAATTGATACTCCTGTGATTACGGAGCTTCCGGTGAGTCCCTGCACATTATAAAGTGCAACATATGCTGTCTGTTTGTATTTTATTTTTATTTTTTTATTGAATCTGACACGGTTGGCTACATCACCTATAACATCCGTGATGTCAACCCATAACACCGGGTGAACTAGGTGCCGTGTCAGTGCTTCCCTTCATTTCATGTCGGCTACACTGAACTGGACGGAAAGCACGAACTATTTACATAGCCGCTTCGACCGATGTTTCATTCAGTGCGGTGGTACCAACCCGGGCGGGATAAACCCTACCACCTAGTAAGGTAAGAAGGGAAGGGATCTCCAGTTTTACGTGGAATCCGAATCACGGTCAGCCTCCAACGGTCGAGCGGTCACCCATCCAAGTACTGACCGCGCTCTGGGTTGCTTAACAACAGTCGACCGACCGCACCACTGAGCTATCGAGGCTGACGATATGTCAGTCAACGTTTATGCTTGCCTAAATACGAACCTGATTGGCCTGCTGAACGGGAACAACTATTATCATGCCCGTGTCTACCAATCTTCATTCTGTCGATGGGAACCATCCGTACGAGTTACCTAAACCCTACCACCTAGTAGGAAAAGGGAAGTGACCTACAGTACAGGTCATACGTCATTCGACATTATTATCTCCGGAAGGTATAATAGGTTACAAACTATCGCTCTTTCTCAAATAGGGTCTTCTAGGGTCTGAGCAGTGGAGTAAGAAGTGATTGAAGGTAGTGTTGATAAAAACTGTCATTAGGGTTACGTATCCTTACGGAAGCCTATTGCTAAAACTACGCCGTCTGTCTGTCTGTCCGTCTATCCGTGTCCGAAGACTGTATCTTTTGAACCGTAATAGGTAGCCGGTTTAAATTTTCACACACACAGAAAATGCGTTATATTACAGAGGATATGCAAATAAACAAAGGAAAAAATAAATAAAATTAAGGGGGTTCCTCATATTGGCAGTGGCAGATAGGTAGTTGTGCGTGATGGGTGACGTCGGAGCGAAATAATATACGCACTGTCAGCATACAATATAGTTTTAATCCATATTAAAACACATGAATGCGGTGAGGATTCACAATAGAAGAAAACACACGATACATTATTACATTACACAGGACAGACGACAGATAATCTAACAGGGAGGATATGGACATAAATTAAAGAGGAAGAGATGTGTTGCCTGCCACTTTATAATGCCAATATTGAACATAGACAAACATACGTAAATTATAAATTGGCCTCATTTCCCAACACCTCATACAAATAATTATTATCATAATATGTAAAAGAGCGAGCGCCAATGATCATTTTAATAATATTTTAACTATAATAGTATGAACCGAAAGATATGAAAATGTCACCGATAGATTGCGTGATACGAGAGACTCAATATTTTACTCTGTTGTAAAATAGTCATAGGTGCATAAAAGGGTTAAAGTTGGTGTAATTATAGTGCAAACTTCAAAGCAAAACAACAAAATAAAATCCAGGCTCCGGCCCATTAGGTACGTGGTGCTACAGAACCCTCGGTTCGCGAGTGCGCCTAGTATTATGTTTTGTTTTAATCTGAGTTTAACGCGAACGTAGCCGCGCTCACAGCTATTGTTGCATAATTTGTGGTTTCGATACTTGATTCTCAAAAGGCATGTGTTCCTCTTTTGTGCTTTAGTGTTGTGGTCGAACCTTTGTTTCTAGCTGTTTCAAGTTTTCGTGATGGCGGTAATTGGCTGTTATTATGTCTGTTAAAACCTGAGATTTGGCAGGTGTATTAAAGCTGAATAAAACACGATGATTTATACTGTGCAGAGAATTGAAAATTATGGAAAGGATGTTTTTTTTCAAACTGACACGGTTGGCTACATCACCCACTACAACCGTGATGTCAGTCCATAACATCCTCCGGGCGAATGTCCTTGGCAAATAAGGCAATGCTTTTGGATTTGCTCGCACAACCATGGCGTCACCAGGGGCACCATGGGCAACAAACTTCAATACACTTGTATATTCACTGGTAAATACGCACGGTAGGTATGTTACGTAGGAACAAATTATACAATTCATAGATATTATTACCTAGATATCCTACAACCTCAAAAAAAATTGTTTATAGAAGACGCGACATTTGGCCCCGAGCCACCCATAAGGTGTCTAACGACGCCCATGGACATTCGGTCGCACGCGGCGGTTGCCAGTGTCATATGCATGCATTTACGAGAATGCTTTTATTTCGCTTCCAGACAGAAATAATGAAGATCGAGCTTTATAAAAAGAAAATCCGGTTGTAGAGCGTCGTCCTTGTCGCACGAACTCGTGGTCTCGTCGCGTCGTCTCTTTATAAAGCTCGACACGTATTATTTATCGCCGGTAACTGTACATACTCGTACCAATAATAGGAAAATAATCACTCTTGTCTACTAACTATAAAATTTGCCTTACAATAAGTGAATAGCATTTTGGAAATTAATTATCTCATTAAAAACTATTTAGGTACAAAGAATAAAATTTTTTTTTTATGGAAACTGACACTATTGGCTACATCACCTACAACGTCCGTGATGTCAGCCCATAACACCGGGTAAACTAGGTGCCATGTCAGTGCTTCCCCCTTTGATCGTGCCGGCTACACTGAACTGGTCGGAAAACACAAACACTATTTACATAGCCGTTTCGACCGACGTTTCATTCAGTGCGGTGGTACCAACCCGGGCGGGTTAAACCCTACCACCAAGTAAGATTAGGAGGGAAGGGACCTAGAGTTTTATGTTTCAAATTATGTTTTTAATGAACTGTATAAAAGGAGCTATAAATTTTACACTAATTTTTGCACAATATCGCACGGTAGGTGCATTTCAGAAAAATTCAATTCATTTCTAATAAACTTTAGCCAAAGCACCTTTTTGGATGCGGATGCCTCCCCTTTCGGTTTTCCGAATGTTCAGTACAAAGCATAAGGGATATTTCGACGCCAAAACTGTCGTACATACTTCCAATAGCAATACACTGAGAAAAAAAATTCTAATTATACCTACGTACGACATACACTGTTTCTTCAGACGATTTCTTGCCCGTTCTTGCTCTGGTAACAGAATGGACCGATAAAAATTACGATGACCTGGCCAGATGAACGCATGTAAATTTTTTCCGTCAGAAAAAAACTCATTGGTACACGCCGACCGGATTCGAACCTCGGACGATATATTTATTGGTTCGCAAGAGAAGCCGACGACGATGGCCAGACAACTCGGCCAACCAGCTGATTGTGACCACGATGTAGGAAACTCGTGTTGTGACCTAAGCAACGTGATTGTACGTATAGGTAATATAAATAATGAAGAAAAAAATATCTAACCAGATAAATCATTCGTCCGCGTGGAGCTTATGGAATCAACTCCTAAAAAAATTAACATAACAAAAAATAACAAAAAGTAAAATAAATTAAAACCGGTCTATAAATAAAAATTTAAATGAAGGGAACTAAGTATTAACTACTAAGAAGAAATAAGTACGTATAACTAAAAAATTAAAACCTACCTAACAAACATTAAAATAACTATAAAAAGGGGCGTTTTCAAATTATATTCCCAGAACACTTGCGGCATTACCCCGCCGCCGGATGGAAAGGCTTACACTTTGAATTAAGTAGGCCCTTGATTGCGGGACAGCAGTTGCGTCCACCAGCAGATAAACAAGTACGTGGGTAGTAAGTATAATATAAATAAATATAATATAACCAAATAATTTTCGAATGAAATGGCATTAGGTATTACAGATTATGTTTCTCAGTATACACTCGTTCGACTACTGACTGCCATCAATTCATTTCGGCGCTCGGCATTGTAACGGTCAATTTGACAATGGTTGGAGAGGTCCTGTTTTGAAAATATTTGTCCCGCCAGTCCAACAATTCCATCTAAGTGGGCAGCCGGGATAATCGGCATTACGGACAATGCGGCTTCCATTCTGTTAGGCATGTGCTGGCTGAGTGTTTCGCGAATTATCGATATCGATAATTCGCGAAACACTCAGCACAAAGCGGCGGGTGGCCGAGTGGTTTGGGCATCGGCTTCTCATGCGAGAGGTCCGCGGTTCGAATCCCGTCGGCGTGTACCAATGAGTTTATTCTGACGAAAAAATTTATGTGCATACCTACACCTGCTGCTTCACCGTTCGGAACTGGTGTAAAACTGTAGGTCCCTTCCCTTGCCCCTTACTAGGTGGTAGGCTCAAATTGTAGCCGACTGGGTTGGTACCACCGTACTGGATGTAAGATGGCCGCATAGCAGCCTCGGTTGTGTTCTCGTCTAGTCCAGTAAGTATAGCCAGCAATCCAGGGAAGTCTTCGGTATGGCACCTACCTTCTCGGAGGTGATATTGGCTGGTCGGAGCATGCGCTTCGGCCCCTCCAACTCAGCCACCCATACCGGATTACATAAAAAAAAAGAATAAAACAAACTTAAAACTAATTATAGTTTATCGGTTTACCGGTTTATCCCAGCCGGGTTGCTACCACCGCACTGAACGAAACGTCGGTCGAAACGGCTATGTAAATAGTTTGTGTTTTCCGTCCAGTTCAGTGTAGCCGGCACGACCGAAGGGAAGCACTGACGTTGCACCTAGTTCGCCCGGTGTTAGGGCTGATCAGCAGCGTAATCGGTGTTGTGTTGCAACTACTCTGGTAAATTACAGCACAACACCGACCACCACGTTGAGCAAAGTATTCGGACAAGATAACTATCAGGCAGCAAATAAGGCACGAAGGCCCATCTGCTGCACGACTCGGTGGAAAGACCGCGCCTAGGTCAGAGGTGGCTGGCCTGTCGCCCTTATGCACGGCATCTTGTCCTTATCCCTATTCGCCTTTTAGGAAATGCGCGGGGAGAGATGCAGTGGGACTATTCTTTAATTTACTGACCCCACACAGTTCTGAATATAGAATAGAAATATTAACATTATTTATTTATAATATAAAATTTAGAAAGAAAGAAAAGAAAAAGAAAAATGTTGTTTATTGTCATTATAGATCTTACATACCAGAAAAAATTGGTTGTCTGTAAAGTTGGTTTACGGACGATAGTTTTACGTGATGACGTCATAAAGTATATAAAGTGCGAAGGTACATGATAAAGATGTGATAATAACTATTAAAAAATATGAGAAAATAACGACTATTAATTTTTGTTTAATTTATATTTAAAAAACCTACATAACGCCATCTACATGTTCAACGTTGCAACAACTACCTAACTGCGAAATGAAGTAAATACCGCTGAAGTATTTCATTTACTATTGAGGCTAGATGGGGACGCTAGATGTCGCTCCATGAAATCTCCACATACTGTTGAGAAAATTTGCTGCGATAGGTACATGGTCGATAGCCCGCGTGGCTAACACGTCTGGTCGGTGATGGTGGCAGGGACCGCGGGTTCAAGGCTCGCAAAAGACGGAGAAATATATTTTGTATTTCCTACTATTGTATATGCCTCTCTATCGCGCTCTCGCATGCACACACAGGTCTCTATCGCGCTCTCGCTTGCACACACAGGTTTAGATGGAACGTGACACTTCTTCGTGCGTGCAGCCGGTGTTCATCAATTTATAAGATGTGACGTCATCACGACGAAAAAAAAAATCGGCAAAGTTGAATTTAAAACAATTTAAATCCATAATTATTAATTAGTTATTACAATTTCATATTTCTGAATAGAATCAACCAGCTTTTCAAACTTCGTAAAGCTCCGTAATTAAGTATGTAATTTTATTCCGGTGTTAATTAGTCCGTCAATCTTCTGGCATGGCACTGCACTGACCATTTAACTTCATGAGATGAGGGATATTCGGCTACGTTGAATGCAACATTGATCACCACAGCGAACAGAAAAACAGATACTAACCTAAACCCACCCTTGTTTCATAAATTAAATGATTTTTTTTATTACCTACTCACGGTTCTTCAGATGCTTTCCCTACGGACAGAGTAAACTGTGTATACTTCCCATTTATTCACCACTATCGTTATATGGCATGACTGAAATGAAAAGTAGTGACGCAACACTTTGTTTTTGATTCCTACGATCCAACCGTCCTGTTTTTTTTTGTCTCAATTCGTCTATCGATAAATCGATACAAATTGCATCGAAGAACATAGCGCAGCTCTAGCGGTCTCGCCCAAAACTCGGCTGCGAACCAGCGTCGGTGGGGCTCCCCTAAACTAAAACTACCAATTGAATTAATGGCCTCTCCAAGACCATTGTACAGCTATTATTTTTATTAGCGAAATTTACTAAAATCGATCCAGTGCACACGATTTGACTCAATACACTCCGGTTAGTGTCCTGTTGTCCGGTTAGTAAGCTGATGGGTTATGTATGGTAGATAGGCACCTACTATATTCATTAAATTAATAATAAAAGCATAAATTTACCTAAATTATTCACTTATTGTCTTGCAGAACCTATATGCGTTCCCTGGCCTAGGTGAGGTGACATTTTTCATATTAGTGTACAAAATTCAACAATATTGTTTAAACAAAACTTCTTAAAAGTCGATATTATTTTTAACCAATTTATTATGTACTAGCTGAGCCCGCGGCTCCGCTCGCGTGAAATTCGTATTTCAAAGAAGACAGTAAGTAACTATGGGCGAGGCCGAAGGCCGAGCTGCGTTCAGGAAGTCGATAAACCATATCTAAGAAAGTAAGTACGATTAAGGGCGAGGCCGAAGGCAAGCTGCGTTAAAGTAAACGATAAACCTTGTCAAATAAAGTAAGTAACTAACGGCGAGGCTTCAGGCTGAACTGTATTCTAGAAAGAAAATAAACCTTCTCGAAGAAAGTAAGTAACTGAGGGCGAGGCCGAAGGCCGAGCTGCGTTCAGGAAGACGATAAACCTTCTCGAAAAAGTAAGTAACTGAGGGCGAGGCCGAAGGCCGAGCTGCGTTCAGGAAGACTATAAACCTTATCGAAGAAAGTAAGTAACTAAGGGCGAGGCCGAAGGCCGAGCTGCGTTCAGAAAGACCATGAACCTTCACGAAGACAGTAAGTAACTGAGGGCGAGGCCGAAGGCCGAGCTGCGTTCAGGAAGACTATAAACCTTATCGAAGAAAGTAAGTAACTAAGGGCGAGGCCGAAGGCCGAGCTGCGTTCAGGAAGACTATAAACCTTATCGAAGAAAGTAAGTAACTGAGGGCGAGGCCGAAGGCCGAGCTGCGTTCAGAAAGACCATGAACCTTCACGAAGACAGTAAGTAACTGAGGGCGAGGCCAAAGGCCGAGCTGCGTTCAGGAAGGCGATAAACCTTATCTAAGAAAGTATGTAACTAAGTGCGAGGCCGAAGGCCGAGCTGCGTTCAGAAAAACTATAAACCTTCTCGAAGAAAGTAAGTAACTGAAAGCGAGGCCGAAGGCCGAGCTACGTTCAGGAATACCATAAACCTTCTTAAAGAAAGTAAGTAACTAAGGGCAAGGCCGAAGGCCGAGCTGCGTTCAGAAAGACTATAAACTTTCTCAAAGAAAGTAAGTAATTAAGGGCGAGGCCGAAGGCCGACCTGCGTTCAGGAAGACTATAAACCTTATCGAAGAAAGTATGTAACTAAGGGCGAGGCCGAAGGCCGAGCTGCATTCAGGAAGACTATAAACTTTCTCGAAGAAAGTAAGTAACTGAAAGCTAGTCCGAAGGCCGAGCTACGTTCAGGAAGACCATAAACCTTCTCAAAGAAAGTAAGTAACAAAGGGCGAGGCCGAAGGCCGAGCTGCGGTCAGGAAGACAATAAACCTTATCTAAGAGAGTAAGTAATTAAGGGCGAGGCCGAAGGCCGAGCTACGTTCAGGAAGACCATAAACCTTCTCGAAGAAAGTAAGTAACTGAGGGCGAGGCCGAAGGCCGAGCGGCGTTCAGTAATACTATAAACGTTCTCGAAGAAAGTAAGTAATTAAGGGCGAGGCCGAAGGCCGAGCTACATTCAGAAAGACCATGAACCTTCTCGAAGACAGTAAGTAACTGAGGGCGAGGCCGAAGGCCGAGCTGCGTTCAGGAAGGCGATAAACCTTATCTAAGAATGTAAGTAATTAAGGGCGAGGCCTAAGGCCGAGCTACGTTCAGGAAGACCATAAGACCATAATATTACATAAAAAAAACAAAAACTTTCATACAAAGTCGTCGTCCCCATTTCCCCCCTTAAAGTTGTAATTTCCAAAAAATCCTTAACGGATTCTTACGTTATGAATGAAATAAACCTATGTTCCAAATTTCAGCTTTCTAGACTTAGTAGTTTCGGCTGTGCGTTAATAGATCAGTCAGTCAGTACAAACAATTTTATAAGTATAGATATCTACTCTTTATTCTACTCGTATCTTCTACCAAAAGCATCTATCTACACTACACCAACGCAACGCAACAGAACTGCTAACGCCATATATTACGACCATTCGACACTAAATTCCGTTTTCTTTGATATTGCTCAACCCTAAGGCTATTTAACTTTATGGTATATAGCCTACTATAGCCTACTATAGTGAGCCTGAAGAACTACTCTTTACATTGGTGTAAACCGCATAAAAATCTGTTAAGTGGTTCCGAGTTTACCTCAAACATACATACATACATGCAAACAGACGTTTCCTTTTATAAGAAGTAGAGATAGAGAAAAGAAGATAGAGATTAAATTATCCTCCCTTCCTTTCTCCCCGCGGACTCCTCCCCCGTACCTCAACCCCACTCTTCAAAACCACCCCCAGTATGGATAAAATTATTTAAAATCATTTAAAATCCTAAAACCTAATTTTGAAATCACCCGTATTTTAATTTAAGGGTTGATTTAGCAAAAACGCTGAAACACGTAATTCTTTATTTTATACCAAAAGCCTTAATATGAATTTTCATATCCCTAACTTGAGAAATGATGGGTTCCCCATACATTCTTACATCCCCTATTTCACCCCGTTAAGGGTTGTTTTTTTGAGACAAAAGGTAGCCTATGTTCTTCCTCAGGATGCAATTCAGCTCCGTACAAAATTTCATAAAATCCTAAAATCTAATTTTGAAATCAACCCCTATTTTAATTTAAGGGTTGATTTATCAAAAACGCTGAAACACCTATTTCTTTATTTCACTCCAAAAGCCCAAATATAAATTGTCATATCCCTAACTTAAGAAATGCTGAGTTCCCCATACAAACTTTCATCCCCTATTTCACCCCCTTAAGGGTTGTTTTTTGAGACAAAAAGTAGCCTATGTCCGTCCTCGGGATGCAATTCATCTCCGTGAAATATTTTATCGAAATCTGTTCAGCGGTTTAGGCGTGAAAAGGTAACAGACAGACAGACAGACAGACAGACAGACAACAGAGTTACTTTCGAATTTATAATATTAGTATGGATATTGTGTAACTGTGTGTTTCCCTAATAAAATGTAATCGAAATTAAAATTAAATAATGCGCAGGCTGGCTGGGGATGATTTCTTGATTCCTGTAGCACCTCTTCGTTGCAGAGCAAGACGGCCTATGATAATTACCATAAATATACACAATAAACGAGGAAAGAATCCGCAATGCACTATTTATTTACGGTAAATATACACGGTGTTGCAGTTGCCCCCGTAATATTTTTAACTGACATAAGGGGGTTATTCTATATGTGAAACTGAATAACTTCTGTGAAGAAAAAACTTTTTTTGTAACAAAAACAATTTTTTTTCCATACAAATTTTAATTACCTTTTCTCAAAATGTATGGAGAAAAAAAATTTTTTTCTCTTCAAATAAAAAAGTCGTAGAACAAAAGTTGTTCTATTTCACGTACACAATCACCCCCTTTCGGGTTTTACGGTTGGGGTTGCAACACCGTATATTATGTACCTACCATACGAGAATAATCTAGACGACACATTTGCCTAACGCATTTCAAATATAAAAAATAATACACACGTGAATTATTAAACTGGATGATGGCCAGTGCATCACTTAATTATTTATGAAATTTATGAAAACTGTTGCTAATTACATCGAACTGTCAGCAATGTAAACTACGAGTATTTAATTAGAATTTTTTGGAGTTACTTTATGTCGGGAAAGAAGGGGATACCTACATCTTTGGCGAGAAAATCTCACGCACTTGTTATGTGTGATAGTTATGTGTGATATGCATAGTTAGTTTACTTACCTAGGGCAGTCCTTCCCAAATGTTTTTAATGATTCAACACAGCACAACGTCACAAGTTTTGCAATGGCTCAGTCAGACAGAGACAACAGATGTCGACGGGCATCCTGGCCCCTGGCTGATGCACCCTGACCTCTTCGTTATGCTTATAATCTGAACTTGTGTGTTAATTTCTTCGGCCAAAAAAAAAACAAGAAATAGCAATTAGTACTAAAATAAACAATAACCACAAAATAAAGCATTTTTTTTAATATTTTTTTTTATTAGTACCACCGCCCTGAATGAAGGTCGGTCGAAGCGGTTATGTAAATAGTTCGTGTTTTACGTCCAGTCCAGTGTAGCCGGCACGACCAAAGGGAAGCACTGACATGGCTAAGGTCACCAAGGTGCTATGGGTGTTAATTTTTTATCTAAATATTTTAGTAAAATCAACGAGTAAAATATGTATTTATTAGGTAAGTAGTAGGTATATCGTCTATTGGCACTTCGAATAAAAATAATACAAATTCATATAAAATTGTATTGTTAAAAATTAAATTAATCTATACATATAATAAAATCGTAGAGGTAAGAAAGTCTGTACATTGAATGTATTCCGAAAAAAACTAACCAGGGTGGCTTAAAATGAGATACTGAACATGTTAGAACAGTTTTTAGAATTTTTGTTTGTTTGTTTGTTTGTTTGTTTGTTTGTTTGTTTGTTTGTTTGTTTGTTTGTCTGTACGCGCATCACGTAAAAACCACTGAACGGAATTAGACGAAACTTTGTATAGTGGCAGTTTATATGCCGGGTTAACATAATACGTAAAAAAAATAACAAAAATTAAAAAAAAATTAACAATTATAAACATTATTGCGCGTTTAAAATCACGTAGTCCAAAGTACATAATTATATCTTGGGAACTGGCAGCAAATACAATTTGAATAAAATATTCATTCGAAATTTAAAAATATGTAGATACAACGAAAATGACAGTTCTTCTTTTTTATAACATGAACACAATAGTCTATACATATCTATTCTTTCTATACATATCATAAAATCGTAAATGCAAAAATTTCAATTTGTACGCGCATCTCGCAAAAACCACTGAACGGAATTTGACGAAACTTTTTATAGTGACAGTGTATATCCCGGATGAACATAATAATTAAAAAATATAATAAAAATCACGTAATCCAAAGTAAAGGTAAAAAACAATTTTAAATGTCATGTTGACAACGGAGAACTGTCATCTCGACGTGAGCTGGCCGGTGATAAATTGTTTGCTATATAAAAATAATAATTGAAAGTCGAAGTTATGTCGCTGTCATTGGTGCAATAAAATTTATATATCTGTTGCCCGCGGCTTCGCTCGCGTGAAATTCGTATTTAAAAAAAAGAAAGTAAGTAACTAAAGGCGGGCCCGAAGGCGGATCTGCGCTCACGTAAACGATATTCTTTCTCGATGAAAGTAACTAAGGGCGAGGCGGAAGGCGGAGCTGAGTTCAGGAAGAAGAAAAACATTCTTGAAGAAAGTAAGTAACTAAGGGCGAGGCCGAAGGCCGAGCTCTATTCTGGAAGACCATAAACCTTCTCGAAGAAAGTAAGTAACTATGGGCGAGGCCGCAGGCCGAGCTGCGTTCAGGAAGAAGCTAAACCATCTTGAAGAAAGTAAGTAACTAAGGCGAGGCCGAAGGCCGAGCTACGTTCGGATAATTGAAAAACCATCTCGAAGAAAGCAAGTAACTAAGGGCGAGGCCGAAGGCCGAGCTGAGTTCAGGAAGAAGCTAAACCATCTCGAATAAAGTTAATTAACATTAAGATTGAGTTAATTTAATTTAAATTTTATTATAAAGTCCACGCTTCCAACGGCAAATATACCGTGCATCCTAGAACCTCGCGGTTATTCCCGGCTGGATGGCAAGAGGCCCGATGCTATCACCTTAGTGCCATGGACTAAGGGTAGTTCTTTGATGTGGGACGCCACTTTTGTTCTCACATTTGCTCCAAGTCACGTTAGGACATCTTCAAGAGCGGCTGGCGCGGCCGAGGCTGGGCCGGAGAGCCTCAAACGCAGCAAATATAGAAATATAATTCAAGATTTCGAATTTGTTGCGTTTGCGGTTGAAACCCTCGGTCCGTGGAGCAGTGAAGCCAAAAGAGGCTTGAGCTGGTTGACGCAACTGGTGTCCCGCCATCAAGGGCTTATGTACTTCATTCAAAGGGTAAGCCTTGCCATCCAGTGGGGTAATGCCGCAAGTGCTCTAAGAACATTTGAAAATGCCCGTTTTGATAGTTATTTTAATGTTTGTTAGGTAGGTTTAATTCTTTAGTTATTAATATTACTTTTTTATTTTTATGAAATAAATAGATTGAGTAAACGATATTATATTCTATCGAAGAAAGGAAGTCTTTAAGGGCGAGGCCCGAAGGCGGAAGAGGGTTTTTGGTTTACCTGAACGCAGCTCAGCCTTCGGCCTCGCACTTAGTTCCTTCCTTTCTTCCAGAAGGTTTATCGTCTTCCTGAACGCAGCTCGGCCTTCGGCCTCGCCCTTACTTACTTCCTTTATTTGAGAAAGATTTATCGTTTACCTGAAAGCAGCTCGGCCCTCGGCCTCGCCCTTAGTTAGTTACTTTCTTTAAGAACCTTCTTTAAGGTGTACCGTGTGGGGCCGGTACTTTAAAAGAATAGCCCCACTGCATCTCTCCCCGTGTATGTCGTAAAAGGCGACTAAGGGATATGATTCCCTTCTTATATTACTAGGTGGTAGGGTGTAACCCGCCCGGGTTGGTACCACCGTACTGAATGAAAGGTCGGTCGAAACGGCTATGTAAATAGTTTGTGTTTTCCGTCCAGTTCAGTGTAGCCGGCACGACCGAAGGGAAGCACTGACGTGGCACCAATTTCACCCGGTTTTATGGGCTGACATCACGGATGTTGTAGGTGATGTAGCCAACCGTGTCAGTTTCCATAAAAAAAAAAAGAAGGTTTATCGATTACCTGAACGCAGCTCGGCCTTCGGCCTGGCCCTTAGTTACTTACATTCTTCTTTGGAATACGAATTTCACGCGAGCGGAGCCGCGGGCTCAGCTAGTAATATAATAAAATTAAAATTAAAAGTCTTTAAATAAATATCGGTGGTTTCACCTACAACATCCGTGATGTCCAGTTCAGTGTAACCGACATGAAATGAAGGGAAGCACTGACATGGCACCTAGTTCATCCGGTGTGTCGTGGGCTGACATCACGGTTGTTGTAGGTGATGCAGCCAACTGGGTCAGACATATTCCATGTCAGATTTCATTAAAAAAAGATGCCTTATCTGCAGTGATTCATTTTGGTAAATTGAGCACAGAAAAAGAAAACAATTTTCATAACCATTTCCATCGGCCGTCATTCAGCGCGGTGGTAAGAATCCGGTCGGGGCCCGATGTTGCGCCTCGCAGAGGCTGACAAAACTGATTGGAAGCTGCTGATCTAGGTACAGGCAGGAGGTAAGTACGGGAGTACATCCACGGGCGGCGGCGGCCGTGTCAGACCATACCCGCAGCATCCTCATCAATAGCGGCAGATCTGTATCGCGCACTTTTGTCTCCTCTAGACAATAGAAGCCGGCTCGTCGTTATAAATCTATCAGGCCGCGTGGCAGGTGCTGTGATGTCTTCTTCCTTCGGCGGCGAGATCAAAGAGGCGGCGCCTTTGTGTCGTCTCGTCTTCTTTCCGCCCGCCGCACCGCCCCGCGCCCCCCAGTCTCCGCCGCACAGTGTTAATATTTGCATATTAATGTGCGGAGTAAATAAACCGTGTTTTTGTGAAGCTGAGGGGGGTAAATGGTAAAGTATTCTAAATACAAATTTAAATGTTCAATTCAATTCAATTCAAATATTTGAAATGTATTTGCTAGGTATAATATGCATTATATTTCTTTATTATTATTATCCATTTATTCACACATCTATAACTATACCTAAAATATACAAAAATTATATATAAAATTATTATGAAACATATGGAGTTTCCACCATTGGCTGACCCAAGCTACCGATGATCGGGTCCCAAAGAGAGAAACCTCCGGACTATGCGCGCAGTGTCGAGCAGCACTGCCTTCTGGATCTGACCCTTGAACCAACCACTCAGCGAGAGCCTCTCAAGGTGGTCGTCAAGGCTCTTCGCCATCAGCCCATGCGCTGATACGACTATGGGCACAACGATCGTCGAGTCGATGGGCCACATTTTGGTAACCTTCAGCATCTTCTCTGCTTCCTATCCTTATTATTATTATTATTTATACGTGTAGCACCAGGAGCTCGGAGCTGATGCGTGCATATCAAAAAATTAAATTATACTTACTTTATTTTTACAAGTAAGTTAGTTTTATTCTATTTTGAAGTAATTTGTATATTTATGACATAGTTTAATTTTAGCAATAATTGTGTGTATTGTAAATCTACTTCTTTAATATGTTATATACCAATAAATATATGCCAATTTGTATCGGGAAAAAATGTATTATGCACCTTGTAAGTTACCTATAAGTTTGCAAAATGTTGCCTTACACATCAGCAAACCAACACGGAACATCGCTAAACTAAAAATAACACAATATAGTTTCACAAATGTCCTACAGAAAGTAAAAATAATGTTAAAATCTGTCGTATTCGATTTGCAATGGGAGAGGATTATCCGTCACTCCGATGAAGGAAAACACCATGAGAAAACATTACGTACAATATTGAATACGTGGCTACGCTATGCAGCCATGCAGCCAGTGTTATTAAGTTTGAAGGCGGCTGAAATCGGTAGACCTTAAAATGCCACTTAGTCCCTCCAAGTGGTGTACGAAGCGACAGCAAGCAAGCACTGCTGCTAGCTACCGACCGCTGCGCTGGCTGACAAAACGAAAGATAAGTATAGATTCGTGACTTCAAGATGGCACCCTGAAGTTAAACCAACGACAGGGACGAAGGTAATTGTATAACAATTAGCGGGACATTTAGATTTCTTTGTTTTTATGTTTCATCTTAATTTACACGCATTTGCAGAAAACATTGAATCAACAATCCCTCTTACATATTGTATTCGAACCTACCACTTCTAATAAAGATTTTTTTTATTACTTTTCAGTTCAGTCGAAGTATTCAGTTTTTAAATATTTTTAAATTAATTTAATTTTGTTTTTGTTTTATCTACTTACAAACTAAAAATAATGAAGTGTGAGGTGGAGAGGGTGAGGAAATGGAATGTGTGTGCCTACTTCCTACACCCACCACCCCGGTGGCGGCGCATCGGCGGAAGTGAAGGGAGAGAGTAGTTGTAGGGAAATGAGCTGAAGAACCGTATTGATGCTCTTCTATACTTAATAACTATTAAATTCTTCGGTCGAGTCGATATAAGACGAAAAATCACACTTAAACCTTAGAATATAGTTCGAGAATATATTTTTAGGACGACATGTATGGCTGCATCATGTTGCTATAACATTCCATACATCTTGATGGATGACATAGTGTTTTTCGTGCCATAGTAAACAACAGGTATATAAACTCAATTCGAGGCGGGATTGCACCTATATTTGCTTCACTTACACAGTATTACATTTTCTATTAAACTTTTTTTTTACTTCACCGAAAAAAAAATTCGAGTTTCAGGTGTACATAGAGTCATTTCGTTCGGGACTACCACTTATACTTATATACCGGAAATAAGGGCTACGTGGGGCAGGGCGGCGGCGACGCGACGCGCGACGGTTGTAAGAGAAATAGGCATATTTATTCATTTTCACGCGTTAAAAACGTGAAAACATAACATTAAAAAGCTACGATTGTATAGAAAACAATTATGTATCTATATTTCTGCTTAAGTCTTGTATTGAATTAAACTACACATGTATGATTTTCAAAATAATTTAATTATTTTAATGTTGAGTGTTATTTCCGCCTGTAACACCGTGTAAAGAAGGGAGCCTCCTAAGATAAATTCATCATACCATCATGAAACAGCCACAGGGACACCATTGATGGAACCCTCTCGTGAACGCCTCATGGAACTAGAGGAATCTTAAGCAGAAAGCAACGAGAAATGGTTGCTGTTGGTGAAAATCTTCGAACATATAATATTTCTACTGTCATAGGGTTCCTTTGTTAGGGTTCCGTATCCATACGGAAGCCTATTACTAAGCCTTCGTCTCTGTCTGTCTGTCCGTTCGTCCGTCCGTCCGTCCGAGTGCTGTATCTTTTGAACCGTCATAAGTAGCCGGTTGAAATTTATTGATCCGGAGAATGTGTTATTATGGCGGATATGCCAAAAAATAATAAGAAAAGCAAAAAATTAAGGGGTCCCCATACAAGAAACTGCTAAGAATCGATTAGTCACGCTACTGAATAATAGATGGCGCCACAGGCCTTTATGTTTTGCATTGTAGAAAGACTAAAGATAGCATGTATAATGGTATAGTATAGCGGATCTACAGAACCCTCCGTGCGCGAGTCAAACTCGCATTTGACCGATTCTTTTAGTTGAACTTGTAGCGGCTTAGCATGTTATACTAAAATTAGTAACACTTTACTCACAGAACAGCGATCCGCGGCCGCCTTCGCCGAGCCGGCTCGCGACGCTATTTCATGCTCTGTGATTTTACTTGAGGTTTTATAAGATAAATTGACAATCATATAGCTAATTACTTAACCTTAGAACAATGTTGCTTCACAAGTTGAAATCAACGGTTCCTCCGTACATTTTAATTAACCAGACATTTCATATTTAATTTTAATCTACTTTTTTTGTAACTCCGATTGTCACGCGGACGGAGCCGCGGGCGCAGCTTGTTATGCCTTTTTTTTATGTAATCCGGTATGGTTGGCTGAGTCGGAGGGGTCAAAGCGCATGCTCCGACCAGCCAATATCACCTCCGAGAAGGTAGGTGCCATATCGGAGACTTCACTGGATTGCTGGCTATACTGGAACCTATCACAAAGAACGAAACAGTCGGGGGCGCTTACAACTCCAATCCGACTATCCGAAACATTACCATCGCCATAAACCAAATAAGTTACAGAATACATTTATTCAGGCGAACTTATTTATTGCGTTTATTTATAAGTTTTTGCAGATGCAAATGAAAAATATATTACATTCTCCGGCTACTGAACTTCACCTAATTGGCAGGAGACGGCAGTCGCGACTTTTTGCATTGATTGCTATTTCGGCAGTTTTTATTGGAATACTCATTGAGATGGGATGCGAATTTAATTGTCTGATTCCTTGAGGTTAGTTTTTCTGCAAGTTTTTGTGCGCCGCCGGCTTCTTTGTAGAGGGAGACAGAGCTTCTTGTATTTTGGAATTGATGAATTGTGCCGCGGTGAATGAGATCTGTGTTTGGTTGACGTCTACGGGACTCGGTCCACAGTCGGATATTTAAAAACATAAAAATTATTGATACCTAGCTGAAAGAAGATGAAAAACGTCCAGATTTCATTTTTAATGTTCAATTTCCATACGGGATCCTATTACTAAGCCTACGACGTCTGTCCGTCCGTCTGTCTGTTCGTCCGTGTGTCCTACATTTAAAGGATACAACCCCAAGCGGCGGGTGGCCGAGTGGTTTGAGCATCGGCTTCTCATGCGGGAGGTCCGAGGTTCGAATCCGGTCGGCGTGTACCAATGAGTTTTTTCTGACGAAAACATTTACGTGTATACCTACACCTGCTGCTTCACCGTTCGGAACCGGTGTAAAACTGTAGGTCCCTTCCCTTGCCCCTTACTAGGTGGTAGGCTCTAATTGTAGCCGACTGGGTTGGTACCACCGTACTGGATGTAAGATGGCCGCATAGCAACCTCGGTTGTGTTCTCCTCTAGTCCAGTATAGCCAACAATCCAGGGAAGTCTCCGGTATGGCACCTACCTTCTCGGAGGTGATATTGGCTGGTCAGAGCATGTGCTTTGGCCCCTCTGACTCATCCACCCATACCGGATTAAATAAAAAAAAATAAAAATTTAATGTTCCTTTATAGGTAGCCAGTTGAAATTTTCAAACAATATTTGTTATTATGGCGAATATAAAACAAACATAAAAAATACATACAAATAATAAAAAAAACTAAAAAATAAAGGGGTGGGGTCTAAACACAAGAAACGTGTTTTTTTCAACCTTTTTTTTTTTACCTTTTTTACGTAAAAACAGTAATACATACAAACGTCAAACTTGGTGAGATTATAATGCCAACTCTAAAGTAAAACACAACAAATAATAAAAACCGGCAAATTTCGCGGTGGTACGGAACCCTCGGTGCGCGAGTCCGACTCGCACTTTTTTCATTTTACTTAAATATTTTTCATATATACAATACGAGTATATTTAGGTTTTATGGGTGTTCTATATTCTTACTTATATTTATAAAATATCTTTGCTACACCTACATACATTCATTCATTTATGCATTTCACGCACCTAAATGTTGGCTGGAAGAAATCACTTCAAAAAATATTTAAAATAACACTAATAGAACATTTGTGGAGCTTTAAGAATTTTCTATCTATCTATCTTTCCTTTGCCATCTTTTCGAGAATGTTGGGTACGATCAGGGTGAAGGATATGTACTCTCTCATTAGTAGCAATTTTCTAATTATTTAATAAGTCTTTTTTCAATAATTTTATAAGAGCCTAAAGACATATGTACAGAAATCTTGTCAGAACTCTAGCTAATAAGTTCATCAAAATTCTCCAAGGAGCCGGCCCGTGATTGACAATGTGTCGATACATTCGTAGACTTCCTCCGACAATCTTTGGCTCGATCAACAGGAGTTGCTCCGTTGTTCCGATTCCTTGTAATACTGTAAGGGCCGTTTGCACCAACACAGACTTAACAATTCCACTTATGCTCATCTTAAAGACACTTACAATAAATAAATATACTGACTAATACAAGTGAGTTGCGCCAACGGTGATATGCTCTCATTAGAATCCTATCTAAGCTGACTTAAAGTGAAGTCTGGGTGTTCAGTCATATAATTTCCTAACAGGCACTTAAGAAAAGTCAATTGACATCTGCCATGCAGAGCGAGAATAGCGTAAGCAGCTGTCTGTTGAACTGTTTGTTTTATGAACGATTATGACTTTATTACACAAACATTTAGTGCCATCTTTGCCTTCTCAAAGTTGAAAGTTAGAGATGACGCTAAATAATTGCTCATTGCTAGTTCACAATGCTGCCAGAGCGTAGAAATGTATAATTTGATGAAAAAAGAACGCACTCTCCGAGATATGGACCATTTAGAGAAATATAAAAGTCGAGCCATGGTTTCACGTGTCGAGTTACGGATTTAAACTGTCGTTAGTAAACGGGTCTTTAGAGATATTTAAGTCTGTGTTGGTGTAACAAACAGCCCTAAGTTCCTCTTCGGTGTTAGGGTAAACCCCGTTCAAATTAGTGACATACACTCAACAAAGGTTGGTCGAAAAGGCGTTAATGCTTTTCGTCCAGTTCAGTGTGTAGTCGGCATGATGAAGTGATGGGAGGAACTTTGTTAGGTTAAAATTAAAATAACTCTCTGTGTTCCAAGAGGTATTTGGAAGAGCGTATTAGTATCGGTTACAAGACAAACACTGCTTACAAGATTACGGCGCGAGGGGTGTATTGGAGGCATTTGGGGGTGAATCGGGAGCATTTGGGAATGTATTTGGGGAGGAGAGGAGGGTCGTCGGCGCGTGATTCACATCGGGTAGCGCAACACGCCGCACTCTTTCCGATTTTTGTCGTATTTATAGTCAGTTTTCAGGAGAAGAATAATTTTACTCTTACTTAGGCGCTTGCTTGTTGCATACCCACTCTAATACGTACGAAATTTGAGATTGAAAAACGTTTGTTGTACGATTTTTAATTGATTGCTTGTAGTGAAAATATGTTCCTAACACAGATCATATGGTTCCTACCCATAAATGTTAGTTGCATTGCAAAGAATCACTAACAACGTTTAGGTATTTAAAAATACTAATTTAAATTACATAGGGATGTAATTAAAAAAACCGTTTAAAAACCAAAAAATCATGACAGCAATGAAAGGTAAAAGGGTGCTGTAATATAATTAGATATAGTTTGGGTATTCTCAGGTAAAATTTTATTATGATATACTTATAGGTACTATTTCACACTGCAGTTCTTTAGTTTTAATTCTCAATGTACTTTTACATTTACGTAAAAAAATACGTTAAATGTAAAAGAGCGCGACTATGAGCCCGCTCCGATAGCTCGATCGCCGTCGAAATACACAATCCGCGAGCGGGTCAACAAATACTCCGCCAGTTGATTCGTTTCGTTATTCCCGCTAACTCAATAAGGGTTGATTGCAATCAGAACAGCCCCCCGCTCCCGCCCGCCCGTGCCGCTGCGCCGCCGCCCCGCCGCCGCCGCCGCCGCCATCCGCCCCTGAGTAGAGTTGCCGTACTCAGTTGGAAAAAATCTTTTTTTTTATTTCAATGCAAGCCATAAAATAAAATTTTACTTAAGTACTACATAGTTTTTGTATAAAAATTCATCCACACAAAAAATGTCAAAACGTACAGTAAAGTAAAAGTAAAACTTAAGAGCCCCCATACAATAAGTCGCAGGCTTTTATATTTTTCATTGTAGAAATATAAAAGATAGACGGATATAGTATGGTATGGAATAGCGGATCTACGTAGCCCTCCGTGCGCGAGTAAAACTCGCACTTAACCGATTTTTTTATTTACTTACTCACTGCTTAAATGTCTCTATACAATAGATCGATCCGGGTTGCCTTAAAAACCTGAACGAAACCGAAAAAAGGCAATTATGGTAACCCTAGTCTCCCATCCGTGTTGAGTTGAGCAGTGGTGAGCTGCTGTGTTTATTGGTTATAGCTTTCGCCCGCGGCTTCGCTCGCATGAAATTCGTATTTAAAAAGAAGAAAGTAATAGTAACTAAGGCCTTACCTACTTACCTTACATTTATTTCGGCGCGCGGAACATTTCGGTTTGTATGGGAGCCACATCTTAGAGTAAACTTAACTGAATTTTATTTAGCCTATCCTGTGTTCCGTATAGTTACATGCGCTTGTACTAAGTTTCATCGAATTCGGATGATCGGTTTAAGAGTTATGGAGGAACATCATACATACAGAAAATATTTCTAAAAATCGTCAATTTAGTTTTAGTGTAATACATAATAGTCTACAAACGCAATATCTCAACAAAAAAAGTAACTTACTCCTTGACCATCCCTTACAGATTTATTATTAGTATTTATTGATTAGTATTAGCCAGCGCAAGCTAGATAGACGTCGTCGCGTAGTAGTCGTCGCCACCGCGTCGTATTTACCGCACACAATCAGTACAACGTCGTTTTCAGCCCCAGCGCATCCTTCCATCCGCAGAACATACTTGCTCAAGAAATCCATCACCCGACAGTGATCTCTGCTATTCAGCCCGGCCGGTGCGTCCGCGGCGCATTCAGCCGGGAGTGACGCCCTCTCGGCCCGCCCCCGTCCGCCATTCAAGTTCTGCGCGACTAGAGCTCGTGGAGTTTTCTTTTACGGAAATAATTCAAAATTCGAAGTGGTCTCCCTAGCTAGCGCATACCTAGAGCAGATCCGGAATGAGCTGCAAAATGTATGTAGTAAGTACCCAAAAATTGTACCGTGTGGGGCCGGTACTTTAAAAGAATAGCCCCACTGCATTTCTCTCCGTGTATGTCGTAAAAGGCGACTAAGGGATATGACTCCCTTTTTATATTACTAGGTGGTAGGTTTTAATCCGCCCGGGATGGCGCCCGCACTGAATGAGAGGTCGGTCGAATGGGCTCTTTAAATAGTTTGTTTTTTCCGTCCAGTTCAGTGTAGCCGGCACGACCGAAGGGAAGCACTGACGTGGCACTAAGTTCGCCCGGTGTTATGGGCTGACATCACGGATGTTGTAGGTGTCCGTGTCAGTTTTCATAAAAAAAAATTTGTTTGTCTGTAAAGTCGGTTTACGGACGATAGTTTTATGTGATGACGTGGAATAATCGTAGTACATAGAGCAAAGATCAGTAATTCTATTTCCAGTAGAAAGATTAATCATCTTGTGACTGGCCATCAATAAACTTCTGTTGTCTGATCTTGACAGTTTTACTTTCTTAAGACGTTTCCATGGTAACTTTGACTATACCGATTCTGCCTCTCTATCGCTTGTTACGCGCTCTCGCTTGCACACACAGGCTCAGATGGAACGTGACACTTTTTCGTGTGTGCAGCCGGTGTTCATCAATTTATAAGACGTGACGTCATCACGTCAAAAAAAACTAACGAGCACGCACGAATTAGGGGCAGGCGCAGAGCAACTGGGGCACGAGCCAGGGGCGCAAAAATGGGCGGCGGACCAGGGGCAACGATGAAGAAAATAGAAATCGGCGGGACGACGCGACGGGGCGCAGGGCCATCGCGTCATTGTGGGCATCATAGTTCGAATATTATTTCATTGGTCTTTTTTTTCTGTGAAGACTTCGCTAGTGACAATGTCTCTAAAATCATATGAGCAAAAGATTCGAAGACTAGATTTGGAGTCCAGATCAGTGTAGCCGTCCGTCACGGCCAAAGGGAAGCACTGACATGACAACTAGTTCATCAAGGTATTGGCTGATATTATCACGGGTGTAGTGGGTGATGTAGCCAACCATGTTAGGATCCATAAAAAAATACATACATACCTCACGCTGTATCACGACAATCGGGGTAAGCATATTAATCGACGATGTGCTACAAGTACTCTTGTAAATTACAGCTACACCAACCACCACATTTAGCAAAGTATTAGAACGAGATAACCACCAAGCTGCAAGTAAGACACATAAAAATATTGAGGATATTAGTTAAACAATATTTTCCTTGGGGCGCCAAATTAGATTCTTGCCCTGGGCGCCAGAGTTGGTCGTTACGACCCTGTTTGCATGAATGTGGATAGTATTATAAGTATTCTATGACAGAAGTATGTCAGGCAGGACCTTGGCACACGGAGGGAGATCCGTTGTACCTACCGGATTGGGAGCAGCCGTGATAGGTACTACGCATTAAACACATTATGAAGCGTGAGAATTGTTTCAGGACGGTAGAAATGGACAGGACATGGAAATTGTTGTCTCTGGCTGTATCATTGGTAAACACGTATGATATGTATGTATGCAGGTCCACCACAGTTATACCTTCACTTTGATTGTAAGCTCTTTTGTCCGGTTTCTCACTTGCTATAATATATAAATATAATATAAATTATACCTACACAGGGTGACGTACATACATAATGTACATACATAATGTACATATGAATGTACATACATACATACATACATACCGCACGCTGTATCCCGAAAATCGGGCTAAGCAGAATAATCGGTGTTGTGCTACAACTACTCTTGTATATGGCACCGACCAGCACGTTTAGCAATGTATCTATTAGAACAGGATAACTATCAAGCAGAATGCCATGTAATGCATGACTCGGCAGAAGGACCGTGCCGAGGTGAGAGATGGCTAGCCTGTCGCCCATTAGCACGGCACCTTGTCCTTACCCTTTAGTCGGCTTTTACGGCATGCACGGTGAGGGATGCAATGGGGATATTCTTTTTAAGTGCCACCCCCACACAGTACAGTGACGTATAAATTTCAGCGATGATCTCCCGCACGAGCCCTCTCATCACATTCAGCTGCGACAATGCGCCTGCAGACACTCCACAAGGCAAACACTACTCTTTAAATAAACAGACAGAGATCAAAGACTCCGATACGATACAGAGGCTGCGGCTAATTCGGCCGCCGCCGCGAGCTCCCGACTCGAGCCGGGCGGAGCCATTCCTGTTCGTTCTAACTACTCCAGATACATCTAGGGTTGTCTAACTAATAAATAGGTACTGAGGCTCGATCGTGAGATCTTTTTGACGTTTTCATATTTAGGTACCTACATATTTTCCACCAAGTACAGTCTCGGGTCTTTCAAGAGGGGCGTGAATGGGCACCTGTCAGGCCGGCATGGAATAAGCAACCCTCGTATTCGATTGAATATCGATGGGCTACCTACATTCATTAGACACCTTGTGGGTAGCCACATGTCGTTTATTATTTCTTTTTATGGAAATTGAAACAGTTAGGTACTTCACCCTATAACATCCGTGATGTCAGCCTGACACCTTGGTGAACTGGGTACCATGTCAGTGCTTCTCTTTGGTCGTGCCAAATACAATGAACTGAAATAAAGTTTCTACGGGCGACCGACATGCGACGGCGGCCGTATAACGTACCTACGTCAATATATTATGAAGATCCTTATAACTCGAGAATCACTTATTGATTTACATACTGTTTTCACTCTTACATTCTGATACTTATCAAGATGGCTTTAGGCTATAAATTATAACGCTACGTTATCGGCGGCCTGAGCTGTGAGCATAAAGAAACACGAAGCGAAGCCACGGCAAAAACTAGTAAACAATAAACAAACTATTGTAACAGCCAGCTAGAATATACACAGGAGCATACAGCATGGGTTCTCTAAATCGTTTCTTTGTCGCACCGCTAGGGTGTGGAACTGTCTTCCGGCGAGTGTGTTTCCCGAATACTTTAACCTGGGTGTCTTCAAACGTCGTATTAACAGGCTATAGACAACCTAGCAACAGCCTGAAAATCTGCTGGCATGGCTCCTAACTGAGCGTGGTTTCGCGAGGTGAGGTGATTTTAGCTCTGTCGACTGGACCATTGGTTTCCCGGCACAGCCAACCATCTTGGTTTTCATAAAAGTACAGTAAGCTCCGGTCCTCTTATGAAGTGCTTGAATAACAGATAATCCGTCAGATCACCGAAAGGAGACAGACACTGGTGATCGAAAACCTAGCAGACTAAAGTCCACAGGAGTCGTGCAACGTGCAGCTGAGGGACTTGACCATCATAGCGTGAGGCCTACAAGTTCATTTCATTCAGTATGTCATTCAGAATGGCTGAAACCTGGAATGTCTGGATCGGAATACAGAGGAGTTGTTGCTAGTTCTAATTTCTAGTAAAACATACGTGCAGTGCAGGAAGCAGATGGAGGAAGGGGGAGCACACTTCGTAAGTAGTCCACCAATCACGAATCGCACCATGGAACTACGCGTGCGCTGGGTTGCGAGGACGCTACTGATGCCAGGTGGGTCTTTGTGCCTTACTTGCTGCTTGATAGTTATCTTGTCCTACTAATACTTTGCTAAACTTGGTGATCGATATTGTGCTCCAATTTACCATAGTTCTTAAAGCACAACACCGATTACTCTGCTTACCCCGATTGCCGGGATACAGCGTGTGGTATGTAGATGAACGATTAGGATGAAATTTTGTATTTAGAAAATATTTCATTTTCCTTGTTTATCTAGATAGGTGTCATCCCTGAGAAAAACATTTAAAAAATAAATATTCACAGAGAAACAAAATAACAATACAGTGCAAAGGCGGACTTATGACTATAAGTGATTTCTGCCAGTCAACCTATATCATATTTATATTTATCAGTTAAACTTTACCCAATTTATGGCGACGTACCACTTTTCATAGACTTTCTGATCTCCACCTATCATCTCCGTGGTTACATCATATGCTATATTATATAACCATGAGCTCGCTACTACTCGGTACTATGCTCGCTGAGAGCGAGCCTAGTACTTGTTCCTGTCGGAACTAGCTGCCGTGTCAGGGCCTTTCTTTGGTCCTGTCGACTACGCCGAACTGAACAATGATGCTGATTGATACAATGGTACACATCTACAAGTACGGTGCACTACTCGCGAAGGTAGTCTCGCTGGCCCAACCCGCTGCTACTCCAACACGAGGTCCTATAGTCTATAGGCTGTTCGCTACGGGTGGCACTATTGCGACCGCTCGCGTACATTGCGGTGTTGTTCGCCTCTACATTATTCATAGGCGAGGGTGACGCCCAGCGACGCCAGCGTGGTGCTATACAGGTTGTACCTTGCGAACTTTAAAGGTAGGTGAATCCAATCAAATTAAAAGTGTTTATAATTCTGGCACAGATAGATAAATTAAATATATGCTTTTTACATAAAAGTAGACGTACAGTGCCCGGCAGTAAATAATGTACAACGAGCTTTAGAAAGAGACAATCCGGTTGTAGAGCGTCGTTTCTGTTGCACGAACTCGCGCGTCTCTACAGGGTGTAAAAACGGCGAGTACATTAAATTTAGGAAATGATTATTGGGATCAAGAGTAACAAAAAAGCTAAATAACTTTTTTCTGAATTCCCTTTAAATAAAAAGTTAGAGTTTTCATACAAACTAATTGATTATTTTAGTGTAAAAATGATCTAATGAGACGTGAGCGCCTCGGACGGAGGTGTTGGCGGGAGGGGCGGGGGTTAGTTTTGTGAATGAAGGACTGGAGGTCGGCAGGCGGAGGGTGCGGAGCGGCATCAATGCGTTAAATTACACTAGACGAAAACATACATTTCAAAAATTCATATCTCGAAAAGTAGACACTTTAGAGAAACATTTTATTTGCTTTTTTGTCTAGGAAAACATGAGGATTGCGCTGACGAAATTAATGTACTCGCCGTTTTAACACCCTGTATATGCGACAGAGACGGCGCTCTGCAACCGGATTATCTCTTTCTAAAGCTTGTTGTACAGTACACGGTGGTAAATAATGCGCGTCGGGCTTTGGAGAGAGGCAGTCCGGTTGTACAGCGTCGTCTCTGTCGCACTACTGTCTGAAAATCAGTGCTGAGGCAGAATGATCGCCCGCTGTCGCAGCAATAAGCTGAGACAGACGCCCATTTATCTTATTGTTTGTTTTAAGTTAAGTTAAGTTATTCATTCACTTGTATAATCGTGTAAATAAGATAAATAAACATATTGAATTTCATTTCATTTCATTTCACTAACTATCTCTGTCTCTCTTCAAAGCCGGACGCGCATTATATACCTCCGCGTACTATACATTATTTACTGCTGGGTATTGTACACTGTACCCGCGGGATAAAATAATTTGATGCATATACTGTTGGTCAAACCACTGGATCAATTACATTTGGGCAACTCTAACGTTTAAATGTACATTTGACACTTACTTACCTACGCGTCCATCAGGAAATTATAGACATTCCCTACCTACACAATTAAAAAAAGTGAAAACCATTGGAAATACATTGTATATCAGCCAATGAGGAGCATTGCAACTTCCGTTCGTACTTTTGTGACGTTTCACTTTTTCTGAGTTCGGTGCCCACACCAAACGTGCGTTAAAAAGCTTCGCTTAAAAAATATTTCATCCATTGATTTAATATCCATGTCGGTGGATTTTTTACTTTTTTGCTTCCATTCGTAATTTGGCATTTAAAAAAATTAAACAGAATTTTCGCTTAGGTACTCTACAAATTTCCATGCGATGCATTCCACTCAAACCCGAAAAATACCGGCATTTCACTATTCTGCTTGCACCCGCGGAATTCACACCGCGCTTGCTTATCTTGTTTGTTTCATATTTCTCGAGATCGAATGAGATTCCCTCAGTAACACCTCCTGAAGTGGAAAAGTTGGAAATTTACATTTCATTTGAATGGCTCGTTAGGCCGGGAGGGGCGGGGGGGAGGGGTCCAGCCCCTCCAGGAGGTGGGTGTGGGGGGGGGGGGGGGGGGGGGGTGAAGATTTCAAAATTTCATGACTAAATAAGAGGCTTTGTGGGCGCTAAGGGTTCGTGTTGTTTCAATTTACTTCAAGATGTCTCAGCTGAAATGAATATTTTGACTTTTTCGTTTAGAATGGAGGAATAATTGAATGTTTTTATAGATTTGAATGTTGTTGTGGTTCTTGCTAAGCAGTTTGAGCGCTGGAATGTAGTTATAGTATTCATATGAATAAGTATTAACCTTTAAAGAAAAATACCACGATGACGTAAATCAATAAATTACATATTACATTTTTAACCGACTTAAAAACGACTTCGACGACTTCCGACGCTGGAAAGTGAAATAGTCAAATGACACCTGATTTTGACATGCTTACATTTGTTTGTTTTTTATGGAAGCTGAAACTGTTGGCTACATCATCTACAACATCCGTGATGTCAGCCCATAACCCCGGGTGAACTAAGTGCTATGTCAGTGCTTCCCTTCATTTCATGTCGGCTACACTGAACTGGACGGAAAACGCGAACTTTTTTTTTTTTTTTTTTTATGTAAACCAGCATGGGTGGCTGTGCCGAGGGACCAATGGTGCAGTCGACAGAGCCAAAATCACCTCTCCTCGCGAAACCACGCTCAGTTAGGTGCCATGCCAGCAGATTTGCGGACTGTTGCTAGGCTGTCTAGCCCGTTAATACGACGCTTGAAGACACCCAGGTTAAAGGATTCAGGAAATACACTCGCCGGAAGACAGTTCCACACTCTAGCGGTGCGACAATTTAAATAGCCGTTTCAACCGACCTTTCATTCAGTGCGGTGGTATCAACCCGGGCGGGATATACCCTACCATCTAATGGACTGACATGACGAATCTAACCAGTGACATAGGTAGCCTACCATGTCAGCTTTCGTATATTATGGAATAACAAAAATTATTACAACGAGTATGCCTTATACAGGGAGTACATTAAATTTAGGAAATGATTATTGGGATCAAGAGTAACAAAAAAGTCTAATCACTTTTTTCTGAATTCCCTTTAAATAAAAAGTTACAGTTTTCATACAAACTAATTGATTATTTTAGTGTAAAAATGATCTAATGACAACAGGGCGGCGCGGAGGGGTTCCCCCCTGTGAGCGGGTGAAACGGGAGCGTCTCGGACGGAGGTGTTGGCGGGAGGGGCGGGGTTAGCTTTGTGAGTGGAGGACTGGAGGTCGGCAGGCGGAGGGTGCGGAGTGGCAACAACGCGTTAAATTACACTAGACGAAAACATACATTTCAAAAATTCATATCTCGATAACTAGACACTTTAGAGAAAAACTTTATTTGCTTTTTTGTCTAGGAAAAACATAAGGATTGCGCAGGCGAAATTGATGGTCTCGCCGTTTTAACACCCTGTATAATGCCATATTCTTATCGAGATATGAAAGAGGCATTAAACACTCAAGAACTGACAAACAAACTACGCAAGTTACAATATTTTGTTATTACTATAAATGTATTACCTACATACCATTAATAATAAAACCAACTTACAAATAATTAACCCATACAAGCTCACAAGGACATGCGAAATAATGCGAATACACACATAACGTTTAATAGCTTATCCGTCACTTCTATTCGAGTACGTGTGTCCAAGTCGCTATTCTGTGAACCGACAAGCCGACCACAGTTCAGGTTCAGCTGTGGCTGCAAAGAATTCAAAAAGATAGCAGAGGCATCGCCTTATTGAGCAGACGTTATGTATTACCTAGGTATAGATTATTGTGTGACACAACATCGAAATTGCAAATAATGTCATCTCTGTCACTTGTAGAGTCAATAAATATATTTTATCATTAGCTTTGAAATGAAATTCGTATTTAAAAAGAAGAAAGTAAGTAAGCCCGCTACTGTAGCTTTATTTCGGCGCGCGGAACAATTCGGTTTGTATGACAGCCACATTTTAGCGTAACCGGAACAAAAATGTGCTAAGTTTCATCGAATTCGGATGATCGGTTTAAGAGTTATGGAGGAACATACATACACACAGAGAAGATTTCTAAAAATCGTCAATTTAGTTTTATTATCATACATAGAGTCCACAAACGCAACATCTCATAAAAAAAAAGTAACTTACTCCATGATCATCCCTTAGAGACGCATGTTCCGAGCCGTCTGATGCAAATTGTGTGCATTTGTAGAGCATCCTGGGGGCGATGTACATTTTAATTTTATTTTATTATTTTATGTTGCAGGTAAGTACCTATCTTCGAGGAAAAATAAACAGAGGATGGGTTGAGGTACCAAAGTTGCAAGAAAGTGTTACAAATTGTTTGAATCCTTACGTCTGTTTTGTATGTGGGTGTCTGTATTCATTCGGTGTGTCAGACAGAATGTATGAATTATTTTCTATGATACCTCTATTGATGCTTTCATCGAAGGTGAACATACACTACTTTATTGATCATTCATATGGCAGTTAGACTGCGCTCGAACTTGTCACAATTTGTTCTATCCGGTTCGATTACACCCACGAAGAAGAACCGACAAGAAACTTCGCAGGGTATTTATTTAAACATATTTTTACAAGTATTTAGTGACTAGCCACATAATAACACCGCCCATAGTCATCTAAAACACAGCTTATGAGCAAGATTAACAATTTTGCTAAGAGTACAAAGACTTATTAATTAAGTGAATCAGGTGTAAAGAGCCTTTGTCAAACTTTGATACGTAATTTGTATCAACATAAATTATGTTAGTATATTAAACTACAATGTAGTATAATTTTATTGTCAAAAATAAAAAATAAAAATATATGAATATTTAAGATACTTGAAGCATCAAGTTGTCAATGGGTTGATAAAGTTGAGGTACTAATGGTAACTAGTCAAGGGTTAACTAATTATGCAGTCAGGTAAGTCGCATATCGTCGGTGAGCAAACAACACCGCGCAAGTCGAAATTTGGCGGTTAGATACGCTCCATTATTTGGTTTGTAACGTTCGACAAATAGCTATTCTATAATGTTTAATTCTCAGCGTGGATGCCGCAGCGCCATTGCCACGCTGACGCTATGCAATGGAAAGAATTACGAGGACAGGAAACGTGGCAAAAACGACTGTTGAAATACCTGGAAACACTGAGTTAGGTCGCGGTGGGCGGGCACCTATGTGCGATACTCGTCGTCTGTGGGCGTTTCTCACGCACAGACACATCGACAATTATACAGTATTATATACAGATAATACACAAGATAGAAGGGCCATTGACTCTCCAAGCAGGTGAAAAATAATTACAAATGATGTGAATAAAGGGTTGTCAAAGAAAACTCTAAAAACCTTTTAACTTTAAAAAAATATATATTTTTCTCCAGAATTTGTTTAAATTTTCAAATCTAAGATTCAATTCTATTTTATAGTACTACTTTTCCCTTACCAATTGCATAAAAATTCGAGAAATTCTCTTTTAATCCTAATCAGCCCTACTCCAGCCGCTTGCGATTGGCTCGAGAGTCTGTCACCTGGTCTAGAGGGGCGAATCTTTATAAATAGGTGCCTAAGTTCTCTCTAATGAAAATAAGACTTAGCTAGATTTTTCCCGCGATTTCGCTTCGGTGTGTTTAAGGTTTTACCATTTTGCTCAAAGCTAAGGCCGCCGAAGACGTAGCGTTATGATTTAATAGCCTAAAACCATCTTGAGAAGTGACATAATGAAAACAGTACGTAAATGGATAACGTTTTTCTCGAGTTATAAGGATATTCATCGTCAAGAAGGTGCGTTACACTACACGGCCGGCCGAGCCGCCGCGCCGCCGCGCCGGTCGCTCTTAGAAACTTCGATTTATATATTAGGAATAATTGACGGAAATATGTTGAAGGTTGAAGACGAAATAAATGGGATGCACTGTATTAATTTTTACTAACAGCTGTTCTATACTTTCGAATTCAATGATTGCATATGCAATATCTAGCTACCTATAAATCGAGGGCGCTAGTCTTTATGGGCGTAACTAAACATACATTTAACGGAAAGTGTGTAGATAGATAATTAACTTAGGTACCTACTATGAGTGTTGAGAAAACTTCTAACAAAATTTACAAAGTGTTTTAAATATTTTAACGAACCAATACAGAATAATATGTAGTAAATATAATATTGTCCAATATTATATTGCTAATATTGTCACAGATTAATTGTATGTAGTAACAATCTTAGGTGACGGCAGTTGTTCCTGAGTTATGTTCTATTTTTAGGGTTCCGTATCCGGTACGGGACCCTATTACTAAGCCTACGCCGCCGTCTGTCTGTCTGTTTGTCCGTCCGTCCGTCTGTCTGTCTGTCTGTCCGAGCGAGGGCTGTATCTCTTGAACCGTAATAGGTAGCCCGTTGAAATTATCACAGAATATGTGTTATTTATTATGGCCGATATAACAACAAATAATAAAAATAAGAAAAAGTAAAAAATTCACGGGTGTTCCCATAAAAGAAACCCAAAATTATATGCGCGCGCGCCATCTGCCGAATAGAGTGTGAAGCATTTTAACTAATCATGACATTTAACTAATATGAAGTATTTCATAACACGCCATAGATGGCGTGAGTGGCGGTGGCCATGACATGGCGATACGGAAGCCTCGGTGCGGTACTCGCACTTGGCCGGTTTTTTACATTTGCGGGTGTCGACGCTTGGACTCTTGATAACAGAGTCGGAGGTTAATATTGGGCCGACCTGCACTAATGAGTTTTATCTGGCGGAAAAATTTACGTGCACACCTACACCTGCTGCTTCACAGTTCGAAACCGGTGTAAAACTGTAGGTCCCTTTCCTTGCCCCTTATACCTACCATAGGTGGTAGACTCAAATTGTGAGTCACAATTTGTGACCTAATGGGTTGGTACCACCGTACTGGATGTAAGATGGCCGCATAGCAGCTCGGCTGTGTTCTCCTCTAGTCCAGTATAGTCAGCAACCCAAAGGGTAAGGGTAAAGTCTCCAGTATGCCACCTTCTCGGAGGTGATATTGACTGGTCGGAACTTGTGTTCTGACTCTGACCCCTCTGATTCAGTCACCCATAACGGATTACATAACTATCTGTAAAACGATTCCATAATATGGCTTCATTAAATGTTAAGTAACTGTTCTAACAAATTCAAATAAACTAGTTTTTAGGGTTCCGTAAGCCTACGTCGTCTGTCTGTCTGTCTGTCCGCCCGTCCTTAGGCCGACATGTTCTCAGAAAGGGGGTTCCCATAAAAGAACATGCTAATAATCTATTAGTACATATTCACGCTACTAAATAATAATAGATGGCGCCACACGTATTTATATTTTGCATTAAAGAAAGACCAAATATAGACGAATATGGTTTTTTGACAGGGTATATGCTATAGCGGAACTACGGAACCCTCCGTGCGCGAGTAACACTCGCACTTGACAATTTTTTTTTATTGTGACGAAATAAAACACAAATTATGATGACAAAGTGTTTTATTTCGTGCTTTGTTTAGACATGTTTCAGTTACATAAAGTTTATGTAACTGAAACATGTCTGGTGGCATATAACAAGAATTTGTTCAACCACATTCATCGATTAGTGTCCAATGTATACCTATAATACCCTCGCTCGTGACATGACGTGACCCGCGCAACTTACGAAGAACACATTACCAGATTGAACAACAAAGAGCACTGCACCCCCGGGACCTCGCATCTCTGACAACACATATTATTTTTTATCGAAAATCATGGGAGCATATTTTTATAGCGCACTTAACCGACGAACACGAAGATCGGGGGGACCATAGACTCATGGGGGGGACTCATGGGTCTGCTTTTAGATGTATTACTTAGTGGACAGTAATTAGAGTGTCGGCAATTTGCCATCAGTTATATTAAAATTGTTATAAATAGGTACCTAAGTGATGATAAACATTTATGATAATAAAAAAGCCCCAGTTGCACTTCGGGAGTACCGGCAGAAGTTAAAACTTTTTGCATTTCCGAAAACAATTCTTAGGTGGCGATAAAAAAAACTAAACGGCCTAAAAACATTTTAACACCGTAACATTGCTTAAAAAAGAAAAAAAAACAAAAAAAAATTTGAGGTAATTGAACCCATGGTCAAAAAATACAAATCCTATACTCTTACCATTGAGCCACGAAATCATACAAACGATCAAACGAATATCGGATTCCCTTGATTCGCTTTCGGCTTTACTGTCACTGAGAGACGAACAGAATTGATCCCGAGCCACTCGTAACTTAACCCTTAATGCAATGACTTAAGGTTACATTTTAAATAATAAAAATAAATCTGACGCTTTTCGAGACTGACGATGACGATCTGACGCGAGTTTAACATTTTTTACCCACCTAAAAAAGTGCCAAGCGCCGCTAAAGAAGTTTTCACATCAAAACACTATTAAGAGAAACTGTGGTCTGAAAGATATTATAGTAACAAGGAATGAGAAAGAAATGCTTCGATGGTTCAGTCATGTTGGAAGAATGGCTAATAGGAGACTATGGGCGAATGTGAGTGGAAGAGTCGGGAAGGATCGCCGTACGATGCACGTACCTAGACCAGATCGGGCATGTGCTCAGAAACGGTCATGTGCGTAGTACCCGTAACCGACGAGCATGTATGAAGAACATTATGTATGAGAGCGGAAGAGGCGGAAGAGGTGTGTCAGGATCGTTCGTGGAACGCGGAGTTGCGAGTCAATTTTAATGCAATTGGTATCAATTCGGTGTGACTTTGCCAGCCTCGGTAGCTCAGTGGTGCGGTTGGTCGACTTTCGGTCGGATCATAAAAACACCTGGGCGCGGTCAGTGGATGAATGAATGGGTAACCGCTCGACCGTTGGAGGCTGACTGTAGTAAGGATTCCACGAAAAACTGTAGGTCCCTTCCCTTCTTACCTTATACTAGGCTGGGACTGGGACCATCGTACTGAATGAAAGTTCGGTTGTTCCATTCAGTTCAGTATAGCCGGCACGGCCGAAGGGAAGCACTGACATGGCAACTAGTTCACCAAGGTGTTATGGGCTGACATCACGGATGCAGTTAGATGATGTAGCAAAGTCAGTTTCCATTTGAAAAAAAAATATATAATATTTTTTCCTCGAAGGCTTCCACATTGACTTGAGCCTCTGGCTGGTGGACGCAACTGGTGTCCCGTAATCAAGGGCCTACTTCATTCAAAGGGTAAGCCATGCCATCCAGCGGGGTAATGCCGCAAGTGTTCTAGGAACATTTGTAAACGCCCCTTTTTGATAGTTATTTTGATGTTTGTTAGGTACGTTTTAATTCTTTAGTTATTATTAATCCTTATATATATAATTCTTCTGTACGTGTGTTTGTCACCTAACTCCTCCTAAACGATTGGACCGATTTGGATGAAATTTTGTGTGTATATTTGGGTGGGTCCCTGGATGGATTGAAAATACAATTGAACCCGGTAGATGGCGTCGTGATAAGTCCACGCGGACGAAGTCGCGGGCACAGCTAGTAATACATATAATAATAATAAGAATAGCCCCATGCATGTCGTAAAAGGCGACTAAGGATAAGAACAAGATGCCGTGCTAAAGGGCGACAGGATCGCCACGTCTCACCTTGGCACGGTACTTTCACCGAATCATGCAGCGGGTGGGTCCTCGTGCCTTACTTGCTGCTTGATCGATTGTATCTTGTTCGAATACTTTGCGAAACGTGGTGGTCGGTGTTGTGCTGTAATTTACCAGAGTTCTTGCAGAACAACACCGATTACTCTGCTTACCCCGATTGTCGGGATTCAGCGTGTGTGATATGTATGTATGTATATAATATTATTATTATATTATGGTAGCTATTCTCACAAGTTCACAGATCAGGTTGTCCGCTTCTAGAAATCGTTATTTAAATATATACCTACGTGCTAGAGACACAACAAAAGCTCAGTAACTCAATACAGTATTGTCAGCAGGCTGTTAGAGCTGATGGAGAGTGCTGGCTCGCTCTGAACCCGTCAATCTTAATGTTCAACATCTCTCGCCACGTCTGATTGTCTGTGGGGTCCGCCGCGCCGGTGATGCAGGAGGCCCATACCTACCGTTTTTCATGAAATTCCTAAACACCATTTCTGAGTTGCCTGGCATACATTGTATGTACTTTTATTAACCCCCGACGAAAAAAGAGGAGTGTTATAAGTTTAACGTGTGTGTGTATGGGTGGCCCGATTTGGATGCGGTTTTTTTATTGGAAAGTTGGTTTAATCGAGATGGTTGTTACCTAGGTTTGTAATCAAATAATCAAGTAATTAAGTAGGTAATCAAAAAATTCATTACCTATCTTAATAAATAAAAAAAGTGGACCGATTTGAATGCGTTTTTTTTTTAAGTTTGAAATAAAGTTAAATTACCAATTTAAAAAAAAACTTTCCGTTTACTTACTTAAAGGAGTCGGGGGACCGCTAAGTAAATAAATAATTATCGCTTAGTTAATTAAAGGCATCGGGGTATCGCTAATTAAAAAATAAACTCGGCCCCCCGACGCCTTTAATTAACTAAGCATTATTTTTTACTTTTTAAGTGTTTTTGATGTGACTCGGGGGTTTTTTATTTGTAATTTTACTTTTTTAGGATTAGAATTGTTTTTATGGAAGCTGACATAGCTGCAGACTAATTCGTCGCCTGCTTAGACGCCCCGTGATGTTTAGCCCAGTACATGGCAAATAGTTCAAGGCGAAACTAGTTGCCTTATGGGTTGACTTGTCAACGCCTCACTTTAGTAATACCTATTGTAGTGTAGGTACAATACACATGCAAAACAAACAGCGCACTAAGTGCTTAGATACCGCATCGCCGCCAAGTCAGCGCATGCGGCCCGTGCAATAGTGTTGTTCCCGCGCTTATCGCGTCCAATAAGCTGCGCTAGTGAGGTCAATACGTTAGATGCGTGTGTCGATATCGAGCGCGGTGGTCGCCTCGCCCGCCCGCCATCAGACAGCGGCGGCGGAGGCGCGGAGGCGGCGCCAGCATGCCTTACGATACTGCCAGAAGAGACTTTGAAGAAAATCTCCAAGTTGTTTTCTTCTTTCATTGATGAACACGTCTGTACTTACTGCAGTCACATCTGGGAGGGTAGTCCCCATTATCTGCTAGCATCATTGGACTCGATACAGCGCCGAGCCATCCGTCTTGTTGGTGACCCGAAACTTACAGATGGTCTGGAGTCCCTGAGTCACAGACGATTTGTGGGTTCGCTTAGTCTGTTTTACATATACTATCACGGACGCTGCTCTGCGGAACTACTTAGCATCCCTTATTCCCTGCCACCCGTCCTATCTCCGCATGACTCGTCGCAGAGTGACTCAGCACCCTTTTGTTGTTGACGTTGGGCTTTTGAGAACCCATCGGTTCTCTAAATCGTTTCTTTGTCGGACCGCTAGAGTGTGAAACTGTCTTCCGGCGAGCGTATTTCCTGAATTCTTTAACCTGGGTGTCTTCAAGCGTTGTATTAACGGGCTAGACAGCCTAGCAACAGTCCGCAAATCTGCTGGCAGGCACCTATCTCAGCGTGGTTTCGCGAGGAGAGGTGATTTTGGCTCTGTCTACTGGCACCATTGGTCTCTCGGCACAGCCACCCATGCTGGTTTACATAAAAAAAAAGTGAAAACGTAATTTTTTTTATCAGAACTTGCCACATGAAAACTATACCTACTCACACGCTCGCTCACACGCAAACATGCCAGAATTAATTGCTCGTAGAACACAGGTTACGAAAAAAAAATACATACATACACATACATACATAACACACGCTGTATCCCGACAATCAGGGTAAGCAGAGTAATCGGTGTTGTGCTATAAGGACTCTGGTAAATTACAGCACAACACCGACCACCACGTTTAGCACAGTATACGGACAAGACAACTATCAAGCAGCAAGTAAGGCACGAAGAACCCACCTGCTGCATGACTAGGTGGAAGGACTGCGCCAAGGTGAGAAGTGGCTAACCTGTCGCCCTTTAGCGCAGTATCTTGTCCTTATCCCTTAGTCGCCTCTTACGACATGCACGGGGAGAGATGCAGTTGGGCTATTCTTTTTGAGTACCGGCCCCACACGGCCACAAAAAATACAATGTGAGGATAAATTGGTAAGTATCAATAACGGAGTAAGTCCTTCATTTTAGTTGTGCCCGCTGCTCCGCTTGCGGTAAAGTCGGTGAAAACTCTATGTAAATGTGATCGATATGAAATCTAACCGAATTGCTAGGTTTTTTTTTTCGACTGCCCACTGCTCAGCTTATATGTATAATAGCGCAATAATATGAATAATGCCCATAAACTGCCGGAAATATGTAGCATTACATAGGTCAAAACCGCAAGCGAATAGGTTGAGCCGTCCGTGAGTTATAAGCGAACAAACATATATACGTACATACACACAGACTCAGAGGCTGAATATTATAATATATAAGGTGTTTCGTTATTCATGTCGTTTCTTTCAGGGCGTTGTTCTGTATCCTAAACTGAGTAACTTTTGTTCTATAGCTTTTGGAATTTGGAAAAAAAAACACTTTCCCCATACATTTGGAGTTTAGATCTTAAAGTTCAGTTCAAAAGTTCAAAAAGTTTATTATATATTTTGCATTACAATGTAAAAGCAATAGCTATCGCCCAAACTGGCCTTGCGGCTGCTTCATGAGCAACAGATATATAAGTACTAATTTATTCCTATATAGTTACATTGTTTATACAAAGATTTATACATTACTACAATGAATGTTTGTTAAACTATCTACAAGCACAAAAAGTCGTCTATGCAACATTAATAAACCCAACACTAAACCGTCATTTATACATTAAATTTAACAACTCTCTGAGTACCCTCACTTTCATGAATATCTCCACATCACAAATATCGAATTGCTGTTGCTAGGTCCATTTGTCGGCGACCGTCAAAGAATGGCAGATCACCAGATCTGCCCTTAAATGTATGGAGAAAGTGATTTTTTTTTTCAATTGCCAAAAGCTGTAGAACAAAAGTTACTCAGTTTAGGATACAGAACAACCCCCTGAAAGAAACGACATGAATAACGAAACACCTTATGTACATAGGCATGGCTTATAAAAATGAAGTATATGGTACCGTGATAGATACCGTGTGAGGGCTGTGCTTAAAAATGAATAGCTCCGCACACGTCGTCGTAAAAGCACTAAAGGAATAAGGACGAGATACCGCGCTAAAGGGCTAGTCACCTCTCACCTTGGCACTTCCTTTCACCGAGTAGATTGTCTTACTTGCTGCTTGATAGTTATCTTGTCCCAATACTTTGATAAAAGTGGTGGTAGGCTTTGAGTTGTAATTTACTGTAGTTCTTGCAGCACAACACCGATTACTCTGCTTACCCCGATTTTCGGGATACAACTTGTTGTATGTATGTATGTATGGATATGGAAACGCTCAGTCAGTGTTGGTAAATTTAAGAAGTAGGTGTGAAGAATCTAGTAAGTTCCTATATCGTCTACCTGCAGTCAATAATAATAAATCACAAACTGCAATTTTGGAAAAACACGTTGTTTTGTACTAAAACATTATTTTGACGTACCTGTAGGAAAAACAATTTCTCGTGATTTGAAATATGTTAGATAATGATTTTTTGGCCGCAGATAGACGATATAAATTTATTCCGGTCCATGTTAACTCCCAAAGGTTAGTTAGAATAGAATGCCTCGCCGCATTAAGCTAATACAATGAATTGAACAGTTCAATAAAGAATATGTACATACCTACATGTTGTTTTACCGCTGTAAAATTAATCGTGTAAAATTAATTGTGCAGTGTGGGGCCGGTCCTTTAAAAGAATAGCCCCACTGCATCTCTCCCCGTGTATGTCGTAAAAGGCGACTAAGGCATATGACTCCCTTCTTATATGACTAGGTGGTAGGGTTGAACCCGCCCGGGTTGATACCACCGCACTGAATGAGAGGTCGGTCGAAACGGCTATGTAAATAGTTTGTGTTTTCCGTCCAGTTCAGTGTAGCCGGCACGACCGAAGGGACGCACTGACGTGGCACCAAGTTCACCCGGTGTTATGGGCTGACATCAAAGATGTTGTAGGTGATGTAGCCAACCGTGTCAGTTTCCATAAAAAAAAAATCTGATAAGTGTTGACGCTGAGTAGTTGCCCATCTAGTAAAGTGTTAGATCTATGTTGGCTGCGCAGGCGCACGATGCCCACCCGCGAGCCGCGATCCGAACGATTTGTGGCGACGAACGTCGTCGCGACGCGACCGCGCCGCGCCGCCCGCCGGCGACCACTCACATGCAAATACAACCAACACAAATACAATACAAGCCGGACCGAGAAGGAGAGCATCGGTAACATTTCACAGATACAAGAGCAGCCGTATAGGCTCCGGTGATTCAAAGGCATTTTCGATTTACATAAAATATAAATATTAAGTAAGTTGATATTTCTCTATCTTTCTTCTCTAGAGTGTTGTGTTTGAGTTAGGTATATAAATACTAAGTAAAATATAAGGTGTTTCGTTAGTCATGTCATTAACTTCGGGAGGGTTACATACACACTCAAATAAACACGTTACGTAAGAAAAAAACATATGTTTAGAGGAGCATTTTTTCTCCTAACAAAAAAATAAAATCAAATAAGTAGCTGTAAAAACCAATCATAGTGACCTTGTGACTTACTTACAACAAACAGCTGTTCTGCGTTTGAACATAGTACGGTCATTGACCCCGTACAATGCAAGTTACCTACTGTTACACACAGGTTAATGTTTAGGTAGCAAACATGTTTTGTTAAATTTCTCGAAAAGTAATACTATAAACATATAATTTTTTTTTTGCGTAACGTGTTTATTTGAGTGTGTATGTAACGCTCCCGAAGTTAATGACATGACTAACGAAACACCTTATATAGTAATAAGTAATAGTATAGTACTATATAATAGTAAGTATATAGTACTACGTAAAAAATCCCCGACCCTTAAAAAGTCTAAAATAATTTCCGTTTACTTAAAAGGAATCGGGGGACCGCTAAGTAAATAAAATATAAAAACTTAGGGCTGTGCGGGTTTACTTAGCGGTCTCCCGACTCCTTTAAGTAAGTAAACAGAAATTATTTTAGACTTTTTAAGAGTCGGGGTTTTTTTTAAATTTATAATTAAACTTTTTTATTTTTAAGTGTTTAAGTTTCCATACCTAAGAGGAAAAAAACAACCGAAGAACCGGAACCCTTATGGGATCACTCTTGCGTGTGTGTGTGTGTTTGTCCGTCTGCTTAGCTACAGCTTATTTTCGCGTCCCCCACACCCACTATGTCCGAAACTACTAGTCTATAATTTCGATAAAAAATGGAAAAAATAGGGTCTCTCTTAAAGTTTACATGAAAATACTAAGTCTTAAAGTTCTCACGGAAAACGGAATGGTACGGAACCCTCTCCACGCGAGTTCAATTATCGCATACAAAATTAAATAACCTAATCTACAAACTAAAATTAATGAAGTGTAGAAGCAACATGGCTGCCTCTTCTACAGCACCGACCGCGGCGACGACGACGGCGCGGCGGCGCTGCGGAGGGGGCGCGCACGGAGAAACGCAATTTTGCATTCTCACACATTCTAAGTTTTTTTATTTTTTTTTATTGAAACTGACACGGTTGGCTACATCGCCTACAACATCCGTGATGTCAGCCCATAACACCGGGTGAACTTGGTGCCACGTCAGTGCTTCCCTTCGGTCGTGTCGACTACACTCAACTGGACGGAAAACACAAACTATTTACATAGCCGTTTCGACCGACCTTTCATTCAGTGCGGTGGTACCAACCCGGGCGCGTTAAACTCTACCACCTAGTAATATAAGAAGGGAGTCATATGCCTTAGTCGCCTTTTACGACGTGCACGGGGAGAGATGCAGTGGGGTTATTCTTTTAAAGTACCGGCCCCACGCGGTACAATATTACTAGGTAAAATATTTCGTCCATTTCAGTCGACTCCCCCACAGGTGCCCAATAAGCATACAAATTACTTTCGAATTGAATTTCATTGAATAATTAAAAACAATAAACATTACTAAACAAATAAAAACTACCTAAATAACTGGTTAATTCATAAAAATAAAACAACTAATCTATTAATGTTCCTAGAACACATGCGGCATTACCGCGCTGGATGTCAACTTTTTATGAATTAACAATGTCAGCCTCGATAGCTCAGTGGTGCAGACAGTCAACTGTCGCTATTGAATGTTAAGCAACGGTCAGTACTTGGATGGGTGACCGCTAACCGTTGGAGGCTGACCGAGGTTCAGATTCCTCGTAAAACTGTAGGTCCCTTCCCTCCTAATCTTACTTGGTGGTAGGGTTTAACCCGCCCGGGTTGGTACCACCGCACTGAATGAAACGTCGGTCAAAACGGCTATGTAAATAGTTTGTGTTTTCCGACCAGTTCAGTGTAGCCGGCACGATCAAAGGGGGAAGCACTGACATGGCACCTAGTTCACCCGGTGTTATGGGCTGACATCACGGACGTTGTAGGTGATGTAGCCAATCGTGTAATTTTCGATAAAAAAAAAAAAAGTGGCGTTTAGCCGCAGCGGAGGACCAAGCCTCTTCAAGAAGCTTTTAGCTTCCCTGCTCCACGGACAATTAAATCCCTAAATAACTATTCACGTGCCAACACCGACGGCGGCGGCGCGGCGTGAATGGGCACCTGTCAGGCCGGCGTGGCATTCTCAAACTCCGCATACGACCGAATGTCCATGGGTGACGTTAGACCCCATAGAGAAATAATAGAGGTCTATGTTAGACCCCTTATGAGTGGCTTGGGGCCATATGTCGCTGTTAAAAAAAAACATTGAAAAAAACACGTTTCTTGTATGGGAACCCCCCTTCATTTTTTACGTTCTTAATTTTTTATTATTTCCTGTTATATCCGCCATAATAAATAACACATATTCTGTGAAAATTTCAACGAGCTACCTATTACGGTTCAAGAGATACAGCCCTCGGACAGACAGACGGACGGACGGACGGACGGAAGGACAGACGGACGGACGGACGGACGGACAGACGGACGGATGGACAGACGGACAGACGGCGTAGGCTTAGTAATAGGCTTCCGTACGGGATACGGAAACCTAAAAACTATTTACTAGTACCTCTATAAGTATAGTGTAGTACATACATAATACATATATTGAAGGATAGCCAGCGAAAGTAAAACTATCATCTTTCTCATCACCAGTCTCACGATCCAGTCAAACCGTTGCGTCTACCCTCGCTCTGCGAACTGTCGACTTCCGGCGGATGTGAGTCGGTCGCCATTTTGGCGCGCGCGCGAGCGGAAGCCGCCGCGGCGCACGCGCGCACTTCCGGCGAAGCGATGCTGCTATTCTCTAGTGTAGAATAGCATTTTGCGTAATGGTTAATCTGCTTGCAATAAAGTGATTTTTAGCTGATGATTTTCTCACGAAGATAATTGTGGTCATTGAAGTCGAAAAGTGTAGGTAGGTACGTCTCTTTGCACGGAAACTTGCCACAACTTGTAATTTTTGAAAAGTTGTGAGAGATAAATCGAGCGTTATAGTTTTTCTTTGTTACGTGCGTTTTAAAAAACGAATTTGTAATATTTCTTAATTTATCGCTACAGCTAATCAATCTGTCATTATTTTTTCTACCATATGAAACTGATTGGCCCTCGAAAAATACCTACGATTAATTTGCGGATTATTTATGTAAACCTATTTATATCTGGGCCCTGTAGAGGCCGACGCACCAAAGTAGTCGATATTGGAAACCGGGTGGGTAAGTTCAAATGGCAGTGGACTGAGCACGTCAACCGAAGAGGCGACGACTGCTGGAGTAACCTCATCCTACACTGGCGGCCGTGGACAGGAAAACTGAGTGTGGGAAAGCCAGCCGCCAGGTTTCCGGGTTCGTTATACCGCTGTGCACTGCGCAGGCCTGGAGGAAAATTGGAGAGGCTTATGTTCAGCAGCGGGCGCATACACACTGACTGCCTAACTATTTCTGTAATACCTAATCAAATAACAGAGACCCTTACTTACCAAACAAGATGCCCCCTTTAGTTTTTGAAAGCCAAATCCATACAAAAATAAAATCTCTACACTTACACTTAGATAGTGGTTGCACAAAAGTGTTCCCCCGCGGCTCAGCGCGGCCGGGGTTCGACGGTCGGTCAAACTGCCACAAATCAGCGCAAAACGAAAGTATAAATTACATTGTAAACTTCGCTTCCAGTCCAAATATTTGTGAAATGAGTGCGCGGCGAGGGTTGGCACCACTGCATTGGGGCACGTGCCGACTCGCCCCTCGCATACATTTTATATTTTTATTGGATTTTATTTAATTTGATAATTTGTGGTTATTTATTATGATTTATCTGCGCTGCGGTATTGGACACGCGCCTGAGTTTAGTCTCGGGAGAACTGGATGCCTGCCGTGTTCGGTTGAGAGCTTGAAATGATGAGTAGAGCTATCTTTTAATTCCTTTGGTTCAAATTAGATAGGTAACAAGGTCATCTAACGGTTTAACTTTTGCATAGCTTAGGCACCTATCTTTTCACTCCGTAGTGAAGACAATGCGTTCTATAAGAAAAGTTATAAAACCCGACTCCAAAAAAAAAAAAAAATAAGGAAACAAGGAAAGATCAGTAGAGAATGCTGTAGTCGGGCTATCTGTCTATTCTAATCCAACTACACGCCCGACTACAGCATTTCCTTGTTTCCTTCATACTTTTTTTGGCAGTTGGGTTTTAATATTTTTTTATTTATAAAATTTTTTTTAATCGCCTTTTCGAGCTCTTGACCCCACCACACACCATACACCACTCGATGGAGTTTGAAGAAAAACTATTTTCAAAGTTTGACAAAATGGCGCGTGACGGCCGCAACTTTGAATTTTCAAATTTATAGCCATAGCACTTACACAATTAAAACGAATCTAACGACAACTCATATGTTAAAATCCATCAAGCTGTTTAGGCTACAGCGCGTGCCGTAGAAATAGACATACATACACACTCGAAAAACAAAAGTCGGGTAAAAATACACTCTCAGCACCTCAGCACTTAAGACGAGACGGAGTTAACTTTCTCCATACAAAATCGTCTTTTTCTAAGTTTTCTAACCCCCTAAACCTTATCATATTTTTACAATTTATTTTTTCTTGTCTTAAGGACAGTCCAATCTACGTTCCTGTCATTTTTTTATTAGATGAATATACATACAACACCGGAACTAAAAATTTGTATTTCGACCGAAAAAAATACATTTTTTTTTATTTTGTGATGTCATGAAGTTCATTAAGCTTTATTGAATCATTACTTTACATATTCACAAAATATACATGCTCGTATCCGAGATATGTGAGTTTATGCTAGTTACGCCCTTACAGCTTGATGTCTTACGCATAACAATTTATTAAATTTAAATTGTATTTAAAAAAACTGTAATATTCGTACGCGTACTTAAGGCAAGCTCAAATTAAAACAATTCAACATTAAGTGTAATGTGACTCTATCCCCTCGCACGCGGACCTCCAAACATACATAAATAAAGGTTCCCACTCGTACAGGCTAAGAACAGATAACATTTTATTTAACTGCCGATAGTCCCCTCCGTTGTTTGTTAGGGTGATTCTGGGAATATGCCTCTCTTTATCGCTTGTGCGAAGTTTCTGCGACGCCGCGTCGGATAGAGTTGATAACTCATTGGATCCTAGTGATAATTTTGTCAGCCTCGATAGCTCAGTGGTGCAGACAGTCAACTGTCGCTATTGAATGTTAAGCAACGCTGGGTGCGGTCAGTACTTGGATGGGTGACCGCTGACCGTTGGAGGCTGACCGAGGTTCGGATTCCTCGTAAAACTGTAGGTCCCTTCCCTCCTAATCAGACTTGGTGGTAGGGTTTAACCCGCCCGGGTTGGTACCACCGCACTGAATGAAACGTCGGTCGAAACGGCTATGTAAATAGTTTGTGCTTTCCGACCAGTTCAATGTAGCCGGCACGATCAAAGGGGGAAGCACTGACATGGCATCTAGTTCACCCGGTGTTATGGGCTGACATCACGGACGTTGTAGGTGATGTAGCCAATCGTGTCAGTTTCCATAAAAAAAAAAAAAATAATGAAGCCTGAATGTGCGAATTTTAAACATACATACATATCCAAAAGACGAAAATATTGTAGGTATCTGTCCCTCTGATATCTTTTCTGCGAAGATTTATTTGAAACGATTCCACTTAGATAGCTTTAGGTCTCACTTTAGGACCTCTAGGGCTGACATTCATAGATGTAACTAAGTTTGCATCCTCAGGTTCCTTAGCTTGGACTTTTGGTTGTTTGAAGCTTAAACTACATATTCCTACAGCGATATTTAGGTTATTTTTTACTTTTTTTTTTATGGAAACTGACACGGTTGACTACATCACCTACAATATCAGCGATGTCAGCCCATAACACCTTGGTGAACTAGGTGCCATGTAAGTGCTTCCCTGTGGTCGTGCCGGCTACACTAATTGGAAGGAAAACAAGAACTATTTACATAGCCGTTTCGACCGACATTTCATTCGTAAAATTTATGAAACAAGAATAATGTATTTCTTTCTTTCTGAGAACCCAAAATAGCAGTTTTGTTTTTTAAATCTTGGTCTGTAAAATAAATTAAATATACAACGGAATAAATTCAGTAAGAGGGTTAAGATATAGCAAAAAAAAAAGCGCCAATTAATTTTGCCAGGTTCAAACTATAAAAATAATAGCTAAACTTGATTCATTATTATGCAAAAATTTATTTTGAACGACACGCGAACTACCTATTATGAAAATAACACCAGAATAATGTCCTCACCCACCATCCCCTTCTGTGCCTCCGCACTTGGCTATCAATCTCCAAGACAGAATTCATAGCGTCATCACACGACCATTACGCAGGGTCGTCCAGCCGCGACCAAAAATTATCAAGAACTAACTTTTGCCAGCGGCTTCGCTCGCCTTAAATGTATTCTCCGAAAACAAAATAATCATAAATGGTTACTACAATGAGTTACATACAAAGAGTTACTTACAATGGAAGGTCCATTGTAGGTAACTCTTTGTATGGAGGTTGGTTCCGTTGTAATCGAGATTGTAATACATTGAAAATAATTATAAATTTGATTATTTATTAGCCAGTTCATATCAGTTGAGTCAGTCTAGTTGACAATATATTAAGAGTAAGCTTCCAGTGTACAGACACTATCTAATAAAAAAAAAAAAAAATATATATATATATATATATATATATATATATGTATACATATTATCACAGCATGTTTGCTAATTTGGCACGACACCCTACGTAATGACAGCATTCTCTATGTAACATTTTAGATTCAATACTGTATAATTAGTTTAAGAGTAAAAAACAAATCCCCGTGATGGTGAATATTTTTGTTTATAGATTATTGGTTCACTTACTTTATATATTTTTTTTTTAACTTTTCTTGTGTAAGAATGCATTGTATGTTGAAATATCAACGTATTATGTACAAATAGGTACTCATCTTTCAGCTACTCACAAACTATAATAATAATAATCTGTATGCAACAGCATTTTATTAACCATTCATAAAAAATACCATCAATAAATTTGTCTTAAAGATCCATACATTTTTAGTAGAAATTTTCTATGCGAATGTCACTTAGGCAGTTTATCTACGCGAAATTTCAGCAAACGGACAGACACAATATAATTTTTATAACAGTCAGTACTAATTTCGCGTCGCCATTTTTTGCGCGCCGCGTGCATCCCGCTCCCCAGCCGACGTCGCACTGAGAACGAACCGGAAGTAGTAAAGTAGTGATTTGTAACGCACGCGCGTGGCGTCCGCCATCACTTCCGCCCGCCGCCATAATGACGCGCGGGAAGAAGACACCAAGCCGCGCGAAATTATTCCGACGAAATATCTTCACTCACCCTCTTTTATGTCTATTGCAGGAGCAGGGCTAGCGCGGCGGCGGCGGGGACATTTACCCTTATTTTATGAAAAGAACATTGACATTTTCTGAGTTTGTGACTAAATTGTTTTGATTCTAATGTATGAATACATTCGTCTTTGGCGAAAAAACATTAGTACCTAATAGTGCAGAATCTAGTCGTGTTCAAGGTAAACGGAAGAAAGTATATTCTACAGTGAGTGAGTCTTCTGCATCTCAGAAAAAGTAAATAACTCCACATACTCGTATGTACATGCACTGAGAAAAATCCGAACTAAATTGTTTTAGATTTCAGTCACAAAAAAATTACCAGGAAGTCCTGGTAATGTTTTTTTTAAATCTTGTCATACCATTTAATCAGATAAGTGTAGAAATAAACGAACAGAAGTTTTCATGTGGCAATGTGAATTGGCAACCCTATAAAACCTAAACGCAGAGGCGCCCCTGCGTGTGACGCTAGAGTTTGCGATTTCGGGCCCCAAGAGCTTTTATTCACAGAATTGAATGCTCCCCGCTCCGGTTGATGCTCCGGCCTCGCTTACATAAATGTACCAACGTCGTCGCTTTGTGTCTAAGTTGTTTTGATGAATAAATTCGTTTTTGGCGCTTAGTTCGGTTGCAGGCATTAATTATTCGGAGTGAGAGGCTCCGAGAGAGAGAATTAGAAAGATAGAGAGGAAGGTAAGCGACTGCTTGGGGGGCGACGTTTATGTTGAGGGAATCAGAAACCAAGAAATAGAGAAATCGCCAAACATCAAAATATTCTGGTTCTAATTTTCCTCTGTAACAATTGGTTGTGTATTGTCACAGAATACTTATTAGTGTATTGTACCTGGCAGTAAGTAATGAACATCGAGCGTTAGAAAGAGACTTTATTACTGTAGTAGAGGAAATATATGCAGAACCGGTTGGTATGTAGGTCTTTATGCCTTCTTACTGCTTTATAAATTGTGTTGTCCTAATATTTTGCTAACCGTGGTGGTATAGGCGTTCTGCTGTCTGTAACTAGTTTAGGTTGCGGGGTACACCACACGCTGTATCCCGACCGTGCCAAGGTGAAAGGTTGATAGCCTATCGCCCGTATGCACGGCATCTTGTCCTTATCCCTTCGTCGCCTTTTACGACATGCACGGGGAGAGATGCAGTGGGGCTATTCTTTTTAAGTACTGACCCCACACAGTACTTTTTTGTACGGTACTTTCTTGCAGCACAGCGCTGATTAATCTGCTTATCCCGATTGTCGGGAGACAGCAGCGTGACGGTATGTACGCATCTAAGAACCGCTCAGGTCACGATTTGGCGCCTGAACGTTCATAAGGAGCCGTCACGTCGTGTAGACAGCTGGTACCTAAGGCAGAAGATTGACTGAGTATTGATTAGTTCAGTTAATGAGTATCGCGGTCGGTGGCTGGCGGGGCGGTGCGTGTGTGCTGAATCAATTTATCGATACTGTACCAGCGAGTATCGCTCCTGCATCTCATGAGGACGCAGACTTTAGCAACAGATAAGAAGATGAGAATTCTGGAGCACTCCTAGTGACTAGTCTTGGCCACGTTCCTTCATGTTCCATAATGTAATCCAGGGCGGCTAAGGGATATGACTCCCTTCTTATATCACTAGGTGGTAGGGTTTAACCCGCCCGGGTTGGTACCACCGCAATGAATGAAAGGTCGGTCGAAACGGCTATGTAAATAGTTTGTTTTTTCCGTCCAGTTCAGTGTAGCCGGCACGACCGAAGGGAAGCACTGACGTGGCACCAAGTCCACCCGGTGTTATACCCGGCTGACTTCACGGATGTTGTAGGTGATGTATAGCCAACCGTGTCAGATTCCATAAAGAAAATGTTACTTTGTCCAGTTCAGTGTAGCCGGCACGGCTCTTCTATGACTATGAACAATGTATAATGAGCTGGTATCCCGTGTGTATAGAAGAAGATTTAGCCGACCTTTTTTTATGTAAACTAACATGGTTGGCTGTGCCGAGAGACCAATGGTGCAGTCGACAGAGCGAAAATCACCGCTCCTCGCGAAAGCACTCTCAGTTAGGTGCCATGTCAGCAGATTTCCGAACTGTTGCTAGGCTGTCTAGCTAGCCTGTTTATACGATGTTTGAAGACACCGAGGTTAAAGGATTCGGGAAACACACTCGCCGGGAGACAGTTCCACACCCTAGCGGAGCGACATTAAGAAACGATTTAGAGAACCGATGGGTTCTCAAAAGCCCAATGTCAAAACAAAATGGTGCTTGAGCAGCGTCCGTGATAGTATCTGCGAAACAGACTAAGCGAACCTACAAATAGTCTGTGACTCAGAGGCTCCAGACCATCTGTAAATTTCGGGTCACCAACAAGACGGATGGCTCGGCGCTGAATCGAGTTCAAGGACGCAAGCAGATAATGGGGATTACCCTCCCAGACGTGACTGCAGTACTCCATCACCGGCCTAATCTGTGTTTTGTACAACAGGAATAGTTGAGCTCGTGAGAAGAACCGCCGATTGCGGAAAAGTATTCTCAATTTTCTAGATACAGTTTTGGCCTTAGACTCGATTAGTTGCCGGAAATCTACGTCTTTGGAAATGGTGGTGCCCATTGGTTCAGGTGATCCGTGACAGGTACGACGCTGCCTTGGAAACTAGCTTGGAAAGGAAAGGGATCGACCTTAGCAGATAACGTTGAAGGTGACAAGGTTCTCCTGGTCCCATATAGCTACTTTTCCGAGAACGTTATCGACCTTATCAACCACTGAACGTTGAGCATCACTATGTCGCGAATCTCTACTCTTCCAATCATGGCCCTCGTGCTCCGTACTGTCGTCTGCATAGCTATGGATCGTGTCATGCCCCAAAAAACACGTTATTTAAACAGTATTAAAGCTGTTGTACACCGTTATAAATAGTTCCAGAGAACAGTTTTCGATGTTTCGTAAACTGCTCTTACGTTTGCAGAGTAATCACACGCCATGTTAAAGGAGTCCCTGACAGCAGCTGATCATCTGCTGACTTCAGTACGTGGAGTCCTCATCCAATCAACTCCGAAGCTGACATGGATGAATAGCATTTGGATCTGAGGAATTTCAGGGTTTCAACAAACATTTACTACAGATTTTACAATAGCGGGACCAGCTCATCAAATATACTATGTAAGATCTTTGAACGGAACTTAAAGTGAATTTGTCCAGTCCACAGAGCACGGAACCGCTCCCGCCCGCGACCCCTCCTAGAGGCGCCCTAAGCGATAATATTTGAAACCCAATAACTGGACGCAGTGCTACTAGCGCTTCGTATGTGTGTGTATGTGTTAGTATCGACACTACACACAAAGAGGAGCAAGTTAGGCATACGCACAAAACAAATGCACACGCACAACACACATATGTAAGTCATAGGCCACGCCTACAGGCTTCAACGCTGTTGTAGGGAAATCGCGCTCAGGGCGCCTCTAGTAGGGGGCGCGGGCGGGGGCGGTTCCGTGCTCTGTGGTCCAGTCGCAATCTCCATGCACTGAATGCAAAATCCAAGTTCACCGTTATCATCATCCGGTTGCGGAGCGATGCTACGTAAATATCTTCTATGTTTCCTTAAAAAGTAATGCATGAAAGCATTCGGGCCTGCAAGAACAGAACTCATGCGCCATCATAAGACGCACACCGCGCGCACCAGAGTCCGCAGGAGGGTCCCCGACGTCCCGTCAACTCATTAGCTGTCTCGGTTGAATTTATGTTGGCTGCAGCGCGCGACACGGGGCGGCGAGTTCTTTGGCGGCGCCGGAGCAGACGCTGCAAGGGCGCTGACCAGTATGGCTGTGCCTTCTTACTCGGCTTTTTATGGGTCCTTACACGGTTGGCTACATCATCACCTACACCCGTGATGTCAGCCTATAACATTTTCGTGAATTAGGCGCTATGTCAGTGATTCTCTTTCGTCGTGCCGGGTACACTGAACTGCGCCGAAAACGACATATTTACCTACCCGCTTCGACCGACCTTTCATTCAGTGCGGTGGTATTAATCTGGGCGGGTTAAAACCTTACGAACTAGTAAAATAGGAAGGGAAGGGCCATGTAGTTTTACGTGGAATCCGAAGCACGGACAGCCTGAACGGTCGAACGATCACCCATTAAAGTTCTGACCGCACCCCGGTGGTGTGCTTGGATTTTACGAGCGAACTCGATCCGTCGTACCACCGAGGTACTGAGCTTAACAAAAATATAAAGATATGCTTCATAGAAGCTAATTTATCTCAAAATACCTCAACCTCAAGGCAACCGAAAGGAGCATTATCTTCGATTTGCAATATCGCTAATAACTTTTGAGAATGGAGGCATGTCCACACATGTTTGCCTCCGCGATCAATCCAGCCAGCCAGTGCACGGACACTTATCTCAATAAATAGTTTGAGGAATGTTTAATTGGCGCTGGTAGGTCGCGAGTTATACTCCTCGTGGTCCCGTGTACAAGATCCTTGCGAGGGGTCCATATCTTCTTCCCCTAGACGGTTCCGCTTCTTTGCACATCGTTCACTTTTCGTCTATGGCTTAGGGACAGTAAAATATTACAGTAGCAAGCGTCTGACTATTTTTAGCGTTCCGTATCCATACGGAAGCCTATTACTAAACCTATGTCTGTCTGTCCGTCCGAGTGTTATATCTTTTGAACCTTAATAGTTAACCGGTTGAAATTTTCACAGAATATGTCTTATTTTGGCTGACAAGCCAACAATAAAAAATTTAAAAAATTATAAAATGTATGCATCTCGCCCAGTGCATGTCGCTAAATCCCACTGAAGATTGGCCATTAAAGAAATAGACGTTCGGAGAAGTGTTCTCACAATCTCAATGACGTTTGTATCGTGGTGCACCCTGCGATTATTTCTTATGGGGATATCTTAAGTCCTTGATGTATAGCAATCGTCCAAAGACCCTGGGTGAGCTGAAGAACAATGTGCTGCTATTGGCAACATAAACACAGACATGCTGGACAAATTGGACCGAAACTTCCGATTTCGACTCTCTAAATTGTATTTACCAGAACGGAGCGGAGGCCACCTTCAAGATATCATTTTCAAAACCTAATAAATATAACTTTAAAAATAATAATTCCCCATCTCCATGACTTTATGCCACTAATGTGTGGCAAGGGTGGGATTATTGCCTTAGGCAATTTCCTCCAGTCAACCCGGTGGACCTACATTTTTACTTAGAATCCGAACCATGGAGCAGTGGAAGAAGGTATACACGTATTTTTTTTTATCAGAATAAACTGATTGGTACACGCCGCCGCCGCCGGTTGGATTCGAACCTCGGATCTGTAGCAAGAGGAGCCGACGCCCAAGCCATTCGGCCAACCGCCGCTACTCTAAAGTAGGTACTGTAAAATGTAGATATAGATAGATAGAAATACTTTATTGCTCCAAAACATTCTACAGTAACAAACGATAAATAATTTACATGAGGGGCAAAGGCGGAATGTACCTCTATGTAAAGAAAAAGAATTACATTGATATCTCCAATACTTTTTGTTTTATAATTTTGTTTAATAAAAAAGTTTCCGCGATACACCCTATAAGTATTGTACTTTTATGAAAACCGACACACGTGTCTGTGCCGAAGGAGTAATATGGTGCACCGTGCAGCAGACACAGCTAAACTCACCACTTTTCGCTAAACACGCTCACAGAGGTTCCAGTTGAATCGTCCTCGAGTAACCTACAGAGCAAGACATCGCGTGAACGCTGTTCACTAAGCAAACAGACAAATGAATATTTTCCGTATTCATTAGAATTTATTACATCTAGGAATTACTCCATTTTCCTTAGAAATATCAATAGTTCGATTTACTCAATAGTGCTGATTTGCTCAGGGTTATTGGGGGTTTATCTACCGTTGTTCTGAAGTAACCGGTTGTAGGCGGTTTTCGGCGGTAAGCGCCGCCCGGTCAGCGGCAGAGGTTTGTTTTGACCCTAACCCGATTTCATAGTTTCCCCTCTGTATTCTCCTAGGTAGAGTTGCGGCAGAGTTTTCATGGGCATAAGCAAAAATCTTTCTACGAGAAGTCCAATAATCTGCCAAGTCCGAGTTTGATTCTCATATTGGGGGTTCCGCTTCCATCAATCATAATAATCGTCGGCATCGATGGGGTTTTGGCCTCGCTCTCGCTAACCTACCTACTTGGTTTGATAAAATATATCGTTTAGCTATTACTAAGCTCGGGCCTAGCTCCAACTGAATTATCTTATCTATCTTTATCTGTACTTTCTGTCTCTTCTCTACTTTTTATAAAAGGGAACGTCTGTCTGTACGTATGTATGTTTGAGGTAAACTCCGGAACCACTGGACGGATTTTGATGCGGTTTGCACCAATGTAACGAGTGGGCAGTTCTCTCACTATAGACAGAACCTAAAACATTATACGGGGCTAGACCTTGAGCCTCGCCTTGGCTGATAATTCGTATTTGTAATGTTGAATCGAAGCTTATAGAGTATTTCTCCTTTCTTTACCGAAATAAATACAATTTATATTACATACATATCTTTACTCCCCTTCTCTTTCTCTCTTGTCATTCAGTTGATTGTGTTGCACAACAGTACCACTGATTAACGTACATAATATGTAAATTTATTATATACATATATATATATGCTTATTAAAGTATTTATG